>CM029444.1:18334578-19763744 GCA_017140255.1 Eucalyptus paniculata subsp. matutina | reverse complement strand
AGCTCCATCACCCTTAAAAACCACCCAGAGAAATAATCAGAGAGAGAGAGAGAGAGAGATGAAAGCTACAAGTTCTGCGTCAAACACCCACATATGGAGCTCTCCAATAACATATCTCTTTGGAGGGCTAGCTGTATTGCTGATCCTCATAGCCGGGGCGCTGATCATGTTGGCGTGCTCGCGCTGGAAACGCCCTTCCAATGCCTTGGGCAATGCCGATGAAAAGTCAGTGAAGCCCGCGATCCCGCCGTTGGATCTGGAGCCGAGGATTGTAGTGATTATGGCCGGAGACGAGAAGCCAAAATATCTGGCAAAGCCGGTCACTTCGCTGTCCTACTGCTGTGATAAAGTCTAAATAAAAACTTACGGTCCCATTTAGTCATTAGAACGAGCTAAAAGGGCAAGATTTTGTAGTGCTTCTGATCTTCTCCATCCTCTAGCACACCTGCCGTTTTTGCTTTGCGGGAATATCATGTAAATTGGTGAGCAATAAAATCAAGAGATGTTTGTCATTTTTTCCTGATGATTACTTTCAGATTTCGATCTTGTACTTGTAGAGGCTGGTTTTTATTACGTGCATGGAATTCTCTAGAACGTATGAGAGCACAATCAGAGAACCACTCAAGTGAATATTTTCAAATGAAAGGGCATACGGCAATTTCATATTACTGAACTTTCCGTTCCCTAAGATTTCCAGTTGAATTAATTTCCTAATCTTGTGATTTTAAATGCCTGCAAAGAGATTGATTAAAAACCAAAAAGAAGTTTCAAAGAGAGACATCCAGATTACTTTTCACATATTAAAGGCCTCTTTTTTTCTGGAATTAAATAGCATATATGGAAATAGCAGTATTACCAAGACGATTAGTGGATGGTATTTGCTGAATCTAAACCGACGGCATAAGCATTAGATATTGTTCAGTTATCAGCAAGCGAATATACGTAAATTTTCATTTATTTATTAGCTTTTTCTGGGAAAGAAGCTCCTCAAAGTTTATAATTATTTAGAAGAAAAGAAAAGAACGAAGCACAAAAAGGGTTGTGCATTCACTTCCGATGGACAAGAAAAGGATCTGTTTTCAGCGAAAGGCAATTGTTTATCGATTGGCTGATGTTTAGCGAGACGCGGATGCCAGAAATTGTAAGTGGGTCAATGATGACCCACTTGAAATGAGTGAGAGAGGATCATTTTCTAATGTGAGTAATGGGCGATATAGGTGACAATGATTCTTACTTATTTGTAAATGAAATTTTTAGTATCGACGGAAATTTATGCATAATTATCTTTCATGAGTAATTAAATATTTACCATTCGTTCATTTTATAAACAATACAAATAATACTTTAGACAAATTATTTTTAAATTTTAAGTTTTCAGTAAACAAAGATATCCTAATATATCATAAATCCTTACTTTAATCTTAGAATCATATTTGTTAAATATTTTAAAAAATAGAATTACACTATTATCTCAAAAACAGTTGCAGGAGTATGTAACGCATGGTTAGTATACATTTAAGCCAATGCACCACGTCCTCTCACTTTTATGCCTTTAAACTACCCTTCAAAAATAATTATAAAATGACATTGAAATTTCATCCACCGCTTGAACACTTATTTCCTCTACTCAAAAAATAATTATCCGCACCCATTTCCTCTCTAAAAGATTATTACCATATTCCTTTTTTGACATAACTCTCATTCAATTATTTTTTCCTCTTACACATCTATCTAACTTTGTGCACGTGCCTAGATCATCCACCGTTCAGAAATTAAAGGAAAATGACACAAATAGTCTTTGAACTTGGGTCTAATGTGCAATGTGGCCTATAAATTTTTAATTTATTCAATGTGGTCCTTAAACTTTAAACTAATGTGCAATGTGATTTTTGAACTTTTGATTTGTTAATGTATTCTCTAAACTTTTTGTTATATACTCAATTTAGTTTCCGAACTATATAAAAATATTTAATGTTGTTCGTGATCTTGAATTAATCGCTTAGGGATTACATTGAACATATACCAAAAGTCTAGGGATCACATTGAATAAATTAAAAATTCAGGAACCACATTAAATATTAAGTTGAAATTCAATACTATATTAAATAAATTAAAAGTTTAGGGATCATATCACACATTGAGCCAAAGTTCATGAATTATTTATGTTATTATCCCAAACTTTTCCCACGCCATAAATGACCTACAAATAGAAAGAAATGACCTTCCTTTGTTCCTTTTTGTTTATTACTAAACAATAGGCACCACTCAAGTAGTCAACATTAACCACTCGGAGTTGCCCTAGTCAACACCCTTCTCTCTTAGAAATGGGTAGGTGTAGAATTCGATTCTCCACTTTCTCAAGAGGCTTGGGTGGGAACGCATGAGTAAGAGATTAGGCTTTCACTACCTGCGTATAGAATATATATTACACATAGTGAGTTGTAAAATGGATATAGGATAAGATTACCAAAAAAAAAAAAAAATCAAAAATAAAAAAACAGCAGGCACCAATCAGAGTTATCTCAGCAATTACGTCAGCTACCAATACACAAAAGATTATTCCATTCTTCTTCCATAAGTTAATCAAGAACAAACTGGTGTTAAACGTGCATTAAATCAAGATCGAGTGCAGTTAAACATGATTACGATGGATTAAACATTTCGACACATTTTGTCATTTGGACGGAAGGACTAAATCCCTGAAATTGAAGGCTCCAAATGCTGCCAGATGTGCAGTTCCCAACCCAGATATTAGAAAGCAATTGACTAATAACAGAAAAGAAGAAGTAATTGATCAACAATGTTGACCTGAAGCCCCGAATGTAGTGACAAGCATGGTTTTGCCTTCGATATGAATTTGGTAACAGAGCTAGCGCGTTGAATATTTGGCCGCTGACAACAGTTGAAGTTTCAGAAGGAAAACATCAAATCTTAAAAATAGTTCTTCCTCCAACTAATAAAATGGTCCAAAATTATTCGTAATATTATATTAGATATCGATGTCGACATGCGTTTTAGAAAGAATTATAATTCTTTAAAAATTATAACAAAATAAATATTGAGACCTATTTTCTGCTAGAGTTTACGTGAAGTTCATGTATAATCTTTTGAGATTAGAATGGTTTCTTGTCTCTTCTCCAGTGGCTTCTCTTGTTAGACTAAATCTAACGAAAAACTAACCTTATCATTCACAATTCATGTAAAATCGGGAATGATTTGCAGAAACGTAAAGGATCAATAGATACCTCTAGCTATTGATAAAATTCTACAAACGTGGAAACCCCAAAATTCTGAATGGATGTGCAAAGCGTATATTGATCGATTATGTGAATATGGAATTACCGAATTTGAACGTCCCATTCCATTAACCAACACCCCTCAAAACTCGATAGTGTCTTTTCTATACTTATAGGGTTAGGTTTAGACGACCTAGCATTTTAATTCTGTTTCTCACATTACCGACGTATTCTTTTAAGCTCGTTATGATAGCAGTTAATGGGCAGTTATCACGCAAATAACGTGAGTAATAAATCAAGTAGTAAATCAGAATCAATTAGGAAATACTAAACGTGGGATCATATTAATTAATAAATATTATAATAGTGTCCCACTTGATCACAACATTTCATCAAAGGAAATATTCACCCAAAACCACATAAATTTTATGCTGAAATAAAACACATGAATTACGGCAATAAGTCCTTTTAGAGCAAGTATTATTTTTCGTGTATCACAATGCATTTCTTCAAACTATATGTGATAACATAACTTAATGAATAAACCTTATATTCATTTCATGTCAAACATGATTGTTTTTCTCAGAATAACTAAATGTATACAATTTTATTAAGAAAAACATTGCAAATGAATAAAAGTCTCACAAATTCTTTCATATAAAGAAAAATTTACATGAGTGGACCAATGGCCATTCTGACTACGTGATCCTTACAACTCATTGGTGACATACCTTTAATTAAAAAATCATCTATCATTAATTCGGTACTTACATGTACATGTTCTATAACCACTTTCTTCTTTTTAATATGTTCCCTGATGGCTAAATATTTGATATTAATGTGCTTGCTTCGACTACCACTTTTTATAATTCTTAGCCATGAAAACTACAACTAAATTGTCACAAAACATTCTTAATGGCCTAGTAATAAAATCAACAACTTTAAGCCCCGATATAAAACTTTTCAACCACACGTCATGTGAAGTGGCCTCAAAATGAGAAATGAACTCTGCCTCCATAGTAGAAGTAGCAACCAATATCTATTTCGCACTCTTCCAAGACACAACTCTGCTAGCAAACATAAAATGTATCTCAATGTTAATTTATGGGAATCAACGCAACCAACGAATTCTTAATCCGAATAATCAACTACCTCCAAGCTCTCAATCTGTCTATACATAAGCATGTGGTGCTTTATACCTTGAAGGTATGTCATCACATTCCTTGCAACTCTCTCATAGTCCATATTTGGATTATTTTGATGTTTTCTCAACATTCCTATAGCAAAAATAAGGCCAGGTTGACTACAAACCTAAGCATAAATAAAGTTTTCGACAGTAGACACATATAAGATGTTCTTTATTTGTTCCCTTTTAAAGTCTTTCTTCAGGTACTGGTTCAAATTAAACCTTTCAACCTTCATAATGAGTACTATACTTGGTGAATAATCTTTCATCCAAAATCTCACTAAGACCTTATTAATATAGTTTTCTTGAGATAGTTTTAATACCTCAATGTCTATCTTTATGGATCTTAATACCAATGACATAAGGCACCTTACCTATATTTTTCATGTCAAAACTTTTAGAGAGAAATAGTTTCACCTCATGTAACAACTCATTACCATTGGTTGCAAGTAAAATATCATTCACATATAGGACAGAAAAACAAATCATACTCTCACTAACCTTTTGGTATATGCATTGATCCATGACATTCTCTACAAAACCAAATGAAGAGATGACATCATGGAACCTCAAGTACCATTAGCAGGATGCTTGTTTTAAACCACATAGAGACTTGTTAAGTTTGTACACCAAATACTCACTAGCACTAGAGAAAAATCCTTCGGATTGTTTCATTTAAACCATTTCTTCTAGTTTTCCATTGAGGAATATTGTTTCCACATTCACTTGATATAACTCCATATCAAAATTAGCAATTAATGCCAAAATAACACGAAGAGGATCTTTTTAAGATACAAAAGAAAATATCTCCGTGTAATCAATTCTCTCCCTTTGAGTGAATCCTTTGGCAATGAGTTTGGTTTTATATCTCTCAATGTTGCCCAATAAATCCTTCTTAGTTTTAAAGATCCATTTACAATTAATGGCATTCGCACCATTAGACAATTCAATTGAATCCCAAACCTCGTTAGATGCTATAGATTCATTTCTTTCTTCATGGCATTATACCACAAATCCACAACTCATAACTTGTGAAAATGTTTCAGGATTTTTTTTAGCTGCAACATTATAATCTGATTCTTGCAAATACACAATGTAGTCACTAAGGATTGTTGATTTTTTAATTCTAGTAGACCTTCTTAATGTTGCATTAATATTCTCCTGAGGAGTTTGTTGTTTAATTGGATGCTCAACAGTATCTCGTAATTACTGTACAATTGGGTCTATCAAATCAATATAAACAGGTTATGGATCTTTAATGATTTGTTATTCAATAGCCGATTGAATTGAAGGAGCATTGTAAACAACAACCAACCCAGTATTTGAGGTGGAACGTCGAGTATCTAAATGATTTTCTTCAAAAGCAAGTTCCCTGATTGATCACTCCCACTGATTAGGCCATTCTCAAGAAATTTAGCATTTCTCCATTTCATAAACCTAATGGTGTGACATGGACAATAAAACATATATCCCTTGAACTTTTCGGCATATTTAACGAAATACTCACTTATAATCCTTGAGCCTAACTTCTTTTCATGTAGATTGCGAACTCTTACTTTAGACAAACATTCCCTAATGCGTACATGTCATAAACTCAATTTTCCACTTTTGACTAACTCAAAAGACATCTTTAAGATGGCCTTGGTCAGAACTTGATTTAATATGTAAATTAGTTATTTTAAAAGCCTAAATTAACAAGGACATAGGAAGTTTGGAGCTACTAAGCATGCTTTGCACCATGTCCAATAAAATTCAATATTTTCTATCCGCTACATCATTCTAGTTTGGAGAACCAAACATAATGTATTAGGCAATAATCACATGCTCTTCAAGAAACTTCGCAAATGAACCAAGTGCTTGTCCATCTTCAATGTATTTACCATAGTATCCTCCACCTCTATCCGATCTCATGATCTTAATTTATTTGCCATATTATTTTTCTTATTTAATTTTAAAATATCTTAAAGACGTCTAGTGTTTTATGCTTATAACAAAGCAAGTAGAGATATATGAATCGTGAATAATCATCTATAAAAGAGATGAAGTATATCTAATTATATCCTTTACCAAAAAAAAAAAAGTATATCTAATTATTTGAGTCCATATCTAAACTACAAATATTTGTATGTACGATTTCTAACATTTGCATACTCCTCTTGGCACATTTCTTTGACTTGTTGGTCTACTTTCTCTTTATGCAATCCAGACAAGTGTCATAATCAGTAAAATCTAGAGTACTACGTTCTCCTTCATTTACTAATTGTTTAATTCTATTCATGGAGATATGTCCCAATCTCCATTCCACAACATAGAGGAATCCTCATTCATAACACATTGCTTTATGCCAGAATTATCATGAATGTGCATCACATTTTAAATGATATTGTCTTGTAAATTAATTCAAAAGAGACTATCAAATAAAATACCACTCCCAACAATTTCAAATTTTATATGATAAACTAAATTTTGAACCTCAAAATTCAAAGGAGTATCCCAATGGTACAAGCCTTGAAACTGAAATTTAATTTCAGAAAAAAAAAACTAGGAATATAAAAGGCCATTTATAAATTCAAAACAAAACCACTATCGAAAACTTATCTACATGTCCCAATAGCTTCCATAGTGAACGCATCATATTTCCTGAATAGATGCTTTGTTCACTTTCTGCTAGTTTCCACTAGTTCTGGAAACCTTGCAAAGAATTCCAAATGTAGATTGTAGAATCAGAATCAGTCCACCAAGTGTTGTGACTCACATCAACCATATTAAATTCATAACAAACACATGAGAGTGGATTATCTTTCTTCTCAAGCCAGGCCTTCAATTTAGTGCAATCTTTCTTCTTTTGCCCCCTTCCATTTACAGAAGAAGCACTTGGATTCTTTCTTAACGCCAGCTTGGAGAGGTTTTTTACTTTTTCCTTTCTACTTATCTTGCCCTTTATACTTACTTGTATTGCCATATGAGCACTTTCTCCCTTTTCCATTAGCAATCTCTCTTCATCTTGAACATACATAGTCATGAGTTCATTGATTAACCATTTAATATTATGTGTATTGTAAGAGATCTTGAAAGGGGCATACTCTTGTGGGAGTGTTCAAGATATAGTATACAAGAAAGGATTTTGATATCCCAACTTCAAGATTCTTCAACTGAGCTACAATGTCTCTCATCTTCATGATGTGTTCATGCACACCTTTTACACTAGCAAGCTTCAACGATGAGAACTTCATAATCAAGGTGCTCACGTACGCCTTCTCTAAAGATTCAAATTGCGCATTAATAGCCTCAAGCAATTCCTTGGCATTGTTATGCTGAATGACTAAACCACGAATGCTAGCAGGAAGTTTTGCTTTTATGTACATTATATTGAGGCGGTTGGACCACTCATTGCACATAAAGATTAACTTCAACCAAAGTGCTAGCTTCAATAGAAGTAGGTGGTTCGTTTGACTGTATAGCATAATCAATATCCTTACACCATAATTGGAGAAACATTAATTATCTCCATTATTTATAGTTATCACTGTTCAACTCGGGAACAATTATATTAGAACTAATCATAGGTGACAAAACTACATCATAATCAAAAGGAAAACTTATGTATCAATATATTTGAGGCAAACAAACCTAAATCATGTTTTACCAACGTAACACATGTTATAAAATAATAATCACATAATTAAAAAACTACATGTGAGCTAAGTTTCTAATTTAAATTGATTCATAATTACTTCATTGTAAAACTATCAAATTGCATTCCCTTCCTCAATCCCTATAGATAAATTAAGAAAGATAAATGATATTTCAATCTAATTAATCATATTAATATATTAAAAATTTCCATAGGATAAAATTTATAATATTAAGGTGACTAATCACAATTAATGTCTTCAATTAATTAAATATACACAGACATTTAATTTCAAGAAAAAAGAGTCATAAAAATTGCATGTAGGGGCAACACAGTAAAATCATGCGTAAACGGGTAAAACTGACATTTTACATGCAAGGGCAAAATTGAATTTCACTTATAAGGGGTGTAGCCAGAATTTTACTCCCAAAAGGACAAAATCATAAATTTTCACACCCAATGGGACAAAATTGGTATTTTCCACGGTTAGGGCAAAACCACGATTTTCCTTTATGCGGCGGGGCAAAATCGTAATTTATGAGGGCAAGGCCAAAACTGGAATTCTACATTGCGGGGCCTCACATTGCACGTGCGCCATTAATAGTGCTCGGGCACTTGCCCACTGCTACATTGCACATGCCCGAGGTCATCTCCCTCGATCTCCTTTTGCTTGCTACTCCACCATGACCAACTTCCATTCTATCTCCTAGGTCTCCCTCCACAGCCCATATCTGATCAAAATGATTGGTGGGTTTTGAAGACAATGCCGGGATGAACACATAGTTCCAAGATCTGGTGAAAACAACCAACAAAATGATCAGAATTGAGCCTAAAACAATTTGCCCTAAAACCTTAACCATTGAAACTTTTGCCACTCAATTAGCCTCCGGTAGTTAATAATAGGCCAAATTATCTTGAGGCTCTTCTTCCTAATGGCGGTGACCGAGCAAGTCCGTTATTGTGTGGCCGAATTTGGTTGGAATTTATAATTTTGTTTCAGGCCACAAAAGATTTGATTATTACCGATTCATAATCCAATAAAAATATACAAAATTCCAAAAAATTTACCAAGGCAGAGATCATAAACCGCTTTGATACCAATTGTTAGACTAAATCTAACGAAAAACTAATGATCCTAATTCATCATTTGCAAACAAATTCATGTAAAATTGGGAACAATTTGCAGAAACGTAAAGGATCGGTACATACCTCCAGCCATTGATGAAATACTACAAATGCAAAAACCCTAAAACTTTGAATGGATGCGATGCGTATATTAATTGATTCTACAAACATGGAACCATTAGATCTGAACATCATGTTCCATTAATCAATACCCCTTAAAACTCGATGGTGTATTTTCTATACTAACAAGATTTGGTCTAGACAATCTGATGTTTTTATTCAGTTTCTCATGTTACCAATATCTTCTATCAAGACCGTTATGGTAACAATTAACAAGCAATTATCACACAATTAACATGGGTAATAAATCACACAATAGATCAGAATTAATTAAGAAATAATAAATGTAGGATAATATTAATTAATAAATATTATAACACCTCTTTGTTCACAGAAAATTAGAGGCGATTTCCTCATGATCATTTTCCAATTTCACATGCTCAATTTTCTTTTTATAGGAATGCTCCATAATATTTTTGGTAACCATATGATGTTTATCTTTTTGCTAACCTAAAAGTTTCTGGATATTCATCATCCATGACAACAAATCACAAAGAAATTGTTCAATATCTTGTGGGATTGTGTGATATTCATTTTTTTTTTTTTTGGTCGAGTGTGACATTCAATTTGAATTTTAAAAAAATTTGCAATAATTCTTTCCCAAAAAATGCATATCTAAAATTCACTTAATCAAAAATATTCCTATTCGTTTTCTTGTGAAACTTTTGTTGCCAACAGTGGGTTATTAATATATTTCATATTCATTAATGGTTAAAGATAATTTTTTGTATATTGTCATTATTGATTAATATCTTATGACTTACAGAGTTAATATGTTACATAGATATTCATGTCATAATACTGTAATATTTAAACCTTCATAATTTGTCAACTTGTGAGAAAATAAAATTAAAATTAAAAAGAGTGTAAGAGATTGTTTAAAAGTTATAATAAAGCTTTTATAAAATTTATTTTATTGTGTTGACGCCGACTATCAGATACCACATAAATGAAACTTATGGTGAGGGTAAAATTCAACTCTTAATTTTGTAATCATTGAAATTTTTTGGCTCGAAATAATTACTTTGCCAAACGATGGTAGATTCTCGCATGATCTAACCACGATGCAAACCCACCGACTCTCGAGGCATAGCTAAATGTGAAGTTCTTGCACGGGCCTGATCCACTAAATTGAATTTAACAATATCTTTGGTCTTGGCGGACCAGATTGCGGCCTTCATAGGACTCACCAAATCAATAGTGAAGATTCATTCGATTCAATGGGTCCGAATCTAGGGAAGAATTTCCCTTGATGGGGTTTGCACCAGCGCCAATTCTCTCGTGACTTAATCATATGTGTAGTTTTCGTTTACTTTATTTTGCGATATCTAGTAATAGTATATTGTAATCTTTTGATGTTTTCCCAAGAAAGTTGTGCGTGTGCGTGCGTGTGTGCGTGTGTGTGTGTGTGTTTTTTTTTTTTTTTAATAAGCTGGTTGACAGTGCATCGATTCTCTTTGATTTTCATATAAAACTATATATTGCCCTTCGGCTCGTCAGGAGTTAACTTTTCCACCTCAAAAGTCAATGTGTTTGGTGGATCAAATATAGCTCTGCATCCTATCCGATGTCTGGAAAACACCAAATTCGGATATGTCCAGATATGATTTGGATAAAATAATTTCATTTGAGATAAAAATGGATAGGATATCTAATATGGAACAACTAAGGAAAAAAAGGCAAAGAAGGAGACAACTCATATGGACTTGCTTCACTACTAACCGCTCAACATCGTCCAGCTAGGTTTGCACATCTCAGCCAATCTCTCTTCTCAGCTCATCACCACCGGCCTCAACCCCAAATGACATCCCTTAGTTCGCTGCTTCCAGCTCCGTCACACGTGGCCATTGATAGTGTTAATTTCCTCCAACATGTTATTTCTAGATATTAATATTGCATAAGATATTTCAAATCCTATCATATTTTTATTCTATCCGCCTTTATCCTATTAAGTAATAATATCTACACAACCAAACGCAAAGGCAATTCATACACGCAAACTACTATGTGTTTTTTTTTTTCCCTTTTTTAGGGGAAATAATGTCACGATGAGTGTTTAAGTATTCTCTGAAGCAATAGAGGAACTCCCATGGAAGAATGTGGCACGGTGAATAACGCAGGACATTCGAATTTTGCCCCTTTTGGGAATTTTTTGTCTAGTAAAAGTCAATTTTGATCAGATAGATGGATAAAGCTAGTTGAGAAAAGCATTTTGATGGGTGGCATGCCTCTAGAGAACGCCACACGTGCTGCCACATGCAGCCACCTACTGCTACACTATGCCACCGCCATGACCACTCGTAGGCGTTGCCTAGCACGTGCAACAAGTGCACTAGGGCTAACATCAGTGAGCCATTGACACGGATCAACCCAGTTGACCTAGAGACCTGACAATTGACTCAACTTGTTAACCATTAACAAGATCGGTCAAACCAGTCGGATCAAACTATTGATCATTGAATAATCATACCGGTGATCTAGGTTGATTAAGGCACACAAGCATGCACTACACGTGTTGCACACTCAGCGTCGCATGAGGGCTCCAATGGGAGCATGCTCAGCGCAGATGTTCTCATATTGAGATGCTCTACAATATAGTATATTCAGTTTACATGTTTGATGCTTCTAAGGATGTGCAAATGCGAACTGAACCGAAAGTTTTAGGGTACTTTTGCGTATTTTCCTGTATTTCTCTATTGTTAAGTAAATACAATGCTTGCTCACATGTATATCATCACATATATAATGTGTAAAGTGTGATTCATTGATTGCATGTATAAGGTTTAACATATATCACTGAATCCAACAATGTCACTAGCATGAAACATGATTTTAGTGATAAAATACCATTGTCTTCAATATAAAGTTAACATTTCTGATATGAGTGAGTTTCAAGGATTCAATCAGATTGCAACTGCCAAAGTAAACACACTTGATTAGATTTGAGAAATATTGATCCCATGTTGCAGTGGGATTTCTCCTATTATAAAAGGTGGTCATAATCCCAAAGAAGATGATTATATATAATTCTTCAATGGATACATGTACAACATATGATTGAGAAGTGACTAATCCTAATGTTCATACACACCAAAGTGGTAAATATACGAAGGTTGGAATATATTCTTATGGACGTTGTCATGTGAAGAGTATATAACTGCATATTATGTATTATGCCCTAGTGTGTTTATATGATGATATACGTAACTCTCAGGATATGTATTAATACAATTTCAACTTGCACAGTATTCACATAATGCTAATTGTATTCATTGCTTAAATTTTAAGTCACCTTCTTTGGAAACAGCATCTCTAGTATGATTAGGGTTCTTATCAGTTCAAACTTTAAGAAACGGAAAGAGGGTTTTCATATTGCTCTTACTAAGAATAAGCTAGTAGAATTCATTGCCGACAATATAGTACACAAGAAAGCACATTGCCTCGGAAAAAAGCAATCAAATTTGTTTGTTACCTATGAAGCAATCTATTTAGGAACACTTGAAGAGTAGCATACTAGCTAACTATATTGCTAGATAGATGATGGTAACCTTAAAAGCTAGGAACCATGTCTCGTTTAATGCTGAAATAGGAACCCATCTACAAGGACTCTTCAACATGAGGTATGACAGTTCAAGTGGGGTTAGGAATTACATTATAAGGATGATAAATCTGTAGATAAAAATTAATATTCTCAATGTTTCTATTCCTATTGCTTGCATTGTTCATCAAGCCATAAATATCTTTCCGCATGATTTGGGGATTAACAAGACTAATTACAACTACCAATATGAGACTTGGTCAATTTATGACCTTATAGTTAGTGTGGTAGTAGAGAAAGAGAACTAAAGAAAGAAAAAGGGTATTTTGCCCTGTATGCCTTTTGTTCCAGCGATAAGAAGAATAAGAGGTCCAAAAATTGTACTCACAAAAAAAATACATGAAACCACTAGTCATTCTAACAGTCCGGGTCTTAAGAAAGTATCATTCAAAAAAGATGGTGATCGTTGCTTACTTTGTAAAAAGAAAAGTCACATAAAGAAAAATTGTAACAAATATAAAACTTGGTTGTCCAAATGTAAGCTTGCAGTAATAATTATTTGGCATTTGTTTATAAGTCCAACCTATTAGAAATCTCATCCAGTTCATGGTGGGTAGATAATGGTGCAATCAATCATTTTGCGTTTACCAAATGGGGATTCATAATACAAAGGAAGTCAAGTTGGGATGAATCAAAGCTCGCAATGACAATCAACATTAAAGTCGACGTCGACTTTGTGGGTGCTCATAGACTATTTAGGATAACAGTACAGTGGGGGACCACTATATCTTTATATCTATCTATACAAATGATTATGGAGCCTTCTACACCACAAACTGAGCTTGTTAAGGTCCAAAATCCTATTGTTAAGGCAACTCTTGATGAAGTTCCTTAAGCCCTTCAAGTGTAGAATGAGATTGTAATGGGTCCACTTAGTTCTATACATTATTGTTTCTTTAATCTCATCTATCTATGACATCATGTAGATCTATGGATTTGTGGCTGAATATATCAAAGTGATGTGAATCAATGTCGAAGTTATTGTTATTTATATTTTCTTCCTTTGTGTTAAAGCTTCTCAATTTGCGTTTTGTCCCGTATTGCTTGGATTTGGTCTAATATTAGTATTTTCTGTGTGTCTCTATGAACCCTTGCGACTCAGCCACATTTTGATCCAATCGGAAGTCGAGGAAGAAAAAGGAAAAAATGGGTGTTAAAAGTGAGAAAGACAAAAGGAAGAAGATGACGCCCGAAGAAGAGAACGTGTAGAGGGGTAGACTCAAGGGGAGGAGAAAAATAAAAGTGAAAGAAAAGAAAAGAACAGAAAAAAAAAAAAAAGGCACGTGAGAAGAACAACGTTGTCGACTTGTTCATTTAGTACATTCTTTGTGAATCTATAAGAACAACGTTGTTCGACTTTTTTTTGTAGGAATGTTGGGGATTATACATTATGCGAGATCCTTGATATCTTATGGCTATAATGCTTCGATTTTTTCTCTTTAAGTTATGGATTTGCAGAGAATGGAGGGTGCTGTTTCGTTGTTGCCTTATTGCTTATTGTCTTGAATTTTTCTTTACTTAAGGTACATCCTCAATTGGTTGATTCATTCTCAGGTGAACGCTGATGCTTTGAGAACTTCGGTGGATCCATCCAAAGTTCCGCCTTGCCGGTGCCAATCCACGAAGACATATTCTTTTTCCCTTGCTCTGTCCGGAATTTGCCAGTCCCTGCCACATAAATCGCAATTTGCTGAATTTGGAAACAATCATCCGCACGCTAAGGTTGGCCTCTCGGCTTTTTTTTTTTTTTCATTTTCTTAATCTTAGAGATCTTATAATTTAGTTGGACCATTCACAAAATAGGATAGGGTATACGGATCCATATAGGTTACCATGCTAATTTTGTATATGGTGTGTAGTTCTTACGGTTTTATGTTAATGATTTAATTCATAACTCATGTGATGCTCAATCGGTCGAAGATTCAATGGCATCCGAGAGACACTCATTCAATGCAAAGTGGACGGAGTCTATAACCAATATACTTATCAGTTTATTGGTGGATGAGGTCAAAAAGGGAAACCGCACCTCTTCCACTTTCAACAAAGTCGGGTGGAGGAATGTACAATCTGAACTCAGTAGACAGACAAGATTCCAATTTACCATGGTTCAGCTGAGGAACAAGGTAAACAAACTGAAAAAACAGTATGGCAGTTTTCACAAACTCATTTCTCAGTCCGGATTTGGTTGGGATAATGTCAACAAAAGAGTTACTGTCAACGATCCAAGTGTATGGGAATCTCATATCAAGGTATTTCTTAACTTTGTGGTCATTTTGATATCATTACAGATGTCAATTATGAAATGTATGATTATATTGCTGAAATGTCATTATTGTAAAAATTGTAGGATAATGTCAAGTGGGCAAGATTCAGGAAGAATGGACTTCCTCAGTATCCTGAGCTTTGTATTATTTTTGGTGGTACATATGCTAGTGGGAATTATGCCGTAGGATGTGCTCAAGAAGACAATCTGTCGGATGATGATGACAATGGTGATGACAATGTACGGGGTGACAATAGTGGTGGCGGTGCAGATGGTGTCAATGCAGGCGGAGGTGGTGACTATGATGGTAGCAATGCAAATGATTTCATTGGATACCATAGTGATGACAGACTTTTTACAACCACCAGACTTGGAACTTCAGCTCGTGGGAAGCACAAATTGGATAGAACTCCAAATAGTAAGCGGAGACGAAAGAGCAACCAATCCAGTATTGCTGAAACTTGTAGAGCCATACAAGATTTTCTAAAAGTTAAGTCATCAAGTCCATCCGGTGATGGCTCTGCGAGCTCGGGACTTCACAACCACCGGTTGACCCTTTCTCCGTATTTCTTGCGGTCCAGATTCTAAACAATATGCCCGAGCTAGAGCAAGATGTTTACAATAAAGCAAAGTGGAACGAGCATGCGTCAATCGTGAATGGAGGGAGGCTTTCATTACATGCATACCTGCAAGAAGGATTGGCCTTCTTCAATTTCTTTAGTAGATATTTGGAAATATATTATGAATTGCATGGAGTTTCATTAGACTTTGTATAACGTATATTATCTATTAATCTTTAGTTTATTCAAATATGATTAGTGTTGAGACTCTTGTAATATCTTATTGAGATTTTATGACTTATGTTATTAATTATTATTAGGATGTGTTTTCAAAATCTATATTGATGTTTTGGTCATTTTTGTGAAATAGTTTATCTAATGAGCAAGTACAACCAGTTGAACAATTCTCGGGTGATGACATTAACATATTGGTAGCGTGGCTCTGCTTAGCTGCGATGGAGACATCCCTCCATACGAGAGAACCTATTAGGGACGGTCAATTATCAGGAGGAGAATGGATGAGGGAGATTGTTCATGGACATTCAGATAGGATATATGAAGCATTTAGGATGGAGAGACATGTTTTTCTGAATTTATGTGACTTAATGAGGGTAAGGGGTTGGTTGAAAGATAATCGATTTGTTCAAATAGATGAACAAGTTGGGATATTTTTAGTGTGGTTACTCACAATAACTCAAATAGAGATTTATGTGAGAGATTCCAACATTCAGGAGAAACGATCAGCAAGTATTTCAATAAAGTGTTGAAAGCAATGATCTTATTGATCCTAGTCATAAACGCTACTTCAAGGTATGATTTTTATATTGATTTTATACCGTCAAATACATGTAGTTGATAATCTTATATGATATTAGATTGTTAATATATTAACAGGGCTGCGTAGGTGCTATGGATGGCACCCATATAGATGCTACCGTTCCTGTGTCTCAGCAGATTCCATTTAGAGGTAGGAGTGGGAGAACAACCCAGAATGTGCTGTGTATTTGCTCTTTTGATATGAAATTTACTTTCGTGTATGCTGGATGGGAAGGATCTGCCAACGATTGTCGAGTGCTTTCAGCAGCACTCGAAAATCCGCAACTGCAATTTCCCCGACCACCACCTGGTATTTACTTTGTTTATGAAGACAATTTTATGATTATATATTATGGTTCAATATCACAACAAATTTTTTATATATCATGTTACAGGGAAATATTACGTGGTAGATTCAGGTTATGCAGCACTTCCAGGATTTTTAACTCCATTTAGAGGCAATCGGTATCATCTAAGCGAGTTTAGAGGGAATGGGGGACGACCAAGGACAGCAAGAGAATTGTTCAACAAAAAGCACTCTTCACTGAGAAATGTAATTGAGAGATCATTTGGGGCATTAAAGAATCGATTCACCATTTTGAGACAGATGCCTCCATTTACAATTCAGAAGCAAGCACTTGTTGTAATTGCTTGTTGTGCTCTCCACAATTACATTCGTGATCAAGATGCGATGGATAGAAAATTTTCCATATATGGAGATCCGGAATATCCATGCGGACCTACAGAATCAGAGGTTGCAGATGATACATTGCATGATGCACCTGGAATAAACATGCTTAGGACAAGGATTGCAAATAAAATGGCGAGGGATCATAATATGCCTGAAATTTCATGACTTTGTGTTTCCGACTTTTGTAATTTTGTTTTTAAGTATTCACTTATCAAATCCAATGTGATGAAGTTGAACAATGAACTATATTACTTCATTATTGTGATGTTATGTATGAAAGGGTCTACGTAGAGATCTATGAAGTATTCTTCTTTTAGGTAGCTCTTATTATGGGATTTTTACTTATGAAATTTTGTTCCAAGTATGCACATGATCATGTTCAAAATGTTTGTCTTCACCAACCATGAAAAAAATTAAATTGATGAGCATTTCATTAGAGTGATAATGCAATACCAAGTTTACACTTTATTGAAAAAAAAAAGGCACGTGAGAAAAATTTGGAACAAAGTTTATTTATAAAATTTTCTTCAGAGTATGCACTTATAACCATGTTCAGAATGTTTGACTTTACTCACCATGAACAAAATTAAATTGATGAGCATTTTATGATAATGAGAATTCAAAGTCAAGTTTACACTTTATTTAAAAAAAAAAAAAAAAACAAATGGGAAAATTTTGGTACGAACTTAAAAAAATTTATTCCGACTAAGCAAATATGATCAAGTTTAGAATGTTTGTTTTCACTTAATATGAACAAAATTAAATTGATACCTAGTGACTTATGCATATGCTATATCTTGTCTTCGGTCACAATTATGGTCGGATGTGATGAAAACGAGATATAGTCTATGAAACATAATGATGTTTAGGA
Source organism: Eucalyptus paniculata subsp. matutina (assembly GCA_017140255.1). NCBI lineage: Eukaryota > Viridiplantae > Streptophyta > Magnoliopsida > Myrtales > Myrtaceae > Eucalyptus > Eucalyptus paniculata. The sequence continues at coordinate 19,745,644 of CM029444.1, read as the reverse complement.
GCTTGTTGAATTGCTTAAAGGTTACAACCTCGTCCATTGTAAATGGGTGTGTAAGACCAAAAGGAACTCCAAAGAAAAGATTTAGTAGTTTAAAGCTAGACTAGTAACTGAGGTTTCATTCAAAAAGGAATAGACTATGAAGTAACTTTTTCCCCAGTCTTTTCTAAAGATTCTTTTAAAGTGATCATCAGTAGCTCATTTTGATATGAATTTACAGTAAAATGATGTTAAAACTGTCTTTCTGAATGGAGATCTAGATGAGGAGGTCTATATAAAGCAACCCGAACGCTTTGCAACAAATGATTCAAATGAGCTTGTGAATAAACTGAAAAAAGAAAAGTCAATTTATGACCTCAAGGAAGCTTCTAAACAATGGTATTTGAAGTTTCATTATGTTGTCACGTCATTTGATTTTATTGAGAACAAAGTGATCACTGTATATACCGTAGGTCAGTAGGAGGAAATTTATTTTTTGTGTACTCTATGTAGACAATATCTTGCTTATGAGCAGTGATCTTGGATTAATACTTGAGATAAGGCGGATGTTGTCAATGAATTTTGACATGAAGGACCTTGGTGAGATATCTTTCTTCCTTGGCATTGAGATCCATCGGGTCTGTTCTCACCTTATATTGGGTTTGTTTCATAAGGCATATGTCAATCGTATTTTAAAAAAAATTCAATATATAGCATTATAAACTAGGAATGGTTGATATTATTAAGGGTGATAAACTAAGTTAGTCACAATGTCCTCATTCAGATATTGAGAAAGTTCAAATGAATGAGGTAGTTTATGCTAGTGCACTTGGGAGTATCATGTATGCTCAAGTTTGTACCACACTAGACATTGCTTTTGAACTAAACTTCTAGGCAAATATCAGTCAAATCCAAAACACAATCATTGAGTTGCTACCAAGAAGGTATTGAGGTATTTAAAGAGGACAAGAGACTATAAGTAGTAGGATATTCAGATGCAAGCTTTTCTAGTTGTCAGCATGACATGAAGTTGACAAATGTATATTAGTAGAAGGTGTAGTATCATAGAAAAGCGAGGAACATAAATCTATGTCATCCTCTAACATACAAGTAATGTTTGTAGCATGTTTTTCGGATATTACTCAGACTATTTGGCTTTAGAACCTCATTAAAGAGTTTACCATATTTGACTTTGTAAATAGGCCCATACAATTGTATTATGATAATAACTTTGCAATGTTATTTATTGACAACAACAAAGGTCTTAAGGGGTCTAAACATTTGGCAGTTAAGTTTTTTACCATGACAGAAATAGTTAAGAATTGTGACATTATAGTAGAGCATATATCGATAAATGATATAATTGTCGATTTTATTAACTAAAGATCTTTGTCCTTGTATGTTTGAACGACATGTCTTTAGCATTGGCTTTGGAGAATAATGGAATGTTATTTAGTGGAAGCTATTTAGTGGAAGCTATTTTGGTTTTATTCTAATAAAGTTTACATCTGTAATTGTTACATTTTACAACATTTTGATGTGTGTAAACTCTTTTGCATTCAATAAAGTATTTATGAATTTATTGTTGTCTTGTTGAATACATATATCTTATGAAAATTTCAAAGCCTTGTGTAAACCTTGAGTAAAAGCTAGGGGGTTTAGCTACTAGCCTCAAGGATATGTAGGTTTATTGGAATCATAAGGATATTCTCTAATGACACATGAGTATGACACTTAAGAAAATGTGCACCCACAAAGGGAATGACACATAGAGTATCATTCTCTATAAGGTGTTATTCATTTGCTACACTACTATATAAAATTCACATCAGTAGAGTTAAAAGCATCATGATTATGAAAAGCTTTGTGTGTATTCAAGATGTAATTCTCAAGCATGTTGTAAAATTGATTGTTATGGTTAATATTTGATATTTAGAAGCGTTATTATTGCAAGATTTAGCTTATTAATTAGGGTTCTATTCAAACTTCAACAGATTTGAGAAATTTGGGGCAAGAGGGGTACACAATTAAGGATGTACTTGAAAAGCTGGGGTTAAGAGTAAAATTATAATGAAGATATATTCAACAAAACCCTTGATTCTTATTCAAATGTTGTCATGTGATGTAACTGCCACACAAATTACTTTTATTAAATCGAAGATACGTGTGTTTAGTAATATATTACATGTGAATTATAGTCCTATTTTATAACAACTCAAATTTTAGGAAAAACAGTTTGTTTAATATGGTATTTAAACACAAATTATTAGTTCAAATTCTAACACCACCTCTTGAATATTTTGTGTTAGTTACTGTTGTTCTCCTGCTCTTGTCGTTTTTTGTTGTCTATTTGACGTGGCTACAGCCGGATTTTGTCTCGTGCGAATAAGGACAGACTTTCATGCCTTAGGCATGAAGAGATTCAAAAATATTGTAAAATGCCGGCTCATTTCTTAATAAAGATTTTGGGAGAAGTGATTTATCTTATAAGGTAGATAGTGATTCATCTATTTGTTTTAGAAATTGCCTCTAGCTCAAAATTTTCTATTTTACCTTTTTATTAGGTTTACATTACTCATTGTCGCGTTCATAGAGCTAAATAATGTGTTTGATGTGATATTACCACACCAAAGTTTCCTTTTTATGACTATGGAAAGAATCCACACCATCGATCTTTTTTATGTTAATTACAAATTTTGAACTCTCTACGGAAGTGTAGCGGGGCCATCATAACTGTGATTAGTGTCAAACTAATGGGATGGTTGAGTTTGGGTGGGTCAAAAGTTGGGTCCAATTCGTTTAACTCATTTTTTATGCATCTCGGCTCTACCTGGACGAACATGTACTCAACCCAACTGGGTTCCAATTCTGAGTAATTTTTCTCCTTAACCACAATTCACAACCCCAGAAAGCTCAAATGTTATTGAAACCGCCAAATGGCTAACAAACCACTAGATGGCTAAAAAAATTTATACATTAATCCTTACAAATTATACTTCAAATTGCACCTTCTTTTAATTATGGAAAACTTTGACCTAGGGTTCTAGTGTCACCAAATAAAAAAGAAAGTCATTTGTAACTTTTGAGTTAGCTCGAGAGCAGTGATGAGAGAAGAGCACAAATGCTTCTATTGGGTCACTAGTGTCAAGAGCAATAACGTTTGAAGAGAAAAAGGGCACGAATGATTTCACCCGCTACAAAAACTGAAAATTACTTAGCTATTTATGGATGAGAGTTTGGCTAAAGTAGGAGATAGGCGAGAATTTCCTTTGAGATAAGTTTCCATACCTTTTTTTTATCTTTAGAATGCTAAATGAGTTGAAACATGGATAATTTAAGCAACCCATCACAAGCCATCTCACTAGACCTTCTTTTCCCTTTTAACGCATTTTATCCTAATTTATTGTCAAACGAGTTACCCACTCCACATAGGACCCCCTAAACATGAGTTGTGATCCGCTTTATCAGCATTACTACACACAAATAAGGCTAAGCTAACATGTAAGGAAGGGTTTGAACTCGATAGCCTAAGGTGGGACGAAGCAACGCAGCCGTTGATCTGCATGCGGCAAGTTGGAAAGGTGAGGAATCCAACCACCTTCCATGGGTTCCCTAGAGGGATCCTCGCCGAAGTTTATAAATCCACTTCCCCTTACACTTCTTTGTTTGAGCTCAAAGGGAGAGAAAGCTCATGGTCATTTCTTTGTTGTGCCTTTTTGAAGCATGTCGATGGAAAAAATATTGCTTGCAAGTCCGAATGAAGAAAAACGATTTGTTTGCTCTTCTTCACTAACTTTTATATGGAAAGAATTGCATGAAGTCGTCCGTAAGACAATCTATCAAAGAATTTTAAAGAGCTTGCTAACATGAGTTTTTAACTAAATATTATAGCATTTAAGGGATTGGATATTATTGATGAATCGAGCCAGTTGACAAAACTTCAAGTGCCCAGCTGTGCACATTCCCTATTAGATCTAGATGACCATGTATATTTGACGAAATATGAACGAAAGGTTAAGCTGAACAAGAAGAAAAGAGGAAGTAAATGCGAACTTCTTTTTCCTTTGCTGTGTATGCATGACGTCAAAACTAACAACTGTTTTCGATCTTCGTTTAGACTTAGTCTCAGCTTATTGCAAACTCAGCAACCTAAGTTTGACAAAAGGATATATTATTATGAGAAAACTCGGTCGTTGGATTAGGTCGATGGATGTGGGGACTCGGGAATGCGTTTTGGCTGTCTCTTTAACAGCACTATTGCTATTTGGAGACTTGGAAAATATTGGCTCTCGCCGACATACATGGACCAAAAAAGTCTGAAAATAGAAGGAGGGTCTTCTTTATCTAATATATTAATTACATTCTCTATTAAATAAATCCGGCTTTATGGCCATTTTTTTCCAACCAGGAAGTGCGCTCCACGCCATCATGTCACTAGGAGACACAAAGCAATTATCATCTTGTCATTTTTTTATTTTTGGTCGAAATCATCTTGTCTCCGTTCGCTCTCTTTTCTGCATATTTTCCACTTGGAGAACGTGACCGGAGCTCTTTGGCTGCGCTGTCAAAGTCGTCCACAGTTTTCACCTAAGCAGCTTCCGAGAATTCTCGAGCCAACGACCGGGGTCTGAGCAGGACAGGACGCTACTTGCGCTCTACACACGTTGGAGGAATTGCACATTCGTCTTGCGTAATTTTTAAGTACACCGTTTTCCTAATTGACCAAATCAAAATAACACCAAGATGAGAAGCTATCGGTACAATTCTAATCAATAAAGAGTTTATGCCATATCAATTTAATCAACTCTCTCGAGGGTAAATGATAAAGTATATTTATATAGATTAGAGATTTTCTTATTGAAAGATATTGTTAGAGATATTATTAGATATTAGGGATATTATTTAATATTTCACGATTCTCTAAAATAGTTAATTTCTTTTATATGCATATCATCCAAGGATAAATGCCCTTCTCTAATAGCTTGTAAAGCCAAGCCAATTAAGTAGAGTTGTAGTCTTCACTAATTTTCTCTCTTTCTCTCTTGAAGATCCTCAAATGTTTACATGGTATCGGAGCCACCAAGAGAGTGAATTAAATCAAACCTAAGCTTTTTCTTCATTTCTGGTGTCTTTAGTCATCTCATCTTCGCTAACTTATTTGTTGTGGTACTCTCTTCTAATTGCAAGCAACATTTATGAACAAAGTCACCATCAAATATCCAAGTGGTTGTGAGCACCAAAGTCAAGCACACCTTCATGGGTAGCCAAAGATGAGCGTCGTGGGGTGATGTCATCAAGAATCTAGGTAGCCGCGAGCACCAGAGTCAAGCACCCTCATCAAGTAGCCAAAGATGAGCACTATGGGGTGATGTGGTTTAGTTTGTTGCAATTCAAGTTAGGTTTCCATACGATTCTATCAGGATTGTATGAGAACGATACGTCAACAATCTAAGCATGCACTACTTTAGCGCTTGTCAAATCCGATTTGTTAGTGTAAGGTCCGGCTTACACAGCACTTGATCACAAACTTTTGAAGAAATTTGCACCAATCATATGCAAGTTGGATGCTCCAACTTGAGGGGGAGTGATAAAGTGTATTTATGAAGGGTAGAGATTTCCTTATTAGAGGATATCATTAGAGATGTTATTAGATTTTAGGGATATTATTTGATATTTCGTGATTCTCTAAAATAACTAATTTCCTTTCTTATGCATATCGTTCGAGTATGAATACCCTCCTCTACTAACTTGTAAAGTCAAGCCAATTAAGTAAAGATGTAGTCTATACTAATTTTCTTTCCTTCTCTCTTGAAGATCATAGAATATTTGCATGGTGTCAAACCTAGAGATCCTAAGTTCAGAGTCTTTACTAATTCTCTTTCCTTCTCTCTTGAAGATCATAGAATATTTACATGGTGTCAAACCTAGAGATCCTGAGTTCAAACCTTATCAGCCCTTGTTGGCCCCCAATTAAATGTATCCACATTTAGTCCTAAGCAAAAAGACCAAACTAAGCGTGAGAAGGAGTTTTTGAATAATTAAATATTGAACTACAATTTCATCTAACAACTTAAGCCTTAAAACAGTTAATAGTGGTCCCACAAAATCTCACATGGTATTAGAGCTAAAGGTCCTAAGTTCGAATCTTTTCAAGCCCTATTTGCCTTCCCAATTAAATTCAATTTCTTAATACTAGACAAAAGACTAGACTAAGCATAAGGGCAAGTGTTAGAATATTTAAATAGTAAACCATGCATTCATCTAATAACTTAAGCTTTTAAAATAGTTAGTAGTCCCACAAAATCTTACATGGTATCAAAATTGGAGGTCCTAAGTTCAAACCTTATAAGGCCTTGTTTGCTTCCCCACTTAAATATGCACATGCTTAGTACTAGGCAAAAAGATCAAACTAAGCGTGAAAGAGAGTGCTAGAATAATTAAATATTAAACCATATCTTCATCTAATAGCTTAAGCTTTTAAAACAGTATGTGGTAATCCCACAAAATCTCATAGTAAAAGCCACCAAAACCTAAAATTATGTTCATCGAGACATATTTACCAGAATTTTTTTTCTACAACAAAAAATAAATAAATAAAATAAAATAACTAAACTTATACCCATGTCACACATTACCCTCTATTAAAGTTTTACCAATGCGAACCATTAAAATTCTGCCTACATGAACACTAGAGAGCAAACAGTATTGGCATGATATTCACATTACTTAATTCAAATAAAAATGATATTGTTTTGACTGAAAAATCATCTGACAAAATCTCGATGGAAGGTAAACATATCACATAAATACAAGTTTAGGATTTTTTTTTATATTTTAAGAAAAAAATTTAGAATAAATGTGTCGGAGTGAACATGGTTAGGAGTTTTTGATGTCATAAAAAAAATTTAGATGAAATATATCACCGTGGGCATAATTTGAAAAATTTTGTGACTTTTTACCCTCTTCAATGGCATAATAAAGAAAATAATGTCAAGCGCACTCCTTAATCAAAATCGTGGACTAAACTGTCGGACTGGGCTCGTCATTGGGATCTTCCTCAAATCAAAGCTATGTTCGAAAGTTTGGCGAGGAAAGAATTCATATTTTGAAATTTCTCTCTGTCTTGGTCACAAATATTTTAAATTTGTTAATACTTTCTACTCCAATTTCCGTTCCTCTTTTTTCATAAACATAGACTAAGGGGTGAAAGTTCTTGTAAGTAGAAGAAATTATTACAGTGCTCATCAACCCTATAATGACTTTAAAGAGATTTATAGATTTGATGAGCAGCTGAAGTCGCCAAAAGAGTTTCCTTCTTCTTTCTTAAGTCACATACCATGCCATTTTCTAGAGGGACAAAAATATTTTATGAGTTGGATATTTTACGTGATAATATTGACTTTGTGTAACCGATCAATTATATATGGGACGAATATGGATATGTCTAGATAAGAGACTTGTCATTTTCCAATGATTCATTAATTTCATATAACTTTATTTTTATCCGACTTCATATCCTAATATTCTCCAACATATGACTGGATATTAAAAGAAAAAAAAAAAGCGTTTCTCATATCCAATTTTTTCTATTTTATTCTAATTCTCATCTGGATAACCAAATGCAGTTTTGGAAGCTTTTAAAACTTGTGTCGGTTCTCTTTCCATATGTGCTCTTTTAACAAGAGTCTGTAGAAGATTTTTCTTTAATCACAAGAAACCACCCTTTCACATTCACGAGTTTTTCCTATATGGGGCATGCAGAAGTTCATCTTACACCTTCTTTCTTTTTTTGAAATCAGTATAGCTATTCGAACAAGTACGGGCCAGAGTATTACAGCCTTAATAATGCTGGGTCTAATTGCAAAAGTGTGGTTTGATATGCGAATAAATGAGAATTTGGAGACTGTATATTTCCTAACGATAAAGGTTGGGGTTGGGTAATGTTCATAGTAGAACAACTTATGACTTTCGACATATGAAAGCAATAAAGAAAGTGTTTTGGCTAGTGTAAGTGGGAAGCCGAACAATTGGGTTGGTGGCGGACGCGATGGCGATAGAGTGAGGACATTTGGTGAGTACTATTCTTTTTTAATGTCAAAAATTGAACTGAGACCCACGGCAAAAGCACGAGGAATTGTCCGGAGGAGCATCATGAGACTCGTTTGACGGGAGGTCATTGGTTTGTGGTCTGTGGGGGATTAGCTGGAGCCATTGATACTTCGTTCAGGATCTGCTGTACATTTCATATTGCTTGTTTGACCAGTTCTCTATTCCCTTTAGTCCCTTTGGCAAGAATTCCTTATTGTTGCCATTGCCATTCTCACAAGATAGAAGGATTGTATTATATTCTCCCAAGATTTGACGTAATTAATTGTTTGGGACATCAGGTAATTTCAAATTAAGAAATTAGAGATTATTTGTTCGTGTGTTCAAATCCCGCAAATTGCGTACAGAACGCTTTGAGTCAAAGCTACCAGCACAAGTTATAAGCATGGACTTAACTAATTCATCATTCTTGTAAGGTATTTCACGGGTTTTCAAGCAGTCCGGTCTCTCTTACCCTTGAGTTATCCAAAAATGAAAACAAACATTATATTATCACCCACGATACATTTGGATAGGTAACTTGAGTGTTTAACGAGCCTATAAGTTAATATACCCAATACTTAAAAAGAAAAAAAGCCAACTTTTCACTCCACACTTACGAATGAGAGAAATTTTTTAGGTATTACACGAGTCGTCAAGTACTATATCTCCACTCATCTAAGTCAATTAATATTGCCGTATGCTATTTCAAGTGATATGAATTTCAATATTCTGTTCTAGATTATAGTAGTTTTTTCATGGTGATTAGACTATGGTGCATGGAAAATTTTAAGCTCCAAAAACACCTAAAAGCCTCTCTGCAACAGGTGCATTGAAGATGAAATTAAAGGGCTTATCCCTTTTTACTAGTTTCCTTCACTCCTAAGATAAAAGGAGGATAACCAGCACTACAAGCTTTCCCCATCACGTCAATATTACAACAATTTAAATCCTGCTAAAGTTGAACTTGCAGGAATCTTCCTTGGTAGATTCGTCTCAACTTCCCTCAGCAAAATAGTCAACACCTTTAATCATATATATCATAACTTATTTCACTCTCTAATCAGGCATACTTTAACCATGAAACGTGTTGGTCACTAACTTCCGATAGCGTTATCCTCGCCTTTTCCTTAACTACACCATGTAATTCCTAATGTCAAACCCCACACTTCACAAACATAATTTTTTTATTTAACAAGTGTCATGTCATCTTTTCGTAAGTGGTGGGTTTTGAAATCAAAGCAAAGGGGAAGCTGTTATGATGACCTCTATTGTATTTATTCATCCCACGAGAAATTACACTCCTTGTAATTAAGACTCAAAACAAGTTCTACAATAGTATGTTTGCCAACATAGTTTTCCAAGTTTGCCAATTATGATCGGTTTGAATTGCATTGATGACAACAAAATTAAGGAGATGGGTCATGGAGAACCAGTAATATAGGAGACTCCCATCATGGATAATGATGACATTATGTCCATGTTCATGGGGCTTAAACCCTAGTACAACAGAAGCTGTAAAAGGCAGGGAATAATCAACTCTAACTATAGCTTGTTTAACGCTTAAGTTTTGCTGCAACCACTAATGTAGTAAAAATAAAGTCATCATTGCCAAAAGATAAGGAATTTTGCATGACTACACAAAGTGCTTCGACTCACCAACACATCTTATACCTTTTTCACATCTTTAACAAATAAGCAGAAGCGAATCTACGAAGGAACAAAGAATGTTCTCCTAGAACCAAATGGCATCAGTGTAAATACCCTTCTTGTCCCACCCCCAACGCAGTTCGAGTTTCTTCCTATAAATACCCTCACCACCTTCTCTCTTCTTATTGCGAAAGCCCACAGAGAGTCTCACCAACTCCATCACCCTTAAAAACCGCCCAAAGAAAAAAATCAGAGAGAGAGAGAGAGAGAGAGAGAGAGAGAGAGAAAGAGAGAGAGATGAGAGCTACAAGTTCTGCATCAAACACCCACATGTGGAGCTCTTCAATACCATATCTCTTTGGAGGGCTAGCAGTAATGCTGATCCTCATAGCCGTGGCACTGATCATATTGGCGTGCTCATACTGGAAACGACCTTCCAACGCCTCAGGCGATGCTGATGAAAAGTCAGTGAAGTCCATGATTCCGCCGTTGGATCTGGAGCCAAGGATCGTAGTTATCCTGGCTGGAGACGAGAAGCCAAAATATCTGGCAAAGCCGGTCACTTCGCTGCCCTCCTTCTGTGAGAAAGTCTAAATAGAAACTTGCGGTCCCATTTAGTCATTAGAATGAGCTAAAAGGGCGAGATTTTGTAGGGCTTTTAATCTTCTCTATCCTCTGGCACACCCGCCACTTTTGCTTTGCGGGAATATTATGTAAATTGGTGAGCAATAAAATCAAGAGATGTTTTTCATTTTTTTTCCTGACGATTACTGTTAGTTTTCGATCTTGTACTAGTAGATGCTAGTTTTTATCTACATGCATGGAATTCTCTGGAACCTGTGAGAGAACAAACTGAGAACCACTCATGTGAATTATTTCAAAGAAAGGACATACGGCGATTTCATATGACTGAACTCTACGTTCCCAAAGATTTCCAGTTGAAACTCTAAGAAATTTTAATTCTCTAGTCTTGTGATTTTAAAAGCCTGCAAAAGTATTGAAAAAAAAAAAAAAAAAAAAGAGAGAGAAGCTTCAAAGAGAGACATCCAGATTACTTTTCCACATATTAAAGGCCTCTTTTTTGGAATTAAATAAAGATATATGGAAATATCAGTATTAGCAAGATGAGTAGTGGATGGTATTTGCTGAATTTGAACCGATGGCATGAGCATAAGATATTGTTCATTTATCAGCAAGCGAATCTACGTAAATTCTCATTTATTTTTTTTAGAATTTTTCTGGGCAAGGAGCTTCTCAAAGTTCAGAATTTATTAGAGAAAAAGAAAAGAAAGAAGCACAAAAGGGGTGTGTATTCCCCTCCGATGGAGAAGAAAAGGATCTGTTTTCAGCGAAAGGGATTGTTTATTGATTGGCTGATGTTAGTGGGACGCGGCGGCCAGAAATTGTATATGGGTCAATGATGACCCACTTGAAAACACAAAGAGAAAGAGAGAGAGAGAGAGAGAGAGAGAGAGAGGCTCATTTTCTACTGTGATTAATGGGGGACAAAGGTGACAATAATTCTCAGTCGCCCTTCTATTCTATATCTCGAGTGTGGATATGTTCTGAGTATATTCCAGGTCATATCTGTCCTAAAATACAGTGGGAAACATCGAGTTCCGAGTCAACTTCTGGTAAGAAGAAAAAGAAGCCAGGCTCTCGCAGCAAACGTGGGGGCAACATTCTCCTGTCCGGTCTGCTGGTGCAAGCGGCAAAAGGCGCACCACTTACGTTTTCTTCTACATCTGAGAACTAGATGACGACGCGTTCAAAGGAACGGAAGAATTACCTCCATAGTCACCTTTGGAAGCCGTCTGTCTAAGTGATCTAGAACTTATTTTGGATACTGGAGATGGTTCAAGTTGTAAAGCCGTATCTCTCTTCCCCCGCCCCCCGCCCCCTCTTTTTAAGTTTCAGAAGGGGAGGGAATTAACCTAGATCTCCCCCACCCTCCCTCGTTGCTTTTCCTTTTACTTCCTTTTATTTATTTCCTTACTCTCCCAATGTAGTTTTAAATCTGCGAACTTTTCTCTCCAATCTAATTCTAGATTTAGGAGTTTTAATGAAACCTTCCATTTCAATGGTATTCACGGCAAACTTGGTGTTAGATCTATGCTCATTCAACGTGTTTTTGTTAAAAATCTTTGACATCTTGCACTTGCTAAAGGGTTGGCTCTTACATGTGTTAGATATGAGCTTGTTCAACTATTTATATTGTCTATGTACGATGATGGCGCTAGAGATGTTGAACCTAGGTGGGCACCACTAAAAGATAAGAACTACAATTAGAGATCCCGTGGCATATGCTCATCACTAATGACGTGTGATTCGGTGATCGGCCACCAATCTTTTCACTTGGAGGTAGTGATAAATCTATTTATGAAGGACAAGTATATGATTATCTCTATCAACTACACTCTAATGATGTGCCTTAATTTTTTATTTGTGGTTTGTTTTAGAGCTCTATGGGCTTGTCTTTTTATGGTAATTTTTTAGATTTCCTATGAATCTTATGTATTACTTTGGTAATGAATGGAAATTTCTTTTAACCAACCAAAAAAAAAAAGGCCATCGACTCAATTTAACTTTGAGGTGACTCTAGTCATCTAGGTTGTGTTCTACTTGACGTATTATTACTTTAGAGTAACTATTTTTGGATAAACACGCAAAGTGGTACTCATAATGTTGTATGACCGGCCAATCATCATTGAAGTCATGTGTATCTATCATGTGTTATTGCGGGTGCAATTGCAACCACGTTTATTCATTTCTAAATTTTTGCAAGAAGATGATAAGTAAAATTCTTAATACAGTAAATTTTGGAAATTGACCACATCACAGGGACGGTACAGTAAGAACATACACGAGTGAGTATTGTACATAGATGGTGTCCAATTAAATGGGTTACTTAGCTTTTTCCCTTTTATTTACAAAATACATAAAAATGAAACATAAATCTAATACATTGATGCTAGACGTACATAAAAGAGAAAGCACCCCTTCAATCATATTCTCAACTATTTCATTTTTGTCATTTAATCATATCATTAACATAGTTTCTTTCTATTTAATCATCTATCTATGAGATATACCTTTTTAAATATTTTATAATTTTCAACATGACACAAAAAATCACAATAAATCCCGATAACAAGAATTGATCTCAACATAAACTTAGAAAGTTTAATTTAAGTCAATCGTATTCACATAAACGAACCACATACTTCATATACTTAAAGTTATTTCTCTGTAATTGCGTAGTAGTTTCCTACATAGAGAAATATAGATAAGTGAATATTATCACAAAAATAGTGAAGTTGGGTTCATTGTGAAAACCATGTTGGCTATTTTGACAAATGTATAGTTAGCTTTATTGGAACTCAACCCGTATATCCGAAAACTTGTTAATGTAATTATGTAACAAAGACAATTAAAGATTTGCATTCATATACATCTCACACAATATATGAATTTTGCAGTCATATTGTACTCGATCTATATGCTAATTTTTTTTATTTCGATTATGTTTACATAAAGCCGATATCTCCAAATTTCGAAAAGAGAAGGCAATGGATTTTGCCTTAAAAACTTGGCTGTCGTTACATCTAATATGAGATTTGTCAATTTCCATTTTGTAGTAAATAAATAAATCCCAAGTATTAGGAGATACTATTTAAGATAGCAAAAGGGACAGCATGGCTGAATACGCGTTTGCTCTTTTAGCAGAAACAATATGGAAGAGATATAGATGGCAACTGTTGAACTATATATATCCTTTTAAAAATTTATTTAGATATAAATCTATATATTAAAGCAATAATCTGGTTTTGTCTCATTTATTTGGTATTCATAAATTATCCTTACATTATATAGTAGAAGAAGAAAAATGACAAATACGCGGTCTCATTTATTTGGTACTCCCAATGGCTTCCCATCATTTTCTTACAGAATTATTCATTTACTCCCTCTACATAATTATCTAATCGCGCGTGCCCGAAGAATGATAAACTTCAAACCGAAATAGCGATAATATGTTACATCGTGCAGAAGCTAGCATGGGTTAAGTAGTGAGATATGGCTTATAAGTTCCATCAAACAGGATCGGAGATATAACACCCTCAATTCATCCTCAAATCAGTCTATTATCCTTATGATATAACCGGATCTCAAATGGGGTGACTTCAAGTTGAAATGACAGACATCCAAGAATAGGGGTGATCAATTCCGAGGGTAGGTTCTAGAGCTGGAACCTAAAACTTACTCTATTATAACTAATTTCTAATTTTTGGACTCTGAAACTTACCATATTTGCCTAAAACGAGTTCCGGAACCTACCCTGTTTTTTGGGTCAAGTTCCAAGGTCTACTTGAGAACTTGTTTTCTTTTCCTTTTTCCTTTTTTGGTTCATTTTTTACAACAAAATCATATAAAGTTATGAATAACAAAACCATTCGAAGTAAAAGATGAACAAAAGAAATCCATATCCACCAAAAACTGTAATCCATAAGATGAATACATAATCACATACAATTATAAACGATAAAAAGTTCAAACACATTACATAAAACAAAAATTATAAAACTACATTCCCCATTCAACCATTAAAATTTAGGGGAAGAGAAAAGACCGGCAAGGAATTTCGAGGAAGGGGAAAAGATGAAGGATTGTTAAGATTAGAATTTAGGGAAAAAAAGAAATTAGGATTTTGGCTTTTGGCTTTTGGCTTTTTAGCCTATAAATCTGGTTCCAAAACGGAACGATTCAATCTGGTTCTCAGGTGGATATTCACTCGGAACATGTTCCTGGGCCGATTCCGACTAGTTCCAAAAATTTAGAACCTATTCCCGAGCCATTTTCAATGGGAACTGGTTCCTAGATCTATTGTTCGGGCACTCTAGTCTGATTTTCAGGTAGAATGGGTTTGGTTGCTCACCCCATCCAAGAAGATGGACCTGTCGTGTTTTTGGTCAAGTCCTACAGAAGACAACGTCAAAATTTATCCAGGTGTTGAGAGGTTATTCCACTGAAAATGACATTGCTTTTTTTCCCCCTTGATAGCGACTGGGAGAAACCAAATGACCTTAACCTAGTCGATAGAGAGTCCAATTCTAATACCTCATCCGAATTTGGCCAAAGGGTCGTCCTCCCCAAAACCCACGGCCCCCAAAACACCCCCCCCCCCATTACCCCCATTAGATATCGCAGATTTTGTCCCACACACAAGTTTCATGCACAGGGGATAATTACAGGCACACACGGATCGGTCCTCCTAGACGTGGCCACAAGAAAATAGATAAGGAGGCCACAAGAAAATAGATAAACATGATGATTTGAACTAGAATATTGAGAGAGGAAAACGAACATGCCTACCACTTGAGCAGCCTCTCAAATTCTTCCACTGTAATTGTGATTTTTCCCGATTATTTACTCTCCGTACAAGGTTTATGCTTATTTTAAGCCCGTTTGTTTCAACTTCACTAGCAACATTGGGGTATAATTCATACTCTCCATTAACAAGAAAACACGGGCTCCACTCCCAAATAGCAGGCAGAGGTGCGGAAGGGCTGGCCTAGTGGGGATCTTAGGGGGCAGCGTCCCCAAGATGCCATAGGGCTTTTAAAGTTTGGACCTTTATTTAATTGATAGTTTGAACTTGAGTCTAAGAATGTATACCAAGTATATATAATCTATTTCGCTTATAGTTGAGAGTTAATAGAGAGGTAGGAGGTGCTAACTATAATGAAATATTCTGCTGAATATAGCTTTAATCTAAGGGAGAATCAAAATTAACCTTATAATAACTTGATTTCTCTTAGGCAACTTTACTCTCTATTTTATTGTGTTTGTGCATCTAATTCTAACAAGAAGCAAGTCTTTAACTTTTCTGCTAAACTTTAAAACATCATTCAAGTTTTATGAAATTATGAAAAAATCATATATAAATTACGCATCAATATATTATATACAGCGAAAGTTTCCATAGTTTGAAATAAAATAAAATAAAAAGGGTCAAATGTGTAATTCACATTACCATTTGATAAAAGCAAAAGGATAAAGTTATGACCAGGCCACGCAAAAGCTTTTATCCGTGATTGTTTAACCTAAACTATTAGTGGAGTTGAATTTGAATGATTCATCACGTTAGTCCAGCTCGACCACCCGACAAAACACGTGACGACTCCGAGGAGTCGAATTGGAATGGGAAATAAAATGTCGTCATGCCATAAAGGAGGTTATTACACACCACTCATCCTCGACGTTCGCATCACACAGACCATAAGAACAGCATGATGATTACGACATCATCCACTGATTTCAGTATTAAAAGTCAAAAAGATGCAATTCTCGAAGAAGAGATCACGGGCCCAACAACAAGATTACGATCCCATAATATAATCATACTTCAACGGCGTTTCTTGATCGCGCGGCTTTCGTGGGGGTTTCTTAGTTTTGAGGATTTTCTCCCCCGTATGAATGCTCTAGAAGACTATGGTGTGAAATTTAGTGTTAGAAGTCGTTGTAATGGACCAGATGTAGATTTGAAATTTTGGTTTGAGGGGAAGTTTAGCATGGACACTTTTAACTTTTTTCCTAAGTCGATTCCTTGGAGATGTACAGCTCTTCAAAATATTACATGTGTTAGACATATACTATAAATCCTACAACTTGTCATGAAAATGCAATTTAATTTTAAAACTTTCAAAAAGTGCAATTAAATCCTAAAATATTATCACAAAAGTGTGTTTTGACTCTTAAAACTTTCTAAAAATGCAATCAAGTCATTTCATTAATTCCATTTAACTTGACAAATGGAAAATACTAATAAGTTTTAAAACTCGATTGCACTTTTTGAAAATTTTAGAACTCACTTATATTTTTTTGATAGGTTTTAAAATTTGATTACACTTTTTAAAAATTTTAATTATCAATTGAACTTTAATGATAAATTTTGGGACTTCCTTTACACTTCTCCCTTAATATATTGGACTTCTTTTGGTTCAGTCTAATGGACATCTTCGAAGATTTACTGATCTCATACCGACGTTATGTCTGGATTCTTGATATCATAGGTATTTCCATATCAGTTTGGGACATCTGAATCACAGTTGCTACAATTATGCATTCCGATAAAATACAGACCCTTCATTTCTTTGTCTTTCACTAAAATATCGTCAGAGCTATGTCTCAAAATCGAAACCCACGGACACCCTTTGAAAACCACAGCCACCTCCCTAGAAGAGCAATCAAATAATTACCCCCACTATCCACCGGTCAACGGAAGACTCCAAAATCCTAGAAGCGTGCCATCAGAAAGACATCAACCGCGACCACAGCTCCGCGTTGAACGGGCCTCCGCACATCGCCTAGTCACCCGGCCTCCTGATTTTTGCCTTCATACACCAGCCACCAGAAGAGTCGCCAGAACTCGGGCAACTGCGAACTAGACCGCCCTCCCGCCATCATAGCTCTTATCCAGTTTCCCGGGCCTACACTGATTTGTCTCTGTCGTGCAACATGTGGGTCTCTGATTTGCCCACTGTCAATAACCTGTCACTGCCGGGTCACCTCCGCACCAGCACTGCGTAAGCTCTACATGACTTGTTCTCATCTTCGACATCCTTCCAGCATAATTCATCCACTAGTTCCTCCTTTACTAGTCAGACTGTGGAGTTATTCCCTGTTGGTACAAATGGAGATCCTCCCATGGAGCTCAAGCCTACAAATGCTGATACATCTGCTCTTCCCATGCAATTCGCTTCGTGTGAGGATCCGATTACCTCGATTTTGAACCTAGGATGCGATACTCTGTAGGAGAAAGACTACCTTCTATATCATGATCATTACTTACTTTCATTTACCTCAATCCCGTCAATAGGCTCGTTGCGACAGTCATTTGTAGGAAGCTATGTTTGAGGAAGTGTAGTCTTTAAAAAGGGCTGGTACGTGGACTTGGTTGATCTTTCGCTCAGAAAAGTTACCATGGGTTGCAAGTGGATTATTAAATGGCTGCCGATTCTGATGGTTCTATTGGACCTAGTTCATTAAATTCAGAGTTGTTGCAAAATAGTTTGATTTTCTATGGAATCTCTTATGACCCAGCCCTATTTATAGGAAAATCTCATCAAGGTGGGGATAAGTACGTTAGAAGTATCAAAAGTTATATACATCATTCACTTTAATGCCAAAATTTTTGTCGACTCACTTAAGTGCTAAATATGAGGAAAAATGATCACTTTAGTACCAACAGCAAGAAATTCCGACCAAATTAATTATGTGTCATTTATAATTAAAATTATAATATGGCTTGGCAAAATTTTAAAAAATCTAGTCCATGTGACCTTTCCATGTGGCATGCTTGGCAGTGAAGTGATCTTTAAATAAAATTTGGCACTCAAATGATCATTTTTAATAAAATTTGGCACTTAAATTATCACTATTTACAACTTTTGAACGACATAGTTTAGGGGTTACATGCTGACTAAGCACGTTGATGAGCCACGTAAAATTGAGAAATTAATAAAATATAGCCACGTCGGATTTCTGACAATCCAGACCAAAGTTGGCACTTAAATGATCATTTTTTTTTATAAAAAAAAAAAAAAAAGTAGCACTTAAATGATCTAGAAAAAAAAAATTTAACATTAAAATGAGTACCGTATATAAATTTTCACACTTTTAATGTCCTTATCCCCATGAAGGTATATCATATTACTACTAATCACTAATGATGACATTCCTCAGTCAACATTTTGAAGATGAAACATCTATGGAAACTCGGTTATCTTTGTGGGCTTCTGGTTTCTTGTGATTCGGCTGGATATTATCATACTGAAGCCAAGTATGTTTCTGATCGTCACTTTCGTGCCGGATTAAAAAATGAAGTTCCTTTGACACCTCTCGAGCCGAATCCCTTGTTAAACACTCGGGATGGTCAACAATCCAAGGAGACGTGTTCTTGTACCACCAAGGAGTGGACTATTTAATTTAGCTTATTGGCACTCTGTCTTGATATAGCCGATGCAATTCATACTGTTAGTCAGTTCATGTAGCCCCGGGAAGTGCTCACTATGCAGCAGTTCTACTTGTCATTCACTATACTGAGTGAAAACTCTTCCATGGATTTCATTTCTCAATTGAGTCCTCTCTCGTCTTGACTTCCTTCTTTGATGTCATATTATGCTGGAGATACTGTTGATCGTCTCTCTACCACTAGCTTCTGTTTCCTCGTCGGAAATTCTCTTGTTTCGTGGCGCTGTAAAAAGCAAGATGGTAATTCCCGGTCCGTGCCAAAACAATACAAATGCCAAATTTTTGGGGTTTCAGTAGCTTTTGAAACATGTGGGCATTGCACAGAAAGGCGATACGTACTTTACTTTGTGACGATTGCCGTGCTATACAAATCACTCACAATGATACTTTCTATCAACAAACTCAGCACACTGAAAATGATTATCACTTCGTTCAACAACATATAATCCGTGGCGTTCTATGTTCACTCCATATTTCCTCCGCAGGCCAACTGCTGACATCTTTACTAAAGTCGGATCATCCAGGTCTATTTCCCAGCTTACTTTCCAAACTACAGTTGGCTTTACTGCCTTTCACTTTCAATTCGACAGGATGCTAGATATATTGGATATATTTTATTTTGATTAGTCTCGAAATATGTATTCTTCGCTTACTAAATCTCCCAGGTATTAGAAACAGTGTGCATCTTATATATAGAATATTAATTATTACTTATTTAAATTGTTATGATATAAATTTTCAAAATAAGCTAGATATTAAAAAAAGAGGCAATACGTAAGTTACTTCCTTCTTCACCCACTTCCTTACAAAATTACTTATTCTTTCCCATCTTACATTCACCCGTTGCATCCATGCGCAGAAGTACGTAAACACTAGTGCTAACGAAATCGAAAAGTTTGGAGGGGCCAAAGCTTCCGTCTTGCCCCCTTTCATACAATCCCGATTGTTGACACCTCAAATTTCTTTTAAGTTTTTAAAAAATAATAGACATTTGACTTATGGCTCACCGGAAGTTGACCAATTTTAGACCAGCGAGTTACAAGGCTCAAATTAACTCTGCAGCTTTAAAAATGGGTTATACTTTTCAAAACTAATCTTTTGACATCCATGTGGCAATTTATATCCAACAACTAACTTTTTTCCCCTTAGAACTGGTCGCTTGTTTTTCGCAGTATTGAGAAGTTTTCAATTTCCGGTTGGATCTCACCTTATGAAGCTAGAAGTTGCAAGCATTCTAATGCAGCAAAAGATTGGGTTAATCAGACATTGGATGAGGAAGTTGTTTCCGGTCAAACGTCAGTCAAACTTTCCTAATTCCCAAATAAGGTCCCAATGCACACAACCATACTTTAGAGATCTTGAAATCAAATCTAGATCTCGAAATCAAATGAGATTCTCCATATCTCTTAGTAGTAGTAGGCAATGACTTTTGAAAGCTTAAAATCATGAATCCGACGCCAGACTCATGAACCGTTGCCTAAAGCCTCGACATGGTCTAAAATCTAAGGTCTATAATCTGGTGATTTAACGCAACAATATTGGGCTCATTGACGGAAAGGTTGTGCAAATCGGACGTCGGATGACGCGGTCTCAAGGCCAGAAAATCGAAGGAGCCTCAAAGGTTCCCACGCCTCAAACTCCGATGGATCTCACACGGGTAGAGAAAATGCTTGGAAACCATATCTAGAAGGTTGTTCTAGATTCTAGATCTCAAATAGTGTCATTAGGTTGCTGATCAATGCATGTTCTAGCTGTCACACTGTCGAATCGAAGTCTAGATCTATTGATTACTAGGCACTAATATATTCAAAATTTATTTATCAATATTCAATCGTCGCTAAGGAAAAATTACCACAAAAGGACGTGCGTACCCCTGGAGTGCCACAACTTTGCACAAAGGGACACTTAAGTACCATAACTTACGAAAGGTACACTTAAGTGCCAAAATCGGAGCAAAATGGATTACTTGAGTGCCAATCGGACCAAAATCTGGCCAAATTGCATACGTGGCATTTTCCGGCGATTTTCGGCGACTTCTTTTACTAATGTGGCAAATGTTTAAAAAAAAAAAAAAAAAAGCCAACGTGGATGACAAAAACGACGTCGTCCATCCACATTGAGTGCGCTAACCTCAACGACGTTATTTAGGTCATTGTGCGCTGACCTAAACGCCGTTCCTCCCCATCCGCATTCACAGTAGATCTTAGGCCCTTCTTTATGTCGCCATTCACGCCTAGAGCTGGTCATCGGTCATTGTCGTCAGTCGCCATGGTTGGTCGCCATCTCTACTCATCACTCACCATCATTGGTTGTCGTCACCGCTCACCATTGTCGCTCGTCCAGGTTCGACCCCTTCTCCTCCTCCCCTGTGATGAAATTAAGGCTCGATGATTTAATTAGGGCTCGATTATTTTATTAGGGCTCAATTAATTTATTACGGCTCCAATGGAATTTGTGTTGATACACTTCAACTGAAACTTGCTGACATCACACAAAGAGACTAGATTGTCATTATTTTCATGAATTTTTCTTTCAAGCCAATGTCAAAGTATGCTTTGATTGTTGAGTCACTGGCTATGCATCTCCTTAAGAGCATCTTAATAAAGCAGGTGACTAATGCATCTCCGAGAAGAAAATTAAGTCATTGAATCACTCTACTTGTGAGGCTGTATAGGGTATGTCCTTGAACCACCCTGCTTGTGAGGCTGTATAGAATATGTTTATCAATCCAAAATCCTGAATGAGAACATAACAACTGTAGCTAGAATTTTATTGGTAAAGTTACAAACTAAGAAAAAGTTTCAAGCAGGAAGAATAAGAACTTGAAAGGGTATTGAAGCATGTTTTGGTAAAGCTATTTCCTGAAATTGGCTCTGCAGCTTGTGTCAGTCTTCTTTGAGAAAGGTATTGCATGCTTGTCCAAATTTGTTATGAATTAGGATAGTCTAAGACTTTGGAGTGATCTATCTGTGCTTCATTTTCTCTTTGTTTTTATTTAGCTTTAGCGACATAAAATGCTTCCAAGTTTAGTTATTCTAATTTTAGTTTAAACTTCTAAAGGAATTTGTAGGAGTCAGCGACTGTGATTTGATTAAGTTGATGTCAGAGTATGTTTTGATTTGCTTAAGTTGATGTACATTCTCTCACATTACAAATTTAGTGCAGTAGACAAAATTGCTTGGGCTATGATTGTTGTGGGGACCTTTGTTTTTTATTAATATTTTAAAAGAAGGGAAAACAAATAATTAAAGTGTTGACCTCTTTTTTAGCTGTCATGTAGGCATATTGTCAATGTGGAGACCTCTATTTACTAAAGTCCATGAGAGTGGGGGGACTCCCATGTGCAATTGTCTAGTGGTCTCAAAAACTAATGATTCTTTTTCTTATTCTTGGTGTAGTAACAACTCATGACAAGGATTATGTCGCTATCATAGTTTGCTACGATGGTAAATTTGTGTTTGGGGAGGATGAGTGGGAGTGTGAGGGTGGAAATGAGGGCACCATCTTTGTAGATATAAAGAATGCATCTTATATAGGATTTCTTAAGGATATAAAGACTTATTTGCATTGTAAAGTTCAAAAGCTACTGTATTGTATTCCTGGGAAAGACTTAAGAGATAGTTTGAGATGCTTAGAATATGATAATGGTCTTAGGGCTGTTGTATACCATTATCTTCATGGTGAAGAGGTAAAAATATTTGTTGAGTACAATAGTGAAAGTGAGGATGAAGATGATGATGGAGAGAGAGCCGAAGTAGGACAAGAAGGAAATGGTATTCGAGGTAGTACTGACGTTAGGGTCAAAGGAGGGCAGGATAGATATGATGGACATGAGAGGAGCACAGATGTAGTTAACCGATGTGATGATGACATAGGTGATATCACAATCTTTGGATTAGATTGGAAAGTAGCTGAATCAACTGATGATGATGATGATGGAGGGTTGCTTGATGAAAATTTTATAAGTGATGACGACGACGACGAGCTTGTATGGTCAAGAATACAGCGAAGGGATTTTTTGACAGCTAAGTTTGCAGCTTTGCAAGTAGCCGATGAAGTTCCAAACAGACCCAAAGGCCCTGCAAATGCTGGTGCTGCTAGCAAGGGACTGACTATGAAGAAAGCATCGAGAATGCTACTTCCCAAGATGAGCTTGAAGAAGATGAATGACATGTGCATAGAAGGAAAAGGAAAAGTAAGTTTCCTTCTTATAATCCATCCATTGCCTCTCCTACTTTGTCGGTACGCATGAAATTTCATGATACGAAACAATTTAGAGAAGCTATACTGAAGAATTACATTGCTACACAAAGAAACATTGACTTCATTAGAAACACTAAAACCTTTGTAAGAGTTAGGTGTTCGCAGCAAAATTGTCCATGGAAAATCTATGGCACATTTGTTAGGAGAAATGGATCTTTCTAGATTAGAGCCTACCAAGAGGAATATACCGGTTCCATTAATTTTGAGAATAAAATGGTAACAAGTGCATGGTTGTCGAAGCACCTAGCTCAGATACCTCAGATGAATACTACTCAGTTCAAGATGCTAGTGAATAAGCAGGTAGGCATCAATATATCCAGGAATCAATGTAAAAGATCGAAGCAAAAAGGTGATAAAGATACTCATTGGTCAATACAGCAGTGAATATGGACAGTTGTGGGACTATGCTTGGGAGTGTAGACTGCAAAATCCTAGAAGTAGAGTGTATGTAGAGGTCATAAAGAGACAAATTCCTGATATTGGGACGAAATTTGATAAATTCTATGTTTGCTTCGATGCATGTAAATGATGATTTTTATCTAGTTGTAGATGGATTATAGGATTGGACGGGTGTTTTTTGAAGGGCTTGTGCAAGGGAGAATTGCTGGCCGCAATTGGAAGAGATGCAAACAACCAAATGTTTTCCCTAGCTTGAGCTATTATGAAAGTAGATAACAAGGACAGTTGGTCCTGGTTTCTAAAAAATTTAAAAACTAATTTGAAGATAACAAATGGGGCAGGGTGGGCATTCATGAGCGACCAACAAAAGGTAATGTTTGCTTTTTAAAAAATTTGATCACTTGTTTGCTTTTTGATATCAACATGTCATTTGCTGATTTTTAATATCTTGAATTATTGCAATGACTGGTTCCAGTAATAGTTGAGTTGTTGCCTTATGCTGAACATCGAATGTGTGCGCGGTACATATACGCAAATTGGGCAAAGACCTATAAAAGGGACAAGTTGCATGCGCAATTTTGGCAACCAGCAAAGAGCACGGATATGGCTAACTTTAAAATGGCCAAAGAAGAGATGCTTCAATTGACAAATGATGGTTATGATGCACTGTCCCAAATAGACCCGAAGCATTGGTGTAAAGCATTCTTCAGTGAGGAATTCAAGTGCGATAACATTGATAACAACATCTACGAAGCATTCAATAAGAGGATAATAGATGCCAGATACAAACCAATTATCTCGATACTTGAAGACATACGGGTTTTGGTCATGACTCAACTGCACAAACAAAGAGATGAGACGTCAAAGTAAACTAAGCAATATGGTCCTAGGATTGCTAAGAAATTGGATGACAACTTGGTTGCAAATAGGTATTGTCATCCCATTTGGAATGAGGATGAAGGATATGAGATAATGAAGGGTTTCGACAACTTGGCTGCATATAGGTATTGTCATCCCATTTGGAATGAGGACGAAGGATATGAGATAATGAAGGGTTTCGATAAGTATGTTATCCATTTAGGTACGATGAAGTGTTCATGTAGAGCATAGCAACTAAGTGGAATTCCTTTTGTACATGCCATATGTGCAATTCAATTGAAGGGCCACAACACAAAAGACTACCTTGATGATTGGTACAAGAAACCGAAATATCTTACTTCGTATCAATTCATATTGTAGCCAATTAGAAGTAGTAAGTTGGGAAGCCAACAAATCGCAAAGCACCTCAACCTTTGCCACTAAAGAAGAGAATGGGAAGACCAAAGAAAAAAAAAGAAAAATGACGGAGGGAGAGGACTCATGTTACCGTAGGATGAATAGGACAGGTGTACCGATAAAGTGCTATTTTTGCCACATAGCAAGGCACAATATTAAGGGTTGTCAATTAAAGACGTAGCAGGAACAATTGAGGCCAGCCGAAGGGCCTAGTGAAGGGACGGTTGGAGAAGAAGAAACAGAAAGGCGAAGTGAGTCGACTGTTCTTCAGTCGACGACAATAAACCTAATAAGTCATAACAATTGTGTTTATGTTGCTTTATGATTTGTTATGAATATGTACATAGATATAAGTGACATGTATGTAATGTTTTTGTCTTTGTCAGGTCACCATGACACATGAAGAATTGGCCGAAGCTCCTGCTATACCTGAAAATGAAGGGCATGTTCAAAGAAGGCAAGGTGGAAGACAATCAACTGCAAGATTGGCTAAAGCAACTGGAGGGCCAGTTAAGTCAATTGTTCTTCAGTAGCAACAAAGAAAAAAAAAACCCAGTCAGTTCAATGATTTGAGTTTACTTTTCATTTACGTTCTAATATGGCTTGATGTTATATTTATGATGTCATTTACCTTTTTTCTCAGGTTCGAAGAAGGCAAGCTAGAGCTTAGCTATTAATAGAGAGCCCAACTGAAGGGCTACCATATGATCCATCACCAAGGTCATCACAAAGGCCACTAGAAGGGTCATCACAAGGGCCACCACCAAAGCCAACCGAATGTGTCACTAAAGCTGAAGGCATAACTAGAAAAACAACCAAAAGAAAGCCAAATCAAGAGCCACCTACAAAAAAGCCATTTACAAGACGCCTAGCTAGAGAATTGGCCGAAGAAGCCCCTGCTATAGCTGAACAGCCACAAAAGCCCAAGAAATCACATGCGAGAAGAAGAGGCAACCAATCACAAGTACCTGAAAGTGATGCTCCCCTTCGAACAAGAGGGGCTCTTAGGAATAGGCTAAAACAATATGGTTATGGCCTTTATACAGATGACCGTTCTTGAATAATTATTCTTAATATAAGTTTTATAGGTTGCATTTAATTTAATTCATAGTGCAAACTTTTGTTGATAATTAAGTTTTCTTTTTGAAGCCTGGGAGAAGTTTAGAAGTTCTTATCTCTCAAGGCCGAACTCAAGAATCAACGACTGCGCCAACAAAAAAGAAGACAGTGCGTGCGCCAACAAGAAAAAAGAATAAGAACCTAATTGCAGGTCCATCCAAATCAGTTCAACTTACAACAGTTGCAGCTCCTTCTGAATTAGTTCAACCTAGGATAATTGTAGCTCCATCAGAATCAATGCATCCCAAGACAGTTAAAGAATAAGTCTCACGTCCAATTAGAAAAAGTGCAAAGATTATGAATCAAGTGCGAGGTCCATCAAAACAAGTAGGAACAGGAGGCATGGTGCATATTGATTAATGAAATGGGATGTGATATGGTTTGTGGGGCTGAGGAGTCAGTTGTAAACATCTGTGGATGTTTGTTTTTTTTTTTTTTATCATAGTTTGTCATTGAGTTAATTGAGTTTGTGAAACTTCATTTCAAAATCAATGAAACGGTTGTTGCTTGTCATTTTTGGCATGCTTTTTCTTTTTTCTTTTTTCTTTTTACTTTTACTTATTGCTTCTTCTGGTGGTGGATATTGTTATAGATAAAGCCAAATACGAAATCAGATATGTGGTGGTGATTGGGGTGCTCGTGTGGCTGATGGTGGCGCTGGTGAAGCCTGGTGGTGGATATGTGGTGGTGACTAAGGTGCTCGTATGGCTGGTGGTGGCGGCTAGTGAAGCCTGATGATGGTGGGTTAAGTTGGAGGTTTTTGTTGCACCTGGCGCAAGATGTAAGTGTGCAATATGTACAGCTTGCATTAGGTAGTACTGGTGTAAGCTAGTGTAAGACACCTTACACTAGCAACTTATGCAGCAACATACCACCAACATAGTGGTGGTTGGTGGTGGCTCAAGCGGATGCTTGGGATACTTTGTGTGGCTAGTGGTGATGATGGCTGGAAGCCAATGGTGGCCAGTGGTGGGCGGTGGCGGTGGCTGGTAGTGGCCGATATGTACAAAAAAAATGACACTTAAGTGATCACATTCTAAAAAATCTAACACTTAAGTGTTCACTATTAACAACAAATGGCACTTAAGTGATCCTTTTAATAATAACTTGACACTTAAATGACTCTTTTTTTTTTATCATGACTGGCACTTAAGTGATCACTAAATACAACTTACAGCACTCGAGTAATCACTGGTGTCTGTTCTATATATATGGTGGTTTGCAGCAAAACAGAGAGGCTGTTGGTTTATATATTTGCTTCTGGTTTACACATTTTCTGCTAGTTTACATTCAATTCAAGTAAAATAGTCACCACAACACATCGACCTAATATACATTCCATCATCACTGATTTATATTTGAGAATAAGCAAAAACATTGTACAAACAGTATTTGTCGAAATCATTCATTCATTCATTCAAAACAAGTACATTTCTCCACACATTTACAACTATGGTAGTCGGAGAAACTTCTTCTCATCTTCCACTACTTTACATTTCATCATAAAGTAGGATAGACAAAAAAAAAAAAAAAAAAAAAAGCAACACAATAAACGTTTGGTAACACTTCCATTCAATTTTCATTTTTGAAACTTTGTTCTTCAAATGGTTAATAAAAGATGCTTGAGCTTGAGCTTGCATTGAGTCAACATCATCCAAATCGTCCACAAGCGTACATGGAGGTTGATGACATCCATCAAGTAGGTCCAATGTCACCTCTGTGGCTTGGTGAGAGAATTTTATATCGACCCATTTGAAATATTTGCACTTCGAGCCTTCTCTGTATCGGGCACATCCATAGAATCTTCTCCCGGGATTCGTTCGAGTCCACAATATTCTTCTTGAACTTGGTAACCCACAAAAACATAAACGCTCGCATTCTCCTTCGCTTCAGCGAGAGAAATTTGAGCTGTTGTTGAAAGTCTTGCTCTCCATTTCCAATATTCGGTGATAGAATTTGGGGAAAATCAAATTAGGGTGCGAGATTAGGGCTCTAGCGCTTCAATGGCATTTTGCTCGATTTAGGATTTTAGATTTAGGGCAAATGGGGAAAATGACGACGTTTTCGTTGATTTAAGGGCTCTATTTTGGGCCAACACCCAAAACGACG
This sequence comes from Eucalyptus paniculata subsp. matutina, assembly GCA_017140255.1. Lineage (NCBI taxonomy): Eukaryota > Viridiplantae > Streptophyta > Magnoliopsida > Myrtales > Myrtaceae > Eucalyptus > Eucalyptus paniculata. The sequence continues at coordinate 19,717,738 of CM029444.1, read as the reverse complement.
TTGTTTGGGATAAATTCGAGCTGACTCAACTCTCCGGCGAGATACATTAGCGAGAAATATTAATATTTTAATGCCACGTATGATTTCCGACCAACTTCGCCGAAGATGGCACTCAGGATGTCCCACTTTCCTTAAAATGTGGCACTTAAGTGTACATTTCGTAAATTATGGCACTTAAATGTCCTTTTGAGCAAAGTTATGGCACTTGAAGCGTTATTTCGCCTTACCACAAAAGTTATAAATCTATTGCAATTATGCTAAGCCAAATCTAAATTTCTTTTTACTAATTAAGTCTTAGACATTTTACATTTATGCTAATTTAGTCCATCTGGCCAATTTGGCTAGCCAGCGTTGACATGGACTCCAACCATCCTACATGAGGTGACCAGCCTTGACATAATATTATTTTAATACTCTATATATTCACATTATCCTTTTGTAACTCACCTCATTGATGTTCATTCAGATTCAAAAAATTCAGATAAATCTCCATAGATAAGATCATAGATATATCTACGAAAATGGATATTGGTTAACACAAGTATATAAGTCATGTTATGCTATTGAATAACAAGCCCCCAATTATCTATTTCTATCCTATTTATAGAGAATTCATGTGCTTCAATTTATCCTTTGAGTTAAATACCTCATTCAAGAATTGTTTTTGATCTAATACATAAGAATCCATAAGAAAGGCAAATCTCTTATGATACACAAGATCCAGCTTACTTATTGATAGAGCGAAAAGATCTACCATTTCTTGAAATCTCTCTTCTGATTCAAAATCGTGGTGTAATGTGTATCCCTCCATTTTTATTCTTTTCTTTTCATTTTCCTTTCTTTCTCTGTATTTCTTTTTCCTTCCCTTCCTTCTTCCTCCAGCTAGCCGCTAACAAAGGTTCGACCATCGCTATGGGCCGGGTGGGGCTTGCTAGAGGCCAGCAATGTCAACTGGCTTGAGGAAGAAGGAAGGGAAGAAGAAAAGAGAAAGAGAAAGAAAAAAATAAAAAAGGAAAAATAAAATCAAAAAAATCAAAAAAGATTATTAAAAATTATCTATGTCAGTGCTAATCGTACCGCGTAGGACGGTCGATATCTATGTTAATGTCAATTGGCTAAAAGTAGCCGATGAACTAAATTGACACAAATACAAAAAGTTTAAGACTCAATTGGCCAAAAAAAAAAAGTTTATGACTAAATTGGCATAATTACAATAGGTTTAAACATTTTTTTTAATTATTTTCTCTTACTGTAATGCATATTGCTATTATTGTCACCAAATATAAACTATGCAGTCGTGATAAGTAATATAAGGCATTTAAATATTCTAAGTGCCGGAACAAATCCTAAATTTTGTAAAGCTAACCCTTAGGATGCAATAGTGAAGACATTGGATGGATGCAGCTAGAGATTAAAAGTCAATTGCCATCTTGACTCGTAGCCATGAATTGAGGCCCCATGCATTTGAATAATTGTATCATTGTTCAAAAATTCAATATTCAAAATACAATTCCACATGGGTTTCAAAATTGCATTCTTGCATCTTTAAAATGTACCACATAAGCTTTTGATAGATCACACATATCCAATTGACCCACATATTATCCAATTTGTATGTCACAATTATGTTTTACTTGCACATGTCATATTCGATACCCATGTTTTCCCATATGTCATTCACACATGTTACTTCCGATTGCCACACCATTTGCATGTCATACACGTGTCATGGGTCAATTAATCTAGTGTTCTTTAACCCGTGCGGCCTTAAGAATTTCTTCTTAAGTCAACCTTACCCACTAGACCCATAAGGATCTTAAGGATCTTAAGGAAAGAAAGAGAGAGAAACTCTAGAATGTATTTCACTTGTGAATGAAATACAAGTACGAGATTAACCGTAGTCATAAATCTCCTTTTGATCTAACGATAAAGATTACATCTATCTAATTACCATTTACATGCATTTATTACAATTGTATACAATTATTGTATTGCTCGCCCCCAAGAGTATTTTAGAACACTCAAGAAAACCATATGATTTAGAGAGATAGGTTGAGGGTCGTTCCTTCATGGATCGATCACAGCCTTCATTCAGAAAACCTCTAGATCATGCCAATTCATCAGGCCACGACATTCTCCCCCATCTATTTGAGCGACACTCTCGTCACATCTTCAGCATAGAAGGCATCATCAATATGCTTCTTGAATTGGCAAAATGCTTTAGTGGATTCCCAGCTTACTTCACTCTTTGGAAGACCCTTCCATCAAACCAAATACTCTCACTTCGGTGCACGATACCTCTTCCATATGACTCAATCCACCATGATACATTCAATGTCTCAATTATATGAGGTTTTCGCCACAAATGGTGCCCGTTGTGACTACTCTCGATCCGGATCTTTCTTGTTGACAAGAAAATGTTTAAGCATGCTCACATGGAATACCGAATGTACCTTGAGTTTTTATGGCAACTCTAGCTTGTGTGTGACCTTCCCGACTCATTGCAACACTCACAATGGCCTTGTAATGACAGATCAACCCCTTATAAATGTCAATGTATCAAAAAACCAAGTGAAGTTTAACTAACACTAGATCCCTAACTTGAAACTCCACGTGCCATCGCTTCTCATCGGCTTACTTCTTTATGCGCTCTAAGGCCTTATGTAGACAAGTTTACGCCAAGTCCGCTTGCTCGTGTAAATCCTTAGCAAACTTGTACACGAATGGGTTACTTCCCTGATAGCCCGTGACAACCACACTTGGAGTGAACAGCTGTTGCGCCGTTCCGATCTTGAACGGACTTTGATTCGTAAACTCGCCTCGTTGCAAGTTGTATGAAAACCAGGCCACGTTGATCAACTTTGCCCAATTCACTTTTGTCATGCTCACATTATGTCGAAGGTACATCTTCAAGAGTGCATTTACCCTCTCCATCTAACCATCAATTATAAAATGCAAACTTGTGGAGAAGTTGAGGTCCGACCCCATTAACTTGAAGAGCTTGGTCCAAAAACATCCCATGAATCAAAGATCATGATCGTCCGCGGTACTCCCCAATACTTGATGATGTGCTTAATGAATAGCTTAGCCGCCTCCTTGATGGGCAATCCTTCATTGCAGACATGAAGATTGTGTACTTGGAGAATCGGTCCACCACAACCATGAGAGTCCAATACCCTTCGGACTTTGGTATCAAACTTTGGTAGGTTCACAATGAAGTCCATTGAAATATTCTCCCATGGACACTCCGGCACAAGAACTAGCTCAAGGAGCCCCAACAATGAACTTTATTCGAACTTGTCTTGTTGGCATACAAAATATGTCTTCACATATGCCTTAACATCATCTCGAAGGTGAGGCCAGTAGTATTAATCCTCCACGAGTGCCATAGTGCATTGGATCCCTAGATGATTTGCCCACTTCGAATCATGGCACTCGGGCAATACTTCTTTCCTCAATTTCCCATGGAGCAGCACGTACAAACATACCCCTTGGTTTTGAAAAGATCATCCTCACACCAGAACTATCAAGTTTTGCCCTCCCGCGCATACTCAAGAAGTGTCTTGGATGTTAGGTCATGTTTTAGCCCATCCTTGATGCGATTGATCAATGGGCATTCAGGTTGACTTATGGTGCCAACCAACTCCATCTTTCGACTAAGTGCATCGACCATGAAACTAGCCTTCTCTAGCTTGTACTCAACACATAATCAAACTCTACCAAGAAATCTTACCAATGAGCTCGCTTTAGACTCAACTTCTTTTGGGTCTGAAAATAGCTCATGGTCATTTTGATCCGTCCACACAAGAACTTGGATCCTAAGAGATAATGCCTCCACATACGAAGGCAATGCACCACCCCGCCACTCTCGGCATCACTCAACTTTCGAGACTCAAATGCCACCATCCATCCTACATGAGAACACCACCTATAGCATAATCCAAAGCGTCGATCTCTACCTACGAAGATTTGGCGTGATTGAGTACCATGAGTATCGACTCCTCCATCCTTACTTATTTTTAACCGATCAAATACCTTTTGGCATCAAGCCGTCCACTCCCACAACTTCTCCTTCTCAAGCATGTGTCCATGAATGTCACGGCAATGCTTGAATGACTCCAAATGAAGTGCAGATAATAGTTCATGAGGCCAAGGAACGACCTTAACTTTGTCACCCTTGTCGGCAACTCCCATTCCATGATAGCTCAAATCTTAGTTGCATCCATCCACACTCGTCTACCTCCAATGATGTGCCCCAAGAATGGCACTTCTCTTTGAGTGAAGGCACATTTCTCGTGCTTGACATACAAGTCATTCTCGCACAAGACTTGAAAGACTTGCTTTAGATGCTCAATGTTCCTCAAGCATCTTGCTTTAGATTGCAATATCATCAAGGCAAATCACTACAAACCGATCAAGGAATGAGTGGAGCACCTTATTCATTAAGGTGCAGAATATGACCAAAGCATTGGTCAAGCCGTATGGCATAATGAGAAACTCATACAATCCATATCGCATCACATAAGCGGTCTTTGGCTCGTCTCCTTTGATGATCCGAACTTGGTAGTAACCCGATCGAAGATCAAATTTCCTGAGCCACAGCACTCCTCTAAGTAGATCCATGATGAGTGGGATCAAACACTTGTCCTCGATCAGGAGCTTGTTCAATACTCGATAGTCAATGCACATTTGAAATGACCCATCATGCTTCTTTTGGAACAAGACCAAGTGGCTGAATGGAGCCTTTCAACAGCTAAATATTGCCCACATCGAGCAATTTCTTCAATTGCTTCCTCAATTCTTCTAGTTTGGAGGGTGCCATGCGATAAGGCACCATGGTGGTCGATCAAACATTAAGCACAAGCTTAATCCGATGATCCACTTCCCTTCAAGGAGAAATTTCTTCGGCAATTCAGGAGACATTACGTCCTTGAATGAGTCAAGGACTTGGGCTACCTCCATTGGGACATCATTCCCTTTGCCCTTTTGATCGAGACCACACATTGGCAATGTGCATCCCAGATGCACATACAAACCATGAATGACATAATAACAACATTGATCCTATCTAGAAATCTCATACCAACAACAAAATCATAATCGTCAATCAAGATTACCTTGATAGTTTCCTTGCTCATCCATTGGTTGATGTGGAACTCCACCCCCTAACCAAGCTACTAGTCGGGGCTCATTGGAGTTCATAGTCTTGAGCCACCCAACTCCTTTCTTGACCCAAAGATTCAGCTTCTTTGCGGCCTCTTCCAATATGAAGAAATTAGATGCTCCAATGTCCATGAGTGCACTCGTTGTGGTTTCTCTGATCTTCACATTCACAAACATCAATCCCTTAGACTCATTCGTCTTCTTAGACTTGATGGTGCTCAGGATCTGAGATGAACCCAGTTGCATCTCCTCCTTTTGCTCACCCTCCTTGAAGATGATCGCAAGTTTATTTTCGAACAATCTCAAGCCATATATGGACCATCAAGAAAGAAGCATTTATAGGTGCGTATCTTCCTTTATCCTTTTCCGCTCGACTCCAATTAAGCCTTAGGAAGGCTAGCTAATGGTCTACCTTCATTCAAGCAATGGAACTTGTTTCGATCTCCTCCAACATTAGTCTTGTCCTTCAAACAAAAGTCCAACTCACTTACAAACGGTGACTTGTACTCCACAAAAGTCTCAACCACGGTCATGGCCGTCATGATATCACTTGCATTGCACCTCTTGAGCTCTTGTTTGACTAACAGCTTAAGGCGGCTCATGAATTGATGATACGCCTCCATATCACTCTTCAATGAGATTTGAAGTAGCAACTACAAGAATCTCTTTACATACCCACAAACTCCTCCCTTTTGCTCAAGGCATTCAAACTCATCACCAACTTCCTCCTCCGCGTGAGTGGGATAGTAGTTTCGTCGAAATCTTTTGATGAACGTTGCCCAAGTCGTGATAAGATCACCACTCCTATCATTGCACCTATGACGTCACCACAACGATGCATTCTCAACCAAGCACATAGCTGTAGTGTTTACCCATGATGCGTCGTCAGTTATTCTCACGGTTTAGAAGTACCGCTCCATGTACCGCATAAAGTTATCCACATATTTGACCACCCGCGAGCCTTTGAACTCCTTTAGCTTTGGCGTGTCCATTCATGAATTGGCTTGCACGATCATCATCCCATTCACACTTGCTACTTCAACCTCCACAAGTTTCCCCTTAAGCTCACTTAGTCATGCATGGCCGTCATCATGGCCTCCATGGCATCATCTTGTCGTTAGAGTTCTTGAGTCAAGGTCCCCAATAGCTCCCCTTGAACCTCTCTCATACCAATCTTGAGCTCTTGCACCTCAGCCACGAGCTCTTCCCTTTCAACCTCAACTCCTTCAACGGTCTAGGTCAAGTCCTCAATTTGGACTTCTAAGACAACAAGCTTTATGTTCGTCATTCAGTGCTCCAAATCACCCATTGAATCCCTCGAATTCGAACAATCGTGGCCATTCTTTGCCTTAATGCCAGCCTTCTTAGTAGCCCTTCCATGGTCCTCATGATCCTCACCATGAATGATTGCAACATCATAACGTGGATCAACCATCATGCCTTGGAACGACTTGCTCCGATACCACTTGTCACAGATTGATTGATCCAACACTCCCTAACCCGCATGGCCTTAGGAATTTCTTCCCAATTCGGCCTTATCCACTCGACTCACAAAGATCTTAGATAGAGATATTCTAGATAGAGAAGCTTTGGAATGTATTTCACTTGCAAATGAGATACAAATAAAGGGGAAAAGGCCCCTATATTTACAAATACAAGGCTAACTGTAGATATAGATCTCTTATTGATCTAACGATTGTAAGTATATCTCCCCAACTATCATCTACTCACATTTATTATAATCGTATACAATTACCATATTACCCACCCCTAGTAGTATTCTAGAGCACTCAAGAAAACCCTAGGACTTTGGGAGATATATTGAGGGTCACTCGTCCACGGATTAGTGATGGCCTTCACTCATAAAACCTCTGGATCATGTCGATTCATCAAGCCATAATACATACGTCATTAATTACCATGTCATTCACACATGTAACATCTAAGAGCCATGTCATCATGCAGACTTAGTCATATTATATTGTCAAGTTATTTAGCATGACATTCACTCATGCTATGTTTGCTCATCGTTACACATGGCATTCGTTCTTACTCCATCAAATTCTCCACCATTTTATCCACGTCACTATACATGTCAATTTGCTCATGTTGTGTTTGATAACTGCTACACGTCATTCACTCACATTGTATTAGATTATCACATCAGTACACATGATGTTTACCCATGATGTATTCAATTACTATGTCATATTGTGCACGACTTATGAGCCATATATGATTTGGATTTCTATATCCTTCATATTTGATTTTTTTTTTTTTTTTTTTTTGTATTCAATTATGACTCTTAAGTCATATTTTACTCTTGTAAATTTGACCTTAACTTCAATCACATCACATTCATTGTTGCACTTAATGTCACACACTACACATAACATATTTTAAAATATTCATGCCCACACAATTCGGTCACCTGATAAGTAAGATGATGCAATCTTTCCTCTTGATTGCGCCTTGGCCATATTTCCATTTTCAAACTCTTTCAAAGAAAATGCACAATAAATGTGAATTAGGGTGTAACCAAAGACTGTAACGAAAGTGGGTTGTGAGAAGCTAATTCATCCTTCACATTACTAAAACATCGGACCACAACCTTTAGTTGACACATATAGACCAGTCATCCTGCATGTGCAACTTAGGTAGTTAATTTCCTATAACTATTTAAGCATTCAAGGTAAACAATCACTCAGGTTAAATAAACTGACCAGGGGCAACTTCCTCTCTACTTTTCTATTCACGTATTTGGTTTTAGTGGCCAATTCAAACCTAGGACTTGAGAAAGTCTTAGAAACTTGGAGGCGCAATAGGGTAACAATCTCTAGTTTGCAAAACTCGCAATGTTACACCGGTTGCCAAGTAACAAAAAAGTTAAAGAAGTGAAGAAAGAAAGGATTTTGTGGTACTTTCCACAAAAAAGTTTTAAGACTCTTTACTCATACATAAAGTTTAGCAATTTCAATTTAATTATCCTATTAGATGGCACATGTAACATTTTTTTTATAAAAATAAGTGCCATAAAAGTCATAAAATTTTTCATGGAAGTACAATTAAGTCCTTTTTTTTTTTTTAAATGCGATTAAGTCATGAAACATGTTAAATTTGTCCAACCGGATCTTTCCGTTAATTTTATCCAAGTTGACTAACAGAAAATGCTCACGTGATTTTTATTATTATTTTCTCTCATTTTCGCCCTAACATGGCTAAAACATAAAACATAAGACCAAAATGACGTTACTTTTTTAATTATTTTATTTATTCTACCCACTAATGTGGCTAAAACATGAAATACATTAAAATAGGCTTGTGTTATTTCCACTCCCTTTTTGACTCCTAACACCCATTTTCATATTGAATTGACTATATTATCCCTTTCAGGTCCCACTATTGACTTAATATTATTTCTCGCTTTTATTTTTTGTTTTCTTTTGTTTCAATTTTACTAAAAGACAAAACTACCCACATTCCTTTTAAGTAACTTTTCATTAACCCTAGTCGCTTCTTCCACGCCATTACATTCAACATTTCCTTCATGTTTGTGTTCTTCTGAAGTTATTCTCCGTTGTTGTAATATGAGCAAGCATTAATCATATATTAAATTAAAAAAATTAGTTCCATCTACAAATTGTTTGTTTTATTTCCCTAGATTATCCTCACGATCATGAATTCTTTGACTTCTAAATTATGGTTAAAGTATGCATTATACACAATTTACTTATTTTTCATTATATTGAGGTGAGGGGTTCAAATCCCCACCTTCTCAGAGGGGGGATGGGGATAGGGACGCGTAAGTTTCGAGAGTGGGTTGCGACTCCTACGCCCGCAAGAGGTAGGGCACAAGTCTGCAAGTGAGTGTAGCATAGGAATAGAGTAGGACTGACAAAAAAAAAAAAAAAATGAAACTACGAATAAAGAAAAACAATTAATCATGTCAACAATTTCATTTGAAACTTCACCAAGTAATTTTCTAACACGAGAGGATCATTCAAGTAGTGTGTGGATGCATTTTCTTACTCAAGGTTGTGTTGTCTCTATACAGAGATCAAAGAGAGATAACTATATTCTTTTTGGTTGCAATAAGGAAGGTAATTATCGTGATCAACATATTATTTCTATTGAACGTCAGAGAAGAAAGACCGGCTCTAGTTTGATTAAATGTTCCTTTGAAGTATGTTACTATAAACAAAAGAAAGATCAAGATCACTATATTTAATGCATCACACAATAAATAATTAAAATTTTGACTATTAGATCACTGAACAAAATGAAAATTGAGTAGTTAAAATACACAAATTACAACATAATAACACATACTAAAGTTATAATTAAATGAAATACATACTAAATTCTAATAAAAAAAAAAAGAAATATATGACTCATTAACACAATAATTAGCTTTTGTTGTTCAAATAATTAGTTAGTTATCTACCAAATATTTTTTTTTAAAAAAAAGAGGTACACGAATATTGTTTTGAATGGAGAAAAAAAGGGGAAAAAACAAAAAAGAACAAAAGAAAGAAAGTAATAATTGTAAATCAAGAGTAGACCCCATATTTAATCTTAATAATTGTTGTTTGAGAGGAATATGGGTAGTTTCCTTTCTAGTAAAATTGAAAAGGGAAAAAAAAAAAAGAAATAATCTTAAGTCAAGAGTGGAACCTTTGAGGGATAATAAAATCAATTTTAAGTGAAAGGGGATGTCAAGAGTATATAAGAGGGTAAGAGTAGCGGAAGCGTTAAAACGACGTCATTTTGGTCCAAATATGATCTTTCAACTAAAATATTATGAAATTAAATTAAAAATTAAGGTGAATTTAAAATAATAAAAAAAATAAAGAGGAAAAGGGAAACCCCTCACCTGTTTTTCCTTTTCTTTAATTTAGCCTACTATTTTAATCTAGTTTAAATAAAATTTGGGAGGAAAAATCAAATTTGGACTAGAATAGTGTATTAGTAGCCTTATACTTCATGTTAAAGCCATGTTATCGCAATGTATGAGAAAGAAAATAATGAAAAGATCATGTTAACATTTTTTGTTAGCCAAGTTCTTTATTTTATTTTATTTTTGGTCAAAAGAAATTTCCATTCATTACCAAAAAAATACATGAAATAATCAATGGGAAATCTCAAAAGTCATCATAACAACAAGGCAAGCCTATAGAAATCCAAAATAAATCAAAAATAAAGGTACATCATCACGGCATGGTTGGTAGAGATAATCATATGCTCGTCCTTCATTAGCAAATCTATGACTACATCCAAGAAAAGATCCACAACCAAGCACTGAATTATATATCATCATTAGTGATAAGCACATGCCAAGATCTCTAATTGTAGTTGCAGCTTTACCTTTTGGCAATGTCCATTTAGTTCGAATGTCTTTTACACCATCACCATAAGAAGATAACAAGCTCAAATTTGACATTTGTAAGAGCGAGCCATTTATCAAGTGTTAGATGCAAAAAAATTTTACAAAAACACATTGAACAAGCATAGATTTGGCACTAACTTTGAACCCAATTGAAATTGGAAGCAAAATACTTATATTGTAAAACTCCTAAATTTAGAATTAGAATGGAGCGAAAAGCTCCTATATATAAAATCGGGAGAGCAAAACTCACAGATCTAAAACTAAATCAAGAGAATAAGGAAAGAAACAAGAGGAAATAAAAGGAAAAATAAGGAGGGAATGGAGAACTAAATCAAGAGAATAAGGAAAGAAACGAGAGGAAATAAAAGGAAATAAGGCCAAAACTCAAGAGAGAGACAAAGAGGAGATCGTTAGCCAAGTTGGACGATGTTAACAGAATGAGTTGTTTGCATCAATTTGACAAGTTGTAATACTTAATTACACTATTTAAAAGTTTTAAAGTTTCCAATATATTTATCATTATTTATATGTAAATCATAATAGTAGCAATAATGAATTGGTGATAATAAATGAGCAATACTAAAATCTAACATATGAAGAAAGCATGATCTTTAGTCTGCCTGACATTCTTGAACTTAGATTTATGCTTATTGATGGATTTTGCCTCAATTTCCGCTAATTGTTAGCCAATAATTCAAACGACGGTTATCTTGCTCACATGACACCTACAAAGCAAAAGTGGCTAAGTAAATCGAGTTAGTATGATCAACTGGTAGAAATGACAGATGCAGAGTACGGATCCATTGAAACGGAGAAGCTATGCCCACACCATGTTGTACCATTGTCATTGATTTAGAAGAATTCTTGTCAAAATAAGGAACAAATGCCCAAAATGGAGTACACCCCTCAAACAGTTTGAACTTAAAACAGCACTGTCATGTCCATTCAGTTGGGCCCAAGAAAAGCCATCTTTATGTCAAGGTAAACGACAGATTGAAAAGACCAATGAAATCTCTGTATCCTGATCCATCACCCAAAGATCCAGTTAGGTTCTCTGCACTTGAGGTTTTTTTTTTTTTTTTTTTGAACTACTGCACTTGAGGTTGAGGAAAAGAAAAATAAAGCTGATTGATATTGATGGACAGACAGAGAATTTAAGGAATGAAAGGTAAGGGACATGGTCGGTTAGTGTTTACGGGCTTGTATTCATCATGGGTCTAATTTTGTTCCAATGGCAAGGTGCTTGGATTGTACAACTGTCATGTACCCAAAGGAAAAGAAAAAAAGAAAAAGAAAGACAATTGTAGGTTTCGAATAGCAAGAGGGAGAGAGAGAGAGAGCACATTGCTTGAGGACGTAGGTCTGCTGTTCAGTCCAGTTGTTGGAATGGGCTCACCTGTATTTCACACAAAAAGCTGATTTTCCCATTTAAGAGTTGGATTTTTTTAGGACAACTGTAGCTGAACTTGCGACCAAAGGGAGAGGACGCCTTAATTATTGCATTGCTATCAGATTCTTTTCCTTTCAAAATTAGAAGGTTTCATGTCATTAGAAGCTGTCTTCTGCCAAACACATCAGTTTTGACATGTGTGCGTTCTCTCTTTTGTGCGCAAAAACTGAACGACCATGGAAATTGTACGGTACGAACTTATCATATAAATTATGTGGTGGGAAATATCAATCCTAATACATGAAATTCTTGGTAGCACTTGTTTCTTCAGAGTTCTAATTATGCATTATTCTTCTTCAACACATGGTTGGTTTACCCAAATAATATAGTCGTAGATAAAAATTTTGCAATCCATTTTCTCAAGTACATCCTTCTCTTTAGAAGTTTGTCTATTGCTACTTGTCCATTTATTAGAACAGATTCCTTTCACCACTTAAGGTGTTTGATGGTTAATTAATTGTCCAATACCTTATGTGTTGACATGACATTTGTATAGTTCCAAATTACACATATTGAGTATAAATTAGGGCGTGTATCTAGAAATAGGTGTTGCAAGAACCACCTAACACTCTCATTCTCTTCCCCCTCCCCTCCCCTCCCCCCTTCTCTCTCTAATAATTAAATGGTTTGCCTTTGATTTTGAACCTCCCAGCCAGGAAGTAGAGCATCCCCCATGTGCGCCCTCCAAAAAACTGTGTGGCCATTCCTTTCCCTTCAACCTCAGTAGATGGAGTACTCTCCAAACCATTCAGGAGCTGAGGGATTCAGCAGCAGCGAATCGGGTTGGACCATGTACATTGCTTCTCCAACGAAAGAAGATGATTCTGGATGCACCGAGGCGAGTTGGGTCACTCAGAAGGACCAGATCACCACCATCAGCCCCCCCGGAAACAGAAGAAAAGAGGGCAGCGACGACAGCGATGATTCGATGGCTTCTGATGCTTCCTCCGGCCCAAGCCACCATCGGCAAAAACATGGCAAGGATGGTTGTTCGAAGCCGGATAAGACGCAAGAATGGTTCTCTAATGAGAAATCGAAACGGAAAGAGAAGAAAAAGGAAAAAGGAAGTGTAGTGAAGGGTCCGAAGCGATGAGGACTTGTGCTTGCTCTTGAGAGATACCTATTTCTTTTTGTTTTCGCTTGTTGATGTTTTGACTTAGGATTAAAAAGGTGCATGCATAACAATAAGTTTTATTTTGAATGTAGCTGGAGATTTGAACACAATATGAGCTTCTTCATATTTTCATTTATCCGAGCAAGGCCGAGGGAATGAGCGTATTGTCAAGTCCTTTCTTATTTTCTTGAACTTTCCTTCTATTTTTGTCCTCCCTTTATTCATTACTGAAACATCATAATCTGCGATTTCTACCCGAGATTTATCTGGAGATTGACAAATATTTCTGCTTCATCCATGTTCAATCAAGATTTCGGGTTCCCAAACCATAGGCTCCAGTATGACCAATTGGCAAGTCCTGACTCATAAATTTCTTAATCCAAACTTCTGTTGTTCGATTACATTTGCGATTTTGCAATTGTATTGTTTCTGGCGATGCAGAATTACCAGTGTAAATCAAACTATTTCAGATCAAGACTTACCAGGAGGAATATGAATAATTCAAGGAAATGCTTTTGTTCCAGAGTGAGTTGGGGTTAGAGCATGCAGAATTTCAAATGTTCTTTCTTCTCATCTTTCGTTTCTTGAACGTCCCTGATTGCATACTAAATAGAATAATAGAAGGGGGAAAATTCTGGTAGTGAATAGAATAACGACGCGTTTTGCTGACTTTTTAAAATTCAAGCATTACCCAGAAATAAATTTTAAATGGATAATTGTCAGGTAAAGTATCATGTGAAAGCCAGAGAATAAATGGAATTGTATCAATCGGTTAGGCAAAGCTTAAAGCAAAATTGGCTGTTCCTGCACCTTCTGTAATAATTAATTAAGCTAATGAATCATTGATTGTGATGATTTTGCGCGCTTTTTTCCTTTATTTTTCCTTCCTCTCTTTTTTTTTTTTTTTTTTTTTTTGGAATTTTATAATTTTCGCTTTGAGCTGCGAATCAGAAGAATATATAAGCTGGAAAGTGCGATAATCAAGCTAGAAAGACAATCGTCCCAACCATACGGAGCAACAGAAAATGTGCGGACAGATATTGAGGAAGAAAACAGAACAAACATAATTGGTGCAAAAAGACACATTTCCAACCAGCGAGGCAGCCCCTAATTATGTGCTGTGCACATAATGATGCAAGTTGTAAAATTACTGCACCCCACATGATTTTGGACCATTTCTAGCTTCCCGATTTAAAATTCCTAATTATTACAATCATTGGCCGTCCATCGCGAAAACCTTTGTGTTTTTTAGGGGGAATTTCAATCATCAAGTCTCTGGCTCGACATCCCATATCTTTAGGGGGTCCAACTTCCTGTTTCCACTTTGTAATTCCTTTTTCTCCCTCGTAAGCATGATGCACAAAACTCAGTTTAGTTCATTTAAAGCTTCTTTACTTCGCTAGAAGATAATCTTTTCTAATTATAGTTTTGTGGAACATCCCCATTAGTCAAATCCTCCACCTTTTCCCATAAATGCAAGTTATAATGTAGTTGATTTTTTCTTTTTTTTTTTGGCAAAAAGGACGGTGGAGGGGGCGACCGGTATAAGCAGTTGGGCATTTTACAGAGTGATATGTTTGAGCCATATTCACTCCGTACACTCATGATTTGAAGGTTGAAACCGGCGTGTCCGTCTTGATAAACCTTACCAATTAAGCTGTTAGCAAGTATAATATGCCGCATTTAGACATCACATAGCAAACCGATAAAAGATTCTTTATTGGGAAATTTTCTAGAAAATCCGAGTTATTTTCTTTCAAGAACGATCTCCCGACGGTCAATCCTCCGCAAAACTTTCTATTTTGCAGGCCTTCGACACCTTGTTATTAATCCAAGGAAAAAAAAAAAACTCATCAATAGACAACGCTGTCTGTGGCAAGAGCGACAAAAGGTTCCATATTTTGAGAACAAGACGCACACCATCGAAAAGCGATAATAATAATAAAAGGCTATTTCTAGCTAAGTCAATGACGGTGAGGCCCTACGAACAAAAAAAAAAGGAAAAAAAGGCCGATCAGGCCCAGACTGGAGCCATGTTCCAAGCTCTAAAATAGATGAAGGCCCAAACAGGGTGAAGCATAAGAAATGGTTGCACAAAAGTTTAGGACTTAGGTTGATTTAAGGATTTAATTTGAATATTGCACTTTTTGTGGTTGTGTTATATACCAGAGTGAGATTTGTTAAATGTGCCTTCACTTTGCAACTGTTGATCAGGGTCCAACTCGAAATGAAGCGTACAAATGTTTAAATGAAGACAAGCTCATCATCGTCCATGAAGCTAGATGGTCGAGACCAACCAGTCGAATCGAACAGTCGATGGAGGCCTTCCAAAAAACAAGCATTCCACCAAGCTTGAGATGGCATCCCGTTTGGAGCCATGGGCTCAAGAATGTTGTCCCTCTAATCCCAATTGCAAGTTTTCAAATAAATATTTATATTTTCAACATGTCCAAGTCAACAAGGGAACTTTAATTTCGAGGTTGCGTGATTTATTGGTGATGCTGAGAGTTTCTTTTTACAAGAATCGGGTGAAAAAACACTTAACACCTGTACTACTAAGGTCAAAAGGACAGGTGAAAAAAGAAATCATAATATCGAAGTAATTTAGAAAAATGATGCTACAAGCATTATAATTTTCGTATGACACTCGAGTTACTATCAAAACTTTTTGAGTGATCCTTTGAATTATGGGATCAATAAGCATTGTAGATGGCCATAAAGTAAGGGCATATCTACATCATAGTTGATGGCCATAGGGCAATGTGATAACAAGCCTCTTTAGGATTTATCTCCATCGGTTCAATGAAGTTGCGTTGCAACGAAAGGGGTTAGATCTTTGTAGAAATGATGGCCAAAATAACTAGGTTTAAGAAGTCATGTGCTGTGAATAATAATGTGACCTACTCTAAAGGGAGAGCATTATAAAATTTCACCATAGATCAAGCAATACAATGAAAATACTCGACTTAGTTAAATATTGTAGTGTTTTAACAACTCTTGTTTACACTCGATAACTCACAAGGAAACAAGTGATCAACTAGTAAAATAAATTGAACAAGGAAATAAAATTGAATAGCTAAATCAATTATGGAGTTCAATTGTACCTCTTTCAGAGAACGTGTGATACATAGTAAACCTACTTTCGTCCGACCGAACTTTTCTATGTAACTACGGTAGGCTTTATCATTCATTGAATTCATAGAGATTCAGATCATTATTGAATGCCCTCAATGCGTACTTCACCTGGATTATTAGATTAGGTGTGTTAACCTGCGTGGATCCATCGAATTTTATTTTAACTCTCCAAATAAACTTTGGGAGTAAGATGTACACAAAAAGTGCTTATTAGGTTCAATAGAGAATTAATAACAGTATCTAGCTTGCATTATGTTGTCCTAGCGTCCGGCAGCTTGCGTGGGCTTGGATCAAAATCGCACCCGTGACGACCGGAAGCATGTGTAACGGCCGCTACAGTATGATTCCCAGCTGCTACAATGAATAACGCATAGTAGTTTATTTCCTCAGATACCGAATGTATCAGAAGTTCGGAAGGAGCAGTAACCCAAAAAGATTAGGGTAAATTGGTTGGTTTGTGCATGGGATTATCTTGTTGAAATATTTTGGATATGAGACTTATACAAAGTTTTTTTAACCATCAAAAACCCCAGATTGGTATGCACATGCTAAGGATCATTTAACAAATTGTGGTCCAGCCGATAGATTAGATGGGTATGAAGTTAGTAAAAAGACTTTTGGGTTTTAATACCACGAAAAAACCCCAAAATAATGTATTTATGATAAATTAACCCTAGACTAATTTATCTTACCACCAAAAACCACCAAATTGATATCCATGTGAAAAATTTATTCTCCGTTAATTTCCATTAAATTTTACCGTCAAATTGATAAGTTAAATAAATTAATGGGTATACCAATTTAGGATTTACACTCCGCTTGTCACGGATTTAATAGTTTGTGATTTTTTGTAATATTAATTTAATTTAACGAAAACTAACGAAAGGTAAATTTGTCACAAATATACCAATTTGAGATTTTTAGTATTGGAGAATAAAGAAGTGGAAATTTATCATCTTTTAGGAATTGATTGGAGGATTTTCATAAGTACATGTTATGAATTTTTTTGTAATAAAAAAATTAGTTAAAATAAATTTATCATAGATGTCTTCAATTTGAGATTTTTAAGTAATATGAAGCCAATACTTTTTAATACATAGGACAATCCACTTATTATTTGAAAAATAATGACTGAATTGCTACAATACAAGCCCATCAATTTAGGATTTTTCGTGGTATGAAACCAAAACTTTTTAGTTCATAGGACATTCCACGTTAATAATTATAAAAATAATGACTGGATTGCCACAATACAAACCCGTCTTCCGTACTAGCTAATGTTTATGCGACGCTGTTCGAATTGACCAAACCCGAAACTTTCAGATGACGATTAGGAACGGTGATGTTTCAAAGCAAATTGGGAGCGCTCGACTCATATTCACTTTTACTGCACTCACGACCCATTACGTAATACCCACGATTCGTACCCGAAACTACGCAGACGCGACCTCGACGGCCCCCGGGACCGCGATTGAAAGGATTGGGGCCACGAAGTAGCCTTTCGGAATGATCAATTATCGGCTTGGTCCTAGCCATCACCGCCGGCATGCCGTCTTGGCGACATCCGGCCACATAAACTTCGATAGATTGATGCGCCGAAACCCCTTCCTTTCTCCTCATGAACTCCGGAAGCAGCGACTCCGGGTGCAACTGCAGGGTGAACCCAGTCCTCATGTCCGTCTCCAACCCAATGCCCTCCATCGTCTTCCAGTCGCACAGCCACTTCCCTACGTTTGCGCGTGCCACCGTGAACTCGCCCTCGGTTATTTCGCAATTGACGCCGCACTCGTTGATTTTGACGTAGTCAGTGCTCGTGTACGTAACGGCCGACCTTTCCCGGTCGATGTGGGTCTGGTGAAGGGCCACGGACCCCGACCAGTCGGGCATGTGGTTGCCATTGATCTCGAGGTGTTCATAGGGCTCCTGTCTGATGTAGCGGAGAGCGAGGTGGGGAGGAGAGAGGTCGATGTCGCATCCCTCGATGTGGACATAGAAGAGCCGGAACTCGAAGAATTCGGGGATGTGGTCGTCGGATTCAGCGTCGCCGGCGGATCGGGGCTCTTTTTCCATGATATTGGACAATTGGTGGCCGAGCAATTTAATTTGTGAAGAACCTGTCGATGAACTGCGCGCAAGTTTATATCAGTTGTGAGAATGGGAATCGGGCGGTATGTATGGGGGTGCGGTTGATTCGACGGAGGATTGAATTTTCAAGCAGCCGGATGAAGAAAATTCGTCGTCTAAAAATTGAAGATCGTTCAACTTTGACTTTTCTAACAGAGGAGACATTGGTAAGCGAAAATGCGTACGCAAACTACTCGTCAAAAAACATTTGTATAGAAAAACTCTGTATGAAGCCAACCCATAAGTATAATTGTAAGAGTTTTTCTAATGTAACTTATATTAATTGAGATTGATATCTCCCATTTTATGGAATTAGTCTAATAAGATAAGATGTAAATATTCTTAACTAGTCACATATGGGACTAATTAGTATGGGTCGAATAAGAGGGTATATAATTTAAAACTCAATAAATAGTACTTAAATCTCTTCTCTGAACAGAATGCACAAATAACCTCATATAGATAGGCAGTCTTATTAAGCTAGTGATACAAAAGGCAATAGAGGAAAAGCACGTGCTTGAGTTTTGAATTGTTATTATTCCATATCAAGAACGATGGATTTCAAATTAGATTTACAAATCTTTTTTCTCGATTATTGTGTTTAAGATTCTAGTTGTGGAGATCGGGGTTCTTTTTCCATGATATCGAACAATTGACGGTCGAGCTATTTAATTTGTGAAGAACCTAGTGATGAACTGTGCGCAAGTTTATAGACACCCAGACCCTTAAAGTGCCAAAAGTTGGCACAAATTAACATTTGAATGCAAAAAGTTACGAAAGTGACACTTAAGTGTCAAAATTAGAGTGAAATAGATCACTTAAGTGTCACCAACGAAAAAAATCCAGCCAAAACGCTAACATGGCAATTTTCCGGCGAGCTACGCGCAAAACAACGTTGTTTTGTATGCTGATGTGACTAAATAGTGTCAAAACGACGTCATTTTAGTATAATTTGAATTTTAATATAATTATTAATTAAACAATCGCATATCTTCTTATCTCTTATTGTATTTATTGTTTGTATTAATTTTTTTATTAATTTATTCCTTTTTGTATTTTTTAAATTTGAATTTTTTATAAGTTCTATTTTTTTTCAACAAAAAAAATGAAATTATTATTCGATTTAATAGTCTTATTCTATTTAATCGTTGGAATAATTAATTTCTTATTTAATTTATTTTTTTCAAACCATAAAAAAATGGTTCTTCTTTAAATATTTCTAACTTCAAATTCTCTTTATTTTTATTCTTATCGATATAAGAAGTTTTATAAACTTGGTTATCTTTATAGAATGTCTCTTGAAAGTTGAATTCATCCCTTGTTTTTTCCTTTTCATTCACTCGGATCTCTTCCTTTTCATCGATTTTTTGTAGCAGAAGTATTTACCGGTTCCCTAGGGAAATATGTTGGTCTAGCAAAAACAATTAGAGGGTTTAAATTGATCCTTTCCGGAGAATTAGATGGTCTTCCTGAACAAGCCTTTTATTTGGTAGGTAACATCGATGAAGCTACTACGAAGGCTACAAACTTAGAAATGGAAGTAAATTGCGAACCCCAGTTAGATTCAAGCATGATACACTTTTTCGTTATTGGGAGTACCCAAAGTACTGTCTTTCAGATCTAGGAAATAGCTCTCAAAGATCTTTTTTCCTTTTGGAAGATAGAGGAGCGAAACAATCAACATATTGATATTGGAAGAGGACTCTATTATGGATTTCTGACCACATTCTCCATAGGGCCCTCTTATCTCTTCCTTCTCCAGCTTGGGTTTTGGAAGAAGGAGAAGAAGGTATCAGCAATAATGGATTTTATTGCGAGATAACTCATGATGTTCATATTGATCTATTATGCGCCTCTGCATCTAGCATTGGGTAGACCTCATACAATAACTATCCTAGCTCTACCGTATCTTTTGTTTCATTTCTTCTGGAACAATCACAAACATTGGGATGTCGAAGGCAAGGCTAGTGACTGGAGTGAAGTCGTAACAAGATAGCCGTACTAGAAGGTGCAACTAGATCACCTCCTTTTCAAGGAGAGCTAATGCTTGTTGGGTATTTTGGTTTGACATTGCTTTACACCCAAAAAGAGGCGAGCTACATCTAATTAATTAATTAATTTTAAAAAAAAAGCAAGGGGAAGAAGGAGGGAGGCAACCGGTGGCTGACGGCTAAGCCCTTGCCACTACCACCACCACCGCCATCTCCCCTCCGTCATTGGTGAGGTGGGGGAGAGTTGGCCAGGGTCGCCGAGCCCTGGCCGAGGGCCTGCATACCCTCGCATAGATCCGGGCCAACCTAAGGGATATTGCCTGTTGGGGGGTCACCCCAGTGCGCAACAACCCCCCAATAGGCGGCAACCCTTGGGTCAGCTAGGCGAGGACCGGTGACCCTCGCCGGATCTGGGCAAGGGCACGCAGGCCCTCGTCGCCAATCGGCTGGAGCCACCAACCGTTGACCAAAGCTCAGCGGCCCCGGCCGACCTTCCCCCACCTTCTAGCAACAATGAGGAGGCGGCAACGGCAAGAGCTCAGCCCTCAAGCACTAGCTACCTTCCTCCTCCTCATCCTCCTCCTCCGTTTTTTTTTTTTAATAAATATAAATTATTATTTTGTTTTAAACTTTATTTAATTAATTTTATATTATATTAAAATTCAAATTATGCCAAAACGACGTTATTTTGGCCGATTTAAAGGCTTTATTTTGGCCAACTATAGAAACGACGTTGTTTTTGGTGAATTAGAGCTGAGTCAGCTCTCCAACAAGCCACTTAGGCGAGCAATATTAATATTTAATTGTCACATATGATTTTCGATCGGTTTCACCGAAGGTGGCACTCAAGTGTCCCACTTTCATAACTTTTGATATTTAAATGTCCCTTTGTGTCAACTTTTAGCACTTGAAGCAATCTTTTGCCCAAGTTTATATCAGTTGTGAGAATAGGAATTGATCAGTATGTATGGGAGTGTGGTTGATACGACAAAGGGTTGAATTTTCAAGTAGCCGGATGAAGAAAATTCTTCGTTCGGAAATTGAAGATCATTCAACTTTGACTTTTCAAACAAACAAGACATTGGTAAGCGAAAATGCGTATACAAACTACTCGTCAAAAAATATTTGTATAGAAAAACTCAATATGAAGCCAACCGATAGGTATAATTGTAAGAGTTTTTTTTATGTGACTTATCTTAATTGAGATTTATATTTATCATTTTATGGGATTAGTCTAATAAGATGAGATGTTAATATTATTAATTGGTATAATATGAGACTAACTAGTTTGAGTCGAATAAAGCTCAACTTGTGACAAAAGGGTATATAGTTCAAAACGTACTCAAGTCTCCCTCTAATTGCATGCACAAATAACTCACATACAAAAGCAGTCTTATTAAGCTAGTGATCAAAATGCAATGGAGGAGAAGTACTTGCTTGAGTTTTGGATTGTTGTTATTCCGTATCAAGAACGATAGATTCCAGATTAGGTTTGCAAATCTATTTTTCTCTATTACTATGTTTAAGATTCTAATTATGGAGATTTTGGGTCAAAATAGATGTGCAAATCTATTTTTCTTGATTGTTGTATTCTAAATTCTAGCTATAGAGATCTTGGAATTCGTTTTTGAGGCTTATAGGAAATACCTAGGGATCCAAACGGACACAAAAATGAGAGAACTAAGACGCACTTATTTCACAAAAAATAGATTATTTGAATAATATTTTCCTAAATATAATTGCTTGTATCATCTATAAAAATAAATAAATAAATAAATAAATAAATAATATTTCCTTTTTTATAATAAGCTTGTAATTTAGTTTTTTATGCAACAAGTAGAGGAAAACAATTTTTTATTGTTGGTACCAAGAATGAAGCAATTGATGCAATAGGCTCAAACAATTCCGCCTCCGTCAACCTAAACAATCAAAGTCGATTACTTATCCCTCAGCCTTTTTTGTGCACATAAAAAATAATATATGGATACGTTCAATTATGAAAAATATTTAGATATAAATTATTATCATTAATGAAAATAATTTTCATTGACTAATTAATTCAAGCGATTCCATCGACCATCTTTAGAAATATATTTTTCGAATTATTCATTTTCTTTGAATCAAATAGAGCATAAGAGTCCCGAGAACGTGATTCAACATGAGTCAAGACCTCATGCATGTTACGAATTTTTCAAAATATTTTAAATTATAGTTATTTTCCCTTGAAAAGTATTTTATATTTCAAAGCCTTCATTATAATTGGACGGAATGATTAAAATGCCCATCTCTAAGTAAGCCGCATTATAATATGTTTCCGTCAATTTCAAAACTAAACATGCATCATTAAAAAATACACCGTTTACTCAATTGTACATGCATACACATCACGAATTAGGGTCCGTTCATTTCGTGGAAAATATTATGTTTCCGAAAACATTTTCCTCGAAGTCATTTTCCAAGAAAATGACTCTATTTTCCGTGTTCGACCAAAACCTAAACTTTGAGTGGAAAATATTTTCCACCGTTCATTAGCTAATTTAATTGTTAAAAGAAAAATGATCAAAAATTGAATTTTAATAATTTTAATTGACCAAAAAATTAGTTTTATTTTTTATATTTTTTTAAATGAATTTGTAATTATTTGTATTTTTAAAAAAATTGAAATATTTATTATTTTTATTTTTTTTTTCTTTTTCTTTTTTTTTCCTTTTTCTTTTCCTTCCTCCTTCCTCCTCCTTCTTCCTCCCCCTTCCTTTGTCAACGCATGCCTAACGATGGCCAACTACTCGGCGACCAACCAAGACCCAATTGCCAGATCCGACGAGCTCAAGGCTTGGCCGATCTCGCCCAAGTTCACCAAAGTTTCGCCAGGCTCTAGTGAGCCGCGAGCTCTCAAATTTGGTGGTAGAGCTCGGGCTCACTTGGATCAAGAGCCCGAGCTCCGCCGCCAAATCCGGCGAGCTTGCGACTCGCCAAAGCCCAATGAACCTCTGGCAAGCTCGGGTGAGACCCAAGCCCCACCCAGCTCGCCGGATCCGCGACACTAAGGACCTTGTACGGGTCCCGCTGGATTTGCCTCGCCGCATAGTGCTTCTCCAACTTCGACTTGTGAGCAAGCATTTCTCACAGGGCGGCCTCCAAAAACCCTAGAAACCGCTCCGGCGGGTCCAGAATCGGCACAGCATCCGCTAATCGCCCCCCATTCCCAGTCCCCCCCTGGTCGCAAAGGAGCACACTGCCGCTACGAGCAGGACGGCGGACGGAACGGGGAAACCATGGCGGAGAGGACAGAGGTAGAGATAGAGAGAGAATGAGAGCGCAACAACGAGAAGAAAAAAAGAAAAAGAAAAAGAAAGCATAAAAATAAATAAAAATGTATTGGTAAAAAGAAGCAAGATGGAAGAAGTTATGGAAAATGTTTTCCACTTCTCACTTTTAAAGGTTGTTTTTTCCAATGATGGAAAATATTTTCCTTGACTAATTCATTTTTCCGTGAAACAAACGCTAAAAAATCCGAAAACATTTTCTCGGAAGTCATTTTCCGCGAAACGAACGGACCCTAGAATTCATGCATACTTGCACATTATTAATCATGTTTTTAAAACATAAATTGTACGTGGCCCACGGAGTTATGCCAAGGCATAAAATAATGAGGAAGCATTTTTCCTGATTACATTTACGAAAACATCAAAATTGCATTAAAATTGTAGAAAATTAATTGATTATTGTGTTGAAAATAAATATGTTTGTTACATGAAAAATGAATGATTCGAAAAATATTTTTCAAAAAATGATCGCTTCTATAACCTACAAAAATAAATCGATATAAAATATTTTAATTATCTTTGAAATTATTTAACACAAATTATTGTCGATAGTAAAAGTAATTTTCATTGAATAAGTGATCATTTTCAGAAAAATATTGTCCAAATCATTCATTTTCCTCAAAACAAATGTACTCCAAATTGGAAAAAGTAAATAAATACATTGGAAATCCTAAAATTATAATGAAAGTATAATTAAGTTATAAAATTTACAAAAAATGCAATCAAATCTTAAAACTTATTAAATTGGTACAATGAAGTCATTTTACTTACTCTATTCAATTTGACTAATGAAAAATGCCAACATGACTTTTAAATATTTTTCTCCTTTCTACATGACCTTTTAAAAGTATTTTTTCTCTCCTATGTAACATTGACCTTACTAGAGTATGAAATATATGACTAAAACAATGTCGTTTTGGTCAAAATCCTAATTTTCTAACCAATATAATAAAAAGACCAAAAAAGGGGAGGGCAAGTCCAAGGGCGAGTGGCTTTTGCCATCACTACCCTATAGTCACCCAAAAGCATCAAAGGGAGCTCGGTGAAGGATAGGTCGTTGGGGCCTGAGGGCCGCTAAGATTTTCTAATATTTTAAATTTAAAACCCATCATGCATACTTTTAAACCTAAAACCAAACAAGTTCCAGCAATCCAATTCTCCAATTCTAGGTCACCCTAGACTTGGAATCATGTTCAACCCCACTTAGCAAGGGTTGATGACCTCGCCGATCGCAAGTGAGGGCCCGCAATGTCGAGAACCAGCCTCCCTTGTCCTTGCCCTTTTTCTTTTTCTTTTTTATGTTTTTTAAAATACCTTGTTTAATCTAATTTAATTAAGATTTTAGTTTAAAAATTAGGATATAGGCCAAATCAACACAGTTTTAGTCTTGTATTTCATGTTATAAAAGAGAGAGAAAATTTTTATAAAAAAAAAAAAAAAAAACCATGTCAACATTTTCTGCTAGTCTAATGAGATGGAGTTAATGGAAGAACTCAATTACACAAATTTAACAAGTTTTGATTTGAGCTCAAGCTATTAGAGTATTTTGTTAGGTTTAACTCAAGCTTGATAATACTTAGCTTGAAGTTTATGAGCCTAATTAAGCCTTATCAAGTTTATATTATTTTTTTAAAATAATGGTTAATAATTAAATAAATAAGCACAAAAGTCGTTAAAATTATATAATATATCGATTATTCAAGCTTTGTAAGATGGAGCTTAAGTTCCTTTATAAATCGATTATAATCAAACTGAACTCGAGTATTTTGGTTTTTTATTCAAGACAAGCTCAAGTAAAAATGTCAATACTTAATCAAGTTCATGCCGAGTTTCAAGCACCGAGTATACAAGTTAGGTCACGCTTGAGCTTGGCACTATATCAAATCAACTCAGCCCGATTGCACCCTAAATTGCACTGCACTCCAACTCCAGTCCAAGTACCCAAATTTCTCAAAAATAGGTCTTCATGGAGGACTTCTCACGTGTAAAGAAGCAACTCTCTTATTCATCAACAATTAATATACTATTCATATTTATATATTGCTGACAATCTCATAGGTTAAGATTGAAAAAAGTCAAAAGTGTGCGCACCACGAATTATGAGAAGTAAAAAAAAAGGTAAAAATCACTTCAAACAGTCATCGTGTTGCTAAAATTTCTTCAATTTCAACCCATTAAAAAAAACACAATCTCTTGGCTATGAAATACTGATCAAACTTTGACCAAAGATATCTCTCTTGTCGATTTGATTTTTGTTGTATTGGTATCTTTATGACCTCTATTTTCATGAGTGCTTTCGAGATTGAGAGAGCCACCCATCCTGAGGAGTAAAAAATTGACCAAACTCATGGAGCGATTTAGGAATCGAATTATTGATTTTGATGCGTGAAACCCATTTATGAATATTTTTTTTTTCCATTTACGAAGTTAGAAACACATATTTGAAATACCTTGGTCAACCCTGCACTAATTAATTGGCTTCCTATAGAAAAAAATAAATCATTGAAATTTGAGTCAACCACACTCCTTTAAAAGTCAAAAAGAAAGGACAGGAGTCCACTGTCTAAAGTAGTTTCAAGTGGTTGTTCAAGAGCCCTTAGCTAATAATTATGAAGTAGGCCCCAAAAATAAACCATTGTCCTGAATGAAGTGATCCGTGAATTGACTATTCCAATACCTGAGAAGAACCACCAAAGTTGCAGGCTTTAATAAGGATACGTAGACGAACGGTTTAAACGATAATTTTTTAAAAATATTTTTTTAAGAAATGAATGAGCGTAAATAATTTTTATCATCCATGAAAATATTTAAATATAAACTGTCATCGATAATGAAAATATTTCAATTAACTAATTATTTTAAGCAATTATTCTTAGAAAAATACTTTCCAAATATTTCATTTATCGCCAAATAAAACGGAACCTAAGTTCGAGAACTTTTATATACCATAAAGGCAATACGAAAGAGCTGTGGAATCCTTATAATCTAACAAAGATATCTCTTGTAACTTGACTCACCATTAAAACTATTTCGGGAGGCCGCCTCTCTAATACTTCCAGGAGCCATTCGCCGAGGGCTTAGTTGCGGTTGAAACGTAAAGGGAGTAGGTCTGGACCTTTGATTGGAAACTTTGTAAGGTATACATACTTTAACCAAGAATTAGGACAGAGTTCTTTAAATCAGCATGATGAGACAACAGGACAGGAAAAAGAAAAGAAGAAAAGAACTCTTTTGAGCATTAGGGGATTAGATGATAATGCTCAAGCGAATGTTATTGTCAACTCAGTAAGACTCATACATGGAGGTCTTGAAGAGGTAGGTGAAGACACAGGGACAGCACTTTCTACAAGAAGGATCACAAGCGGCTCTCTCTCTAATTTTTTTTTTTTTTTTTTTTTTTTTTTGTGACGATCTCTTTTGTGGCCGTATCTAGCCCAGCAAGTCCATGGAACCCCCGATAGAGTGGCTCGACGGTTCGGCTCTGAGATAAGCAGCGTTGCACTGGACGTCGTCGAGGTCCCCCAGCACCGAGATGGGGCTGCTCAGCCTCATGTCGGTGAGCATCTGGCGGAGCTCGGAGGTCTCCTCCTTGAGCTGGACATTCTCCTGGACGGCCCTGTCGTGGTCCTCGGAGACCTGGTTGAGCTTGTCCACGAGCTGGTGGTTCTCGTGCCGGAGCCAGACGACCTGCGACCACAGCTCGTCAAGGTGCTTCTGCTTCCTCATCCGGGACCGCCGCGCCGACTCCCGGTTCGATATCATCCTCCTCTGCCTCCGCTCGTTGATGATGCTCATCTGCTGCTCCTCGGACTCGTCCGAGGTCGAGTTGTTGCTGAGGCACGACGCCAGCGCGTTGCCGCCGATGCCGTTGAGCTCCTGGGCTTGCGGGGGAAACTGGAAGTTGCAGAGCGAATTGGAGAGTCTGGTGAAGTTGAATGCCGGAGATTGGTCCTGAATCAAATTTGTCACTTGAGATGGGTATGGAGATGGGTTTGAAGGGCAGTAGTAATACAATCCTGACACTCCGCTGCTCTCCATCTGCTCTTCTTCTTTTTCTTTCCTTTTTTCTTGTTTTTTGCCCCTAAGATTCAAGAGTTTGAAGAGGATCAAGTTCAAATTGGATCAAGCTTTGGCGTTTTGAAAATGAGAGACCTCAAGTTGCAAGAGCGTGTTTTTATAGGCCGAAGAAAGGTTGAAGTTGGCCCCACCGATGGCCATTATCGCACGTCAGGGAAGAGATTTAGGCCGGGGGGAATAATGCTTATGCGAGATTATGTGCACATTTCATGTGATGTAGTGACCATTGCATTGTCCTTTATGTGGCGCATGAACTAAACAGCGATCCATAAACTATTGTCCTTGACTCCCATGGGGCATGTTATGGTCATACGTGAGCCTGCAAGCACTAGAAAAACATCAATCATTACGTGGTGGATGAGATCCGAAATGTGGAAAATCATCACCCCTTCTGTGATCAGAAAAGCTTTGCTTACATAAGAGAGAAGGAGAGAGAATTCAGATCATGGGTGGCATAATTATATGGATAGCGTAAGCGTGTGGTTGAATAAATACGAGTAAAAAGTAAGAAATAAATTTTATTTCACCTCGTGTCATTAAATTTTAATTAAATATATTAAGTCGAAGAGGGGGAGTGCAAGAAATAATTTATATTTTTGCTTCATTGATCAATAATCTAAGTTTTCGAATTTGATATTCATGAAAAATGAGAAATGAAAGCTTTCGAGAAATGCCATATTCAATCCCTTTTGAGAAATACATGGACTTGTGCGAGGAAAAATACCAAAAAAGTTTTAAACCTATTATATTTGTGTCAATTCAGTTTTAAACATTTCAGTTTGGTAAATTTAATTTTAAATCTTTTGACAAATGGTCAATGTAGTCCAACCGTCCAATTTGACTAGAAATTGATGACATGGACACCGACTATCTTATGCTATGCGGCACGACTAACGCTGATGTGGAAATTTTTTAAATTTTTATTTTATAATTTTTCTAATGTTTATTATTCTTTTTTCTTTCTTTTTTTTATTTTATTATTAAGAGCTGGCAAGGGACTGCCATCGTCCACGTTATTAATTTCCAGCCATAATTGGCCGGATTGATTGAATTAGTGAATTGCCAAAAGGTTTAATTTTAAATTGATCAAATTGAAATGTTTAAGACTTAATTGGTACAAGTGTAATAGATTTAGGATTTTTTTGGTAAATTTCCTGACTAATGTGTCGATAGGAGATGAGCAGAGGCTAGCTACTGTATTGACTTATCTACTGAGTTTATCAATGGAAAACCAGGCTAAAAGGGTCCAAGAGTCTTGGTACACTAAAATTGATATGCAAAGCTAGTGTATCAAAACGATATGTCCGACTGAAGTGGGACATTTTCAATATCCAATAATAGTTTGTAATATCAATTAGTGTACTAATTTCGTGAACGGTCATAACTAACATAGTGCTTTTTTTTCCCTTTTACTTTTCAAATTATTAAAACCGGGTATGAAAAAGTTAATCTCTAGGTGGAGATTCAAATGCCAATCCAAATCCAGGTAACATGGATCACCTCTGACGCTCTCAGCCAATAAGCCACACTAACGTACGGAAGTGACGCGGGGAGGGTTGGAAGAGACCATATCTTTCCTACAACTAGAAATTCCTTTTGTGAATTAGTGACTCATTTACCACTCAAAGCAGACATTAACAGAGTCTCATTTATTTGTTAATGTCTGTGGCTGATCGTGAGCGTCTTCCCTTTCTTGCCAATAGCAGCCATTTTTTTATGGTATTGCAGTTAGGCAGCAGGCACAATGTGGCACGCTCTGATGGGGAGAAGTTTCGTTAGACAATTGAAAAGCGTGTTTTTGAAAAAGTTGAGCGCAATGAGGCTTGATCTGCTATCCCTAATTTCTTGAGTTTTAGGACAGCTTTAGTTTAATTTCCTGCAAAAAATGCCCTGTCCCATCCCACCTTGGACGGTGGCGGGGAAGGTTTTTAGCCGATGGGCAAGGATGGGGAACATAATCTCCAACCTGCCCCATGCGCAGTCCTAATTTCTGAGAGATTTGACTACAAAAAAGAACATCTGTAAACTCTCAGTTCGTCTCAGTTCTGGTTTTAGTGTCCTAATTAAATAAAACACATCACATACTGGTAGGATCGTATTCTAGCATTACAAAATCCAATATCAAATAGGATAGGAGACGATCATTCACCAATTTGTGTGATTATTCAAGTACTCTATTTACGATTTGACTCACATGAAACAATAGATCAATACAAACAGCATCTGAGCGGGACCTATTCAATGGACAAGTGATATGTGTACGGTATTTAATTCGGACCAAGCAAGTGATAAACCTAGATGAGAAGGTGAAGATAAGCACCGGCTCTAATAGATTTCTGAAATGATGAAGAATGGTAATATCAAATCACCCATTGGAATGGGGGAAGTATCACCGGGGTATGAACCAACATCGATGTGTCGGTTCTTTGAGTGGTGGAAATGTGATGTTCCATAGTTCCACACACCGAGTGGGGTGAGAGGGACTTTAGTTAGGTGATTTGTAAATAAGACCCACCTCAAATGACCATCATCTTATGTGATTAAAGTGAATATTCTTTTGGCTTAAGTGAAGATGTCCAAATTGCTAGAATCACGGTCTACGAATTTCTGGCCACATGAGGCAATAATTAATGAATTTTAATGAAGAAAGATAAAGGCACGGGGTCCCCCAATTATTCACATCATACGATCTCGATCAGATATGAGAGTACTTGGAGGGAGGAAAAGAGAAAAGAAAAAGTAAGGCAAGATCTGTAAGTGGTGGCTTTTTCCTGTCCCAGTTGTTGAATATAATAGCATACTGGGAAGGTCATTAGTCTCTCGTGGCCACTCATGGCCGTATGTTTATCCGTATGGAATTAGGGTTAGTAAGACAAATCCTTACTTCAAGAAGGACAACTATAATTGCGAGTTGCTTGTTTAAAAATAGAGAATAAAAAAAAAAGTGGAAGATACCTTAAAAAGAGTCGCAAAGAGAAGAGGCATATCTATCATGAGAATATGCTCTAATCAAAGATATTTTATTTGCCTGAGATCGAGCAGCAGAATTTGTTCCATGTTCCTTTGCTACATCATCTTAATTTCTCAAACCATTTTTATTGACATTGATTGATTAATTGATTGATGATCAATGCAATTATATGTTCTGCAATTTAGGTTGTGCAAAAAATAAAGAAGACAAGAGAAAGGTAATAATAAATCGGGTAATTAATAAACCAATTTGGGTTTATTCATCTAAAATGCATTTTTCACATAATGAATAAAGAAAAATATGGTATTATATAGAGTTGGCATAATCTAGAGCTTGTAAGGCAAATCTTTCTAACGCATCCATGTCCAGAAATGCAAAATGGAAAGAATAATCCTCCAGCGCAAGTAGGATCGAGTGGGGCAATACTAGTCGATAACATCATCACACACATCTTTCTCTTCTTGTCTTGGTGATCGAATGATTACATTCTCCCAAATTCCCAACACCTCATGAAACAAGCTGTGTGACAAACAAATATATATAATTGGACGGACGTGCATTTGTCCTTTGTACTCGAAGGGTCCAACTTCATTCCTTTTTCTTTTTTTTTTTTTTTTTTGAAAATTTATATCACAAATAAAGATATGAGCCTCTTAAAAGGATACCACCCGAATGTCGCATCATGGGGGGGGGTGTGTTTAAGTGAAGTTTCTATAATCAATCGTCCCATTGGATTGAAAATTGGTCTAAGTGTTGGGCGCCTTTGTCGATGGAAGAAAGGGTCCAACTTCATTCCTTTTTCTTCTTTCTTTTTTTTTTTTGAAAATTTATATCACAAATAAAAATATGAGCCTCTTAAAAGCATACCACCCGAATGTCGCATCATGGGGGATGTGTATAAGTGAAGTTTCTATAATAAATCGTCCCATTGGATTGAAAATTGACCTAAGTGTTGGGCGCCTTTGTCGATGGAATTATTGGAGAAAGGTACATTAAAAGATAATTCTCTCATTGATTTGGTCAAACGTTGCGGCTAATTAGAAATAATAATTTTTTGTTGAATTTTTTATTTTTTGTTCAACAAATCTTTTTTTGGGTTGAAATTGGCTTGGTTAATTTTGTCAAAATTTCGAGGCCTCCTTCTCGTGCTTGGGTTCAGATAAAGAAAAGAAAGAAAGAGCAAAATTAGCGCTCGTGAGAGTGAAGACCCGCTTTTCATTTTCCTAGCCTATTTGGTGTTAGTGCATCCGTTTTGCCACCCATAAAAAGAGACCATAACTTCTTTAATAACATGCGGAAGTGAAATTGTATAATTCGGAACACGACCAAGTATATATTCTCATTTTCTTAAATGTACATAGAAAAATGGTTTTTAAAATAAAACGAAAAACGATGCTATCATGACTTTATCTTGAGTATATTATCATTGGGAAAAGATTGTATATTAATGCGGGACAACTTTAGAATAAAGCATTTATATAATGAGTAATGCAAAAGAAGGCTAGGTATTCCATGCCATATCTAACAATTAAGTTTTGTGGCTAGCACGTGCTACTTAATAACTAAAAAAATTAATAGCAATATTATGTTTATTTGTATCTATGAACATGATATCACCAAATTTTTTGCATATGAATAATAATTCACGTGCATAATTAATTAGCTACTAAGGAGATACGAATTAAGTTACAGCTGAAGCATCTCTATCGGATTATATCTAAATGATTTTACTGCAAAACAGCAAATAACTTTCGTATGGTTCAGAAAATGTGTAGAAGGCAATAGTTTTCGTTGAAAAGAATGTGTGTACAGGTATTACATGTGAATATAAAAATATAGGAGTAGGTTTACTAATAGAGATGGAGACCATCCAATGATGCTATCAGCTAACTGACGTGAAACATAATCTCTTCTTAACGGAGAAAAATTGGCGCTTCTTCATGCCCCAATTATTTCGAAAAAAATATTTTTCTCATTTCTAATGTTTGGATCACTTAGAAGAATGAATTAATAGAAAATGTTTTCTCAGTCAACAAAAACTTATACTTAAATTCAAAAAAATAGTTTTGTCTTTCAAAAATTCAAAATCATTTTCCAAAATATAATTAAATATTGAAACATAAACCAAAAACTCTGTACTTGAGCATGGGAACTCTAACTCTCTTTCCAAGCCCTTAGCACTGGAGTCAAGTTTAGAGGCGGGGCTAGGTCCACTAGGGTCCATCAAAGCTGATCCCAAGTCCAAAGAGGCTTGGCCTTGGACTCCGATGCTTGTGCCAAGTCCATGATGCTCATGCTTGAGTCCAACACGGTCGGCTCGAGTCCCTGGCACTCAAGATCGAGTCCTTGACACCCGAGCCTGAGTCCTCGACCCCCAAGAACAAGTCCATCAAGGCTAGGTTTGGGACTACGTACCCAATGCCCATGCCCAATTCCATCAATACCGAGCCCGAGACCCCAGCGCTAGTGCCTAGTTCCCCGATGCCTAAGATTGGGACCCTAGGTACTCGGCACCCGAGATCAAGCGCCCAACATCGGTGCCCAGGTCCATCGAGGCTGGGCGACGGTCCCTAACGCTAATGCCTAGGTCCATATAGGTTGAGCTTGGGACCCCTATGCAATGCCCAACTCTTGAGCAGTCAAGCTGAAGTCCTTTATGACCAAACCAAGCCCTATTGTCGGGGTCCTTAGCCTAGCTTCAATGGACCTGGGCCCAAACACCAAGGACTTGAGCCAAAGCTTGAGCTTGACGTTAGTGGACCTCAGTCAAGTGCTAGGGACTCAACCCCAATAGTGAGGTCCCAAGCTCAACCTCCATGGACCCTTGCACCTATGCATCACTGTCTCAGACACAGTCATTGGGGTCTCGAGCCTTCATTGGGATCTCGGGCCTTAGCCTTAATGGACACAAGTTCAGGTGTTGGGGAGCTATGCATAGGCACAAGACTCTAAAGCTGAGATGTCGAGGACCCAAGCTCAACCCCGGTGGACTCTAGCCCAGACACTACAGAGCCAAGCTTGGTTGTTGGGGACACAAGCAGAGCCTAGGCACTAGAATCTTGGCCCAACCTCGATGGACCAGGGCTCAAGTGTTGGGGACCGGAGCACAAGCACCCCAATGCCCAAGTCGAGGTCCATTAAGGCCAAACATGGGACCCCCATGTCCATGCCAACTTCCCCGGTTTCCCATACACAAGTCATTAGTCCCTGAACAATAAATGTTTATTTAGGACAATTGAATTAGAATTTCCTTTCCAAACTATAGACAATAACTTCTTATTTAACCACCGGCCGCGGTAGCTCCGCTGGATAAGGCTCTACGCGATCCTCAACCCAAAGATGAAGGGTTCGAAACCCAAGGAAGGCGCTAGGTGTATGAAGTGTGACTCCAGGGGTGGTGGGTCCTCCTTCTTACGTGTCACCTAGGGGTTTACGCGCAGCTGTCGGCTGCAAGCCGGTTCCTCCAGAACCAAAATAAAAAATTAAAAAAAAAATATAACTTCTTATTTATATTCAGGTTTCAATCAAATATTGACAATGTTGTCATTTTCTAGGAAAATGTTGTCCTGATAAATGAACATCATATTTTCTGTGAAAGAAACGGAATCTTAGTATAGGAAAATTGATATCGTTTTGTGTTTTCAATTCATTTAAAGGTGAATTAGTACTGAAAATATAATTCTCGTGTAGAGAAAGTCGTTTATAAGTTAAAAATATGGAAATTGTCCTCACTATTGTAACTCTAAATTACAACAAAAATGGAGTTTTCAAAAAATTACGTACTGAAGGGGACAATCATTCTTAAAATGTAAACACAATTCTTAACTTTAGTTACATCACAACCAAAAATTTAGATGAAAAATTTAGATGTCAATAAATATAAATTACCTAATATTGTATCATCTTAATCAATATAAGTATAGCAATTTTTGTTTGCATGCCTACTCATTCTTATAGAAAATGGCAAAGATACATGATTTTGTTGACAAAATGCCTCTAACCGCTAGTTAAGCATCCACATAAGAAGGGATAGCAACATTCAGACAATGCTTTTATCGTATTATAGCTAATAAATATTAGGAAAAAAAACTAAAAACATACTTGAACTTAGATTTAACTTACATTCATCAACTTCTAAAAATGCTTGTTTACATGATTGCTTGAGCAAAATTTTTCATGTTGTCATTTCCCCAAGCAAAAGCACCAGCTCAATGACACTAGTGTCAAGATTTGTATATGGCGCTCACTTTAATATCAAAGTTTTCGCCAACTCACTTAAGTACCAAATCGGAAAAAAAAAATAATCATTTAAGTACCTCAACAAGAAATGCTAGCCCGAGAAATTACGTGAGTTTTATATTTAAAAAATTTATTTGAGGTAGCATTTTCTGGCATGAAATGATCACTTTTTCATTGAGATTGACATTAAAATAATCACTTTTTAACAACGACTAATACTAAAGTGATATTTTTTTAATAACGATTAGCATTGAAGTGATCACTTTTTAACATATTACATAACGTCATTTAGGGGTTATATATTGACTGAACACACTAGCAAGCCACGTAAGGTTGAGAAATTAACAAAATATAATCACGGCAAATATTCAGCAAATCAAATCAGAATTGACACTTAAGTGATTGTTTTCTAAAAAGATGATATATAAGTGATTCAAAAAAAAAAAATCGATACTAAAATAATCATCATACATAACTTTTAGTACATTTAGTATCCTCCCCAAAAGCACCGTAAACCCCCCCCCTCTCTTTCTCTAATACAGTTGAAGTATGAAGTCTATATTTTGAAAATTAGAGATATGTAATCATATCTACATGAAAACATACTTATATCTCTTATATTTCTATTAATATATGAAATTCAATGCTTAACTAGTCACTCTTTTAAGGACTAGAAGGGGGATATACATCACGCTCATGTTTTAATTCTGGAGAACTCATCAGCAATCATTTGATGGAGTGGCGAAGAAATTGTCCGGGCATGCGACAGTTGCCCTAGAATAACGGCTGAGGTTATGCACGGACGGGTACTTGATGTGAAGGCAGCCCCCTTTACCTTGGCGTGGAGTACCAATCACAGATTCATATCCGCAAATGGCCACCCAAACACAATTGCAGAGGCAGGCAGACACTATGTGTGTGGCCGGTGCACCACATGCAACCATTATCCCCTCCTCATTGCCCCACTTGTCAACTCAATCCAAAAGCCTCTCTCTCTCTCTCTCTCTCTCTCTCTCTCTCTCTCTCATGTTCTTCATGTCTCCTTTCTTGCTTAAAGGGGCTTTTTCAGGTTTCCCCCACCCACCAAGAAGGTTGCAATTTAAGGGCAATGTCACTTGCACCCTGTGGTACCCCACTTAGGTGACCTAGGCAAGAGTCATGATGGTTTTCAATTGTCAAATTCCATAGGAGGCCCATAATCAAATGGATGACATGCATTAGAAATGATAATCATGACTGGGCACTTGAGTCGATGTGTGAACGAATTCATTAGATTAATCTCGTCCAATTTTATTAGATTGATTAAGGCAAAGATTGGTGAATCTTGGATAAACCCCATCATCAGCTTGCATCATCTTCATTCATCCCCCCTCCTCTTGTCTTTTCCCACCTTTTGCTCATGTGACTACTAAAAAATCTTTCATGTTTTCATCATCTCTAGGGCACAATATATTATAATGGGGGCTGTGGTGCAACATTTTGTTGAGTTATTCTAAAGCTGCACGCATTTTTACAGGGTGCTTACGTATTTGTGAATAAGGTCTCGATCCACTAACAATGTGGATAATAAAGGTGTTGAGTTATTTTAAGCAAATGGGCATCTTTTTATTCTTTTTTATGGGGCAAACAGGACACACTTTTCCGGGCCTCTCATTTGATGTTTTGCCCCATGTCCCTGTCACTTGGTAACTGCTGTCGTATAATGAATCGTCTTAGGAGAAACCCAAGCACCGTTCAGCATTGCCAAGTGTCGAGCTCAAAATTGTGGGGTTTCTTGATTATTGTGCCTGGACCGCAACGCTTTTAAGGTTTTTAACCTCGAATTAGGGTTGAGCAGATGGCCGAAGACCTGGTGAAATAAGGGCTAAGCCAATCAAGAAATGATAACAAAATGAGAGGCTGAGGGAGTTCGTCTTCCTAGTCACCCAAACAATTAAAATGTATTCTTGTGGCAGAATCTTCTTGAGACTTGAACTTTAGTACCTAATCCAATTAGCACGACCTGTCCTATTTTAATGTATCAACAGTTTACACGGCTTCTGCAGCAAGCTAATCCACACATAATCAAATCTCATTTCTATTTTTCTGTTCGGTTAAAAGTGTGCTCTGATAAACTAATGAAACGTGCCGAAATGTAGTGGCCATTGCCTCTTCTAATGCAGGACTAGGCTCACAGTCACAGACAGCATTTTTCATTCAAACGAACCGAGCAGGGAAAAAGGAAAAGCAAAGTGTGGATGGCAATTTAGACCCGGACAAAAGCAAATGCACTTTCTGTTCAAGGCAGACAGATAACGTAGAGGAAAAGAAGAAGAGAGTTTTTATCAGATTCAGGAAGGACATTTCACGTTTTTGCTTTCTATCCTTTCCCTGATGATAACAACACTCTTAAAAAATGATACAGATTCCTTTCCTATGATGCGATATGCTGCAACATGCATTAATGACCCTAGACATTGTTCGACTGCTCGTACCTATCTAAGTT
Organism: Eucalyptus paniculata subsp. matutina; assembly: GCA_017140255.1. Taxonomy (NCBI): domain Eukaryota; kingdom Viridiplantae; phylum Streptophyta; class Magnoliopsida; order Myrtales; family Myrtaceae; genus Eucalyptus; species Eucalyptus paniculata. Next base: position 19,680,277 of record CM029444.1, on the reverse strand, counting down.
CTCCTAGCCTTTGTTTGATTCGCCCAATTCTTTTGTCTTTGTGTTTCCCTTCCCCACCTTTCGGTGCTCGAGATATTATCTAAGATATCTTTTCCATCAAATCACAGATCCAAATGCTTGATCTCCACAACAAAAGGAAGATCCACGGGAACTTGGAGATGAATGGAAATGTTTAACTAACCAAAGCTTGAGGTGTTTCTTAAGCATGAATGATTGAAGAGAATGTCCCAGTGAAACATCCTAGAAACCATTCACTTGCTCCATGATACTTTACTGCTGTTTGCAGATCAATTGCTATCCAATCTACTATAAACTTACCGACACAGGTTTGAGGAGATACAATTTATCTTTTGGCCACAGCTAACAAAAAGATCTCACCCGACATATGCTTCACATATCAGCACAAATTGAAGATTATCGAAAAGGATACAATCCACAGATCTCATCTCTAATGTTGATAATCAAAAGACTGCATTCATTTAGTAAATTGAGCAAGGGTCAAAGAAAACTTAATGAATTCCGCAGTTATGGACTAGACTCCAAGCATCATTCAGACGTGCCAGGATGGTAGTTTCAGGGGAAGGAGGAGTATTTATAGCAAAAACAGGTAGTTGTATTCTGCAGACTTCAGAATAACATGCAGAAGTTAGCCAAAATGAGAGTTACTCTTATAAGCTTCTCAAAAGGTTAGGCCAAAAACAAAAATCAAGCTCACACCGTGTCTGCACTGGAAAATTGGGTAAATTGCATGGTTAGCACTCTCACCTCTAAATCGGGTCACTGGACTCTCAAAACTTCCAGCCAAGAAAAGAACTCCAAAACCTTCAACCAGAAACCTCAAGGTGTATTAATCAGCTTGCTCCATCATCCATCCATTAAAACAATCATACATGTGCCGATGCAGCATGCATTGAATGACTGGATTGAAAGCATTCCATCAGTCCAGTAACTGGTTGATAGCTTGAAAGTTCAATAACTTAATTGAAAGTAACTTCAAATTTAAACAAGATTAGACTATCAAATCAAGCAAATCTCCCAACTCATTATATATCTAGCGTAAGCTGAACCTCATTATACACAAGTTCTTGCAGGGACCAGCACATGACGGGCTTCGGTGAAAGTTGGTGCAAAGTTTGGCAGTAAGAACAGGTGACCAAGAGTGCCAGAGATTAGGAACACAAGCAAATAGGGAAACATTAGAAAGACACTCCTGCAGTAGACCTTTCCCAGTCCCCCATCAACCTTCAAAACCTGAAATAATTGAGATAATAATTCATATGTTCCCACTTTCTTAAAAAGTTATCGCCCTGAATCAAAGGAGTTACTTTGCAGAAGGTGCCACAGCCACTCCCAGGAGTCACACAACCTCAGTAATGGTTTCTAGACAGAGTGAGTGCTTTGTTTGATTGCCTCAGTGGACACTATGAGGCTATAGGGGCTTCATTCCATTACTGACAATGACATCTTTGTTCCTTTCTACTTTCACACGTCCTCTGTTTTTCCCTTGTGATGTAACATAATTTCCTTTGTGCAAACCTACAGAAATGAAAATGTAGGAGAATTAAATAACTGGTCATGGATTGATTGCCACTTTTAATATCTCAACTAGGGCAATCATACCAAATTCATGAAAGGAGCAATTATCCAGCAATATCATCACTAATGATATTATCTCTGTTGATGACACTAAATGCACTGCTACTAAGAAAACCAATAGATAATACAAATGTCTGGCATGATATTGCTCAGATGACATCAAACCTTCAAAACAGTAGCAAGTGAACTCCTGAAAGTTACAGACCAAAAAAAATTCCTGAAAAGTGCAGAGCAATGAAAATCCACTATAAAAGGCATATAAACATTGGTAATGGAGGAACTTGATGATAAAGCTCAATACAACCTATTGCACGACAAAAAAATGGAGTGATGAAAAATGCCATAAGTGCTGGATAAAGCTGCTCCTTGTTTGTAATTTGTAATTTGTAATTTCCTAGATTTTTCTATTTTTGAGAGCAAAGAAAAGGTTTTGCAAGAACATAACCATACTGCTGACCCTGGAAGCATTTTGCAGACCTGTTACTCTGCATGCTTACTGAAAAACACACAAAAGCTTAGTTTTGCACATCTTTGTCGAAATGCAGGTAAAACTCGAGTAAATATTTACCAACACCCACCATCTAATAGTGAGCGACTTCGCTTTACTGAAGTACCTTAAGAAAGGTGAAAACTGCAGGAGAAATCTCAACAGAAAGTTCAGTTTCTTTTATCTTCAGATGTATAATATATAAAACACTCTTACTTATGATAATCAACTGAATCTAAATGTCAGAAACCAAGTCTAAATGCTCAAAAATGGTCCAGCTTGTCACAAGTGCCAAACCACCAATGTAAAGGAAGATGGCCTTCCCTGTGAAAACCTAATGACTTTGTTCAAACCTACTATAAAGACATTAGCACATCTACAGTCTGTCAAGAATAAGAGTCTCTTCCTGACAGCATTAATTTTGTTGAGCAAATATATTTCTCCCTGACAGCACTTTTTGGCTGAACTGTAACAGCATTTGAAATACTTAATTTGTAACTTAAACATGTCTAGAATTCTAATATTGATTAGTACACCCAACACTCCTCGATAAAAAGCAGAAAAGTTTAAGCAAAAACTAAAACTAAAAGCTACCTTCATTATCTCATTATTTTTAAATGTAAAAATAAAGAAAGTAATGACTAAAATCAAAAGCCACAGTACGTTCATATGGATAAAATTCCTGTCTACCTGTCCATACAAGAGTCAGAAAGCCAGTCAAGTTTCTGGCATTAAAAATAATTGTTTGTTATAATTTGTACGAGAACTGCAATCTCTTGATCATGCTCACCAGTCAAACACAAAACTTGTTGAGTTTCTCCAACACCTGCAAGAACAATTTATGGAACTATGCTCCCTCAAGGCATTCTAATGGCGGTTTAAAGTTAAAACCCCTTCCTGAGCCCTGTCCAATATAAGTTCTCAGAAGACTAGCTTTCATCTTCATATTGCATCACACTCAGAAAACTCATATTAATCCCATATGCATGCATATGCGGTCTTTCATCACTCTGAAAAAAGCAGTTGAAATGTACTAAATCGGTTCACAAAATGATGGTTATAAGCTGCTAAAGAAAATATCAATTGTACATTGTACTTAGGAAGAACCTCAGAGACATGTTACCAGTCAACTGTAATACAACTTAGGCTATACATAGTGGCACCATATCCGGATGAAACTTCAGAATACATGCTACCCTGGAAAAAATCACATCATTTCTTGGAAACAATCATCACTGAACCAATAAAAAGCTCGATGATAATCGCCATTCAGATCATTCATCAATTACACTGTGTTTCCATGTAATTTGCACATCTCAAATTGGCGTATCACTGTGCAGTCCTACCCCACTCATACCTCCATCCCTCACAGTTCTCCGGATTCCCAGCCTCGAGTCATCTCTCGGCAACTCAAACCTGCAAACCGGGCACGTGTTACGCATGCTCAACCACGGCAAGATGCAGTCTTCATGGTAACGATGCACGCAAGGCAACGCCCTCAGCTTCTCCCCCTGCACGAACTTGTCCTTGCAAACCGCACAACCATCACCATCTCCCAATCCCTCTTCGCTCACCGTAATCAGAGGCAGGCCCTCCACGACTCTTGTCGACGCCGCCGGCGAGTCGCCTCTTCTGATGATCTCATTCCTCCGAATCCGCCGCGCCGCCGCAGCCGCCGCCGCCGCCTCCGCCGCGAACCTCTCGTCGGGATCGACGTGGTCGCCGCGGATGACGAATACAGGATCCGAATCCAAATTAGGGTTTACGCCCGAACCTTCCGGGTAGAAACTGAACGAGAACTCCCGATCGGGGTCTCGCAATCCCTGCTCGCGCGACGCCATCGCTTGCTCGATCCCGCCAATTGCTCCTCCGAACGTCCCTTCCCAATCGAACTCTTCCCTCACATCGAGCAGCGAATCCGACGAGACCGAGTCCGAAGGCTCCGAGCCCGACCCCCAGTCCGAGCCCAAGTCGATTCCGATGGCCTCGACTCCGCCGCCCGTCGAGTCGGCCCCCCGGGACGACGGAGAAGGCGCGGAGGTCCCCTCGGCGCGATCGAACCCCGGGCGTCCCTCATCGTCCGAAAGGTCGGAGGTGAGGTCGAGGGCGTGGTCTTGGTCGGAGTGGCGAGGCGCGTCGACGAGGCCGAGGTGGTCGTCGAGGTCGAGGTCGAGGTCGAGGTCGAGGCCGAGGTCGAGGTCGAGGTCGGAGAGGACGTCGAAGCCTTGAATTTCCGATTCGGAAGAAGACATGGCCGGGAAGATGATGCGACGGCGGCGAGCGGAAACTGCAGAGCTCCGCCGGAAAATCTCAGCTCGCTTCACGCTGGTCGGCGCTACCGAGGAGTTACAGTCCAATCGTCGAGGATACGAGCGAAAATAACAAAAATGATCTTCTTCTTAATTATTAGTAAATATTTTCGACCCAAAAAAAATATTATTTGGAAAATATTCAGTTTAGATTCTATAATATATTAAAAATTTTAATGCCGTTCCTTTGTTAATTCAAATTAATAAAATCTGCCGACTTCGCTTACAATTCGTTAAATATGAATGGTGGACCAAAAATAAAAAATATTACATGTGGATTATCTATTTAAGATATTTATTTCACATCAAATTACGATAATCTACATCATCAAATAATGATGGATATGTTAATGCCCTGATTTGTTTTTCCTTTTCTAAAGTTGATTAGTTCACATCATCATATAACATCTAATTTGTTGTTTGAGTGTTTGAGCCAACAAAATGGTTACGATGAATATTGCTCAATAGTTTAGAGACTACAATTAAACAAACTTAAAGTTTAGGGATGACAATAGATATTGGTCTAGAATTCATGCATTATTTGTCATTTTTCCTAGAATATACAATTGGAAGTGGAACAGTCTTTATGCAGCCTTGAAAATTTGTTACTTAAGGTCATATGATTTGATAGAATTTTATTTTTCAACTAAAATTTTGCATTTTGGTCCTCAAAATTTTATTTTCTGCAATTAACTCCTCTAACTTTCTCATTTTGCACAATTGTATTCTTTGGTCAACACTCTCTAAACCATCATATAAATTAATTGCATGGCATTGTCGATATAATATGAAATGACACGCGACGCTTATGTGACTCCAAATAAATAATAATCGAATTGGGAAGAAAAGGGGAAAAAAACTATAATTTGATCTTATTGGTTACAACAAATAAAGATTGCACAAAATTAGAAAAATTGAGGATTTGATTGAGCAAAATAAAGTTTTTAAGAATGAATTGCATGCATCGAGAAAGATAAAATACTCAATTGCACAAAATGAAAAATATATATATATATATATCAATTCGCGTAAATGCTGAAATTTGGAGAACTAAAGTTGTACTTTAACCCTCAAAAGTCACAATGTAACATTAAAACTTACTAAGTTTATAAATAAAACCCCCAAAACATGCATGAATTTTCAGTAGGATGTGTGTATTCAAATGACACCATGTCATGCAAATATCAGGCATGAATAGGAAATCATCAATAACTTTCAGTTGAATAGTTTTCGGCTCAAACCATGCTATTGAAAACTGTTACTGCAAAATGACAAGAAATAGTTTTAGGCACAATCACAAGTTGTGGTGCTCAATAGGCTCCAAGATTTCCAAAAACATAAAATAATGCATCTTTGATCATGACTGTCGTCAAATTGAAAGTGAATTAGAATTGAATTGCAATGTTGAAACAAAAGGGTGGGTAAAAGGAAAGATTTTGACCTAGAAGCAAGGAGTAGAGGTCATCAAGGACTGTGTCACGAGAAGGGCCAAGAGCATCAAAGTGGTGGAGACACTAAGTGAAGAAAGACCTGAGCCTTATTTATTAAATGGTTTGGAAATGAGTTTCTAAAATTATCTATTTAAATCTCAGAATCATTATGATCAGCCTATTCAATTTGAGATGGTTCATAGATGACCCATTTCAATAAATTCGGTTTAATAAATTATTAGAGATCCATTTTAACAGGTCTAACTTATATCCTTGTAAGACCAAAAAAGTTTACATGCAGCATTTGGAAACGATGGTTAGTGGTCATAAAATTCTTAGAGTGAAGCAAACCTTTCGCTTGCTTGCTCGAAGAACATGCATCACAACAACTTCCCTTGCCCAACTTGGTATCGGGAAAACCACGAACAAGGTCATTCTAAGCAAGAACAGAGAGTTGCTTGAAGTTGCATATCCAAGCTTTTGTTCTACCGACAAGTTTTTTTTTCCTCACGAGAATCCTTCGACAAGCAGCACATTGTCAACCGTAAAATTTTACCACGAATAGTATCACAACCAATGCCCTTTTCTTGTTGGTTGTCATTCAAATGAGGCTGTTCCTCCATCTTTATCTTCCAGAATGGTGAATTTTTCAGCAACCCCAAGTCGTGTATTTGTGTCAGAAAGAAGGGATTCAATTAGCAGATCTCGTAGCGTCAAAAAAAAATTGCTGCATCTCTCGTACAAAGGTTGACAAGACAAAAGACTGATTCAACAGAAAAAAAAAAAAAAAAAAAAAAAAAAAAGAGACCGAGGACTGATTTAACGCCATCTACCTTTCTTTTTTTGCATTACCTTTTCAGCGTCCTGCCAATCGAACTGATTCTATGCATCTGGTCAGGCCCCTTTGTTTTCTTATATGAATAATATGAAGTATCCTGCAACTAATTTCATCTCACTCACTCTCTTGATTTGATTATATATTCCCTTCTTTTCAATAAGTTCACCATAACTTATAAGTATTAACAAAAATAATAGGATGCGGCATAACCTGCGTGTCCTTTGACTAGTTTTTAGAAACAATCGACCAAATAAAACGATTAGGATCCAAATGACCAATTAATTAAAAAATTTAAGACTTTGTTTTCTTGCTTTTCTTTATTAGCTGGTTCAAAGATTATCTCTTCCTTTTTGTTTCATGTTGTGGTATTTGTTAGGAGAGAGCGTGGTTCTAGACTAGAAGGGGTAACCTGAAAATCAAACTGAATTTCAATTCTAAGATATGCAGAGTGGTTCCAGATGCCAAAAATTGAAAAACTTATTCCAATCAATAGGTTTCATAATTTGAAACCTATTACATTAATTAATTTTTTCTGTTTTTCTTATTTATATATTCATGCGATTGTGCAGCATTCCACAACGTCCACTAATAAGTGTATAATCTGAAGTCACTAGTCTAAAATTCCATTTCCAACAATATCATGTGTCTAAATATGAGTTATAATAAATGGATTACATAAATGATAATCATCAGATGTGGTAATTCATTACAATTGTTTAGTTAAGAGTACATATAGCACTTGGGTAGACCTTGAAATCAATCATAAACTTGTGACATAATAGATTCTAAATTCCAAAAGTTAGAAAACATGTCCTAACGGGGTCAGTTCTAAGTAGAACATGAACGAACCTGAAATCTTTCAATCCCTAGTACTTGTAGGAGGATATATCATATACTTGGAAAAGAAAGTACTTAAATTAAATCTCTGAACCAGGTACACAATAATACAATAAGATCTTTTGAGAATAGAACCTTGAACTCTCTTTCGTGTGCACACGTGCGAAATGTGAGTACGACTGTGATTGGAACTTATCATGCAATATATTCCCAGCCGAAGTATTCAAAACACAAACATTTCACAACCTTCAACTCAAGCATATTACTTTATTCATCAATCTCCGTTTAGTTGTTGGTATGAGTTCATTTTTGGTCCTCGAACTTACGCATTTTTCCATGCAAGTCCATGTACTTCTATTTTTGCCCAATTTAATCTCGGACTCCTATACCATTTTCTAACAAAGCCCTTCTCATTCCCAATCGACCTATTTGGAAGTGACATGTTTATTGAAATCGGGTACGAAACGAAAAGCTCGTATAGTGTTCATGCCGGGAAATCTCATAGCCTCGGAGGTCTGACGATTGTGATATTTATTTTCAAAACTTTTTAAGTCCCATGGATGAGCTGATAATCGACACCGACCAAAGGTTTCTCCTTTCCTTCATCTACGAAATTTTTTTTAAACATCAACTTGACATCCACCATTTCTCCCCTTTACATATCTCAGTTCTAACTTTATATTTACATCCACGTTTTCTCCCCCTTTACATATCTCAATTCCAACTTTATATTTTCAATTAAGGAGGTGTATAATAACCATTCTATCTCTTATCAGAACTATTTTTCTATTCTCAAAAGAAGTATGGAATATAAATCCATTTGATAACGAAATTTCATTTTTATATTTCTAAAATAAAATTTTAGTCTAGAAATAGATTTTAAACAGAAATTAGAAGTTAAAATATTTTACTCCTCTATTTTTGAAATAGAAATGAGAAATGAAAACTCTTCTTATTGCTCGCCCTCTCGCTACAAGCCGATTGCCCACCTGCTGCCGCCTAAGAGGGAGAAAAATTTGCATCATTATCACATGAATTTCTATTCCAGGAGCAAAAAATTTTGTGTCATTATTAAACACATATTTTTGCTCAAAAACTTGTCCAGATAATTTAAACAAAATTTTCTATTTCTGGAATAGAAATTGATTTCTACAATAACATAATTATCATTTACGCACTAAATCAGCACAGAATTAGGAAGAGAAGATACCTACCTAATTTTCCTCGACGATAAACAAATTACTTGAATAAACAATCACTATCTTCATTCAAAATTTCATGTGTAATAGCATACTCAACTAAAAAGTTTCGAATACAGAAGATGGACATACAGCACATGAAGAAGCTGAATAAGAGATCAGGAGTCAGTAAACATACTCGATAGAGAAGATAAACAGATCTTATAGTACTAGATTGGCATAAAAGTTTCAAGGGGTACAAAATTTAATTGCGCTCAGTATGGAACAGCTCAAAGCAATAGTTTGGGCAAGTACAAAATCATGGCTGAAGTGATCTTAACCTGTTAATGTAACATGCCTGAACAATTCAAGGCATGACTGATCTTCCGACTTTTATTTAGACCGAGCACCTTGTATCTAGTTCAGCTTTGAGTACTCATACTTCACCTTCCGGACGTGATTCTTCAGCGCCGGCGCCTTCAGATGAATCCTACCAGAAACTTCTGCCATGAGATAGAAAGGCCACAATACATAATTAAGCTAGTTATTGGTATTCCTCAGCTTCACAGTGTTGGGACATGTCTTATAGAAGGGAAAAAAATTGATCCAAAACTGATCAGGGTAACGTACTTGGAAGATGGTGGTTACTTACATCAAAAAGCCAGCCTAAAAATGACGCACTTGTAAGTGCTCTCCAGGGCCCAAAAAAGCTCTCTCAAGGATTCTTATGAAGGAGAATTTTGTTGTAGAAACATGTAAGCTGCTGATGCAATTAGCGCTATCAGCACAGCAAAAAGAACATGCTTGCAGTTGAGGGATCCTGCATCTACCCTCCTCACAGTTTCAAGCTGAGATGTTACTTCTCCAGGCTCTGCTTGCGTTCTAACTGCTGATGGATCTTTGGCTTTGTCATCTACCTACATTAGATGAGGACAAATGTCACACAACAGTTGTTCCTGGTGGAACACCTACATCAAGAATTCACGACCCTAGTAACAATTAGTCTATGTTCACATTAATATATTATCAGAAGACAGATTATGCTGTGTAGGCAAAAAGACCTGTACTATGGATGAAATTATTGAAGACGTCGAGATACATGATAATATACTAGAAAGGAAAAGAGAACTAAAGAAAATATGAGTTTTTCCATCCAAATATCTGAAGATGTAAGTTTATGCATGTAAAAGGACAATAAACTACCAAAGTTGAGGTGGCTAAGGATTCGTTTTCTATTTCTTTGCATTCTCTCGCAGATGCAGCCACAGGAAACTCAAAAGCAGGATCTTCTTGTCCACCGTGGTTTCTAGGTACAGTCGAACCCTTGCTCGTTTGCTGCAGCTTCACCACTAAAATTTTGTTCTCAATTGCTAGTGACGTCAACTGCACATAAAGAACGTACTTCATTTACTCAATGTCAATTTTTTATAGGGACCAGATCATGCAAACTGATGCAGGATGAACTACAATGAAAAATTTAATCAGTTTCAGCTGCATGAGGAAGGACCATCTTGAACAGACGTATGCATATGACAAACAGATTTACCTGCTTATGGAGGCGTTCTCTCTCGATTGCCAGCTGCATGACAAGATTAGCAATAACTTTGGTCCGAATTCCAATGTTCTTGGCAGTTGCTAGTTTTGACTCCTCAGCATGATGCAAGGACCCCTCCAAGCCTTGCATTCTCCCCCTCAAGAAAATTAGTTCATCATTTAGCTCCGCATTGGATTCAGATAGTATGATGCACTTCTCCTCTGCACTATCAGCACGACTTTCGGCTTTTGCAACTTTGAGCTTCAGATCCTCAATTATATTCTCCATATCTTTAATAGCAGCATAAAACATGGCTTGCTTCTCCTCACTAGCATCAGCTGATGCGATGGCACGTTGTAGTAGAATATCTGACTCCTTCAACTGCCTCTCAAGTGCTTCAGCCTTCTCAGCTGTCAAGCAATTGCCTTTTATAAAAACCAACTCTTCATTAAGCTCCTTGTATGTAACTTCCAGTGATTTGTAATTGGTTTCTGCATTCTCAACTCTACTTTCTGCTTCTGATAACTTGTGTTTAAGATCTTCAATAAGAATATCCGTTTCCGACGTTCTATGAACTGCAACATTAGTTTCTTCCTGACTTCCATCTTCAGACCCCTTAGCAGTTTCAGATTCTTCCACCTGCCTCTCAAGTGAACTCACCTTGTCCTGAAGAATTGAATTCTCGGATTTGGCAAGATTTAGTTTATCTTGAACTTCCTTCAAACAGGCTCTTAAGCTGTTCACCTCAGCAGAAAGAGAGTCACTGAGTTCCTTTCTACTGACTTCAAGCTCTAGCAAAGCACTTTCCTTCGCTTTCAACTGTTTAGTGGTGTCCTCCAACTTAGACCTTAGCTCAGCTTCTCGCTGAATCAAGCCATTTGTATTGAACTGTGTGACTTGGAATCGACCAAGTAGATCTCTTGAGATGCCCAGAAGAACCTCAGCAGAATTATCTGCCTCAAACAATCTCTTCCATGCGTCAAATACTTCTTCTTCTAAACAAAATGCTTCTTGCTCAGCAGACTGCAGCCTTAGTTTCATGTCTTCATCAATTTGCTTTGTCTCGCTTAATTGCTTCTCAAGATCTAATTCTCTGGCCAAAGATTTCTCCAGCATCCTCAAGAAATGCTTATGCTGTTCGGCTGTTTGAATTTTGGTTTTTGTCTCGACATTCAACGATCCACCATTTTCCAAGAAACCCGCACCCATCTCCCTTTCCCCTGTCAAATAGACTTAGAGATCATTCACAACTCTCTTTTTTATGCATGTAACGAAATTCATCTTCATATGAAGCACAAAGAAGCAGATCAAAATGACACGGCAACTATTTACACAGATTCCTGATTATAGAGACCCTACAAATTAACTGCCTCAGTTAAAATGATGAAAATGGAAACTATACCATGACTAAGACCTAACCTTATATCATTATAAGATATTTTGTGTGAGAATCCAGGGCAGTGACACTTGGTATAACAAGTCAACCAAAAGCAAGATGCATAACACACATGGCACCAAGTAGAATAAGACTCAAAGCATGTGGGCAACGACAATTGATCAGTTAAATCATACCATCACTGCCACATGGTGAGAAAGTCACATAAAATACTTTCTCCTTATATCACCAAGTAGGCATCTGAGCAAATGGAAGGAAAGGGGGGTAACCAACAACCCCTACGACCCTCAAACAACGGAGGCCTGTTTCAATTTATATATTTCTCATCTATCTTATTGAATACTCTAACATTAGCCTATAAATATACCAAGCTCAAACTAAGTTCCCAACTACTGCAAGTTATACAGAAAACAACAAATAAATAACTGAAAAATGAAAGAAGGAAATTCTAACGGAAATTGTTTCTGTAACTTACTCCTCTCTTGTCCAATAAAGCATGATAAGGTCTTCTGGAACGTGGAAGATTGCGCTTGCAACTCAAAGACCTGCTCCCGCAGCTGCTCCAATGTTTTCTCGGAATCACTTAACTTCTCCTCCAACCCTAGGACAGATGTTCCTAGGTTTTGGGACGAAGATATCCACTTATGGGACTCCTCAATCCCTTTTTGAAGAGTGGTGATGAAATCATCCAATTCTTTCACCTCTGAATCCAAAAACCCAGACAAGATATCGCATTCCAAGCCCTTTTCGAAGGAACTTGGCATCTTCTGACATCTCTCCAAATCAAGTACTTCGAATTCACTCTCTTCTGTTGCCACATGCATCATGAGTATATTAAGGTTGTAAAACTTCTCGGAAGTACGTGCCACATCAAGTTCTATCCTTGTCAAAACCTCCCCAGCCCTTCCCAACTCTCCATTTATTTCTCCACTAAACGAAGCACCAACAAGCGAATCAACTTTACATGACCCTAGCTCTGAGCGATTAGTGTCAATATCATCGACAGAAACGCTCACATCCGAAACAGGATCCGCATCCATCTTATAAGCTCAATATTCCAGATGCCCCTAACACCTGAAAACCAAATCGAAGGACAAAATGGCCAACAATCAAGCTGAGAAACACAATGGAGAGAAAAAGAAAAATGACACAAGCACGAATTGTAAAACTCTGCCCAAAACAATAAAAAAAGGCATCATCCAAAAAAAAAAAAAAGACTCGTAAGGGCATCTGGAATATCAAGCTGCAAAGAGAAAAAACAAAGACTCACCACTTTCAAAAAAATAAAAGGGATCGATCCAACATATCCATAAAAACGAAATACAATCCATATAAAACCATCTTCAGAAGAAGAAGCAAAGAAGCAATAAGAACATCTTCCAAATGAGCGGATCGAGCAGAATCCCAGAAATTTCCATCAAAAATACAAATATAAAAATTTACATTCATCCAGTAGAAACGTTACCCATAAACAACCGTCAAGTGGTCCGCACAACTCCATTCAAAAAATATAAAAAATTCATTCCAAAGAATTCGTTCCACCCAAAAACCCACAGACACCTCACAACATCCCTCCAAATCAACCAGAACGAAGCACCCATCTCAAGAAAATGCCTAAAACGAACGTACGGAAAGAGCGGATAGCGTTACAGCAAGAAAAGATCCCTTCGCGGAAGATTTCATTCGTTAATCGTACAAAGAAAAACAGAACCCAGAAAACTTCAGGGAAGAAATAAATCAAGAAGCAAGAGATGGGAATCATACTCAGAGGAGAGAGAATCGCTCGCCGATGCACCTCGACCTCGCGAGAAGCATCGCCAGGGGGGCAGTTTTTCTGTCTCCCCTTCGAGCTCGAGGAGCACCACGGAACAGGGAACGGAAGCGGTGCGAGAGGTTTTCCTCAAAAAAAAGGGAAAGGAGAAGATAAAAACACTAATGGAAAAAGGTGGCAATGTTCGAAATTTAATAATACTTTAAAGAGGAATAAAGAATTAGTTAAAAACTACAACCTCAGACTGCGTTTGGACCAGCATTCGCAAGTAGGCCATTTACTCAAATATTGTTTGGGAACATTTTTGAAATCCACGTTGAAGAAATGTGACATTCCAAGAACTAAAAGCCCAAGACAGATTAGAGGTTGACTTTCAGGTTCGGGTGATGATGTTTCATTGCTCGATGCGCCGTGATCAATCTGAGGATGAGGACGAGGCCAAGGCCAACCCAGCCCCCACAATGGGCGGCGCCACTCCTTTTGGCTAGGCCGAATGTCATTAGGCGCACTCGGACCATATAGACTCGGTGCATCCATATTGTTGCATCTCATGACACTCATCTAAGGCAAGATTCAACAATTTATATCTATTGGGCTAATTATGTCAATGATGGTTCTCAATATTTTCTCTTTTGAGAGTATTAAGTGGGATTCATATGATTCGGAGGGGCAAAGTACATTAAGCACAAAAGAGCCTAATTAATCATGTTATTATGACTCATTTGCTCCGATGCTTGGCTAGACTTTGTAGCAGTTCGTGCTAGCCGACCCTGTCAAGACACCATGTCGGGCCTACTGTGGCCCACAAACAAAGTAGGATTAGGTTGTTCTTGTGCACGTATCACTCTTGCTTCATGCTTGTGGACCTATAAACAATAAATTCATTGCGCAATCATGATGAAATATATCTCATTATAGTAACTAATTACTAATGAAGCTATAAAATTTTAGAAGTAACATGCATTTTGGAGTGACACATTAAGTTAGATAATCAAAATTCGTGTCAATGAGATGCTTTATCTAAGTCAAAAAAGTTGAACCATCCTTATCTAGGATTTTGATGAGGACCCAAAAATGGCAAAATGGGTAAAAGTTTTAACTCATATTTAGTAAACTGATTTGTATAGGCTAGTGAATATTAAAATAGATTCTTTTGGGTAAAAAAGTAGCAAAGCCTAACTAGATATGTGCTTTTTATAGGTGGTTGGATCGCATTAGTCTCTCAACCAAATCAAGTTATTGCACACTTCACAAAGACATAGCTATGCTTGATTCTCGGCATCGAATGCGGCGATCTTTTCAGCGACAAGTAAGTGTGATGCTACTACCATAAGAAGATTTCCAGACCTCTGCCTTCTTTCTTCCGGATACTTTCCAGAGTTGTTCGCTTCAGAATACTGATTGAAAGCACTTTGTCTTGGAAGAAGTCATGTTTATTGTTTTTGTTCTATGACGATTGAAGTACCTCTGCTTGACAACTCACCTAGACATTATAATTTTCCAAAAGAGGTTGTTCACAAAGTTGATTTGAAATTGTATGTGTATGTTTCAATACAAAAGTCTACTTTTTTCTAATTTTTCCTCTATGCATAATGTTTACTTTAAGTGCTAATTGTATTGATTGATTCTCTAAAAAAAAATTCATGGTTAATTTGTTTTTAATTAGTTAGTTTTTTTTTTCTTGCAGTATGCTATTTTCCATATTTAAAGGAAAATTTGCTAAGAATTAATGCCCCATTTAGATTGGATATAAGTTGGATTGAGATCAAGTTGAGTATGGAGCGTTAAAATTGTGTTATATAAAAACAAGTCTGTATGAGTTAAATGGGTTGATGGAACCAAATCAGACTCAACCCAACTCACGCATTAACTCATGAATTGATGCCCCATGAGTGTGACTTGCTTGTCTTCTTTTGGCAGCATCCGATGTTTTCCACACACAAACATTAGAAGATGCCTTTTCTTTTATTAGTAGAACAGTGGGAGGGGCTATCAACATCATCAACCCTCTTCAAAGCATTATCATAAGAGTCCAGCATATTATGGAATATTCGACTTGAGTCATTACTATCATGCATTACCTATGACCTAATTTCAAATATTAACAAGAATGTCATCACACCATCACCAAGATACTAACAACCATGAAATCTCTCTATTAGTTTTTGCACATAAGATATGTTAAATTAATTTGAAGGTACTAGGTGCTAGCTCATTTTGGGAAAATGACACTGCAAGTTCCTAAATATTTGTCCTTGGTAAACGTTTTCTTTTTTGTTTAATTACACACTTCAACTTTTCAAGTGTGAGTCAACGGGATACCTCAATTAATATCCCGAGCGCTCCTCTTTTTTGGATGGCGTTCTCCCAGCCACAATAAAGGCGAACTCTGATACCAACCCCGGGTCAAACTCCAGGTTTTGATAAAGATTTATTAAGTTCAAGCGTCATAGAATGACTGAATGTTCTTCTTCTATGAAAAAGATGAAGTCCACGAGCCAAAAACTTGTCCAGAACCTGATGCTTACTCCTTCGCTGGAAGCAGAATTTGGTTGGTAGAAGAAGATGATTCAAGCGCCTGAGAGATATCTGCAGAACAAGACAAGCCCAGACCTTAAACAATATCGGACACCATGTTCCCTGATTGCAATCAGCTGAAGGACACAAAATCAAATCACATGCTTTGAAGTAACCCGCAGGATCCAGAACTTTATTCCATGATTTCGAAAACTGAAGTCTCAAATTCTGAATCATAACCTCTTTCAAGAATCCCATTCCCATTTTGCACTTGTCACTATAGTCGCAATCCTCCACAGGTTTCTCTAATCTACATATCTAAACAATGCTTTCTCGTTCCTGATGCTCGTTCTTCTTGCAGTATATCCCTCGAATTAATCCTAATTCAGTGTCCCCATCCCCAAGTTTTCATTCTAATCTTGTCAGAATCAGTTTGCCACTTGATTGTGTCAACGGAATGCATTGGAAGATAAAATAATCAAGAAAAGAATCTTATCAGCACTTAATAACTTTCCAACAGGCAAGGTTCATCAGCACGAGGCAACCTTGTAATCAACTCAGTATGCAGAGTAATAATTACACATTAAAACACTACAATTCTTCTCAATGTACATAAGCTTTAGTCGTTGTAGAACCAATAGGCATCTCCATAACCTTAATCCTCAAGTCTTGAAAAAATTTTCAAGCATTGGCGAGCCTCAAAAGCTAACAAAACCCAGAAAGGATGAGAGCAGTAATTCGAAGTTAAATCATAGGAAACTGCAGCTCTGTCCCTGAATTAGGAATGCAAGTAAAGCCTAGAAAGATAAAACCAACCTCTGAACACACCTCGTAGGGAAAGTTTATTTTTGGCATAACCCTGAGAAACCTTTCAGCATAAGTTGAAAAGCAAAAATGCCTTCTCATGTGAGCAAATTACAAAGCTTTTTCCCAGCTATTGAAAGAATAAAACCTCAGAAAGTACAACATATACAGGAAGGCACAAAAAAAAAAAAAAAAATCATGATTAATATCATGGCAACAAAAGAAAACTTTGCAACAGAGCTAACTATTTCAGTCCTTCAAGAATGATGCCCTTTGAAATGTTTAGAGTCATGGTATGGTAACACTATGCTATTGAAACTTTTAATCTTCTGTAGCCTAAATGCTATAATACACACACAGCTATGCATTGATCTGTAAAGTTACAAAATAGAGAGAGAAATGTTGTTGTAAAGAACAGAATGGAATCGGCACATAAACTGTAAAATATGCTCGATGTATATGAATCTGTTTTTGCTGTGATATACTGATCTCTTCTTGAACTGGTTTCAAATCATTGGTAAGCATAACCACTCTTAATTTCCAACTTTCTCAAAACCCAATTGCATATAAAAATCATCCCTCCCGCAAGATGTCCTCCATACTCTCGGTGTTGGCTTTTGCTAAGAATGCTAGAAGATTCTGCTCTCAGGTCATAATGGAAGCTCTTGTCTAGCTAACTTTTTTGTAAGTTTTGAAGCATTAAAGCTCGTGTCTTTCCATCAGGCTTAAGCCCTTTATCACGCATTCTTGTGTACATCTTCTTTGCAGAATCAATCTTGCCCCTCAAACACATCCCTTGAATGACAGCATTATATAGAGATGCATTTGGTGAAACCTGCGGCAAACAAGAAAAGTGTCACTGTATGATATATCTTTTACATTCTTCATGAAGCATCACCATATCAATGGCAGACACCAGCAACTGTTAGAAAAAAGGTGCCGAAATACTATAAGATAACAAAAACCAAGAAAGGAAACGACTTCATGTTGTTGGGATTGTAAACAAGCTGAGGATGTGAAAGAAAAATGAAGCTACTGACAATTTTCCAAAAGAATAGACTGTCTCATCAAAACCAATAGATGAAAAAGCAGAACTTTAATATTCCAGAAGAAAATGGCAGCTATCACTCATTTTGAAATAAAAAGAAAGATGGATATTGGAATGATGGTGAAGCATGCAAAGAAGCTCACTTCACCTTCAGAATTTCCTCTATTTCAGTCCAGAGAGATCCCCAAATGCAACTTCTTACAAGCGATAGATGGGTAAACATATCGGAAGTGCAGTTCTTGTGGATCATGTGTTCATACACTTGCAAAGCTATTTCTGGCTTTCTTGCAATCTCACAAGCGTTAATGACAAGATTACAAGATGCCGTTGAAACTGATAGCCCAGAAGTTTCCATCTTCCAAAGAAGTTGAAGAGCTCTATCCCATAACCCGAGTTTAGAACAAGACATCAAAGCATTGTTGTACAGATGAATGTTGAGCTGAGAGGGCTGCTCTCTCATTATGTTGTCAAAGAGCCAAAGAGCATCACCTGGCCGGCCTGCCCGATACAAAGCACTAACAAGTGCATTCATTGTGTAAGCATCGGGAGTGTGGCCGAAAGACTTCGTAAGGTTATAGACCTTGAATGCTAACTCGACTTTTCCAGCTTTGCCAAGCAAATTAATCAATGCATTGCATGTGATCAGATTTGGCTCGAGGGCATTGCTCAACATATTCTGGTAGATGTTGAGTGCCAAATCCCATCTACCTTCTTTCGTGCATGCTTTGATTATAGCTTGCGATATATTGGCATTGGCTTTATATCCATTTAAAACCATCTCCTCGTAAGCATCAATTGCAAGCTCGAACTGACCACAATGAACGAACACGCTGATTAATATGGAGTAAGTGACTTTGGTTGCTGTAAGGCCATTTTCCTTCATGCTGATCCAAAGCCTCTCACACTTTTGCCAATAATTCATCCTTCCACAAATGGATATAATGGTGTTGTAAACAACGGCATCAAAATCTTTATTCCCATTTCCTTCCTCTTCTAATTCCATAAACATTCTGAGCGATGAATCACAACCTTGAGCATGTGCAACCGCTTTAAGCATTAAGCTATAAGTATGCTGCGTGGTGATTGTTTTGTCCTTCATAAATTTAAAAACTCTCATTGCGTCATCATTAAGACCATTCCTCAGAAGGGAGGATAACAGAGAATTACAGGCATGCGCATTTGGATGCAGACCTGCCAATTCCATTGACCTAAACAACTCCAATGCACTTCTAACCTTGTTTCTTCTGCTAAGCACCAAAACCCGCTTTGACAACACCTCTGCATCCATTTCCTCTAGAAACTGCACGCCCTGTTGGTTCACAAGAACGGATTCTGATGTCACCGGACCCTCATTTACACCTCCGAGCCCTGACCCAGAGCCATCGAAATCCGAATCTCTCCATGGAACCAACCCACTCACGTGGAAACTCGACTCTAATTCTTCATTTTCGATTGGAACCCCATCTTCGTCTTTTTCTTCCTCACCCACTAACCCCGGTATTGCTGCGCTAAGCATAGCCCTTACAGCACTAGGCTCATTCAACCTCACCGAATTAGAACACGAAGTCTGGGCCTTCACGTCAGAAACCAAGCTGAGCTTATGCATCATCACCGAACCGAACCATAGCAGATGCCTAGAGCGGATTGTACATAAGCAACCCGCGAACTGAGTCGACAAAGTTGCTCCGGAGACAAAATTGCTCGACAGTGTTGCCATGAACCCGACAGGAATTTACGTCTCAATTGCAGCCGACCATCAAACTTTTTGGTTCCTAAAGGCAGGGGATTGACGAAGAACTCACCTCCAGATATGCATGGCCAACTCGAAGAACAGCTCAAGCACCAAGTAATTTACGCTCAAAACTTCGTCCACCGATCGAAATCGAGGGGAAAAAAAGTGGGGTCGACGAAATTCAGAGGAAGGAACGTCGGGGCACTCCTGGGTCGGAGAGATTGGGCAGCGAACGCTGATGGGTGCTTCGTAAAGAACCCCCAAAAGAGTATCATGGGGACTTTGTCGGATGGAGTGAGAGAGATGAAGGGCGAGAGGCGTGTACCGAACCGGACCAAAACGGTTGGTTCTTGGCGATTCCCGGTTTCAAGAGTAATTGATCCGCTCCCAATTTCAAACGAGGAATCGAACTGGCCAGAGGAGCAGTTCGAATGGAAACCAAAATTAAAGCATTTTCTTAAAGTAAAAGTTATTTCAAATAAGACTTTAAAATGGTCAAATCTCAAATAAGGGCTGGAGCCCATTGGCCGATGAACACATACTTATCTTGGTGGTACAACCAAGGGCATTGCAGTCAAGAGACATTTCTTCTTCTTTTGTTTTTTTCTATTTATCTTTTCATTGTTTATGTTCTTCATATTTGTGCTTAGAGACTTTTTTTTTTCTTTTTAATGACCGAGGATTTATCAGAACCTGGCCTTGTCGGCTTATGCCGATTTGGAATCTCACAGGCCTCTGTGGTGGAGGCCTAGTAGCGACTATATCTCAGAGGAAACTGGCCCAACAACCTACCGTCGGAGCCCCCGCTTTAATCGCTAACAACGCAAGATTTTGAACCCTTAACCTCCTTCGCTGGAAAAGGAATCTCAACCAACTGCACTACCCACGGTGAGTGTGCTTAGAGAAAAGTACTCACATATTTCCTCTTCTTCTTTAACAATAATGATGTCCTCAATTCTTACCTTTTACCAAAAAAAAAAAACAATGACGTCCTCAAACTTACCAATGAGACAAGCCTCCTGATGGGCCACATAGGGTGCATTTGGGAAGGTGTTTGAGAAAACCTTTGAAAAAATGCAAAAGCCTTTAGTATAAAGGGTTTTGATAAAATACAAAAATTGTTTGATAAACTATCATTGAAAAGTGCCTTGGAAAGCAATTTTGGGAAAATGTTATTTGGTAAACATATATTTGGGAAGTCCTGTAGCATGACCAATCTAACCTTTTTAATTATTAATTTTTTCAAAATTGAAAATAAAATAATGATTGCTTTTTATATTTTCGTTGAGATGTAATATAAAAGAGATATATTAACAACTTCATATATAAATAAATAAAAACATCAAAGTGGACTTTTTCTCAATAAAAAAAAGGAGAAATTCCATTATAATAAATATGTTTACATATGCATTGAGAAAAGAAATAAGTATCATTGAAAATTACAAACATTCTTAAGTATTTACTAAAGTCATTACTATTCAATCAAGGAAACGTGCCATGTTGGAAAATAAATTATCATTTGAAGTATTAGCCTCCTCATTTATATCATTAAGGTCAACTAAATATCCACAATTGTGATCCAAATTTGCACTTACAAAATGTCTACCATTGACGATGTTTCATCGTACATAATTTTGTAAAGTCATTGCCGCTATAATAATTTTTCCTTGCTTTTCAAACAGAAAACTTGGCATATACTTTAGAATCTTCAACTTTTTCTTCAATACAACAAAGGCTCGTTCAATTTTCGATTGTAGCGATGAATGAACACGATTGAATACCTCTCGATAACATATAGGTGTAGGACCTTGTTGAAATTTTGGCAAACATAACTTCTTTGTTTGGTCCCAAATAACCTGTTGGATTTGGATATCCAACATTTACTAAATAATACTTACCTACACAAATATAATGTAAATTTAATCGACATAGAACATACTAATATATATTAATGTACAAAAACCATTAACTAACGAATCTGAAGGATGATGAAAAAATTACACATTATGTCTCCTTAGGACTTCATAGAAAATATCAGTATCATGGGTTTGTCATTCCCAACTAAGAGTGAACGGTTTCAGGTTCCTTACAGGTTTCACTTGGAACCTAGAACCTAGAACCTACCCTCGGGTACAGGTTCCTCATTTTTTGGAACTTGGAATTTACTCGTCAAAATCTGAAACTTGAAACCTACCCCATCATAGGTTCTAGGGTCGGTTCCAAGTTCTTACAGTTTTTTTTTTTTCAATAGCAAAGGATAGTTCCATTCTACAAATGAATCAAATATCCATTGATATTATATGCAAATATTGGTCTTCATTGATGATTGGAACAGCAGGCGTCTTTCTCCAATACTAGTAATAAAATCTAAAAGAGATATTTTTTAAGGTTTATTTTTAGGAAACTAAAATCAAATAACTTCTTATGTTGAACTAGGAGCAAGCAAATAATCAATAGTAACCAAGAGGCAAAGAACCTGTTGAAGGCACTTCTTGAGCTACAGTCTGAAAGATTTGATCCTCCGCTCTTCATATCCAGAGAGAACCCTCACATAAAATAGGGCATTCCTTCCAAACTCCAATAGCCTATCCATACCAACTCACAATTAACACAAAAAAACCTACATTGATAAATCATGTAACCCTTAGTATATATGGTTAATACCCTGAAAAACCCAAAATTAGTACATGTGTGATAAATTTACCCTAAACTATTTTTTTTTACCACGAAAAACCCTGAACTGTTACACTTATGACAAATTTACCCCGACTGACCATAAAAAATCCTAAACTAGTATATTTATGACAAATTTACCCCAAAGTAATTTATTTGACCACCAAAAATCCCAAACTGGTACATTTCCCCATGTTAAATTGGATTAATGCTACAAAAAAAAATCACAAAAATTATAAATTATGACAAACAGAGAGTAAAATCCTAAATTGGTATACTGGTCAATTGTCACATGTCATTTAATTTAATAATCTGACAGTAAAATAACAGAAACTAATATAGGGTAAATTTATCACAAGTGTACCAGTTTATGGTAAATTTGTCAAATGTATACCAGTTTAGGGTTTTTAGTAGTCAAAAAATTAGTTTTTGGTAAATTTATTACAGGTGTACTAGTTTGGAGTTTTTCAGAGTATTAACCCTAGTATATAATACCTGCTGTGTGTCAAAGCTCACATCCATTGCAAAAAATTTCTATTTAGGGCTCGAATTAGCAGCTGCCCGCTAAGTGACATCCATTAATTGGTGCTCCTAAGTAAGGACATGCACACCCCATCACATGATATAATTTGTCACAACAAGAAAAAAAAAAACCCAACTTTAAGCCTAAAACCTCATTTTCTTTCTCCTCTCTCTAACTCCTTCATGTGCCACCTACTCGAGACAACCTCCGACACCATAAGCCACATCATCACTTGCTCGCCACCATTGTTGAAGCTTTACTGGTACTTATGGCTGTTATTGTTGTAAGCCGACATCCCTCCCCCACCCCCTCTTGCGCCCCCACAAGTTCCCCCCTTCTTGACTTTTCTAGCTCATTAAGGGCTTCATCCATGGCTGACAACCTTGACTCCTCCTCGTCCGCTATGGCCAACACCGCAAGGGCATCGCCTAATGAGCAACAACTAAACTTAGCCCTTCAATTCACACAAATAGGCACACACATAGACACATACAAAACACTAAAAGAAATATCTCCTGACATCCCTTGAACGGTTACAGCACAAAATCAAAATGACTGAACAAACTTTGGGATCTCAGCTTTCTGAGAGAGAGTAAATTTACCCCCTTAAAACGTGAGCAGATCAAAGTGCCTTCGATTTGCTCACATTTTCAAAGTCACTCACTAAGTGACAAGCTCTCATACAAGCAAAAAGCACTAAAACGGTGACTTCAAACTAAAAAAAATGAGGGTGACCCCAAAAATTTGGTCGATTCTCAATACTCAACATAAGAACTAAACTAGGCTTGGAAATCAAAATTTCATGAATCCTTTTTTAGCACAACAACCACTCCGCAAAGAGATCTTGGAAAGATAAAGATTATTGTGGGAAGATCTATTAAACTCATTAGATTAAGCATCTACTAGACAGAATCAAGCAAACATTACAGCGATCAAATTGTCCCAGAACGAAACTACAATAGAGGATGTGATTCGAAACCCTCCTTCGAATCTTAGCCTCAATCAATTGATGAGATAAGAGCACAGAGAGGAGTGAAGATGATAGAGCAAATGAACCTAGGTTGAGGACGGATTACGCCTTCTGCTCTTAAAGAGAGACCATCCTTTGGTTCACTTCTCCGGCGGCGACTTTCTACAAAATCAGAGACGAGGAGAGAGAGAGAGAGAGAGAGAGAGAGAGAGAGAGAGAGAGAGTGATTCAAATAAATTGAACTCGGTTCGAATCAGTGGCTGAGTTGAACGAGCTTGACTCAAGAGGCTAAGATGCGGCAGCTCGTCGACATGTGGGCCGTTCGTCATTGAAGTTTGAACAGTAGCCGTGTCGTTGACGAAAAAACAGCGACGGTGGAACAACAAAAGCATTGCGATGGTAGTAGATCGTCATTGGGAGGTGAGCAGTCGCCAAGGCCGCACGACCCATCTGGTCGCAGATCTGGTCGCGACCAGATGTGGTCGCCGCGGGGGTGGCGCGACCACCGTGCCATCTGGGTCGCGGGAGGTTTGGGTCACCAACCTCGCCGCGACCCAGATTTGGGGCGGCGGGGTCATGGAAGGACCTTGCTACCCTCAAATCTAGGTCGCAGCGGCATCGTGTGACCTCCCGCAACCTCGCCGCCCACTAAGTTGGGTCGCGATAGGGTCGCATGACCTCCTGCGACCTAGATTTGGGGGCGGTGAGGTCACGGGAGGTTGTTACGCCCTGAACCTCGAGTGCACGCACATCCCTCAGTGGTTGATGAAATTGCGACGTCTCAAGACATGTCACCGACCTATTAATTTTATTACACATGCGAAAGCTAAACAAATCCCCTGATAGCAAACAGCATGAGATAGAAAAGTAGGATAATAAATTTACAACCAAAACACACTTTTATACACAAACTAGGTTAATATACAAAACTAGTTTGTCTACCAAAAAGATCGGTCCTCAAAAAGGAAACTGTCCTACGACTCATTAGTCGAACACGTTTATCGATCCTTCGGATTCCACAGGCTCCGAGGGTGCTGGTCCTCCACAGCACCATCAGGAGGGTCAACTACACCTTCGCCAAAAGTGGCGTCGACTACCACAGAGAAGATCTCAAAACCCTGAAGGGGACCAATTTTGTATCCATTGAGCCCGCAACAAAACCATGCCTTAAATAGATGAGGTACCCTCTGAGGTAGGCTCTCATTGACTCAGACGGTGGTCACTATGAGCTCATAGACCCAGTGGCCTCTAGGAATAGGGAAGTTAGTGATCAGCTTAATAACCCTCTTGGGCTGACCATAACGAACTGGTGGGGCCACCATCTAAGGACCTTAAAAAAATTGAGCCCATGATGAGGTGAGACAACGTCTCAGCAAGTCCACCCCCTAAACTCCGACTAGAAAAGAAATACGCCTAGCCACACAATTACACAACCACAGAAACTCACCTTGTCTCAAATCCTCCCTACAAGTCAGCACAGTTCAAATACACAACCATATGCAATAATCAAACTCAATCAATTGGAATGTCACCACTTTCATCTCAATAAAGACAAGGGTCTCGATTATAAGGCCAAATCATTATGACACGTCTTATACAGTGCCACACGATTTTGTTATATAATCAGGCGCATCAATTTCACTCATCATATGTTCCAATTTTTAATCACAGCCCAACGGGCACGACCTACTCGACGTTTGGCAGTCTTCTAGCATAACCAAGCATCGTCTCACCCCATCAAGCACGACAACATCTACATCTAAACAGCATTCCACAAAGGAGTATCAGTCCAGCCTCTACTATGACCGGCATTCGTTGACAAGGGCATCCCATATAGGGGCAACGTCCACCTGACTCACATCGAGGACGGGTTCTCATAACCATTCATGCATCCATCCAATCCCGGCCAAGACATTGTGCTTTGCATTGAAATGTCCAAATTAAAATAATGTACTTGGCCCATTTTCTTCGTATTAAAAACACACGGTAAAATAATCGTATGTGAGTACATGGTCGATTTGAACTAGAAAAATTGATGTCATTCCTTTTAAAATCTCACTGTTTGATATAGTATTTAAAATCACTTTCGGTGTTAAAGCCCGACACCCAAGATTTTCTAATTAAGTATCAAAATTTCACAATTTTGGAATAAATAATCAAAACAATCACCACTAAATTTGCACAAATTAACACTCAATTGCATAAATTAAACACACAACTGCAATCGGCACGAAATTCCGATCACTGGCTATCCCGGTATAATTTCCGGAAAATAATAAATAATTAAATAAATTACAAAAATAATTAAATAATGCAAATTAAATACAATAAATACTAACTTAAGCCTTTCGACCAAAAAAAAAAAAATACTAACTTAAGCCGGAAACGCTGATCTAACCACCTAAACGGGCCTAGAAATTTCCGAACCTATCTAGATAAATAGTATAATTTATCTAGCCCTTAATTAGTCTATTCTAACCACCTAACATGCATAATTAAATAATTAAATCACTAATCCAAACTAGCTAACCACCTAATCCACACTTAGTTTAAACTAATTATCCACTAAGCGTCATTAACTCTCTAAGTAGAGTTTAGCAAGTAAACTCATCGGTTTAGTGGGCCGATGAGTCCACGGTGACGGCAACGCAGAGGCGAGTGATAAACAAGCCTACGACGACACCAACAAAGGTCCGGATGAGCCTAAAAAGGGGCCACAAAGCCTCAGCTAGGGGCTGAACTTTGGCTTCTACTTTAGGCCGAGAGAGCCGGGCTGAGCGGTTGAAACGTCATGGGATGGGAGGCGGAGGCTGTAGCGGCTCTAGGTGAGCGATGGTGAAGGCGAACGGTGGCTAGAATAGTGATGGCGACGCTTCGACTGGCTGGACAGGGGCTTGGCGTGAGCAGGAGGCGTGGGTAAGTGGATGCAAGTAGGGGCAGACGAGCGGTGCTGGCGGGCTCGGGCGACAACGACGGTGCTCGAACGGTGGCTAGGGGCTATTGACGGCAAAGGGGAGGTGTGCTAGCTGTTCTCTAGTTCTTTTGAGCTTTCAAAACCCACACAAATGGAGAAAGGAGCTGCTGAAGGAAGAAGAAGGTGGCTGCTGCAAGAGGGGGCCACACAAATATCCAAAACACTTGAGTTCTTGCCCCCACCACCCCTTGGCTATCATCCTCAGCCAAATTGCAGTCTTCAAGCTTCCTTAGCAAGCCATCCAAGGGTCCAAATGTTGCACACCCCAAGGACCTTGGACAATTTCTCTTCAAGACTTCTCCAATTGAGCTCAATTTGGTGTCCATAAATTCAGCCAAGGTGCCATTGTCCATCTCATGATTTTTCCTCGTCAATTGGTCCAACTTGACGGCCAAAAATGCGACAAAAAACGGCCCTCTAATTTTCCCGGTTCAAAATAGCTTTACTTTGAAATTTTGCCAAAATCTCAAGTTTGCAAAAAAATCTTCGAATGATGAGTCGACATTCCTAAAATGAATCGTAACATGACAAAATTTTCAATTTTTGAAATCGGGTTTAAATTCGCAGTTAATTTCAACCAAGCGCGATTTTAGCGTAACCTAATCTACCGAGTAGCTTTTAGGAATTTTTAATGCAATTGACTCGTGGTCGATTATTTTCGAGCCACATTGTGCATCTTCGACACATTGGTGACTCTTGGTTGTCGTGAAAATCTCAATATTTCAAATACGGGCACAAGATACAGAAATGACAGAAAAATTGGTTTAATGCTATTTGACGAAAATTTTGCAATTAGGTAGAATCACCCATACACTAATCACATACCTCTGTCAAACCACTTATCTCCGGTCTCTGGTCGATTTTGACAGTGCTGTATTGACATTTGGTATAGTCAAGCAGTCGATTTCTAGTCGAATTCTCAAGTCTATTGTGTTAAAATCCCTTAATGGCTTAACTGGATAAATTAGTTATATCGTAAATGATTAGCTTATAGAATAGAACTATAGGCATATCGATGAAAATCCCAACTTATTCAATTGAAAATAGAATCAGAAATTCAGGATGTCATAGAGGTTGCTCGACACCGCTGCAACCTAGATCTGGGGCAGTGAGGTCCTCTCGCAACCTCGCTGCCCTAGATTTGGGTTGTGGCGGGGTTGCCAAAGGTCGCTCGACCCCAGGCGGCCTTCGCTGGTGGTCTTCGGGGGTTGCTTGACCCCGGGCAGCCCTCCCCAGTCGTTTCCAGGGTTGCTTGAGTTAGATGTCGAACGCCGGCAACAAATTTCGATCGCTAGTGGCCGCTGCCCTTGTTGGTCAATATTTTTTATTTTTCTTTTAATAATTTTTTTTATCATAAAAGTCATTTGTAAATATAATCTCTCTAGACAGTATTTTGCTCAAAGATACTTCACAATAGGCTTTCAGATTATAATTTAACAAACACAATTTGTATTATGAAAAGTCTCTTCAACCTAAAGTTTTTTGCATTTTCCCAATGGCTTTTCCCAAAAGTCCAACTAATTGCATCCTAAGGACCACATATTGCACATTGATCTAAAGTTCATGGGTCACATTGAATAATTTAAAAGTTTAGGGTCCATATTATATATGTGGCCAAACCAAGGTAAGGGAGTTTCCTCCCTACGAGGGCTTCCTCGGCTTGTCTGGTAACCCATTGGCCTATAAGGATGCGTTCTTTATTTTTACATGTCAGTGCTTGCATGTCCTGCATCCCTCATTGAAGTCTTTCTTTTTCTTGCCCAATAACCTTTACGCTGTTTTACACTTTAGGGATCTCGAGGTCCGGACGTGGCCTCAAATGGAGCTTTTAATGTAATGCTAAGGACGTAAATTTCAGGGATTATATGTCTATTTCTTGAAAGGATTTTTAGAAGGGCCAAAGGTTTGGTCCTTGGCTTGAGAAGCACGAATATTCATCCCATGTAGAATCAGCTATTCGTCTCTATATCTTCGTCCACACCTCCACCAACCACAGTGTAGTGGACCCCAATCACCAAATTTGAACCGATTCATATCCTTCTGTACAAATTATCATATTAATTAGCTGGGTCGTATTGATTGACAGGCATCAACGTTACCAAACGATCCACGAACCAATCGGTTGATTCCTGGCCCTCGGATTCACCGACGCCTGGTGGGCAGCAGGATCCAGTTTCAATCACAAGCAAACCTAGTCAAGTCGATCCGCCTCGCTCGTTTTGTTTCAAGTCTTTTTCTGGCCAAACTTGCTGGAATTTTTCTGCAAAACGGATATTTTCCATTCTTCTGACCTGGTAAGCTATATAAATCCTAGATTTTTCAAATAATCTTGGAGCGCACGTACTCACTTTTTTCTCTACCCTTTTCCTTTTCTTTTTGTTTTATATATGAATGTCTGTTCGGAAAAAGCAAAATCTTTTTTAATATTCGAAATGGAAGTCAAAATTTTTGAGAAAAAAATAAAATATGGTTGAGGGTTTCAAATTCTAATATCTTTTGAAAGATTTCTAATGTTTCGAATTTGAATAAAAGTTAAAAAGTAGGAGCTGTAGAATTTGAGGAAAAAAAAGTACTGAAGTGAATCTTATGAAAACACATGTAGACAATTAAAGCCGTTTGAGACGGTGAAAATTTTCTTTTTCATAATTTTTTTTTAATATTTTGTTCCTTTAAAGATCTCTTCCAACGTTCAAACATGTCCTCTCGAAACTAGCGAGAAAAAAAAAGAGGAAATTAGACCAAAAGATAAACAGGAGGAAATTATAGTTTCTGCTCCTCTTTTATTTCTACGCCAGAAATTTTTTAACTTCACTGATCTCGGAGCCAAGGCAAAATCTGGATGGTTCTTCGAGTGCGAAGCGTGGTCCGCCCAGAACCCTCGAGCCCCCAATTGCATCTCTGACGCAGTAAGTGATTTGTCAACGTTGATTCATCGCTTTCTTGATCTGGGTTTCGGTGCTTGCTCCCTTTGAAGATACCATGCGAGGGAAATGTCTGAGCTTGTTGGGTTTTTGCGTGCGACGCTCTAAATCGACGTCTCGCGGCTGCGAATTTCTGATCTTCGTTGTGTCTGAACCATGAGATAGAGCTGAAACTCGTCTGGGTAGGGCTAGGTTAATGGAGTCAGCACGCGCGGACGAAGTTGGGTCATCTTCTCCATCTGGGTCTGATGTTCCCAGGTCCCAATTGACCAAAGATGAGGCTTTTCGCGCCGATGATAGGTGCCCTAAACAAGTATCGCCCATAAGGGGTGGTGGGTCGAGAAATACTAGCCCCTTAAGCCGGGCAGGATCAAGAAACACAAGTCCTTCTAGGCAAAAGGTTATTAAGACGAAGCCCCGTGGTCTAGATGAGGAGACAGCGGCTACATTCAGCAAAATAGTTCACCCTGATGTTCAAATGGAGGATAATATATGGGCAATGTTGCCGGAGGACTTGCTGAATGAGGTTTTAGCTAGAGTCCCCCCATTTATGATTTTCCGGCTTCGTTCGGTTTGTAGGCGTTGGAATTCTATCCTCCAGGATAGTAGCTTTCTAAAGTTCCATTCGCAAGTGCCGTCTCATGGGCCATGTCTTCTTACATTTTGGAAAAATTCACAAACCCCACAATGCTCTGTTTTTAGTTTGCCTCTGAAAACATGGTATAGGATTCCATTTAACTTTTTGCCACCTTGGGCATTTTGGTTGATCAGCTCATCCGGAGGTCTCGTTTGCTTTTCTGGGCTTGATGGGTTGACTTTTAAAACTTTAGTCTGTAACCCTCTTACTCAGACATGGAGGACACTGCCAAGTATGCATTATAATCAGCAAAGGCAGTTGATCATGGTTGTTGATCGGACAGATCGGTCTTTCAAAGTAATTGCAACAAGTGATATATATGGTGACAAGTCGTTGCCAACTGAAGTGTATGATTCGAAGCAAGACACTTGGTCTCTCCACCAGATTATGCCTGCCGTTAATCTGTGCTCCTCAAAAATGGCGTTTTGTGATTCTACATTGTATTTGGAAACTCTCTCACCTCTTGGACTGATGTTATTTCGATTGGACAGAGGGCTATGGGAACATATCCCCGCTAAGTTTCCAAGGTCCTTGTTGGATGGCTACTTGGTTGCTGGTACTCAAAAACGTTTGTTTCTAGTTGGGAGGATAGGCCTATACAGTACACTTCAGAGTATGAGGATTTGGGAGTTGGATCATGGAAAGAATACCTGGGTGGAGATCAGTAGAATGCCGCCAAAATACTTTCGGGCTCTTTTTAGGTTGTCTGCTGAGAGATTTGAGTGCTTTGGACAGGATAACTTGATCTGCTTTACATCTTGGAATCAAGGGAAGGGTCTCATATACGATGTAGATAGGAAGGTTTGGTCTTGGATTGCTGGCTGTGCTCTTCAGTCATATAACAGCCAGATTTGCTTCTATGAGCCGAGATTTGATGCTTCCATAAACTGAATGGAGAAACATGGTATCATGCTTCTATGTGACGAGAACTCTGTTGGATTGTTGGCTTCATCGGCACATGCATATATCAGCTACCTCTCGCTTCCCTTTTCCAATTTTTAACTGACCTCATGAATTAGCGGCATTTCTATTGTTTGAGCTCTTCTTTGTGGATCATCCTCTGACATGACTGTGATTGAAAGAAGTAGTTTTGTCTCCATTCAAGAGCACAACTAGTAATGACACTATCCATCAAGCTTTTTGTGCTGATTATTTGAGGATCATTGTGTTTACTCACTTGTATGGAAGTGGCTCTTGAGGGTCGTTAATTCATGGACAGTAGCCTCTGGGAAAGTATGTAATTATATCTCCTTTTGTACTCTTGGGGGCTATTATATATGGAAGTTGTATCATTTGATTACCGGGCTCGTTATTTGGCTTTATTTATCATCACAATTGGCTCCTGATTGTGTCCCCATGTCGGAAATTGTCAGTGTTTTCTATGCGTCCATCCTCCAGCTATTTCTTACTTGTTTTATGGAAAATACCTTGTCTTCCTTTCTGGTTTACAGTTTTCGATATAGCTGGTTCAGTTGAATTCTGCTTATTATTAGTATGTTTGTGTGCACCTTTCCTTGTGTTGTAGTGATACTTGCATCAACTTGAGATGTGCTTTTACTGCATCTGTGTGAGGAGTTTTGCATGCCAATTTTTTCAAAGTTCTTTTTCCCTTGTAATGGTGCCTTTTCCTTGATTTAAAAATGTTTCAGTATAGACCTTCCTTTATGGTAATGTTTAATATGCCAACGGCACTTTTACCTGTTGAAAAAAGCGTACGCTGGAATTCCATGTTCATAATAATCTAGGAAGAGTTCAATTTAGTCTTCTTCACTTTCATGTCATATAGTTCCAACTAGTTGTAATTTAGAGAATAAAAAAGTAATAGGCACATCAATGCCTTATAAAGCACAACTCTTAGAAGCTGATTTGACTTTGGGCACTAAGTAGCATATTGTGAAAGGCAAACTCCTCGTCCTTAGAGATGAAGGGTATGAGTGTTACGTCAGTGCTTATATTGGTTCTGACAATATTCATCTAACATAATCTGGCTCTTTATTTGTTTTCTCTAGCTGTATGCTATGCCTTTCCTTTCTTGTTTAATTGGGCATGTGGTAAATGGACTACCAGCTTTTAGTTAAGTCCGGTACAATAAAATGGAAGTAGGCAATTGCCAGCTTTTACTTAAGTTTGGTATTAGGTTAAATGGATTGAGATGTAGAATAGAATGGAACTTGAAATGAAAATCCATAAATGGAGTGGTCCTTCTTTTCCTTATGTGTGGTCAGCTTCTTCATGGCCATATCCTTACTTAGCAGGAGTGCGCTTTCTATCAGAATGAGCTTCCTGCTTCCAAATACCTGACCAAACAAAGAAGAAGAAGTCTTACTCAGAAGGCAATTCTAATTTTGCTGATTCTTTCAAACTAAAGGTGAATTGACTTGGCTTATAATTGTGTGTGCAAAAGGGTGCGCATAATGCAAAGTTTCATTCATGTCAAACATTTTTTTTAACTGTGCTGAATAATCCAGTCGAATTATGCAATCTGAGCTTCTTGCTATCAAGTTTGCTTTGCTGAGAAGTTATGGGTAAGACTGCTGGATATGGACGGTGGAGATTGTTTGATGTGCTATATCTACTAAGAACTACTAATCAATCACTCATTAATACTGTTAATAATGGGATCGATTGTACCATGGTAAGAATGTTGCAGGAAATGTTTGAGATATATGAAGTGTACTGGAAATGTTTATAGGTGCTAGTTAATTCTCTGAAATCAGCTGAATCTTGTTTATCTGCTATTATGTTCCCAATAGCAATATTACTTTGCTGAGGCTCTCAGCTAATCTGAACTAGAAGAGCGTACTCTTTGAGTTCCTGATGATAGGGTTCTCACTTTTGGGTTTGGTCTTTGAAAGCTATAAAATGAGCCATGTATTTGCACTTTTCTTTAATTCCTGTATAATTGCCCTGTAATTTACTGTTGAGGGAGACCATATGGCTTAATTGGGATTTCATCTCCTGGAAATTTCATGTTCTTTATGAGGGAAGACTTCTGATTATGAATCCTGGTAAGTTTTTAGTTGGTTAGACGTCCTGCTTGTAGCTATCAAATGAGCAGTGTATTGTCTACTGAATGCTTTTGAGACTTTTCCTTTGGGTTGGTTTTGACCTCAAACGCATGTGACATAGTCTTCTCAGTTTCTCAATGCTAGTCCAAAGTGGTTTTTTTTGAAGTAACAGGAGTAGCCACAATTTTATGTCAGTCCTTGGTGGAAGTTCATTCCAAACCAAATGTTCATGAGAGTTCCATTTATGGAAGGTTGTGACCTAGCTCTTAAGGATCTAAGGTATTCTTTTTCTGTACATGAGATTGACGATGCAACTAGTGTGAGCTAAAACAGTGGAGTTGATTAGTCGTTTGGATTTTGAATTCTGTGTGATCATTAACTTGGCTGTGTCTTTTTTATGTTTAACTAAACAA
This sequence comes from Eucalyptus paniculata subsp. matutina, assembly GCA_017140255.1. NCBI lineage: Eukaryota > Viridiplantae > Streptophyta > Magnoliopsida > Myrtales > Myrtaceae > Eucalyptus > Eucalyptus paniculata. The sequence goes on along the minus strand of CM029444.1, from coordinate 19,646,681 downwards.
CCAAGCTGAACTTGAGAAGTTCTTGATTCTGGAGATTAAATAAAAGAAGACCAAACCAGGAAGATAGAAGAAACCTTGCTTGCCAAACGACATAAAATTTGTGAAGGATCACAATAAGACCTACCGTTTGTTGATATAGCAGAGCTCTTCAGAATGTGAACTCACAACTTCCAAGTCTAGTTACTGGTTGTCAGGTTAGACAAGATAGGTAAATTTGGCCTACAGTATCGAAATGAATGACCTTGTACCAGCAATCCCAGTGATTAGAAATTTTCTGTTGTCCATCATTCTCTCAATTAACCATTTTGTATTTTACTTCTGACAATCTGCAGAAGAGGGACATACATCCTCAGGTGTAGGCTATTTCTGTGTGCACCTTTCCTGAACTGAAGTTTTTTTCTTTAATATGATTTCACCTTTGTAGTTTACGAACGGGTAATGTCAAATGATTCAAGGAGGAGGTTCAGACATAGAGAGGCCTGGGATTGTGCAAAGACAAAATAGAAGCTTCTAACATTTGGCCCTTGTGGGGGATAGGAATGGGAGAATGCTTGAAACTGCAAAGAGTGATTTTGTGGATAACCACTAAAAGCGAAAGGAGACTAGAAGTGCTTGATATCATAGATATAGCGAATAGTCCATCATGTCATGGGTCTTACCTAAGGGTGAGGCGCTGCGTGATGCCATCTCAATGATTTTTTTTTTTTTTTTTTGGGGTACTGACAAGGAGAAGGTTCTCATTTTTCTTAACTGCTGCAAAATTCGTGAAGAGATGGGTCTATTTTATCTTAACATATGATCTTTTAGGTTATCTGCTTATATTTCATATTTGCCGAGTCTTCTCATGCTTTTACGTGCCGCAGAAGTTTGAGCTTTGGATTGGGGACTGTTATTTGAAGAACTAATCCAAGCTCAGGAGATTATTAGAATTTATGAATGATGTGCTCCGTATTGATGGAAAAAATAAGAGAATACATTCCCTCGCATAAACAATCACTCTCTATCTGTCTGAATTGTCGATGGTACCTTGAGTTAGATTCTGCATGCCTTGCATATGCTAAGTCTAGTTGGGACCAGGTTGAAGCTGAACCCAGTCTGCTGCATTCTTTGCATGCATTCTGAACGCAGAAACTGTGAACACAATGGATCAAGATTCAGTTCTAAAGTCTAAGGCACAAGACAACGACCCGAAGAAGGGAAAACTTATTAGATGTGAAAATTCGCTAGTAGTTTCTGTTTAGCATGTGGTTGCGGGAGTGAGGATTCAGTAGTGACAGTGATGCATTTCCTCTGGCATTTTTTGAAGTAGGATATCGCCACGAAGCTTCTGGCGCTTGACTTGCTACCTAACCCCCCATTGCAATATCACTTTGTCAATATCAACCTCAGAATCTTTTCTAGAGAGATGTCAGTGCTGGAGGGTTTCTCTTTTGTTTACACAAATGGCTACAGAAATTTTGATAGTGGATACGTTGGGGAAAAGGGGTAAGTAAGGAACAGAAAGTAATGGATAAGCGCCGTTGATCAGAGCTTGAATGATTACATAATGAAGATAAGCATATCAGAGGTTGAATTTTGAGTATAGTTTGGTCTCTAGCAATGGAATGCTATCTCCTCACCAGTCACCAACATCGTTGAGGAATTGCACCATATGGTGCTCTCTCTCGGTTCAACCAAACATGCATGTTTTGACTATATTATTCAAGGGATTGGTCTGGGGTGCCGGCTCCCTAATTTGTCAGCATCCTACCAAATCCACTATCATGTATTCAAGCGTTGATATAAATGCTCGAGAGGTTTTCTTTGTTATTTCAAAAAAATTAAAAATCCCCAAATTCTTCAGCAAATAAATAAAATAAAATAAAAGATTTGCAATTTTAAATCGGACAGGTCAACCATCACATTCCTGTTCCTCCATGTATTTTACTAACTTTGCATGTTTGTGGGGTCGGGAGTTTCAGAGAATTCCCTTGTTTGTCCATCTAGCTGCAGTAAACCGATTTATTTTTCATTTATTTATATTTTTTCAAGAAATGATTCATGAATTGATAAAGTATGTTTGGAAATGGAGATCTTGAATAGTTAAAAGTAATATGGAAACAAAGATGGATTAGGAAGCCACTGGAATCAACCTTTTGGTTGTCTTGTCATGGATTTGATCAAACTATGTCCAAACGTTTTGATTTATAAGGTATGTTCGTGTGGTTTTAGCACAACTAAGATTAAGTCATTTAATTTGCTGCAGCATTAAAAACAAAGATAGAAAAGATCTACATAAATGGTCCATGAATTTTGACATAATATGCAATACGGTTCCTAAACTTTTAATTTATTCAATGTGGTCCTTGAACTTTCGTTTAATGTGATCTTTGAATTTTTAATTTGTTTAATGTGGTCTCTCAACTTTTGACACTATTTAAATTAGTTTTGAATTATATGAATATATTCAATGTTATCCTTCAATTAATTCAAGTTTATGGACAATATTGAACATTTTCATATAGTCTAGGAACTAAATTGAACATGTACTAAAAATTCAAAGATCACATTGAATTATTTAAAAGTTCGGGACTACATAGCATATTAGATAAAAATTCATGGACCCCATTACATATTAGATTAAAGTTCATGATCAATTTATATCATTTTTCCAAAACATTTTAACATACTCATTATAAGTAAAATTCAGGAGAATTACCAAAACAATCCTACATCTATTGTAGTTATTCTAGTTTAGTCATAAATTCTTTTTTTTAGCTAATTGAGTGCTAAATCTTTTGAATTTGTGTCAATTCAATCCGTCTGACTAATTTTGGCTAGAAATCTCCGACGTTAACTTCTTTTATAATATTTTATTATTTTTTAGAATTTATATTCCTTTTTCTCTTTCTCTTTCTTTTTTTTTCTTCTTCCCTTCCTTATTTCTCCAACCAGTCACTAAAGAAAAAAATAATTTGAAAAAAATATCAAAGTAATAAATTTTATTATAGGGTTGATACCCTAAAAAGCTATAAACTAGTACACATGTAATAAATTTATCCGATCGACCATAAAAAAACCATAAAATGACACATTTATGATAAATTTATCTCAAAACTAATTTATTCAACTGCAAAAAACCCATAAATTGGTAAATTTGTGACAAATATAATCTCCACTAAATTGAATTAATACCACAAAAAAATCACAAAAATTGTAAATTGCGACAAACAAATCAATTGTCATATGTCATTTAACTTAATAATTTGACAGTAAAATTTAACGAAAACTAATAGATAATAAATTTGTCACAAGTGTACCAGTTTGAGGTAAATTTGTCAAAGGTATACTAGTTTGAGGTTTTTGGTAGTCAAAAAATGATTTATGGTAAATTTGTCACATGTATACTAGTTTAGGGTTTTTCAGGGCATTAACATTAAAATATATATGTACTGACCATATCACGTAGGACGCCTAGTATTCATGTTAGTGATTTTTGGTCAAAATTGGTCAAATGAACTAAATTGATACTAATGCAAAAAATTTAAGACTCAATTCGAAAAATAGTTTAAGACTAATTAGCATAATTATAATTTTTTAGGACTTTTTAATAATGCACCCTGTAGAATTCTATTAGAGATTTTAGGAATTTATAGTTTGGGGGCGTACAACATCAATATATTCAAATTGTCAATCATCGAAACAACAGTTGAAAAAGCATAATTGGCCTAAGTATACACATGCATGAAGAAAGGAACTATCGAAAAATGTCGCAGGTGTTTTTTTTTTTTTTTTTTTGGGTCAAAAAAGGTTGTGGTCCAGGCGCGACAAAAGAAGTGACAAAAAGAGAATTCTTTTGTAATCCAATTATGTAATCATCCAAAAAATCATTATCTACAAGTACTAAGATAATTACCCATATAAAGAAAGTTGAGATTTTATCACGAATTTTTTTGGCACGGGAAGGTGGATGATCCTTTTTAGAAAATGCCATTTAGAGAAATCGAATGTATTAAAAGAAATCAACAGGAGCACAAAAAGAGAACCAACGATTGAAAAAAGAAGAAGAAGGAGGTAACGTGATTGAAGTTTACTCGTATTCAATTCCAATAAGATAAATACCCACATTGAGAATGTTAGAATGCTACATTGATTTTTTTTTTTTTTTTTTTGGAGTTAATATCAAGAAAAACTTCAAAATAGTACACATGTAATAAATTTATTCTAAACTAATTTTTTTTATCATAAAAAACTCTAAATGAGTATATAGTGATAACCAAAATTCCAAACCGATATATTCGCAATAAATTTATCATTTATTAATTTTCGTTAAATTGAATTAATATCACGAAAAATCCCAAATTGTAGGTTTGCAATAAATAGAAAATAAAATCTAAACAAATACACTATTTAACTACCACTTTTATCAAACTCAGTAATTTGACGATAAATGAAAGTAAAATCACCCATATTGAGAAAGTTATAAATTCAGATTCCACCCTGCAATCGTACCGTCCCTTTCGAACAATGCCATTTAGGCGAATCAAAAGCATTCGAAGGAAACCAATTGAGTACAAGGATGAGCACCAAGATTGCAAAAGGCATAATAATAAAGGCAAAAAGCAAAAAAAAAAAAAAAAAAAAAAAAACAAACAAAATTTGGGGGAGAGGCGGATATGCCTAAGTCCCTTGTTTCTTTGCACGGTCCCCTCCTCGCAGGTAGCTCCAGAGTACCATCAGTTGCTGTTAACCGGCTGCTGCTACACAAGAGTTCGGCCAACGTTGTGTGCGTTACGTCCCCACTTGCGCAGACACACATTCCAGGTTTAAATTTAATTCCACATCTTTTTCCATGTCTTCTAGATCACCATTGGCCCATCCCCACCTCAACTTTCCCTCTTGCCAATAGCCGTGTTTGTTTATTTTTTCTCTCTCTCTCTCTCGTCCGTCTCTGCGCAGTCTCTTTCTTGAACTGGGTCGTCGCCCCCTCCCCCCCTCGAGCCTTGACTCTTGACCCAGAAGCCACCCTAAAGATGGAGGCTTGCGGGACTGATCGTGCCGACCCAAGTTCTGAATCTTCCCTTCGCCAGAAGCTGATCGAGGGAATTTGCTGAATTGGCTGCTGAGCGGGTACAGCTCACGGTTGTTGTTTTTGGGTTGCTAGAAGAAAAGCAGAGGAGGTGATTCCTGCGCGTTTATTGCTTTATTGGAAGAAAGCGTCGTGCCTTGGTTGTTGTGAATATGATTCTTGCTTTTTGTGGGGGGTCTAGCTTTCTGGGATCGGTCGGAATTGGGTTCTGCTTGTTTTTTAATGGTTGTCATGTTTGAATGCTCGAGTTGGGGAGGTGATAGAGTGTATGCGGTGGAATGGGTGTTTATCTAGTGCCTCCGAATTCGGAAGGGTGTGCCCATCTGGGGCTTATGATGTTTTTGTGAAAATACGTGTTTGCTTAGGCCATGGCTAGTTGGTGATCCTTGGATTCATTGAGTAACAGAATCGATTTCTCTTGGAAATGAATAGTCCACACCGATAGCTGGGAGGCCATGGAAGGCAATTTGTCTCCCCTCATGTTGCAGTTTCACATTCGTCATATATCCTTTAATGAGATTTGAACGAGTGATAGAAATTGGCCAAGAGGTTGTGTAATTTGCGCAATTGTGATAGAACTCTTCTTCAACCCTGAATCTTTCTAGTCTAGTGAACAATACATATTTCGCACAAAAGCACCATATCCAACTTTTATTTCTCCTTCTTTCATTCTGCCGACATGAGGTTTGTAGACTGATTATCTGCAAAATTGTCTTTGCTTGTTTTGATGATATATGCCGCTTCAAATGATTTATTTCCACTTTGTTATTAATTCTCGATCAGGTACTTGTACAGTTGTACTAGACACAGCTTGTTTAGACTAGCATGCACATCTTTCTATGAAAATTATTTGACTAAAGATGATAATGTCCGATACATGACAGGGATTCTGCAGCATATCTGCCCTTCAAGATGTTTGATTTGTTTGAAGTCCAAAAGCTGTTGCAGAATGAGACAATCTGATTTCATTATCATTGGTGTCTCTGTCGGTCTTGCTCTTGTCATTTTGCTAGCTTCGCTAGCATTCTTCGGCATAAGATGGTATGAGAAACATGCTCATCTTCGCAGATGTGCGAATGAGCGTAGTGTGACCACCCTTCCCATTCGCATGAATGGATTAGACACAAGCACTGACTTCAGTGCATCATTGTCGATCTCAATAGCCAGTGGGGCATCGGAAAACCACCAGAAGAATTCTCCTTTTAACTGGAGGAGCCACCAGAACAAAGAATGGCTTGCATCTGCATCAGGCATTCCTCGATATTCTTACAAGTATGCAAACTGACTATCCTCAATAGCTCCAATGTCCTTAAAATTCCCCTTCAACTACATATTCATTGAAATTTGAAATTTGATTCCCGGATATTTTCACTTCAATTCAAGCTTTTTTGAAGTTTATTAATTATATGGCGAAAATATATAGATGGTTTCTGTTGTGTCAAATGGAAGATCAATGTCCCATAAGTTAATGCTCTCTTTTCTTATTGTACGCATGTATAGTCTTTCTCAATGAATGATATTGTTGCTTCATAGCAACTCCTGATTTGGGAAACAGGGGAGCATGTGTCTTCCATGCTACATTTCAAGCCATGGGCAATAGTTCAAATGATTGCAGGGTGATCAGATCTTTTCCACATGTATCATGTTCCCAAAAACTCTTGTGAAAATTTAGTATTTTCATTAGTAAAGTTGTGTGAGCCTTTGCACATATGCAGGGACATACAAAAAGCTACACAAAACTTCACTACTCTCATAGGACAAGGTTCCTTTGGTCCTGTATATAAAGCTGTAATGGCAACTGGGGGAACTGTAGCTGTCAAGGCGCTTGCCTCTGATTCAAAACAGGGTGAAAAGGAGTTTCAAACAGAGGTATGGGCTGAAGCAACATTAGGCTGAAGGAGCATATAATTTTTATAAATATAAGAGTACTTGTCTTTAGCCATGTTCTTCATATTGCAAAATGTTTGTGAATAAGTAAATGCATATGTGGATAAATAGGTAGCTGGATAATAGTCACAGGAGAATGTATGGCAAGGTTCAGAATGGTGGATATTATCAGAGTTTTGTGGGATTATTTTTGTGCTTCTATAAAATCAACTCAATCACTGCAGACAACTTTTTCATAGCATCTTCTAAAAGAATTTGCCCTAAAGCATGCCAAGTAGTTTTTGACTTTGTTGATGCTATTATAACTTACTCAACTAATGCAGCATGAATACATGAGTGAGCATGTGTGCACTGTGCTGAAATTGAGTTCTTAAATGAGGGGACCTTCTTATATAATCCAGGACCAAGAGTAGCAAAAGGCAACTTGATATACCAGTTACCGACCATGTGATATCCTTACCATTGAATGCATTTTCCCTAGCCTCTTTTATATTTCAAATCTTTAGCACAAGCAACCTTTTCTAAAGTATGGATATGGAGATTAATATAATATGCTTTCTGAAATAGTCAATTATCATAAATCGTATTTGGAGCAAAAGTTTGCCAATGACACAGTCTCCTCTTTTGCAGGTGTCTCTGCTTGGTAGATTGCATCATAGGAATCTTGTAAATTTGGTGGGCTGTTGCGTAGATAAAGGGCAGCACATGTTGATTTATGAGTTCATGAGTAATGGAAGCTTGGCAAATCTTCTTTACAGTAAGTTCAAGGAAACTCACTGATCTGGAACATGCTACACCTTTGCTATGTACATGTAAATTTCAGCCTGACATGCGATGCATGAAAAGTTTCCTCAATTCAAACTTCCATTTTTGTGATAGGTACAGAAGCTGCTTCACTGTTTCGTCATGACTGTTTCTTTAACTTTATTTTGGAGTCTGTTGATAATTTTCTTGTTGAATATTCGTAAAATTAGGCTATTGAAATAAACTTCAACAAATTTCTATGACCATTGAACTGTTAGACTCAAAATTAGAAAATAAAATTTTATTGTCGGTTCTCTTTAATTCTCCTCTAATATGCTTATTCCTTATGTCAAAGTTTCTGGCTTTTGTGGCTGCCTACATTCTACATCTGTAGCACATTGGGCAGTAAAATACAAGATATAGGTAATGATGGCCAAGTAGAAAAGGTTGTAAAGTCTTGGCATCACTGTCACACAAATTGGTTTACTCTATTTGTAGCTAGTACCAAATGGCATCCACTTCCTTTGTTATATTGATTGGTCATCTTAGTATTAATGTTATGACTTGTGACAGTAAATGCCCATGTCCATTTCTCATACCTGCTTGTTTCCTCAATTACGCAAGTGTACAGCCATATGCTTATTGTAGATGCTCAGCCTATTATTTTTCCCCTTGTTACATGTTTAATGCTCCCTTTTGTACATGTAGTAGTGGATTTGCTAATAAGATTTTTCTGCCGCACAATGATCCAGATGAAAAGGAAAGGGTTTTGGATTGGGAAGAAAGGCTTCAAATTGCTCTTGACATATCGCATGGAATTGAATACCTTCATGAAGGGGTATGTTTGCTGACATTAGCTCTTGCTTTTTATGATAAATGGAATATTCGGTTCTCTGACAAAAAAGTTTTGAGCAGGCAGTCCCACCTGTCATACATCGTGACCTGAAATCTGCAAACATATTGCTAGACGGGACCATGAGAGCTAAGGTAAGAATCTTGTGCTCTTTTACATTCAATTTTTTTAATGTTTTTATGTCCTATTTATGGTATATGATGATGAAATGTAAGCTGCCCTGTGCATTTTGTAGGTGGCTGATTTTGGTCTATCTAAGGAAGAGGTATTTGATGGACGGAATTCTGGCCTGAAAGGTACATATGGCTACATTGACCCAGCATACATATCCACGAACAAATTCACTACGAAGAGTGATATATACAGCTTTGGTGTTATCATCTTTGAGCTCATTACAGCAATCCACCCCCACCAAAACTTGATGGAATATATCGATCTCGTGAGTATTCTTTTAAATCTTCACAACCTTTTTTGTTCTGTCATCTGTACATCAATTCAAACTCATTGGTTGCATATTCTGGTTTATAGGCTTCGATGAGTGCAGATGGTGTTGACGAAATACTCGATAAGCGACTGGTTGGGAAATGCAATCCCAACGAAGTACGAAGACTAGCTAACATCGGTCACAGATGTCTGCATAAATTACAGAGAAAACGGCCTTTGATAGGGGAAGTTTCACGGGCTATATTGAAGATAAAGGAGAGGCGCCTCGTTAAACATGACGAAGCGTCTTTTGCAAGATCAGATATATCCAGAACTGTAAGCTTAATAGAGGACCATCAGGTGGAGCTGAGTAATATGGCCAGCATGAAGGAGAGAGATTGAACTATCGCTTGTTTTTCTCCCCTCCTGGTTCATCACTTCTTTTCTTCCTTTCTTCCTTTGTTTCTTTTTCTTTTTTTTTCCCCTTTTCTTCTCTTGTCTTGTTTTAATTTCAATTTTCTGGTTTCTCCTGTCATCCTGATCTGTTCTAATTTTTGGTAAGCTTTGCCATAGCATATAGAACGAGGATGTAGGTAGGTAGATGCCAGTGAGCTTTTTTACTAGATGAAGTAATCAAAACGAGTGGTGTAGATGACCATCCATGATGTTCAAGTGAGCTCAGCTGTCTAGTTCTTGCAAAGCATATTGCTTTTGCAGAGTTTCTTGGTGGCCCAAGACGCAAGAAACGGTTCCTCTTCTCCTGTGCACGTCTAGTTCCTTGTCTGATATCATAGTTTTTCTGCGCTCCTGAGATGCACTTTGATGGATCTCATTTCTCAAAGTCGCCTTCACGTTCTTCGTTGTATGTTGTGGCTGACCTGAATAAAGGCCCACATTGAGCACAAATGCGATGAATTATAACTATAGACGCTTTCGAAACTGGCGTGCTGCCTTCACGCCTCTAACGAACCATACACGAGCGAATACTTGAGTAGACCAGAGTCAAGTGTCATCATCTTTGCTCAGCTTCTAGAGAAGTACAAGCATCATGCGTGGTAACTCCAAAAAATGGTTTAGCCTCCATCGATTAAGCTTCCATAGGTTACTCGGGTCCAAATTTGTGCGGAGAATAGAAGATAGCATTATCTATGATTGTCCCACACTCAACTCATCCCAATCAACCCTCGGATAATTTGACCTCGAACATAAATACCTTCTAGTTCAGAAAACCTCATTACAACAAAAGTTCAATGCAGTAGATCTAAAATCACATTCTTTATGGTTCGATCTAACTATATTTTTCTCGATACCTAAATTAAAGTTATTTCATTTATCATTCATCGCGTAAGAAAATTAGGGATCAAATCGGACTTCTAAATAAGAATATCAAATGCATGATTCGCATTTGTAATACTTTTAGGTTTCATGTTGCTTTTCTTTTCATTTTAGGACTAACATTTGCCATTGGGAACCCCAGATGAACTTGAGGAGTGGCCTGGGAAAGATTTCAGTGTCATTTTTTCACTTAGTCAAAAGTGGTGGGGCCGAAACGGAGAAAAACCAAGAAAAAGGAGGAAGATCGGTCAATAAACAAGGAAGGTGGGCGTCCAGTCAATTAAAGGGGGCCAACAGCACCCAAAAGCGAAAAGAGGGAAAGAGCGGAAAAAGAAAAGAAGGGAAAGAAGAAAGTAGAAGGTTTCAGCCGCGCAAGTCAAGGAAGTTTCGCCAAGCCAACAAGGAGAGTGGTTTCACGCGTATAAGTTAAAGGAAGTTTCGTCAAGTCAGATTTACATCGCACATCGTTCAACGTTCGATAAGTATTTGCGCTTTTAATTCTTTCAATCAAAGTAGTTTTTGGAATTAGCAAAGTTTTCTCAAAAACAAGCTGCAAAGTATAATTTTTGAGTTGATAAGTTATGAGATTTCATGGAAATGATGGATTGTGACACCGTGAAGTTGTGGAGTTTGATGGAAATTGTTTTAAAGCAATGGTGTTGTTGGAGCAAAATTTTAGGGTTTCATGGGTGAATTACACGTTGCATTTAGATTTGATTGAGAATCATTTTATTAGTGATTAAGCTTAGTTTAGTCGTTTCATAGTTGAGGTAAAGTTTTCTCAGTTTTGATGTTAATTTTATTTTATTGTTAAGATTATGAGATTGTTGCTCGCATTAGGGATAATCGGTTCCCGCTCTGATTCAATTCCACCTAGGAATTAGAAGCCAAATCAAGAGAACTGGTTTTCAATTTTTGGGACCAAGGACCAGCTCAGATGATTCTAGGATTCGGTCAGTCCAGTCCAGTCTCATAGAATAGATCACTTAGCCTAATAAATTAAAAAATTCTAAAAATATATTAGAATTGTTACTATTTTTGAGGTTTATAACTATTTTAAGAAATTAAGAATAGATATATTTTCTAAAAGATATCCGATCCGCTATTAAAAGAGTCCCGTCCGCTCCCATTCCCCCCCAAATCGAGAGTCGAACAAACAATCACCAGTTCCATTTATATGGAACCGAGAACTAGACCGATTCCTTTGGGAACCGAACCAAACAGGTCGGTCTGGTGCACTTCGAGCGGTTTCTAGTTTGGGTGGTCTGCCATGCTCACCCCTAGCTCACATAACTATGCAGTGTTTGGTTTGAGCATTCCCGGATGAGTGGTGCTATTTCTTCTGCAAATTTATAAGCTCATGCCTTGAAAGTGATAAAGATTTGAGTATCGTGTGAGTTATTAAAGAAGATGCGGACCCCTCGAGTGCCATAACTTAGCACAAATGAACATTTAAGTGCCATAACTTATGAAATTGACACTTGAGTGCCAAAATCAGAGAGAAATAGATCACTTAAGTGCCACTCTGCCAAAATGCTGATGTGTGCCATTTCCGGCTAAGTAACTGTAAAACGATGACGTTTTGCACGTTGACATGGCCAAATAATGTAAAAACGGCGTTGTTTTGGGCTAACGTGATAAAAAAATAATATAAAAATTAATTAAAATTAAAATTAAAATTATTTAAAATATTTAAAAACAATAACTTTTAATATTAAAAAATTAAAAAATTAGAAAAAAAGAAGAAAAGAAAAGGTGGGGAGGCGACTAAGGGCGGAGCCCTTAGCTGCCACCGGGAAGGGCCAGCGACAGAGGGGGGAGGGTCGGCGAGGACCCGCGAGCCCTCGCCGGATCTGGGAGAGGGCCGCGAGCCCCTGCCGGATCTAGGCGAGGGCCGTGACCCTCACCCAAATCTATGGCGTGGGCGAGGGCTTGCGAGCCCTCATTGCCAGTCGGCCGAGGTCGCTGGCCTCTGGCCAGGGCTCGGCAACCCTGACCGACCCTCCCCCCACCGTCGCCGGCCCTTTCGGCGGCGGTGGGGGAGGCGGCCGGCGGCAGGCTGAGGGTTGAGCCCTCGGCCGTCTCCCTCCTTTTATTTTTTTCTTTTTAAATTTTTTTAATATTAAAAAACATTATTTTTAAATAAATTTAATAAATTTATATTTTTTTACCACGTCAGCGCCAAAACGACACCGTTTTTGCATTATCTGGCCACATCAATGTGCAAAACGACGTCGTTTTGCACTTATTTCGCTGGAAATTACACACGTTAGTGTTTTTACCGGATTTTGGCCGAAGTGGCACTTAAGTGATCAATTTCTCTTCAAATGTGGTACTTAAATGGCATTTTCGTAAGTTATGACACTTAAGTGTCCCTTTATGCCAAGTTATGGCACTTGAAGAGATCTTTTGCTGTTATTGAAGTATAATTTTTGCATAATGTCACCACCCAAAACTAACAAGAGTGGGGGATGACACAGCCGCCCTTTCACCCAAAAAAATGCAATCTCAAACATAACCAATAACTTGATATCAACATATATATATTGATCCATATATATTTTAGATAAAACAATAGATTGATTACAATATAAAAATTTCTATAATCCATAAAAAATATATATATGTACATCTTAGAACTTAGTCAACCCAACAAACTATCAATAATTATAATATAAAACTCCCTTAAGCCATACCTAAAATACAACTCCTAAAAGTTTTCCACCGATAGCACTCTAGCCCTACATGCCGCTAACCAAGGACTTGAAAACATGAAATACAAGTTAAATGAACAACTATAGTCTAGTGAGTAATACAACTCTTCTAAGCATATCAAGCAATCACTATACACATTTAAAATGCACACATAAACTCATTTTCACCAAATCAAGAATACAACAAACTTCAAGATCAAAAGTGGTTATATATATTATAGCAGTAGTACTCATTTATATCGGTAATATCGAAGCAAACATCAATGGTCCAGCCCACTTATCAATCTCAATACACATGTCAATGATCTATTCTAATGACCAATCTTGAGCTCAAATATCAAGCATGATCACGCATGACGCCCGATGACAAGCGACCGAGCTCCTCCCAATGGCAAGGTCTCCATCTATATTGTCAATGGTTGATCCACAATGATAGTCTAAACTAGTATGTATACCTACAAGTCCCTTATTGAGTTGACAGTAATATTAAGCATCAACATCAATCAACAACAACATCCTCCATAATCCATGAAACCAAATCCATAAACTATTTCATATATAGCAATACATTTCACAAACAAATTTTAAACTCCATTTTGTAGATCAATTCACAAATCTATAAATTTATAAACTTTTGCAATACATTCCCTAAAACATTTATCAGACCATTCACCAACACAAAAACATAGTAATTGTCCAATGTAGACTTTTATGCAACAAACATGTTTCTTTTTCTTTTTTTTGGTAAAGAACAAACATGTTTCTTTATAACTCATAAATATCAAATATTTATCGCTTTCAAGACATGAGTTTAGAAATTCATAGAATGTATAGCATTACCCATCTTTGAACACCTACAACCAAACAACAAACGTTCTCGAATTCTCGAACTCGCGATCCTAACAAATAAGTGAGAAACAATGTTAAAATTGAGTAATAAACTACCTCAACTACGAAACATTTATACTGTGTCTAAATACTAACAAAACAATTTCTATACGCTAACACATTGCATACCAAAAGCGATTATTCAAGCCATTCTTAACGCGAAACTTGCACATGAATTCTAAAATTTGGCTCTAACATAATTGTCGCTCTAAACCGATTCTCGACAAACCTTACGGTTCCATAATATCATAATCCACCGTTTTCATTAAATTTCAAAGCTCCATAACTCAAAAATTAGATTTTGTGACTCAATTTTCACAAAACTTCGAATTTTGACTAATTTCAAAAACTACTCATACTAAAAGAATGTGGGGGTGCAAACACTATCCAGACATTGTAACACATAGTTGAGTTGACTTGGCATGGCATTTGTAACAAACACACGTAAAAATCCATTTTCTTTTCCTCTCTCTTCTTCTTCTTCGTCTTCTTCCTATTTTTGTCCTCTCCTTTCGTGAGCAAGCTCCTGGTCATGCAATCCATTGTATACCTTTGTTGACCGAGTCTTCTTTCTTTTTTGTTTTTTTTTTTTTTTTTTTTACTTATTCCCTTTGACTTTTTGAAAATATCATATTTTACACAAAATCTAGATCAACTATTTACTCTGTTGTGATATTTTTGAATGGTTTGAAAATGATTTTAGGAAATGTGTTGTAAAATGTTATATATATGTTTGTGAACATGTTTAATGAAATAAGCTATTAAACAATATATGAAATATATTCTAGTTCAAGAAACAAATTCTGAAATGATTTTAGCAATATTTTACAAAGAAGTTTTTTGGTGGTTGAGATGAGTTGCGAAAGATTATATGTTTGTTTGTGAAATGTACTTTGGTTGATGAATGAAGTTAAGAATGTTTATGAGTCCTATTTTGAGAAATCAATTTGTAAAATTGATCTGGATTTGATTATTGATATTGAAGGATGTGTTAATGCTCAATATTGTTGTGAGCCATTGAAGGGTTTGTGGATATATATACTATTTACATTTCCAACAACCTTGGAGCTCAATTGCAAACTTACAAGAAAAGGTAGGTCCATAATCAAATTTCTAACAATGTAGGAACTTGAAAATAGCTTGATAAGCTTGATAACATGCTTTTCAAGAATGAGAATTCCGAGACTCTAGAAAGTAAGAGCGTGTTTGGTAACATTTCTATTAAAAAATTGTTCCCAAGAATACAAATAAAAAAAAACTATTTATGTTTCGGAGAACAATTTTTGAATAAAAAAATGCGTTTGGTAACTACACAAAATTTATGTTCCTAGAATAGAAAAAGAATAGAAACACATATGGTAAACTTGTATAATATTTTTGTTTCTTTTGATTTTTTAATATTTTTATTTTATTTTTCCTTTTTTCTTTTTCCTTTCCATGGCCGGCGACCGGTTGGGCGACGTCTGACGAGCCTCGCCGTGGCCGCACGAGGCTCGACCTCGCCTGGGCTAGTCGCCAGCCACCACCGTGGCCGGCAACCGGTTAGGCGACGTCTGGCAAGCTCGCCAGAGGCCAACTTGGCCTTGCCGAGGCTCGGCCTCACGCCGGCTAGGGAGGCCAAGCCTCGCCATGGCCGCGCGAGGCTCGACCTCGCCTAGGCTGGGTGAGGCTGAGCTCGCCTAGCCACCGGTAAGGTTGCCGGCCCTCGTCTGGCTGGTCACCAGCGCCGGGCATGGCCAAGGCCGGTGACCGGCAAAAGGAAGAAAAAGAAGAAGAAAAATGAGAAGAAAAGAAAAGAAAAAGTGTTTCTCGGAAGTGTTCCTAGAAACAAGAAACAAGTTTTTTCTACTTCTTGTTTATGTTCCAAATTTATTCCCGAAAACAAAATAATAGATTTTTTGTTCCCGGGAACATAAGTGTAAACAAACGCGTTTTTGTTCTTCTTTTGTTCCCCGAAACAAAAAAACAAAAATTTGTGTTCCGGGGAACATAAACAATTTTAAACAAACACACCCTAAGTCAAGCAATAATTCAAAAATTGTGAGAATCATATGAGATTTGGACATAATAGATAAGGTGACATCACAAGATACCTAATGGCATGATTTGGAGCCTCCACATGCCACCCTAATTCACGACCTTTGTTCCCCTTTCTATAAAACATTTGGATCAAATTATAAATTCTCGAATAAAACACCATTTAACCTTGCAAATGGACATACAATTTGAATGGTACATACAAATGGTTGTTTCAAACGAGATTCCATTTGCTAACTTTGCAAACGGATTGTCAATTATAAACGTGGGTCCTCTCAAACCAATGCTTCGCATGACATGGATTCATTTTAAGTGTTTAGACAATCTAAAAGCATTATCTATGAGTTGCTACTAGCCTCTTTGTTGAGGGCTGACCAAATGCCCAATCAAGAGTAGAGAGACCTCCCTTGATTTCTGCAAAATTAGAGTTCTGTGGGTTCCGGAGACTTGGATTATGCTAAAGATTTTTATTAATGCATTTTCAGTACCTATGAGTTTGGTTGTTTCTCTAAGGTGGTCAAACAATCTTTTTTACATTCTCATGCAATTTGTTTGGAAGGAAAAAGTGACCTTGTATGGATAATTATTTCTTGCAATTCTATGCTAACTAATAAATCACGCAAAATATGAAATTGTAGTATGGGAAAGTAAACACCCAAGAAAGAGTGTAAACAATTGTTCTAAGTGTAAGAAATGAAAACTCGCAACTCATTGAGTATTTATACATCATAAATTGAAAACTAGAGACATATGTCGGGGAATATATTGATATAAATGAACAAAGGTCGATTTGGACATCGACCATACCGCCATCTTTGAGCCTTCTTGGCCATGCCTATTTCAAGTTGTTTTGACAAGCAAATATGAACCTATGCAAGCAATTTGAACAATGCAAATAAGCACAAAATAAAGATAATCGAGGATACAAGCAATAGCATTCAATGAACCTATAAAACTCATTCAAATGGCCTCAAATGGCCTCAGGGAAGCCTTTGATTTGCATGTTCTTTGAGCCTTCTTGGCCATGCCTATTTCGTGTTTTGAAGATTTTCAAATACAAATATTAACTTCAATTGAAAGTATGAAAGCACCTTTACGTATCCAAGAAAAACTTAGATGCGGAATAAATGACACTCTAATAATGTCATTTGGATGCCTTAGCGATTTTCAAATTCAATGAAATTAATGTCAAAATGAAGTTTGAAATGTCCTTTTTCATGAAGAATACAATTTGACATTTGCATCACAGAAATTTATAAAAATTCAAAAATTACTGAGATCAGTTCTGAAAAACAGAATTTTCAGAGTTTCTGGGACTTTATAACACTCATGAAAAATAGAAAATGACATTTCTATTTTCTGAAAATTTTTGACAACAAATATCAAGATATAACAAGAATCTTTCATGGAGACATCATTGCCAGATTCAATTCACATGATTTTACAAAAATCGGGGAGAGCATGCCAAGGTCATTTTGGGACAACAATCTCACAATCAGAACCATGTTCAAATCAAGGCAATTCTCATCTATCTAATTTACCTCATTTTATTTGAAAATTTTACGCAACACAGATCCCAGAAGTCCTACAAGTTTTATGGAGAGACATACTCCAGATTCTCATCACACAATTTTGTAAAAATTGCAAAACTCATAAAAGCCAGTCTGCAAAATAATTTTACTAAAGCTAACATGGATGATTTATAGGTGATTGGACCTATCAAATCATTTTCAAATTTCATGAAAATTTTATTGTAAATCTAGATCTAATGAACAACTTTCATGAAGGTGCCGGCTTAAAAATCCTAGCAGAAAAATTCCTAAAATATTGACTGTTGGAATTCAAGTTGGCGGAAGACGACTTACTTGATTCTGATGCGCAAACAACAAATAGCCCCGAAACGAATGTTGAATTGCCGATGAAACACGAACAACACTTCCTCACGTTAGTCTGGATGCAATCACAAGGAAAACACTTGATTTCCACGGCGTAATGTCGATTGTTTTTCGTAAAAGTGAAATGGAACGCCTTATCTCTTTTATGGAAATGGAGAGAAATTTTGGTACAAATGATTTGCCAACCAACCCAGCGGTTGTATTATGGAGACTTTTATACGTCTCCCTTCGTACCCCTCCATTTGTGTCTTTCTATCGTAACATATCAAGTCCAAATGGTGCGGTCCAATCACACCCCATCATGGACGTACCAGCTAAAGTACTACATCTCCCACTCGGACATGATGGGCTTGATAGAGCTCTATCAAGAATATAAGGCATTCAATATTCATCAACTTTACAAAACAATTCATACTGGCAAATAAGCGTGCGACCAGTGAGTACACCTGCACTTGGGAGCTCAAATTATGCACCTGTTAGGGATGACATAATGGCTACAACCCTGAAAAGAAATAAACAATCGATGTCTCACAATGCCCCAGACATATTTTGTTACATCAGTTCAAAGTATACATATCCCTTAAAGGCTATACTTGACTATTCTCAAAAACACTATGTATATACAATTATATCCGCAACCACAAAGGGCGATATAATTGGTCGACCAATAAATACATGTGATAGATGTAAAACAACAATAATCTTTCTTCGCACTCATGTCTCTCTCAATTTCAAAACAACTACTTTCCTAGATAAGTCCCATAGGTCATATCTATTCATGACCGCCCGTAACATGCTAAAGTAGTAACACTGATCTTTCACTTCGAAAACATAGTCAGAAGTAACATAGGGCATAAAATTGAGGTAAAATACAAATTACCTCAAGGGCTCACACGATGAGTAAATAGGGATAATTTTACTCATCTTCCCTTATTGGTCGAACAATGTACATGTAGTATGAATTACATGCTATAGTGGATTATTCTTTCTATAAGAGCGTATGTCATTTATTAAATATATCCACTATACAGATCTTAGCCTAAATATAGTCACGTGCTTCTCACGTACTTATGTTTAGCCCGAGTGCTATATCAGCTCGTTTTCTATAGCGCCCAATTAAGTACTCGCATCCGGCATCTTTCAGGCATACATGATTGTAGAACTATCATGTTCGATCTTATTATAAACAAATCACAGACCTCATCTTGACTCCAATCAAGGCGACATATTTTATATACCAAACTTGCTTTTCAGCATTTATTTGTACATAACGTTTCATCTCAACGTGCCAACTGCAACACTTGAGGCGATTGCTCGTATGAGTGAGTTAATCATTGCCTGCTGACATACATTTCAATAATATATGTGTGTTTGTGCTAGTCTCATAGTGGATTTGTACTTATTGATAAAACATCAAATCACTAATAAACAAACAAATACAATACATCTGTCCACAAATACATACACTAATGATCCTCTACAATAACATATATCGCATTCTACGCAATCCTAGTAACATCCTATGGGTCAAGAATATGTCTCTAGGAATAGCCTTCGTAAATTGATCAACAACCATTCTATTGGTTGAAATATATTGCATGATCACTTCTTTCTACGCTATAATATCTCTGATAAAGTTATTCTTTATGTCAATGTGTTTTGTCATTCCATGATACTTGGGATCTTTCACATAGGCAATGGTTGCTTGACTATCGCAATAAATTGTCACCGGTCTTAGAACTTTAGTGACAATGGCTAAATTTTCCAAGAAACGTTTTAGCCATATTGCTTCTTGCACTGCGGCAGAACATGCAAATAATTCTGCCTCCATTGTAGACAAGGCCGTGCATATCTGTTTCTTGCTATTCCAAGAAATTGCACCTCCGTTAAGCAAGAACGCATATCCAAAAGTCGATTTACGCTCATCCAAGTCTCCACCCCAATCGGCATCTGAATAACCTAATAGGCGTAAATCATTCTCTTGGTAACAAAGTCGATAGTCCATGGTACCCTTCAAGTATCTCAGGATCCTCTTCACTACTTTCCAGTGTACTTGACCGGGATTTGATTGATATCAGCTCACTAATCCCATGACATAACATATGTCGAGTCTAGTACACATCATAGTATACATCAAACTTCCGACTGCACTAGCGTAAGGAACAGTTTCCATCACTTTAATTTCTTTTGGAGTCTTAGGACACATCTCAGTACTTAGGCCTTCACTTTGCATGACATGGGTATAAATGGGATTACAATGTTGCATATTAAAACACTCAAGAATCTTCATAATATAAGACTCTTGTGATAAAGTAATGAATTTCCTTGATCGATCTCTTTCAATCTTAACTCTTAATATATAAACAGTTTCTCTCATGTCATTCATCTCAAAATTGGAGGACAATCATTCTTTTATGGTGATAATCAAAACCTTATCATTTCCAGCCAACAGAATATCGTCCACATAAAGTGATAAAATCACAAATTTATCTTTGGACCGCTTGACATATACACAGTAATCTTCTTCGATCATCGTAAAACCAAAAGTCTAGATACCACTGTCTAGATGATTGCTTAAGGCCATATAATGAGCGATAAAACTTGCAAATTTTATACTCTTGACTTTTAGCTATAAAATCTATTGGTTGTTTCATATAGATTTCCTCATCTAATTCTCCATTGAAAAATGCCGTCTTTACATCCATTTGATATAATTCAAGGTTTAAACGTGCAACGATGGCTAGAATAAGGCGTATTGAGGCAAACTTTACAACTAGTAAAAAAGTTTCCTCATAGTCTATACCCTCTTGTTGAGTATAACCTTTTACCACAATGCGAGCCTTATACTTTTCAATGGATCCATATGCCCTTCACTTAATCTTAAAGACCCATTTGTTTCTAATGGCCTTACGATTTAGGGGTAGATCAACCAAGTCCCAGACATGGTTTGCCCTCATAGATTTCATCTCATCTTCCAAAGCTTTTCTCCATTTTTCCTTATCAGAGGATGAGAAAGCCTCTTGTACAGTCTTAGGCTCGGCACCGTCTTTTTGAGCAATTATAAATGCTTCCCCTTCAATCTCAAAACGACGACGATGAGTACTTTTACGATTACTTTTACGCAATTGAATTTCTCTTGAATTCAATTCATCAGGCGATGCAACACTTCCACTTGGTCTTGTGTGTTGAGGTAAATCTTTATTTTCCTCTACAACATCAGTGGATGTGTTATCAGGATCTTCCATCTCATATAATTGGAAGTCCTTATCAATCTCACATCTACTAGGAAAATCGTTCTTCAAGAACGTGACATCTTGTGACTCCATTTCGGTCACACTTCCATTAGCTTGTTCACCTATGAACATGTACCATTTGGAGTGTTCTGAATATCTTATAAAGATACATTTATTCCCTCTAGGACCTAATTTTCCATGTTTATGGGAAGAATCATGAACATAAGCTGCACATCCCAATGGATGTAGACTACTCAAGTATGGTTTCCTACCAGTCCATAATTCATAAAGGGTGGAAGTGACCAATTTTGATGGTACACGGTTAAATATATATGCATTAGTCAATAACGTATCTCCCCAATAGGAGATAGGTAAATTTACTTGCGCCATCATAGACCTAACCATTTCTAATATGGTTCTATTCCTTCTCTTAGCTACCCCATTTTATTGTGGAGTATTATGAATAGTCAATTATCGTACAATTCCCTTTTCATCACAAAAAGTCTTAAATTGTTCTGATAGATACTCACGTCCACGATCGGTTCTCAATGCCTTTATTGTTTTGTTCAACTGATTCTCTACCATCGCTATATATCGTCTAAGGCAGTCTAATGCTTCTAACTTATGGGAGATCAGAAAGACATAACCGAAACGTGTGAAGTCATCTATGAAAGTGATGAAATATGAGGCTCAATGCCTCGCCCTTACATTCAAAGAACTACAAATGTCAGAATGTATGAGATGCAATGGAAATTCAGCTCTAGTCCCTTTAGCGAATGGTTTTCTAGTTATTTTTCCCACCAGACAATATTCACATACAGATAGATTAACATTAGTGAGTGACCCTAAAAAGCAATATCTAGTTAATCTTTGCATTTTTTGCAATCCAATGTGACCTAATCTAGCATGCCAAGTACTTGCATCAATCTCAACGTTATTAGAAGACGCAATTAAAGAAAAACAACCATCAACATTAATATTGTACTGATCATAGTCAATGTCTAACACCATAAAACAATTCGATACATGACCTGAACCATAATAAATTGTTCCTTATAAAATGTCAACACAATCACCATGGAAATTCAATACATAACCTAAGCTAAGAAGAACAACTACAAAGATCAAGTTTCGTCGAATATCTAGAGCATAAAGGACATCATGCGGGAATAGGTTTCAACCTCCACGTAAGAATAATTTACATGTACCGATACCATTCACTTCAACTCTTGAGTTATTCCTAATATATATCCATCTTCTTCCAGGCGGTATCCGACGATACTCCACAAATACTTCTCGGTCTCTAGCTACATGGTCTGTTGCTCCTAAGTCTACAGTCCACATTGGATGAGATTCAGCAAGCATTACAGTACTAGAAACAAAAACATTACTCAAAGTAATGGAGTAATAGGATACATTTTTTGGCTTAGTGCATTCACAAGCAAAGTGACCCATCTTGCCACAATTGTGGCACTCCATCTTGGCCTTGTCCTTCTTCTCACCACGTTTTTTGCGTCGGAAGGTCTTAGCCCTCTTAGATGCCTGATCAGTCATCTTCATTTTGTTGTTAAATTGAGAATTCCTTTTACGCTTGAAACCCGAAGCCTTGCGCGAACTCGATTCAGCAACATAAACATGGGTAGAGGATCTCGCAGCCTCTAGGCGCTCATCCTCTAATTCCAAGTGACGCGCAATATCATCAAAAGTGACAATATTCTCATTATGCGTTATATTGATTTTCATATGTTCCCAATTGCTAGGAAGAGACCTTATAACAGCCTGGACTTGCTGCTCATCGGTAAGGGAATGACCTGCCGACTTCAGCTCACGGATCATGTTTAACATCTCCCGAAGATGCTGCCTCATCGTTACATTTGGGCGCTTTCGGAATGTGTCAAATTTGATGGTGAGTCTCCTCAACTTAGTGATAGATGTACTCCCAAACTTATCTTTCAAGGCAATTCACATAACTTGAGCTTTATCATAACTCTCAAACTCACACATGAGATCATCTTGCATACAGCTCAGCAGCGTGATGCGAGTAATGCTATTTTTCTTTTTCTAAGCTTAATAAGCTTGTAGATCTCTCCTATGTTGAGCTGAAGTTCCATGCTCAAGTTCATTCATGGTATGGTTGAAGGTTTCCAAAACCTCTTACTCCTCAAGGATGTACTGAACCTTTCGGTGCTAAATATAATAATTGTCACCGTTCAGCTTTTCACCCTTATTGAGGTCAGCCACAATGGTCTTGGATGCCGATACCATAATCAATTGCTATAATACATTGACATAATAAACGCAGAATCAATACTAGCACATTTTATAGAGTAACACACATATTTAATTTACAAAAAAAAACAAACTAAATTAATGATAATTCAACAAAAGACACAGAGGCAAAAGTTCACTATGTTCCCAATCAATTTCTATGTACCCAATCAATTTCTATGTACAATTGTTCTATTATCATTAATTAATTTAATTTGCATAAATTTTAAGTTTTAGGTGAGAATTCCTTTCAATTATACTAACCTACGAACTCCCACTAGGAAAAATAATTACATGACCTTATGTAATTTCTACATTTTTCCTTAACACAAAAACATAGCATGATAACCACCGCCCGCGGTGGCCTCGGTGGACTAGGACTTAGTACCCATCTGCCAGGGGAGGAGTTCGAATCTCGGGGTTGCAAAACGCACGATTCACCTGTAGCTGGGTCTGTGGTGGTGGCCCAATTCACCCCAGGGTTTACTCTGCCGCGAAGCGGCGCACAGAGGTTCCCTAGGTCACCATAAAAAAAATAAAAAAAATAGTATGATAATAGCCAACGTATTAATAACAATCATGCTTCAAAAATGCAATTCAACATGTAATGGATTTCCTACCATTATTCTAATTTTTTAGCAACTAGAAAATTGTAAGTATATTAAAAAATATACATCATATCATTAAACCAAGCTCTACACAGCATATATAACATCATTTGCATACAAGCTAGCTATTGTATTTCCTAAACCACAAGAAAATACAAGCTACAAATGAATCAACTATGCATTAAACCTCAAAAAAATACGCATACATAGGGTTTCCTACGCATTTTCATACATTTATAGAATTTTAAAAAATAAAATAATGATATCACTGTGTAGATAACATTCATATGAACTAAACGCCGCTGACCATGCTCCAATCGGAACTCGCACGCGCCCCCACATGCCGCCTGAGTGCGCGGCGCGTGTGGCGCACGCGCCAGTGAGCCAAACGACTCCTGGCCGATCCGACCGGTTTGACCGCCGAACCGGTTGATTGGTCCGACCGTTGACCGGTCAACGGTTGGGTTGGGGCAAACGAGTCGGATCGGGTTGCCGGCCGGCCAACTGTTGTTGGTGGTGACATCATCGATGACGTCATCCGACAACCGATCGTTGGATGACGTCACCGCGTGCCGGTTCGTTGGCTAGCGCGTATCGCACACGTGCGGGTTCGCTGACTGGCGCGTGTGGCGCACGCACTGGCTTTGCCAGCACTTTAGGCGCGTGGCGCCCACATGCAGTGGCTTCTGGCCGCGCGTGTGGGCGCATCCAACGTCTTCCGGCGGCTCTCGACCCATCGCCGAACTCGTCTCGACGAGCTCTTTCACCCTGTATATTCAAAAATTAATTTTGACTAAAACATTATTTCGAAAAATGGCCAAAACCGTATGGGTGAACACGACTTCAAACCCGTTCTTCGCTTCAGTTCAATTTCGAGTTTTTCATATGGCAATTCCGACTATCAAAAATCTAAACAGTGTAGATTTCATACTCTTGATCTTAATATCAAATTGTAAACGAGAAAATTCAATGAAAAACAAGGTAGAAATCACGACCGAGCTCTGATACCAATGTTGGAATTCAAGTCGGCGGAAAATGACTTACCCGATTCCGATGCGCAAACAAAGAACTAGCCCGAACGAATATTGAATTATTGATGAAACACGAACAACACTTCCTCATGTTAGTCTGGATGCAATTACAAGGAAAACACCTGATTTTCACGGCGTAAATGCCGATTGTTCTTCGTAAAAGTGAAATGGAACTCCTTATCTCTTTTATGAAAATTGAGAGAAACTTTGGTACAAATGATCTGCCAACCAACCCAACAGTTGTGTTCGGGAGACTTTTATACGTCTCCCTTCGTACCTCTCTATTTGTGTCTTTCCATCGTAGCATATCAAGTCCAAATGGTGCGGTCCAATTACACCCCATCATGGATGTACCAGCTAAAGCACTACATTGACAAACAACAAATGTTAGTTAGAACAGGAAAGCCAAACTAAAACATTCAAAACAGAACATGCAACATTCCAGATCTGATAATGATATTTCGAAATAAGTTTAACTAGCAGACGATGCCAGGTCTAAAAGTATAATATATCAAATTGAAGCTTAGTAAGCATAATTCGAATGTCTAGAACATATGTTCATAAGATTTCATCATTTTCTAGTTCATATCCTAGCTCGAAACAGATCAGTCCAGAAGTGCTATGAATTTTCAGAATAGTTAATCAATCATCATCAAGCAATGAATCATTCATCACTCATCTTAGCTCATTCAAATCATCATTCTAAGCACATATAATCACCTAGATATTAAATCCTAGTCCCGATCGTCTAGAATGATCTCGCTTCATCAGATTCAAAGGCTAGAGGACTTTACCTTGATGTGATTGATCTTCAAGCTCAATGAGCTAATCGGCCACCGAATGTAGCTCAAATCCTGGCTGAGTAGCTTAGCAATGATCTAGATTGAGATGACAAGATTTGAGTAAGTTTGTGTTCGAATCAACTTTAAAACAATCAACAAATGAAGATTAAATGAAAAGGAAGATGATCAAGGATAATTCGTCAAGAATCAGAGGAGCTTCGGCCACCACAAGGCCATAGACTCGTCAAGGCTCGCTGTTGGAATGATCAGAGCACCTATGGACTATCGTCGACCACCAGATGATGGCTGTGAACTGTTGGATTCCACCTTCGACATGGAGATCGTCACTCGGTCTAAAAAGGAAATAGCGTTGGCCTAGTAGGCTTTGGCAAGAGACGTGGGCGGCAAGGCTTACGATTGGTAAGGGGACACCGTGAGGGAGGTTGGCACGTCAGTGTTGCTTGAGGGAGAACAACACACGGTCGGTTGGGCAACGGGAACAGAGAGAGAGAGAGAGAATATTTGAAAAATGAAGCCTCTCTTTTAAAATTCGAAGGGAAAAGTCTTATATACCTAGGTCAAGGTTGAATCCTTGAACAATGGCTAGGGTTTGATCTATGAAGAGGGCCTAAGCAATCTTGTGATTGGCTAGGATTATTATCACATGGGTCAATGAGATGTCACATCCAATGGTCTAGATGATATTTGGATGAATGGCTAGAATTACATCTCTTCTTGAACCAAAAATTGAACTAAGGACATTTTGGTAATTTTGATACCCTAAAGGCATTTGGTTAATTTCACTGCACTAGGGAGTGGGCTGGCCACTGGCCATGCCTTGGCTGGTCAAAAAGGCTAATTCACCATCAGAAAATGGTCGAAGACAGCCATTGAACGTCCGTGGGTCAACGCCAATCAAAACCAGGCTAAGAACCGAGTTGAACTGATTTGATTCTAAACCTACTTTTGTCCTATTTTCATGGATTTGTCCAATTAAAATGAAATTAAAATTATCCCATGCAAATTGGATTAAATTTAATGCAATTGGATTGCTTCAAAGTTGTCAATTGTACACAAAATGACTTAATCAGATTAATTTCCACTAAAATGAGACTGCAAGCTAAACTAACATTTGTAACTGAACTCTATTAATTGAATCTTGCTTACGTCAATTGGATGTTAGTCTAGAATGGACTGAGTCGAATTAGCTTAATCAAAACTCATTTACTTGATTTCGTAACTTTTAGATGGGCTCAATCTATCAAATTGAGAAGTTCTCATGTAAATTTGCCAAAATTAATGTTGGGCATGGATAGCCACTAAGAAATTATGCTCATTGGACGCATCATGTCATTAATCATGAAGAATGACTCAAGACCCTTGATCAGGGCTAAAAATGAAAAAAATTATCGACATGCCAAATCACAAAATTGGTCGAAAAGGAAGAATGTGAAATGATCTCTAGATAATATGTTGTAAAATAAATTAAGCCAAAATATTATTAGAAAATAAGTAATTTTATTTTTGGTCAATTTTGTACCTAAATTCGAAAAAAAAATCGGAAAAATAGATTCTTAATCGATTTTTGGTAAATTTTTGTGGCTAAAGTCAAATTGAAGCAAAAATAAGATAACTTGTGGATTTTCACATTTTTCAATTTTTTTTTGGTTAAAGGAATTAATCACTAAAATGTTAATTTATGGTCAAACCTTTGATTTTTTTTTCAAAAAGTTTTATTGCCAAAATGTAATTGGAACTATCTGGGAACTTTTTGTACAGATAGCCAAATTTTGACCAGGATTGATTTTTTTGGTCAAAAGGTTACAAAAAAGTCAAACTCAAAAATCAATTTTGACTTTTTAATTTTTTGATGAAAATAATTAGGAAATTACTCATAAATAAAAGTCCAATGAAAAATAAATAAAAACAACACTTTGTGTCTACTTTTTGCCGAGAAACAAATTCCTGTCGCGATTGGAAATCCTAATTTTGACATTTTACTTTGATGACATGTCAACTAAAAATAATGTGTCAACGCTCATCGAAGATCACTTAATAAGGGTCTCTACAGATTTTGTCAATGCCAAGGTTCTTCAACAGCAGCCATTGTGAGTCGTAAGAAAGTCCGTGGAGAATAAGCCAGTCAGGAAAAAAAGGTACCTCCAACTACATGACAATGCCTTGGACATCACAAGAAGTGTAACACACAGCGTGGACGCACAACTGAAGGGAAATGAAAAGAAATACAATGTGCTCATAAGAAAAATTAGATCAGTCCATCCACTTTCGCTACTAGGTATTCACGATGCTAATCCGCCAAGTCTAATGGCAAGAAAACCAACTTTTCCACATGTGACAAACAAAAAAGTCCACAACCCAGCATTTGGATGAGATCCTATTGTTGCATTAGATTGTGCAAAAGAACCGGAACCCGCCTGGAACTTGATCGGAACCGTTCGGAACTAGTATTCTTAAGGGAACCGGTCCGGTTTCCAATTCCAATTTATGGGAACCGGTGGGTACTGGTCCGGTTCCTGATTCCATGGGCAGATCCGCCCACTCGCCCACCCAAACCGGATCGGTTATATTATAACAATATATTAATTTTTATATTAAAAAATTTGAAATTAGCAAATTTAAAATTAGGCTCCAATCACCATCTAGTCTCAATTTACTACTTTCCTACTTCATCTCGTCTCTCTCAGTTCAAAATCTCCCCGAGCTCCCTCTTCCTTTCCGATTCACCTCCGGATCTACTTATCTCCCTTTAAGTTCTAGTTTGAACTCAGCAAAACAGTGAGTTGATTCTCTTTTCTTCCCTCAAACTTGAACTCTCTCCACGTCATCGCTACCTCCGCATTCACTGTCACTATCGTCCTCTTCATTGTTGGGTTCGTCCCGCTTCTACCTTCCCTCTTCCTCCTCCCCCTCCTCAAGCTTCTCCCCATCATACTCATCTTCGGGGACGGGCGAACTCTAGGTCTAAGAACGGCTCATTGTTCTCGTTGTCCTCCTCATTGTCGGTCTCGAGGGAGGAGTGGGAAACGGCAGAGGCGGTGGTGAAGATGGTGGTGGTGGCCAAGACAGAAGTGGAGCGAGGGTCGCAACCGCTATGGACACCGCCACGGCACTAATACTTGAAGAAATAAAGCTATCATGGCAGGGAGAGCTAAAATAAGCAAATGTGGGGAGGTGAAAGAGGAAGGCACGGAGGGACCATGCACCCCCTAGTTGCGTTTATGGATCCACATAACCGGACCGGACTGCCCACACATTGGTCCAGCTTTGTTGATCCTGCAGATCCATATAACTACTGCAGCACCGGACAATTTTCAAAACCGCAACTCTGGTAAACGATTCATTCTCTAATGGAAACCACCCACCCAAACCATGCACACCCCTAGTTGCAGTTTATTCTCGCAACTTATAAACAGTGGGCAAACTGTAAGTGCCCACACATTAGAATCCAGCTATTGTTGATCCTGCAGATGTTAAAAAGGGTACACTGCAGCACCGGACAAATAAGTAAAATATATTGCAACTCTGGTAAACTTCATTCTCATAATTGGATATATCCACATCACTGTTCCTCTTCCACCCTCCCATTCTCAATTTATTTATGTAAAAACACATAAAGTGAAAGATAAAAAAAAAAAAAAAAGATCCTATCCCATTACACCATATAATTAGATGCAGCAGCAAGTCAATCCTAAGCAGAAATTGTCCTGCAAGAAAATAGACTTGTAAAGCATTCATCTTTCCAAGTATGTTCGACAGCTATCATTCTCCTTGAACATAAGCTATCGTACTGTAATTGTTCAATGTCCCTAGAATTGGCATGAAGTTCCAAGCCTCATCTCTGCATATGACCCATACTTGCAAATCTACGACTAACAAAAGTAGTTAATAGCATCTCCTGAAAATTTTCAAGGAACTGATCCCACTCTTCTTTATCCATATCAGCCAACTTAACAAAATTGCTACTTGCAGGTAGCTGCTCATCCACACTCCTGTTTCCAGATGATGTACCAGCCAAATAGCCAGTCCCCTGCCAGGTGCCCAAGTGCTGCCAGCTCTTCTCTCCATTGTGAACACATTTTAGTGACTTGCACAACTTAGAAAATCGTGGCTCTAGGTTTCTTGTGAGGTCAGTGTGCTTGTATGTTCTTAAAGCTGTCCTATCATTCCCATTTTCAGTCCCCTCTTCTTCTTCATTATCCTCTGTGCTCTCCTCCAGCTTTGACAGTGGATTACAACCATTTCCAGCTTTTCTGCCAGACCAAAAAGGTTTCATTTCCCAAATTTCTTCTATGTTAAACATGCATTTTAGTTCTTCACCCCCATTGTCAGTGTCAAACTGAAACTGGTTATCATCTTCTGGCTTAACCTCTTCAAACGCTACTTCTCGCTTGTCTAAACGATGCCTCGCCTCAATGCAAAAAGACTCGAGTTCACTTGGTTTCTCCTCATGGCCACAAAACTCCCTACTCATCATCTCACCAATTTCTGCGAGACAAAATCCAAAATCCGCTGCTTTCTTTAGGAAAATTGTGCAAATAACCAAGACACGACGGGAAGCCTCTCGGATCATTGGCAACTCCATCCTAAGCATGTCAGAGTCCTTATCCGGGTCAAGATTACGTATGTACTCAAGTTCATCCTCAGAGAAAGGGATTGATGCCTGTGGCCAATGTATCCACTCAAAGTATGGGTCCTCCAAGCTTTCTGGAAGACACAGTCCATGATCAATGGGAATAAGCTCCACGTCAGCCAGGCTGCCAGTCCCTTCAAGCTTTCTAACCAAGAGGTTTCCAGCATGCCTGTCGGTGTTTAAAATTCGAACATCCAGTATTCCAATCCTGTGAACTGCAGAAACAGGAAAGCTTGATGTTCCATGATCACTTGCATCAAAATCATGAGGGATAAATTGCTGCAGTGAAGCAATCTTGCTGATCTGCTTCTTAAAATGACACTTATTTATACTCACCCCATCATTTACATTAAAGATGGAGTTGGTGACCTTCACAAGCACTGTAAAGGGTACATTTGCAGAATGATCATGGTCAAGTAGGTAAGCCGCCACTTCTCTAAACCCTGTCTCGCCAACTCGTACTGAGCGCTTCAATCCAGGTTGTCCAAGAGCTTTTCCCACAAAGCCCTTTGGGTTGTTAGGAGCATAAGGTTCCTCATCTGTTGGCTTCACAATAGCGACGTTAACTCCATCTCTGTTCCTGAGATAGTATGCACCGCCAAGACCACCACGAACAGGAATTGGATCAATACCATTCTTTATAGCCTTCACAATCTCCTCAATTAACTTTTTCTTTCCAGCAGAGCTATCAAAACATTTTAATAACTCAATCGGACCACTCTGATCACTCTGGTGAAGATCTTTCCCAGTTGGTGAGAGACATGGAGTGGAAGCGCTTCTGTGCAAAAAGTTCTTCGCGAGAAACAAGGGAGAATCATTTCTAACAGCACTTAGATCATATCTTAACACCATATCTCCATAAAACAATGAACACTCTTCGGTTGGGACATCGAGAGCAAGCTGCAATCTCCTCTTTACTGTATGAGCATTGTCACTCCTGTCTAATTCTACGCCCATGACACAACCAGTTTCAGTTTGAACAAAAACACGCCTTCTACCAGAAGGCTTCCCGTCCATCCTATCCCCACCAGACTCGCCTCTCAAAGTCCTCTGAGGGCAGCAGCAGCCATTTGGTTATGTACAGATATTTCCAGATCAGGAGAAACAAAAGGAAGAGAAGTAAAGGATCATCCACTGGTGTCGGAGGAGGCAGCAGAAGAGAGCTGCTCTCTGAAACAGACAACCACCGCAAATGCCACCAACAAGTGAATCTGGGATACCTTTGTATATATGAAAACCATTTCAGCTTGGCAATGGGTTGAATCT
Organism: Eucalyptus paniculata subsp. matutina; assembly: GCA_017140255.1. Taxonomy (NCBI): domain Eukaryota; kingdom Viridiplantae; phylum Streptophyta; class Magnoliopsida; order Myrtales; family Myrtaceae; genus Eucalyptus; species Eucalyptus paniculata. The sequence continues at coordinate 19,614,998 of CM029444.1, read as the reverse complement.
GATCTGTTTATCTTACATCTGATCAGAAATGCTGGGAAGTATAGAATTAATCAGAAAAAAAGGGCTACATTGGAGACTTCAGCGGATATAGCTGGCTGAATAAAAAAATACTAAATGTCAAAAGGATTGACGAGGAGAGAGATAAGGGGAAGTAAATGCAAATCAAAACATTTATGTTGGATCATAAAACTTTCTCCTATGAGTCAAAAACAGTAAATGCTTTAACAGTCTTGTCAACCTCCCCAAAATCCTAGATCGACACTCTATTTAGGAGTCTACATTGCCAACAAAAAACCATCCCGACATTTTTTATTGGAAATTTAAGGGTTTGTTTGATCATGAAAGTGTTTTCTTTTTCAAAGAAATGAAAGGGAAAATTTCACTTTTCTCGTCCCTATACTTTCTTGACTTTCTAATCAAGTCCCTCCACTTTCAATTTTCCTAATCAAATATTCCACTGAAGCTCTCCATCCTCAAAAGGAAAGGACTGGAGATAAAAGAGAGACACAGAAGGAAAAAAAGAAAACGAGAAAGAGATCCGGAGCGTATGCAATCCTTTTAGTTTATTACATGCATAGCTATATGACCTATCCCACTGTAGAACCCCATTGAAGATAAAACCTAAAGTGACAGGAAGACCTTCTTAGGTTGGCTTAGTAAACCCAAAAACCTTCATTGCCCTCTTAAAAATTAAATTAGTTTCCCAAAAATGCCAGGTTAAGGCAGTCTTCACTGAAGTCTGGTTATCAAAACCTCAAAGTTCTTGGGAAAATTTCCATATTCCAAGTTCCATATAAGTAATACATTGCACCACGCGCATTTTCACTTTCTTTGTGATAGAGGAAAACAGAAACAGGGCAAAAGCATTAGAGGCAAATCGGCATGAACAACTGCAAAAGTCTTATAGCCCGAGAAGGAATCAAGTTCAATTCTAAATGACCTTTGCATCACATCTCCAGTATATGCGTAAGACATATAACTTGTTCTCTTTTCCGACAGTCAGAAAAGTTGGTTGCTTACTGTTTCAAACCTTGATGTACTACGTTTCAGAATTGTATTAAAATCTAGAGACGACTCCCTTGGGTTGTCACAATCTTATATGATCTCTATCACCTCTCTTACACTCAGAAACAGGAATACCATTCTATCGAGGAAAACGAAAACAAGGCATGTCATTACCTACTAGAACATTAGTGTCAAAAAAGAAGCAACCGCAAAAACCCAATATCAGAATAAGAAAGGAAACAGAGACAAACTAAATACTAAGAGAGAACAAGAGTGATCACCGAGAAAGGATTCTTGCCCTTGAGTCAGCCTTCAACAGGGTTAATGGAGAAGTAGGCCTCGCTGCCAAATACCCACAAAGCCAACCTTGGATCACCCCTATGTCTGCTTCTCTTGGCATTCATATTATCTGAAACCAGGCATTCAGCATTTTAGGAGACAACCCAGAACAAGAAAAGCGAAATGCACAGCATGAATTCCCAACCTCGACGCTTAAAGTACACGGCGAGGAAACTGTTATGAAACCCAATTCCACATGATCCATTAATGGCTACAATTCGACTCCGAAGAGCCAAAAAAACCGAAAATTTCATCACTTAATCCGAGCTAATGAGTTACGATCTGCCATCAAGACGCACGCGCACGCGCACGCTCCGAGAGAGACGGAGGGAGAGAGAGAGAGGGATCAAATGCGAGCATTAAAGGGGCTTCAGACCCATGAAGAAGAAGAAGCGAAGAAATGCTGACGCTTCCCGCCGACGAGCAGAAGCTCATCATCGGCAACGGAAATGCGATCGTGATCACACAGCCCCCCGCCCGTTCAGAAATCAGACCAAATTCGACGATCGGAAAACTCGCTACATCCGTCCAGGGTTCGGATTCTCCGGCGAGTTCGCCGGCGCAACCGAATCTACTCACCGGAGGAGTGGAGGCCAGGCGGCGGCGGTGCCGCCGACGAGCGATCCGCCGCCGCGGGAAGGGACGGCCGAGATTCGCTACGGTGAAAGATGAAGGGCCGAGATTCGACGATGTTTCCCGGGCCGGGAACCTCTTTTTGTCAGTCGCCTGTCCCACTCGGTCCGAAGCTTCGAGATGTGCCCATGAGTTAAAAGTAACTAGTATTTACTATTTGGCTAAAAAAAAAAACTATTAAATACTTTTTTTTTTACGTTCACCATTAAATTAAAAAAGAAGAATATTTAAATCATTAACAATGGATGCAATGATAACTTAAAAAAATTATCCTATATTTTAAATCCTATATTACAATTTAAAACTAATTAGTACTCACTTTACTTTTTGAAGTTGGAATTTCCTATCAATTTGCGTCACCGTGTTTTATTCCGTCAATATTCAACATCTTCGTCAGAGTGCATCTTAAATAAAGTTTTCTTTTAACTGAATTTCTGAGATTTTTAGAACATGTAACATAGAAAATGGGGCGCAATAGTTGATGTTGATCTTGACATCTGCCAAATGATGGCCGAAAGTAAAAAATTAGGTGGATCTAAGCCACTTAAAAACAATTAGGTAGCTCTATTGATGATGAATAATTGAATATGTGGCTTGCTTAGAAATAGAAGCAGGTGAGAGAAATCGGCTAGCATATAATGGCACAATTCAATTACGCCAAAGTAAGCCAGATTCTTTTTTTGGTCGAAAAGCCAGATTCATCATGTTCTTTTTCCGCAACTTCTTGGGTTTAGCTGAGGCACCAGATTTTTTCAACCCCCTCATCTCAATCTTTCCAATTCGCTCCGAGGGAACCAGAGGTTGAAAAGATTCATGATCAACCCTAATTATGGATTCTGGATTCTTTTGATGTGATCGTGAAGCAAGGTCCATTCCTAGTCTCGTATATTGTACACATCTTGATCACAAGAGCCGTAAGTAATGCACAAATAAGTGAAGTCTGAGTATAATATAAAATCATGAAATTACGAAACTGAAGTACTAATATCTACAAAACTTAGTACAAATAATGTACTTGCGTATACGGTATGATTTCTATACAAGTATTAGTACTTGATCTCTCTCTTGTATTTTTTCAGAGATAGATGATAACTAATCGCTTTTTTGGTAAAAAAAAAGTTAAGAGTGTTTAAAACAAAAGTCTTGACGAAAGGCCATCTAGACATAAGAGATTCTCTATATGTTGGCAAAGGTTAGTTTTGAATGATTAAATTTGCAAAGTCGGTCTCCATTTGATTTATCAAAGAATGATTAAATATTTCTTCTTTTAGTTTCGAGTAAAAAGTAAAGAAAATTATGATTTCTTTTGTTAAGCGATAGAAACAAAAAATTTAACTGCTTTCCTTTTTCCCCTTCGACAAATAAAGATCATGTTCGCATAATCGAAACGAGTACATAAAATGGGCCGAAGGCCATAAAGGCCTCGAACAACAAATAAAAGGGCACAAAGGCCCAAACCATAAAACAGGAAAAATTAGGGCCAGAACCAGAAGTATTTTCAATGGAATTTATCGTAATTTTATTTAATATTATATCCCTTATGGGTCGTAATTCGCTCATAGTCGTCCTTTTCTCTAGTGTCTCTAACTTCCATGAAATACTGTAAACTTCCTAAATTTATTGTGTATTCTCTCCTTCCAACTCTAACCGACTTCCCTGACCGTAATATATTTTACAATTTGCAAATATAACGGCCTTGTCAATTAGTAATTATCCTCACGTTTCATAATCCAAAAAACTCAAATAGCACATATAAGTTGCACTTTGTAAATAAGAACAAGAGGGCTGTTTTATTAACTGATGTGTTCAACTATGAGCAACCCTTTAAACAAGTAAGTCATATTCATGAACGAATCATAGGCACGTCATTTAGTAAATCTATTTTGTGCGCCAATTCTAACGGGTCTACCATTTTTCTTGCTGACATAACTGTTGAGTCCCAAAACAATCATATTTCCTAAGCATAAGGACATTGCCCAAGTCTCCGTGGCAATTGGACTCTTCCAGCGCATCTTCCTAAACAGTAAACACCAGGGCTTTCAAACATGGGACAAATTGGAGAAGACGGCGGCTGCTTCCATTCGCGCCCGCGAGGAACTCGTTGGTCTTCGATGGATTTCACAACAGACCGACATGAATATCAGCCAAGAATCCGCGGTTGTCCTGGTGCTCCAGCGCCGCCAAATACACGCCATAACCACCCCTGATCTTTTGTTCAGCGACCCGGAAGAAAACGTCACCATTCCAACCTTATCATCCTTCTCTTTTTCTTCTTCTTCTTCTTCTTCTTGATGTAGACTTTGAAAGTTGGAAGTGAACATAAAACTGGAATTTACCCGAACGTTACCTTGTGAGGGGCTGAGAAATGCTTAGAGGCAGCAACAACGGCTGCTTCAGGTGCGGTTCGCTTGATGGGATGCTTCCTATGATCCGCTCTTACTAGCGAAGCCAAGAAAGAAAAGAAGGTCTTGAACCAGGATATGTTCTTCCCGTCGCCCGTCATCTTCTAACTCAAATTCTACTACTCGCACACCGGCTGAGAGTATCAATTAAATAAGAAATAAGACAGAGAAAGAGGGTGAAGATGGAGGGTGAACTTTTGAACTTGCTTCTTCGATGGGTGATTTGCTGTGTGCTTTCTTTACAAAATCGATCTTATGGGTATATATAGAGGTCATGTTGCTTAACGTCCAAGGCTATAGCACTTTTTCTTTCTTTTTTGAACGACAAGGCTATTGCACTTAGCAATCAGCAAAGAGACGGGTCCAAACCGGCGGTGAAACGTGGGAAACGACTTTTTGACTTAAGGACGAGTTGGTTGACTCGGTCCATTTTTGTGGTGTTACTCAGGCAATTCCTTGGGACCTTCGGGGCAGCAACAATTTCGTGGGACTTAGCTGGAAACCATAACTGAAGCTTCCACTTCCGTAATTAAAATCGGTTGGGTAATCGAGGGCCGGCCTTCAAACAGGTGAACAACCGAGTTTCCCATTCAGAGGTATTTTGGTAAGCCATGCCTACTAGTGCTGCCTATAATAGAGTCTTACTCAATGCACGCGCGGGGATATAACATTTTGTGTGCTAAATGCAGAGTTGTCATGTCAGTACTGGTCTTGTGGAGGTTATCGTGAGATGACGTTTGTGGGTTTTTGGATCATCTTTGTACACATAGGAATGGAATTATGCTGTTTTTCAATGTGATGGGTAAATTCATATTGCACATGATATAGAATTGGAATTTTATTGCCTTTCAATATCACAAAAAAAAAAAAAAACCTAAGTAATAATAAATTTATCCTAAATTATTTTTTTACTACCAAAATCTCAAACCGGTACATGTGTTATATGTTTACTCTTCTTTAACTTCCGCCAAATATTATTGTTAAATTGCTAACTTGGATGTCATGTGGACTTAAATCAATCAACGGGTTAACATCACAAAAACCCTAAATTGGTGTTGACACCTAAATTTTGACTGCCTATTTAGTCATTTATCGCATTAAAAATTAGGGATTAATTTTATCCCTGGAATAATAGTTAATTGTATAGCATATAGTTTTAGGTGCATTTATTTTGTATTTATTTATTGGATCGGTAGCGGATGGGTTCAGATTAGTGGTTCTGAGCTTTAACTTGGCAAATCGGATTAAGCTCACGAAGCAAGTAAATTAGTCTAAGCCCGTTTTCTTTAATTATCTCGTGATAAATAAGAATTTGAAATTTTTCCAGGATATGATGAATCTTTTTGATAGGGCGGATGTGAAAAGCAAATATTGCGTTCAGAAAAATGAATATTGCGAAAAAGAATCTTCGTGGATATCGAAAAAATTTATAATAAAAAAAAAATCTAATCGATGGCCTATAAAAAGGTAAAATGTGTAGGGTTTCGAGAGGCCAGACATTGATACATACGGTCATCACATTGAGGGGGAGCGCATAATATAGATACACGTGAAAGAAAAAGAGGGGGAGGTTGCCTTCTTGTTCTGGCATCGGCGCCCTCGTTTGAGTCCACAAATTTAAGTTCAGCAAATTCCCGACGAAGCTGTTGCTCTCCCAACGTTGGAGTTTCTTTGTGACGTGGATCATACGATGCAGTCATCCAAAACCCCATCGTGAATAGCAAAGCCGCCGCCTTTACCCTGTCGCTGGACCATCAACAACCTGATCCCATCTCCACCAACCCTAACGAGACATCCAAGAGCCGTGAGTTCCAGCACTTGCTCGGGGAGAAAAGTCAAAAGAAATAACATAGAAGGAGGCATTGATTGGTGAAGAATAACCGAAGGGGATGAAGCATAAGACGTGTCCATGAAGCATGAGTCGAGGAGTCTTAAGGAATTCTTCTCGGCCCTTGTGAAGATCCATGTTCATCATCTCCTCATCTTCACGTCCTCTACATAATCAAGGAAAGACCAAAAGAGGAAAACGTGGAGAAAGAGGAGGGCCGTACCGCACCCACGGAGACAATTTTCACAAGCCAAAAAAAAAAAAAAAAGGCCAAAAGAGAAGACGGCCACGACGACTCCTTTGCCTGACGCTAGTAGCAAACTTCCGGGTTTCCTTGGTGAGGTTCGCAACCGTGACAACAAATTGTTGACCCCCCTGGCGAGCAGCTACACTGCGAGTCTCGCCGAAGCACCTACACCACTGCCATAGCCATTGCCCTAGAGCAAAGCCTCAATTGTGATCCATTCTACCGATCGGATTTTTAGGAAAAAAATTCAAATTTAGGTAGATATTTATTTTATTTTATTAGGTAGATTTGTTTATATTGTTTTTAGTTTTTGAACATTTTGTCCCTTTGTTTGATTTATTTTCGCCAAACCCTTTAGATTAAAATTTGCATTTTCCAAGGACATTCTCCCAAAGCCAACAGGCAAATGCGAGATTCAAATTGCAATCTATAAGGCTTTAGATGGAATAATTATTCACGCGGAAATAAAATTGATATCTCGATCAATAAGGTTTAAGATAAATTTATTGATTTTATTAGTGAAATAATCAAGTTTGAATTTCAATTCGAGTGGTGGATAGCATTTTTGATGACTATGGATGGTTCGATGTTTATCTTTTAATTGTTCTATTTATCCCGAAAATACAAAAAAAAAAAAAAATTACATTTGCATTTCATGTAGATTAGAATTGATTGCATGATAGGTTAGTTAGATTTTTTTTTAAATGCATGTTTAGAAGGCATTTAGAATAGATAACATGTCACTTTAATTTTTCACTTTAATTAGTTTTTTTTAGTGATTTTTAATTATGAATTTTCATTAAAAAAACAACAACAAAAAATCATCATTGCATATTATGATAAATTGCATGTTTCATTTAAGTTTAGATTGATTTTCTAGATAGATTGCATCTTAGGTTAGAGATTACTAGGTTAAGATAATGTCTTAGTTTAAATTATGATTTAGTCTAACATGATCCTTAATATAAGCTAGATAAAATTTTAATCTAGATAGATAATTTTTGCATTTTTCTTAATTTCGAATTTCATGAAAAATACAAAAAATTTGTCTTAGAATAAATTCATTTCATTATCTAGAATAGGTTGCATTTTTAGGATAATAAAAGATTGTGTGCACGTCATATAGAATTAGGTTCATGAAATACACGTCATTTAGTGATTACCTGGTTTATTTAAATTTACTTCTCATTAGAGTTAGGCCATTTGGTTAATTTAGATTGCACATTTAATTATTGCATTTCTTTAGAAATTACTTTACTCATGTCATATAGTTTAAGTCATATTTTTATGCCATGTCATTTCATATTAAATTAGTAACATTGCATTGCATATAGATTAGATTCTCATTAAATAAAATGAAAACAAAAATTGAATGTTTTGCGTGTTAATTAGAAATCATATCTAGGACTGTTGATGTGAAATTTGAGCTAACACTGTAAATGCTTTTGTTGTCATGAAGTAAGTCTTGCAATTTATTCACTGTTTTATCTGAGTGTTAAATCGGTGGTTTGCGCACCCATTTGATAAAATGCAAAACAATTGATTTTCGATTCAAGCTGTTTGCAAAACATTTTTTTCAAAATAAAAGAGAAAGGCACCGAAAGGGCGTTAGAGAAATCTAGCGTAATCAAGTCCCCGAATTTACAATCTCTATTTGTAGGAGTAAAGTAAATCTCCCATTACTTTATTTGGTGTCTAATCAACCCACCAAAAATAGATTAGTAGCGACTCCTAGTTAGAAAATCATTTGCATGTTATGAACTTAAACCTAAGTCGCGAATTGGTATGGACTTAGGAGAGCCCAAGTTAAGTCTAGGCTTAATAATCCATTAACCAAACCCTAGGTGGTGCACCCGAAAATTTGGTCGCGACAATCGGTATAGTTACGACATATTTATCATAAGCTAATCTTTAAGTTACTAGATATCTCAAACTTATACATGTATGATACATTCACTCTTTGTTAGCATCCTTCAATATTAACTTAAATTCGTTTATCTCATTTTCTTCTCCATGGTCAAAATCAGTCATTAGGCAGAGATTTGCTTCGTTATCATTGTCGGATTTGCATTCAATATCACTCCATGTTTCAAGCTTTAGTGCTTGTTTCTTCCTTTCATATTTTTCCCTTTCTTTTCTTCAAAGATTGGTAGTTTGATTCTATAAAACCTGGTTTCTGCATTCATAATAGACAACATCCTTACCTTTGAACTCTTCTTCGCTTTTGTATGGCTTTCTATTCTATGAGAATTTCATTGGCTTTTTGCTTTTGAAGTTTTCTGATTTTCACATGAAGCTTTTGAATCTTCTAGTCAATAATGCCATATCCTCATCATCATCTTCACATTTTCATGATGTTTGTTCACCATCATCAAGTTTGGGGCAATAGTTTTAAAATTTTGAGAACAACTTTCCCTGTCTCCGTGCATAGGCTAAAACTCTATTATATGTATCACTAACAAACATGGCGAATGAAAATTGCTCTAAATTGCGAACTCAGTAATTTCACTTGTTTAAACAGCAGCGCTTGATTGGCGGACCAATTCAATAGCGAAGTGGAAGTTTCGATGATGGTTTCCTGAGAAATCCACGAAGTTGCGAGTGCAGCGAAAGTCAATGGATATTGCTAGTGTAATAACACACAAATGAACTAAGTTAACAGAATCTTCTTGTAGTCAAAACGTTCAGGCGTCTCCTATCATTCAACGTGGCCACGTCTAGTGTATTTTGCTAATTAGTAAGTGCTACAGCCTTGGACATCAAGTAACATGACCTCTATATATACAGAGAGATTGATTTTGAAAAATCAAGAAAACGCACAGCAAATCACCCATCAAAGAAGCAAGTTCAAAAGTTTACAAATAAATACAATCAAGAGCTTCTCTCTCTAGAGTTTCTCTCTCTACAATCCTTGTGAGTTGAGTGTGAGAAAAGCTGACTTGGGAGAAGTTCCTAAGGCCGCACGAGCAAAGGAACGCTAGATCGATCGGCCTGTGACACTTGAATATATGGTATGATTTCGATACAAGTATCGGTACTTGATCTCTCTCTTGTATTTTTTCCAGAGATAGATGATAATTAATCACTCTTTTGGTTGGAAAAATAATATTATTTAAAACAGAAGTCTTGACGAAAGGGCATCTAGACATAAGAGATTCTCTATATGTTGGCAAAGGTTAGTTTTGAATGATTAATTTTGCAAAGTCGGTCTCCATTTGATTTTGTCAGAGAATGATTAAATATTTCTTGTGCTTTAGTTTCGAGTAAAGGGTAAAGAAAGTTATGATTTCTTTTGTTAAGAGATCAAATAAAAAATTTAACTACTTTTTTTTTCCTTCGACAAATAAAGATCATGTTCGTATAATCACCAGGGCTTTCAAACATGGGACAAATTGGAGAAGACAGCGGCTGCTTCCATTCGCGCCCGCTAGGAACTCGTTGGTCTTCGATGGATTTCACAACAGACCGACATGAATATCAGCCAAGAATCCGCGGTTGTCCTGGTGCTCCAGCGCCACCAAATACACGCCATAACCACCTCTGATCTTTTGTTCAGCGACCGGAAGAAAACGTCACCATTCTAACCTTATCAGCCTTCTCTTTTTTCTTCTCCTTTTTCTTCTTCTTGTTGATGTAGACTTTGAAAGTTGGAAGTGAACATAAAACTGGAATTTACCCGCACGTTACCTTGTGAGGGACCGAGAAATGCTTAGAGGCAGCAACAATGGCTGCTTCAGGTGCGGTTCGCTTGATGGGATGCTTCCTATGATCCGCTCTTACTAGCGAAGCCAAGAAAGAAAAGAAGGTCTTGAACCAGGGTATGTTCTTCCCGTCGCCCGTCATCTTCTAACTCAAATTCTACTACTCGCACACCGGCTGAAAGTATCAAGTAAATAAGAAATAAGACAGAGAGAGAGAGTGAGAGTGAAGATGGAGGGTGAACTTTTGAACTTGCTTCTTTGATGGGTGATTTGTCGTGTGCTTTCTTTACAAAACCGATCTTATGGGTATATATAGAGGTCATGTTGCTTAACCTCCAAGGCTATAGCACTTAGCAATCAGCAAAGAGACGGGTCCAAACCGGCGTTGAAACGTGGGAAACGACTTTTTGACTTCAGAACTTTTTTTTTTTTGGACAAGCAGGACGAGTATGTTGACTCGGTCCATGTTTGTGGTGTTACTCAGGCAATTCCTTGGGACCTTCGGTGCAGCAACAATTTCATGGGACTTAGCCGGAAACCATAACTGAAGCTTCCACTTCCGTAATTAAAACTGGTTGGGTAATCGAGGGCCGGCCTTCAAACAGGTGAACAACCGAGTTTCCCATTCGGAGGTATTTTGGTAAGCCATGCCTACTAGTGCTGCCTATTATAGAGTCTTACTCAATGCACGCGCGGGGATATAACATTTTGTGTGCTAAATGCAGAGTTGTCATGTCAGTCCTGGTCTTGTGGAGGTCATCGTGAGATGACGTTTGTGGGTTTTCGATCATCTTTGTACACATAGGATTGGAATTATGCTGTTTTTCAATGTGAAGGGTAAATTCATATTACACATGATATAGAATTGGAATTCTATTGCCTTTCAATATCACAAAAAAAAAAAAACCAAAATAATAATAAATTTATCATAAATTAATTTTTTTACTACCAAAATCTCAAACTGGTACATGTGTAATATGTTTACTCCTCGTTAACTTCCGCCAAATATTATTGTTAAATTGCTAACTTGGATGTCATGTGAACTTAAATCAATCAACGGGTTAACATCACAAAAACCCTAAATCGGTATAGTTACGACATATTTATCATAAGCTAATTTTTAAGTTATTAGATATCTCAAACCAGTACATGCATGATACATTCACTCTTTGTTAGCATCCTGTCAATTTATCTCGTTTTTCATTTTCTCCATGGTCAAAATCAGTCATAAGGCAGAGATTTGCTTCATTATCATTGTTGGATTCGCATTCAGTATCACTCCATGTTTTAAGCTTTAGTGCTTGTTTCTTCCATTAGTATTTCCCTTTCTTTTCTTCAAAGATTAGTAGTTTGTTTCTATATAACCTGGTTTCTGCATTCATAATAGACAACATCCTTACCTTTAAACTCTTATGGCTTTCTATTCTATGAGAATTTCATTGGCTTTTTTGCTTTTGAAGTTTTCTCATTTTCACGTGAAGCTTTTGAATCTTCTACTCAATAATGCCATATCCTCATCGTTATCTTCACTTTTTCGTGATGTTTGTTCCTCATCATCAAGTTTGACTTTTAAAGCTATAGCTTTAAAAAGGCAATAATTTTAAAATCTTGAGAACAACTTTCCCTGTCTCCGTGCATCGGCTAAAACTCTATTATATGTATCACTAGCAAACATGGCGAATGAAAATTGCTCTAAATTGGGAACTCCGTAATTTCACTTGTTTAAACAGCAGCGCTTGATTGGTGGACCAATTCAATGGCGAAGTGGAAGTTTCGATGATGGTTTCCTGAGAAATCCACGAAGTTGCGAGTGCAGCGAAAGTCAATAGATATTGCCAGTGAATAACACACTAATGAACTAAGTTGACCGAATCTTCTTGTAGTCAAAACGTTCAGGCGTCTCCTATTATTCAACGCGGCCACGTTTTTGCTAATTGGTAAGTGCTATAGCCTTGGACATCAAGTAACATGACCTCTATATATACAGAGAGACCGATTTTGAAAAATCAAGAAAACGCACAGCAAATCACCCATCAAAGAAGCAAGTTCGAAAGTTCAACACCCCACCCCACCCCCCCCCCCAACAACAAAAAACATCTCCACTCTCTTTCTGTCTTATTTCTTACCTTCGGCTGGTCTGTGAATTAAAATAATTTTGAGTTAGAAGATGACGGGCGACCGGAAGAACATACCCTGGTTCAAGACCTTCTTTTCTTTCTTGGCTTTGCCAGTAAGAGCGGATCATAGCAAGCATCCCGCCAAGCGAACTGCGCCTGAAGCCGCCATTGTTGCTGCCTCTAAGCATTTCTCAGCCCCTCATAAGGTGACATTTGGGTAAATTCCAGTTCTATATTCACTTCAAACTTTCAAAGTCAACATCAAGGAGGAGGAGGCTGCAAAAGTTAAGAATGGTGGCATTTTCTTCTTCGGTCACTGAACGGAGGATCGGAGGTTGGAGAGTGCAATTGTCATGAAGACTCGTCAATGTTCCGGTGCTTAGGAGATTTATTTGTATTGGGGCTCAATAGTGATGTGAATTACCAAAATGCTACACTGATTAAAACCAGTTTAAATATTGATTACTAACCGATGTGTCAATGAATTACAATTTGACATATCAGTTAGTAAATCAACTTTGAAAACGGTCTCAACAGGTGTAAGATTGCTCGATCAATACATAATAAAGGGACTAGTTGAGTTTCTCTTAATAAATAAACATCTCACCGCAAAGTGTGACTTATTCGGTCGTTCCATTTCATGGTGCAATTGGGCTATGAATTGAATGAAACGCTTTCATCTGCTGATTTTGGCCCCCATCTTATACCAGAACTTATGCCCCCGGTGCAAAAACCCAACCAGAGAAGTTGGACCTGAATGACCTCGAATCCTTTCACCAACATAATTTTATCTGTTATAAAGCTTAATTTAACGTGGATGATGACTAAATAAGTATAGCATCCATATAAATTCTGGACAAGAGGACTTATATACATATAAGGCCCATAAAAGCCCCACAACAGTGATGTGGGATAATTTAATAATACCATAATGATATGATATTATACCATATGTTCCGACATTATGTAGCAGGCGAAGTGGGTCATTTCCGGTATAGAAGCAACAAGATTACATGGCCCTAACCTGTTCTCAAAGGTTGAAATTGGGGGCTAGATCGGTTGGTTTTTGTTTAGAACACTGCATAGTTCAAGGTAGATTTTCAGTTCTATCCAAGAATCATTTCTATGTTATTTTCAACTTTAAACTCTTAGTCGGCTACATTCGATCAGAACTATAACAAAAAAAAAAAAATTAAATTAAATTCTAGACAACCCTGAATAGGAGGTAAATGTGTGAGATCTTCATGTAAATAACTCTATGTTTTTCCAGCAAATGAGATAAAATTTCGTTTATTAAGTGGTCCGGCCCGGTTGACTTGGAATTAGGTTGGTCGGGATAATGTCACGGTGGAATCAATAACTCTTATTCCAGACATTGCCCCAGTTAACACGACATGGGCCTTGCCGGTTCGACCCATTGGAGATACGGTCGTGCTCTGGGCCAAGGGCCCATGTTCATCGGCACGGCCCAAGAGAGAACGATCCAAGTGGCGGAGAACCCGCAATAATTTTCTTACCTTTAACGTCCAACAATCTTGCAAGTATCGTGTTGGTATACCATTTAAGAAAACCATTGAATTACAAATTCCTTTTTCTTTTTTTTTTTTTTTGGTCGAACATTGAATTACAATTTCAAAAAGAGGAATAAGGAATGCTCTAGGGGTGAGCATGTCGGACCACCCGGATCGAAAACCGCTTGACTGCATTGGACCAACCTATTTGGTCTTGTTTCGCAGGTATTGATCTAGGTTTTGATTCCATAAAAATGGAACCGACGATTTTTAATCCAATTCCCGATTCCAAGGAGAAACCGAATTGGACCAACTCTTTTTTAATATATTTGATTTCTTAAAAATAGTAATAAACCCTAAAATTATAATAATTATAGTATTTTTTAATATATATATATATATATATATATATATATTTTTTTTTCCTAAGCAGCCGATTTCATTTTGTTGTATCATGAACTAATCACCCCTAATATGCTTCATATTATTTTTCTTGTTGGGCTAGCATGTTTCCGAGCATGAGCATGATAGGGAGACAAGCACGGGCGTACCGGCACGCTTGACTACCTGATACAGAGTGGAATGGGTTGCCCCGTTTCGCCATGTCTCTATACTTTTAAGTTCGTGACTATACATTATCTTTTCATGTTTGTAATGGGCTATGCTAAATTCAGTTAAAAGCTTAAAACTGTTGTTCCAATTTATATGGTTTACCGTAAAGATATAATGGTATTCCATTTTCTTATTAGCGGTCGAGTGATGTCCAAGTTAGTTTTCATGTTACTCAACTAATCTATTTTCCTCAACGATTTTAAGGACACGCTCTTCCACATTGGCCTGGTGCATTCAGGATTTTAATCCTCAACCACTCTCAACGATACTTAGACCAAGACTGTAAAGAGAGAAGAAAACTCCATTGTCATTTAAGTCAACATCTTCTTAGTGATACGATAATATTTTATTTTATGTTTAAATGTAGACAATTAAATAACGATATATCAAATTACTTAACGAATTAATTTTTTAAAAAGTAGATCTTAAATTGATGGCTCCGTGATTACGCATTTATTAAGGCTTGACAATTGGGAGCACCTGTGCCGATGGAAGAAATTTCTAAGTAGACCCTACTTTGAGGAGTGAATTTTCTTCAAGAAAACAAGTAACTTTCAAATGAGTTGGTGGATCTAAGTCGTTGCCAGATTTTCAAAGCATATTGCCTTATGGTGTCATAAATAAATGATGAATTACCAAATTCCTTTCACTTAGCATCCCTATGTGCTTGCCAAGCAATTTCGCCGTCAGCACCATCTACCCTTACACTCACATTTTGCTTGTGCTCACTTTAGAAAGTGGGACTATGACCTACATACATAGTATAGAGTGAGAATATTCAATCCTCCTATTGCACTTCCCACCACCCTAGTTATGCCTAGGTTCCCGATTTTTTTTTTCTTTCCTTGTACTTCATTTTTACTAGACCAAATTTATTAGTCATTAATATAGGCATTTGTCAATCCTGTCGGCCATTTGAGATCCACAATATCAACAGTTGCAGTGAATCCGAGAATAGTCCGTACTCGTGACTCACAACAAGACCTTTCAAAACGGGAGCCTGCCAACTTGAACCGAAGAAACGGTTTGTGTGGTGCGAACGCTCCGATGACAAGGCACCACTTGACGAGGAAATTTGAGGATCGCTAGCCCTTAACATACGACAAAATCTTCGGAAAGTTAAGTTCGTCAATCCTATAGGCCATGTGAGATTCAGATATCAACGGTTGTATTGAATCCGGTCTTTTTTCAGTTATGTTTAAACAAGAATATTCCATACTCTTACAAGACCTTTCCAAACGGTAAGCCTCCCAAATTGAACCTGAAGAAACGGTTTGTGTGGTGCAAAAACTACGTTAAAGAGGACGCCACTCTTAAGTCGAAATTGAGGATTGCTAGCCCTCAACATATGAGTCATATGGCCAAAGTCATTATAAGGCTACATTTGTCAATTTTGTAAGCCATGTGAGATCCAGAATATTAACGGTTGTGAAAATCCAGTCCTTTTTAAGTCGGATCTAATAAAAAATATTCCACATTCATGACTTACAAGACTTTTCAACACGGTAGACTCCCAATTGAACCAAAAGAAACGGTTAGTGTGATGCGGAAGCTACGTTGAAGAGTCACCACCTGAAGTCGAAATTTGAGGATCGCTAGCCCCTCAACACACGACCGAAGTCATTGGAAAGCGGCTTCTTGGATCGCCCATCGAAAGGGCACGGAAATACAAGGTCCTCGGATCGCCCAGAAATAAAGCTCATCGGATCACTCATTCTCTCTCTCTCTCTCAATAATTCTAATTGCTCCACCCACGATCTCATTTTCTCGGTATCACCATCATATCCTCCTGGACAAACTCGTCGGGACCTTGGTGATCGCACTTGAGATTATTCTATTCTTGTTCCACTTTGAGTGGATGTTAGGCAATCATTGATTCATTTGGGGATGATGCCATAGGGCACGATCTCTTCTCTCACTCCACACAACAGTCGGATGTGAGTTTCGCCGAATCGTGCGCACAATGTTTATTATGTGGAATATGATGAAGACGTCTCTGGTTTCTGGTCAAACTGGCAATACTTAATGCAGATGAACGGCCAACCATGTTGACCGTGGCTTATCCTAAGTCACACGGCAGTGGGGGAGATTTTGCGGACAGACCCAACTAGTATGACTGAGTGCTGCTGAGGAAGCATAAGAAATTCTTGAAATACATAATGCATTTGTGGAATTCTTGAGTTAAATCTTTCTCTAGTTCCATGAAGTCGCGCCGGGGATTGATTGGTTTGGTAGTGCTGCACTTTTGAAAACATTTTCTGGGTTTTGAACTGATGGAGCAACTCTTTTGTGCAGCATGATGTTAGCATTGCGTGATCCAGTTTTGTTTGCTTCATGTGGCCGCAGACTATGAAAACAGTTAACATGCTTGCGAACTGGAAAATACTTGTGTAACAACAGATAAATTGATATGAGAGAGAGTCTGGTCCACAGTTCTAAGAAGGCAAATTTTTGCAACATGTATAACTTGACATTACATCCTTTGAAGTATTACAACTGTTGGATATCTGCACCACCCCCTAATTATCTTTGCAGCTCATGTATGTAATTAATCAATGGCAAGTTTGGAATGATACATGAATCTGATTATTTAAAATTCAAGGTATAACTGTTGGCCAACACTTCTCGTTCATTTACAGTAACCGCCGGTGACAGGAACTCTGAAAAACTTGACTCCGATGTGTTTCTGAGCTTCGACTATGACGTGCACCATCGATGCCATTATTGTGAAGGGCACGTCTTGCCGCATTTGTATTCCGATGTTCAGTGGTTGTGATCAGATCATGTACTTACCAGTGGCTCATCTAACAGTTGCAAGCACTCCTGAGGATTGGCATAGAAGTAATCTTCTTCCTTCGGTCTATCTGGAATCACGACTCGCAACTTTGGGCTGCCCATCCGAAGTGAATGAGTTTCCTTAACGAGATAAGAGAACTCATCCCAACCCAACGATCCATTCATGTACCGATCGACCAAACTGACCAGAAGCTTTCTGTCTAGCGAAATAGTCTTTTTGAAGCCCAAGAATCTGAAACAGAGTTTTCAAATGAGGTAGAGACTCAAATTTCATGCACCAACCTTAATACTAAAGCAGGTTACAAGAGTACCATAAACATATAAGAGACTACACATTAATTTACCTTCGATGGCCTTCGACAACTTTGGCCATATTCCCATCGTACGTTGGAATAAATATATCACTTGCCAACGAGACTAAATAATCTAGTGCAGCCATTTGCGATGAGTGATTCTGGAAAAACTTCAAATCGACGGGTTTCAGCAAAGTCTCTTTCCTTACCTGAACCAAATCAACAGAGTTATCTAAAAAACAGTCACAGACATAGCAGGCGGTTAAAGAAGATTCAGAAAATCTGTTTACTTCAACTGACCAAGTTATGAAAAGACGACTTCAGAGTTGCCATCCTTCTCTCTCCACCATATATCTCTCCAGCGGCAATGTATATTTGGACGTTTCGATCAATACCCAGTGCATCTAGAACAAGGGCAGTTTCTTCTGGTGTTAAAGGGCAGAAGCCTTCTCTTCTTTTCATCTCTGAGTCTATCACTTTCTCCTTCCACCAGGGATAAGCATATCTATAAAGTGCGAAATGTCAGACGATTTCTAGAGTACTAATAATGAAAAGGTGCCAATTTGAAGATGCAAAGAAGGATTACCTGAGTCGTGTCAACTCCTCTACCTCCTCACTGTTGCAACCATGAGAGCAGCCGGAGAAAGCGAGCATGTCCATTTCATATCTCAGATGCAGGACCAAGAAGGGACCCTTTTCCCTCAGGATACTGATGGCTTTTCTACCTAATTCCTCTATCTGGGGAGTAAATCTCAGAGAATTAAAGTTTACTCGACACCGCAGCTTCTGAATTTCCGGAGGCAGCCCATTGTTGGCGAGCCGAGTGTCCGTTCGAGTCAAATGTAGAACTTTGTGCTTTCTCACCAGAGGAAGTATCTGTCGTGGATGGTTCAAAAATTGAGATTCATTCCGCGACAGGACTGATCTAAATAGTAGCTTCGTTTGTATGGACTTACTTGATCAAGGTAGTAAGAAGGGTCAGACCAACTGATGGGCGGCAACGAGTAGATAATTCCTAGTTCCACTCTTTTCTTGAGCCTCGGGGGTAAGTCTTTCAGTATACGGACTTCATCTCTCAAAGAAGAGATGAAATGATCCACGTCAAATATGTCTTGGAACTCACTGCCTCATCAAAATTCAACAAAACTTTAAGCTTCTCTTATGTGGATGCATCATCCATACATTGGCAAGTCCATGGAGAGATATGGAATTTACCTCGGGTCAGCCCAGAAGGAGGTTTTGTCCAGTTCGGGAACAATTAGAGTGACATTCAAGTATCTGGCGATAGCAACCATGTCGCATATCTGTCAAGCAAATTCAAAAGTAAGAGAGATGGAAATTCACATGAGGAATAGCAGGTGAGGATTAAATGATAACTGAAAGTCGACATGGTTCTTTTATGCAACTAAGTTGAGAAGACTCAAAACAACTCACAGCAGCTCGCATTTGATTGAGCCCTCCATTGCATGAAACCATAAGATAACCATTGTTGATGTAAACCCCTGAAAAGAAATCATGGGGTTAAGCTAAACAGCAACATTGGAAGCGTCAACCTGATTGAGACATGGTTCCAAGAAGCATACATATTATCAAGAAAATTACCAACCTAGAAAAAACTAAATACAAATGTCCGGAGGGTATCAAAAAGCTCATGTAAACAAATTTCTTGAAATTCTACATCCCCAGTGAGCAAATTAATCCAGATGAAGGCTCAAGCACACGCATAAAGAAGCATCAGTTGTTTGGTGACAAAACTTTCATTATTCTGTCTAATCTTTTCTTTTCACGGAAAAGGTGTTCACAAGCCAACTTACTCTTTGGGGGAAGCCGGATTTTGGCCGGTATAGAAGATGATTGAACTGCCAAAGAATGATCTGCAGGATTAAAACAAGAAGGCCAGCCCTTCAACAATCTCGGACCCCAAGTCTCCCCGATCGCCATCAGCTGAACGACGCAAATCCAAATCAATGCCGTCGTGGTCGCTCGCAGAATCCAGAGCTTCATTCCAGATTTTGAAACAACCGAGCTCTTGAATTTCTGAACCTTACCCTCTTTCAAGAGTCCCATCCCCATTTCACACTCGTCTCTATGATCACAATCCTCCACGCACTTCTCTAATCTACACATCTTAGCATCTCTCGCTCATGCCACGAAATTCATTCACTCGCTGCTCTTGCGATAAAAACCCAGAATCAGTACCAAGTAACTGTCCCTATCCTCGTAAATTCAGCACGACCATGAGCCAATTAGTGCCACTTGATTGAACAGTGAGAGGGTATCGAAATGGTAACACAAAAATTCAGGAATCTAATCTAATCTGACTCAATCTGAGCTCTCGTAATATTCTAAGAGCCACCATTTATCACCACGAGGCGACCTCATAATCAATAACTCAACCAGCAGAGTAAAGACACCTCGAAACTCTAAAACCTCCTCGATGTACATAAACTTATTCAGCAGTCACAGAAAAACCAATGCACATCTCCATGTCCTCATACCTCAAGTCTCCCAGAAAAAAACAAACGACGTGATCTTCCCAACTTCAGCATTACAATCTCCAGAATTTAACAAAAACCCAGAAAGGACGGGAGCATCAACTCGTGCTTAAACCAAAGAAGAGCGTTACTCCCTGTCTTAAGTCGCCGCCCGATCCACAAGGCATTTACTGAAGCAAGAAAAAGCCCGGAAAAAGCTAAAACCAACTTCCACCCACACTCTGCAGAAAATAAAAGAAAAACCCTTTTTGGCTTCTGACAAATTCTTTCCCACCATAAGTTCGAAAGCAAGAATGCCTTCACATGAGCAGATAAACCACAAAGCTCTTTCCTCTTTCAGCTTTCACAAGAACCCACGCTCCCGAAATGAGCACGGACTAAATTCCCGGCGAGACTTTCCGAGCAGATCCCGGCCAGAACACCCCCAAGAAGAGAGACAAAGACAGACAGGGACAGGGACAGAGACAGAGACAGAGCGGGGGGTGGCAGTAAATAGCACCGCGAAGGGCAGTGGGAAAAGCCTATGATTAAGGCGCAAGCGTTGATGTGATATCCGAAAAAAAGAAAAAAAACGAAACACGCATTATATAAAAGAGGCGTGAAAGGTGGGAAGAAAGCCGTACGGGGGCGGATCGCACCGTTTCTTGGTATGCTCTTCTTGTCAACTTAATCATCATAATCATCCACAATGACCCCGCCCGACCTAATTCTTTACAATACGTGTCAAGAAATGATGACCATCAAGAGCCCCGTCAATCAGTCATTTATCCTAAGCAAGAGGGTCAAACGCTCTTGATGACAGACAGCCGGCCGGGACAGAGCATCATCAGTCCTTGCCTTGCCTTGCCCTGATCTAAAATTTATCAAAAATGGGGTTCGCGTCGGATCCTTGCTGTTCTGCCGAATTATAGCTTTGACTTGACTTGACTCGGGAGGTGTCCAAAGGGCAACGCATAGTAGCACCTTGTTTGTTTTTCTGCTCGTTAAGAGTCATCGCCATCGTTATTTCCTTAGCGTGCAATTTTTTGGCTTATGCGCATCGTTTGGTGCTTGCGATGTTTCACCGATTGGGGCTTTGAATTCCTCTTTGCTGAGAAGGGAATGATCCGAATCGACACTGATTCCTTCCTCCGCGATTGACGCGGGTAGCTTGCGGACGTGACCTCCTGACGAGAGTTGCGTATCCCTCACTAGTCAAAAGGCCGAGGACTGGAGTTGTCATATTGACAGCCTCGTCGGCGTCCGCTAGGGGTTTGAGAGCCGTTGAACCCCCTACGCTCTCCATGTACTTTTTGGGGCAATTGAATCGGTGACTAGTTACAGCACGTCTTTTCTCTCTCTCTAACATCACGACCCCCTTCGCTCTCCATGTACTTTTTGCGGCAATTGAATCGGTGACTAGCTACAGCAAGTATATTCTCTCTCTCTCTCTCTCTCTAACATTGCAAAGAATCTTAAATTGATATATGTGCAATAAATTTACAACTCCAAACCAACACACCTATAACGAATTTATTTACTATTAGTTTCCATTAAACATTACTTCAAATTATTGAGTTAGAATGTATCGGTTTGGGGATTTACCATATGTTTATCACAAATATATCAGTTTATGATTTTCGTGATATTAATCCAATTACAAATAATAAATATATCATAGATATATCAGTTTTTGGTTTTTGTAGCTAAAAATAAGTTTGCAATAACTTTGTGACACGTGTACCAATTTTAGGTTTTGGGCGAATAAAAAATTAATTTGTATAATTTTATTACAAATATACCAGTTTGAGATTTTTCTTAATATTAACCATTTCTTTATAATAAAAAAAAAACTATTGGCTATCAATTTATTGGTTAGTAGAACTAGACCTATCAAACGAATCGGTCAAATCAAGTTTGGGTTAAGTCGAAAATGACCCAACTCACATTAACCTGTTCTAATCCATTATACTAAATCTATCCATACATAACCTAACCATACCTAACACATACTCAACCCGACCCATTTTGCTAAAACACTTTATATTTAACTAAGATAAAAGCACGGAATAAGTGAGTGCAAGATTAAGTGAGAGCGAGAGAGACTCATAGAGTTGAGTTGAATCTAAATAAGTTTAAATCCAATTAAATCAATTTATAACTTATTTACTGAATATGACCTATTCATATAACAACTCAATCCATCAAACATAGGTCAAGCAAGTGGTCTATGACCCATTTTAACAAGTTTAGGTAACGCTTATATGACGTCCAATTAGCACCACGTGTCCATTTCATAGCATAGACGCCATAAGGCAATTGGGGCTACTGACTAGATGACTTAATTTGACAAATCGAAAAAAAAAAAAAAAAAAAAAAAAAAAAAAGAGAGAGGATGCGAGTGTGAATTAAAAAAAAAAGTCATATGGTCAAGTGGCAAAAACGATGAAATATAGAGAATCAAGATTGTACTTAACCCATGAAACAAATTTTAAAGCTTCATCTAGCAATTGTTAACTTTTTTTTTTTTTTTTTATGCCAAGGATCTAACCTAGCTCACCAACCTAGCTCACCTTCGGGAGCATAACACTAGTTGGTGGAGACTGACCCAACAACCCACCGCCGAGGCCCTCCACTTAAATCACGAAACTATTTTGAGAGTCGTGAACAACTCAGGAAATCAAACCCCTGACCTAGTGTTCAAATCAGGGGGTATGTCTCGATCAGCGTAGACATGCGTGGGGGTATGTCTCAACTAGCGTAGCCATACGTGGGTGGGTAATTGTTCTTGTTTATACCTACGTAGCAATAGAATTAGACCCAATAATAACAACAACAAATTAGATTACAATGATCGAATCATAGAGGTTATCCTTTCTATTTATTTGCACTTTTTTCTTTGAACATCCAACAACCATCCTGTTATGGACTTTTCCTCTCCGAATCCAAATGCTTCGAACGGATCTCTTTTTTCCATGTTGGAATCTCACAAAACCAGAATTCTGATTTGACTGGTAAAACCTGCGTATATCATCTCACCACGGATTGGGATTGCATGTTATTATTACATGCGAAGACTGGATTGTACGTTAATTGGGATTGCACGATGAAATTAAAATCGAATGCTATTTTGATGGGATTGGATTTATGCATGTTTGAACAAATGCTTCTTTTGTTGGGATTAGTGGTCGTTTCATGGTAGGACATTGTTTGTATACGCCAAGTGTATCCATTAGTTTGGCATTAGATTCAGGCATGTCTGATTGCACGTTGTTCGAACGGGATTGGATTCATTCCTATTAGTTGTTTTCCGTACATGAATTGGATTCGTCCCTATTAGTTGGATTCATCCCTCTTGGCTCTTGCATGCGTGGCAGCGTAGGGGAGGTGTACTGGCCATTGGTTAGGCTTGGATTTATGACTTTTTGAGCCTGTACTCGTCCTGAATTGGATTTATCCCTTTGTTTAACTTTCTTAGAACAAGTTGCATTTTTTTTTTTCCTGAAAAGATACTAATCACAGCACGACAAGCTGACTACATATATAATACGAGTATCGTGAAATCCCATGATATTACGTGATAGAACTCGACAAAGGAATGCGGTATCAAAAGAGCGATGTCAGAGCGCTAACTCTTCCCCACAAGAAATCGAACCTTTGGACTAGATTTTAATTTGCTTAGAATGGTTGACCTATACTTATATATGGTTGATTGACTTTTCCCAATACATTGAATTTTGGGTTCTTAATCGACCTAAAAGAAATAATTGGTAGTGACTCCTAAAGTGATTTAAGATTTTAAATCACATTAGCACACCTAGAGCTAGGCAAACTCTAGGCCATAGATAATTGGGACGGATTTTCAAACTTTTTATTCTTTCTACTTGGATCCTCAATTTCAAAAATAACGTACTTACAAGATCCAAAACGCAGGTTTCGAGGTGTTACAAAGTCAATATTTAAAAATCGACCCCGAATGAACTTTAACAATGGAATATAGGTTTCACATCACCATGCCATTATGTCCTACACATAATTTTGCACATGTCATCACATCATCGTGGATGTTCTTATGTGATTTTATCACATTACTTTACATGTCATCATGCATGTTCGGATGGCGGACGCATTTCATATGACAGTCACATCATATAACAGAAAATATGTGATGAAACAAGTCAACAAAAAATCGGTAACTGCCAATTTAAGCATCACATGCACCACAATAATTATAGGACAGTGACAATAGAGTCGATCAATCACATTACATCGGTCCGTAACTCACACGATAAAAATTATACCATTCAGAGGCTACGACGTACCTCCCAACCCTCCTTCCCTTGAAGGAATTAAGGTTACTGACCTCGGCAGGAGATGCTGTCTTTGGGCCAAGAGATGGGGATGAGATGTGCAAAGCAAAGGATAGGAGGGGCGCAGGCTTTCCTGAAAGGGCGAGGCTCTAGTGGGTCTGACCTAATACAGCCTGTTCTTGTCGAAAGATGCACAGACCGGGATGATCACGTGCGGCATCTGTCGCCGAATCGCAGCAGCAGCAGACAGGGACAAAAGCACGATCACGGAGATTTGTCGCGAGTCGTGACTGTAAAGCGCCAGCATTCTACTGCACCGGCCTTTCTCCTCAATGATTTTATTGATTTTTATAAATTGGGCCCATGGAAAAAGATTTCAGCCACTAGACTAGAAAGAGAGATCGAGAACGTGAGGATGACAATGGAGTGTTTATTTGAGTATTGTTGGTTGCTACGACAACAAAAGAAGCTCGAAAATTGAATCCGAGAGAGAGAAAGAGGACCATGACAAGACGTGACTTCGACTAAGGCTCCGTTTGTTTTGAGGAAAATGTAGTGTTTCTAGAAAATATTTTCCAAAAAGTCATTTTTCGAGAAAATGTAGCTATTTTCCAATATTCGGATGAAACTTGAAAATGAAGTGGAAAATATTTTTCGCTATTTGATAAGGATAATATTTTCCTCCATATAATTTTTTTCATTTATTTTATTTTTTAAAATAATTTTTTTATATTTTAAAATCGATTTTTAATTATTTTTACTTTTTAAAATCGGTTATTCAAATATTTTTTCATTTTTATTTTTATTTTCTTTGTTTTCCATCATCTTCTTCTTTCTTGGCCGATCGGCCGCCACGGTGATGGCCAGCGATTGGCATAGGTGAGCCTTGAGCTCGCCAATCTAGCAACGCCTGAGTTCAGTGAGGTCGAGTCTCACCAGATTGGCGAGCGTGAGCTTGTGGCCGACAAGTGGCAAGCCTGAGCTCGCTGGAGGTAGGCGAGCCTCGAGCTCGCGAGCGAGCTCAAAGCTGGCCTTGGCTAGTCGCCAGCCATTCTTGTAGCCGGCGACTGGCTAAGAAAGAAGAAGCTGGGAAACAAAGACAAGAAAAAGAAAAGAATAGAAAATTAAAAAAAATAATTTGAATTAAAAAAGAAAAAGAAAATTAAAAATAATTCAAATAAACAAAATAAGAAGAAGAAGGGGGAGGAGGAAGTGATGATTTGTAAATGTATGAGATAAGAGAGCTCAAGTGAAGAAAATATTTTCCACTTTTCGAAAGTGAAAAACATTTTCTCCTAATTTAGAAGATTTTTTTCCTTTCACGGAAAATGTTTTCCTTAAGGAATTCATTTTCCGTGAAACGCACGTTGGAAAATTCAGAAATTTTTTTCCTGAAAATTAATTTTCGCAAAACGAACGGAGTATAAATGTGCAAAGGAAGTGAAGACGGCCTTGACAATAGCAACGAAGCTCGAAGAGGATGGTGGTGGAGAGGAAAGCTCGATAAGAAAATGGGAGGGGCCAATTCTTAGGTTTTCCATATTTTTTTATGGCTTTCATTTTCGAAGAAATATTAATATAAATAATCAAGCAGGAAAGGAGAAGGGCAAGATGCTGGGCTCACAGGGTTTGTTTGGTAACCATTTAAACTTGATCTTTGGATTCTCGATTTTTTGTTCCCGGAGTAGTTTTGGAATAAAATCGTGTTTGGTAAATTCTAAATTTTTGTTTCTGGAAGTAGATTTGAAACAGAATCAAGAATAATAATAAAAAAAAAAAAGTTGATTCTTGTTTTCAGGAACAAATCTAAAAATCAAGCATTTTCCTCTTTTTCTTCTCTTTTCTCGTCTTCTTTTTCATCTACCGCCACCGCCGTCGGTCGCCGGCAACCGGTCCGGTGAGCTCACCGGAGGCAAGCCCAGCCACTGGCAAGGCTCGCCCAGCCTCGCCGGTGGCTAGGCAGGCCTCGCCCAGCTTGCCTAGCCCCGTAAGTAGGGCCAAGCGCGGTTCCCGGGTTACCCGGGAACCGAAACTGAACCGGAGGAGGGTCCGGTTCGGTTCCCAGTTCCAAGGGGGACCGGTTCCGGTTCCGGTTCCTTTTTTCTGGGAACCGGAACCAGAACCGGAACCAGTCCTGGAACCGGAACCGGAACCGGTTTCGGAACCGGAACCGGTTACTTAGGGCAGAAAAAGCTCGACCTTGGATGTTCTAGTGACTTGTATGTGATGTTCTAGTTGAATTTTGGCTTTGGCCTCTAAATGAAAGTTGTAAAGGACTTCTTGGAGTATAACATAATCAAATTTGGGACAAAAAAAACAAGTATAAGTGGGTGAAATCGTTATTCTTTGTAAAGACTGGATCTGGAGATTTTGGGACCGACCCTTGATGAAAGCATGGACTGTAAGGCAACCTTTTTGTCGAAATTTCAATTCGGTTTCTTAACAAAAGTTGTAAAGGACATCCTGAGGTAAAACATATCAAAAATTTAGAGAAAAAAAACAAGAATAGGTAGGTGAAATCGTGGTCCTTTGGAGATGGTTAGATCTGGAATTACGGTACTACGAACAGGGATTTTAACCGTCCATATTTAATTATCTAGGACGAATTTGACTTCGATGTTTTCATGAAGTATCTATCTTATGGTCTTGGCTATCACATAGTCGAATTTCATAATTTTTGAAGGTCATTTGGGTATTTAATCAGAAATGTTTCTAAAACTGTGCAATCTGATGTGTTCGGATCTTGTAAGTTGCAATGTATGGACTATATCATTTTGTATGAGGTTATTTTGGAAATGTGTTCTGCATGAAATATCTCTCTTCATGTCTTCCCTACAACATATTTAAATTTCGTAATTTTTGTAGTTCATTTGCCTATTTAACCAAAAATGTTTCAAAAACTGTGCAAGTAGAGAATAGGAAAAGTAAATCGATTTTATCTTTTAATCCAGAACGAATTGGACTACAATTTCTTCATGAAACTTATACCTCTAGGTCTTAAATATAACGTGTCCAAATTTCAGAATTTTCTGTGTTCATTTAAGGGTTTAATCGAAATTGTTTTCAAAACTTGTACCTCTAGACATTCTTGTTCTAGTGGTGTTTTATTTCTACTTTCTAGTTTGCTATTTGTTTTGAAATTTCTAATTATATTCTATTATTGTTGTGTAGTGCGAAGTTAATGTATCAAGATAATATGTCAATGGGAAGTTACCGTGTAGTATACGCGTACATTATAGTTTTTTTTTGTAACGTGCGCATACGTTATATTTTTTTTTTGGTAACGTGCGTGCACGTTATAGTTTTTTTTGGTAACGTGCGCATACGTTATATTTTTTTTGGTAACGTGCGCATATGTTATAGTTTTTTTTTTTTTTTGGTAACGTGCGCGTACTTTATATTTTTTTTTGGTAACGTGCGCATATGTTATAGTTCAAATCTGAAAATAACAAAAAAAAAAAGAACCTGTTGGAACCTGGAACCGACCCTGGAACCTGTGACAGGGTAGGTTCCGGGTTCTCGGTTCCCACAGGTAGGTTCCAGGTTCCTCATTTTGAGGAACTTGTACCCGAGGGTAGGTTCCAGGTTCCAGACGGAACCGAACCGGAACCTGGAACCGCTCACCCCTACCCGTAAGTGGCCAAGCGGGCCTCACCCAGCCTCGGCGAGGCCTACCTAGCCACCGATGAGGCTTGATTGATGAGAACTGGCGATACTCCGGTGAGGTCACCGGCCACTTAAAGAAGAAGAGTAGGAGAGAGAAAGGAAAATAAGAAAAGAAAAAAAAAAAGGAAAAAAGTAAAAAAGAATATTTAAAAATTAAAAGAAAATTATTTGGAGTAGAAATTTTGAGTATAGTACCAAACGCAATTCTATTCCAGAATCAGAAATTTTGAACAGTTATCAAATGGCTTAAAATGTTTAGAAATTGTTCCTAGGAACAGAATAAAAAAAAATCATTTATAATCAGAAATTGTTCTCGGGAACAAAATCGTTACTAAACGTGTCCTAAGTATCATCCATCGTGTCTAAGACAGGTTGGCTTCAAGTACATGTACATGTTACTACAATACATGTACATATTACTAATTATTTCTTATAAGTAGCTTCGCAGTGTGGGCCAAGGTACCAACTCGTCTTGCATAAATCCCCAATTTGTTGACCTATTTCTCATTTACTAGCATACAATTTCCCCGGGGATAAGTACACTAATGGTGCCATAAGTTGTGTACGACGCTCACTTTGGTGCCAAAAGTTTCCGCTGGATCACTTAAGTGCCAAATCGGAGGAAAAATGATCACTTTGGTGCCACCGACGACAGATTCCGGCCAAAATGATTACGTGGCTTTTATATTTAAAAAAAAATCGAGAAGCCTTTTAAACGATGTCGTTTTGTTAATTCCTTAAGAAAACAACATCGTTTTGTTGTCCTACGTGGATACCCTCACAAAAACGATGCCGTTTTGTTAATTTTATTTGGAGATTGAAATTAGGGTTTTTTTGTCCGCCATTGCTCATCTACCGTCACTCAGCCGCTGTCCCTCAACCACCGTCACTTGGCCGCCGTCCCTCGGCCACCATCGCTCAGCCGCCATCCCTCAATCTCCATTGTAGTTGCTTGCCACGGCAAGACAAAAGAAAGAAAGAAAAAAAAAACGAACAGAAAATCCCGAGAAAGAGGGAGGCCTCGACGATGAGGGTGGAGGAGGGGATGGTGGGGCCACGACTGCCGCCTTCGTAGCAGCTGGCTTCGCCGACAACCTCCGTGGCGTTCCAGATCTTCGCGGCTACCATTGGCCGGATCGCTTGTGCTTCTGGGGATTTTTCGAGCCTGTGTTTCCTCTGCACCCGACGATATTTCTTGGGAAAAGGCGGTGGTGAGGCTGAGATTCGGGGATTTGAAAGGTTGATAAGATGATTAAAAATGAGGGAAAACTACTAGGGGAGGGCGGAGGCGAATGCGTGGTTTCTTTTCTGGAAAATTACTGGTGTTGCTGGTTCTCCACTGCTGGTGTAGCTGGTTCTCCACTGCTAGTGTTGTTGGTTTGGTGCTGTTGGTGTTGCTGGATCTGTTCAGGGAGGAAGACGACACAAAACGGCGTCGTTTTGGTGTTAGGATGCTAAAAACGACGTCGTTTGAAGGCCTAAGTGATCTAATGGAAACTCCGGCGAGCCACATCAGCATAAGAAATTAATATAAAAAAAAGGCCACGTCAGATTTCCGGCCGATCAGATCGGCGTTGGCACCAAAGTGAGTGTTTTTCAAATTTTTTGGCACTTAAATGATCTGACGGAAACTTTTGGCACCAAAGTTAGCGTCGTACACAACTTATGGCACAATTAGTGTACTTATCCTCAATTTCCCCCGAAAAGGACAGGGCACTGGACTCCGTGTCCACCGTCAACAAAATCTTCATATACATGATTAGGTGGTCGACGTGCCCTTGCATAAAAAATCATTTGTGTATGTTAAACTGGTAAGGGTATGCTCCCACGCACCCTTTTGCCGTCCGTGCAATTTTCCCTTAAGGATTTAACCATGCCTAGACCACTTCAAAAGTGATTTTCGAAATAAACAAGTGATAGAAGCTAAAAACGTATAAAATTACTATGTGCTTGATAACTATTCTGTTTTCGGGAACAATTTTTGATCAGAAATGATTTTTTTTTTATTCTCGAGACCAATTTCTAAGCATTTGAAAGCGTTTAATAATTGCTTAAAATTTCTATTCTTGAAATAGAATTACGTTTGGCATTATTCTCAAAATTTCTAATCAAAAATATTTTCTTTTAATTTTTAAATAGTTTTATTACTTTTTTCTTCTTTTCTTTTTTTCTTTTCTTTATTCTCTTCTTCAAGCTTTAGCTGGTTGCCAGCCTCGGGATGACTAACAATTGGTCAAACAAGGGCTAGTGACCTTACTGGAACATCACTAGCCCCCGGCAAAGCCTATGACCTCTGTAGCACCGACACGGACACACGACACGCGACACGATACGACACAACACGACATACCGACACATTATATATTAAATAAATATTTTTATATATACATGATTAATTATTATATTTAAATTAATTTATTCAAATTCATAAATAAATAAATAATAAAAAAGAGCCTATAATAAATCTATACTAATAACATTAATAAATTTATTCATAAAAAATTGGAAAGACATTTTTTGACTTTAACAAAAGTTATCGATGAAATAAATAACTAACGAGAGATTATAGTCAAAATAAATTTATATTTTTCTACGATGATCAAAATTTATCATTATTTAACATCTAGTGCTTTTATTTTTTGAAATAACTTTTTAACCCGTCTATTTATTTATTTTTTAGCCTTACCGTGTATTAATAAAGTTAGTTAACGTTCAATATTTTTTGTAGGGCTAAATGGGTCCCACCCATTTATTTCAGCCTATGTTTTCTTCCCCCACCCCACCCACCGCCTGCACCTGTCACTTCCCAAAGTCATGCTGCACAAGGCTTTCTTTCTTCCCCAGAAGCTGTCGACGCGTCGTCACTCTCCTTGCTCTTCTTCCAAAAATTAAAAAAGCAATCGGTAAAGTAACAGCCCAAAGGTCAAAAACCCTAGCAATCGCCTTCTTTCTCCTCTCCCTTGCTCGGTCTCCACCTCTCTCACCGTTGCCTCGCCTCCGTTCCCCACTTTGCCGTTGTAGCCTCGCGTCCAGCCCTCCATCGCGGCATTGCGGTTTTCCATCTCGACGTTGCAGTCGGCAGTCGCAGTTGACCAAGATGATCGAGAAGGCTTCTTGGCGTTGTAATCAGCGGTCGTAGCCCTCCCTCGCCATCGCTCGCAGTGTCGCCTCAGCTCTCTCACCCTTACCTCCACCCTCCATCACCTTCTTCCCTTTGCACCTGCAGATTTGCCCACAAACCTTTGGACACGCTCCGATGCGCGTGTTGGAAACTCTGACACGTGTTGACCGCGTGTTCGAGCATGTCCGAGCATGTCAGACAAGTGTTGGGGTGTCCGACACGACACGAAGGCCCTCTAAATGTGTCCGTGCTTCCTTGCCTATGACATCCTCAATCCGTCCCGATTTTCAGAACGAGATTACATTGGCATCCAATTTTCAGATGGGATTACAATGTGGATTGGTAGACCCTAAAAATGCCGAAAATGCCACTTTAAGGTGAAAACTCGATTTTTCATTGGCGAGGCACAAAAATTCAAAAAAGTGGAAATGAGCCACAAGCGAGGGCCTAAGTGGGCCCAAGCCCACGATTGGGCTGCCATGGGCCGAAGCCCACCATGGACGGCCCAAATGGGTCTAAGCACGTGTGGGTGGCCCAAGGGCCTCATGCCCAAGATGAGGGGCCCAAAGGAGCTATTGGGCCACCCAAGCCATTTTGGTCATTTGGGGACATGTAAATGCATTGTGCATAAAAACTTTTGGAAGTGTTCTAATTCTGCTTGATACTGCCGAAAGCTATGGCACGTTGTAAATTTGATTCTATGCAATGCATGTGCTAAGGCAAGATAAGAATGCCTATGGGGTTTGATTTAATAGCTTGGGTTGGTTATTTGGGGTTGAAAGCCATGAAAATGATGTTTGAATACATTTGGATAATTAAAAGACATTTGCACATGAGACACTGCACATTCTTATTTCTACTACATAAGTATGTGATTTATTGTGAGAACTGCCTATATGTTTATGTTATGATGATTTGAGAGGGTGAGTTAACAATTCTTGATTATAGTTAAGGCAAAATAGGATTTGCTTTGCTATTGATTGCCATTGATAGATAACTTACACGTTTAGGTCGTTTCGAGGAGCATAACCTCCCTACTCGAGATTTAAGAATTTTACTCATTGAGTTAATCTCACTATTGTTGTTCAAATTTTTTCAGGCCCTAAGAATGTATGAACCATTCTGCTAAGTTTGTTTTGGGGTGCCTATAAATTAGGACACCGAGGTGACTTCCTATCCAGTTGAAGGCAAGGACACTAGATACAAGAAGCAGGTGACCACCATTTGGGTGGATGAGGGGTTGCTTAATCTAGTGTCCCATAGGTTCAAAGCCTAGTACGTTTGGTTTAGAGGGGAGCGCTAGGGCCCTCTTTGATGTTTTGATGGATCATCAAGCGAGGATCCAAGGGCACTATTTGGGACCCCATAGTTGTGGATACCCTTGATGATGGGGTCGCTGACCCAGAGGTGGACTCAAATACGGAGTCGAACCCTTAGCTTGAGCGGTGGTATCATAACCTAGACATGGACTGGACGCGTAAGGGATATCACCCTTTTGAAGTTCCCTCGTAGTAATAAAAGTGCTAGATTAATCCTGAACCCTATTGGACGTATGTATGGCTAAGCTTTTGGATTATGTATGAAGTGGTGTATAGTGGGTGACACATAATTTTGTATGGAAGTATGTTGTTATGAATGTATAAAAGTGTGTTTTATACTATCCCTGTATTGAATGGTTGGGTGATTGGTTTATGCTTCCACTTGTGCATAATTTAATAAAAACACAAATGGGTCAGCAACACCTTTTGGGACGTCACAATTAAATGACCTAAGTAAATGATAAGCGTGGGTTGTCGCGAGTCTAAAGTAGGTTGGGGCGTGGCAAGGTTGCTCCTTGTCGACCAAGCCTTGTTGACAGCCGGGCGAGGCTTAGCCGAGCCTTTGTTGGGTGAGGAGTCTCGCCTAAATCTTGTGAGGTTGAACCCTGCTGATAGTTGAACGAGCTTCATCAAGCCTTTCCGGGCAAGGTGAGGCTTGCCGGTGGCTAGGAGAGGCCTGGGCAAGGTTTGCTAGTGGTTGGGAGAGGCTTGGGCGAGACTCGCTTGGCCATCGATGAACTTGCTGGACATTGCCAAATCGATCGTCGGCAACGATGGACGATAGTGGCGGCTAATGGCGGTGGAGGTGGAAGAAGAGAGAGAAGAGGAAGAACAAGAATAAAAGAAGAAGAGAAAAGACAAAAAACAAATTTGGGTTCACTTGATTCTAGAATTGTTCATGGGAACAAAGAATCAACTTATTTTTACTCATTGATTCTATTCCAAATTTATTATCGGGAACAAAAAATTTATCAAACGAATTTTTGTTCCACATTTATTTACGGGAACAAAATAATAGAATCGATTACTAAATGACAAGTTGCCAAGCATGCCCTTAATGGGGCATGATGGGTGAGACTTGGTCCCCCAAGTTCAAAAGAAGCCCACAATTTAGCTCATATTCTAAGGGTGAGTCTCAGCTGTGTTCTAAGGTTATTGTCATTAGACTTATTTTATCAGATAGACTAGTATATTTTCAACAATCCTTCCAAGCCTCCAGGATAGAAGTTTGGAGATGGAACCTATTTATTTATGGGGCATTTATTTTGTGAAAAATTAATGAATAAGAAAATATTTTTTCTAAAAATGATTGATTACATCACTCAAAGAAATGGAAGAATAAAATATATCATCATCATCCACGAGGATGTCTAAACATAAATTGTCATTGGTAATTAAAACATTTTTCAATGAATGATTATTTCGAGCATTACAAACAATTATTTTTACATTTATTTTCCACAACACAAATAGAACTTTAGTTAACTATTGGAAGACCTCCTAAGATAAAGGATAATTTTGTTTATGGAAAATTGATGATTTAAAAATAATTGCTTGTATTACATTAAATAAGTAGTTATGAAAAATGTTTTCACTACTGACAACAATTTATCTCCAAATTTTAGTAGATGATAAAAGTATTTTTTATTTTCTTCATTTTTGTGAGTAGTACAAGCAATCATTTATCATTCATTCCCCTTTCACAAAATAAACAAAGTCAAAGTTTGAGACACTCTTTCCGTATTTGGTAGGCAAGTCCAAATTACAAGAGGATTAATCTTGGTGGGGGTAAAAGATGCCTTGATACAACAGCAATAAAATTCATGAAGTGAATCTCGGAAGAGCTTGATTCAAGTAGATTTTGCAATAAGGTTTGTGAAGTGAATCTTGTCGGCAAGAGTGTCTTGACTCTCGCCTATGGCCAATGAGGGTTGGTTGGCGGCTCTTACTAGCCCTCGGCCAAAAAAAAAAAAAAAAGAGTAAAGAATAAAAAAGATAAGAAAAAAATAAAAAAACCAAAAAATTATAAAAATTCAAAAACATTAAATATATTATTATAAAGTATTTATTTCAATGTAAATAATGCCATGTAGAACAATTGTCGTCCACGTCAACAATTTTAAGCTAAATTAGCTAAATAAAGTCAATTGGTACAAATGTGATAGGTTTAAGATCGAATTGATTTAATTAAAAGATGTAGGATTAAATTAATACAAATATAATAGGTTAATGAGTTTTTTTAATACTTTTCCCAACAAAAATTTAGTTTTGGGCTCGGAAGCGTTGAGTGTCAGAAAATCCAACACGTGGCCAACTCTCTCGACATGCTTTGACATGTGAGTATGAAATTCTGACACGTGATTCTGACATTTGCATGGGGTTTAATTTTTTTTTTTAAATAAATGAGGGATTAAAATTTAAATATGTAAAAAAATAAAAAATAAAACTAATAAAGTGGAAAAGAAGAAAATACCTAGTCTTATCCTCTTCTAATTCTTATTTCCTAGGATACATGATTCCCCCTTGGCAAGCATCGCTTCTCTCATTGGTGTTGCTCAAAATTGAAATAATGACTAATATTAACAAATGGCATAATAACGCTTTTAGTGTAAATTCATTTTAGACTCTTTTTTATTATCTATTTATTTGTGAATTTGAATCAAATTAATTTAAATGAAATAATTATAAAAATGATAATTTATCATATATATGTAAAAATACACATTTAATATACAACGCGTTTTAATATGTCGGGATTTTCTATGTTTTTAAAAATAATGTGTCGACATGTCGTATTGCTTGTCAATGTCGGTGCTACCTATTTACGAGTAACCAACTCTTCAAAAGTAATAATTTTACTAAAACTTTTAAAATTGTTATACGTCGATTTACTTGTCATCTTTTATGTCATAAATGTTTGAGGTTTTTCAAATCGAAAAAGAGTCAATGTGTACAAGTTGCAAGATTTCGATTAAATATAAAATAAAAGCTAAAGATCAAATCCAGGCACGCCTTCAATAGCTTAATTACATATTCACTTAATTTTACATCGATCTAAGTTTACGCAAAAATGTTTCATCGGCTTCTTTTGTTTACAAAAGTACCATCAACTTGTTTTAATTTGGGCCAAGTACATATCTAGTCCTCCAAGTTTCAGTGTCTCTACAATTTGATCTTATTTTATGCAATCAAGTCCTTTAACTTTCTAGATTTGTCCAATTTGATCCTCTAAGTTTTATTTTGGGCAATCAAATCCCCTTAAATTTCTTGACCTGTGCAATCAAGTGTCTTGTTTACCCATTGTAATTAATATTGCCAAATTACAATTTCTTTTCCCTGATTTTCAGACTTTTTTTTTTTTTCATATAGCTATGCATCACGTGTCGTTTTTATCGCACGAGCAATGCCACATCACTAATTAATCTGACAGTTTAGTTGGAATAGCTGACCAACCAATTTGATTAAAGGATCAAATTGCATAACCTAGAAAGTAAGAAGAGTCGATTGAACAAATTAAAAGTTAGAGAACCATATTGCATGAATACCGAAACTTCAAAGGATATGATATGTAATTTAAACCTGAAATTTTGATTCGATTTGATTTAACGGGGTGACCCGTCCGTTTAGGATGCCCGACCCGACCTATGATTCGTGGGCCTGACTTCGAATCCAATTGATTCAGATGGGCTTCGTAGCCCACCGAGTCGGCGCCTTTCTAGGTTTTCCATCTCCCGTTCTGTTCAATCTCCCTCTATCTCTCTCCTCTCTTTCTCTTTCTCTCTCTGCGTCGTCTCTGGCCTGTGTCGAATTCTGGTGAGCCATGAGGAAGCTCAAGTTCCACGAGAAGAAGCTGCTGAAGAAGGTCAACTTTCTGGAATGGAAGAGAGAAGGCGGCCACAGGGAAGCTCAGGTTATGCGCCGCTATCACGTCACCGGTCGAGACGATTACAAGAAGTACCTTTCTCTCTCTCTCTCTACCCTCCCTTTTATCTCTACGTGCGCATTCTGCCGTGCTTACGCCGCCTTGCGTTCCTATTTCGCCGCCAAAATGTTGGGTCTCATTCAAATTTTGGTGATGGTTTTGTTTTGGGGGGGTGGAAAAGGTACTTGAGCTTGTGCAGAATGGTGCAGAAGCTGGTCAACATAATGAAGCAGATGGACCCGAGAGACCCTTTTCGTGTTGAGATGACCGATTCGCTTCTTGAGAAGTTGTGAGTTCTGACTCCTCCCTTTTTTGGTTCGCCTTATGTTTTTCTTTTGGGCTAAATGAAGTAATGGTCCCGTTTTTGGGGAGTTAAATTGGAACTTGTCGTGGAACCTTGTTATTCCCTTCATGTTGTGGGGAAACTACAATTGGAAGACTGGTTTTTAGATTCTTGTTTTAACGGTGATCAGACTGTTGATTGTGTGATTGTTTTACATGAGGGTTTGTTGGAAGTTTTCCTTTTAAGCAGAGTTATTTGCTTTGGGGTATGAGTTGTGGGAAGGGTTAGGGTGGACAAGAAATGGTACTGTTTTGGTTTTGCGACTTTGTTTCGTTGTAATCTTTTGCTTTGGGGTATCAGTTGTGGGAAGGGTTAGGGTGGACAAGAAATGGCACTGTTTTGGTTTTGCAACTTTGTTTCATTGTAATCTTTTGCTTTGGGGTATGAGTTGTGGGAAGGGTCAGGGTGGACAAGAAATGCACAGTTTTGGTTTTGTGACTTTGTTTTGTTGTAATCTTTTGCATGACGTGCCAGAAGATCAGCTTCACATATAGACTGGAGTTTTCCCTGGAAGGATTGACATTGAGTTAGATGTGGCTATAGCTGTTACTTGGCAAGGCCTCCTCTGCGTAGCGATTGAACATCTTTCTTCCGCATTTGATGATTTCCTGCTTTGATTTTCCTAAACTACTTGTGTCCAAGCTAGGACGCTCTGCCCATCCAAAAATCCTTTGAAATTCTTGTGAATGCCGAGGATGGAAAATACCAAATACTTGTCAAAACCATCTTAGTTGATGATTGATTGGATGGAGGTCATTATCTGGACATGTGTGGTAGCATCTATAAACCGTTGCTTCAGAATTAGTTGAACTATGGTCGTGATCTGGGACTGCTAGATCCAGTCTTCTTGATAAAATATGAATCATGAACAAATTAGATAATTTCAATATAATGAAGGGAGGGCCAACCAAATTCCTAATTTTACTTATAGATGTAATAGCAGTACATCAGAATTTCTTTAGGACTGTTACTTGGTTTGCAACTACATCAGAGAAATCCTTGATTTAGATGTATATTTTGACCAGACTTGATTACCGGAAGCTTCTCCTAGGTTTGTGTTTAGACATTAATATTTGCCAATTTGCAAGTCTTCTAATCTGAGTCCTTCAGGCATGTTATATCCATCGAGTGGTAAGGTGTATGGGATTGGTCAGGCAGCTTGACAATGTGTGCTGGGTGTTTGTCTGCAAACTTTGTGCTTCAGACGGTCTTTATGTAATCAGTAACCTTAAAATGATGGTTAGAAGTAACTCATCAGCCGCTCGGTTTCTCAGCTTATTACAATGCTAAATAAAGTGCTGCTTTGTCCATAATTGCCCATCTGGTTTCTTTGTTTAACAGCTTCCCTTCCATCCTGAAACAGCTTTTATGAGCTCTAAGATTGCTCACCATGAGTCATTTAAATATGTATATGCTTGGTTTTTTTCCTCTAATTAGAGCAGTTTAATGCAATACTGGAAGATTTTTGAATTGCTGAAACTATTGCTTTTGCATGACAGGTACAACATGGGAGTAATACCAACACGAAAAAGCTTGGCATTGTGCGATCACTTATCAGTTTCATCCTTTTGTAGGTGAGTGCATTTTTGCAATGTTATGTGAGTTACCAACTGATTACCAATGGGATGGAAAATGGTGATACAATCCGACTCTTCTGTTCCACATGCTTTCTGTGTGGACACAAAGATTTGCTCCTTTTTGTAATTTATCATTCACTCACCATGTTTGTGCGTCTGTTTTGCTCTCAGACGGAGGCTTTCGACAGTGCTCGTGCGTTTGAAATTTGCAGAGCACCTGAAGGAAGCAGTTACATATATTGAGCAAGGTCACATCCGAGTTGGTCCCGAAACGGTTACAGATCCAGCATTCCTCGTGACGAGGAATATGGAAGATTTCGTGACGTGGGTAGATACCTCGAAGATAAAGAGAAAGGTCCTCCAGTACAACGAGAAGTTGGATGATTATGATGCAATGAACTGCTAAGCTGTTTGCTGGAGGCTCTGTGTTTACATACAGTTAGCCAGCTCACGTCAACGTTCATACCACATTCATACTTCATAGGTTCATATTCCAAAATTCGGATGGCTTGCTTTGCATTGTTTGGATGTAATGGGAGTTGGGAAACAACATGGAAAAGGTGTTAGTCATCCATAGCTCCTGCTAATATTTGTTACTCATTTCTTGATGGCCAAGTTCACAGTAGGCAAATGAGTTTCTGCTGCATTGAAATTACATGTTTGTGAGTGGATTCATGGTTTGAAAGCCTTTGCTGGAAACGCATGCTTGAAACAATTATTGCAAATCCAAGGAAGCCTTATGTTTTGCATTTTTTCACCTGGGGACCTTCTAAGTTTTAGCTGTTTTAAAGGAAGTTTTAGGTCCTTTGGATAAGGTCGGCGCTAGAAGTAGTGTTTTCCTCTTTTGCCGAACATAATCAGACTCTGTTGATGAGCGCTTTCTCAAACTCCGGACTGTATGGAGTTTATAAGTCGGGTAAATATGAAGAACAGAGGAAGGAAACAGAGCACATTTATGGGTTCATGATCATTTGACTTTTTATCTCTACTGGACCTATGTGAACTGACAAGATCGGGTTTTGTTTTAGCGTGCTGCTGACTATCTTGCGGGATTGAATCAACCCATTCTTTCGTGAATGAAATGTATTGGTTATAAGAAAAATAAATAGAAAGACATTATTCTGCGCAAAAAGATAAAAAAATTGAAATTCTTTATTGTAAATAAATTTTAATAAAATGTTAGTACATATAGAAAATTATCTGTAAAAAAAGCAAATCCGAGACGTTTTTGCCTGATAACTTGTCGATCAACTATAGATTATTAATTTTCTTTGATAGTTTGAAAATTAGAAATTATTATACTAACTTACTAATTTTTATTTGTTTAACTTACCAACATGTTAAGTTTATCAACTCTTATATATAATTACTAACCTAAACTCGAATGCCTTACGACATTATAGTAAGTTATCAATGATTTGAGGAATTTACGAAGGACAGTTTTAATGGCAAGTTATCTAGCTTTTTAACAAAAATTGTCATGTAAAATAAAATCTTACCATCGAAACTAGTAAACGTACCTGGAAAATTTTTATTAACTTCCTATACCAAATGGGCTTACTTCTTATAGTGGTAAGTTATCGATTGAGTAAAGGAATTTATTACCATTCAATTTAATAGTAAGTTGTCAACCTTACATGGAAATAAAATCATACCATTGAGTTAGTAATTTATCATTGGAATTAGTAACTTTTCTGTGAATGCTAAATTTTTTGGGGAAGTAAGTTAAGTAAATTACCAACGTTTATCAATTGTAAGTTTTCGACCTATTTATATGGTTTATCATTGCAAAAAATAGTCTTATCAATGAAATTAGTAACTTAACAAGGTGGGTCCGCTTTTTAGCGCATTACTGACGATGCAATCAATTTATAGAGTTATTGTGAAAAATAAGGAATTTACAAAGTTCAAATTATCATACTAGTTGATCGAGGGTGGTCAAGCCGTCATTTCCCCAACAAGTTTCATCTCTTTTTCTTTTTCCTTTTGAAATAATCATATAAATAATTTTTGACTTTTTTAATATATGATGTCATCTCTAAATTTTTATTTTACTTTATGTGATTCCTTAATTATTGATAAATATTCAATCTAGCTTTGAATTATATGAAGATACCTAATATTATCTTTTCATTAATCTAAGATTGAAGACAATATTAAACATTTTTATATAATTTAGGGATTAAATTAAACATGTACTAAAATTTAAGAATCATATTAAATAAATTAGAAGGACGGAATTGATATTGGAATAAAGTTTAAATATCATATTAAATATATAAAAAAAAAAAAACGAGG
The DNA here is from genome assembly GCA_017140255.1 of Eucalyptus paniculata subsp. matutina. Taxonomy (NCBI): domain Eukaryota; kingdom Viridiplantae; phylum Streptophyta; class Magnoliopsida; order Myrtales; family Myrtaceae; genus Eucalyptus; species Eucalyptus paniculata. Next base: position 19,574,484 of record CM029444.1, on the reverse strand, counting down.
GACCACGTTACAAGTGAAAGTTCAAACACTATTTGTCTCATTTTTTTTTTTTCCGGACAATTTATTTATTTATTATTATTTTTTAAAGTTCTTCAAAAGGAGGAAAGAAGAGGGAAATATAAAAGGCGGGGAAGAGGGAAGAGAGGAGGGCTGCTTCCATCGCTCAGTTTCATTTGGTCTGACGGGGGAGATGAGTCGCCAGAGGAAGAAGAAGGCTTCCCGCGAATCTCCTCCTCCTCCTCCTCCTTCCCCTCATCTCCTCTTCCAAGCCCTAATCTCTGCTCTCCAATCTCCTCTGGTACGTCTCCTTCTTCCTTTGCTGCCCCGTCCGAGGCGTTTCCGGCCTCTCTCGCCGCGTCTCGATTTTCCGATTCCGTTCGCTTTGCTTTCTCCGTCGCTTCTCCCTAATTCCTTCGGTAGAATCTTTGCTCTCTCGTTCGGTCGATCGTATCTTTCCACTTCGGAACGCGAGAGATTTTCGGGTGCCGCTCACTATTCCCTATGCCTCGGCCGATTCGTCGGTAAAGGAATGATCTTTTGCTTTCCTTTCTTCCCACCGTTCGAATGCATCCCTGCTGCTTGTCACGAGCTTGGAACGCCTGAATTTTCGAACTTTTCTCGAGCTTGTTCTCTTGAGGCGATTCATTTATAAGGAGTTCGGTCGGGTTTAAATAGCGAGAACCCTTGCTGTTTGCTGAGTTTATCCATCATCAAAGTCGCGCGAGCTTCCATTATCTGGTTATGAGTTGAATAATATAAGGAGCGAAATGTGACGTGGGTTTTCTATAATTTCTTACCAAGGTGAATGGCGTTGTTAACAACTACTGTGTAGAAGTCTTTCGCAATGGCAGTTCGATTTTACCCAAGTAGGTGCATATGGGTGTAGACTGACATCTCTATAGGATGTGATGAGTGATGAATGAGAATGCTTGTGCAGCTAGTTCTTTTTGTTAATTGCAGCCGTTTGTTATTGCAGCGTCCGAAGCCACTGCTCTTGAAACGATTGCGTGCACTGTTGATGTGCTTCTCTTTGAGAACGCCGGACAGCTCTTGCCTGTTAAATGTTTTACCTCAAGAGGATATATGTAAGCTGTCCAAAATCCTATACGAGGAACTTTGTGAAAAGTCTCAACAACTATTCTCTGCTTTGCGGGAAACTTCCATTGGTCAGGAGCATGCAAGGACGCCATCATTGCCCAAATTGTGGAATAACGTGGAAGAGCTAACCTTGTTGTTAAGGTGCTGTTTGTCAGTATTAACTCTTCTCAGCTTCGACCAAAATCTGATCCTTGAGAAAGCACGAGTTCTCCTTTCAATACTCAGCAAGTTAATTTCTTTTACTTCAAGCGGAAGTGATGAGGATGCTTCTATTTCCTTTAAGAGGTTCCATCGGGAATGCAATTACTGTGAAAATGGTTGCACTACTTCGGTTGCAGAGGACCTTGTTGCATCCTTGCATTTTCTTCAACCTTCGGATCCACACAGGTCACTCTTAAGTGCGCTTTTAGAGGTACTTTGATAATTTTTGCATGCCCTGTTATGTTATTGTGAAAATATCAGGTGTGTTCTCCAGTTTAGATTCGTTCTTTTCTTTTGCTTTTAGTGCAACTGCTCACTGAGAAATAGACTCTATTGAATTTCCACTTTTTGGGTTTGAGAAGTTCTTATTATTAGTGCAATATGCATATTTACCTGTTGATGGGTGAAGTAAGTTCTGATGCTCTCATGTACCATTTTTGAAAACCATTAAGAAATTCCATTGCTTATTGACAGGTCTCTATTAGAGTTAAGACTGAAGCGATTATGTCTGGTACAACCTTGTTGAATGGGATGACTTGTCACTAGATCTAGAAACTAAGAAAAAAGGACTTTGCCCATATTGCTATCAATGTTTTATGTTGCACAACCTCTAACCTTTCACCATTCAGCTTTCTTATGGTGTAAGGGCTTGAGGCTTGTTTTCGATTAGGCATTTATTATTGTACTATTCTTGTTGGGAAAGGGCCATTATACAAGCTGAAACATGAGATACTCCATGCAAATAGATCAAGATGTTCAAATCATACTTAAAGTTTTAGAGGCTAGGGTTGAATTTTGGAGGTGGCACAAGATCTCATTTCCTCAGCTTTTAAAAGTCCTTCAGATGGTTTCAAGTAACACTTTGTATGAAGTGTGGATATTCTAAATTTTTTTTTACTTGAGACGAATTGCAATAACAAGAGCCTAAAGATAAGTAATTATTGGTGTGATTAAATGTAAATATCCAATAAGAATAGCTCCTTCAGGAGTTGGGATGTGGAGTTCGTCAGGGATGATGAGGATCCAGAATGGGATACTAAATCCTTTTTCTTCCCTTTTCTAGCTACTTTACATGTAGTGGATAAATTCTTTGTAGGATAATCAACTGAGATGGATGTTAGAGTCGATCTAGCTTATTTACAGTAAATCATTTTTAAGCAGGGCTACTTTAAGAAATAATCTTTATGGCAAGTCACATATGACATGGAGGATTATTTTGTTGACATCCCCTCTCATGTGCAAACTGGATTGAGGATGGCATGTGAGAACCTCACACGAGACATAAACTGGGTGGATCCTGGCTTTGTTATTATGTTAAAAAGTCCAATTTAAAAGCTTAAATTATTAATGATGTTAGGCTACATTAATATAAGGCCCCTTAATACTCCATATACAAGTGATGTGGGAACCTTAACAAGAACCATGTGCCAAACGAAATATAAAATAGGAATGAAGAATTGAGCTATGATAGCATGTTAGAGATCTCACTTGGTGCTCATAAATTAACTTCCTGGGTAAGGAGGGAAAAAGGAAAATAGAAAAAGGTGTTTCCTTTACTTGTTGATTCCTTTTTGACTATAATTGTGAATCCTGTTGAGCATTGTCTTATCTTCAGGTTTTTGCAGATGAACTCCTGTTAGAAGAATCACTGAGGGGTCTCTTGGTATCTGTTGATTCTGCTTTCTTCCCTAGTGAAAATCTATTTATGCTTAATGGTAATCATCATAATGTTGGAGTGGTGCTTGAACTGATGGCAGCTCATCTTATGCTGCTGGATTGTAATGAGGAAGCAATTGAAAAAATTTTGAACAGAATAGATGGGCGCTATCGGAAGGAAAACGAAATTCCTGAACTTAGTTTGACTGCAGCCTTGGCATTACTTGTGAACCCTATTGCGCCTTTTGTGCCAAAGATGCTTCAGGCACATTTAATTCTGCTAGTTTCTGAAGTTATGGATTCTCGCATGTTCTCTTTAAGCAAAGGGCCAGATCTTGCAGAGATGGATCTCTATCTGAAAGCATTTGAAAGGTCTGTCAATCTGTACAAGATGCATATGTGTAACATTCATGTATGTTGTTATGCTCCAAGTTCTGAAGATCCATTTCCTTTGTGCATGCTTGGGAGAAGTCAGCCATCCTTTCAATCTTGTATTAAGCACGTGACCAAGGAGAAACTTGATCTTTTTGTTGCCAAATTAGAAAATTCATGGAACTCTTACAGGCAGAAAATGATTTTGGAAAGCAAAACAGACATGTTATCTGCATCTATAGCATATGTCAAGTATATTTGCAATGTTGGGAATTGGTCAGACATCAATGAGATCTTATCAGTTTTAGAGTGCGTGATTATAAAAGCATATAATCATGACCCTAGTGATAGCATCCCTCACAAAAATGGGGGAGTGAGTTTCCAGGATGTCTATCTCCTTTCATCCATTCTGAATTTGATGAGCAATTCCATGTTCCAAGTAATATGGCTCTTCAGGATTAATGGGTACATAAGTGGCTTACAGACCTCACAGGATTTATCTTTCCAGAGACAGCACGATTTCTTGCTTGAGATGGTTCGCTGCTTTCAACAATTTGGCATTCATTTACCAGTTCAGCATTTCTTATTTGAGAGGATGAAAGTGCACAAATTGAGGCATGAAGAGTGTACAGGGGCACTCTTTCATTTTTTGGGACTGCTATCATTATGCTTTGACACAAGGTTTGACTTTCTAGTTAAGGCTTGCTTGTCCATGATCATGGTGCTCTTGAATCTGATTATTTTGGAAGAAGGGGATTTAGTTGCAGTAAGGTCGTTACTGGCTCTAGAAGGAGAATCTTCATCTCACGGATTTTTCTCTAAAGAAGAGGTAAGTTTTGGTTTGATCCTTGTTGTCTTATGCATTTGTTTGTCAATTTTTTGATCTTTCATGCTTCTAAAATTGACAGATCCCTGTGGTTGACAATTCTACTCAAAAAGTTGCGTCCACATTTCACAAAATTCAGAGACAGTATCTGAGGTTAGAGGTTTTTTTGTTTATCATGCAGAACAATGGCTGCTTATTAGTTTAATTTGTTGTGTATTAGCTTTGTTGGATTGATGATAAACTGGTGTTTCAGTTAGAACTATTCTTAGTGGGTGATTCAGTTGAACTTATGATTGGGGATGTACAAAATACCTGGTGAGCCCCAAAAACCAACGAACTGGTTGAACCTAACCAAAATCTTGGTTTTATGAAGCTCATTTTGCTTTTTGGTGGAAATTTCTTTTGCTTATCAGGTTTGGTTCAGGCCATTAGATCTAAAAATTGCGGACCGTGAGGAACGGTCTGACCATGTATGGCAGAACCTCTGGTTTTGTATTTCCGAATTGTGATAACCTTTCATCTATCATTTTTCTCAAAAGGCATCATTAATTTTTGGGTGTTAAGCCATGACTCTGACAGTCCACATCTAGGAGTTTGACCCTCTCTCTCTCTCTCTCTTAGGAGGAAGATGAAAGAAGTGGGATGAAACCCGTGAACCAAACTAATAGAACCAGTTCTTAATGGTGATGCTTAGCCTTGTGCATCTGTCTGTCTGTCTGTCTGTCTGTCTGTCTCTCTCTCTCTCTCTCTCTCTCTCTGTCTCTCTGTCTCTCTGTCTGTCTATCTCTCTCTCTCTCATGTGGGAGAGCAAAGAAGAAGGGTGAAACCCATGGTTCGAACTAATAGAACCAGTTCACTTGAGTCTTTGAGGCACGTATCTGATTGTGGTTTCACTTTTGAATGTTTCAAACTCATACAAACATTCACACCCACACTTATGATTATAATTCCTTTCTCATTGGTACTTATGTCCATGTTAACTCTGCTTAATTTGATTCTAGCGGGATTTTGCTTGCTTACACATTATTATTCCTGGGCACCTAGAAGAGTATGCTATCGGTCTAATACTATTGTGATCTGCTCTTTGGTTCATGGGCCAGTCATGTCTTTTCTAGTCTGTCAGTGTGGAATTCTGTTATTTGGCTGGTCGCCAGTGTTACATGAACAGACTGAAGTAGGATCTCCAAAATATTGAAGGCAAATAAGAATATGAAATGTTTACCTTCTCATAGCATTCTCGATTTGTTTTTTACATGTAGCCCTCTATGATAAAATGCACCTTCATATATTAGTTAGGTTAGTTTCTACATCTTTTCTAAAGTTGCCAAACATCGTCTAATTGCTTTGGTTCAACACCCATTTTGGTCCAATTACCAAACAGAACTCATTATTCTTGTTTGACATATTTTACCATGCTCCAATTCAAAGAGTAAGGTCTTGCCATCAATTCTCTTTTTGGGGACAGCATTTTATGCTGCTGTATAGTTTACAAAGACATTTGAAAGCAAGGTTTTAGAAATGAAATGCATGCAACGCTGTTCTTTTGACCTTGCTATCTTCAGTTTTTTATTCCCCCCTATTGTGTATACAGGATGGTTCCTACCAGTTGCTTAAGCAGCAACATCCAAGAAGTGCAGAGCGATCCTTCTAATATTGCCTCGGGACTGAATCATACAGAGTCTTTCTGCATGGAAGAGAGTACAGAAGAAACCTGCAATGGGGAAATCTTTCTTAAGTGTCTCCTAGAAGAAGGCTCAAAGAAGTCATGTGATTATGATGATTTAGTAGATTTCATTGAGCTGAAGAAAGGGAAGGATTACAATGGCTGGTTGAGGAATAGGGCGAAATACCGAAGGAGGAAAAGCGAGAGGATGGCTGTCTTGAGGTGGAAGAAAAGGAAAATGACTTGGAGAATGATGAAAGGTAAGAAAAGCTAAGCTCGTGTTCAGTGTCATGTCCGTCACCATTTTTCTCGGGAGACAAACAGCAAACTCTTCTTTGTAGAAGTGTTGTACATAATAGCGACTGTATTAGGATCCTGGAACAGGTGGAGTGTCAAGAATTTAATTCCCTTGTTTATAGTGTATTACAGGGTTTGTATTTGTTCTAGTGTCAGTCTTCATTTGTTTAAATATAATATCAAAATTTTTCAAGCATGCATCAAGCTTGGTATATGGGTAAATCAGACTTAAGTTCGTTTCTAATTTATTTTGATGGTTGCAGTTTCATTTTTTTGCTCTGACGTCTATTCTTGTTATGCTTGACCTTTCTTTGCACTCTTAGGACCTGTTTAGTAACCGGCCAAATAGTGCTAATTTCTATTCTTTTGTTTCCGGAAGTAGATTTGGGATAAAATCATGTTTGGTAAAATTTTTGTTTCTGGGAACAGATTTGGAGTAGAATCAATAAAAAAAAAAAAGTTGATTCTTGTTCCCGAGAACAATTATAAAATCAAGCATTTCTTTTCCTTTATCTTGTTCTTCTTCCCTTTTTCTTCTTTTTCATATGCTGCCACCGTTGCGGTTGCCGTCCGCCGGCCACCGCCGCCGGTTGTCGGCAACCAATTCAGCGAGCTTGCCAGAGGCAACCCGAGCCAAGGCTCAACCTCGCTTTTATTCCGAGAATTAAAATTTTGGATAGTTATTAAACGGCTTAAAATACTTAGAAATTCTTTTTGAGAATAGAATAAAAAAGAATTATTTCTGATTAAAAATTGTTCTCGAGAATAAAATCACCAAACACGCCCTTACCTGAATTTCATTCTAAGGCTATCTTGCTCTTCCTGGCAAAGCTGTGTTATGAGACACAGCTTTTTCCCTTTCGGAGCCGCCGCCTTCATCGGGTCTAACATTTGTCGGGATATTTATGAGGTCTGTCGTCTGCTGAGAAAATTCTCATTTAACATAGGTAGGTAGATGGTATAGGTGCATTCCAGTTGGTTTATTATCCAATTTCGATGTCGCTCGTCCCGCCATCATGTAATTGGGAAGTATATTTATAGTCAAAGAAAATGGATGATATCGATGCATTACCCCCCCCCCCCCCCACGACAATTGTCCAGAAATTGCAAAGTTAGGTCAAGCTCCACTTGATAATCACTCGAGATCGACCGAAATGCCTTGGGCAGTTATTCCGAAATTGCTAAGTCTGGAGTAGGGGCATAACAGAGTCAAGCTACTCGCCAGTAATTCGGGCTTTGCTCGATGATTACACGAGATTGTTTCGTCTAATTTTGAGTATGAGTTTGAAGTTGAGGTACTTGAATTTCTTGTAAAGTCAAGCTCAATTTTGCCAATACTAAACTTGATAGGCCCTGAGCAAAATCGATCCTAATTAAATTTTTATGTTTATTAGATTTCTTTTGAAAAATGTTGTATGATTGTAGGTGACAGAGAAACCTTTAAATTTATTTGTTGTACCCACGTAGATATGAATGCACGGCCAGTAGTCAAGCTTATTGAGTTTTTTTTTTTGGTAATTGTCATAGGGTGAAATATTTCATCAACTAGAAAAGATCGAAGGGCTTGATAAATGGCCTTCAGTACAAAAAGGCTCTCAAAAAATTTTGGAAGGGGACAAAGCCCAATTCAAAAGTAAAGAGTTTCTTCTCTGAGCCTTGGCAATTCAATCTGCGATTGAGGTAGCCTCTCTAATGCAATGGCTGACATTAATATTTGAAAAGGACAATAACAAATCTTTGTACTCTAGGATGATAGCACAAGCTTTCGACGGAACCTGTCTAAACTCTCCACAGCTTTGATCAAGTTCAAGTTGACAGACACAAGGACAAGGACTTTGTTTCTTTGAGGATACATATGAGTTAGGGCTTTGTAAGAGGGCAAGAGCCTCAGCCCCGAATGTTGACGACGCTTATTAAGCTTGAGCTTGAGTTTATGTATAACTCTTTTAATGGGGTTGAGCTCGAGTATTTGGAATTTTTATCCGATTCGAGCTTGAGACTACATATTCAATGGAGTGTGGGTTGAGTTTGGAGCATTAAGCATACAAATTGAGTTAAGTTCGAGCTTGGCACTGTATTGACTCGATTATGTTGCTAGTTTGGAGTAGGAATGTAACTCAATTTAAAAAAAAAAAAATATTGAATAAGGAAGTCATTGATGTGATTGGAGGAACATTTTTTTTCTCCCACTCATGCTCAAAGAATTGATTAATTTCAGATGGTAGCATTAAAAGTTCCTTCAGGAGGTTATTGGTTGGGCAATCAGCGCACGTATGTTAAGAAATTAGAATGGGTAACGTAGGAGCAAATTAAATTAGTGATGGGAAGATTATAAAAGGAGCCGACCTTTTGTTTTTTCCCTCCAAATTTGCAACTGTAAACTGTCCGACCCAAAGCTTTCGGAGAAACAAAGGAGAGAATTTTGTTTTTTATTACTTATCCATTACACGTATACTTGATTTATTAATGAGGTCAATTGATCATAAAAAAATCTCTTAATTATTATTTAGTTTTCGTATACAAAATTGACTCCTCCTCATTAAGGAGGTCAATTAATTTTAAAAATTTAAAATCCATTAAATTATCATCATTTTGATTTTGTATTTACATAAACTTGACTCCTCATTAACGACACCGATAAGTATGGATAGAAAAGTGATTTTAATTACTTATTGAAATTCCAAATAATAATTAGAGTTGGCCAGATGAGTATCTATTGCTTGCTAATTATACGGGGGGATCTATCAGAATTATATGTTTTTCTTAGATGGGCTCAATAAACCTTTCTTCTATGTAGTTTTTATTTGTTTGGGCTTTTATGTAGGTGTCGTGGATAACTAGACACCTTAGTTCCGTATTATTAACATATAGAGCAGCTGACAAAAATTAGATGCAAGATCGCTCGTTTATGTTGTCAAGTTCATTTAAAAGAAATAAGGAAAAATTTGCAGACCAACACCATATTTTAATTTGAAAATTTTCAAATAAGGGTATAAGTGCCTTCCTTTTCTCAAATAATGGCTTGAAGTGGATATTATTTCAAATAAGGATTTGAAATACCATCATTTTTTCAAATAAGGATTTGAAATGAATCTTGTTTCACATAAAGGCTAAAGTGGCATCTCTCTCTCATGCACAAATATTTATACTTTTAAGAATTTTAAACCAACCATGAAATAAATTCCAAGCACGTTAAAATAACTCATCCCGAATCTTTTTTTGGTCAAAACTTATCCCTAATTTTTTTTTTCCTGAAAACTCACTCTAATTGACTTTTATTTTTTCTGGCTCATAAGATGTGTTGCAATTCTTTCGGATTTCATCATTTTCTTTGGTTTCATCAACACTAAGATATCTATCCTTCTAAAATTCTAGAATTTGAAATATGTCCCAGTGGATTTTGTGACTTTATAAATTCCTTCAAGTATCCTTTATGATTGACAGACAAGGTAAGAGGTTCTAGGTTAGTTTGGTTTCAAATTATTTCCTATCAAACTAAATGAGTAACTCTCTTTTCTTCTCTCTGTGAGTGTGCGCGTGTTGGCCTGCCCAAGTTGAGAAGCCCTAGTGCGTCTCTATTGTCATTGTTGGAAATTATGGTGAGCAATCAAAATTTCACTGCTTAAGTGTCATCTGGGAGTTTACGGGCGCGGTTGTCGGTTGCAAGCCGGTTTCTCCAGTACAAAAAAAAAAAAAAATCAAAATTTCACTCCTCGTGTATATAGGTTTACATGTACAGTTTATTTCCTTCATTTTTCTCTTTGTTTTTGCTTAATTCGTTCCGTGGACAACGGATTCGGAGCATGTTGGAAGAGTTCTTAAAAGCAAATGTTATTTTCATATCAATGATTGGCTGATTGGACTTTCTCTTATCAAGTTCTTTATAAGTATTTCGATTTATAGGCTTTTTACCATCTTTATTTCATTTACTAATTATTTTATTGTTTAATATATTTTTTCAATTTGATATGAAGTTTTTTCCCGTGCAAAATATACACGTGGAGTTAAATGAGTAGACATGTGCTTTCCTAGATTGGGTTATATATTAATACATTTAGTTAATATGAATCAAGTCGGATATAGATCATTAAATTTATATTGAATGAAAATGAGTTAAAAGGGATTTAATGGGTCAATATGAATTAGACAATTATTCACTCAACTTGACTCATCCATTTGACAACCAATCTAGTATTTAAATCATTCTTTTTCTTTGTCATTGTGATTATGCTCTTGCTAGATCAATGTTAGCATACTACTATGGTTTTTTTTTTTCCTTCCAATATCCGGTATCAACCCCATCAGGTAATAAATTACCAAATACTTTAAAATCCAGTGTGAGTAGTAGATGATCAAGTATTTTGAAATTACTAGTGGACGCATCAAATGTTTTATAAATTACGAATAAAATAACGATGTTACCACAACACATCTAATAGTACACTATCAAGTGCTTACATTGTTGCGAGTGGGTCCCTTTGCTAAGTGATAAAATTTTAAAGAAGTCAATAACATACTATTCCAATTGTGTTGGTAAATTCCTTAAAACGTTTTCAATTTCACTAGTAAGTTCTTAGTTTCACCAATTATATATATAATTATTTATTTATTTTTTCCAACAGCGATATCCTTCATAGAATGATAAACTTTCTATTGAATTTGATGTTGTCACATTTCGTACTTCTTCTGACACTTTCTACATCAAAAGCACTAATTTCACCGGTACTTCTATTAACATCAAAGGTGAAGCTTTACAACTTAATTTTGAATTCAACGTCAGTAAGTTTTTCGAATTATTGGTAACTAACTATACTAAAAGCGTGTCTATGCAGGCATGCAACTCATTTCAATGATAGGTTACTAATTTCAGTTTTATTTCCAATGGCAAATTCCTTAGTTTGTTGATAATTTTACTAACTAGTTACAAAGTGTGACAGCCTAAGGAAAGGGGAAGGGGTCCTCTTTAGTCCCATATTTCTTAAGGGGAGTTTTGGGGCTAGTTTATAAGACTTAAGTCCCTCTAATTTATATGATGCATTTCACGTACGCTTTTACTGCGTTGAAAACAAACCAGTGAGGAGGAGGTTGCCACGCATCCAAAGTGGACAATATTGGGTTAGGGGAAGGTGGCGGACAATAGTCATTTTGTTTGATCAAACAAGAGAGAAACTCACCATAAACTTCCAATTTGTTCAATCTAATCCCTCAACTTTCCTTAATAAAGTCAAATAAGTCCTTCAATACTAATTACAAGTTTTCATAAACACTATGCCCCCGATTTTAGACATTTTTAATTTCAATGCATTTCCTAAATCAACAAAAAAGAAATGCTATCTATTTATTATCTTGTAAATTTTTTTGTCTTTTTAAATATTGCAGTAGTTCCATTCGAGTGTATTTTAGCTTGTGATCTTTATAATTGTAAAAACTGAACTTAAAGTTGTATCATATTAATATTCCTGCAATTTAAGTACATTGTTTTCATTAGGATATTTGGAAACAAAATTTTATTTTTCTTTAGATACTCACACTTATATTAATCTAAATCTTGTTCGTTTTTTTCAAGTTTTTGTGATTCGTGTTTTCATAATTAAGGATGTGTATATTTAAGCGAAAGAATTTTCTGCAAATTAGTTTTCTATACTTCACTTGTTTAGTTTGCTGAAGATGATCGATTAATGAAGAATCATTCACAATCAAAGAAATTATGCATGCTTTTAATTAGGAAAATAAATTCTCTAACTTGAAAATGGAAAATCATTTTGCTGAAAAATGATCTTTCAGATAGTATTTTCCTCATATTATATTTTCTCTGAAACAAACAAACCCTAATTTAAATATGTGTGCTTACTTTCATAAAATGTGTGTATATATATATTGTGAAGTATTAGTTGTAGAGCTTCAAAACGCGTGGCTATTACTATCGGTGATAACCTAAATAGATGAAACTGCATTAAGGACCGATAAGAAATAGTGAATATTTTGATCACATGTTGACATTATTTATTACTACATTACTAGGCTCATGATCCATGAAAATATAATGCTTATTATATGTGATTATGGAAGATCTTGTGTATGGCATTTTCTTAACATAGTGATTTACATAGTCCTATACTGAGGTTATATAGGATTGGATTGGTTTTGAGATGCCATTATTGGATTTTTTTTTTTTTTAAAGTTGTGGCCACATAAAACAAAATTTTCAGTTATTAACTCAATAATGTTGTTTTCAATATATAAAATCTTTTTCAAAATAAAATAAGTTAATTAATATAGTCCAAGCGGGAGAATGTTGGAAATTTTCTATAATATGGGCTTATATTAATTAATTAATTTTTTTATTTTAAATAATCGAGTTAATGGATATTACAATATTTGTTAAACCCTATAATGATCTTATTGAGGTGGGTATTTGCATCTATTAATAATGGGCTTAGTTGAATAGCAAAGTGTAGGCAATTATGTTTAACTGAAGCCCATAATGGGACCCTGTTTGATTAGGGTTTACTATGTCCCCTTTCTAGCCTATAAAATGTTAGGTTATATCTATTAGTTGCTTTAACCCCATTGAAAAGCGCTACATCAAAATAGATCATACAGAGGAAGATCTGGCATTCTGATAAATCTCTGATTATCAGATTGAACTATTTTTCAAACAGGTACATTAGATTGATCTATTTTTCAAACAATACGTTTTATTTTGCTGTGCTTATTGATTTCGATGTTTTACAGTCATATATTGATCCGATTTTTCTTGATCGATTAGTTGTTTATGTGTATAATTTTTCTACATGAGTCTCTCCCAACTAAATCTTTATTTGAAGACGATCGCACTTCGATTTTTTTACCTCGCGTAAGATGGTGGAATCTATGTACTTTTCGCATGGACCATCGGAAGGGAAGGAATGAAAGGCGGTGCCATTTTCAATGTATTTTAAACCATGTTCATGGTCAGAGCCCGCTAAGTCAATGGCACAGCTCAGCGTCCCAGAAATTCCAGCCATGTCCGCAGCTTCAAACTCCTATAAGAAACGAAAATTGTTAAAGCAGGAACCGAATCCTCTCTCATCTCTCACGTTCACATGGTCGAAAAGACCCTGCCATGTCTTCTTGTGGTTATATTGGGATTTCTAGGGTGGATCTTCTTGACGCTCTAATAAATATTTTGAGAGCGCTTATGAAAATTCTTGACTGAGAGCTGGATTGAATATATTGTACCGATAGGTCCTGTGAGCTTCTCGATAGGGTTCACGTGAAATTCACGCTCCGTGCACATGTGCACCTCCTCTCAGTAGACCCACGTCAGCAAGTGTTTCTTGACCGCTTCGGGGTGTTGGACTAGCTTTTTCTTATGGGTTCAGTCAACGCTCCGTGCACATGTGCACCTCCTCTCTCTCTCTCTCTAACAAATAATAAAATGATTCCCAAATGATTTTCTTGGAAACCACACTATCAGTCCACGACCCATCTTCAATAACTCTAGTGCTTGTAGCTGTGAATAGTCTATGTCGCATCCCCTACTCTTGCCCACATTTGTCAACAAAGTCAAAATGCAGAGGTGTGTTGGGAGACGAATTGACTCCGCAGTGCGCATTTGCATGCAACTTTTTAAATCCACCGGCTGTTCTCTGATCGCAATAGTCGAGACGATCCGCCTTACTTTTCTTTCCTTCACTGTTGAGTTGAGCCGTGTGCCTTGTAAAAAGTGTTGAAAAGAAACCTTTCTTTTTCGGCCAATCTAATTCTTGGGTTTGCAGGTCTCCCAAGAGGCTCCGCAGTTGGCCTTCTCTCTCTCTCTCTCTCTCTCTCCCCTTCCCCCACCAAAAGGCAAAAAGGATGAAAACCACATAGGGTGACAACTTGGCTTATTGTCATTATGATAATAGAAGAGCTAATTGTAATCAATTTTAAAAAGATGCTTTTGAACGATCTGGTTGATTTACTTACTGTAATTGCCACCCAAGCAGGCCTATATATACACGTACTTACTTACCCACAGAATCCCAAGCTTTCATAACCTTAGCAACTTTTCTGAAGAACAGAGGAGCAAGTGAGGGCTTGAGCTGAGCTTCTCGAGAGCATCAATGGCCGTTCACGTTCTGCTGCTTCTTGTGGCCTTCACGCTGCTCAGTGCATGCACTGCTTTATTGAAGTGGAATGAGGTGAAGTACCGGAGGAGGAAAGGGTTGCCTCCGGGCACGATGGGCTGGCCCTTGTTTGGCGAGACAACAGAGTTCCTGAAGCAGGGCCCAAACTTCATGAAAAGCCAGAGAGCAAGGTCACTTCACCCACTTTCTCTGCATTGCTGTATTTCATTTTTGTAGAAAGAAGATTTATTCTTGTGATTTCCCTGACTGCATTTTTGTATGTGGAATGTGCTTCATCCTTTCCTGTTTTTTTCATGAGGGTGTGGCTCTTGTCCCTTCAATAGCTCCAGACTTCGCAATTTTTCTATGAATGTTTCCTCCTTTTTTTCCCTTTTTTGGGGTTCGGTATGGGATGTCTACTAGGCGGATAGCCACTCCTCTCCGGGCTAAGTCTAAAGGCAAACTATACGAACTCGGCCTCTGTTGCCTGCGCAGGACTCGAACCGGGGTATAGCCACGGAACGGCTCTCCTGAGTTCTCGGTAAAATGTAACTGTGAAGAAGAGAAGATTTTCTGATGTCTGAAACAGTTCATTTTTCTCTTCTTTTTTCAGTGACCCTACTAAAATTTGGTCTGAGGTGCTTCATATTTTTTATACTGTTGTTGACAGGTATGGGAGTTTGTACAAGTCCCACATTCTCGGGTGCCCGACAGTTGTGTCCATGGACCCAGAGCTCAACAGGTTCATCCTCATGAACGAAGCGAAAGGCCTGGTGCCCGGTTACCCGCAGTCCATGCTCGACATATTGGGCAAGAACAACATCGCCGCCGTCCACGGGTCCGCCCACCGGCACATGAGAGGGGCATTGCTCGCCCTGGTCAGCCCCGCCATGATCAGGGACCATCTCTTGCCCAAGATCGATGAGTTCATGAGATCCCACCTCAGCAACTGGGCTGATCATCACACCATCAACATTCAGGAGAAGACCAAACAGGTATAGAGCATCATATATGATACTATTGATTCATCTACTTTTTTACGCTTATAGTGTGCAGTCAGTGATCTTGTTCCATCTTCTTTTCCTCAATTCAGATGGCATTTCTATCATCACTAAAGCAAATTGCTGGTATTGAATCCGGTGCAAAAGTTAAGGCATTCACGGATGAATTTTTCAAGTTGGTCCTAGGAACTCTGTCCCTGCCCATTGATTTTCCCGGCACAAATTATCGCCGCGGGTTTCAGGCAAGCCCCCCTATTTAGGTCCATTTTGATAGGAAGAGTTCAAACAGAATTTTCCGGATGTCGATCGACTTGAACTTTTTTGTTTTTTTTCCTGCATTTTTTAGGCAAGGAAGAATATTGTCAGCTTGTTGAGGCAACTAATGGAGGAGAGAAGGGCTTCGCGAGAAACCCACCAAGACATGCTTGGCTTTTTGATGAGAGAAGATGAAAATAGATATAAGTTGACGGATGAAGAGATAATAGACCAGACAATTGCCGTTTTGTACTCTGGGTATGAAACTGTCTCAACAACAACCATGATGACCGTCAAGTACCTGCATGATCACCCAAGGGTGCTTCAAGAACTGAGGGTCAGTCTTCCTTTTCGGTGATTGCTTCCGAATACGCTTGTTCATTTCTTTTCAGTTGCTTGAGAATCTGACTCGGCTTCAAAATCCGGCAGAGAGAACATGTGGCGATCAGAGGGGCTAAACAGCCTGAAGATCCAATTGACTGGAACGATGTCAAATCAATGCCGTTCACACGTGCAGTAAGACGCAATGCAACATAATCTCGTCTAGGAAACAATCATTATGTGATACATATGAAAACAGGAGTCTTGACTAACTGTGCATGCTCTGCTTTTTTCTTATGCAGGTGATCCTTGAAACGTCCAGATTGGCCACTGTTGTAAATGGGGTGTTGAGGAAAACAACTCGGGATATGGAACTCAGTGGTAAAATTTCATCTAATTCCCAGAGTGCCCAAAATTTTTATTTAAGATAGTTTCAGCCATAACTCTTACAATTGAACATTTCTTTAAAAGGTCAACTTCATATGAACCTGTGATGATGCAACCGTTTAATATATGTTTTGAGATTCATTTGACTAATCAAGAACTTGGGAACTACTAAAAAACAACAGGTGCACAGCTGCTGACGATGCGCTTTGAATGTTATAAAAACAACAGAAGCAAATGATGATTGGAAGTTGTTACTGTCTCTCTCTATGCAGGTTTTACAATTCCAAAGGGATGGAGAATATATGTTTACACGAGGGAGATAAACTACGATCCTCATTTGTATGAAGAGCCCCTCGCTTTCAATCCATGGAGATGGATGGTTCGTGTTGATCGGATCAGAACCCCTGGTTCAACATCTCTTGCTTTTATTCGCATGAAGATTGTTGACCCTGATATTTTCAATTCTTTACTCAGGACCGAAGCATGGAATCTCAAAACTACTTCTTACTATTTGGTGGAGGCACAAGGCACTGTCCCGGCAAGGAACTTGGGATTGCCGAGATTTCTACATTTCTTCACTACTTCGTAACTAGATACAGGTAAACGATACACCGTCACTGCATTTATTAGCGACGCTAGAGATGATTGACTTGGCTGACATGTGAATGAATGAAACTTAGTTCATTTCATGTGCAGATGGGAAGAAGTTGGAGGAGAGAAACTGATGAAATTCCCGAGAGTTGAAGCACCAAATGGATTGCACATTAGAGTCAGATCTTACTGAACTTTTTCGTGAGAGGGACGATATGTAAAAAGGAACACATTCATGAATAACTGGATCTCTAGTTAGCATATACCAGATATGAATTGACCGGTGATCAACCGACCATTGCCCGCTTATTGTGTGACCTTGATTTGCACCTTAGTGATAGTTTCATATAAGTTAGTGCAATTGTGCACATGAGATTCACGTGAGATGGGTGATGCTATGAGCAAATCAAGAATCTGGAAATGACGCAATTGCGCATGTTAGACTTGTCCCTGTAGTTCAGCTTTGGGAGAAAAGCACATGGAGAGGTTAATTTGAAGAAAGAAAGTTTGGGCTTGATTTTTTGTCCCCTGCTGCCTCTAGAAAGTCGGTAAAGAAAAATCGAATAGACTCTGAATCCACAAGCAGACCGGCTATATTCAGGCCAAGACATTCATGCAAGCACAAATCCACAAAACTTCTTTTCTTGCATCGTTCATCCAGTTGAGCATACATCATGCCCGGCAAAACCTTTCGATTTTCCAAGAAAATGGAATGGTCTACCTTGAAACATACCTGGTCCAAGGTTGGATTTTCCTATCGTGTTTACCCCAGCAAGATATGGGTACTGCACCTCCGTGTGAATGGGCAAGAGGAAAAACCGTAGTACTGGAATTTTCTGCAAGGGCCTTGTTCTCGCTAAACCGGCCCCGACTTGTGTTCTAAGATTGAACCCATGGAACGTGAAATCAACCCAATTGAGCGGCGATTCCAAAAGTTCCAAAAACCACCCTAGAACCATGCTAATTACTTGTTTAATGGTTTTCTAGGTAGTTGGGATGCCTACCTACCACTTGTACAGTTTGCCTACAATAATAGCTTTAAGGCCAGTATTGGTATGGCTCCCTTTGGTCTCGCATGAATTACATCCATCCCTGGGATGAGCTTGAGAAAGGCTTTTCAAAAACTCTTTTCTTTCTCTCATTAAAGAATGGGTTTCCCATACAAGAAAACAAGGGACGAGTCTGGTGAGAGAGGTGACTCCTTGCCGATGCGAAAGCTATGATTCCAGCTTCTTTTGGATATTGAAAAGACTTTAAAAGTCCCTATCTATATATAATTCTTCCTGCAATCCCACTATTGACGAAAAGATGATTTAAACTTTCTGTAGAATGAGATATACAAGAGGAAAATCTACTCGAAAGCCGCCCCCTTAAAGGATGCAACCAAATTCCCTATAGAAAGAAAGTGATTTTTGTTCTAGGTAGCTTAGATCAAAAGCACTCAGTTTGGATCAGGTTTGCTTTTGATAGATGGATTTTTGTCTACGAGGATTTAGAGAACCTTGAATCAAACATTTCACCAGTGGAACGTGAATATGCCCATCAAAACCGCACCATATACACCTCAACAATTAGACTAGCAGGGCTTGTAATAAATCGATGCTTTTTCAAAAGGTAACGCAATCTAGATTGAGCGTATAGTAAAATTTAGTGGAAATTAATGGTACTCACTAGTCACCGCAACTAGTCATTGAGTACTTAACCAAGAAAGGCAATCGGACAAGCCCATTTTATTGTAGTTAAATCATTTGCAGAATCTTGACTACCTCTTCATTATCAACGCATAGTAATTGTAGCTTGATGATGTCCCAAGGAAACATTTCAAGATACCAAGCCAATCCTTTCTAGCTTCCATCAAGTTCCTAACCTACTGCCGTAACATTGGGCATCGTCACCTCAGAAATTTCAGGACCTGGCCCCCAAGGATATGCCTACAGAAGAAAGTAAATACAAAAAGAAAAGAGGCAAGTACTTGATGGAAGCCGAAACAGAGGCTAAGCAAACAATTTCATATGCACATTCTTAAGCGTGAAAAAGCTTCACTTGGCCAAAGAGCATGGTTTAAATTACCCAACCATGGAGCTAAGGCAGGTAATAAATCAACGGAAAGTTCTAGACTCTATGTCACATTACAAGAATAAATGACAATATAGGCCACAAAGAAGGGCATTCCTACATTGGAGCCGGCCTAGCAAAACCCGAGATCAAAATTTAGGACGACTGCAAATTGAATAGAATTTAAGCCCAAGTTAGACACTCTAATTAGTCAATATCATGAAACTAAGGTGGGATCTTTAGTCTTTTGACGCTTAGCTTCACCTTGAGCCTCTTCATCATCATCGTCATCATCATGCTTCAGAGATCCATTTACCACCTCCGGACCCAAAAGAGAAATGTGCTTGCTGGTGATTTGACGACCTGCTCTCAGCTTTGGACCCCAATGCCTTTCAGGGTTTGGAAGGAAGCGCGCAACCTTCTTGGCTTGTGCCTTGCTCAGAGATGCGACAGCTCGAGCAAAATTTGCCTGCTCCAAACGAAACTTTTAGCTAAAAGAACCACTACAGACAATTAATACCTCTTATGAGTGAGTGGCGTGTTTGCCAAGACCGTGCACCCGCATGGATCATATAATATTTTCATAGCATAAGTGAGGGAATCGTATAAGGTGTCATGTATGTAAAAGTAAAATAAACAGAAGAAGAAAAGGAACAGTAAGAGGAGAAAGACTTGGAAAGGTGGTTCCTTGGCCAGTATCACACTTCCAGGCTGATCTGAAGGTTGTTCTTTGACGGGATGAGGAAACACAACAAAAATGCTATGAACTTGTTTTTTTATGACAATGGAATGTGATAGAACATCTGCAAATACCACAAACATCCATGGGGCATCTATCATCTTCCAGTTTGTAGCTCAAGAAGAATCAGGAGAGTCCTTACCCAGCATCGCATGATGTCCCAAATAACGTCCATGGGGGCATCTGTCTTCAACCCCAATGGATTCACATGAGTTCCAGAGATTCTATATCCGGCATTAATAACAGCAGAACGGAAGATAACTCCGATGGTGAGGTGCATTTTAGGGTGGCACAGAGATTGTGCAAACTTAAAAATAAAGGAATATCGGGCAGTTCCTGCAAACACCGTATCCTCCAAGAGTTAACACATTGATCAAGCGAAAAAAGCAAAGTATAATTGTAATAAACAAGCAAAGCACACTGGTCAAAGCTTTTATCTGTCTGCGCAAATATAACTGAGTAAAAATATGTCATCAAAATAATGAGGAAGCAATACCTAGCATTCAAAGGACAGCCTCCATGAAACAATGTTCAAATGAAGACTCAGTTGTATATTGAGACATATAAAGACCAAATACGTCATTTGGACATATATTGAACCCGTACAATTTCATTCACTTTGGTCATTAAACTTTATCTTTTCTAGAGCCCACAAAAACTTAATTGCCAATCTACAGTTGAAAAGAGATGAGGCCATGCTACTTCTGTAAAAGCTATTATTTTACAATTGCAGCTCACGGTTCAAGTGCATGCAACTCTCAAGTTATTTAGATGAAGAAGAAAAAAGAGGAAAAGTTCACCTCTGAGATTGTTGTCAGTACAGCGGAGGTACGATCATAAGCAGGAATATCGATCCTTCATGGATTTCAAATCTGCAAGTATTGAAGTCACCCATTCGTGATCATGGATGGGCGCCGACCATATAGGACCTCCCATATTAAATTTCTTCCCACAGTCGGTGTATTCTTGAGGAACAACAGGACCAAACCCAGGTAAATACCTCATGCTGTTATTCTAGAGGGCAAGGTTGTTTAATCAACACATTGACTAGAATGACTGAAAATAAGAAACTAAAGATGCTGAGCCTTGACATGGTTGAATATGTAAAAGATAGCAAAAATGAATTATAACAAAGGATTTTTATTTATAAACACAAAGATAATCCTGTGTCACACAGCCAAGTGGCCACAAAAATTAACTAAAAGCACAAACAGAAATTTGAGGATACAACTTTTTGATACAATTGCTTCAAAGTGTCTTGACGCTCTTGGGCTGTCAAACTTATTTTGATCTCAACCTCGGATTAGACATGAATCCTTGTTCTAGCCATTCAACATCATGGGCCCATCAAATGAAGACTTATGAGAACTGTAAGGACTCGGGCCTCTTACTGTGTAAAATTGTCCGCTTTGGGCCTTCGGCTCTCACTGTTTTATAACGCGTTACACAGATTAGAGGGATCTAAGCCTTATAAACTAGCCCAAGACTCCCCCTAAGTGATGTGGGACAGGAGATGTGCCCTTGCGCTTGGGCCGTCACATTCTCCCCTCCTTGGGAGCACAGCGTCCTCACTGTGGACCCACGCATGTGCCCCCACGCTTGGGCCGTCACATTCTCCCCCCCCTTGGGAGCACAACATTCTTGCTGTGGACTCACACTCGCGTCCCCGCGCTTAGGCCGTCACATTCTCCCCCCCTTGGGAGCACAGCGTCCTCGCTGTGGACCCACACTCGCCTCCTGCGCTTGGGCCGTCACATTCTCCCTCCTTGGGAGCACATCATCCTCACTGTGGACCCACACATGTGCCCCCGTGCTTGGGCCGTCACATTCTCTCCCCTTGGGAGCACAAGGTCCTCGTTGTGGACCCACATGCCGTCGGTTCTGATACCATTTGTAACGACCCAAGCCTCTTACTGTGTAATATTGTCCGCTTTGGGCCTTTGGCTTTCATGGCTTTAAAACGCGTTACATAGATTAGAGGGACCTAAGCCTTATAAATTAGCCCCAAGACTCCCCTCTAAGAGATGTAGGACAGGAGACGCGCCCCTGCGCTTCGGCCGTCACATTGCTAGCATAATTAGGGATACTGTGAGAATAACAATCTATTATGAATTACAAATTCTTAAAGAAGTGGATTTTATAACAATTTATAATTATTTGTGATTTTATTTTTCGTGATTCAAAATAGACTATTTTTTTCACAATACATTAAAGATTATCACCTAATCATTTGTCAAATGTCGGACACCTGAAATGCCAAAATTTAGCACGGGGATACTTATGTGCCAAAAGTTACAAAAGTGACACATAAGTGCCACTTTTTTAAAAAATAAAACACTTGAGTGCCAAGTTTGACATAGGTGGTCCAAAATGTTACATGGCAATTTTTTAATAATATCACTTGCCTACATGTTACAATAGAGAGTTGAGTGAACGATGATGAACCAAAACGATGTTTTGTTTTTTTTTTTTTTTTGAATTTTAATATAACTATTAATCAAATTAAAATATTTATATTTATAAACTTCATAAATTTATTTTTCTTTAAAAAAAAAAAAAGAGAGGAGGAGGAGGCAGCAAGCTAAGGTAGAGCCCTCATTGCCGCCTCCCTACTGTCGCTAGGAATGGTTGGCAATAATGGGGGAGGGTTGGCTGGAGTGGCTGAGCCTTGGCCAAGGGTCGGCGATCCTTGCTGATCAGTGGCAAGGGCTTGGGAGCTCTCACCAAAATCTGTGGCGAGGGTCGTGGCCCTTCCCTAATCCTCGCCCTAAATCCGGCGAGGGTCGCCGACCTTCTCTTGGCCGGGCGAAGGATCGTTGCCTGCTGTCCGCCTGCCCTCTCCATCTTACCCTTTTTAAATATAAATATAAATATAAATATAAATATAAATTTAGTTGTAAATTTAACTTAATTAATATTTATATTAATTAGCTATCCACGTCATTAGTAAAACGATGTTGTTTTTGCACTTGCCTAGCCATGTTGTCTAATTGCAACGTTAGCATTTTGGCTGGATTTTCTCATCGTAGACACTTAATTGATTTATTTTGCTTTGATTTTGGCACTTAAGTGTCATTTTTGTAACTTTTAACACTTAAGTGTTCCTTTGTGCCAAGTTTTGACACTCTATGTATTCTTTTCCATCATTTCTCTATTAATTTCACTGATAAGTTGCTAATTTTGCCGTAAAAACAGCAGTAAATTTCTGAAAATAAGTAATTACCACGATTGTCTTTAATGTTGGTGAATTGCTAATGTTGTAAGTAATTACCATGCATGAAAGTTGGTTCCGCTTTCGGCAAACGGACTATTAGTAATCTGCTAAATTCTCATTCATGTTGCAATAAAATAAGAAGGGACATTCACTCGCAGGATGCTGCAGCTTGTGCAAATGGAAGGTTATTTTTAGCATTATTATTCGCTGGTTACAATATAAAAGAAACCCAACAAACTTCCCCTACAACATCAGATCGAATCCTCCAGCCACTTCCTCCACAACGCCATTACCGGATCATAGAAAAGGCCACGAAAGAAAACGGACGATACACATGGTGCATATAGTCTCTCCGAGAGAGCTTCACGTGGACATATGTTAAGTGCCACATGCTCCATCAAGGAGTAGTCTTCGTTGGACGAGACGAAGCGGGTGGGACTCCCGGGAAGCCCGGCGGAGGCTGGAGCGGGAGTTGAGGAAGGGGAGCCGGGAAGGACGGCAAAGGGGCTGGTAGTCCTGGAATTTGCGGAAGTGGGGTCACCGGCTCCAATGGTGGCTGGAGCGGGCTCGGTGGCAGGACTGGGGCCGGCTGAAATGGGTTCTCTGCCAAATGATGAGTAGTGAAGAGCTTCGATGAAGTCGTCTCTCGATCAAGTGATGGACTGACGAGCATGGGCTTGGAACCGTCGTTGCCGGGTTTGCCTTTGGAAGGTAGCCAGAAACCTGGGGGCAGGTTTGGGAACCCTGGAAGAGGAGGGAGAGGAGGGAGTTGCGGCAGCGGCGGAAGCTGGGGAAGCAGCGGGATCGAAGGCACCGGGTTGGTCAATGGTGGGAGGTACGGCGTGGGAGGGTCTTGAAGTGGAGGGGGGAACGTCGGATCATAACTAGGAGCTGGAAATCTGAAGTTTTTCTCGGAGCCGAATTCTGAGCTCGGCTTTTCGTTGCAGAGGTTGGGTCGTTGCAGGGGCTTGAACGCGAAGAACCCGGCCGAGAACACGTGGTCTCCGTTCTTTCTCATTTTGAAATGGAGGGAGGACGAAGTCACCGGGGAGGCCACGGCGCAGTTTGGCTCGCTGCTGCTGATCAACTTCACAGAGCAACCCTCGATTCTTCTCACGTGCTTGCCGACGGAGAAGGGCAAGGAGACTTTGAACTCCCCATGCTCGTCAGTCTTCGCTTCTTTGTGAAAGCTCAGTTTGGCGCTTCCGTCTTTGCATTCGACTGCCACAGATGCTCCTGCACACAGCAATTACCACACACTATCAGCCATGATGTATGAACCGTAAAGTTCACAGAAACAACAAACCAAGGCTAATATGTCGTATGGCCTAGTGCAGATTGGACCTGGAATAAAGTGGCTGGCCTTCGAGAACCCTTGCGTGAAGCATGTGTTGCAGTAGACCGTGCCGACGACCACGGTGGAAGGAAGCTTCTTCTCGTGAGTGGCTTCGGAGATACTAAATGCGAAACTCAGGAACAAGAATGCTATCAGAAACCAAGACATTGTCATGGTCTATCTAGAAGTTATTCTTGAGACAGAACCGGAAAAAGACAAGGCCCCGAACGATATTCCGCTGCTGCCGTCACTTGTTCCTCTTTTAGCAGAGTCCGAGGCGTATAAATAACATGCTCATCAGCTTGTGAAGAAGCCATTACCCCAACCAAAGTCCTCCTTTATGGCAGTCATGCCGAAGCCAGTCAACTAAAAGCACAGCAGCAGTGAATGTAGGAGCTGGTTCCACCCACCAAACACCCCGGAAGCATGCGAATTGGATGATAGAAGGCCAGAAAAAGGTAAGAGAGGTGCTGGCATGATTGCTGTTGGGCGTTAGGATGTGAAGTTACACTCGACATTTATTGAGTTCGTTCCTTTGTTGGTCTGGGAACTCTGTCCAGAGAATAGTTAGGTCATTTGTTGGCTCACGAGATCCTGTTGATGAGCCACAAGTCTCATGGGTTCATCTTGAGGAAAATTCGCGGATCGTATGGGGAATTTTCAGGGAAGTTACTGTCCTGGAGCACCTACTTGTCCTTTTCAACGTCGATCTAGCTGAACATCTTTTAGAACTAGGACACGAGGTCGAACGAACTAAGTGGCAGCCTTTGCATTTGCATGTGATGGATGTGGAATGGATGGAATATATTGGGCTTTAATTGGGAAAAAGAGGGATCGATCCACTTAAACGTGGAGATGCCCAATTAAAGCCAAAACATAAATCGACTCCTCTCAAATGTTACACATGAAAAATTATCCAAAAGATCTTGAATCTATTGTACGAAAATTAATTCAATCATAAACCTTTCTATTGTACCATTTTTTTCAACTAATTGTACCAATTTAGTCTTAAAACTTTAACGATTTGTTAATTTAGTCTTAAATGTTTTGATGATTTGCTAATATAGTCATTTGGCCAAATATCTAAATAATGAGTTTAAGACTAAATTTGCAAATCTTCAAAAGATTTTTGACTAAATTGAGACAAAGAAAGGTTTATGATTAAATTGGCTTGAAATAATTAAGAATAAATTAGTACAATTAAAATATATAGAAATGAGTTGGCTGCCATATAATAGGTTTAGGACTTTTTTGAACAACTACCCCAATGTTATAAATAGCATACATGCATACCACCGAACATGAACATGCATGTACATCATGATCACATGCCATGTCATGCATCATCGACCATTGCCATGTTATCTAGCATATGGCATATCATCATGCATGTTTGCCATGCATGTTGTCAACTCATCCATATTGACACGATTGTACACTAATAAATCTGCGATATGAAATCAACAGAGATAAAGTTTATCAATTTTGTATTGACATATAAAATAGGCGCAATCTCCAATTTCAAATGACACGAATGATTCCTCTCATTCCTTTTGTTATAATATTCTCCAAATAATTAGAAAGCTTTGATAGTATCATCTTGGATCGAGCAATATGAAGCTTTATCTTCTTTGAACGGAATTGGACAGCTTCAATGGCGTGATGTTGAATGAGATTGTACTATTTTTGGTTCTTTGCAGTTGATGGATTCTAAAGTGTTGATGACTTGATCTGAAATAAAAGATGGTCAAGGTCCTAATGACATCAATCTTGGACGAGGTCATGATGACCTAAATTTAACCAGGTTCCTTCACCCTCTTGAAAGTGTTCCGGTCTCTAAATATTTGATGACGGCAATTTCACGAAGTTTGAGTATGTCCTTGTGTTGAGAATGTCTTGAACTTTTTATAGGCTTGGGCCAACATTAAGGCTTGGGGGCAATATAGATATTGTTTTTCTCAGTTATTAGGTTAGAAAGTTGAGACAGAAAAAATCTTAATTTTTAGAGCCATCTTTTGTAGTTTTTGAAATTTTATGGTGGATTTCACTTTTGCCCCCCCCCCCCCCCCCCAGGTGGTTTTTCTCGCAAGAGTTTCCACATAAATCTAGTATTCTTTTATTCCTCTTAGTTTCGATTTCGTTATAGTTTCGACATTTGCCATAACAAACTGGTATTAGAGCCTTAGGTTCTTGATCTTTTGGTTAGGGCTTCAAGTTCAACAATGAGATTTGACATTGAGAAGTTTGATGGGAGCGGCAATTTCAACCTATGGCAATTTCATATATTGGCTATTCTTACACAACAGGGTTTGAAAAAAACTTTGTTTGGGAAATGGAAGAAACCGAAAGGCACGTAAGATGAAATATGGGGGGAATTGAATGAAAAGGCCATGCATGCTATTCAATTATGTCTCATGAATGAAGTTCTGCAAGCGATACTAGATTAGAAAATAGCTGTAGGTTTATGGAATAAATTGGAGATTTTTTTTTTTTTGGACAAAACTCATCACCAATTGATTGAGGCTTAAGCAACGAATCTTAACTCTTCATAAGGCTGAGGGTGCTTCTCTTAAATATAATATTTTTGAGTTCAATTCTATTATATCATAATTAAGAAGTATTGATGTTAAGATTGAAGAAGAGGATTAGGCTCTCTTATTATTAGTTTCACTACCTCCCTCTTATAAGAATTTTAGAAGGACCATGATTGTTACTAGAGAAACCATTGATGTTGAAGATGTCAAGACTAGTATTCTAAATAAGTAGAAATTAGATACATAATTGACTTTAGAAGGTAGTAATGATCATGGGCCTAATTTAGTTGCTAGAGGAAGGTTTGTTGAAAGAAGTAATTGTGATAGGATCATACCAAAATTGAAGCATAAGGATTTGATTTGCAACTATTGTAAGTCTAAGGGGCATATCAAGATAAATTGTCTAAAATTAAAGGCAAAACAGCAAAGAGAAACTCATATGAATTAGCAAAATCAAGAAAATGCAAATTGGCAGAACAATCATAACTACCAGATCAAACAGAATCATGGAAACGAAAATCCCGCTTAAGCTAATGTTGCTGAAGAAGAAAATTAAGATTGATTATTGGTTGCAAATGATAAAGACAAATTTAGTGATAGTTGGATTTTCGATTCAAGCTATTTGTACCACATGTGACTTAATTGTGACTAGTTCTTCATGTACATAGAATATAATAGTGGAGTTATTCTAATAGGAAACAACGCCAAATGCAAAGTAGTTTGGATTGGGATTGTCGTCATTAAGATGCACGATGGCATCATCATAACTTTTGATAATGTCAGACATGATCCTGATTTGAAGAAAAATCTCATCTTTTTGAGTGCACTTGATGCTAACGGTTGTGGGTTTATAGCTGAAAGTGAAGTTATGAAGATTATGGAAGGTCCACTTCTATTGATGAAATGGTTGAAAATTGGCACTTTGATCAGCTAGAAGGAACTGCGGTTACTAGTTTAGCTCTAGTCTCATTTGCCTATGACAATCATATAACACTAAATTATGGCATATAAGATTAGGTATCAGAGGGATAGAGCAGCTGAGTACGAGAGGTTTTCTGCATGGTTAGAAAATTGGAAAATTGAATTTATGTGAGCATTGTGTCTTTCGAAAATAGGAAATGATCAATTTCAAGACTGGAATTCACACAACAAAGGGCACTTTGGATTATATTCACTTTGATCTTTGGAGGCCTGTGGAAGTTCCTTCAAAAGGCATTGGTTTGAGGTATTTACTCACTTTCATTGATGATTTTTCAAGAAATGTTTGGATCTATTTTCTAAAATAGAAAAAATGATGTTTTCATTACATTTAAATAATTGAAAATATTGATTGAGAAGTAAACTAGTAAGAAGATTAAGTGATTGAGAACATATAAAGGGTTGAAATTTTATGGATGTGAGTTTAATGAGTTTTGCAGAATTGAAGAGATTGTGAAGCATCATAATACAATGAATTAGACCACAATATATTGGTATTGCAGAATGTAGAAATAGAATCTTATTAGAAATGATTAGATGCCTATTCTCCAACGTTGGTTTAGGCAAAAAGTTTTGGGCTAAAGTAGTCAATGTAGTTGCTTGGTTCATCAATCCCTCTACTTGCACATGTATTGAGTGCAAGACATCTAAGGAGGTATGGTCAAGTAAACCTGCTAATTATTCTTCTTTTCAAGTATTTGAATATCTAGCATATGCACATATTAATGAAGGCAAACTAAAGCCTAGAGCAAAAAAAAAAAAAAAAACAAAACAAAAAACAAATAAACAAACAAAATGCATCTTTCTTAGTTATGCTTTTAGTGTAAAAGGTTATAGATTTTGGTGAGCTGATTCATATAAGATTATTATTAGTAGAGATGTTACTTTTGACAAGTCTACCATACTTCATCCTATCGAATCATCTGATCCTTGTGATGAAATCTAGAAAGTGTTGTGGAGAAGGTAGAGTTTGAAGTAATTTCTTCGCAAGTAGTTTAATTGTCTATTGGTAATATTTAGAATAAAAAACTTGAAGAGAAACAGTATTCTATTGCTAGATATAGACTAAGGACAACAAAACCCCCATAGAAATATGGTTTCTCAGATTTTGTTGCTTATGCTCTTTTAATTGTAGAGTCAGTAGAGTATAGTGAGCTTAAAACCTATAAAGAAGCCGTCTCTTCAAATGATTCAATAAAGTGATTAGTTGCCATGAACAAAAAAATGAAATCTCTCGAAAAGAATCAAACTTGGGAGCTTATTAAGCTACCAAAATAAAAGAAAATTGTGGGTTGTAGATGGGGTTTTTAAAAAAAAGGAAGGTATTCTTGGAGTTGAAGACATTAGGTTCAAAGTTCGTCTAGTTGGTATTATACTCAGATTAAGGGAGTTGATTTTAATAATATGTTTTCATCTGTTGTTAAACACAACTCCAATCAAGTTTTTCTTACCTTAGTTGCTATGCATGATTTAGTGTTGGAACAACTCTATGTGAAAATAACTTTCTTGCTTAATGAACTTGAAGAGAAAATCTTTATGAGTCGATCTGATGGTTTTCAATTTGAAGGTAAGGAAGATTATGTTTACCTATCAAAAAAGTCTATATATGGCTTAAAGTAATCGCCTAGATGGTAGTATAAAATGTTTGATTTGTTTATGATGTAACTTGGCTATTATAGGAGCAAATATGATAGTTGTATATATTCACGAAAACTTCCAAGTGACTCTTTCATTTATCTGTTATTATATGTTGATGATGTGTTGATTATGGCTAAAGATAAATTTAATATATAGAATTTGAAGAAATAGTTGAGCATTGAATTTAAGATGAAGGATTTATGTGTAGCGAAGAAAATCTTAGGCATGGAAATATGGTGAAATCGAAAAAGAGGAAAATTATATCTCTTCTAGAGAAGCTACATTGAGAAGGCGTTAGATCATTTTACTATGAAAGATGCCAAACTAGTAAATACTCCTCTTGCTGCTCATTTTAGATTATCAACTAATTTATGTTCCCAAACAAATGAGGGTATAAAATATCTATCACATATTTCATACTCTATTGCAGTTAGTAGCCTTATGTATGCCATATTTTGTATTCAACCTAACATTTCACACACTGTTAGCGTGATAAGTAGATATTTATCACGCTTAGGCAAAGTTCATTGGCAAGTTGTGAAGTAGATTTAAAAATATTTGTAAGGTTTTTCTAATTTTGGTTTAAAGTTTGGGAAAATTTGTGACATTCTAACATGATATGTTGATTGGGATTATGCTGATGACCTTGATAAGAGGAAATTTTTGATTGAGTACATCTTTACTATTGGAGGTTTTGTAGTTAGTTGGAAAGCTACTTTACAACATATAGTAGCAAGCATAATATATGGCTATTGCAGAAGTAGTTAAAGATGCTATATGATTAAGAGACTTATTTGGAGAGCTTAATATGGATAATGAGGTGACTATTGTTCATTGCGATAGTCAGAGTATCTTGCTAAAAATCATATGTATCATGAGATGATAAAGCACATTGATGTACAATATCATTTTATTTGAGACATTCTTGCTTATGGCTATATCAAGGTCTTAAAAATTGGCACATAAAATAATCCAGTCAATATGTTAATGAAGCCTTTGCCTATTGCCAAATTTAATTATTGCTTAGATTTGGTTAATGTTTGTTACAACTGAGTTTTACTCTAATGGGAGGAGAATATTGTTTGTTGTTTATGTAGAATTCAAGCCAAGGTGGAGATTTTGAGTATGTCAAATTTTAATGGGCTTGAGCCAACATTAAGGTTTAAGGGTAATATAAATATTGTTTTTCTCAAGTTATTAGATTAGGAAGTTGAGATAGAAATTTTTTAGCTTTTTAGAGCCAGCTTTTATCATTTTTAAAATTCTATAGTGGATTTTGCTTCTCCTCCCTTATCATTTTCCTCACAAGGATTTCCACATAAATCTGGTGTTCTTTTATGCTTTTTCTGTTTTTATTTTGTTATAGTTTCCGCATTTATCATGACACTCTGTATAACAACAATTTCTAAGAGATTAGAGCAGTCTTTTATATAGGGGATGAATAGAACCTTTAATCCTCATACTTGACCCTAATTGGTTTATTCAAGATTTGTCATTCATAATGCTACATTTGAACATATATCCAATCTACTTCAAATTTGACCTAGACAATGTCAATTTTCATCCACAATTTTCTACTATAACAAATATCGAATCTATTCTAAATTTGATTTCAATAATTTTCAGCTTAATTTTTGTAAATTGAGAAATTGCCATCCACGGAAACTTAGCATAATTGTCCAATTAAAATAGGGCAATATGTCATTAATTTGCTAATTAAATGTCTAGAAGAAACTTAGTCATGGCAAATGTGAATATTCTAGTAACCATATATAATCTTTTACTAAAAATGGATTTGATGACATTTAATCATAGACAAAAAATTATTGATGTTTGCGCATTTGCCGAAATGTTCACTTTTTGGCCCTATTTTTGCACTTTTTTTAAGCTCCATTTACTTCGTGAAAAACGAATTATTTGAAAAATATTTTTTTAAAATTAATTGCTCACAAAAATAAATGAATGAATAATATTTTCATCATCGAAAAAATTATTTAAATATAAATTTTTGTCGATAATAATTTTTTTTTCATTAGTTAATTGTTTAAAGCGATTAATATTAGTAAATTATTTTCTAAATTATTTATTTTTCATGAAACAAACAGAGCCGGTGAATCAATGTTGACTTTAATTGTGAACTATTAGCCTGTGATATACTTTTGCCAAGATATTTGCATGTGTAAAATTTTGATCAATGCCAAAATAGACACTACTTGAATCTTCTTTGATAACTGGCCATGTTAGTTAAGTCCCTTGCACCAAGAAGGGCTTGTCCAACATGTTTGTTATCCTAATCCTTTTTGAATCTCTTGTCCATGGATGACTCTTTGGAAACCATCATCTATCTTCAACTAACTTTGATTGGGGAAGCGCTATTAGTGAACCGTTATAAATACCGGTCACTCAAACATATGAAAAACCTAGGTTCATTTTTGTTGGGATTCTCATGTAATCTTTATCAAGATATTAATTATGTTGAGAAAACTTTCTATGTATTTTGAAGATGATAAGACATTAAATGAGAACTAATATTTATACTTGAGTTTGGCAATATATACAAATGATGATAATAGGGGTGATTGGGTCCAGGGTGGGTAGGTTCTAGACCCTAGACACTGTACTTGATCATGTTATAACCGGTTCTCCTTTTTTGGACCATGTACCCGATCCTATTTACATTGGATCCTGTACCCAACCCACATTTTTTTTTCGGTCCGGTTCCAGGGTTAACCCTGTTTATATTGGAACCTCGTTTGCAACTTCCCATCCTATATGACTTCGAATTTATATTAATATGCTAGAAAACAACATGATTCGTCATTTCTAACAATTTCAGCTGGACTGTTATCTTCAGTCTGATTTATTTTATTACTGTACTAGACATTGTGGAGCTAATCCCGAATTTGTTAGGCAGGTCACAATACAGAAATTGTAGAGCCATCCATGATGATGACAGCAGCGATGCCAAATATCTCCTTTCTACAATCTAATTGCGTTACAATCAACTCTCACCAGCAGAAGCACTAATGATGATCAATGTGCTTGTAGTGAGATCCGAGTTTTGTTAGCAACATAATCTACCGTGTTAATATGAAATTTTAGGATGGCTATGATCTCCATCCCCTTAATGAGCCTAGTGGTTACCGATGGATTAACATATGAAATTTATATAAAAATTGTTGTACAGCAACCTCACATATCAATTTTTTGAAAACAAGTTCTCTCCTTTCTTGGCATGTCAGGTTCCTTTATTTCTTAACAGCTCAGACCCAAAGCTAATCAAAACCACATACTTAACCAATATCCTCTAATTGCGTAGCACCATATTTGTATAGCAATGAGCTAACCTATGTCCCTCATCCTTGCTTTGCACCAAAGATAAACTTATTCTCCAATTTTTCTAGTCATCAATGGTCAAATCACTCACTTTAAGCAAATTGCGAGGACTAGCGATTAAAAACATTATCAATCGAAATGCTAACGACTCTCATTCTTATCCAAAATTTCTTAGTATCACATTGCACGCTTTCAAACCATCAGAATAATCGATCTCAAAGAAAATAGAACTTCTCTAATCTCAAAATCGAAATACAAAGTGAATCCCAACCGAAAATCCGCCGACGATTTACACAAACAGCTTCCATATTCCATTGCCAATCGGTAA
The DNA here is from genome assembly GCA_017140255.1 of Eucalyptus paniculata subsp. matutina. Lineage (NCBI taxonomy): Eukaryota > Viridiplantae > Streptophyta > Magnoliopsida > Myrtales > Myrtaceae > Eucalyptus > Eucalyptus paniculata. The sequence goes on along the minus strand of CM029444.1, from coordinate 19,541,568 downwards.
ATCATAAGTATAGCTACAACTACATGAACGAACGAAACTGGAGAAAAAGAGAGTGTGAGAGAGCGAGATGAATTTCAAATGAGATTAAAAGGAAGAGGCCAAGGAGTAGACTGGGGGACCTTAACCTTGTCCTTGATGCACTCAATCTTCTTCTCCTTCTTCGACTTCACGTTCCCGTACGGTCATTTGAACCTCTTCCATTTCTTCGTCATGAGTAAATTACTACATATAGAAGCTTTTCATTTGTCTAAAATGGTTAACAAATCTTTGGTGCAAGTATAACTCCTCCAAAAGTAAAATCAACATAACTCCTCCTCCGAAAGTGAAATCAGGCGAGCCAATCCACGTGGTACAAAATCTTTGACAAAAACCTAAAATTCATATATAAAGAAAAATCAACAAGAAATCATGCTCTAGAGACATATACAAAAGTTATGATTTAATCAAGTCTATTTACTTATCACCAAATTTGAGTTTCCACAAAATGAAGTTTATTTTCCAATGATAATGTACTCAGTAAGATAATCCAAATTTATAAAAAAAATAAAAAATAAAGAGATTAAATAAGGCATTCACTTAATAGATAGTTATGCGAATGAATTACAAGATAAAAAGAAATTATCCACCTCAAATTTTTCCGCATTCTCAATGCACTCTTCAACATTAATCGGTACGTGAACAATTCTCAATCAATCTTGAGTACAAATCAAACCTTCCACTATTCTAGGAGTCAAAGAATTTCGAAAGCCATCAAGTACATGTCCCGATGTATTAAAAGCCGACTCTGAAGCAACGGTAGTCACATGAATAGATAAAACATCCCGAGCCATCAAATATAAGATTTTATACGTTGATCCAGTAATCTTCCACCACATTAAAAGATCGCGATTAAGGATATATTCACTTTCAGCTTCAAGATATTGATCAAGCTCAGATTTATTTTTATCTAACACTTTTTTTTTTTTCGCGTGGAGAAAGCTTTTGTGCCAAGCATGGACTTCACATTCATTGTCATCAATATCGGCATTGGAAGTACTACTACTGTTACTCACACTTGAACCACCAAATTTTTCTTTACTAGAAGAGGCAACAAAAGATTGCTCATAAGATTTATACAAATTCTCTATAGCGACATTCACTTTATCATGCATCTTATCAATTTTCACTTCATTATCATAAATTTGTTCAAAACATAACTTTACATAATTCAACTTTTTTGTAGGATCCAATTTAACCGCAATCAATGCCATCATATTAACTTTATCCAAACTCCCACAATACTTGTCAAACTTCTTTTTCATTTCTAAACCCATAACTTGAAGCTTTAGGTTTAAAAAATTCACTACATTATTCAAATACTTATACAACATAGCTATCCCCTCAAAATAATCATTTGAAGTAACATATGAATTACTCAACATCTTTTTGGTTGCATCATAAAACCGTCTAAGAAATTTAGAAAGAATGATGTCATTTTTCAAATCTTTATCTTGAGGAGAATCATTGTCAATTTCCCTTAAGAAAAATATATCATCTTATTCAAGTATTTGAAAAACTTTTTTGAACTTTATGGCGGTGTCTAACATCATGTAAGTAAAGTTTCATCTAGTGGCAACATCAAGACAGACCGAACCCTTGTATGCAATCCTCTCAATCTTAATGCAAGATTTGAATGTCTTAGCTCTCGATGGAGAACTCCTCACATACCAAACTACATTTCGGATGCATGCAATGGAATCACGCACCTCATTTAATCTATCTCTTACTATCAAGTTAAGTATATGAGTAGTGCATCTCATATGTAAAATAAAAAAATTCTTCTTTTACAAAATTTTTCTTTCAAATAACCAACGGCCACATAATTTGAACTAGCATTTTCCACGATTATTGTGGATACTTTTTTTTTTTCTATTCCCTAGTCACAAATGCATTTTTCCATCATTTTCCCAATCTCCTTACCCTTGTGACTATGCATTACCACAAAATTGATTATTCTTTTATGCAACTGCCAATTTTCATCAATATGATGTGCAGTGAGACACAAACAGTTCAAGTTTTGAATGGAACTCCACATATTTGTTGTGAGTGCAATCCTAGATTTAAGCTTATCAAATCAAGCTTTCAAACAAGTCATTTCACTTAGATATAATTTCATGCAATCTCTTACCACCATAAATCGTTAAAGATGTTGGAAAAGATGTTACAATTCAGTAACAAAATTGCGAAAACCAACATGCTCAACCATGGAAAATGGTTGTTTATCAATAATAATTGTTCGAGTAGACATATGCCTACAACGTTCTTGATCAAAATTCCATGTTGTTAAGACACTACCACCATCAATAGTATTTTCCCCTACTTTGCCAACCACATCTTTGTTACGTGATGCAAACAACATTTGCTTTTTATCTGCATGAGGATACTTTTTGCACTTTCTCAAGTGCTTCCACATAATAAAAGTTCCATGATCAACATTATACGCATAATCAAGCACTTCACCTTAATTGTTTTTTGTGTTTTCTCATTTATGATTCTCGAAAAATTATCCAAAGTCTCTGATTGATTAGCTCGCTTTTTACTTGAAGGAGTATGAGAGTTAGGTACTCTCACCTTGTTTGTCGCACCCATAGTCGCATATTCCACTTCATCAACTCCATGGAATGGCAATTCCATGAGCGAACTCATTTCATTATGTCTCTCCACTTTCATTTATATGTTTTTATCTTGATCCATTGAAAACAAATTATATAACATTAGGATTCTACAAAAACAAATTAGTTTTCATAGTTACGATGGAAGGGACTCCGAATTGTGTGGTTTGTAAAGGTCCATCCAGATGATTTACAAGCTTTATTTGATTCATGATTTTCAATTAATAATTAAAATTGGGGACTATAGTTTACTTTCCATTTACGGTTTATAATAAAACTTCTCAAGGACCTCATTTTTATTCTATTACCACATGGCAAGTCAATATAGAACAAATTGTACATCTAAATAATCACAATTTGACTCTCTTACCTTGTGCAAACAAAATTTGATATCCCCAATGCTGATCACAATATCGGTTGCCAGCTCGGTTGCAACATACTTGTAAAAAAAAAGATAGAGGCAGTTAACAAGAAGAATTTCACCGTTATATAGGTATGCAAGTACATAATTGATATATAAAACATGCAGGGTACAAAGAATAGAGACACATATGAAGCAACTTAGGCTAGCAATATCATATCAAAGAAAAAAATCTCGAGTAGCAGAATCAAAAGAACAAGTATTGGCCATCACACAGGTCGTGAACTAACTTGGGTAAATATATTTTCTGAAAGCATAAACATGATGAAAGAACCTCATTTTTTCTTTTTCAAAGAAAGCTGATGTAACTAGAACCTCTCTATTGCAGAGGCAAATCTCGAAAGAACTTACAAGGTGCTTTAGCGACTAGGCTATTTTTGTAAATATGAATCTCAAAATCCAAACCAATAGACAGATGCTTAGTTCATGTAAATCAAATCTCTCAACATAACTTTGGAGATAGAGAGTGCTGATGAAAGGGACAAAGTCAACCTGAGAACTAATGCTAAATTATGTATACTCACAGTCCAACACGGGCCAAACATTGAGAAAAACCGAGAAGAACCCAGCTTCAATCTAAAAGAAAATTCTTGAAAAACTGAGGAAATTTGCGAGCTTACAAATGAGGAAGCCGCTAATGGATGAAATAGAGCGACGAGGAGCTGGGATGGAGTGACTATGCGTCGGCCGATGATGGATGGAAGTGAGCGAGGAAGACACACAAAAGATGAAGGAAAACGCCAATTTTAGACCTTGCTTAATCCTCCCTAATCCAAGGCGATCTTCAAGAAGAGGTATTTTTTGTGTCTTTGTCCCTAACAGAAGTCCGAACAAGAATTTTCCTAAGAAGTTGGCAAATTTTCGACGGAACTTGTGGGGGCACGGAAAACTCTGGAGCTAGAGGGTCAATTTGGTTTGGGAAGCAGATGAACGATGAAGGAAAATGCTGAAGTTTGCGAGTGTGAGAGGTAAAGAGAGAAATAGGGGAACAAATTAGAGTTTTGGACTTTTGGGTTGGGCTTAAAAACCGGTTCTCAAACCGGTTCCTAAACCGGTTCGATCGATCCGGTTCTCAGGTGGGTAATCACTCGGAACTGGTTCCTGGACCGGTTTCAATGGGAGGCGGTTCTCAACCCTATTTTCGTGTGGGCCGGTCTGGTTCCAGGGTATACTCGGTCTGGTTGCACACCCCTAAACAATCGAACTTTTGTGCTAGTGAAGGCCTTTAAGTGAAAACAAGATACTGAATGGAAAAAAAGTCAGAATTAAAAGACCTTTAACTTTTGGTGAACAAGATAGGAAATGGGATTGTTGAGGTGCTTGAATGGGCCTAATAGAATGAGAACAACTTGAATAACATAAGTACATCAAATTCTTTGAAGGATCTAAGTGCAACATATGAACATATTGGGATTAAGTAGAATCGTCAAGTCCGAATAAAGCACAACGAGAAAAGGTTCGTGACATAGACAGAGTATATAACACTCCACATATTTGGAAATGAAGTCTTAGTTCTAAGTCGATTTGATTTAATTTCAAATTGGTGAGCCAATTTGGAACTTTGGAAGATCCACACAAAAAATGTTGTGGAGAAGTCACATCGGGTTTGCCATTTTTGGCTAAGTAAAGGAAGTGTTAGTCGAGTTTGTAGCAGCAATTTGGTCTATTTTGGGCAAGGTTTATTAATTAGCTCCATGTGATCACTATGAAATAAGAATAGTATTGTGCAACGGTTATTTTGACCTATTTGAAGTATTCAACATGCTTAAGAGGGCTATATATAAGCGTCAAAGTGAAAGTTGAAGGTGGTCAAGGGGATCAAAATGTTCTCAAACTTGTTTTATTTCTTGTACTTAATCTTTGGTTACACTTATGTAATCATTGTGAAGAGTTTGCTTCCAATGTAAAGTGAAGTGTGTACACATTTGGAGCGAGTTACATAACTTTTAGAGAGGTGACTTCATTTGTAAATATTGTCAAAGACTTCAAGGAGTGCACTAGTAAATTCTAACTTGTTATGGGGTTGTTAGCGTTGGGAAATTGGAGTAGGTCAAATGGAAAGATCGGATCACTATAAATTGATTTGCAACATCTTCTAGTTCTTACTCTTTTACATTTTTGCTGCTAGAAGTTACTTGCTTTACAAACACTGTTTTGTCCTCTACATATGTTTTATATAAAAAGGTTTAAAATCATACAGCAAAAATTCAAACCCCTCTCTTAGTTCTTAAGACTAGTCCATTTCAAATATTAGCAGAGCCTAAGCACTTGAAATATGTGAATATGAGAGAAGGCAGATTGATGCCCCTCTCTCTCTAAACCTTAGGTTAGCGTTTCCTTTCTTTTCCTTTGAAGCTGTTGCGTCTTTGTAGTGTCATCCTTGGGGAAGGAAGAGAGAGAGTCCCTCCCTCCCTCCTCTCCCTCTCTGCTTGCCTCTTCCTTCTTTTGAAGTTTTCTATCTTTCTTTTCTCTTTAGATTTGTTCAAGGAGTTTTTGTGTGTGAATAAATTCCCGCATCTAATCTTGGGTGAACATGTAAACCAATTTGGCCATTCGTCCAGTAGACAGCCACCAAGGAGGATGTTTGTAACATGGTTCCATAATTTCTCCGAGACTAGGTTGTTCTCATCTCCCCATTTAGATTTAGGTCAAGTTTTAGAGGTTTTACTCTCTCGAATTAGATCAAAATATAGATATGGGACCTCCTTACATGTATTTGATATATATTTTTCCAATATTTTGAAGTTAGTGTCTTTGCATGGTAATGGTGATGAAGACATCGAACCTAAACATGCATCATAAGTCGTTGCAAATGGAGTGGGAGATTTTGGTGTGTGCTCATAATTGAATTTGGTGATTGACCGTCCATCATTTTCAGTGTCAAATATGTTCTTGAGGGGTGAGAATGTGTTTTTAGCTAGGAGTGTGCAAAACGGACCAACCAATTTGGGAATTTGCATGGATCATACTAGCTAGTTTGATTCGGTTCATGAGAGTGTTGGTTTGGTTCCCGGTTCCTAAAAGTAGAACTAGTGTCTAGACGGTCCGATTCCTAATTCTCAGTTCCAAGAGAAAATTGAATCAAGCTGGCTAAATAGACTTTTTTATTTTATTATTTCTTAGAAAAAAATTAGTAAAATACAAATTAAACACTCTCTTAGCTGGATTTCTAGTACTATGAAAAAAGTGGTAAGAAAGAATCAGTGACTAGTTCCATTAGATCGGATTAAAGCCGAACTGGACCGATGATGTAATCTGATTGTCGATCTTAGAACCAACCAGTCCAGTGTCCGGTTCCAAATTTTGGGAAAGGGTTCTCTCGGTGTGATTTCGATTTCCACCTTAGAACCCAATCGAATCATGAACCGATCTTCCCTTACTTTTAGTTGCAAACTGTACTTTATCATTTGCTTTTTGGCTTTTGATTTGTTTTGCAGTTATTTGGGAGTTGTTAGGCTCGAAAGCCTACTATGTACCTCTCAAGAATTATTTTGATATATAAATAATATCTTTTTCCGACCAAAACAAAAAATGTGAATGATCTATTAGTGGCCAAAATTGTGGGCATCTTTTGGTAAAGGTCGATCTATCACAAAGCAACATGTATTTGATAGAACTAAGTATGCTTATTAAAAATGCAAGAAGAAAGTGATTGTGCAACCAATTGATTATGAGCTATGGAGCATAATTCAAATTGGTCCGTTTGAGTAATCGAGGGTAATGACAACAAGTGCACCTCTGCTAATCCCACATTAGCAACTTCACCTTAAAATTCAATATTTACTATAGTGCCAATTCCCGTAGTACAAGAAAAGATTTTCCAAGAAGAGCAAAGAAGAAGACTTACATTAAATGCTAATGCTACTCACATTATGTATGGTGCCCTATCTTCAATTGAGTTTGGTAAAATCTCATCTTGTGTCATAGTTAAGGAGATTTGGAAATGACTAGAGCTCACATATAAAGGAATGGATCATCTTTAATGAATAGTATTCTTGGGCAATATGAGTTATTCAAAACGAAGGCAAGAAAAATCATAAATAAATTGTTCATTTGCTTCATCGATATTGTGAATGGGCTCTCATCTTGGGGCACAACATATACAAATATTGACCAAGTGAATTAAAACTCATAGCCCTTGTATTATGAAATCGTACGTTGATTCCAGAAAAAAACTGCAAGCAAACAATCCACTAGGATAATATAACAATAGAAAGGATAGAATTAGAAAAACATGTTAGAAAATTTATTATCTAAGTTCACTCAAACCTGAGCTATGTCTTCGCGTAGTGGCACTCTGCGAATCCTTTATACTTCGAAGAAAGTTGAAATATAATGATAATTGTCTCTCAAGATCAATGCATAGACAGATTGAGAATCCTCATGAAGAAAAAATTTACTTTTTTCTTTTTTCTTTTTCTGTCCTCTCTATTTTCTTTTTAAGCGTCTTAACGGCTAGCCTTTCTATCGCTAATATGAATGTGTAACTTTTAACCTAAAAACAAAAAAAGTCCCTAATAAAGATTTGGTTTCATCCACAACAATCTCTCACTTGAAGACAAATACACTCAATGTACCATGCAACTTTGCATCTATCTTTTTCAAAAACTAGTAACTGAAAAACTTGTGTCTCTGTGATACTTCTCATCAATCAACATGGAGTAATACCAATGGTAGTAGTATAAAAAATATGCGTCTCTCTCTTTATTACTTTGGTTGATATGTTAGTTGGATTCTTTGAACCATCAATCTTTTGTAACTTTAACTCATTATCTTTCAATGTTGAGTTAATAAAGTGATAACGCTTCTTGATATATTTAGTCATTGAGTGATAAGCTGCATTTTTTGCCAAGTGCACTATACTTTGACTATCACTCCACAGTGTATTGACCAACTGTTTTCGATATAGCTCCTTTATATAATCTTGTAACCATATGATTTCCTCGGAGGTTTCTGTGATCGCCACATATTCCGCTTCTGTCGTTGATAGAGCCATTACTTTTTGTAGTTGAGATATCCAACTCACTACTGTACCTACAATTGTAAAGATATGCAAGTGGTACTCTTACCATTATCTCGATCATTCGAGTAATCCGCATTTACATAACCCTGCAACTCGAAAGATGTACCATCATAATAAAGACAATAATTTGATGTACTTGTCGGATATCTCAATATTCATTTCACTGCATGTCAATGCTTTATGCTCGGGTTTTACATATGTCGACTCAACTCTCACTACTTGTGCAATGTTTGGTTTCGTGCTCACCATGGCATATATCAAACTCTCATTGCTGATGTATATGGAACTACCACCATCTCATCTTTCAAAGCTCAAATGCTAGAATATATCCTTTAAAAGTTTGAAGTGACTTGTTAGAGGAGTTGCAATCGATTTTGCCTTATCCACATCAATTTTTTTTTTTTTTGGTGACCCGGGGAACCTCGCACAGCCGACAGCTGGAAGTAAACCCTGGGGAGGCACGTAGGAAACTACCACCCATGCACCCCGGGTAAGTCGCCAAATGATCCGACAGCCTCCCTGCAACTTGCGTTGGAGGGGCTTCGAACTCCAGACCTCTCAAATGGAGGTTTGGAGCTTACCCAGCGAAGCCACCATAGCGGGTGGTTTATCCACATTAAATTTCTTTAACACATTATTCACATACTCTTTCTACAACAGCCATAATTTCTTTCTTTCTTTTTTTCCTGTCTTTAATGATTTTCATGCCTAAAATATTCTTGGCCTCTCTCAAGTCTTTCATAGTAAACTGCGATAATAACATCTTCTTCACTTCTATGATTCTCTTCATATTGGAGCTAGCCACCAGCATTTCATCCACATTTAAATAGAGATACATGATATCACCATTGTCATACTGGTGAAAATAAATACAATGATTAGACTTATAGTGTGCAAATCCTTTTTCTTCCATTAAACTATCAAACTTCAGGTACCCTTACCACGGAGCTTGTTTCAAGCCATACAAGCTTTTTTTAAGTGACATACTATGTGCTCCTTACCTTTAACTTTAAAACCTTTAGATTGTGCCATAAGTCACCATGTAAAAATGTTGTTTTCATGTCTCATTACTTAAAATGAAGATTTTCCACTGCAACTATATTAAGCAGAACTCTAATTGATGTCATTTTCACTATTGATGGAAATATCTTAGAGTAGTCACTCCCTTCTTTTTAAGAAAAGCCCTTGACTAGTAAATCTCACATTATATCTAATACTATCATATGCTTCATTCTTAATCTTATACATCCACTTATTAACAAAGCTTTTTTTTTTACCTATGGACAACTTAGTGAACTCCCAAGTTTTGTTATAAAGTAACAAACTCAGCATTCTCCTACTGTAAGTGAGATTTGTCTTTCTTTGCCTCATCACAAGTCTCCAGTTCTCCAGAATCTATATATAAGACATGGCTTATAATAGTATTAACTGATGGATAAAAAATTAACTTTGACTCCTCAAGACAAGCACTTTAGGGTCGTTAGTTTGCTCTGCATTGTTGTGTCCTCTTGAATTGCCTCCTCATTGATAATAAGCTCATCTTGAACTTTTCCTTTAGATGCACTATGATCTATTGTAACCACCTTCATAGGCATTGTATCCAGTTCAACATATTCTGGTTCTATTGCCTTCTCATGCTCTGTCTAACAATCCTTGTACATCTTTTTTTCATAAAATACCACGTTTCGACTGCGTATGACTTTGTTATTCTTATTATCCCAAAACCTATAGCCATATCTATCACCACTATATCCGATAAAGACTCATTTTTGGGACTTAACATCAAGTTTCTTCCCATCCTTCCTTGCAATCAAAGCATATACAATACAACCAAACACTTATACTTGTGATCAATTAACCTTTTTACCTGACCATTACTCTTACGGAATTTCTCCATCCAACTCACTAAATGAACTTATGTTGATAAGATAAACAACTACATCAACTGTGGCAGCCCGTAAGTATAACGAGAGACCTGCGTGTAGCCTTATGCATCTCGCATGTTCTAGAATAGTCTTGTTCATTCTCTCAACTACACCATTTTGTTGAGAACTTCTAAAAATAGTTTTCAACCTGTGTATGCCTTACCGGCTCAAGTATTCTACAAATTCTTTGCTTGTATATTCACCACAAATATCAGACTTCGGAGCTTTAATATTATAACCCATCTCTTTTTCTACTATGGTTTTCCATATTTTGAACATCCCGAATACTTCTGATTTTTTTTCTAAGAGCATAAACCCAAGTCTTTCTTGTTGCATCATCGATGAAGGTGATAAAATATCTCTAATCACCACAAGAGAGTTCCTGAGCCAGTCTTTACACATAAGTATGAACTAACTTTAGCATTTGGCCTCTATTTTGTTGCTCATTCAATTGAAAACTAACTGCCTTTGTTTTCTATCAATGCAACTCTCACGGAAATCTAGCTTAACTTTTTGTAAACCTGAAGGTAATTTCTTTGAGTTTAATTGCTTTACACCCTTTTCATCAAGATGTCCTAAACGATAATGTTAAAGAGTAGACAAATTATCTATAGCCACTGTAGTTGCAATCATATTACTAATATTATTTATTTGAGAAGGTAAAGTGTATCAGTACACTTTCCCTTTACTACTACTCTTGTCCCTGATGTTATCTTCCACTCTCCGCATCCAAAGGTTGTTATCAAACCTTCTTGGTCGAGAACGAATTTTTCTTTATTTTGGAATATGCATAATTTCACACAAAAGTACCTATTGAGATATTCACAATCATAGTTCATTTTCTAATAATTAGACACATGTGGCCGTTTCTTCACAACTACTTTCCCGAAATCTCCATTAGTATAATCATCAAATATGTCTCTTTGCAAGGTGCAATGTAAAGAAGCATTGGAATCAATAAACCACTTATTTGTCATTAAGTCAAATCCAATAGACGAATGCACGTTTTCTAGTAAAGGTTCATCCCTACCCACATTAACTCCTTGATCCTCATCTTGCTACTTTTTTCTGTAGGCTTCACATTGAAACCTCCGATGTCTAATTTGGTGATAAAACCAACACTCATCTTTTATAGCTTGTCTTTTATCCTTTGATTGTGACCTACCACGCTCGTTGAATTTTTCTTTACTTTTACTTCTTCCACAGTTCTCCACTACTAGTATCGTTGAAGATGTAAATGCCAAAAAATAATCTCCACTTGAGACTTTCCTTTGTATCTCTTTGTCCACAGCATCAGCTAGAGTCAAATCATCTATCATGGTGCTCGAAATTCCCTGCACCACGGTATTATAGCTTTCTAGAAGGGAACATAAAAATAATAAAGCTTGGAACTTTATATCTAGATTTATATGCCTATGGATTTCAACTGACCTATGATTCGCATGAAACTATTAATATGCTCTACCATAGAATCTCTGTTAAATAACTTCATATTAACTAGTTTCTTTAGCAAAAACATCTAATTTGACGTGGACGGCTTCTTATAAATATTCATTAAAATATTCATGGCTTCTTTTGCAGTTTTTGTTTTTGCGATTTGGTACCCTATCTTTTTTGTCAGCCCTAGACAAATCGTACCTAATGCCTTTTGATTAAGAATTTTCCATCTTGCTTCTATTGTCGAATCCACTTCCGCCATCTCGGGTTTCCAACCTTTAAATGGTGCATATAGATCTTTCTGATAAAGATAGTCCTTGATTTGGAGTCTCTACCATTTGAAATCCTATTAATTGAACTTATCGATTATGATTTATCTTCTGCCATACTGTTCACTTTCAATCGAACTTCACCAAAGAAACCCTCAATGTTCTTGATTAGCTAACCCAAGCTCTGATACCAATTGTTATAAAATCACACGCTAATTCCAGAAAAAACATTGTAAGCAAACAATCCACTAAGCAGTATAATAATAAAGAACGGAATTAGAAGAATACGCTAGAAAATTTGTTGTCGAAGTTTACACAAACCTAAACTACATCTCCGCATAGAGATACTTTGTGAATCCATTAGACTTTGAAAAAAGTTGGAAAACAACGATGATCTTCTCTAAAAATCATGGCATAAAGACATTGAGAATCCTCACGAAGAAAAAATTCATTTTTTTTCTTCTCTCTTTTTATTTCCTCTCTATTTTCTTTTTCAACATCTTGATGGCTAGCCTTTCTATTGCTAATAAAGAGATGCAATTTTTAACCTTAAAGCAAATCTAATAGAAAAGACATAAAAAAAAAAAGAAACCTTAAAAAAGCTTTGGCTTCATCAACACCTTGGGCATGCAACCTAGTGGTAAGGGAGCTAGTGGTAAGGGAGCTGGAGGTCGGGCTGCTATTATCATAGGTGTTGGGTTTGACTCTCACTCATGAAGAAGAAATCACATAAAGTTAAAAAATGTGATTGCTTTTTACATCATTTCTGATGTGGAGAAAGCTTTGTCCAAAGATGACTTATAAAGATACTTTTGACCCAAAAGGTAAAGTGTTTGATAAGGAAAAAGAAAAAATTACAAAGGAAAGATTTGTACAACAAAGAAGTCTACAAGAAACTCCAAGGGCAAGGAAGAATCTAAAGGAAGCAAAACTATATATTTTGAGTGTAGAAAGCCCAACCACATCAAACTAGAGTGTCCTTTGTTGAAAAGAAAGAGAAGAAAATTCACGAAGAGGGCAAAAGCTCTAAAGGTATAGGTAGGGAGCAACTATTAATGGGCATCCAATAATGAGGACATTGACGAACCAAACATTTTTCTCCAAGTAATACGGATATGGATGAAGACGAAGTAGATTCTGAACTTAAAATAGCATGAAATGCTTAAGGAGATTGTTTGCTGATTTGAGAAAGGCCATGATGAAAAGCTCTGACCGTAGAAAGGAAATTTCGTCACCAATCGAAAAGAATGATTTACCGTAGGAAGAGATTCTCTTCTGACCGGAGCATCCGGCACGCTGGGCCCGAAACTGCAGACCGAGCGCTCACAGTGGCATGATGGTAAAATATGCCAAACTCCAAGGGCATCCATGTTTCGTGGGGGATTCGGAGCACCGCCCGGACGCGAACCGAAATCAAACCGAAGAACAAAAGTCCGGCTCGTCCAAAAGAACCGGACCGATCGACCGGCTCGCTCCCGGTCCAACCGTTTCCTCGTTGCCTCTATAAAACCGTCGTTGCTCCCGTCTTCTACCTCTTGGCGCTCTGCAAATACGCAGAGAATCAGAGCTGGACGAGCTTCTCCTCCTCTCCCGAGATCCTCTCATGAGGATCTTGACGAAACCCTTCGTCCTCGAGGTCTATCGGTAGTTCTTCCGATACTGGCTGATAGAAACCCTAGATCGGCCGTTCCGTCCCCAGCAATCCGTGCGGTCAGTCTCTCCTCGCATTGGCACTATGGGGGTGGATTGCCCTAGGACTTCAGCACAGCCTCGACGAGCCGTGCCGCTCTGATCGCGTATCGATTCTTGAGAACAATCGATCCATCGGGCGGTGTAGATGGCCAGCGGGCAGGTGATTAAGCGTGCCAAGTACAAGACCACAGTGAAGGACCCCGGAACTGCGGGCGTTCTCAAAATGGTACCCCGTTTCTCCGTTCGTGTAATCTTGTCGGTTATCTTTTTGTCCCTCGTGCGCTGCTTCGTTTGATGAATCGATCCACCTCTGAGGCCCAGGTGTGACTATGTTTTAAGTGGTGGCGCAATCTAGTGTGATGGTGTTCTGTTTTTCCGTTTGAATTTGGAAACTTCGAATGCGGCGAGGGTATTATGTGGACTGAAATTCTGTAAACCATTGTGATCGACGTTTAGTTCAGCTCACCGGTACATTTTTTCGATGTGGTTCGGCGTGTGAGATCATGTGACTCGTGTATAGGGCAGCGTGGGTAAATGGGCTCTCAAATTAAGTTAGTTGCGATAGTATGCTTCCAAATTGGTTGGAAATGTAGTCATCCTTTAATATAACATTGCTTGATAATGAAATACAGAGTTTGAGCCTTCAAGAAAGTGGCATTTCAGGTTGGTTATTGGAGAAGCAGTTGAAAGGATTACCATCATTGTCAATACTTCTGTTTTCTATGGTCTCTTCCTTGGTTTAGGCATTAAAGTTACGGCCTTTGTAAACTCTACTTATCATTCATATTTTGCTCCTTCTTTAATAGTAAAATTTTACTTTATGCAGGCTTGGGACAGATTTATTTTCACTCCTAATCATCCCAACTCTGCGTCAAAGCTTGATGTGGAGTTTAGATTTATTAAAGGTACCTTTTTTAATGAGTGGGTCTGTTATTTTGTGAAATTTAATAGGCCAGTCTCTTCAGAGGCGAGATTTGCTTTTTGGAAGTAAATGCTGAGTTTTGTATGATATGAACATTATTTAACAAGTGTACTGTTAGTATTGAAGATTTCTAATGCAGGACAGTCTGTATTACTTTCTCCAATTATTTGAAATGTTTTGACCCACTAGTACCTGCGATTTCCATTACTTAGTGCAAGTTTATGCGGATGATAGCATGTCATGATGTTTCGAACTAAACTCTGGATGTTGCAGGTCATAAAAACACCAAGGAGGGATCAAATAAACCACCATGGCTCAACCTCACGAATGATCAAGTTAAGTTTCTGAATGACCCATTGTTATTTACTGTCACTTTGCTTGAGATGAGGATATCTAGCTTGGAGATATGTAACATGGCCATTGTGACCATGTTTTTATCTTAACTATATTTAATTAATCTTCCACTTATGGAACAAGTATTTTGCTGCTCTAGTTTGTGTTTCATTAATTATACTCAACAATTTGGTGCTCTTTATAATTGAAGCATGATAGTCACCGTCTCTTTGCAGGGTGGAAGTTACATATTTGAATTTGAAAGTTATCCCGATCTCCACACGTGCAGAGATTTTGTAGGTACGGCTAATTCTGACAGCAAACATTTTCTGCCTCCATGTTAATGTGTTGGAGCCTAGTATATTGGCAAAGAGGCTAGTTCCAATTTAAGTGTGGGAGTTTTGACTGTGTTGTAGGAGCTGCTCATTCTTTTCATTTAACGAACAGTAGAGAACAGCTTTCTGTTATTTTTAGATGCTGTATTCTTTTTTCTATAAGGGAGAAATTTTGTCTTGCTTTGTCCATGAATTCTATTTCCTTTTCCTTTTGTTTTGCCAATAGTATTGTAAGCCAGGTTATATAATTTTTCATTTTAGCTACCACAGGAGGGATGAAACTATGACTTTGGTGTGCATAGCTGACAAGTTGTCTATGACTGTGGTTTTGTTCTTGCCATGTGTTTTAATGTATCAAAGGTCAGTGCACTTCTTTTTTATTTTTGCCTTTAATGAGGAAGGGAATCTGAGTATTGTGAGTATATTTGATTCCGACACAATGCAGATGGCTAAATGCATGCCTCATGTTGCTCCCTAAGGAGGCATGCTTTATGTAGGTTGTGCGTTTCTTTTTTCCCTTTGAAATCTTTTTGTGGGGCCCGATTGATGGAAGTCTGTCTCTGTTCCAGTTAGATACATGGCCACATATTAAACGGCACTAGTTTTGTTTTTCCTTATCACCTTTTGGTGTGAGTAATTCTCTTTTACAAGTAATAATTTATTTGTAATTTCATTCTATCATAAATCTTTATTTGGTGCTTCTTATAGGAAAATCTATTGGGAGATCCGGGGAGACTCCAACGGCTGCCTCCGGAAAGACTGATGCCTCGCTTCCTGATGAACAAATCAGCACAGCTGAATTGGAGCTCCGCATCAAGCTTTTGAGAGAAAACAGGTAAAGTTGTCTTGTCTGACCACCCATGGTTATATTAAAATTATTAGGGTAAGGACTCACTCATTCTCCATTTGGCTTGGTGGTGTGAACAGTTCGAGCAGTTAACGGTATATATCCACAGGCCGTATAATGGCTTGATGTTGATTATGGCCTTCTCTAGTTGGTTTTATTTTCTAATGACTTTCATCATGGACTTATGCCCTAAAAGATTTTTTTTGGGAAAATAAGATCATTTCCTAATACCTATTTTGACTAGATCACATAAACGGTTTGTTAATTTGGCAGGTCAACTCTGTAACCTGTACTTCTCTGTTCTAATAATTCTTTTGTTTGTATATTACATGATATGTCTCTTAGAATTACCTGATTTCACAAAAGTTTGCCCATTCACAGTGAGTTGCAGAAACTTCACAAGCAACTTGTGATTGGTGAGATCCTGACAGAAGCAGAGTTTTGGGCGACAAGGAAGGTGAGTAATTTGAAGATAGAAAGCTGCTTGGACTCGATATATTTTTATTTTTAATGGAAATGATGTAGACACATATGATTACATTTAGTGATTTGATTTTTTCTGCTGCTTATTTTATTTTTGCAGAAGTTGCTGGATCGAGAGTCAAGTAGAAAATCAAAACAACGTGTGGGCTTCAAAAGCGCCATGATTTCAGACATTAAACCAGCAACAGATGGCAGGGTATAATACCAATCTCTCCAACCTACATGCCCATGTCATAATTTTATCCTGGATTTTGCAGGACTTGTGGCAGTTTTATTTGCAACAAGAACTTATGAGTGTTTCTTTCCTGTTTATCTGCAGACAAACAAAGTTACTTTTAGTTTGACACCAGAAGTAATTCTTCAGGTATTGTTTCTTCTCTGAAAGGGGGATTTTTTTATTTTTATTTTTTTTAATTTCTGATTCCATTTTTTGGGTAATCTGGAAAGGTAGAAATAGGCGGGCTTTTAAAAATGAGGAAAGTTCTGTATGTGCTGTAAAGGGTAGTTGGCTTTCCACCTTATCCTTTTGGCATTGTGTCTGAGAGCTCTTTGACAGTGAGTCTTTTTTTCGATTTCTCAGTTGTTCTCTAGCTTCTAGGTTGTAATGGAAGGGCACTCCCTTGCTGCTCTTTAATATACTTGCCTTCTTCCCAAAGAGGGTGATCATTTCCTGGTGTCACTGCCACACAACTATACTGAATCTTTACTAAGAGCTGAATTTTGGATGC
The DNA here is from genome assembly GCA_017140255.1 of Eucalyptus paniculata subsp. matutina. NCBI lineage: Eukaryota > Viridiplantae > Streptophyta > Magnoliopsida > Myrtales > Myrtaceae > Eucalyptus > Eucalyptus paniculata. Next base: position 19,524,502 of record CM029444.1, on the reverse strand, counting down.
CGGTCATTAATAGGGAATCATAAATCTCTAACCATTTTGTTCAGACATGAATCTGAGTATCACCGGGTGGAATGTCTAATATATAAAATGCAAAATAATGGGCTGTAAAAATGTAAAATGCAGAGAAGTTTAAACATGCGTTTTGGTTATGAATAATGTGGCTTAGACACTTGTGCCCCTGCTTACTGGAACAAAGGAATGCTTCTTTGTCTCAGTCTTGAGTAGTGTGGAAAAGACACTTCTGCTTGCCTCTTTTGTCTCAGTCTTGAGTAATGTGGAAGAGACATTTCTAATTGTATCGTGTATCTGTATATAGTGTGTTTAGCATGAGATGCACTCTCTTTGCACCTCTTTTTTATCTGTCTAGGACAGAAAGATGTTGGTATTGTTTTGGTGGAGATTGGCCTGATGTATACATTCCTAATATTAAAATAATACTTATTTCCATTCTACTTTTGAATTGCTAATGTGTACTTGTACCCCAGATTTTTGCTGAGAAGCCTGCGGTTCATGCAGCATTCTTGAAATATGTTCCCAATAAGGTAATTGGAATGTTGCTGCTTGTTCCATCATTTTCCAGACTTGTCACCCCTGTAAATACTTACATTGTGATGAAGCATTTGCTTATTGTTTGTTAGATTGTTCAAAGCGACACATGACCCTGAACTATGGTTTCTTGAATCATTTCCTGTACTTCAGATGACAGAGAAGGACTTCTGGACCAAGTACTTTAAAGCAGAGTACCTTCACAGCACAAGAAATGCTGTTGCTGCTGCTGCGGAGGCTGCTGAAGATGAAGAGCTTGCTATTTTTCTGAGGAATGATGATATATTGGCCAAGGAAGCACGACAGAAGGTGCTTGTTTTGGAGTTTGAGACTCTTCTGACTCTTATACTTGAGAATGTTTGAGAGAATTTCCTCTCATGTTTCCTTCTTTCTTGATTAGTCTGCATTGATGTTTGAGTTTTTCTAACAGTTTGCTTTTTTTGCAGATCCGGCGGGTTGATCCTACTGTAAACATGGAAGCTGACCAAGGAGATGACTACATGCACTTGCCTGTACGATGATTGTGCATTAGTCTGGTTATAATTTCACATGTGTCCTTGCGACTATGTACATCTGAACTCTGGTTTCCTTGAAAATTCTTTCCCATATTGCTTGGAGAACCAGTTGACCTGCTATTGCTAGCTATATGGGATCAAATTTGTTACACTAGCCATCTTGAAGTGCCTATCAAGTAACTATTGTGTGAAGAAATCACCTTGCTTTAAGAGCAAGTATAAATTTTCTACTACCTTTGTCTATTTGATTTTTCCCTAGGGCATTGCATGGCTTACTTTAGGACTGTCTCAAGTTTTTAATTGATGATGACATGCTGACAATAGGGCCGACACAAAAGATGGAGCTAAACTTCAAATCAGTTTGCATGTTTTGGACATGCAGGATCATGGACTTTTTCGTGACGGTGGCAAAGATATAATCGAATCTCAGCATGAGCTGTACAGGAGGACTTTAGCTCATGACCTGAATCGGCATGCTGCAGTTGTGCTTGAGGGAAGAACAGTAGGTGGGTGATAACTTTTCAGTAATTAGTGTTTTCTTGTACAATAATTCCTCACTTTAAGTTTTAACTATAGGCTTTTTGTTAATCTTAGATTTTAGACATGAGAAATGAGGTCTGAGTTGGAACAAAGTTTTTCCTCTTTTCTTAATGTTTTTAATCTTTAGACTTAGGCATGTGGGGTTAAACCTATGCCTTTCTAAATGATCACGCAGAGGTGGAATTGGAAGACACAAGGACAGTTGCAGAGGCACTTGCCAAGTTGAAACGGGGTTAGCCCAATTCCTAATTCTACTGTCAAATTAATTCTTTGGTTCTTCTATCGTGACTCAATATTTTCCATTTTCTACTATTCATATAGTTGAGTCCGCTAATGAGGATTCTGATGGGAACGCCAATCAGGGGATATCGGAAAGGATCGCTCGTATCACAGAGATTGAGGACCTACAGGCATCTCACGGCCCGCCACTCGCTCCACTCTGCATAAAAGTATATCATTATTTACCTCTGAAAACTTTTGAGTTTCAAAACAGATACCGTGAAATGGATGCTTCATGTCAGTTTGCATCCAGGATCCTCGAGACTACTTTGATTCCCAGCAAGTCATTGCCGTTAAAGCCCCAGCAGCAGAGGGAAAAAAGTGCAATTTGAGCTCCAGAGAAGCATACGGATCTCTGAGGGACTCAATATCACAGACTAAACAAATGGGACTTCTTAATCCTGTTGTAAAGACTAAAGATGCTCTGCAGGTAAAAGTCTTTTCTTAAGTTATTGCTCAGCACTCATACAGCTGTGGGACTAGTATGCTGAATTTTTATTTGCCAATGCTAGCTCATATGAGTTCCCTTCCTTAATGCATGATATAGGTTTTCAATGCACTGTCCCATGATATATCAAGAACCAAATATGACGTTGGAAAGAATCCTCAGGATAGTGTTCTGGACAAGTTGCCAAACACAACCAAGGAGCAGCTTCTTCATGTAAGTTGACAACTCACCCAAGCTTTTGCTTTTGACGTCTCCTGATAATAATTTGGTCATATTGTCTAAGTTATCATTGCAACTATTCTTGATGACAGCATTGGACGTCCATACAAGAATTATTGAGGCACTTTTGGTCATCATATCCAATTACAAGTTCTTACCTTTATGCAAAGGTAAATGTTTGTTATTTCTCCTTGGTCACTATTAGGGGGTCTCATTAAAGGTTGAACAAAGGACCCTTGGCAGCCAATATACTACAAACGTGATAGGTAATTTTGTGTGTGTGGAAGTCACATGCCGAGGTATAACACTAATTCTATTGAGGTTATGAATATCATTAATATAGTTGTGGGGTTTGACAGCAAGCCCTATTAGTAGATTTCTCTTTAAACTTACATGACTACCCAGTTATGGCCCTCCTTGTCTGTTGCAAGCAAAAAGATAGGACACAGGGAACTGGTTTTACCAAGACATTTCCTTTGAACGATTGCTCAGTTGGTGAAGTAGGTGGGGGAACTGAAAATTAGGATTAAGTTACAGCACTTGCCTAGGAACTTGAGTATCATTGAATTATGGAAAACTGAAGTTTCTTTGTTTCGCATTAAACTGGATTAATCACTGCTTGCTTGTTTACTTACTAATGTGCAGGTAAACAGACTGAAGGATGCCATGTCACAAATATACCCACAGCTTGAAGTATGTTCCTTGTTAATATCCTAGAATTCGTTATGTGTTTGATTAATAAAAAACCTCTTGGAAAAAATGTGATCCTTTTCTCATTTAAGTGGTATTGTAGGGTTCTCATCCTTAATTTTATGTTGATCTGTTTCCACTGGTGGCCTTGGTAAAGGGTCATGTCTGTATGTAATCCTTGTCAACTAACTTCGTGACACTATACTCTTGTTGAAAACTTACAGTGTTTAATATGATTTTGCTCTTCAAGAATTAGAATTTAAAGAGGAATCTAATGTAAGAAGCAAATTAATAAAATGTTGTTTTTCTCCTGCTAAAAAGAAAGCAACAGCTTCTTCTAGGCATTTGAAGAAATATGTTCTTCAATTTTTTTCTGTGAGATAGCCTTTTTAAGAGTTGAGAATTCATCCTGAGGCAGTTGTTTTGAAGGTGGCAACCGATATAGATGATGGATTTGTTCTCAATCCAAGCAGGGCTTTGTTGAGAAATTCTCATGTCGTTTGTTGAAGCTCTGCATTGCTCGTGTAAACTGATGGTACTACATGAAACTATCATTTACCTGGTCAAAGTTATTGTCATTACATGGATGTGACTAGCTAGGTGTCTGGGAGTCTGCTTTTTGCTTCCAAAAAGCTACGGTATGTCCATTAGGGTGTTTGGCATACATACCTTGTTGGGCCTGCTTGGTAGGGCCAGGATAAAGTTGATGTCCTTCGTGGGTGGGCCTGGCTGAACTCAGGCCTGATAAATTCTGAGGCTGGCCAGTGTAAAGTAGAATGCCAAGCCCCAGCTAACCTCGACCTTTTTGTTCATCATAGATCTTTCATATATCCGTGAAAGCCAGAAAAAATTGTCCAAAAGGGAAACTTTAAAGAATATAACACTAAAGAATCATTTTTTTAACCTAAAATTAAGTGCCACCTATGTTTCCACCAATTCTCTCTTTACGAACTGGTCTTTTTGCCTCTCCTCTCTGTGCTGTACTTCTGCTTTGGTCCTCAAGAGTCCTCCATTATCAACTGAAAGCTACTGGGTGTGCTTTTTATAATTGTCTTTTTACTCATAATATGATGAACAACATAAGGTAGAACTCCACATCCTTAAAATCATTGAAGCACCTATCTAGCCACAGCAACAGTGCTTACTGGTACAACAGGGCATTCAAGTAATTTACAATAACGTCAATGGTGCTTGGTGTATCATCCAATCTGCTTCTCTTGTGACTTTCATTTTAGGATTACAAATTTTCAATGGCTTTGTTAGCAACCCCTGGCTGTTGTTTAGAACTTTTTTGAACCTTTTTGTTCTCCTTCAAATTACAGGAGATCAAGAAATCTGTGCCAGCCAACCACAAGCAGCATGTTTCGGTTCTTGTTCGCCAAATGCATCAGGTATGGGATTTCCTTTTAATAACAATTGTGCCTGCAGTGAGTTTTCTAGTCTTTGTGCTGGACTTAAGTGGTTTCACTAGAAGCTATTTCATCAGAAATTTGCAGAAATGCTTACTGGACCGTGAGTATTAGGGACATAATGCACTGATTGATGGATATGCTGGAGAGCTAGTGTACCTTGGGGCACATAGGTGGCAAATGGACTGAGAGATCTAACAGAAACTTCATTTGATGCAGGCCTTAGATGCTGCTTTTCAACATTATGATGCAGACTTGCAGAAACGATCTGCAAAGAGCAGCGAGAGACCAAATGGATATGTGTAGATGGATTTGATGCTCATTGTGCAAGTTTACATGCCGAGACTAGTGGCGGTCCCTGGAAGAAGTTGGGGATGGAGAAATGGCCCATTTTGATGATATTACAAGATCGACGGCCACACTATCCGTGCTCAGTGCACTGGTTTTGCCAAATTTCCATTGATTGAATGAACTTCGTCACAGATCAATTTTGTTGTGTGCCTATATTTATTGTAGGAAAAAAAAAAGCTGAGATGGGCATTGAGGCCATTAATTTGATCTACTGTTTTATAAGAGTTCCACAAATGTGAGGGAACCATCAAAGAGATTTGATGTGAGGCACACAACTCATTTTTCCCCTCTTTTAAGTTGATATTGGCTACTATAGTGTGTAAGCTATTCTTAATCCTCGTTTTCTGCAGAGCAAGTATCACATCCGGAAGATACGCCTTTTGGCTTTTTTTCTCTCTTTGAAGCTTTATTGAATTTTGTTACTTCTATTCCTACAGAGGATTGAATCTTTCCAATAACGCAATCTTGCAATATGTTTGTGTTTATGACCTATAAGAGCTGAGATAGTATTTTGTAGTGATTGGATTAGGGAAAGTTTTTGTCTTTGGCCAACAGACAAAAGAAAAGGTTTGGTAAAGGTAAAATAATAAGCATCCTGTGCATATATAGGTTCATTAACAGCCTAGCATATCCAGGATGTTTTTCTTCTTCTTTTTCTTTTTGGCTGCTTGTACTATCTAATCTAGTGTGATTTTGGTCAATACGAAGAGTTGAAAAAGGAAATCTTCAATTTTTGTCCCAAAAAATATTCTGCATTTTCTGTTTTTAATATAACAATCTCACTGTCAATCCGAAACATTGGAAATTGTTTCTCCATTTCAATTGTAGAGGTTTCAAGTTAGTGATTTTCATCTCTACCTGAAATTGTATCTCTATTTCAATTGTGTGGAATAATAATAAGAATGCATACTCATTTTTCATTTCTTTGGATGTGAAGACTCATTGGAACTCAACAAACGTGATATTAGAAGTAGCTTTGAAGTTTCATGAAGCTTTTAGCTCATTGGAACTTCAAGGTGGCAATTTTGTTGAACTTTCCAAGGCAAAAGGGTCACTTACTAGTAATGATTTTCTTCCTTTCCTAAAGTTGTTCTTTGATACGATTTTATAAGTTTTGGGTTCTTCTTATATCACTAGTAATGATATGGTGAAGGATGTATATGACAATGTTGTGAGAATAATGACTAAAGTTTGTAGGAAATGGCTAAGGGAATGAAAGCCAAATTCAATAAGTATTTTGGTAACGTGAACCACATCAATCTTACTTTGTTTATTAATTGCATGCTTGACCTGCGACATAAGTGGGCATATGTGGAATGGATAATTAATGATTTTTTTTTTTTTGGTCGAATAATGATTAATGATATTTATGGAAGCAAGCACGCATAAACTTTATGAGATAAGAGTAACATCTTTGACTTCATTGTTCGAGCAATACCACATTAGTGTATGCTCCTAAAACAACTTGAGATTAAAGGGTACAAAGATAGTAAGTGTGTTGAAGTCTCCTGTGGTTGATGCTAATTATATGACTACTGCAAAGTATCTTAGCCAAACTGAACAATAATATTTGGAAGGAAAATCTGAATTGGACAAGTATTTGGAGGAAGAAAGTGAATGTTATAATGCTGAATTTGATATCTTAAGTTGGTGGAAAGCAAACTCTTCAAGATATCATATTATTTCTTCCATTGCTCGAGATATTTTGGCCGTGCCTATCTTGATTGTAGCATTAGAGGCCGCATTTAACATAGGAGGTCGTGTGCTTGATGTGTTTAATAGCTCATTGACCCAAGGATGGTGAAAGCTCTTATATGTGCTTAAAATTAGTTACGATCCACCCGCTTTCACGTTTGATTGAGGATTGAAATCTTTGATTCAAGTGAAAAAACATGGTTGTAGAATATTTATACCTTGTTATATTTCAAAGGATATGTTAATTCTAATTTTCATCGTGAATTTAATGCATAATTGGCAGCTAAAACCATGGAACCGGGCTCAATATCGATTTCTCTAGATGATCGATGAAGTTGGAGCTTGGGTACTTGATAACCAATGTTTTTATTTTTACCGTGAATTCACTTCTTCATATTTCGCATCAGGGACTTGGTGATTGTTGTCTTCTTCATTTCCTACTAAGGTTCAGTTAGTTTTGCCTAATATTCATAATCGGTCGTATGATGAATCCATATGCAATCATTAATAAGTTAACCTTTTGTTCTGGTCTTCTAGATGATGGCGAACGGAGCTTTGCTGATGATTTTGGTAAGACCGATAATCTGGTAAGTCTATCATGGTACCTCGACCTTCTGTCTCGTCGAAATGTGGTCTTGTGTTCAGTTGACGATCTTTGCCCAGACTTGATTCTCGATGGGAACACTAATCAATGGAAATCTGCAGGATGACGAGGATGAGGAGGATCAGTGGAAACCAACATGATCAAAGAATTGGAGGAACTTTCCAATTGTGGTTGTTTACCAGAGGCTGGATTGATAATATTTGTAATATGCATGTTCAACTAAATTGTTTGCCACCAAGTTTTTCGCGCAGAAGGTGGAGAGGGAGAGAGCGGGCATGAAAAGCTGAGGTGGATTAGCTGATTATTTGCTGTTGTGGACCTGACTAGAGTTTTGCCATGGATATGAGCTTTCTTCTTGGTAGAGAGTAGGTCCTTAATGGAGCATTCCCCGAGCAGAGGAGAGGTTTTGGAAGAAAATTTGGTTGCTTCTGGAGGTCACAACTCATGTGAAATCTCGTGGCCGATATTTTGATTTAATGATTATTGACGATTAGCTGATTATTGACAATTATGGGCATAACTGCGAATCTTTTGATTCAATGATGTTAATAACTTCTGTGGCCTTCTTTTTGGATAACTTCTTTTGTTCGATATATCAATACCTGATCAGAGAGAATTTGGTTGCTCTATGATGATTGCGTACTGAGATGCATTTTCTTTCTTATCTCTATTCTGTCAGCTCGGTGTACCGGGTGCACTAGCAGGAATTGTCATTTTCAATTTGTGTGAGAAAATCATGTTCGTTGTTCTTCAAAAGTTAAATTACCTTTCACTTGGAAAGTATTTATCAAAATTGTCTGCTAAAGAAGAGTTGCCAAAAAAAAAAAAAAAAAGACTGAGAAAACCAGACCCAACTCAGGTTTAACTTCGGGTCTAATGTGTTTCGAGTCAGGATAGTTCGGGTTAGTGCACACACCCTAATGATTCATGTTGGATACCATCAAAACCTAACTCGACCTAACTGATTAACACCCATATTAAAAGCTACTAGTTTTTGGGGAATAAAACTTAGAAGGTAACCAGCAAGAGTCAAAATTCTTAATAATGAGTTTTTGTGTTGCGATAAACGAATGATTTGAGAAACTTATCTTTAAAGATGGTTGTCAATCAATAAAAAATATTTTCAACATTAATAACAATTTATATCAATATATTTTTGTGTATAGAAAAATAATTTTTATGAGTAATAGAAACGATTAATTTTAGATAAATATTTGGGAAAAAGCCATAGAAAAAAATCCATAAAAAACTTTATCTCAAATTTTTTTGTGATATAAAAATTCCAAACTTTTAACCGTGGCATATTTACCTCCATTTTTTTTTTCTTGACACAAAAACCCCCAACTTGTATTTGCGCAACACATTTACCCAAAACTATAAGACATTTTCGTCTTCTACTATTTAATTATTTTCCCCTCTTCTTCTCTCTTCCATTCGTTGATCATGACAAAAGAAAGCTAGCCTCAAGTGAGGGTTGCCTTTGCCGATGTCGAGCAAGGGTTGCCCTCACTAGATTTGGCGAGAGCAACCCTTACTTGATGTAGGTGAGGGTGGCCCTCGTCGGCATCAAGCGAGGACATTCCTTGCTAGATTTGGCCCAAGTGAGTGTTGCCTTTGCCTGCGTCAAGTGAAGGCTGCCCTTGTTGAATTGAGCGAGGGCTATCCTTGCCTGGGTTGGCGAGAGTTGTTCTCGCTTGACTTAGGTGAGGGCTGCCCAAGTGTGAGTCCGATTCTCTAGGCCATGAAGGGAAGAGAGAAGAAGAAAAAATGTAAAAAAAAAAAAAAGAAAAATTAAAATATAAAAGACGAAAATGCTTTTCGATCATAAAATTTGGGGTAAATATGTCACGATTAACAAAGTTTGGGAGTTTTTATGTTACAAAAAATTTGAGATGAATTTGTCATTTTGGATCAAATTTGTTTTTTTGGTGGCTTTTTCCTAAATATTATTCAAACCATCTAATTTGCGTTTAAGATTTCAAATTCGTCCGGACACACAAAAAACGCACGAGGGAGAGGAAGGGGTTACAGGCGCTACTCATTCATCCTGGTAGGGTTTTTCGACTGGCCAGCACGGACAAGCTCCATGTCCTCGTCCTATAAATCATAAGCTCCGCACCTTTCACGTTCCCTTTTCCACCTCACAAAACTCCGCGAAGAAGAACCCCACCGTCGTCGTCGTCGTCGTCTTCGTCGTCGTCGTCGTCTCGACATCTCTGCCTTCCGTCCCTAGCGAAGCGATTATCGACCCCGGCCTCCCCCGCATCGTTATACGGGCGGCGAGCCATGTCGACGGATCTCAACGACTTCAAGATCATCAAAGAAGGGGAGGCGGAGATTCTCATGCACGCTAAAAATGAAGTCTTTTACAACAAGACCCAGGTGCGTGGTTGCTGCGAATGCATTCGTTGATGAAGCGAGTCGTTTGGTGGTGTTTAAGGGATGTGGGTCTTTGATTGGTCAGCGGTAGTTTTCAATGCTTTAATTTTACCTTTTGCTGAGATTTCTCCCCAAGTATTTTAAGAAAGAGGTAAGACGGATTCTGGTTTGGTTTGGTTTGGTTTGGTTTGGTGTGGTTTTTGGCGCTAGGATTCAGTGTGCCACGTGATGGCCTGATTCTTGTGCTTGATTTTCAGTCGGGCTGTTGGGATAAACTGGCCAAAAAAATGGGTTTTTAGCTGGGAAGTGAGGGATCTAGTGGAAATTCCTGAACGCTTTTTCCTGTTACAAGTTTGAGCATAGGTGGTGATTATTCCGATAGCTGCACCCGACTTGAGCTATGTCTTGTTACTGTTTTTGTAGCCTTCCGAGATGTTCTAGTTGAAGTGCCTAGCCATTAACAACCAATTTAATGAATTTCTACCATTTTCATAGTTGAAGATGAATGAATGAATTTGTTTTGCAAAGTGGCACCGGTATACTTGAATTATATTTGATGCGTCTCATGGTGTGAGCAATTACTAAATGCACCACACGTGGTGAATGGGGTATAAACAAGACCGTAAGTAATGTATATCCTGCATCATAAAAAGTTCAGTGTGGAAAGTCATCTCTTCTTCAATACTCAAAAAGACGTTCTCTGTGCGTGTTATTTTGGTGTTCAGTATTCTTCATCTTTTATTCGATTGTTATCTAGTCAGTGAGTGTGAGGGGGATTTTAGCCTATCTCATTGTAACTTCTTTACACATGCAAAAGCTTTCCATGAAAATGTCATGTCATGCCTGCAATATATTTATTCTAGTATTTTTTTTCTCTAGAAAACTGCAACTGGAAATATAACAAGGTTGTAGATGTCTCTTGTATTTAATTGCTCCTTGAAAGGATCCTGATTGTTCTCTCTTGTAATCAGGTTAACAATAGGGACTTATCGATTGCAGTTCTGAGGACATTTATAGAAAAACGAAAGCTGGAGCATGAGGCCTTATTGACAAGAAGGACAAAATCAGCAGAAAAGGTACTTGAGAAAAAATTGGAATCTGTTCCCAATTCAGAACCCAATGAACTGCCAAAGGATGACGTAAAATTTAATGGAGAGCGAGAAATGCTTGATGAGACGCCTCAAGAAGAACCGTGCAGTGTCCATAAGGACATTCCTGAGAGCACAAATGGAAAAGGGAAGAGAGAGCTGAAGCCACCAAGAGTTCTCGAGGTACTCCTTAACCAGTGTACCTCTCTCAGTTCATTTCACTAATGAAATAGTGCTGCATATATATTCTGATTGTTTCCTTGTGACTGAAGGCTTTATCAGCATCTGGGTTAAGAGCTCTAAGATATGCCCGTGAAGTAGAAGGGATAGGTCAAGTCGTGGCCCTAGACAATGATAAAGGTTGGTTCAATTGAGGAAAGGATTTTTCTTTTAATAATACCTCCTCCTTAGAAATTCACCCTGCTGTTTACTTTTGGTAATGCATGTACTGTTTGTCCTTTACTAGGATGCACATTTGCACTCGTGTCATTTGCAAAGAGGAAGTTTTTTCTCTGCCTTTTGTGTCTATCTGCATGTGACTGATGTGGCAGAGTGGCTTTTGAATGTCCATTCATTTTATAATGTTGTATCTTTGATTTCCTTTCCATAAAAAGGTGAATTTGCTCTTTAAAATTTTTGGTAATGGTCCTGGGTTAATGTGTTCCCTTTAACATGATTTTGAGCATTCTTCTTTGTTGCCCAGTGCCTCTTGTATAGATTAAATATATGTGTTGATATTCAGCCCTTTTTATTGTCCCTGCAGCGTCAGTTGAAGCTTGCCAGCGTAACATTAAATTCAATGGTTCTGTCGCTTGTTCAAAGGTGGAATCTCATCTTGCTGATGCTCGAGTATTCATGCTCACCCACCCAAAAGAGTTTGATGTGGTATGGGAGCTGTTTTTATACCCAAGTCTTATATTTGTTAACTGACTTCTGGCTGGTCCTTATATAGGAGAACAGATCATCAATTGTGACTGCTTTCATCAAAATCTCTAATTATTTAGAATGATCCTCATTCATCCTGTATTGTCTTGTCTCAGGTTGATCTTGATCCATATGGTTCTCCTTCTGTTTTCTTAGACTCTGCTGTGCAATCCGTTGTTGATGGGGGAATGCTGATGTGCACAGCAACTGACATGGCTGTGCTCTGTGGTGGAAATGGCGAGGTTTGCTATTCCAAGTAAGTTTCTGAAGTTGTTGCTTTCCTATCACCTTCGAGTTTCTTTAAGTGAATCCATTATATCTGCTTATGTCTTTCTTTCTTGGATTTAGATATGGTTCCTATCCACTAAGAGGGAAGTATTGCCATGAAATGGCCTTGAGGATCCTTCTAGCCTGCATTGAGGTAATTTTTAGTGTTTCTCAAGTCAATCTTGATTTTTGGCCCAAAAATAAAGGTCAATCTTGATCAAGGATGACATCAGGCTTGTCTCAAGAAAGATTTCTTAGTAACCATAAGTAGTACCTCAGTTATCTTTTCCAATATAACTGAGCAGCAGCTATCTTTTCCTGAATGAAATTATAAATTTAATTCCACATTTACAAGAGAAGGAGATTTACGGAAGCATGCATCTGGGCCTTCTTTTTTGTTCAAGTGCTACGCTTAGGTGTGGTTGTTTTTGAAAGGAACTTGAATGCAATATTTCTTCGAGCTTACAGAATTTTTTAGGAATGCACATCTATCATTGGTGATCTACATGATATCAGCATGTTAGACGGTGGTTTCATCGAAAAGTTTTTTAAGGGACATATGAGCCTCAACCTTTCTGTCTTTTCAAGATCACTTTTTTGGTATCTCTTGAAAGTTAGACAACTTACTGGTCAACTTTTCATTTTCGTTTGTTACGCAGAGCCATGCAAATCGGTACAAGCGGTACATTGTTCCTGTGGTATCTGTTCAGATGGACTTCTACATACGAGTTTTTGTTCGGATATACACGTAGGTGGTTAACCTCATCTGCATTAGATATTGGTAGAATATGAATTGTGAATAGGGATCTCTCTAAATCATGGTCTGATGGCTGATGTAATTGATGCAGGTCTGCAAGTGCAATGAAGAATACTCCCCTTAAGCTGTCATATGTTTATCAATGCACGGGTTGTGATTCTTTTCATCTTCAGCAGATAGGAAGAACAGTTTCCAAGGTTTGTATCCTGTTTTAGAGCACTTTACCACGTAGGTAGTTGCTTGGGAATGTTACAACTTGCTTGACTTGAGGTAAATGATAAAAAACTAATTGTTGGTGAACAATGTTATGCTCTGAAAAATGCATAAGAGTTGTGGCATGCTGGAGTTGATCAAGCTTGACCTATGATTACTGTTCAGGTCATGTTTCAGTCGTTTTCCTGTTTAAGCAATGTGTTTCGATGCTCATTTTTCTTTTGGCTAGTCATGGGATCAAGTTCACGGGCTTATAAGCACAAGACCATCCCAATATCGTGGGTGTGTTCCTAGTTTGGCCTGAGAGAAAGCACAGGACTTGGTCCACCTTATGTTATTAGTTCTCGTAAGTTTTCATTTGATGGGCCCATGATGTTGAATGGCTGGAACAAGGATTCACATGTCTAATCCGAGGTTGAGATCAAATAAGCAGTTGTATCAAAAAGTTGTATCCTCAAATTTCTGTTTGTGCTTTTACTTAATTTTTGTGGTCACTTGGCTGTGTGACACAGGATTATCTGTGTGTTTACAAATAAAAATCCTTTGCTATAATTCATTTTAGCTATCTTTTACATATTCAACCATGTCAAGGCTCAGCATCTTCAGTTTCTTATTTTCAGTCATTCTAGTCAATGTGTTGATTAAACAATTTTGCCCTCTAGAATAACAGCATGAGGTATTTACCTGGGTTTGGTCCTGTTGTTCCTCAAGAATGCACCGACTGCGGGAAGAAATTTAATATGGGAGGTCCAATATGGTCGGCGCCCATCCATGATCACGAATGGGTGACTTCGATACTTGCAGATTTGAAATCCATGAAGGATCGATATCCTGCTTATGATCGTATCTCCGCTGTACTGACAACAATCTCAGAGGTGAACTTTTCCTCTTTTTTCTTCTTCATCTAAATAACTTGAGCGTTGCATGAACTTAAACGAAGAGCTGCAATTGTTAAGTAATAGCTTTTACAGAAGTAGCATGGCCTCATCTCTCTTCAACTGTAGATTGGCAATTAAGTTTTTGTGGGCTCTAGAAATGATAAAGTTTAATGACCAAAGTGAATGAAATTGTATGGGTTCAATATATGTCCAAATGACGTATTTGGTCTTTATATGTCTCAATATACTACTGAGTCTTCTTTTGAACATTGTTTCATGGAGGCTGTCCTTTGGGTGCTACGTATTGCTCCCTCATTATTTTGATGACATATTTTTACTCAGTTATATTTGCGCAGACAGATAAAAGCTTTGACCAGTGTGCTTTGCTTGCTCATTACAACTATACTTTGCTTTTTTGGCTCGATCAATGTGTTAACTCTTGGAGGATATGGTGTTTGCAGGAACTGCCTGATATTGCTTTATTTCTAAGTTTGCACAATCTCTGTGCCACCCTAAAATGCACCTCACCGTCGGCAGTTATCTTCCGTTCTGCTGTTATTAATGCCGGATATAGAATCTCTGGAACTCATGTGAATCCATTGGGGCTGAAGACAGATGCCCCCATGGATGTTATTTGGGACATCATGCGATGCTGGGTAAGGACTCTCCTGATTCTTCTTGAGCTACAGACTGGAAGATGATAGATGCCCCATGGATGTTTGTGGTATTTGCAGATTCTGTCACATTCCATTGTCATAAAAAAACAAGTTCATAGCATTTTTGTTATGTTTCCTATGTAGGTTAAAAGTCATCCCGTCAAAGAACAACCTTCGGATCAGCCTGGAAGTGTGATACTGGCCAAGGAACCAGCTTTCCAAGTGCGTTTCTCCTCTTACAGCTGTTCCTTTTCTTCTTCTGTTCATTTTTCTTTTACGTGCATGACACACTATACGATTCCCTCACTTATGCTATGAAAATATTATATGATCCATGCGGGTGCACGGTCTTGGCAAACACACCACTCACTCATAAGAGGTATTAATTGTCTGTAGAGGTTCTTTTAGCTAAAAGTTTTGTTTGGGGCAGGCAAATTTTGCTCGAGCTGTCGCATCTCTGAGCAAGGCACAGGCCAAGAAGGTTGCGCGCTTCCTTCCAAACCCTGAAAGGCATTGGGGTCCAAAGCTGAGAGCAGGTCGTCAAATCACCAGCAAGCACATTTCTCTTTTGGGTCCGGAGGCGGTAAATGGATCTCTCAAGCATGATGACGACAACGATGATGAAGAGGCTCAAGGTGAAGCTAAGCGTCAAAAGACTGAAGATCCCACCTTAGTTTCATGATATTGACTAAATAGAGTGTCTAACTTGGGCTTAAATTTTATTCAATTTGCAGTCGTCCTAAATTTTGATCTCGGGTTTTGCTAGGCTGGCTCCAATGGAGGAATGCCCTTCTTTGTGGCCTATATTGTCATTTATTCTTGTAATGTGACATAGAGTCTAGAACTTTCAGTTTATTTATTACCTGCCTTGGCTCCGTGGTTGTGTAATTTACACCATGCTCTTTGGCCAAGTAAGAATGTGCATATGAAATTGTTTGCTTAGCCTCTGTTTCGGCTTCCATCAAGTACTTGCCTCTTTTCTTTTTGTATTCCCTTTCTTCTGTAGGCCTATCCTTGAGGGCCAGGTCCTGAAATTTCTGAGATGACGATGCTCAATGTTTCAGCAGTAGGTTAGGAACTTGATGGAAGTTCGGAAGGATTGGCTTTATATCTAGAAATGTTTCCATGGGACATCATCAAGCTACAATTACTATGCGTTGATAATGAAGAGGTAGTCAAAGATTCTGCAAATGATTTAACTACAATAAAATGGGCTTTGTCTGATTGCCTTTCTTGTTTTAGTACTCAATGGCTGGTTGCGGTGACTAGTAAGTACCGTTAATTTCTACTAAATTCAACCTGTATTGCGTTACCTTTTGAAAAAGCATCGATTTCTTACAAGCCCAGCTAGTCTAAGTATGGAGGTGTATATGGTTCGGCTTGATGGGCTTATTCACGTTCCACCAGTGAAATGTTTGGTTGAAGGTTCTCTAAATCATGGTAGACGAAAATCCATCTATCAAAAGCAAACCTAATCAACTGAGTGCTTTTTAATCTATTTAGCCCAATCGTATGGTCAGAATCGCTGTTCAGTTAGGCCGATTTCTGCGACGAAGTAAAACCACTCCCAAGCGAAAGTGGGTGCCTTCAGCGGTTCATTCCATGGTCTTGTCAATTTGGTTCTAAGCCGGTTTCTGGAACTTTTGGAATCGCTGCTCAGTTGGGTTGATTTCATGTTCCATGGATTCAATTTGAGAACACAAGTCGGGGCCGGTTTAGCAGGAATGAGGCCCTCGCAGAAAATTCCAGCACTACGGTTTTTCCTCTTGCCCGTTCACACGGAGGCGCAGTACCCATATCTTGCTGTGGTAAACAAGATAGAAAATCCAACCTTGGACCAGGTATGTTTCAAGGTAGACCATTCCATTTTCTTGGAAAATCGAAAGGTTTTGTCGCTCATGATGTATGCTCAACTTGATGAACAATGCAAGAGAAAGAAGTTTTGTGGATTTGTGCTTGCATGAATGTCTCGGCCTGAATATAGCCGGTGTGCTTGTGGATTCAGAGTCTACTCGGTTTTTCTTTACCATCTTTCTAGAGGCAGCAGGGGACAAAAAATCAAGCCCAAACTTTCTTTCTTCAAGAAATTAACCTCTCCATGTGCTTTTCTACCAAAGCCGAACTACAGGGACAAGTCTAACATGCACGATTGCGTCATTTCCAGATTCCTGATTCACTCATAGCATCACCCATCTCACGTGAATCTCATGTCCACAATTGCACGTGTACCTAACTTATACGAAACCATCATTAAAGTGCAAATCAAGGTCACACAATAAGCGGGCAATGGCCAGTTGATCACCGGTCAATTCATATCCGGTATATGCTAACTAGAGATCCAATTATTCACGAATGCGTTCCCTTTTACATATCGTCCCTCTTACGAAAAAGCTCAGTAAGATCTGACTCTAATGTGCAATCCATTTGGTGCTTCAACTCTCGGGAATTTCATCAGTTTCTCTCCTCCAACTTCTTCCCATCTGCACACGAAATGAATTAAGTTTCATTCATTCACATGTCAGCCAAGTCAATCATCTCTAGCGTCGCTAATAAATGCATTGACGGTGTATCGTTTACCTGTATCTAGTTACAAAGTAGTGAAGAAATGTAGAAATCTCGGCAATCCCAAGTTCCTTTCCGGGACACTTTCTTGTGCCTCCACCAAATAGTAAGAAGTAGTTTTGAGATTCCATGCTTCGGTCCTGAGTAAAGAATTGAAAATATCAGGGTCAACAATCTTCATGCGAATAAAAGCAAGAGATGTTGAACCAGGGGTTCTGATCCGATCAACACGAACCATCCATCTCCATGGATTGAAAGCGAGGGGCTCTTCATACAAATGAGGGTCGTAGTTTATCTCCCTCGTGTAGACATATATTCTCCAGCCCTTTGGAATTGTAAAACCTGCATAGAGAGAGAGAGAGTAACAACTTCCAATCATCATTTGCTTCTGTTGTTGTTATAACATTCAAAGCGCATCGTCAGCAGCTGTGCATCTGTTGTTTTTTAATGTTCCCGAGTTCTTGATTAGTCAAATGAATCTCAAAACATATATTAAACGGTTGCATCATCACAGGTTCATATGAAGTTGATCTTTTAAAGAAATGTTCAATTGTAAGAGTTATGGCTGAAACTATCTCAAATAAAAATTTTGGGCACTCTTGGAATTAGATGAAATTTTACCACTGAGTTCCATATCCCGAGTTGTTTTCCTCAGCACCCCATTTACAACAGTGGCCAATCTGGACGTTTCAAGGATCACCTGCATAAGAAAAAAGCAGAGCATGCACAGTTAGTCAAGACTGTTGGATTATAATGTCTCCGTTGCTGTTTTATGTTTTCTTTTATTTATTCTGTTTTCTGCTGTTTTTACTCTGTTTTACTCTGTTTTTTTATTAAAAAACAGCCAAGTTCAATGTAGTTATTTGTTTAGTGTTTTTGTTATTTTCTAGGAAGTTAATAGCACGTTTGTGTGCAGTTATGTGTTGCACGTACGTGAGCAGTTTTTGTTTTGTATTTAGGGGTTGTACTTGACAGTTTTTTTTTTTTTAAAAGCACAAGACGTATGAAGTGCTCTGTTTTTCATATTCTCTCTCTCTCAAAAACAGAAATTTTTCTGTTTTGATTGGTGTTTTTATGAGTTATAACATTGGTATCAGAGCGTGATTGATCTTGAGGGACTGTGAAGTGAAGCAAGTATCGAAGTGTAAAGAAGTTAAAGGGTGATGGAGACAGGGGTCGAGTGGTTTCTGCGATGGCTTCAAAGTATTTACTGGGGAAAATTATCAGGCTTGGGCTGTCAAGATGACGGCATTCTTGGAGGGTCATGATTTATGGGAGGCTGTGGAGGATGATTATGAGGTTGCTCCACTTCCAGACAATCCAACCTTGAATCAGATAAAGTACCATAAAGAGAGAATCACAAGGAAGGCCAAGGCAAAGTCATGCCGTACGGCTGCTTCACCCACTATCTTCACAAGGATCATGAGATGTGATTCTGCAAAGGCAATATGGGATTTCTTGAAGGATGAATACGAGGGAGATGAGAAGATAAGAGGCATGAAGGTGTTGAATCTCTTGAGGGAGTTTGAGAGACAGCGAGATGAAGGATTCGAGTCGTGAAGGAGTACTCGATAGGTTGGTTGGGATAGCTGAAAAAATCAGAGTTTTAGGGACTGACTTGAAGGATGAAAGGCTTGTTCGTAAGATTCAGTGTCTCTTCCAGAGAAGTTCGAAGCCACCATAGCGTCTCTGGAAAATACAAGAGACTTACGATATAAAGCTTGCAGAATTGTTGAATGCTTTGCAAGCACAGGAACACGTAAGACCGATGAGAAAAGAAGAGTTTGTAGAGGTGCGCTGCAAGCTAGAGTGAAATCAAATGATGGAGGCAAAGGGAAGAAATGGATTCAGTCCGAGAAAATGCCGGTGACTCCAAGTTTGTAGCAAAAGAAGGAAATTCTGGTGGGTCTAGCAAATGGAAGATGAACAAAAAGCCTTGTCAATACTGTGGTGGAACTAATCATCAGTTTTTTAGATGTTGGAGAAAGCCTGATGCTAGATGCAGAAGATGTCACAAGTTGGGTCACATGGAAGCCATCTGCAAAGAGAAAAATTACCAGCAAGCAGGAAAAGCCCAGGTAGCAGTGAATGAAACTGAGGAAGAGCACTTGTTTGTAGCTTCCTTTTCTAAATCTTTTGTTGGGAATGATGCATGGCTGGTGGACAGTGGCTGTACCAATCATATGACTGGCAATTCAAAGCTGTTTAGGAGTCTAGACAGGTCAGTCAGGTCCAGAGTTAGAATTGGCAATGGACAGTATATTGAAGTGCAAGGGAAGGGTACAGTGGCTATTGAAGGAAATCAGGAGGTGAAGCTGATCAGTGATGTTCTTTTTGTGCCAAAAATTGACCATAATCTGTTGAGTGTTGGTCAATTAGTTGAGAAGGGCTATAAAGTGAAGTTCGAAGGGAAGGAATGTCTTATTAATAATGCAGATAGCAAAGAAGTGCTAAGAATTCCAATGGAGGACAAGAGTTTCATGTTCAAGCCACAAGAGATGCAACAAATGGCTTTAAAGTGCAAAGAAGAAAATGCAGAGATATGGCATAAAAGACTTGGGCATGTTCACAGGAAGAGCATGTTGTTTATGCAGAGAAATAGCTTGGCAGATGACTTGCCAAGTTTGGAGGAAGAATTTCCACAGTGCAAAACTTGTCTTCTTGGCAAGCAAGCCAGATTTCCTTTCAAAGGAGGAGGCTGGAGAGCATGTGAAAAGCTGCAATTAGTCCACACGATTTATGTGGACCTATGTCTCGAGTCTTCTCTCAATGGTAGCAGGTATTTCATTACCTTCACTGATGATATGACTAGGATGAGTTGGATTTATTTTCTGCGAGCCAAGTCTGAAGTTGCTGATGTGTTTGTGAAGTTTAAAGCCTTAGTTGAGAATCGAGTGGGAAGAAAATTAAAATGCTCGGTGTCGATAATGGGTCCGAGTATACCGCTCATAAGTTTAAGTTGAATTGTGAGCAAGCGGGAATTGTGCAGCGGTCGCTTGCTCCCTATTCACCTCAACAGAATGGGGTCAGTGAGAGGAAAAACAGAAGTATTATGGAGATGGCTAGATGTATGATGCAGGAGAAGATGTTGCCTAAGAAGTTCTGGGCTGAAGCAGCTAATACTGCAGTGTTCTTGTTGAATAGATTGCCCACAAAGGCCTTAGAGAGGTCAACACCTTTTGAAGTCTGGTATGGTGTTAAACCTTCTGTGAAGAATTTAAAGGTTTTTGGGTGTTTGTGTTACACTCATGTTCCTGAGGTCAAGAGGGACAAGCTGGATAAGAAGGCAGAGCTTGGAATCTTCATTGGGTACAGTCTCCAATCAAAGGCTTACAGAATTTTTCACCCTATGACAGGAAAGGTATTTGTCAGAAGAGAGATGTTGTTTTTCTAGAGGAAGATGAGTGGAATTGGATGGAAGGAAAGAGTGCAGAACAAAGAACAGTTTGAAAAACAACCCGCAATGATTTAGAGGTTGATGAAGTTATAGATGGATTGGAAGATGTGTTGATGATTTACCAAAGTGAGAGGTACGAGGTCACTTGCTGAAATCTATGAAAGAAGCAATGTGGCAATGCTCGAACCATCTAACTTTGTGGAAGCTAAGGAGGATCGAGGTGGATTGCAGCAATGCGGAGGAGATTTCAATGATCCGAAAAATCACACATGGGAGCTTGTTGACGAGACCATCCGATAAGAATGTGATTGGGGTTAAGTGGGTGTTTAGAACAAAACTTAATCCGATGGTTCTGTTAATAAACACAAAGCTAGACTGGTGGTGAAAGGCTATGCACAAATATGGGGAGTAGACTATTCTCGAAACATTTGCTCCCGTTGCACGACTTGATACAATAAGGTTCGTTAGCTATTGCAAGAGAAGGGGTGGCCTATATTTCGGTTAGATGTCAAGTCTGCATTTCTGAATGGAGAGCTTGAGGAGGAGATTTTTGTTGAACAACCTGAAGGTTTCAAAGTATCAAAGGGCAAGAAGAGAGTGTATACGGAGTTGAAGAAAGCTCTATATGGATCAAGCGGGCTCCAAGAGCTTGGTATGGGAAGATAGATCGATATTTGCAGGATTTTGGCTTCGTAAAAAGCTTAAGTGAGTTCACTCTTTATGTCAAGAAGGTGAATCACAGTGTTGTAATTCTGTCACTTTATGTAGATGATCTATTAGTGACGGGAATGATATGGAATTGATAGAGAAGGTGAAGCAAGATCTATTTGCGGTTTTTGAGATGTCGACTTGGGAAAGATGGCTTATTTTTTGGGTTTGGAAGTCAAACAGCTTCATATGAGATCTTCATCTGTCGGAAAAAAATACATGAAGGAAATTCTAAAGAAGTTTCAGATGGAAGATTGTCGAAGTGTAAGCACTCCTATGGTGCTAAAGAAAAACTGCGGAGAAGAATGATGGAACAGATGCAAGTAGATGCTTCTATGTATAGAAGTCGATTGGGTGTCTCATGTATCTTACAAAGAACTTGACCAGATATTTTATTTGCTGTGAGTATTTTATCTGGTTTATGAGTAGTCCTAGTCGCATTACATTTGATTGCAGCAAAAAGGGTATTAAGATATCTTAAAGGAACATTGTTCTTTGGTGTGAAGTTTAAGAAAGGTCGGAAGTTTAATGCGAAAGGATTTTACGATAGTGATTTAGCTGGTTCAGTGGATGACATGAAAAAGACGTCTGGGTATTGTTTCAATATTGGTTCTGCTTGTTTCTCCTGGTGTTCCAAAAAGCAAGAGATTGTAGCTCGAGTCATCAGAGGCCGAGTTTATAAGAGCATTGCTCATCGCAGCTGCAAATCAAGCTTTGTGGCTGAAAAAGATAATGAAAGATCTGTGGTTGAATTCTAGTGATTGCATTGAAGTTAACGTGGATAATCAAGCGGCGTTAGCAATATCTCGTAATCCAGTTTTCCATGGCAAAACCAAGCATTTCAAAGTCAAATTTTTCTTTTCAAGCGTGAGGTGCAACAAAGTGGCGAAGTTAAGTTGGTCTATCATAGATCGAAGATCAGCTTGCTTGAGACATGTTCACAAAACCACTTCAAGCTGGAAGATTTGAAGTACTAAGAAAGAAAATTGGAGTATGCAGCAGCAACTGATCCAAGGAGGAGTTTGTTGGATTATAATGTCTCCGTTGCTGTTTTATGTTTTCTTTTATTTATTCTGTTTTCTGCTGTTTTTACTCTGTTTTACTCTGTTTTTTTTATTAAAAAACAGCCAAGTTCAATGTAGTTATTTGTTTAGTGTTTTTGTTATTTTCTAGGAAGTTAATAGCACGTTTGTGTGCAGTTATGTGTTGCACGTACGTGAGCAGTTTTTGTTTTGTATTTAGGGGTTGTACTTGACAGTTTTTTTTAAAAGCACAAGACGTATGAAGTGCTCTGTTTTTCATATTCTCTCTCTCTCAAAAACAGAAATTTTTCTGTTTTGATTGGTGTTTTTATGAGTTATAACAAAGACTCCTGCTTTCATATGTATCAGATAATGATTGATTCCTAGACGAGATTATGTCGCATTGCGTCTTACTGCACGTGTGAAGGGCATTGATTTGAAATCGTTCCAGTCAATTGGATCTTCAGGCTGTTTGGCCCCTCTGATCGCCAAATGTTCTCTCTGCCGGATTTTGAAGCCGAGTCAGATTTTCGAGCAACTGAAAAGAAATGAACAAGCGTATTTGGAAGCAAGCACCGAAAAGGAAGACTGACCCTCAGTTCTTGAAGCACCCTTGGGTGATCATGCAGGTACTTGATGGTCATCATGGTTGTTGTTGAGACAGTTTCATACCCAGAGTACAAAACGGCAATTGTCTGGTCTATTATCTCTTCATCCGTCAACTTATATCTATTTTCATCTTCTCTCATCAAAAAGCCAAGCATGTCTTGGTGGGTTTCTCGCGAAGCCCTTCTCTCCTCCATTAGTTGCCTCAAGAAGTTGACAATGTTCTTCCTTGCCTAAAAAATGCAGGAAAAAAAAGTTCAAGTCGATTGACATCGGGAAAATTCTGTTTGAACTCTTCCTTTCTATCAAAATGGACCTAAATAGGGGGGCTTGCCTGAAACCCGCGGCGATAATTTGTGCCGGGAAAATCAATGGGCAGGGAGAGAGTTCCTAGGACCAACTTGAAAAATTCATCCGTGAATGCCTTAACTTTTGCGCCGGATTCGATACCAGCAATTTGCTTTAGAGATGATAGAAATGCCATCTGAATTGAAGAAAAGAAGATGGAACAAGATCACTGACTGTACACTATAGTATCATATATGATGCTCTATACCTGTTTGGTCTTCTCCTGAATGTTGATGGTGTGATGATCAGCCCAGTATCTGAGGTGGGATCTCATGAACTCATCGATCTTGGGCAAGAGATGGTCCCTGATCATGGCGGGGCTGACCAGGGCGAGCAATGCCCCTCTCATGTGCCGGTGGGCGGACCCGTGGACGGCGGCGATGTTGTTCTTGCCCAATATGTCGAGCATGGACTGCGGGTAACCGGGCACCAGGCCTTTCGCTTCGTTCATGAGGATGAACCTGTTGAGCTCTGGGTCCATGGACACAACTGTCGGGCACCCGAGAATGTGGGACTTGTACAAACTCCCATACCTGTCAACAACAGTATAAAAAAGATGAAGCACCTCAGACCAAATTTTAGTAGGGTCACTGAAAAAAGAAGAGAAAAATGAACTGTTTCAGACATCAGAAAATCTTCTCTTCTTCACAGTTACATTTTACCGAGAACTCAGGAGAGACGTTCCGTGGCTATACCCCGGTTGGAGTCCTGCGCAGGCAACAGAGGCCGAGTTCGTATAGTTTGCCTTTAGACTTAGCCCGGAGAGGAGTGGCTATCCGCCTAGTAGACATCCCATACCGAACCCCAAAAAAGGGAAAAAAAGGAGGAAACATTCATAGAAAAATTGCGAAGTCTGCAGCTATTGAAGGGATAAGAGCCACACCCTCATGAAAAAAAACAGGAAAGGATGAAGCACATTCCACATACAAAAATGCAGTCAGGGAAATCACAAGAATAAATCTTCTTTCTACAAAAATGAAATACAGCAATGCAGAGAAAGTGGGTGAAGTGACCTTGCTCTCTGGTTTTTCATGAAGTTTGGGCCCTGCTTCAGGAACTCTGTTGTCTCGCCAAACAAGGGCCAGCCCATCGTGCCCGGAGGCAACCCTTTCCTCCTCCGGTACTTCACTTCATTCCACTTCAATAAAGCAGTGCATTCAGTGAGCAGCGTGAAGGCCACAAGAAGCAGCAGAACGTGAACGGCCATTGATGCTCTCAAGAAGCTCAGCTCAAGCCCTCACTTGCTCCTCTGTTCTTCAGAAAAGTTGCAAAGGTTATGAAAGCTTGGGATTCTGTCGGCAAGTAAGTACGTGTATATGTAGGCCTGCTTGGGTGGCAATTACAATAAGTAAATCAACCAGATCGTTCAAAAGCATCTTTTTAAAATTGATTACAATTAGCTCTTCTATTATCATAACGACAATAAGCCAAGTTGTCACCCTATGTGGTTTTCATCCTTTCTGGCCTTTCTGTGGGGGAAGGGGAGAGAGAGAGGGAGAGAGAGAGAGAGAGAGAGAGAGAGTAGGCCAACTGCGGAGCCTCTTGGGAGACCTGCAAGCCCAAGAATTAGATTGGCCGAAAAAGAAAGGTTTCTTTTCAACACTTTTTACAAGGCACACGGCTCAACTCAACAGTGAAGGAAAGAAAAGTAAGGCGGATCGTCTCGACTATGGCGATCAGAGAACAGCCGGTGGATTTAAAAAGTTGCATGCAAATACGCACTGCGGAGTCAATTCTCCCAACACACCTCTGCATTTTGACTTTGTTGACAAATGTGGGCAAGAGAAGGGGGTGCGACATAGACTATTCACAGCTACAAGCACTAGAGTTATTGAAGATGGGTCGTGGACTGATAGTGTGGTTTCCAAGAAAATCATTTGGGAATCATTTTATTATTTGTTAGAGAGAGAGTGAGAGGAGGTGCACATGTGCACGGAGCGTTGACTGAACCCGTAAGAAAAAGCTAGTCCAACAGCCCCAAGAGGTCAAGAAACACTTGCTGACGCGCGTATACTTACTCGGATTTATCACAATTGAAAATGGCACCGCCTTTCGTTCCTTCCGATCGTCCATGCGAAAAGTACATAGATTCCGCTGTCTAACGCGGGGTAAAAAAATCGAAGTGCGATCCTCTTCAATTAAAGATTTAGGTTGGAGAGACTTGTGTAGAAAATTATGCACATAAACAACTAATCAATCAAGAAACACGGAAATCAATAAGCACAACAAAATAGAACGTACTTGTCACAGATCTATCGGAATGCCAGATCTTCCTGATCTATTTCGATATAATAGCTTTCAATGGGATTAAAGCAACTGATAGGTATAACTTAACATTTTATAGACTAGAGAGGGAACCTAGTAAACCCTAATCAAATTGGGCTATTCCCATTATGGGCTTCAGTTAAATACAATTACATACACTTTGCTGCTCAATTAGGCCCGTTATTAATAGATGCCAATACTCACTTCAATAAGATCATTGTAGGGTGTAATATCCATTAACCCGATTATTTAAAATAAAAAATTAATTAATTAATGTAAGCTCATATTATAGAAAATTTTCAACATTCTCCCACTTTGGCTACATTAATTAACTTATTTTATTTTGAAAAAGATTTTATATATTGAAAATGACACTATCGGGTTAATAATTGAAAATTTTGTTTTATGTGGCCACAACTTTAAAAAAAAAAAATTATAATAACGGCATCTCAAAACCAATCCAATCCTATATAACCTCAGTATAGCACTATGGAGATCAATGTGTTAAGAAAATACCATATACAAGACATTCCATAATCATATATAATAAGTATTATATTTTCATGGATTATGGGCCTAGTAATGTAGTAAGAAATAGTATCAACATGTGTTCAAAATATTCACTATTTCTTATCGGTCCTCAATGCAGTTTCATCTATTTAGATTATCACCGACAGTGATAGCCATGCGTTTTGAAGCTCTACAACTAATACTTCACAATATATGTATATATATTACAAGAGTAAGCACACATATTTAACTTAGGGTTTGTTTGTCTTGGAGAAAATATAATATAATATAAGGGAAAATACTATATGAAAGATCATTTTTCAGCAAAATGATTTTCCATTTTCAAGTTAGGGAATTTATTTTCCTAATTAAAAGCATGCATAATTTCTTTGATTGTGAATGATTCTTCGTTAATTGATCATCTTCAGCAAACTAAACAAGTGAAAGTATAGAAAACTAATTTGCAGAAAATTCTTTCGCTTAAATATACACATCCTTAATTATGAAAACACAAATCACAAAAACTTGAAAAACGAACAAGATTTAGATTAATATAAGTGTGAGTATCTAAAGAAAAATAAATCTTTTTTTTTCCAAATATCCTAAAGAAAAAAATGTATTTAAATTGCAGGAATATTAAAATGATACAAATTTAAGTTCAGTTTTTACAATTATAAAGATCACAAGCTAAAATACACTTGAATGGAACTACTGCAATATTTAAAAAGACAAAAGAGTTTAGAAGATAATAAATAGATAGCATTTCTTTTATTTTATTTTTTTGATTTAGGAAATGCACTGAAATTAAAAATGTCTAAAATCGGGGGCATGGTATAATTATGAAAACTTGTAATTAGTATCGAAGGACTTATTTGACTTTATTATGGAAAGTTGAGGGACTATATTGAACAAATTGGAAGTTTATGGTGACTTTCTCTCTTGTTTGATCAAACAAAATGACTATAGTGACATTTAAGAATAGTTCAAGCGCCGCATTAAATAATATAAAATTCCAAGGCTAAGCTTGCATGTTGGTCCAATGGATGCTGGTTGCAATAGACTCTAGACCGATGCTCATTTATGGAATGCCGTCGACGTAGTGACGATGCCGTGCACAATAGTGTGAGATGATGATTGACAATGCTAGAGGACCGCTGAACAGAAAGTAGGCCGTACTTAGAGGTATTAAAATGGGTCATAAACCCATTTATGACCCATTTAAATCTTAAATGGGTCATAAATGGATCACTTGTTTATAATAAAAGATGGTTAAATGGGTTTCACAATTAAAGGTTTAAGATAGGTGGGTTTTAAGTGGGTTTTTTAATGGGTTGGGTTGAAAACTCATTTTCAACAAAAACATTATAATCCCTCCATTCTCTCTTTAATTTTATAAAAATCGAAATTATAATTTTTTTATTTTCTTCTTTTATTTTATTTATTTATTTATTTTTTCTTTCTCCTTCCTCCTTCCGGTCGCCGGCACGGCGATGGCCGGTGACCGGCCAGGCGAGCCTCGAGCTCACCGGCGTCGGGCGAGCTCAAGCTCGCCGAATCTGGCAAGGCGGAGGTCTCACCAATGCCCGGCGAGGCTCGAGCCCGCTGGCGTTGGGCGAGGCTCGAGCCTCGCCGATCGGGCGAGCCTCGAGCTCGCTGGCGTCTGGCGAGGCTCGAGCCCGCTGGCGTTGGGCGAGGCTCGAGCCTCGCCGATCGGGCGAGCCTCGAGCTCGCCGGCGTCTGGCGAGCCTCGAGCCTCGCCAATCTAGCGAGACTCAAGCTCACCGGCGTCGGGCGAGGCTCGAGCCTCGCCGATCTGGCGAGCCTCAAGCTCGCCGGCGTTGGGCAAGCTTGAGCTCGCCAGATCTGGCGAGCCTCGAGCTCGCCGACGCCGGTGAGCTCGAGGCTCGCCTGTGGCCGGTCGCCGGCCGTCGTCGTGGCCGGCGGCCGGCCAAAGAAGAAGAAGAAGGAGAAGAAAAAAGAGAAAAAGAAAAAGAAAATTATATTTTAAAAATAAAATTAATTAAAAATTTAATTTTAAAAAAATAATTAAAAATTTAATTTTAAAAAAATAATTAAAAATTTAATTTTAAAAAAATAATTAAAAATTTAATTTAAAAAAATAATTAAAAATTTAATTTTAAAAAAATAATTAAATTTCGATTTTTTTAAATAATTATTTTAAAATTTAGAAAAATTGTCCATTAAATTTGTATTGTATAAAACTATTTTAGCAATACAATTTAAAAAAAATATATATATAAAAGCTTGGAAGTATTTTAATAATATAATCTTTAAAAAAACATAGGAATAAGTTTTTCTAAATTTGTTAAATATGAAATTTTTTTATTAATATGAGTTGGGTCGGGTCGGGTATGGGTTGGGTATGGGTGGGTCGGGTTTGGGTCGAAAATTTTACATTAAGATAAATGGGTCATAAATAGGTTAATGGGTCAATTTGGGTCGGACCATTAATGACCCGACCCAAACCTGACCCGACCCACCCGTTTAACGGCTCTAGCCGTACTATATGTCGAGAGTAAAGCTAGGAGTGCATGATTGATTCAGTATGGCGTTCCTATTGTTGGGGCTTAATTGTTGCTCGTATCTATATGGCTGTTTGTGATATAAATTGTATTGACCTGCAGGGTGGAATTGAGGCGAGGTAAGTCCTCTATACTAAATGCGTGATTGAGTGGTTAGGACACCTCTGGGCATATTACCCTCCTAATCAGGGTTTAAGAGCGTGGATTTACTGAGACATTGTCTCACTAGTTATTGAATAACCATTTTCAAGTCCTTAGAAGGTGGTCATGGAGGACCAAGGCCCCAAAGCCTGAGGAGGAGGAGTACAAAGGATCGGCATATGCGTCCTATCAGTAGGTCGTAGGATAGCCTCTTTTGAGAGTCAACCTTTTTGTAGGCTTTCGACTAAACTCGTTTTGTACAAAAATCTCGTTGTTTATAAAAATGTGCTTTTGTAATTAATGTCTTGCTTTTCTATCCCGAGATGATTATTGTCAAGGGATTTATTTTCGCTTCCGCATGTGCAATAAAACAAAAGGGTCAGCAACTCGTCCTGGGAAGTCGCAAAATTTTATTGATCAAAGAGGGATGGGCACGCGCTCGGAGGTTCGGGGCGTACAGTCGGGAAGTGTGATATGCTTTTTCGAATGAAAGAAGATAATAGTTGACCTCAAAGTTACGATTATACGCCAAATTTCCAAATCATAAGATAGAAAAGAAAATTTAATATCAATGAGAAGTGTTTTGTTAATGGAAGTTCTCTGCACCTTTGTATGAAGGGATACGCTTAAGGCAGTTTCTTTTACATAATTGTTTATTAAAATTTATAAGTTGGGTAAATCCACTACCAGAATACTTGAGCTAAGACTCTAGAAGCTGACTTAGCAAACGATGAGCATGCAAAGATAGCTTATAATTGGTAGAATTATCATTTATTTGTTTGTTTTTTCTATATATAGTTTATAGGTGGAATGTAGTAGGAAAAAACATGAAACGCCTATATTAAAAACCCTAATATTATGATAGTCAACCGTAGTTTGTAATAGCAAAGGAATGGCAAGGTGTCCTCGTTGATCCAAAGGCTAAATAGCTGAAGGCTTCTAGTCTCCGAATCGATTAGGTGTTTGAGCAAATCCTAGAGCTTGTTGATCATTGCATTTTGAAATAATTTTAAAAATTATTTGCTTAAAGAGATGTGTTTTATTTCGTTTTCTAATCATAGTCGCAAAGGGGATAAATGTTTCTCTTTAGTTGTTACCATGGGCCCGAGAAAGCCGAAGAATAGTTGACTGACTTGTTCCAAGAGTCTGCATCCATGTCTGTAATATGACGTGTTGTCATTGTATGCCATATCATTAATATGCCATGTCATCATTGCATGACAACATTGTTGGTCACGTTATTGATGCAGGTCTGCAAGTGCAAAGAAGAATACTCCCCTTAAGCTGTCATATGTTTATCAATGCACGGGTTGTGATTCTTTTCATCTTCAGCAGATAGGAAGAACAGTTTCCAAGGTTTGTATCCTGTTTTAGAGCACTTTGCCACGTCGCTAGTTGCTTGGGAATGTTACAACTTGCTTGACCTGAGGTAAATGATAAAAAACTAATTGTTGGTTACCGATGTTATGCTCTGAAAAATGCATAAGAGTTGTGGCATGCTGGAGTTGAAGCTTGACCTATGATTACTGTTCAGGTCATGGTTCAGTTGTTTTCCTGTTTAAGCAATGCATTTCGATGCTCATTTTTCTTTTGGCTAGTCATGGGATCAAGTTCACGGGCTTATAAGCACAATACCATCCCAATTATAAGCACAGGACATGGTCCACCTTATGTTATTAGTTCTCATAAGTTTTCATTTGATGGGCCCATGATGTTGAATGGCTGGAACAAGGATTCACATGTCTAATCTGAGGTTGAGATCAAAATAAATTTGTAACTGTAGTGTCAATAGTGTCCAAGACACTTTGAAGCAGTTGTATCAAAAAGCTGTATCCTTAAATTTCTGTTTGTGCTTTTACTTAATTTTTGTGGCCACTTGGCTGTGTGACACAGGATTATCTTTGTGTTTATAAATAAAAATCCTTTGTCATAATTCATTTTTGCTATCTTTTACACATTCAACCATGTCAAGGCTCAGCATCTTCAGTTTCTTATTTTCAGTCATTCTAGTCAATGTGTTGATTAAACAATTTTGCCCTCTAGAATAACAGCATGAGGTATTTACCTGGGTTTGTTCCTGTTGTTCCTCAAGAATGCACCGACTGTGGGAAGAAATTTAATATAGGAGGTCCAATATGGTCGGCGCCCATCCATGATCACGAATGGGTGACTTCGATACTTGCAGATTTGAAATCCATGAAGGATCGATATCCTGCTTATGATCGTATCTCCACTGTACTGACAACAATCTCAGAGGTGAACTTTTCCTCTTTTTTCTTCTTCATCTAAATAACTTGAGAGTTGCATGAACTTGAACCAAGAGCTGCAATTGTAAAATAATAGCTTTTACAGAAGTAGCATGGCCTCATCCCTTTTCAACTGTAGATTGGCAATTAAGTTTTTGTGGGCTCTAGAAAAAATAAAGTTTAATGACCAAAGTGAATGAAATTGTACGGGTTCAATATATGTCCAAATGACGTATTTGGTCTTTATATGTCTCAATATACTACCGAGTCTTCTTTTGAACATTGTTTCATGGAGGCTGTCCTTTGAATGCTAGGTATTGCTTCCTCATTATTTTGATGACATATTTTTACTCAGTTATATTTGCGCATACAGATGAAAGCTTTGACCAGTGTGCTTTGCTTGCTCATTACAATTATACTTTGCTTTTTTTGGCTCGATCAATGAGTTAACTCTTGGAGGATATGGTGTTTGCAGGAACTGCCCGATATTCCTTTATTTTTAAGTTTGCACAATCTCTGTGCCACCCTAAAATGCACCTCACCGTCGGCAGTTATCTTCCGTTCTGCTGTTATTAATGCCGGATATAGAATCTCTGGAACTCATGTGAATCCATTGGGGTTGAAGACAGATGCCCCCATGGACGTTATTTGGGACATCATGCGATGCCGGGTAAGGACTCTCCGGATTCTTCTTGAGCTACAAACTGGAAGATGATAGATGCCCCATGGATGTTTGTGGTATTTGCAGATGTTCTGTCACATTCCATTGTCATAAAAAAACAAGTTCATAGCATTTTTGTTGCGTTTCTCCTCTTACAGCTGTTCCTTTTCTTCTTCTGTTCATTTTTCTTTTACGTGCATGACACCTTATACGATTCCCTCACTTATGCTATGAAAATATTATATGATCCATGCGGGTGCACGGTCTTGGCAAACACGCCACTCACTCATAAGAGGTATTAATTGTCTGTAGTGGTTCTTTTAGCTAAAAGTTTCGTTTGGAGCAGGCAACTTTTGCTCGAGCTGTCGCATCTCTGAGCAAGGCACAAGCCAAGAAGGTTGCGCGCTTCCTTCCAAACCCTGAAAGGCATTGGGGTCCGAAGCTGAGAGCAGGTCGTCAAATCACCAGCAAGCACATTTCTCTTTTGGGTCCGGAGGCGGTAAATGGATCTCTCAAGCATGATGACGACGATGATGATGAAGAGACTCAAGGTGAAGCTAAGCGTCAAAAGACTGAAGATCCCACCTTAGTTTCATGATATTGACTAAATAGAGTGTCTAACTTGGGCTTAATTCTCTTCAATTTGCAGTCGTCCTAAATTTTGATCTCGGGTTTTGCTAGGCCAGCTCCAATGTTGCAGTCGTCCTAAAATTTTGATCTCAGCACTTCAGGTTTTGCTAGGCTTCCACCGGGAGGGCATCCACACCACCGGCCGGTGGTTAGGAATGCGCTTCTTTGTGGTCTATATTGTCATTTATTCTTGTAATGTGACATAGAGTCTAGAACTTTCCGTTAATTTATTACCTGCCTTAGCTCCATGGTTGTGTAATTTAAACCACGCTCTTTGGCCAAGTGAAGCTTTTTCACGCTTAAGAATGTTTATATGAAATTGTTTGCTTAGCCTCTGTTTCGGCTTCCATCAAGTACTTGCCTCTTTTCTTTTTGTATTTACTTTCTTCTGTAGGCATATCCTTGAGGGCCAGGTCCTGAAATTTGTGAGATGACGATGCCCAATGTTTCGGCAGTAGGTTAGGAACTTGATGGAAGCTGGAAAGGATTGGCTTGGTATCTTGAAATGTTTCCTTGGGACATCATCAAGCTACAGTTACTATGCGTGGATAATGAAGAGGTAGTCAAGATTCTGCAAATGATTTAACTACAATAAAATGGGCTTGTCCGATTGCCTCTCTTGTTTAAGTACTCAATGACTGGTTGTAGTGATGAGTGAGTACAGTTAATATCCACTAAATTTTACTGTACGCTCAATCTAGATTGCGTTACCTTTTGAAAAAGCATCGTTATCACAAGCCCAGCTAGTCTAATTGTGGAGGTGTATATGGTGCGGTTTGATGGGCATATTCACGTTCCACTGGTGAAACGTTTGGTTCAAGGTTCTCTAAATCCTCGTAGACAAAAATCCATCTATCAAAAGCAAACCTGATCCAAACTGAGTGCTTTTGATCTAAGCTACCTGGAACAAAAATCACTTTCCTTCTATAGGGAATTTGGTTGCATCCTTTAAGGGGGTGGCTTTTGAGTAGATTTTCCTCTTGTATATCTCATTCTACATAATGTTTAAATCATCTTTTCATCAATACTGGGATTGCAGGAAGAACTATATATAGATAGGGACTTTTAAAGTCTTTTCAATATCCAAAAGAAGCTAGAATCATAGCTTTCGCATCGGCAAGAGTCACCCGTCTCACTAGACTTATCCTTTGTTTTCTTGTATGGGAAACCCATTCTTTAATGAGAGAAAGAAAAGAGTTTTTGAAAGGCCTTTCTCAAGGTCATCCCAGGGATGGATGTAATTCAGGCGAGACCAAAGGGAGCCATGCTAATACTGGCCTGAAAGCTATTATTGTAGGCAAACTGTACAAGTGGTAGGTAAGCATCCCAACTACCAGGAAAACCGTTAAACGAGCTATTAGCATGGTTCTAGGCCGGTTTCTGAAACTTTTGGAATCGCCGCTCAGTTGGGTTGATTTCACGTTTCATGGATTCAATCGAGAACACAAGTCGGGGCCGGTTTAGCGGGAACGAGGCCCTTGCAGAAAATTCCAGCACTACGGTTTTTCCTCTTGCCCGTTCACACCGAGGCGCAGTACCCATATCTTGCTGTGGTAAACACGACAGGAAAATCCAACCTTGGACCAGGTATGTTTCAAGGTAGACCATTCCATTTTCTTGGAAAATCGAAAGGTTTTGTCGGGCATGATGTATGCTCAACTTGATGAATGATGCAAGAGAAAGAAGTTTTGTGGATTTGTGCTTGCATGAATGTCTCGGCCTGAATATAGCCGGTTTGCTTGTGGATTTAGAGTCTATTCGGTTTTTCTTTACCGGCTTTCTAGAGGCAGCAGGGGACAAAAAATCAAGCCCAAACTTTCTTTCTTCAAGAAATTAACCTCTCCATGTGCTTTTCTCCCAAAGCCGAACTACAGGGACAAGTCTAACATGCGCGATTGCATCATTTCGAGATTCCTGATTTGCTCATAGCATCACCCATCTCACGTGAATCTCATGTGCACAATTGCACGTGTACCTAACTTATACGAAACCATCATTAAAGTGCAAATCAAGGTCACACAATAAGCGGGCAATGGCCAGTTGATCACCGGTCAATTCATATCCGGTATATGCTAACTAGAGATCCAATTATTCACGAATGCGTTCCTTTTTACATATCGTCCCTCTTACGAAAAAGCTCAGTAAGATCTGACTCTAATGTGCAATCCATTTGGTGCTTCAACTCTCGGGAATTTCATCAGTTTCTCTCCTCCAACTTCTTCCCATCTGCACACGAAATGAATTAAGTTTCATTCATTCACATGTCAGCCAAGTCAATCATCTCTAGCGTCGCTAATAAATGCATTGACGGTGTATCGTTTACCTGTATCTAGTTACAAAGTAGTGAAGAAATGTAGAAATCTCGGCAATCCCAAGTTCCTTTCCGGGACACTTTCTTGTGCCTCCACCAAATAGTAAGAAGTAGTTTTGAGATTCCATGCTTCGGTCCTGAGTAAAGAATTGAAAATATCAGGGTCAACAATCTTCATGCGAATAAAAGCAAGAGATGTTGAACCAGGGGTTCTGATCCGATCAACACGAACCATCCATCTCCATGGATTGAAAGCGAGGGGCTCTTCATACAAATGAGGGTCGTAGTTTATCTCCCTCGTGTAGACATATATTCTCCAGCCCTTTGGAATTGTAAAACCTGCATAGAGAGAGAGAGTAACAACTTCCAATCATCATTTGCTTCTGTTGTTGTTATAACATTCAAAGCGCATCGTCAGCAGCTGTGCATCTGTTGTTTTTTAATGTTCCCGAGTTCTTGATTAGTCAAATGAATCTCAAAACATATATTAAACGGTTGCATCATCACAGGTTCATATGAAGTTGATCTTTTAAAGAAATGTTCAATTGTAAGAGTTATGGCTGAAACTATCTCAAATAAAAATTTTGGGCACTCTTGGAATTAGATGAAATTTTACCACTGAGTTCCATATCCCGAGTTGTTTTCCTCAGCACCCCATTTACAACAGTGGCCAATCTGGACGTTTCAAGGATCACCTGCATAAGAAAAAAGCAGAGCATGCACAGTTAGTCAAGACTCCTGCTTTCATATGTATCAGATAATGATTGATTCCTAGACGAGATTATGTCGCATTGCGTCTTACTGCACGTGTGAAGGGCATTGATTTGAAATCGTTCCAGTCAATTGGATCTTCAGGCTGTTTGGCCCCTCTGATCGCCAAATGTTCTCTCTGCCGGATTTTGAAGCCGAGTCAGATTTTCGAGCAACTGCAAAGAAATGAACAAGCGTATTTGGAAGCAAGCACCGAAAAGGAAGACTGACCCTCAGTTCTTGAAGCACCCTTGGGTGATCATGCAGGTACTTGATGGTCATCATGGTTGTTGTTGAGACAGTTTCATACCCAGAGTACAAAACGGCAATTGTCTGGTCTATTATCTCTTCATCCGTCAACTTATATCTATTTTCATCTTCTCTCATCAAAAAGCCAAGCATGTCTTGGTGGGTTTCTCGCGAAGCCCTTCTCTCCTCCATTAGTTGCCTCAAGAAGTTGACAATGTTCTTCCTTGCCTAAAAAATGCAGGAAAAAAAAGTTCAAGTCGATTGACATCGGGAAAATTCTGTTTGAACTCTTCCTTTCTATCAAAATGGACCTAAATAGGGGGGCTTGCCTGAAACCCGCGGCGATAATTTGTGCCGGGAAAATCAATGGGCAGGGAGAGAGTTCCTAGGACCAACTTGAAAAATTCATCCGTGAATGCCTTAACTTTTGCGCCGGATTCGATACCAGCAATTTGCTTTAGAGATGATAGAAATGCCATCTGAATTGAAGAAAAGAAGATGGAACAAGATCACTGACTGTACACTATAGTATCATATATGATGCTCTATACCTGTTTGGTCTTCTCCTGAATGTTGATGGTGTGATGATCAGCCCAGTATCTGAGGTGGGATCTCATGAACTCATCGATCTTGGGCAAGAGATGGTCCCTGATCATGGCGGGGCTGACCAGGGCGAGCAATGCCCCTCTCATGTGCCGGTGGGCGGACCCGTGGACGGCGGCGATGTTGTTCTTGCCCAATATGTCGAGCATGGACTGCGGGTAACCGGGCACCAGGCCTTTCGCTTCGTTCATGAGGATGAACCTGTTGAGCTCTGGGTCCATGGACACAACTGTCGGGCACCCGAGAATGTGGGACTTGTACAAACTCCCATACCTGTCAACAACAGTATAAAAAAGATGAAGCACCTCAGACCAAATTTTAGTAGGGTCACTGAAAAAAGAAGAGAAAAATGAACTGTTTCAGACATCAGAAAATCTTCTCTTCTTCACAGTTACATTTTACCGAGAACTCAGGAGAGACGTTCCGTGGCTATACCCCGGTTGGAGTCCTGCGCAGGCAACAGAGGCCGAGTTCGTATAGTTTGCCTTTAGACTTAGCCCGGAGAGGAGTGGCTATCCGCCTAGTAGACATCCCATACCGAACCCCAAAAAAGGGAAAAAAAAGGAGGAAACATTCATAGAAAAATTGCGAAGTCTGCAGCTATTGAAGGGACAAGAGCCACACCCTCATGAAAAAAACAGGAAAGGATGAAGCACATTCCACATACAAAAATGCAGTCAGGGAAATCACAAGAATAAATCTTCTTTCTACAAAAATGAAATACAGCAATGCAGAGAAAGTGGGTGAAGTGACCTTGCTCTCTGGTTTTTCATGAAGTTTGGGCCCTGTTTCAGGAACTCTGTTGTCTCGCCAAACAAGGGCCAGCCCATCGTGCCCGGAGGCAACCCTTTCCTCCTCCGGTACTTCACCTCATTCCACTTCAATAAAGCAGTGCATGCAGTGAGCAGCGTGAAGGCCACAAGAAGCAGCAGAACGTGAACGGCCATTGATGCTCTCAAGAAGCTCAGCTCAAGCCCTCACTTGCTCCTCTGTTTTTCAGAAAAGTTGCAAAGGTTATGAAAACTTGGGATTCTGTCGGTAAGTAAGTACGTGTATATGTAGGCCTGCTTGGGTGGCAATTACAATAAGTAAATCAACCAGATCGTTCAAAAGCATCTTTTTAAAATTGATTACAATTAGCTCTTCTATTATCATAATGACACTAAGCCAAGTTTTCACCCTATGTTGTTTTCATCCTTCCTTGCCTTTTGGTGGGGGAAGGGGAGGGAGAGAGAGAGAGAGAGTAGGCCGACTGCGGAGGCTCTTGGGAGACCTGCAAGCCCAAGAATTAGATTGGCCGAAAAAGAAAGGTTTCTTTTCAACACTTTTTACAAGGCACACGGCTCAACTCAACAGTGAAGGAAAGAAAAGTAAGGCGGATCGTCTCGACTATCGCGATCAGAGAACAGCCGGTGGATTTAAAAAGTTGCATGCAAATACGCACTGCGGAGTCAATTCGTCTCGCGACACACCTCTGCATTGTGACTTTGTTGACAAATGTGGGCAAGAGTAGGGGGTGCGACATAGACTATTCACAGCTACAAACACTAGGAGAAAATATTAGGTGCGCTAGAGTTATTGAAGATGGGTCGTGGACTGATAGGGTGGTTTCCAAGAAAATCATTTGGGAATCATTTTATTATTTGTTAGAGAGAGAGAGAGGAGATGCACATGTGCACGGAGCGTTGACTGAACCCATAAGGAAAAGCTAGTCCAACAGCCCCAAGAGGTCATGAAACACTTGCTGACGCAGGTCGACTTTCTCGGATTTATCACAATTGTTAATAATGTGAATTTCATTTGAACCCTATCCAGAAGCTCACAAGACCTATCGGTACAATATATTCAATCCAGCTCTCAGTCAAGAATTTTCATAGGCGCTCTCAAAATATTTATTAGAGCGTCAAGAAGATCCACCCTAGAAATCCCAATATAACCACAAGAAGACACGGGAGGGTCTTTTCGATCAGGTGAACGTGAGAGATGAGAGAGGATTCGGTTCCTGCTTTAACAATTTTCGTTTCTTATAGGAGTTTGAAGCTGTGGACATGGCTGGAATTTCTCGGACGCTGAGCTGTGCCATTGACTTAGCAGGCTCTGACCATGAACACGGTTTAAAATACATTGAAAATGGCACCGCCTTTCGTTCCTTCCGATGGTCCATGCAAAAAGTACATAGATTCCACCGTCTTACGCGGGGTAAAAAAATCGAAGTGCGATCCTCTTCAAATAAAGATTTAGTTGGGAGAGACTTGTGTAGAAAATTATGCACATAAACAACTAATCAATCAAAAAGAATCGAATCCATATATCGGAATCAATAAACATCACAAAATAAAATGTACCTGTTTGAAAAATAGATCAATCTAATAATCAGTGATTTATCGGAATGTTAGATCTTTCTCTCTATGATCTATTTCAATGTAGCAGCTTTCAATGAGGTATAACCTACCATTTTATAGGCTAGAGAGGGGACTTAGTAAACCCTAATCAAACTGGGCCATTCTCATTATGGGCTTCGGTTAAAAACAATTGCATACACTTTATTGCTCAACTAGGCCCGCTATTAATAGATGTCAATATCTATTTCAATAAGATCACTGTAGGATTTAACAAATATTATAATATCCATTAATTCGATTATTTAAAATAAAAAATAATTAATTAATGTAAGCCCGTATTATAAAAAATTTCCAACATTCTCCCACTTGTGCTACATTAATTAACTTATTTTATTTTGAAAAAATATTTTATATATTGAAAACAACACTATTGGGCTAATAACTTGAAATATTGTTTTATGTGGCCACAACTTAAAAAAAAAAAAAATTCCAATAATGGCATCTCAAAACTAATACAATCTTATATAACCTCAGTATAGGACTATGGAGATCAATGTGTTAAGAAAATACAATACACAAGACATTCCATAATCACATATAATAAGCATTATATTTTCATGGATCATGGGTTTAATAATATAGTAAGAAATAGTGCCAACATGTGATCAAAATATTCACTATTTCTTATCGGTCCTTAGTATAGTTTCATTTATTTAGGTTATCACCGACAGTGATAGCCACGCATTTTGAAGCTCTACAGCTAATACTTCACAATATATATGTGACAACCTGGATTTTCAGAATTTGTTTTCGATTAAATAAATTAGGCATTTTATTGATGCGCCGATAGTGTTATTCTCTGATCTGATCACTCACGAGATAACTGGATTATCTGGAGAAACAATTACAGGATTGAATGCAATTGGACTTGAGAATTCGACTAGGAATTGACTGCTCAATTGTGTTGGTCTGCAAGGGTCATTACGGCACCATCAGAGATCAGAGATAGGCCGATTTGGATAAGATATGTGATCAGAGAGTGTAGTGATTCCATTTGATTGCAAAATTCTCATCAATCGACACTAAATTGATTTTTTGTCATTTTGGCATTTGATGCCCGTAATTGAAACCTTGAGATTTTCATGACAATCGATCGCTTAACGATGTAGATGATGTCAATGTGACTCGAGATAAATCGATCATGGGTCAATTGCACCAAAAATTCCTAAAAGTAACCTGGTAGCCTAGGTTGCGCTAAAATCGCATCGGAGTGAAATTAACCGAGAATTTGAGCTCGATTTCAAAAATTGAAAGTTTTGTGGTGTCACGAGCTATTTTGAGAACGTCGACTCATCCTCCAAAACATTTTCAGAGATTCCGAAATTTTTACGGAAAATCGGTTCGGACGTTACGGAAAATTAGTGGAAACTCAGATGGGCTAAATCGATGGAAATTGGGACTTCTAAATCGGGCCTGTGAGTGTCAAGGATTTATAGAATTTTTTTTGGGATTTTTCTTCATCGAAATCGGACCTTAATTTGGGAAGTTGAGTAAGGAAATTGAATTTACTTGAGTGAAATTCGGTTTTGGACAAAGGGCTGGAAATTTTTGCATCAAAATTTGATTTAATGGAAAATCAAACTTAAGAAAGAATTAGGGGGACAATGCATTTAATTAAGTGGATGAAGCTTCGACTTTTAGAGCATTTTAATCATTTCCTTGACCAATTGGCCTCATCCATTCCCATTCTTCGCGCGTCTTCATCGTCGACCCCTTTGCTTTTGTCTTTCACTTTCATTTTCCTTCACATTTCTTTACTTCAGCTCTCAATTTCCCTTCATTTCTGCCGCCCCCATCCACTGTCTCTCTCTCTTACAATCTTCTCTACCAATTCCCCAAGCCCAAGCCCACGCCCACGATCTCTCTCTCTCTGCTGAATTTTTCTCTCACGGCCATCATCTACTTTCATTCCCTTTTATTTTGTTGAACGAACCTGCAGCTCCACCGCTTCATCATTTTCGTTTCTTCTCTGCTCTCACCGCCACATGTCCACGGATTACTTCTCCTCAGTCAAACCAGCGAACCGAGATTGCTCCCTTCTGCTGATTGTTGACCAGCAACGTCCCAGTTCGGCGACGAATCCAGCCGCCCTCTTGCCAGCAGCCGCGCGTCCCAGCCGTCATCCATCTTCGTCTGCTTCTCCTCCGACGATTTGCACGTGGACAGCGAAGTCAGCCTAGTCCATTCTCGTCCATTCAGCCACGTGCAATTGAGCCCAGTGGCCTATCTCCAGCGAAGTCCAGCAACGCCAATCCACGCTCGAGCAGCCCAACGTTTCCGTAGATTTCAGTCCATCCAGCTCAAGTTTTGGCCCAACATCTCCATTAAGCTCAGCCAAGTTCAGTTGCAATTCGGCCCAAAGATTTAGTAACTCAGCCCAGTTTCTTGAAGCCAGTCCATTTTCAGCAGTTGAGCCCACAACCTTGAAGCCCAAGAAGCAGGCCCAAGCCCAGATCAAGCCCAATCCAAGTCTATAACAAATCTTAGATTGGGTTGAGATTTTTTGGGCCAATTCCAGGCCCAGCCCGAGTACTTGTCGACGCTACTGAAAAATTGGATTTTCGGCCGCCGTCGCGGTTAACCGGTCTTCGCTTTACACCGGTGAGTTTATGCACTAAACCCTTCTTAGTAGGCTAATGATATCTAAGGGGTGTTTAGTTTAATTTAATTAGGAATTAGGTGGTTAGTTAGATTAAATTAGTGATTTAATTAGTTGATTGTGCATGTTAGGTAGGTAGAATAAATTAATCAAGGCCTAGATAGGATGTGCTATTTATTTAGAAGAGTTCAGGAATTTTCCGGGTCCGTATTGGTTTTTAATTTAGTAATTTTAACCTAGGTTGATATTTTTAGAATTTAAATTGATTTATTTAATTAAATTTCGAAATTAATTAATTATTAATTATTTTTCTGGAAATAAGGCCAGGATGGTCGGTAATTTAATTTCGTGCTGATTGCAATAATGTAGTTAATTTTGGCAAATGAGTGTTAAATTATGCAAATTGAGTGCTAATTGGAAATTTGAGTGTTTAATTCCGAAATTGTGAATTTCCAATAATTGTTCAGAAAATCCTGGGTGTTGGATTTTGACACCAGAAATAGTTTTAAGTACTATATAAAATAAAGAGATTTTAAAAGAAAGGAGATCAAATTTCTAGGATAAATTGACCGTGCACCCACACACGACGATTTTTACAAGTATTTCTAATATGAAGAAATAGGCCAGGTTCACCTTTTTAATGGAGATATTTGAGTGTAATGCACGGTGTCCTGGGCCACGTTTGAGTGATCGTGTGTTGGTTAAAAGAATTCGTCCCGAGCTATTAAGCTAGATATTACTCCTATATGAGATGCCCTACCAATGGATGCCGATCACAATAGACTCTAGACCGATGCTCCTTTATGGAATGTTGTCGACATAGTGATGATGCCGTGTACAATAGTGTGAGACGATGCTTGACAATACTAGAGGATCATTGAACAGAAAGTAGGCAGTACTATATGTCGAGAGTAAACCTAGGAACGCATGATTGATTGAGTGTGGCGTTCCTGTTGTTGAAGCTTAATTGTTGCTTGTATATGTATGGTTGTCTGTGATATAAATTGTATTGATCTACAGGGTGAGACTGAGGCGAGGCAAGTCCTCTATATTAAATGCATGATTGAGTGGTTAGGACGCCTCTAGGCGTATTATCTCATAATCGAGGTTTAGAGCGTGGACTTGCTAAGACATTATTTAACTAGTTATTGAATAACCATTTTCAGGTCCTTAGAAGGTGGTCGTGGAGGACCAAGGCCCCAAAGTCTGAGGAGGAGGAGTACGGAGGATCGGTGGATGCGTCCTATCAGTAGGTCGTAGGATAGCCTCTTTTGAGAGTCGATCTTTTTGTAGGTTTTCGACTAAACTCGTTTTGTACCTGAATCTCATTGTTTATAAAAGTGTGCTTTTGTGAATTGATGTCCTACTTTTCTACCCCGAGATTATTATTGTCAAGGGATTTATTTTCGCTTCTGCATGTGCAATAAAACGAAAGGGTTGGCGACTCATCCTG
Source organism: Eucalyptus paniculata subsp. matutina (assembly GCA_017140255.1). NCBI lineage: Eukaryota > Viridiplantae > Streptophyta > Magnoliopsida > Myrtales > Myrtaceae > Eucalyptus > Eucalyptus paniculata. The sequence continues at coordinate 19,482,038 of CM029444.1, read as the reverse complement.
GGAAGTTGCAAAATTTTATCGACAAGAGAGGGATGGGCATGCGCTTGGAGGTTTGGGGCATGACAGTCGGGAAGCGTGATATCCTTTTTCGAATGAACGAAGATAATAGTTGACCTCAAAGTTACGATTATATGCCAAATTTCCAAATCATAAGATAGAAAAGAAAATTTAATATCAAAGAAAAGTGTTCCATTAATGGAAGTTCTCTACACCTTTGTATGAAGGGATACGCTTAAGGCAATTTCTTTTACATAATTGTTTATTAAAATTTATAAGTTGGGTAAATCCACTACCAGAATACTCGAGCTAAGACTCTAGAAGCTGACTTAGCAAACGATGAGCATGCAAAGATAGCTTATAATTGGTAGAATTATCATTTATTTGTTTGCTTTTTCTATATATAGTTTATAGGTGGAATGTAGTAGGAAAAAACATGAAATGCCTATATTAAAAACCCTAATATTATGATAGTCAACCGTAGTTTGTAATAGCAAAGGAATGGCAAGGTGTCCTCGTTGATCCAAAGGCTAAATAGCTGAAGGCTTCCAGTCTCCGAATCGATCAGGTGTTTGAGCAAATCCCCGAGCTTGTTGATCATTGCATTTTGAAATAATTTTAAAAAATTATTTGCTTAAAGAGAAGTGTTTTATTTCGTTTTCTAATCATAGTCGCAAAGGGTATAAATGTTTCTCTTTAGTTGTTACCATGGGCCCGAGAAAGCCGAAGAATAAGTGACTGACTTGTTCCAAGAGTCTGCATCCATGTCTGTAATATGCCATGTTGTCATTGTATGCCATATCATTAATATGCCATGTCATCATTGCATGACAACATTGTTGGTCACGTTATTGATGCAGGTCTGCAAGTGCAATGAAGAATACCCCTTTTAAGCTGTCATATGTTTTATCAATGCACGGGTTGTGATTCTTTTCATCTTCAGCAGATAGGAAGAAGAGTTTCCAAGGTTTGTATCCTGTTTTAGAGCACTTTGCCACGTCGCTAGTTGCTTGGGAATGTTACAACATGCTTGACCTGAGGTAAATGATAAAAAACTAATTGTTGGTTACCAATGTTATGCTCTGAAAAATGCATAAGAGTTGTGGCATGCTGGAGTTGATCAAGCTTGACCTATGATTACTCTTCAGGTCATGGTTCAGTTGTTTTCCTGTTTAAGCAATGCATTTCGATGCTCATTTTTCTTTTGGCTAGTCATGGGATCAAGTTCATGGGCTTATAAGCACAAGACGATCCCAATACCGTGTGTGTGTTCCTAGTTTGGCCTGAGAGAAAGCACAGGACTTGGTCCACCTTATGTTATTAGTTCTCATGAGTTTTCATTTGATGGGCCCATGATGTTGAATGGCTGGAACAAGGATTCACATGTCTAATCCGAGGTTGAGATCAAAATAAGTTTGTAACTGTAGTGTCAATAGTGTCCAAGACACTTTGAAGCAGTTGTATCAAAAGGTTGTATCCTCAAATTTCTGTTTGTGCTTTTACTTAATTTTTGTGGCCACTTGGCTGTGTGACACAGGATTATCTTTGTGTTTATAAATAAAAATCCTTTGTTATAATTCATTTTTGCTATCTTTTACATATTTAACCATGTCAAGGCTCAGCATCTTTAGTTTCTTATTTTCAGTCATTCTAGTCAATGTGTTGATTAAACAATTTTGCCCTCTAGTATAACAGCATGAGGTATTTACCTGGGTTTGGTCCTGTTGTTCTTCAAGAATGCACCGACTGTGGGAAGAAATTTAATATGGGAGGTCCTATATGGTCGGCACCCATCCATGATCACGAGCGGGTGACTTCGATACTTGCAGATTTGAAATCCATGAAGGATCGATATCCTGCTTATGATCGTATCTCCGCTGTACTGACAACAATCTCAGAGGTGAACTTTTCCTCTTTTTCCTTCTTCATCTAAATAACTTGAGAGTTGCATGAACTTGAACCAAGAGCTGCAATTGTAAAATAATAGCTTTTACAGAAGTAGCATGGCCTCATCTCTTTTCAACTGTAGATTGGCAATTAAGTTTTTGTGGGCTCTAGAAAAGATAAAGTTTAATGACCAAAGCGAATGAAATTGTACGGGTTCAGTATATGTCCAAATGACGTATTTGGTCTTTATATGTCTCAATATACTACTGAGTCTTCATTTGAACATTGTTTCATGGAGGCTGTCCTTTGACTGCTAGGTATTGCTTCCTCATTATTTTGATGACATATTTTTACTCAGTTATATTTCCGCAGACAGAAAAAGCTTTGACCAGTGTGCTTTGCTTGCTCATTGCAACTATACTTTGCTTTTTTGGCTCGATCAATGTGTTAACTCTTGGAGGATATGGTGTTTGCAGGAACTGCCCGATGTTCCTTTATTTTTAAGTTTGCACAATCTTTGTGCCACCTTAAAATGCACCTCACCATCGGCAGTTATCTTCCGTTCTGCTGTTATTAATGCTTGATATAGGGTGCGTTTGGGAACGTTTTTGAGGAAAGTCTTTAGGGAAATGCAAAGTGTGTTTGGTAAAATTGTATTTTGAAAGCCCATTTGAAGTACCTTTGGGCAAAATGGTGTTTGGGAGAATTATATTTACAAAGTGCTTTGGTGATAAAAAAATTATTAAAAGAAAAATAAATAAAAAATTGACCGGAAGGGCAGATGGCCGAGAAGGGCAGGTGGCTGCCGGACGTCCACTGAAGACCACCGGCGAGGTTTGCCGGACGTCGAGCGACCATTGAAGACCACCGGCGAGGGTCGCCGGACATCGGGCGACCATTGAAGACCATCACAGAGGATTGCCGGACGTCGGGCGACCATTGAAAACCATCGGTGAGGTCCCCGCGACCTCGCGGCCCCAGATTTAGGTCGCGGCGGGGTCACGCAACCTCGCCGCTCCTGGATCTAGGTAGCGGCGAGGTCGCGGGACCTCTGGCAACCGCTGCGACCAAGATCTGGGGCGGTGAGGTCGCGGGAGGACCTTGCCGCCCTCGGATCTGGGTCGCGACGAGGTCGGCGACTCAAACCTTGCCGCGACCCAGACAAGGCAGCGGTTGCACCACTCCCCGGCGACGGTCACCTGGGCCACCGTAACCATGCCGAGCCGTCGGCGGCCGGCCGCTCACTCACAGCTTCGAGGAACATGTCGTCGGCCTTCAATGGAGAAGAAGATGAACAGTACAATAACGAGGGCAAAACCGGAAAAATCAAGAGTATGTGAGGATAGTTTTGGAAGAAAATAAAAAAAAGTGAACAGTGCCACTTGTATGCCGAGAAAGCTGAAAGCCCAAGGCACCCCTTCACCTACCTTGGGCTTTCAGCCTTGGAGAAGGCCAGCTTTGGCTTAATGGAAATTCTAAAATTATTCCCAAACACCCTAGCTTTAGTCCAAGTATCTTTAGAAGCCCAAAGTCCCTTGCAAAGTTGATTCCAAACGCACCCATAGAATCTCTGGAAAGCATGTGAATCCATTGGGGTTGAAGACAGATGCCCCCATGGACGTTATTTGGGACATCATGCGATGCTGGGTAAGGACTCTCCAGATTCTTCTTGAGCTACAAACTGGAAGATGATAGATGCCCCATGGATGTTTGTGGTATTTGCAGATGTTCTGTCACATTCCATTGTCATAAAAAAACAAGTTCATAGCATTTTTGTTGTGTTTCCTATGTAGGTTAAAAGTCATCCCGTCAAAGAACTGTCACACCCCAAAACTACAAGGAATGGGGATGACATGGCCAACCTTCCATGAATTATGTATATCTCAAGCTATATATATACATATCAGATAACTAACAAGTTTGTTGCAACATTAGAGTTTCTATAATCCACCAAAAAGAATATACATTAAAACTTAACCAGTCCAACCACTAGCAAAGATTATATACACCACTTTCTTAAACCATACCCAAAATAGAACTCCCAAAAGTTTTCCAAAACCGCTCTCGCCTTACTACTTGCTAACCCTGGGACCTGAAAGCATGGAAGATGAATGGAATAAGCAACCATAGCTCAGTGAGTAGTATATATCATAAAAGCATATTAAACTTCCACATAACACATTTAAAACTCAAGGCATAATTCATTATCACCAAACAAAATATGATAACCTGCAAGAACAAAATGTGTTAAATGTTACCTCAACCTAGCTATATCAAATAGCCAAATTTTCCATTCACCCATAATAACAAAACCAGCATGAACTCATCCTATCTCATATCAATGGTTCATTTCACACTCAATATCCAACTCAAGGCCCTAGAGGTGACTCCCACGAAATTGCGTTATCGTGTAGCACTTAGCCCTTCGACCACATATAGCAATAGTACAAGGCCCTAGAGGTGGCTCCCACGAAATTACGTTATCATGTAGCACTTAGTCATTTACTATGCATGTCAGTAGTACAAGGCCCTAGAGGTGACTCCCATGTGACTTAAGTCGCCATGTAGCACTTAGCCCTTGATTACAAGGCTTTAGAGGTGGCTCACACGAAATTTCGTTGTCGTGTAGCATTTAGTCCTTTACTACCACACCTTTGATTTCGTCAACACAACACATATCATGTTTCAATAGTCATCATATAACCACATAAATCGATTGTACCTAAACAACATACATAACCCTACAAGAGAGATTTGTCGAATCATCTCACCATAACTCAAAATTACTGAGCACTATATCCATCAATATATAACAAATAGGTCCTCATTTCCTCACAAGTATATGTTGGTTAATCTTACCTTAGTACATGAGTGACACAAAACCAAATATGACATTAGTACTACTCACCTGAGGATGCCCCAAAATCAAATAACGTGTGTGTTATTTGATCATTCGATCTCGCGATCCTACCAAATGAGCGAGAATCAACATTAAGTTTTGGTAGCACGCCACATCAACCACGAAGCGGCTATATTATGTCTAAATGTTAACAAAACGATTCCTATGTGCTAATAAATCGCATACCCAAAATAATTATTCAAGCCGTTTGTAACACAACACTTGTGTGTAAAACTTAGTTATACTATAACTTTCTCTATCGAACCCCGTTATTAACATACTTATAGTCAATAGAGAGCTCTTCCATCATACTACAATAATCCCAACTTGACCGTCCCAAAATCAAACCGAAAATTAACAAAATAAGGGCTTGAAACTGCTAGACGCACACTGTTCACTGTGCGCGGGAAACTTCAAAATTTTGTTTTGAGCAAACCGTAAGTTCAAATCACGATCCGTAAAATCCCACGGCTCCACAACACCCTAAACTATCATTTATACAAAAATACTCAGCTCAACGACTCCAAAATTGGACTTCGCCGCTCTATTTTTCAAATATTTCGAATTGGAGCCCTAAACCCGTAAATTACTTCGATTGGACGAATAATGGGCCTAATCTCTTACCGGGTGGTGCTGACAGCTTGGCAAGACATCCGTGGTATGCACGTGCCAAAAACCCTTTCTTCTTTTCCCCCTTCTTCTTCTTCTCCTTCTTCTTCTTTTTCTCTCCTTTTTGGTCGAAGGAGCTCTCTGCTGTCCTTTTTAACCGAGCCCTCCCCTCCCTTCCTTTTTACTTTTTTGACTTTTCACCTCATCTTTCCTTTTTCTTCTTTTGGGCCCCACCAGCCAAATGTTACAAGAACAACCTTCAGATCAGCCTGGAAGTGTGATACTGGCCAAGGAACCAGCTTTCCAAGTGCGTTTCTCCTCTTACAGCTGTTCCTTTTCTTCTTCTGTTTGTTTTTCTTTTACATACATGGCACCTTATACGATTCCCTCACTTATGCTATGAAAATATTATATGATCCATGCGGGTGCACGGTCTTGGCAAACACGCCACTCACTCATAAGAGGTATTAATTGTCTGTAGTGGTTCTTTTAGCTAAAAGTTTCGTTTGGAGCAGGCAAATTTTGCTCGAGCTGTCGCATCTCTGAGCAAGGCACAAGCCAAGACGGTTGCGCGCTTCCTTCCAAACCGTGAAAGGCATTGGGGTCCAAAGCAGAGAGCAGGTCGTCAAATCACCAGCAAGCACATTTCTCTCTTGGGTCCGGAGGCGGTAAATGGATCTCTCAAGCATGATGATGACGATGATGATGAAGAGGCTCAAGGTGAAGCTAAGCGTCAAAAGACTGAAGATCCCACCTTAGTTTCATGATATTGACTAAATAGAGTGTCTAACTTGGGCTTAAATTCTATTCAATTTGCAGTCGTCCTTAATTTTGATCTCGGGTTTTGCTAGGCCTGCTCCAATGTAGGAATGCCCCAATGTAGGAATGCCCTTCTTTGTGGCCTATATTGTCATTTATTCTTGTAATGTGACATAGAGTCTAGAACTTTCCGTTGATTTATTACCTGCCTTAGCTCCATGGTTGTGTAATTTAAACCATGCTCTTTGGCCAAGTGAAGCTTTTTGACGCTTAAGAATGTGCATATGAAATTGTTTGCTTAGCCTCTGTTTCGGCTTCCATCAAGTACTTGCCTCTTTTCTTTTTGTATTTACTTTCTTCTGTAGGCATATCCTTGGGGGCCAGGTCCAGAAATTTGTGAGATGACGATGCCCAGTGTTTCGGCAGTAGGTTAGGAACTTGATGGAAGCTGGAAAGGATTGGTTTGGTATCTTGAAATGTTTCCTTGGGACATCATCAAGCTACAATTACTATGCGTTGATAATGAAGAGGTAGTCAAAGATTCTGCAAATGATTTAACTAAAATAAAATAGGATTGTCCGATTGCCTTTCTTGTTTAAGTACTCAATGACCGGTTGCAGTGACTAGTACTGTACGGTCAATCTGGATTGCGTTACCTTTTGAAAAAGCATCGATTTATTACAAGCCCAGCTAGTCTAATTGTGGAGGTGTATATAGTGCAGTTTGATGGGCACATTCACGTTCCACCGGTGAAATGTTTGGTTCAAGGTTCTCTAAATCCTCGTAGACAAAAATCCATCTGTCAAAAGCAAACCTGATCCAAACTAAGTGCTTTTGGTCTAAGATACCAGGAACAAAAAATCACTTTCGTTCTATGGGGAATTTGGTTGCATTCTTTAAGGGGGAGGCTTTTGAGTAGATTTTCCTCTTGAATATCTCATTCTACATAATGTTTAAATCATCTTTTCGTCAATAGTGGGATTGCAGGAAGAACTATATATAGATAGGGACTTTTAAAGTCAATTCAATATCCAAAAGAAGCTGGAATCATAGCTTTCGCATCGGCAAGAGTCACCTGTCTCACTAGACTTGTCCCTTGTTTTCTTGTATGGGAAACCCATTCTTTAATAAGAGAAAGAAAAGAGTTTTTCAAAGGCCTTTCTCAAGGTCATCCCAGGGATGGATGTAGTTCAGGCGAGACCAAAGGGACCCATACTAATATTGGCCTTAAAGCTATTATTGTAGGCAAACTGTACAAGTGGTAGGTAAGCATCCCAACTACCTAGAAAACCATTAAACAAGCTATCAGCATGGTTCTAGGGCGGTTTTTGGAACTTTTTGGACTCGCCGCTCAGTTGGGTTGATTTCACGTTCCATGGATTCAATCTTAGAACACAAGTCGGGGCCAGTTTAGCAGGAACGAGGCCCTTGCAGAAAATTCCAGCACTATAGTTTTTCCTCTTGCCCGTTCACACGGAGGTGCAGTACCCATATCTTGCTGGGGTAAACATGATAGGAAATCCAACCTTGACCAGGTATGTTTCAAGGTAGACCATTCCATTTTCTTGGAAAATCGAAAGGTTTTGTCGGGCATGATGTATGCTCAACTGGTTGAATGATGCAGGAGAAAGAAGTTTTGTGGATTTGTGCTTGCATGAATGTCTCGGCCTGAATATAGCCGGTGTGCTTGTGGATTCAGAGTCTATTCAGTTTTTCTTTACCAGCTTTCTAGAGGCAGCAGGGGACAAAAAATCAAGCCCAAACTTTCTTTCTTCAAGAAATTAACCTCTCCATGTGCTTTTCTCCCAAGGCCGAACTATAGGGACAAGTCTAACATGCGTGATTGCGTAATTTCCAGATTCCTGATTCGCTCATAGCATCACCCATCTCACGTGAATCTCATGTGCACAATTGCACGTGTACCTAACTTATACGAAACTATCATGAACGTGCAAATCAAGGTCACACAATAAGCGGGCAATGGTCGGTTCATCACCGGTCAATTCATATCCGGTATATGCTAACTAGAGATCCAGTTATTCAAGAATGTGTTCCTTGTTACATATCGTCCCTCTTACGAAAATGCTCAGTAAGATCTGACTCTAATGTGCAATCCATTTGGTGCTTCAACTCTCGGGAATTTCATCAGTTTCTCTCCTCCAACTTCTTCCCATCTGCACATGAAATGAATTAAGTTTCATTCATTCACATGTCAGCCAAGTCAATCATCTCTAGCGTCGCTAATAACTGCATTGACGGTGTATCGTTTACCTGTATCTAGTTACAAAGTAGTGAAGAAATGTAGAAATCTCCGCAATCCCAAGTTCCTTTCCAGGACACTGCCTTGTGCCTCCACCAAATAGTAAGAAGTAGTTTTGAGATTCCATGCTTCGGTCCTGAGTAAAGAATTGAAAATATCAGGGTCAACAATCTTCATGCGAATAAAAGCAAGAGATGTTGAACCAGGGGTTCTGATCCGATCAACACGAACCATCCATCTCCATGGATTGAAAGCGAGGGGCTCTTCATACAAATGAGGGTCGTAGTTTATCTCCCTCGTGTAAACATATATTCTCCATCCCTTTGGAATTGTAAAACCTGCATAGAGAGAGACAGCAACAACTTCCAATCATCATTTGCTTCTGTTGTTGTTATAACATTCGAAGCGCATCGTCAGCAGCTGTGCATCTTTTGTTTTTTAATGTTCCCGAGTTCTTGATTAGTCAAATGAATCTCAAAACATATATTAAACGGTTGCATCATCACAGGTTCATATGAAGTTGATCTTTTAAAGAAATGTTCAATTGTAAGAGTTATGGCTGAAACTATCTCAGATAAAAATTTTGGGCACTCTGGGAATTAGATGAAATTTTACCACTGAGTTCCATATCCCGAGTTGTTTTCCTCAGCACCCCATTTACAACAGTGGCCAATCTGGACGTTTCAAGGATCACCTGCATAAGAAAAAAGCAGAGCATGCACAGTTAGTCAAGACTCCTGCTTTCATATGTAATGATTGATTCCTAGACGAGATTATGTTGCATTGCGTCTTACGGCACGTGTGAAGGGCATTGATTTGAAATCGTTCCAGTCAATTGGATCTTCAGGCTGTTTGGCCCCTCTGATCGCCAAATGTTCTCTCTGCCGGATTTTGAAGCCGAGTCAGATTTTCGAGCAACTGAAAAGAAATGAACAGGCGTATTCGGAAGCAAGCACCGAAAAGGAAGACTGACCCTCAGTTCTTGAAGCACCCTTGGGTGATCATGCAGGTACTTGATGGTCATCATGGTTGTTGTTGAGACAGTTTCATACCCAGAGTACAAAACGGCAATTGTCTGGTCTATTATCTCTTCATCCGTCAACTTATATCTATTTTCATCTTCTCTCATCAAAAAGCCAAGCATGTCTTGGTGGGTTTCTCGCGAAGCCCTTCTCTCCTCCATTAGTTGCCTCAACAAGCTGACAATGTTCTTCCTTGCCTAAAAAATGCAGGAAAAAAAAAAGTTCAAGTCGATTGACATCGGGAAAATTCTGTTTGAACTCTTCCTTTCTATCAAAATGGACCTAAATAGGGGGGCTTGCCTGAAACCCGCGGCGATAATTTGTGCCGGGAAAATCAATGGGCAGGGAGAGAGTTCCTAGGACCAACTTGAAAAATTCATCCGTGAATGCCTTAACTTTTGCGCCGGATTCGATACCAGCAATTTGCTTTAGAGATGATAGAAATGCCATCTGAATTGAAGAAAAGAAGATGGAACAAGATCACTGACTGTACACTATAGTATCATATATGATGCTCTATACCTGTTTGGTCTTCTCCTGAATGTTGATGGTGTGATGATCAGCCCAGTTGCTGAGGTGGGATCTCATGAACTCATCGATCTTGGGCAAGAGATGGTCCCTGATCATGGCGGGGCTGACCAGGGCGAGCAATGCCCCTCTCATGTGCCGGTGGGCGGACCCGTGGACGGCGGCGATGTTGCTCTTACCCAATATGTCGAGCATGGACTGCGGGTAACCGGGCACCAGGCCTTTCGCTTCGTTCATGAGGATGAACCTGTTGAGCTCTGGGTCCATGGACACAACTGTCGGGCACCCGAGAATGTGGGACTTGTACAAACTCCCATACCTGTCAACAACAGTATAAAAAAGATCAAGCACTTCAGACCAAATTTTTAGTAGGGTCACTGAAAAAAGAAGAGAAAAAGCAACTGTTTCAGACATCAGAAAATCTTCTCTTCTTCACAGTTACATTTTACAGAGAACTCAGGAGGGCCGTTTCGTGGCTATACCCAGGTTCGAGTCCTGCGCAGGCAACAGAGGCCGAGTTTGTATAGTTTGCCTTTAGACTTAGCCCGGAGAGGTGGACCAGTGGCTATCCGCCTAGCAGACACCCCATACCGAGCCCCAAAAAAAGGAAAAAAAGGAGGAAACATTCATAGAAAAATTGCGAAGTCTGCAGCTATTGAAGTGACAAGAGCCACACCCTCAAAAAAAAAACAGGAAAGGATGAAGCACATTCTACATACAAAAATGTAGTCGGGAAATCACAAGAATAAATCTTCTTTCTACAGAAACGAAATGCAGCAATGCAGAAAAAGTGGGTGAAATGACCTTGCTCTCTGGTTTTTCATGAAGTTTGGGCCCTGTTTCAGGAACTCTGAGGTCTCGCCAAACAAGGGCCAGCCCATCGTGCCCGGAGGCAACCCCTTCTTCCTCCGGTACTTCACCTCATTCCATTTCAATAAAGCAGTGCATGCACTGAGCAGCGTGAAGGCCACAAGAAGCAGCAGAGCGTGAACGGCCATTGATGCTCTCAAGAAGCTCAGCTCAAGCCCTCACTTGCTCCTCTGTTCTTCAGAAAAGTTGCAAAGGTTATGAAAGCTTGGGATTCTGTGGGTAAGTAAGTACGTGTATATATAGGCCTGCTTGGGTGGCAATTACAGTAAGTAAATCAACCAGATCGTTCAAAAGCATCTTTTTAAAATTGATTACAATGAGCTCTTCTATTATCATAACGACAATAAGCCAAGTTGTCACCCTATGTGGTTTTCATCCTTTCTTGCCTTTTTGTGGGGGAAGGGGAGAGAGAGAGAGAGAGAGTAGGCTAACTGCGGAGCCTCTTGGGAGACCTGCAAGCCCAAGAATTAGATTGGCCGAAAAAGAAAGGTTTCTTTTCAACACTTTTTACAAGGCACACGGCTCAACTCAACAGTGAAGGAAAGAAAAGTAAGGCGGATCGTCTCGACTATTGCGATCAGAGATCAGCCGGTGGATTTAAAAAGTTTCATGCAAATACGCACTGCGGAGTCAATTCGTCTCCCAACACACCTCTGCATTGTGACTTTGTTGACAAATGTGGGCAAGAGTAGGGGGTGCGACATAGACTATTCACAGCTACAAGCACTAGGGCTATTGAAGATGGGTCGTGGACTGATAGTTGGGTTTCCAAGAAAATCATTTGGGAATCATTTTATTTTTTGTTAGAGAGAGAGAGAGAGAGAGAGAGGAGGTGCACATGTGCACGGAGCATTGACTGAACCCAGAAGAAAAAGCTTGTCCAACAGCCCCAAGAGCTCAAGAAACACTTTTGCTGACGCGGGTCTACGTACTCGGATTTCTCACAATTGTTAATAATGTTGAGAAGCTCACAAGACCTATCGGTACAATATATTCAATCCAGCTCGTAGTCAAGAATTTTCATAGGCGCTCTCAAAAATATTTATTAGAGTGTCAAGAAGATCCACCCCATAAATCCCAATGTAACCACAAGAAGACACGGTAGGGTCTTTTCAACCATGTGAATGTGAGGTGAAAAGTATCAAAAAAGTCATAAACTTACTGCATTCGTACCAATTCAATCATAAATTTTTCAATTGAACCAATTCAGTCCTAAACCTTTTTATGTCGGTCTAATTCAGTCCATCCGACCAATTTTGGCCTACCAGCGCTGACGTGGACATCGGCCGGTGACCGAACGCTGATGTGGCAATTTTAAATATTTTTGAATATTTTTGAATTTTTTCCTTTTCCTTTTTTTTTTTTTTTTTCCTTTTCTTTTCTTCCTTCTTCTTGGATTGTTCCAATGGTGGCCGAAGGCTCGCCAGCCACTGGGCGAGGACCTCGAAGCCCCCACTTGCCACCGGCGAGGGTCGCGGCCCTCGCCCGACCTTTCCTAGGGCTGTCGGTGAGGCATCTTCGCTCGGATCTAGGTGAGGCCAACCTCGCCTTGGCCTCGCCAGCCGCGGGCGAGGCCGTCTTCACCAGCGGCCGGTGAGGGCCACGGCGAGGCTAGCCTCGCCCAAATCCGAGCGAAGGCAGCCTCGCCCGCGGCCCTAGGTGAGGCCGAGCGAGGGCTGTAGGTGAGGCGGCTTTGCCCAGGGCCACGTTGGCCTCGCTGGCCGTGGGTGAGGTCGCCTTCATCCATGGCAAGGCCAGGGCAAAGCCGCCTCACCCACAACTCTAGACGAGGCCGAGCGAGGGCTTCGAGGCCCTCGCCTAGTGACCGGCCATCGGCGAGGGCTTCGCGGCCCTCACTCGGCCTCGCCCAATGGCCGGAACAATCCAAGAAGAAGGAAGGAAAGAAAAGGAAAAAGAAAAGAAAAAAAAGAAAAAAGAAAAAAGAAAAAAATTCAAAAAAATTCAAAAAAATTCAAAAAAATTCAAAAAAAATTCAAAAAAAGAATTTTTAAAATATTTAAAATTCGCTTCGGCGTCAACGATTCAGTTACCGGCCGATATCCATGTCAGTGCCGGCAGGCCAAAATTGGCCGAATGGACTGAATTGTTACCGACGTAAAAATATTTAGGATTGAATTGATCAAATTGAAAAGTTTAGGACTGAATTGGCACTAATATAATAGGTTTATGACTTTTTTAGTACTAATGCAATAGGTTTAGGACTTTTTTGGTACTTTTCCCGAACGTGAGAGATGAGAGAGGATACGGTTCCTGCTTTATCAATTTTCGTTTCTTATAGGAGTTTGAAGCTGTAGACATGGCTGGAATTTCTCGGACGCTGAGCTGTGCTATTGACTTTTTGTGCTTTGACCATGAACACGGTTGAAAATACATTGAAAATGGCACCGCCTTTCGTTCCTTCCGATGGTCCATGCGAAAAGTAAATAGATTCCACCGTCTTACGCGGGGTAAAAAATATCGAAGTGCAATCCTCTTCAAATAAAGATTTAGTTGGGAGAGACTCGTGGACAGAGAGGTGCATGCGGGAAACTAGAAACCATAGACCATAAGAGGACCCCAATAATGGTTCTCGTTCCCCTTTTAGGACATGGTCTTGAACAACTGTGAAAAAGGTCAAAAGAGAAAGTGCTTCCGCAGTCGTATGTCTAAAAGACTATTCAGGTTATCACCGACAGTGATAGCCACGCGTTTTGAAGCTCTACAACTAATACTTCACTATATATATATATATATATATATATATATATATATATTTATGTATTTAACTTAGAGTTTGTTTATTTCAGAGAAAATATATTATAAGGGAAAATACTATTTGAAAGATCATTTTCAGCAAAATGATTTTCCATTTTCAAGTTAGGGAATTTATTTTCCTAATTAAAAGCATGCATAATTTCTTTTATTGTGAACGATTTTTCATTAATTGATCATCTTCAGCAAACTAAACAAGTGAAAGTATACTAATTTGCGTAAAATTCTTTCGCTTAAATATACACATCCTAAATTATGAAAACACGAATCACAAAAACTTGAAAAAGTGAACAAGATTTAGATTAATATAAGTTTGAGTATCTATAGAAAAGTAAAATTTTGTTTCCAAATATCCTAATGAAAACAATTTTACTTAAATTACATGAATATTAAAAGGATACAACTTTTAGTTCAGTTTTTACAATTATAAAGATCACAAGCTAAAATACACTTGAATGGAACTACTGCAATATTTAAACAGACAAATTTTTTTAAAAGATAATAAATAGATAGCATTTCTTTTTTGTTGATTTAGGAAATGGATTGAAATAAAAAAAAATTGTCTAAAATTTGGGGCATAGTGTAATTATGAAAACTTGTAATTAGTATTGAAGGACTTATTTGACTTTATAATGGAAAGTTGAGGGACTAGATTGAACAAATTGGAAGTTTATGGTGACTTTCTCTCTTGTTTGATCAAACAAAATGACTATAGTGACATTTAAGAATAGTTCAAGCACCACATTAAATAATATAAAATTCCAAGGTTGAGCTTGCATGTTGGTCCATAAATTATTAGTGCCATTTTCCCTTAAAAAGAACAATTAACATGGAAATTGAGCACTTAGTTGAATATCATTGCATAAATAAACCATATGGAAAATACAAACAACTGTTGTTTGTTAACTCCTTTTCTTGACTTCAGACCAAAAAAAAAAAAAAAAACTCCTTTTCTTGACTAATGTAGGACGGGAAGCGTGATATGCTTTTTTGAATGAAAGAAGATAATAGTTGACCTCAATGTTACGATTATAAGCCAAATTTCCAAATCATAAGATATAAAATAAAATTTAATATCAAAGAGAAGTGTTTTGTTAATGGAAGTTCTCTGCACCTTTTTTAAGAAGGGAAACGCTTACGGCAGTTTCTTTTACATAATTGTTTATTAAAATTTATAAGTTGGGTAAATCCATCGCCAGAATACTTGAGCTTAGCAATAAGACTCTAGAAGCTGACTTAGCAAACAATGAGCATGCAAAGATAGCTTAGAATTGCTAGAATTATCAATTATTTTTTTGCTTTTTCTATATATAGTTTATAGGTGGAATGTAGTGGGAAAAAAACATGAAATGCATATATTAAAAACCCTAATATTATGATAGTCAACCCTAGTTTGTAATAGTAAAGGAATGGCAAGGTGTCCTCGTTGATCCAAAGGCTAAATAGCTGAAGGCTTCTAGTGTCATATCCCAATCCATAAGAACAAGAGCATGACACGGCTGTCCTTTCACCAAAGGACGCAGCCTCAACATAACCAAGATTCAACCCGTTATCCACACACACACACACACACATATATATATGACAAAAAAAGGGCATTTGGTTACAATATCAAAGTATATCTATAATCCAAAAAAGTGCATAAATAAATAGGGTTGTACCGATTGGCTTTGTACCGATTTAGTCCTAAATCTTTTTTTGGTGCCAATTTAGTCCTAAACCTTTTTATGTTGTGCTAATTTAGTCCTTTCCGGCCAATTTTGGCCGAATTTTGCTGACTGGACGCTAGTCGGCTGACGTGGCCTAATCGGCGTTGACGTGTACAAATTTTAATAATATTTTAATATTTTAAATATTTTATTTTATTTTTATTTTTATTTTTTTCCTTCTCATCTTCTTCCTCTAGCCGGTCGCCGGAGCTTGGCGACCGGCCAGAGGCGACGGCCGGCGAGGATGACCTCGCCGGCCGCCTCGCCAGTGGCCGCAAAGGCGGCCTCGCGCTGGGCGGGTGAGGCTCGCCCGCTCGGCGCGAGGCCGCCCTCACGGCTTGGGTGGCGAGGCTCGCCCTCGCTGGATTTGGCGAGGGTCGAGCCTCGCCCATGGCCGGCGAGGGCGAGCCCCGCCAGCTCGGCGCGAGGCCAGCTGGACTCCTCCCTAGCTCCGTTCTCCGATCCCAATCTCGCCCTAGAAATTTCCTCCCTCCTTCGCTCATCGTCGTCGTCGTCTCTAGGGTTTACGGGAGCTCAGGCTGTCTTCGGTCGCGCGGCTCCGGTCCCGGATTTTTGCCTGTTTCTCCCGCGGCGGCGATTCGTTGGGGGTGGGGGTTTTGTGATTCTTGGGTTCTCCGAGGCAGCTGGCCTCGCGCTGAGCTGGCGGGGCTCGTCCTCGCCGGCCATGGACGAGGCTCAACCCTCGCCAGATTCAGCGAGGCCGAGCCTCGCCCGCCCGACGCGAGGCCCCTCGCGGCCTGGGTGGCGAGCCGGATCTGGCGAGGTCGAGCCTCGCCGGCCATGGGCGAGGCTCGATCGTCGATGGCCGCTCGCCGGGCGAGGTCGCCCTCGCCGCCGTCGCCCGGCGGCCGGTCGCCCGGCTCCGGAGGAAGAAGGTGAGAAGAAAAAAAGAAAAAGAATAAAAATAAAAGAATAAAAATAAAAATAAAAAGAGAAAAAATAAAATAAAAAATATTTAAAAATATTAAAATATTATTAAAAATTGTACATATCAGCGCCGATCAAGCCACGTCAGCCGGCCGGCGTCCAGTCAGCAAAATCCGGCCAAAATTGGCCGGAAAGGACTGAATCGGCACAACGTAAAAATGTTTAGGACTAAATCGGCACCAAAAAAATGTTTAGGACTAAATTGGCACAAAGCCAAAAGGTTTAGGAATTTTTTGGCACTTTTCCCACATAACCAAGATTCAACCCGATATCACACACACACACACACACACACACACACACACATATATATATATATATATGACAAAAAAAGGGCATTTGGTTACAATATCAAAGTATATCTATAATCCACCAAATCAAAACATATACATTTTGCAAAGACTAACTTATAAACTTATCAACTATGCACATGTTATACCAAAAAGTTTCCACCACAAAAGTCCTCCCTAAACGAACACTCATGCCTATACGCGACTCGCTGAAGAACCTGAAAAAGACAAGTATAAAAGAGGATTGAGCTACTACGGCTCAGTGAATAACACATTTCTTCTAAGCGGATTGAGAAATCACTATGCACATTTAAAACAAAATCGTAACTCACTTTATCATAATACATAATCATAACTCAAATACCAAAGATACCAATGGTCCAGTCCATTAATCAATCTCATAAAACATGTATCAATGGTCTATTCCATTGATTAATCTCATCAAATCACATCGATGGTCCATTTCATCGACCAAACTCAAATCACACAACAATAGTCCACTCCATTGACTAATTCATGCTCAAATGTCTAACCATGGTCACGTGTAACGCTCGTGACAAGACGACCAAGATTCCCCCCTTAGCAAGGTCTCCACCTATTATTAGCTAGTGGCTTGGCCCACAAGAATATCTTAGACTAATATACGCATACCCACACACCCCTCAGGGTTCACAGAGACATTGAGCACCAACCACCAACCATATATCAAATTTCAAGATTTTTTCATAAAGAATTTCACAAATCCTTTTTCAAACAACCATTCAAATTGAAGTCGAAATATAACTCCATTCGAACAACAAAAATGACAGTAATAGCTCGATCCTATTTTATGCAACAAAATATGCTTTTTATCAACTCATAGAATATATAATCCACCATGTTTCTCAAAACATGAGTTTAAAATACAAAGAAGAAATAATGCCATTCACCTGGGAAAAGCCAAAAATCAACTACGACGCATACTCGAACCATGCACTCGGATCCCTAACAATTAACGGAAAAAAATATCAAAAGGCCGAGTAAAAAAAAGGATATTCTTATAATGACTTGCCTATACTAGACTTATTTGTTGATAAAATGACACCTATGCGCCATAAAAGCTCACATTTAGCGGAAACCCATCATTTTCCGTTAAGCGCGGTCCATGCGCCAACTTCGTCACTTCATAACTTTCTCTACAAAATTCCGTTTCAGCCATCTTACAGTCTTTAGAAAGCTCTCTTAATGTACAACAACAACCCTGACTTAACCACCCCAAAACAATACCGGGAAAAAAAGAGGCTCGAAGCTATTGTTCACTACAGTTCCAGATTGTGCCCCAAACTTTAAAATTTCGTTCCGGACAAATCGTAAGCTCAAATCACGATCCGTAAGATGTCATAGCTTCATAACATCCAAGAGTATCATTTCCATAAAAATATACAGCTCAACGACTCAAAAATGGATTTCGCCACACAAATATCCAAGAAATCCGAATTTCGAGCCCTAATTGCAGCTATTGCTTCAAGTAGGTGATTAAAGACTTCGATTTCTTACTAGCGTTGCAAAACACACTTGAGTCAGCTTGATGAGGCATCTAGATCATGAGCGCGCCAAAATTTTTTCCCCTTTCCCTTTTTCCTTTCTCTTCTTTCTCTCCTCTCCCTTGTTTCTTTCTTTCCCCTGCTTCTACCTGTGCTATTCTTTTCTCTCCCTCTCTCTATCTTTCTAAAACATAGTTGAAGCTTCCTCCACTTTTCTTCAGCTTCTTTGTTGACTTTTCAACCCTTTCTTTTCCTTTTTTTTTAAAGCCCATATATTACATCTAGTCTCCAAATCAATTAGGTGTTTCAGCAAATCCTAGAGCTTGTTGATCATTGCATTTTGAAATAATTTTAAAAATTATTTGCATAAAGAGATGTGTTTTATTTCGTTTTCTAATCATATTCGCAAAGGGGATAAATGTTTCTCTTTAGTTGTTACCATGGGCCCGAGAAAGCTGAAGAATAGTCGACTGACTTGTTCTAAGAGTCTGCATCCATGTTTGTAATATGCCATGTTGTCATTGTATGCCATATCATTAATATGCCATGTCATCATTGCATGACAACATTGTTGGTCACGTTGTTAACATATGTCATGTCACTGTTAGATGCCACTTCATGTCATCACGTTTTAATATTGTGCAGGACACATCATCACTATCTAACGTGTCATGTTATGTTTACCATGTCATCAATACACTATATGATTGTTTGTATGCCATGTTATGGCTTTCCTATCAATACCAATGATTGCTACATTATCGTATCTGTCATTTCACTGTGCTACCATTATATCACATATTGGGCCGCACCTTCTCGTCTGGCATGTAATTATTGCTCATATTGTGTGACTATCGTCATGCTATCATGTCATGTTATTAGTATCTTCATGTTGTATAAATTGTGCCATATAGGGTTTGCTATGTCATCATATGCCATGTAATAGTCAAGCAGTCTCCCAATGTCATGTCACAGGGGTCATTATATCGCCCTCATACGATTCGTGGCGCCATATTACCTTTTATAACATATCTCCATCATTTTTTTTAAATTAATCTTTAGATCTGTTTGTTTGAATGAAATCTGTTTTTGGAAAATTATTCTCCACTTTCCTCGCATCTATATTAAAAAAAAAAAACTAATTAACTTAGGAAAAATGTTTTCTAAAGACTAAAAACAATAAGATTAAATTGGAAGAAAATGACTTCTTTTAATGAGAAGGAATGCACTTTCTTTGAATCACTAGGTATACAAAAATTAATAATTTTCCTCAAAAATTTTCAGTGAACCATAGTCTTAATATCTTTTAATATTACTTGGACGTCTATCATATTCTTGTTGTCTAGCAACACAGGGATATTTAGACATCAAATCACATCCTCATCGAATAACTTTGAAATAAACAATTGCCTTGAAAGTAAGTACCTTAAGGTTGCGATTCAGACCTTCTGCGGATTGTTTGTAGCCCAAAAAAAAAAAAAAAAAGAAGTGGTCTGACCAAAGTGTGTGCTGACTTAGACAGAGACATAAATGTTGAGAGAGAATTATCATCGACTCTGTATTTACGCGAGTTCTCGAAACACTTTTCGAGGCCGACCGTGAAAGTCAACTGGGATTTTATTCGAGAGTGGCTTAGGACTCACCAACCCGCTGCCATTAAGACTCGCATGCAACTTAGCGTCATTGCAAAGCTACTGCTTATAAATGGCAGCATGCAGTACTTTGTGAAGGAAAAGCGTTGCCATGTTCGTTCATAGAATAAATCCCTTCGACTCGTGGGGTCCGGTTAAAAAGTTGCATTGAGTCATAGTCCAAGTTTTTTTATATAAGTGATAAACTTTTAGACGTAAGTCCTTCGGATATCCGTGAGACTAAATTCATGTGCTTCAGGGACAAAGGTGATGTGCATATAGAGATTGAAGGTACGCCAAGAGAGGAGATTTAGACTTTGTATATACACACAAATCCTGACTAAGCACACCCAAGCGATGTGGGACTGAGTCTTTGCTCGGATACCTCTAATTTTGAGCCCCGCAAGCCTGTGAACTTGGTCACACCAGTATCTTTAATGCTTACCACTAATCAAAATAGAGTCATAGTTCAATTAGATTCAATTACGTGCGGTTATTTGAGTTCATCGGTGAGTAAAGTTAAATTATAAATTTGGAGAGGATAACTCTAGTTACCCTCTAAAGTTAGGTTAATGGTAGGTCTCTTTTGGCTAATGTCAGGATGATGAATTGGCTCATGAATACAAAGGAGAGCGTTGTGATGCGATGTATTCCATAAATTTAGGATGTGTAAGAACGTTTTATTATGGGAACTATTTCTTTTCAGAAATAATTTTTTTCTATTTTTAAAGAACAATTTCTGAGTAAAATAAAGTACTTGGTAATTATAAAAAATTTCTATTCTTGAAATAGATGTTTACGATGTTTGGGAAAATGATGTATTCCATAAATTATGATATTTTTTTTTTCTATTTTTTCACATATATCCGGACCATTACTTTGTTTGGGAAAATGATGTTTACGATGTTGACGGGTTGAGAGATTCAAAGTCTTGCCTTTAATAATTTAGGTAGGAAACTTGGTTTCATCATCTGTTTGGATATGTATATTGAAAGGTAATTGATAGAGAGGATTTAAAAATGAATATGGGTGCCTCATCATATTACTCTTTGTTTATCTAAGTTTGAAAATAAAAGTGAAAGGTATAATGGTGAAAGAATATGGAAAAACTGATTTTCTTGCATTACCTTAGGGGGATATATGCTTGACTCCAAATAATTTCAAGTATAATGAAATCCCAAAAATATGAATGATAACAACGCTGGGGAAAGGACAATATTTATACCAAAACTATTGTGCGATGCTCTCTTTGGTGTAAAATTTTTTCAAACATAATTTAAATATCATAATTTTTTAGAATTGATCACTTAAATGACCCTGTGCCATAAAATTTGATGTAATATTATTTTAATAATAAGAATGCATAGGAGTACTCAAATTGATAGTTTGCAAAGTTTTGATACTAAAGTGATTTTTCATAAAGTTTTGACACTAAATTGATTATTCATAATGCTTTGCACTAGACATTTTTAATTGTTTAACGCAACTTACCTATCAAACAAAGTCATTGCATGTATCGAATTCCCACCAATGGAGACATTAGGCTTAAATTGGTTTCCAAACATGTGACCTTGCTTCACAGTCCACTATCAGAAAGCTCTAAGCCTCGTTGCTCATTCTCCAAAGAAAGCAAGGTCAAACTAGAAACAAATGAAGCTAGGGATGGGATGTCAAGAATTTTTTCTAATTTCGTTCTTTAATGGAGGAAAGCAAATAGATACTTTGATTCTAAATGAAATTATTTGGAGAGAGAATGTTTGCTCGATGATTGCGTCTGAGTTTAACAAAGAAAAATGGTGGCAGAGCTAGAATATGTCGATTTTTGCTTGTAACTCAAGATGTCGGTTTGTCAAGTTTCTATTTTTATATAGTTTTTATGGCTCAAACGTTACCAACGCTCAACTAATACCAAAAAATCATGAGTTAGACCATCTAGCTAAGACCATATATTCAAGTGACTTGGGCCTTTTATTACTAAAATAATTCCACGTAAAACTTTAGAGCACCGGAGCCATTTAATTAAAGATCGACTTTTTAAAAGTAATGAAATTCAAATGATGACTGAAAAAGTTTGACACCAAATTATTTGCCATACGATAATGCTGCCCCTGAAACTACACTTACAGTTAGGAGAAAACAAGAGATGCACCGAGATGAAGATCCTGTACCATCACATGTTTTGCTCACCTGATGCTGTTGCAAGTATGTCACTTGCATTCTACCGCGGTCGCAATTAACAAAAGATGGAGAGATAGTGGAAGATTTAAGAATCGTAAAAGTGTATGACTTTTACTTGTCACTAGATATGTCAAAAAGGGTAAATTGGGTTGGGTTAAGTTGAAAATGCTTTAATCCAAATTAATTTATTTTGACTCATTTCCATGCAATATAAATCTAGTGACCCATATTTGACTTGACCCATACCCAACCCGATCCATATTATTAAAACATTTCTATATTTGATCTAACTTATAAAAACTCATATCCAAACTTAGGTTAAAGCAAGGAGCAAGTGAGTGAGATTGAGTGAGGACAAGAGAAAGTGAAGAGAGAGTTATAAAGATGGGTTAAGTCTAAGTAAGTTGTGAACCTTTTTAACACCTATAATAAATCCATTTATGATCCATAGAGTTGGATCAATTTATTATTGGCATGAGCTAGAATCCCCTAATTTGTAAGGGATCTTATTTTCCAGCCCCTAGTTTGTAGGGGATTTTATTTTCCTCCTGATTTGTAGAAGATTTTACTTTCCTAATTTGTGATTATGACGACCTAGACTCTGGGCAGTATGGAGGGATGGACTAAGATCGCTTCGGGAGTACGTAGGCAAGGCTAAGTGCATGTCTCCCGTCCCACATCTTTTAGGGGGAGTCTGGGGCTGGCTTATAAGGCTTGGGTTTTTCTAACTATACATATGCATTTTCTTGGGATAGTATGAGTTGCCCAAGAAGAACAAAACAATGAGGACTTAGTGTCCAAAGCGGACAATATATGTATAGTGGTGGGCTTTAGGACCTTATAAGTGGTATCAGAGTCGACTCTCGTAACATGGGGAGCCATAACAAGGGCACTGTGTCGTAAAGGTGGAGAATGTGCAATATGGAGGGATGGACTAAGATCGCTTAGGGGGGATAGGGTCGTCACATTCTCCACCCCTTTACGGCTCTAATACCTACTGAAGGTCTTTTGGCCTGCCACTATACATATATCGTCCGCTTTAGACATTAAGTCCTCACAGTTTTTTGTTCTTTTTGATATAGTTCATACTACCCCGAGAAAACGTATATACACAATTAGAGGAACCTAGGCCTTATAAGCCAGCTTGGGACGAACCCCCCTAGCAATGTGGGACAGGAGAATATGCTTAGCCTTGCCCACGTACTGCTGAGGCGATCTTAGTCTGTTCCTCCATATTGACCCTGGTTTGGGTCATCACAGTAAAGGCTCGATTTGTGGAAGAAGTTTGTCTGATTGTTTATATATGGGTCTATACATACTTGATGATAAAGGAGAAAAAATAAAAATAAAAAGAGGGTTGGGGAGGCTTGCCCAATGATGTAGGCACACTACCAAACCTCGTTGATTCTTGTGTTTTTCTCCTCTTCTTCTTGATTTGCATTTAGATTGTTAACATGATATTAGTGTAATAGTTCTAGGGACCCAAAAAAACCTTTAACACCATGCCACTGCCATCATGACTTGCCCACATCAAATCGTCTTCATTGTCACCATTGCAATTCAATAGACCTAGTTGTCACCACTACACGATCCTATGTTGCCATTGCTCCATTTGACTCGATCAGACCACCGCGACATCTATTGTTGTTGTGTCGTTCAAAACTTTATCTTTGAGACTGTAGTGACACAAATCGCTACGTCGACTAGATTTCTTTGTGGCGATCCAAACCACCGTGCTGATTAGACCCATTGCTGTGATATTAGTCGCCGCATTGACTAGATCCCCAAAAACTCAAAGATTGTTGTGGCTACCTCAGTTTCATGTGGTTGCCATGCCAACTAGCTCAACGACCTAAGAGATTCACTACTATTTTTAATTCATACCTATACACTGACCCATGGCAAATCAAAATCCTCCACTAGCAGGATTCCCCATCAAAATCAAATGGGAGAGTTCTACAATAGATGTGCTTATGGAAAAATTGACAACTAAATTAACTTAGATTCTAACCCAAAAGTAGTCCCTGAGCCCTACACCACAAAACAATCCATCTTCAGCACAGATTGTAGTCAAATTGGATGGGATTAATTATGGCTTGTGGCCTCAAGTGGTAGAGATGTATATCATGGGGAAGGACAAGCTAGGATACATTAATGGTGACCTTCCTCGACCTTCATCTATGGACCTAAGGTATCGCAAGTGGAAGACTGAAGATTCCACCGTAAAAGTATGGCTGATAAACTCCATGAACCTAGCTTTAATCATTAACTTTGTTCGCTTCCCAATCATGAAAGCAGTTTGGGATGTAGTGACTACTATTTTTTATTTATTTATGGGATTGGTGTTTCTCAGTTTATGATTTGAAGAGGCATGTGACCCAAATGAGACAGGTTGGAAGACCTATTGATGCTTACTATAACAACCTTCAAGGGTTGTGGAGAAAGATCGACTTTTGTAGCCTAAATCCAATTGAATGCCTAGATGATATTGCAAAATACAATTTAGCCATT
Organism: Eucalyptus paniculata subsp. matutina; assembly: GCA_017140255.1. Lineage (NCBI taxonomy): Eukaryota > Viridiplantae > Streptophyta > Magnoliopsida > Myrtales > Myrtaceae > Eucalyptus > Eucalyptus paniculata. The sequence continues at coordinate 19,457,645 of CM029444.1, read as the reverse complement.
CAAAAAATTTGTGTGTACATTTCCTCAATGGTTTAGATGATTGCCTAAATAAGATACAAGTTGATGTACTACAAATGAAACAATTCCCTACAGTTGAGCAGGCCTATGCTTGTGTTCATAGGGAGGATATATGACAGATAGTGATATTGAACAATGAGAGGCAAGCCTAGCCTCAAAGAAGCTCAGGAGTTGACTTTATAAATGGTTAAACTAGGAGGTGAACGAACTAATACAGCCTTGAAACAAAAAACCCTCTAGTAGGTGGCTACTCCCATTGTGGGAATGCCAAATGCACTCGAGAGATGTTCTTTAAGCTTCATGGATATCCTAACTGGTGGAAGGAGCTCAAAGCTCAAAATCAAGCAGAGGGAGAAGCGAATAATGGCAAAGGGAAGATGTCTCTAATTATGGGAGAGCCTCAATTGTCACTAGTGCCACAACTTGAACCACAAAGTAAGATGCCTACAAAAGGTGAAGGTAACTATTGTTTTGCTTTGGTTGCTTCTTTATTGAATGATTGTGATCAGTAGCTGAGTTATTGATTCATGTGCTACTGATCACATAACTTTTACTGCGGATGATTTTGTTAATATTATTGAACCTTGATGCTATAGTGTCTCAAATGCCAACGGAGTGCCGTATCCACTAAGCAGAGCTGGAGTTGTTAATATTTCCCCTTCCCTCTCACTGCCAAATACACTCCTTATCCCATCACTTTCTACGAAACTAATTTCAGTTGGGTAGGTTGCAGAGGAATTAAATTATGTTGTGCTTATGTATCTGCATTTCTATTTGTTTTAGGATATTCTCCAAAGCATATCATTGGGCATGGTACTAAGGGAGGACTATATTATGGGGATGACTTCAGTTTTGGGAATGTCAATCAGGTCCAAGGGTCGTCTACAAGCTAGGAAACATAGATATGACTCTGGCATAAGTGATTGGGGCATCCGTCATTTGGTTACATGAAGAAGTTATTTCCTAAGTTATGTTTTGGTTTGAATGATTATCAATTTGATTGTCAAACTTGCATTTTCGCGAAAAGCCATTGAATACCTTTTCTGATCAATTTAAATAAAAGGCTATTCCTTTCTCTTAAATTATTTTTGATGTATGGGGTGCTTCTCCTTGTACTTCTGTGTCTAGTAGTCGATGGTTTGTCCTTTTTGTTGATGATTGCATTGGAATGACATTGCTATATTTGATGAAAACTAAGGATGAAGTTGCCAATGTGTTCAAAAATTTCCGTACTATGTTGCAAACTCAATTTAGTGGGAAGGTCTAGATCCTTCGTAGTGATAATGGTAATGAGTACATTAATCAATATCTCAAAAAATATTTTTTACAGCATGGCTTACTCCATGAAACTTCATGCTTAGGAACGTCCTAATGGGGTAGTAGAAAGGAAGAACATGCATATCCTTGAGACAACTTGGTCTTTATTATTTGAAAATAATGTCCCTCACCATTTTTGGGATAATACGATGGCTACAACAGTCCACCTTATTAATCAAATGCCATTGGAGGCATTAAAATTTCAGACACCATTGAAGGCTTTCTCCTTTCATGTACACTTACCATCGATTCTTACTATTTCTCCAAAGGTGTTTAGCTACATCGCCTTTGTTCACATCCCCGAAACACAACGCACAAAACTTGAATCGTGTGTTGTGCGGTGTGTGTTTTTAGGCTATAGTTCACATTAGAAAGGTTATCGGTGCTATAATACATCTATTAAGAAGACATATATTATAATGGTTGTGACATTCCTTGAAACAAAATATTTCTTTCGAGAAATCACTTCTTCTTTTTAGGGGGAGATACAGACAGAAAAGAAAAATTGGTGGGAGATTGAGACTGGTGACGGTATTATGGCCCTAAGGGGTACAAATAGGTGTAGTATTAGCATTGTCGCTGATAGCTAGGGTTGAACTAGGCCAAAATTTACTGACGGATATTGAACAAGAAGGCCTGGAATGTAGCAAGGTGTTTTGGAAATTTCAAAGCAAATCTCCTCAGGGGAAGGTTAGGTCCTTGAGGAACTGAGTTTGCAAGACTAGCCGGCACTTCCGGAATAGCTTCCCCCGTCTTCTTCGGTGCCCAAACCAACTCCTAAGGAAATTCTTAAGGTAACTTCTCCTACTACTAGTTTACATGATGATTATAATTTTTCTGTGGGATATAAATTATTTGCTAGGCACACTCGAGGAAAGCCCCCGAATCAACACTCACCAAATGGTGAAGGGAAGAAGAAGTTTGCCTATTCGATCGCTAACTATGTTTTAGCTGACAAATTGTATGAGCCATCGAGGGTATTTGCTTCAAATGTATCATTAACTTGTATTCCAAGTGGAGTATAGGACGCCTTGAAAGATCCTAAGTAGGGTTCAAGCTATGAAGGAAGAGATGGAGGCGTTGCAAGAAAATCAATTCTTGGAAGTTGGTTGAAACAGTATGATGCAAATAGATGTTCTCGGTCAAGTATAAAGCAAGTGAGTCTATTGAAAGGTATAAGGCGAGGTTGGTAGCAAAAGGATATACACAGACATATGGGATGGATTTTCAGGAAACTTTTTCACGTGTTGCGAAACTAAATACCTTACGAGTGTTACTATCTCTTGCAGCTAATTTAGATTGGCCTTTACACCAGTTTGATGTCAAGAATGCATTTCTCTATGGTGACCTTGAAGAGGAGATCTATATGGATATTCCACTAGGTCATAGTCCTTCTTCACAACTAGGACTGGCTTGTAAGTTGGAGCGATCATTATATTGATTGAAACAGTCTCCTCGAGCTTGGTTTGGATGGTTCAATGTGGTTATGAAAAGGTATGGGTATGTTTAGAGTGATTCTGATCACACCTTGTTTTTGAGGTGAAGTCGAGGTAAGATAATTGTGTTGATTATTCATGTAAATGATATGACTATCACAAGAGATGATCATGAGGAAATCATGAAGTTATAGTAGAAGCCCTCAACGGAATTCAAGATGAAAAATCTTGGTGGACTCAAGTACTTTTTGGGGATAGAAATAACAAAAACTAAGAGAGGTACTTTTCTATCTTAGAGAAAGTATATTTTGCATTTGTTGGCTAAGGTGAGAATGCTAGATTGCAAACCTATAGACACATTGACTATTTAGGGGGTGCATGACAACCATCTATTTTTGTTCCAGTTACTAATATAGACCAGGCTAAAAGTCTTTCAGACAAAAGATTAACTTCGGGGTACTTTACCTTTGTGGGAGGGAATTTGGTTACTTGGAGGAGCAAAAATCAAAAAGTTGTAGCTCTCTCAAGTGTAGAGGCATAGCTTAGAGGAATGGCTAAGGGACTGTTCGAACTCCTATGGCTTCGGAAACTGATGATAGAACTCTATTTTACTCCTATGTCTGAAATTGAGTTATTTTGTGATAACAAAGTAGCTATCAATATCTCTCACAATCCTATCCAATACGATTGCACCACACATATTGAGATGAATCATCACTTCATTAAGTAGAACTTAGATTCCAAGGTGATTCAGTTTCCATTTGTGAAATTTGAAGACCAACTAGTAGATATTATGATGAAGGTTGTTTCAGGTAGGACATTATACAGCTCACTAGACAAGTTGTGCATGTGAGGTATGTATGTGATAACTTGAGGAGGAGTGTTGGCATGAGCTGGAATCCCCCAATTTGAAGGGATTTTATTTTATAGCCCCTAATTTTTAGGGTATTTTATTTTTCTCCTGACTTGTAGAAGAAGCCCGTTTGATTGTATAAACATGGGTCCGTACATATTAGATGACAAAGGAGGAAAAAGAAAAATAAAAAGAGGGTCTAGGAGGTTTACCTGAGGATGTAGGCACAATGCCGGACCTTGTTAATTCTTGTGTTTTATCCTCTTCTTCTTTATCTACGTTTAGATTGTTAACATTAATGACCCATTTACTAAATATAATTAATCCAATTCATCGAATATGTGTTAAGAAATGAGATTATTACCACTTTAACAGATCTATTCATCACCCACCAATCATGGTAGGAGTAACGCACATCAGTCGTAATTAGTGACCGGTTGACAAAGATATTCCAACAAGTTATGTTAGACTATCTAATCCAACCCAAATGGTCTAAATCATTATGTGGAGGGAAACTACATATATAAAGGACTCATCAAAATTTCTTATTCATTTGACGCGCGATAGCACTTTTTACAGGTTTGAATAAGCATTTTACTGATCCTCAGTGCGGGGAGTTTACTGGCCTCAGATCAAGAAGGTCATCCAAACTATCCTAAAGGTAAAAATTGCGCTGGCATCATCGGTGAGGGAAGAGAAACAAAGAAGAAAAATCCAACGAGTGCTTTAGGACACAGACCATCATCCTTAATCGACCACAAGGTTTTGTTCCAATCCTGCGTGCTTCCAACCAACATTTGGCATATGGTTGGTAGCTTTTGCTGGTCCACTTCACGAGCTAATGCACAACCTGCCCAAGACCTAAATGTACATGCTACGGCCCTTCCAATTCTTCTTCTCTGGATTTGATTTGATATGGTCAGGTTGGTCCTGGATATGAGCTTTATGAGCTTTATTTTCCTCCCAATTCTTCTCCATCACCAGGGTAAAAGCGAGCTGATTCACGAGAATGAGGGCACTGTTCATCACCTTGCAAAATCTACCACCCTTCGCCTCATTGGCACCTTCATGCTCCATTCTATGACCCGACCTTGGAAGCCGTCCACCTAGGTGTAGCACAATGCTCACCCATGTCTCCATGTTGCTCATGTATGAGGCAAGGTCTTAGCCAATTGACTTGACCCAAGCACTCCAGCTCCCTCACTGACTTGGTGAGTTGGTTGGTGAAGTTGCACATTCTTGAGAAGCAGCACTTTAGGGAGAAAAATTGTTAAAACTTGGAGCTTGGGTTGGGTTGAGTCCATATTAGGTTCGGGTATGGATTGATACATTTTATGAAATTGGGTCAATATGAGTTAAATAAGTTAATTTGAATGTGGCAATTTTCGATCTAACTTGACTCGACCTCGACCTCAACCTGTTCCACCAGTTTTACAAGGCCACTCATATGCGTTCTTTTCCTAGTAATTTAATTTTCACGATCACTTTAGAAAATATTTGATCATAATCAATTTGTAATTCTAGTACATGTTGGTAATAAATCTCTAATTGATGTACAATAGAATAAAAGTTATTCATATTTTGGTAATAAAACCCTAGCAAATCTCTTATCAGTATGCATATTTTACTATTAAATCCCTGATTGATGTATATTTCGTAATAAAATCCTAGAAATTTCAATTTTCATGATTACTTTAGATAACCTCTAATCCTACCAAATCTCCAATTTATATTCATATTTTGGTTATAAATCTCTAATTGATACACAATAAATAATGGAGTTATGCAGATTTTGGTAATAAATACTACCAAGTCTCTACCTCTTTTGTATATTTTATAAATATATCCATAATTGATGTACATGAAATAATAGAGCTATGCATATTTTGGTGATAATTAAAATAACTGTATATGCATACATAGATTTTATTTAGATGAATGATTGCAAATATGTGGAAGGTAAAATTATATATATATATTCTCAAAAATCTCTTTTTTTTTTTTTTTTTTCTGAATTTAAGTTATATAACATGATAATTCTTACCACTTACATGAGACCAAAGTTCTGCATCGAGTTTTATTACGCGATTAATTCTTATCAATATCTATAAGGCTTGTATAATGCTACAATTGATTATCAGAAAAATAAAAATAAATGAGCGACATCATTTCATAGATTCTGCATCGAGATTTTATTACACAGTGATTCTTATCACTATTAATGAGGCTCATTACTACAATTAATTATGACAAAAGAAACTAAATGAACAAATTCACATCCCTTGTAGCAATTGAAGGACTAAAATAAATGTTGAAAATAATTTGTTACTGCGACTGAATTTAGAATATGATATATTCCTCAAAGAGTACTCTTAATTATTACAAATTTTTTATAGAAGTAAAGATAAATGTTAGATGGCGAACATAAAGTATACCCTTTTTTTCAATAAAATATAAGTTTAACCATAAATTTTTTTATAGCTTTTGATTTACGAATTATAATAAGTTTATTAATCGCTACAAAAAAGTTTATAAAAGACAAACGGTAAAGTGTAGAGTTTTTGTTACCTGCACGTATATTTAAAAAAAAAATGTAAACATAATTATTTATGAGGTAGATAGTACTATATGCAGTAAATTTTTTTGTGGTGATTAACTTTCATATTTAGAATCAAAATTTCCTAAAACAAGTTCGATAGTGCATCGATAGTAAATTTTTTTTCAAATTTAGGCCCCGTTCGTTTTATGAAAAATAATTTCAAGAATGTTTTTCGGATTTTTCGACATTCGGTTCACGGAAAATAAACTAGTTAAAGAAAACAATTGAATTCTTTTCTGCCAATCAAAAGTCCATCTGCTTTATTTCATGTCTAGGCCAAGCAATTTTATTTTCACCATACACCTTTTTCCTTTTTCTTATTTTTATATTTATTGAAAAAATGAATTCTTTAATTTCTATTCTTTTTCTGTTTTTTTTTTTTTCCATTTCTTTCTTTTTCTTTTGCTTCTTCCTCGATTGGTTGCTGGCCATGGTGGTGACCGACGACTGGTCATAGGTGAGATTGGGGCTTGCCATGGGCCGGTGAGCTTGTCGTTGATTCGTGAGCTCAAGTTGTGCTAAGCTCGCTGCCATTTGCAAGCTCGAGGTTTGTTGTGGCCGTTCACCAGCCATCGCCATGGTTGGCGATCTTTGAAGAAGAAGGAGGAGGAAAAAAAAAAATAAAAGAGAAAAAAAGAAAAAAAGAAGAAAAAAAAGAGAAAATTAAAAATTAAAAATTATATTTAAAAAAATATTTTTTTTTAAAGGAGTGCACAATAATCAAAACGAATTTTCCACATCAAACGTCTACAAATATTTTCTAGTTCATTTTCAAGCTTTAGGTGAACACCAGAAAATATAAGAATTTTTCTAGAAAATAGTTTTCAAGAAAATAATTTCTACAAACGCCATGTTTTTCGTGAAATGAATGAAGCCTTAATGTTGAAAACATATGGCTTATAAATTTATTGAATTATAATCAAGTCCATATCATTACAAGAAAATATTTACACCTTCATCTTTGGATGGGTGCCAAATGGATTTGAAGTTAGTTTTGTAACCAAATTGTTCCATATATAAAAAGTTTCATAGTAATGTGTACATGTACCTTGAACCAGCATCGTGAACGTTATAAAAGGCCAAATTCGTATTACTTCGTGAGTGTATGGATGTAAAATTATATAGAAATTTTGTCACATGTACGATTTCAATATAGATACTTAATAAATATAGAACATAAGATTTCATTCATACGATTAAATAACACATGTAAGGGTAGGTCAATATAAGCAAATGCTAATTAGAGATACATTTCATCAATTTGCCATTGATAAAAGCAAATTTATTTAGAATAAATGATAATTTTTCGAAAGTCAACTTTTGTATGGATTAATTGAAATTTTGAAAGAGGGATATTTCAATTTATTTTTGTTAATTAACATTTCAATAAAAAAGGTGCAATCAAGTCATGAGCTCGTCGTTAATGGAATGTGATATTTGTTGGAACCACATCCAACTATTCTAAAAACTTAATATTTATATGAATGTGTAGTTCAATAATTAAATATTTTATCACTCCCTCACATTAGTCTGGTCTTTTTGCCTAGTAATACACGTGGAAAAATCACTCTCCCTCATGCTTTAAACTGGGACATTCTATTTTGATACAAGTTTTGGTAAGATTATAACTAATTGTCCAAAAATTTATACTGTTAGATGAATGTGTGGTTTAATTTCAAAATATATTATCAAGAAATCCTACATGACTCTTAGGTAAATGGCTAGCTGGCATTTAAAAAAGGCAATGTAGGAACCACATAAATCCAACAATGGCGAGCTTAGGATAGGATCGCAAATTTGTTCAAAATGTTCCGGACTTAATTGATCAAAGTAAAAAGATAAGAACCCAATTGATAAATGACCCGAGAACTGCTTACGTACTTATCCTCGCAATCAATCATACATAAGAAAATGCGTGTCAATCATTGTCTTTCTCCATAGGATTCGATGTCAAACCTTGTGTGTGTGTATTTTTATTTTTGTTTTTGTTGCCCGGGGGAGAGAGAGAGAGGGGTGGGGGGGGGGATTGGTGTGGGGGACAGCATTCAAATCCCCGTATTTTAATGTGTTATCTGCCTATACCATTGTCATTAGATTAAGCTCTTCTCTTCTTGACTAGAAAGGGGTACTAAAATCAATGTGAGATAGGGGTTGCACGGTAGGGCCAACAATCGGCTCGTGGGGGTGGGGGCTCGCGATCTTTGACAACGAAACAACAAAGGAAACAGAGCCAAACCGCATGTTACCCCCTCGTGGGGGCATCGCGATCGTCCTCGGGTACGACAACGGGACAGGTATTATATAAAGCGATGATCACAACCATGAATGTGATGTGTAATGAATATCATTTTTTCCCTTTTCATTTTGTGGATTTCAGGTTACCGGACTTTTCTCTCTACATATAGAAATTGAAATGGAAATTATGATGTATCGGGTAACAGCCAAGGTAGCCAAAAAGTTGACATGCGTCCATCAGTTCGTCCGTTCCATTTTGTGGAGGACCAAAAATATCCTATAAAGATTTGTGTGTGCTTCTATATATGTCGAATTTATTTACATAAAATTTACAAACCTTATTGATCTGGACAGACTACATCACAAAATTTTTCAAAATGATGGTCGAGATGGAAATAGGATCTTTTGTTTAGTGGGGACAATGAAGTAATTGACCTGGATAAAAAAGAGAAAAAAGAAGATTAGATGTGGAAACTAAAAGCAGGTATCATGTTATTGAGATTTACTGTTTTCATAAACTTTGTATATTTAGATTATGCAAACACCTTACGATTTTTTAGACTTGCAAGCAACTCGAGTAGAGTCTTTTGAGTTTAAGCTGGAGTCAATTCTTTATGAATCTAGTCTACTTGAAATCATGTCCAACTTAATAGAGACAAGATGCTCAACTATTCAATGAACGTAGATTCACTGCAACAAAATTGGGCATGCATTTGATAATGCCACAATAAGGAATGGCAACACTTTACCCAAGCGAAACCCTCGTTTTATGCCACATGAGCGATGCTTGTTTCAAGCAATATACACAACTTGAGGTCTACCTAACATTCTTATCGTCTATCCACCCTTCCATGCATTTACTTTTTCATTGTTCTAAGTCACTCCAAAACTTCTTTAGCCTGCTATATTAATGCACAACGGCGTATTCAGAGCAATATTTTACGGGGTAATGAGCTACATGCACAGGATCATACATGAATGTTTTGAGTCTAGTTCCTCACATGAATGCATCTAGAGGCAGAGCAAAGTCAGACATGGGATGCATTGCAATCAGCTTATTTGACCTACCGGCACATGTTTAATCATAGAACCAAATCCTTTTAACTCTGTTTCTTGTTGAAATATCACAACAGTCTTCCCTAACCAGTCAATGAAAGAGAGAGATGCAGACAAAATCGCTTTCAGGCTCCAAGCCATGGACACGCCTCTGGACTGTAGCCAATTTGACAAAGCTCTCAATAGGCCAAAAATAGTTTAATGAACCAATGTTTATCGACCCAAAAAAGAAAAAGCAATGTTCGCGTTTGGCTTGGCAACGAAGCTCCGGTGAAGCTCGATGACAATTTTAGATCGATTCGCTTAATTTTGATTGGAGCAATTTGAGTATCTTGTTGAGTCCTCAAGCACATCAATACAAAACTTAATAGGCTCACGAGCTGAGTCAGGCCTAATTGAGCAAATATAAAATAAAAACCGACTTAAAATTTGAGCTTATAAATCTTGAGCTTTTGTTAGAAGTTATTGTAATTGAGTTGAGCTGAGACTGAGCATTTCAATTTTCTAGTCGAGTTGACCTCCAGCAGAAAAATTAATATTCGATCGTGCTCGACTAGACTTTCGAGCATAAAGCATGTGACTTGAGTTAAGCTAGAGTTTTGCAGTGTATCAACTTGATTGCACACGTAGACTCAAATATATGTCGGATGTCTTTAGATTATTGACTATATGCACAACCGAATCATCCTAATATAAAAATCGAGTCCCCCAGTTTTCAAAATTCACACGGAGTGAATTTCTTGAGAGTTGTAAAGAATGTAAATGACCCCACACAATATTGAATGCTTGATTGATTGGGGAACCCTATGTCTGACTGTTTATATCAAGTCTAGTTCTAGGCAGAGTTTGAAATTTTATGCTTGAGCACATGTAATGAAAGATACCTCCTAATCTATCTGCCTATTGGCAGATCAGATCACATGTCCGTGTGACTAGATAGATGTCTCTATTTAGAGTATCATTCCGTCAAAAAGTTCAATCAAGCAACATTTTCGAATACCCTCCGTCAGCGCTTTGACCTAGAGCAACATTTTCGAATACCCTCCGTCAGTGCTTTGACCTAGAGCAACATTTTCGAATACCCTCCGTCAGTGCCTTGGCAGGATTTTGGCTGAGCGCCCACTTTTCCTTTCCTTAATATTTTTGTCTTGGAAAAAATGTCCTTGAGGACACTATTCATTGGCCACGTGAATTTCGATCTCAATGTCAGTTTCTGATAAGGTTCATCGCCAACCCCACCTAGGTGTACATCATTTTACTTCGAGGGCAGCCGCCTAAGAAATTTAGCACCCGATCAATCAGTACACGATCTATTACGTTAGCAAGCCATCTTATTATTAACAATATCTTTATCATTTGATCCAAAATAAGAAAGAAATTCTTACATGAAATTTTAAAAAATATATAATATGAGATTAATAGAAAAAAATCTCGTTAAGCACCTGATTGTTGACAATGTGCACCACTGCAATTTGACAAACATTACGGACATAACATTTCTTGAGTAGGCCCTTTTTTCTTGTATATGCACGAATTTGGTGAGCTCTCATTTTCATTAAAAGTAAATGTGATCGATTCAATGATAAGTAAAAATATTAATTCGATGGTGAGTAGGTCACTTGCAACTATTAAAAATCAAATCGTTGTTTTTGAGAGGGTCAAGTGAAAGGAGGAATGGCATGAGCTTAACCAGTTGCGAGTTACCAACAAGACAGTTTCTAAACTGATAGATTCCCAAACAGCCTACCAGAAGCCCATGGGCCTTGTCCAACCACAAGCATAAGGTTTTCAAGTTCTAACACCGTAAACTATTCTTTGAGACCAACTCAACACATATTTGCGCGTTTGTTTCACTAAAAATTTTATAATAAAGAAAAATATTTTCTTTAAAATCATTTTCCACGAAAATGTTAGTTTTCATTTATGAAAGTAATTTCCTTTTTACTAAAAATAAAGTCGTTCTCCCTTGATCTAAACTTCTTATTTAGTTTAGTCCATGAAAAACATTTTATACATATTGATTAGTTTTCCATCATCCAAACACCAGAAAGTTGGAGAACAATTTTCTGAAAATAGCTTTGCTCGAAACAAATGAACTCTTGTATGATAAATAGCGAGGAGAAATGCTAGATTTGCTAAAATTGATCATACTAAATGATGTGGCAAATTGTTATTGGCCATTGAATATGCCCAACTATTTAATTGGCTACTTGCAGAATGCCACAACATTTAGTATACAGAATTTGTAAACTAGTCTTACCATGCCTAGCATTGAGACCCACGTCTTACGAAGAACTTTTACTAGGATAGACCCTTCTCATGTCAAGAAGCAAGGGAACTCCGATTACGCCTATGTAATCGATTGGTATCAACACGACGTAATTCGATTTGTGCTCCATTTGAACACCCAAAAAAGGAAACAAGTACCATCTAAAAAAGAACAAATTCAATCTGCAGGGCATGAGAAACGGAAAATGTATACTACCTTCGGAGCTTTCTCTTTTGCCGGTATCGCGCTAAAGAGATATAATTCCATTTCAATTCTCTTGATTGGTAAGTATCCGCTATTCCGACTGTATCACTGTAGTCTTACATAAAAAAAAGGTAGCAAAATTGAACTTATTTCCTTATTTGTTGGAGGCTCGGCATGAACTGCAATGTGCATTTTTCCGTTCCTAGTTGCAGAAGTTGTTGCAGTTCCCTTTGTTCTAATCAGGATATTTTTGTTTTCTATGGAGAGCACGCCCCAGAAGTCGAACCCGGCTGACTCGACCTTTTGACAAGGATCACGCATCCACCGTAATGCCAACATTGAGAAGAGAACATTCTTCTTGTTTCAGAGAAATAGATCAGCATCTCAAGTTTAACTTACCACGCCCGCCTGCACATCGTCACATCCACATAGCAGCTTACCATTTAGAGTGTCTACTGCTTGAAGTGATCCTCCTCCCTCGCTCCTCTGCATAAAAGCAAAGACTTTCCAGTGTCAACGCTTTTCCAAAACTTTTTCATTCTGAAAAATGCAGGTCTAAATCTATTGAGCAATTTGGTCAGACAATATTAATATTACTATAATCGACTTCTAGGCATGTCTATCTAGCTCAAAGAAGAGCATGAGCCCAAGGTGCGTACTATCTGCAAGTGTGTCAACTAGTATATACAAGGAAAAGACGATATCCCTGATACTTAAATTTCAGAAGGTTGTACAGACAGGGAAAATCATTGAGAAGATTCAAGATCTTGTACCTTATAAAAATCAACAGTGACAAAATTAGCCCATCTGATGCTGGCGCGCCATAACAAGAACAAGGCATGTCAATGGGGTCGCCCAAGTTGTTCTCACAACCGAGTTGCTTGAGGGGCACAGACCAGAAGTTGCTCCTGTCATCAAGAGGAGCCGATTCAGCTCTGTTTAGACAGCTTCCTCCTTGCATTCCACCATCGCCATCTGCAAATTACTAATTAAATAACATACAACATGTCAACGATGAGTCATGTGTTTGAAAAATTTGGGCCAAATAGCCGAGAAGATTCTCTCTGGCATCTTTGACTATGCACATACATTGATTCTCAACCATGTAATTCCACTGATAAGCAATCCTTTCCCTCTGTTCCTTCAACTGAATAGAAGAAAACACAAGCAGCCGCTGGCTATTAGCCACCATGTCTCTAATTAGTGGCCAATCTCGACTCTTCTTTGGCATGTTTGATACCGGAAAACCAGAGTATTTCATCAAGCCAACACCAGTAAAGACCTTTGTCAATCCATTTGGTGCCTGAATGTAGTCCTCGAGTACAAAGTGAATATATCCGCTGGGTTTGCGGATAGTACAGCTTCAATTTCCTTGAGAGTGTCTAGTACTGGTTCCTCCGTGGCAAACAATGATCCTCAGCATTTGAGGTGCACCAAGAAGATGTGTGAAGGAAGAAAAGAAAAATTTTCTATGAGAAGAGGAAAATAATAAAGCACAAAGTGGACAAAAAAACTATCAGTTTAAGGACAGAGTACCTACAAATGAGTTGTAGTAATGACATTGACTTTAAAGAATGGCACAACCACACTTCTCCTTCAAAATCATAGCATCAATTCTCGAACTCCATTCTGGAAATGGAAAAATGCCACTGGCGACATTAAATTGAGATCAATGAGGAAAAACTAAAAAGTAAGCTGTTGAGTGATGGTATCCTCTTGATTTGCAAACGTCACTCTTGGTACAGGTGTGTGGAGTGGCTCTCCATCAATATCATATACTTTGTGGGTAGATCTATCAAATGGACGGGCTTGGCTATGTCATAACTGGTCTGATCCAATTTGACATATTTACACGTTCATGACCAATTTATTTGCAATACAAATATGTTGATCCATACCTGACCCATCTCAAGATTCATTTTTAGCAATTTGAAGAATAAATGGCTCCATGGATCGGCATGTCGAGGTTGCGAGGGAGCTTAGGGTCGAGTTATGGATTGGGGCGTGAGTCGATGATGAAAGTCTGGCCCAGGGCATCCACAAATCATGAAATGGGTTCAAACTTTGATTTTGGTTTAAATATAAACGAGATCTTAATATATTTATTAATGCCCATTTAATGATACATTATTTGATGAGATATTTTTCGGTTTTAATTACTGATTATGCAGTTCTAATACCATACAGACAATATAAAGTAACAATTCAATAATCTTAATAATACATTCATAAAAAAATAAAGCATAGAAACAACCCAAGCCATGTCAAGTAAAATCAATACAAGACCGTGTAGAAAAGGAAACGACCTGACATCTAATGAGAGTCCGACACCATGAACAGCAAAAGAAAAGTTCCGAGAGAAGCCAGAGAGTTGGAAATTACAGGCTGATAGACCAGCAGTTGCAGGTGCAATAAGTGAAGTGAGCTTCGAAATCGATTTAAGCAAAATGAAGCGAATCGGCTGCGTCTCTTCCTCTCTCTTGGGAATTTCGTCGAGTACCTGGTCGGCACTTCTAGAATGGCTTGTATCAATGTAGACGGAGGATACTGATAATAAATCAGAGGCTCCACATTGTAACCAGAGATCAAAATCGAGCCGATAGTTCAAGTAACAAGCTCTCCTCGAACAGTCACAGCATCGTCGTTCGATCATCAACGCCAGCTCTGTGCCGTGCAGAGGATGCAATGATGGCGACTCTACACAGAGAGAATCCAGCTCAAGTGCCGCGTTCCTCATGAAGTTGACTAAGGCGACAGAGCACCTGAAAGGCAAAAGCGAGCGCCCCTCGCAGACTCAGCCTGCCTCGAGAAACCCGCCCGGTGTCTCCAACAATCGCAGCCCTCCTCCCAGCATTCGCAGCCGCAATGTCGGCAAGTAGTGCAGCCACCCGGAGCTCGAATCCCACTCGGACCTCTTGGTTAGCTGAGGAAAGCACCGACCATAGGGACTGTCGCAGCACGGAGGCGGCGACCCCGGTCGGCTGAGGAGGTGGGTGTTGAGCCGGCAAGGGAGGAGCCTTGCACGGTCACCGAGGATCGAGCGATTCGTCGATCGGATTTTTGGGTGGACTGGAGGAAGAGGACGAAGAGCAGAAGCAAGGGCGGGGGAAGCGAGGGAAGGCAAAGCAGCGCACGTGCTTATAAAATAATAAATGGGTCAAGTGGGCTGTAGACAGGTTCACAATGTACCCATTTATAACCTATAAGTACCGACAATTTCCGGAAACCTTCATTTTGTGTCCGACACTTCGACACATGTTTGACACATTTCGACACGTGGTCAACTCTTCCCGACACACTCCGACACGCGAGTCCGAAATTTCGACATGCACGTGGTCAATTTTAGAAATTTTCAATATTTGAAGGATCACAATGTAAATATATGAAAAAAATGATGAAAATAACAAAAATAAAGGGGAAAGAAGAAAATTCTTAAAGAAGAAAATTCTTGCTCTCAAGATTATCACTTATAAATTATGATCTTCCCATGAGTGACGATGGAACGCCTCTGTTCTCGCTGGGTCATTCCACCGCCCCTGTAGACTTAAAGTGATGATTTTTTTTTATGCTTCTTTCCACCTCTCGCAGGCATTGCCTGCAAATTATTTTTTTGGTCTATGTCACATTTTCCATGGTGAATTTAGTAATTCCTTTTCTTTTGGAGTTTTTGTCCTGAATTTTCATTTTTCTCGAACCTTGTTTTGTAGAGGAGCTCCAAGCCAGTATATATCATGAACTCTGAACTCTATTTATGACTATAAGAAATCTCACTAATCTCCGACAAGTATAAGAAAATAGGACATGTTCCTTCAAGTTTACTCTTTTGTGTTTGCAATTTTTGAATTTCTTGTTCAATCTCTGTCAAATTAAAATAATGAATGATATTAAAAAAATGTTGGATTAATATTTTTAATATAAATTAATTCTATGCTCTTTTTATTATTTATTTATTTTTGAATTTATATATAAAAATATATATTTAATATATAACGTGTCGGAATTATTTATTTTTTGAGAAATGACGTGTCAGCATGTCGTATTGTGTCATGTCACGTGTCACGTGTCTGTATTGGTGCTACATAATTTATAACCCCTTGTTTTGGCCTATCTATTTTGTAATTTCATTTACGTTGGCTTACATAATTTGTTATGACTCATTTAAATACTTTTTGATTATTAAATGGGTTTTGGACTGATTTTAACAGGTTTAGTTGTTGCGCGTTGTCAAGAATGCATACTTGTTGGAAGGAAGAGAATTTTTCTCATAAAAAAAGTTAAATGTTTTGGATATTTCAGCAGTTTTCTAATATTTATTAGAAATTATAACCATCGTGAAAGTCATCATTTTTGTAAGGGTTTTATAACGGCTATCTTTCTAATGGCCATATCAACGATCAGTTTTATAACTTTTGATTTATTACTTCATAGACTCTTCATTATTTTATAACGGTTATCATTTTAATTACCAATTGATTTATAACGGTTTCCTAATGGCTCTCTCTTTCTCTTATTTAAAAATACATTCTCATATCTTTACTTTTCTTTTTGCTGGGCTATACACAGAAGTTGTTTTGTTTCCTTCTAATACTTAGTGTGGAGTATAGAAGAGAGTCTATTGTATATTAAAGAATAGCTGCTGAAGTCTTATGCACCGAGTTTTGTACTCCAAAAGGTAGAATTATCCTTAAAGACATTGCTTGCACTCTACAGACATTTGTTTTTATTTTATAATATTTTCTAATATATTTCCGATAGTCATTATTGTTTTATGTATTTTAATATTTTTCTAACAATCTTTAAGGATAATTGTTCCCTAGTCTTTGCTGTCTCGCAGTAGTTTCTTCGGCAATTTGATGTTGGCTCACAGTTATACTTGATGGGAGAACAGTAACAATTAGAACAATATCGAATCAACGCAGCGGAATAAAATAATCTCCCATATTGTGTAAACCTAATAGGAATCGATATAGTGGAGTACAATAAGTACCAAACACGCTAACACAAGACGATTTTTTACGTGGAAAATCTCCTCGATGTGAAGAGATAAAAAACCATGGGATCGGAGTCCACCCGAAATTCTTCACTACCAACAAAATTGGGTGAACAATGTTCTTCTCTAGCAAATACTAGAGGTACATAACAACAAACACCTCAAGAACATAATTCTTGGCAATACACAAGAATTTCACAAGAAATCAAGGATAAATTTGACAAAAAACGCAGGTTTTGATCAATTCACAAAAAATCTGATGTAAGGAGCTTCAAATAAAAATGAAACTATTCAAATTCGAGAAAATTGCACCACGAACATGCTGACAAAATTTCAGCTCAATCGGACCACGAATCAATCTTCGATGCCAGCTTGATGTAAATTAGATATTGCCCCAACCTCAGATTTTCTGCTTTCTCTTTTTCTCTTGTTACTATTTCCTTTTTTTGTGGCCATCTTTTTATATAGATAGTGAGAAATCTTGTTTCTCCTTATAATTTATCATATGGGCTCAATACCTTTTTGGGCTTGCAACTCATTGAGCTTTCTCCACATAGGAGTAAACACAACTAACAAATCTCCCCTCACGACAATGTAGAGGGATTCACCATCCCTGCTATCAATTGGTAATGTTCAAACTTCTCTCTTGATAGAGTCTTCGTCATCATATTAGAGCCATTATGATCCGTATAAATTTTCTCAAGTTCCAATAACTTTTCATCTAGAACATCTCTTATCCAATGATATCTAATATCAATATATTTCGATCTAGAATGAAAAGATGAATTGTACTTTAATCATCACAAAATAGTACATACCTCTTTTGCTTGAACCCAAGTTCTTCGAAGAACTTCTTCATCCATAGCATCTCTTTACTAGCTTCAGTCGTTGCAATAAATTCAGCTTCGGTTGTAGAAAATGCAATACACTTCTGTAATCTTGACTTCCATGACATAGCTCCACCCACAAAAGAAATCAAATAACTAGAAGTAGATTTTTACGAGTATTAATATCTCCTGCTAAGTCAAAATCTGTGTATCCAACTAACTTAAGTTTCCCGATCTCGAAACTGAGTTTCAAATTTGAAGTTCCCTGAAGATACCTCATAATCTACTTCACTGTATTCCAGTGCTCTGCTTGGATTTGACAAATAGCGACTAATAACACCAACTGCGTTCGCCAAGTCTGGGCGTGTACATACCATTGCATACATTAAGTTTCCTACAGCTGAGGCATAGGAACACTTTCCATATTTTTCTTCTCTTTATCAATCGTAGGACTTTGCTTCATATTTAATTTAAAGTGGGCAGCAAGAAGAGTACTAACCACTTTAGCCTTATCTATGTAAAATTTCTAAAGTATTTTCTCAATATATTTCTCTTGCGACAAAAATAACTTCTTAGCATCTCTATCTCGGATAATTCTAATGCCAAAAATTTACTTCACCGAGCCCAAATCTTTCATGGCAAAAGACTTGCTCAACTATTTCTTCAATAATTCAATTTTTGAAGCATTCCTGCCAACAATCAACATATCATCAACATAAAGCAAGAGAGTAATGAAATCATCATTAGAAAATTTTTGGACAAAGACACAGTTATCCGAGGAAGTCTTCTTATAACCCTATTTAGTCATAACTAACGCAAACTTTTTGTACCACTGCTTTGATACTTGTTTTAGGCCATAAAGACTTTTCTTCAATTTGCACACATAATTCTCTTTACCTTTCACTTTAAAACCCTCAGGTTGTTCCATATATATCTCTTCCTCTAAGTTACCATGTAGGTAGGCTGTTTTAACATCCATTTGCTTAATTTCCAAATCTAGGCTAGCTGCCAAACCTAGTAACACATGGATAGAAGACATTTTCACTATCGGAGAAAATATATCATCAAAGTCAATATACCCTTTCTTTGACCGAATCCCTTAACAACCAATCTAATTTTGTATCGTGGTTATGAAGTATGTTCATCTTGCTTCAACCTATATAACCACTTGTTCTTCAAAGCCCTTTTACCTTTAGGTAATTTCACAAACTCAAAAGTATGATTATCATAAAGTAACTGCATCTCATCTCGCATAGCATCAAACCAACTACTTTTGTACTCATCTTCTATTGCTTCTGCATATCACTCTGGTTTACCTGCATTAGTCAATAATACATACTCATCTTCAGAATACCAGGTGGAAGGTCGTCGGTCTCTAACGGATCTCTAGACTAGAACATCCAGTGGAATATCTAATTGAGCCTCTGGTTCATGAATAATATTATCTATTTCAACATGTTTAGGAACACGTGCGTTATTTGGAACATTGATTTCCTGCTGTTCTTCATCAACCTGTGTAGGAATATTTGTAAGAGGAACTGGATCCAAATCAACCAAATTATCACTAACCTGTGGTGCTAAAATCATATTCGATTTCTCAATATCCTTTATTGTTTGATCTTCCATAAACACAACGTCTCTGCTTTTTACTATTTTCTTTTCAACTAGATCATAAAATTTTTAGCCAAGTATATCCTGTCCATAACCAATAAATATGCACTATTATGTTTTCACATCAAGATAGACCTCTCATCTTTGGGAATATGCATAACTGCTTTGTACCCAAAGACACGCAAATAATCATAAGAAACATCTTTGCTTGTCCAAACTTTATTAGGAACATTAAACTCTAAAGGAACGCATGGAGTAAGATTTAATACATGCACAACTGTACTTAAAGCCTCACCCCAAAAGGATCAAAGTAGCTTTGACTGTGAAAGTAAGTATCTTACTCTTTCAACCAGTGTTCTTTTCATTCTCTTAGCTAAACCATTTAATTGAGGCATCTTGGGAGGTGTCTTTTGATATCAAATACATTGTTGTCTGCAATATTCATCAAAAAGTCTAATATACTCTCCCCAGTTATTAGTTATGATGCATTTCAATTTATTTCCAGTCTGTCTCTCAACTGAAGCCTGAAATTGCTTAAAAGCATCTAACACTTGATCTTTCGTTTTCAAGGTATAAATCCAAATTTTCCTTGAAAAATCATCTATGAAGGTAACAAAATAAAGAGAGCCACCAAGTGATTTTGTTTTCATAGGACCGCAAACATCAGAATGCACTAAATCCAATGTACCTGACTTTCTTGAAGGATGGGAGCTTTTAAATACAATTCTGTTATGTTTTCTTGCTAAACAATGAGCACACTTCTTTAGCGCCAAACTTTTCAATCTTGAAAGGAGCTTTTTCTTAGCCAATAGTGACAAACCATTCTCACTGATGTAACTAAGCTTCTTATGCCATAACTCAACCGCATCTTCGCTGTCTACTACATTAATTTTGTCTGTTGACAACTTTGCCTGCATAATGTACAACGAAGAATATTTTTCACCTCTAGCCACAACAAGAGAACATTTTGTGAGCTTCCATTGACCATTATTAAAGGTGCTGCAATACCCCTCATCATCCAATTTGCTTGTAAAAATCAAATTCATGCGGATATCAGGTATATGTTTAACATTATTCAATACTAATATTGTGCCATTGCTAGTTTTTAGGCACACATCACTGATGCCTATAGCTTGAGCTAACCCATTGTTTCCCATCTTTATAGATCTGAAGTCACCTAACCTGTACAATGTAAAGAAATCCCCACGAGACGTAATATGAATGGATGCACTGTTATCAATTACCCAACTGGTCTCATGAGATACAAAATTCACCACATCACCATAAAAAATAGTGAGAAAGTTTTCTTTAAGTGCAGCAACACGATTGTCATCACTGTCATTATCACTTTTCTTCTATTTACCTTTTTTCCTTTTTTAATTGGCGACAAAACCTCTGAATATGTTCATTCTAATGACAATAATAACACTCAACATTAGCAAATTTATTATACTTACCTTTGCTTTTATCTCGACTTTTATCTCTATTTCTCGAATATTGAGACTCACTTCTTCCCCTTTTCTCAACAACCAATGCATCAGAATGTGAAGAGGATGATCCTTGTGTCTTCTTTCTTATCTCTTCATTCAAAATTCTACTCTTGGCCAAATCCATGATAATTGTACCATTTGAGACAGAATTAGACAAAGATGTTCGGAACGTCTCCCAGGAGTTCGGCAAAGTACCAAGCAACCATAGTGCTTGTATCTCATTATCAAACTTGATTCCCATCGCAGCCAATTGATTTATAATTCCTTGAAAAGAATTTAAATGATTAGTCAAACGAGTACCATCTTGATATCTCAGAGCCATCATATGTTTTATAAAAAATAATTTATTATTCACAGTCTTTCGAGCATATAACTATTTAAGCTTATCCCATAAACTACATGCATGTGTTTCCTAAATAATATGGTTCAAAACATTATCATCCACCCACTACCTAATATAACCACACACTTGACGATTAAATATAAACCATTCAACATCAGTTTTATTCTTTGGTTTCTCCTTGGCAAATACGGACAAATAAAAATCTTTCACATATAAAAGGTCTTCCATCTTCCCTTTCCAAATATGATAATTCGAACCATTCAGTGTAACCATTCTACTCGTATTCATTTCCATTGTTTAACACAAGACAAAAAAATCAAGCAATAACCAGATGCTTTGATACGACTCTGATGGGAGAACAGTAACAATTCGAACAATATCGAATCAACGCAGCGGAATAAAATAATCTCTCTCTTGTGTAAACCTAATAGGAATCTATATAGTAGAGTAAAATAAATACCAGGCATATGAACACAAGACGATTTTTTACGTGGAAAACCTCCTCGATATGAGGAGATCAAAAACCATGGGACCGGAGTCCACTCGAAATTCTTCACTATCAACAAATTTAGGTGAATAATGTTCTTCTCTAGCAAATACTAGAGGTATATAGTAGCAAACACCTCAAGAACATAATTCTTGGTAATGCACATGAATTTCACGAGAGATCAAGGATAAATCTGACCAAAAATGCAGGTTTTGATCAATCCACGAAAAACCTAATGTAGGGAGCTTCAAATGAAAATCAAACCATTCAGATTCGAGAAAATTGTGCCATGAACATGCTGACAAAATTTCAGCTCAATCGGACCACGAATTGACCTACAATGCCAGCTTGATGTAAATCAGATATTGCCCCAACCTCAGATTTTCTGCTTTCTCTTTTTCTCTTGTTACTATTTCCTTTTTTTGCGGCTACCTCTTTATATAGATAGTGGGAAACCCTATTTCTCCATATAACTTATCATATAGGATCAAGTCCTTTTTGGGCTTGAACTCATTGGGCTTCCTCTACATTGGAGTGAACCCAATTAATAATACTGTTGTTGCGGTTCTTTTTAATCAACCATGACTCAATTCACTCCACTGATTGCGATTCCAATGGGGCAATGATGACTTCGGCAGCCTTATATTTGATCTCCTGCTACGTCTCCAGCTTTGCCGTCGTATATCCTGCTCTATGATGCTCAGTAAATGACGAATCAATAAACTAAGAACCATACCCACCAAATCGCTTTGTCTCCAATTAACTTTGAAATTTATTTTGATTTCTTACGGATTTGTCTTTTGATATCCGTTCTGTTTTTATTCATAAGAAAACAAAGGGACCTAATGAGCTTCACGACGTTCGATGGAAATGAACTTAGGGTGTAGGAACGTGAACCATAGCATAGCCGCCCGATCATTGTTGTGCGCGTTATCACCTCACTACTACTAGGTTGAGTCTTTATCCATTAAGTAAGCTGCAATTAATTCCTGGATCGTCTCACCTTGTTGATTGAAGCCAAGTATCAACATCGAACCATCAGGTCATTTCGTATCCAATTAAACTCAGATTTGCCAAATTATTTCTACTATATTGTCCAGCTGAGTATCCTACATCATATTGTATTTTGAATAGTTAGCTATTATGTTTATCGGGTTCTTTATGTTGGAGAAATCTTTCCAGAATATTTTGAAGCTGACAAAACGTTTCTATCAGTCTAGTTTGGATCTTTGCAGACCGTCTGTTTAAAGTCTGAAGACTTGTTGATAACCAGACTCAGAACTCCAGACTCAAGATTCAAGACTCAAGACTCAAGACTCAAGACTATTCTCATTGACAGTCTTTCTAATCCAGTGACGAAGGAAATCCGAGCGAAGTATATGGTTGAGGATTTATTCCTATCCTCTGGAGAAGATCTCTTGGTTGGATAAATATAACGGATTCTTTTATTCGTATCTAGATCGATTGAAGATCCGGTGGTCGACGAAATATTCTTGGAACATTCTATTCTTGGAAACCAAGATCCTGATTGTATGGGCGAACAGGATTGATGGGCTATCGTCAATTTCCTTTTATAGCTCGAATAATCTTCTTGATTGATTCCGTCCAACGGGTAGATTGGAGGAATTCCTTTGGTAAGTGCCAACGGTATGATGGCATAAAGGAGTATAAAAAGGAAGACGTTCTAGTTGTGTTAAAAACGTGATCGATAGAAAAATTCCAGAGTCTGAAGCACATTGATTATTAGTCGATACAGTTTGAGCGAAATAGTATACACAGAGAGTGTTTATACTTGGTGATACCTTGAGCGAGTGTGGTAGATTATCTACACCTAGAAATCAAGGAAGATCAACGCTGTAACATCTCTTTATTCATAGTGGAATCCAGCCAATTGGCTGTCAGTGCAGAAGAGTGGACGTAGGCTTGAATCAAGCCGAACCACTATAAACCGCGTGTTCAATTCTCTCTTTTCTTTACTCAGTCTTACGTTGATTATTACTTGTCGCAAATCCTTCAACTGTCTAAGTATTGTGCAATTATAAAAAAAAATCTTTTATATACCTATTCACCCCCCTCTAGGTACTCGTACTAGCTATATCAATTGGTATCAGAGCTCGTGTTCTTACTTTATTTGAAGTGTTTTACTTTAGAGTAAAAGATCCATGGCTAGTATGCTAGCACCGGGGTTGGTGGAAGGGCAAAGCAATACCAGACCACCCTACTTTGATGGAAATGATTACAACATCTGGAAGAACAAGATGAAAGCTTTCCTACGATCAAAGGATCCTCTGGAATGGGACGTTGTAGAAAAAGGAATCACTCCTACTGCTGCATCAGTTTCTGAAAGAGGGAAAGAAGTTGTTGAGACCAGCGGAATGACTCAGGAAGAGATAAACAAGAGACAAGCACTCGATGCAAAAGCAATTTACTCTTTATATTGTGCTTTGTCACCAACTGAATATAACAGAATATCTTCTTGTGTTACAGCAAAAGAAGTATGGGACATATTACATATCACCTATGAAGGAACAGATCGAGTGAAGGAGACCAGAATTAACATTCTCCTCGGTCAATATGAAGCCTTCAAAATGAAACCAGGAGAATCTATAACTGACATGTTTAGTCGTTTTACAGATATTGTCAATGGTCTTGAGAACCAAGGACAAAAAATTTCTGATCCCATGAAGGTGAACAAGCTATTGCGTGGACTCTCCAAGGATTGGAATCATATAAAGACTTCAATAAGAGAGACGCAAAGAATTATGCCACTATCTGTCGACGAGCTGATTGGAACTCTTCAGTCTTATGAAGTGGAACGAATTAATGAAGACGAAGATCCAAGAGGTAAGAAATCCATTGCATTAAAATCAAATGATGATTCTGATAATACAGATTCTGAAGATGATATGAACGATGAGGAGCTTGCTCTCATGATAAGGAGATTCAGAAAACTGAATAGAAAAGGAAGAAGGTTCAACTCAAAGAAACAAAGTTTGCAAAGACAGCAGACCAAGTCTGTTGATGATGAGGAACCAAACAAAGATGTAGTCTGCTTCGAATGTAAGAAAAAGGGACACATCAGACCCAACTGTCCTCTCCTGAAGAAGAAAAGAAGAAAAGCTGAAAAGTTTCGAAAAGCTCTCAAAGCCGAAACCTGGAGTGATACAGAGTGTGAAGAAAGTGATAATGAATATGCCAACATATGTCTGATGGCACATTCAGACTCAGACTCGGATTCTGGATCAGACTCAGACAGTAAATTTGAGGTAAGTGATTTTAAAATTCCTGTCAAAGTCTCTAAGTATATTGATGAACTGTGTTTTAGTCTTAAGACTTCTCTCAAAAGAATTTCCGAACTTAAAAAGGAAAACTCAGCTCTAAAACAAAAGGAAAACATTTTAGAAGAAAGAGTTAAAAATTTAGACTTGAATATTTCTACTCTTAAAGAAAAAGAAGATAATCTTTTGAAAGAAAATGCTTTTTTAAAAACTGACTTATCAAATATTTCAAAGAAATTTTCGATAGGATCCGAAAAACTTGAAAAAGTTCTTTCAGTTCAAAGATCTTACTTCAATAAGTCTGGTCTAGGTATGACAGCGAAACAATTCCCTTGATTGATTTTCCTAAAGTAAAAGAAAGAATTAAGAAAAGACCGTCGAGAGATGCTTACAAAAATCATTTCAAGAAAGTTTTTGTAAAGTCTGTAGGTCGAAATGCTCTAAGGTGTTCAAAGTGTAACAATCGGATCACTTTGAAAAAGAGTGTCCTATGGTTTGGAAGCCTGTTAAGAAAGTATGGCCTAATAATGTTTATCCTACTAACACCAAAGGACCCAAGAAAATTTGGGTACCAAAGAAAGCTTGAGACTCTCTTTTAAATGCAGGTCTCCGTCAAGAAAAAGGTAAAGTGGTATCTTGACAGCGGATGTTCAAGACACATGACAGGAGACTCAAATTGCTTCATAAAGCTTGTTCAAGTAAATGGTGGAAATGTTTCATTTGGAGGAAACGGCAAAGGAAGCATTGTGGGATTTGGAACTGTGAAAATTGGAAATCTCATAATAAGCAATGTTTCTCTAGTGGAAGGACTCAACTATAACCTTCTCAGCATTAGTCAATTGTGTGATACTGGTTTCAAGATCTCCTTTCAAGAAGGAATATGCTCTGGAATTAGTAAAGACTCTACTCAGTCTTTCATGGGTCGAAGATATGGAAATATCTACCTCTTAGACATGAAACTAAATGAATCACAATGCCTAATCTCAATTCAAGATGAAGCAAGCTTATGGCACAGAAAGCTTGGTCATGTCAACATGAAGCAATTAGCCAAGATCTCTTCAAAACAACTTGTTCGAGGTCTACCCAAATTACCATACCAAAAGTCCGATCCATGCACACCAAGTATTCTGGGAAAGCAGGTAAGAAATTCATTTAAGCCAATAAATCATGTCTCTACTAATCATGTACTACAGTTGCTGCATATGGATCTCTTCGGACCAACCAGAACCCAGAGTATTGGAGGTAAGAAATATTGCCTAGTAATTGTGGACGATTACTCCCGTTTTACTTGGGTATATTTCCTTGCAAGTAAGTCAGAAACCTTCTCGTATTTTGAAAAATTTGCTAAAAAGGTTCAAAATGAAAAAGGTTGTGTTATCTCAAGTATAAGAACAGATCATGGAGGTGAATTTGAAAATCAAGATTTTACAAAATTTTGTGATGAATCTGGAGTTAAGCATGTGTTCTCCTCTCCATATACTCCTCAGCAAAATAGAGTTGTGGAAAGAAAGAATAGATCTCTTCAAGAAATGGCTAGAACTCTTTTAATTGAAAGTAAAATTTCTTCACGATTTTGGGCTAAAGTTGTTTCAACAGCATGCTATATCATCAATAGAGTTTTCCTAAGACCTATTCTAGAGAAAACCCCTTATGAGTTATTCAAAGGTAAGAAGCCCATTGTTTCATACTTTCATGTGTTCGGTTGCAAATGCTTTATATTGAAAAATGCAAAAGATCAAGTTGGTAAGTTTGAAGAAAGATCGATGAAGGCATCTTCCTTGGATATTCTACATCAAGCAAAGCCTACGAGTCTATAACAAGAAGAGCCGTCTGTGGAGGAGTCAATGAATGTCAAATTTCAAGACTCTACGCAAGATGAATCCAAATAAAGACTCGTATGAAGAGTCCGAACCCGCTCCAGACCTTCCAAAGCTTACAACTCAAGAAGTATCTCAGACTCTGGAAGACCAGCATCAAGATAATCATGAAGATTCAAATAAAGAAAGAGATCATCATCCAGACAAATCAACCAGTAACTGGAAGCACAAGTCCAGTCATCCTAAAGATCTAAGACAACTCGTTAGATTGCATATGTTTGCATCAGAATTTTAAGAAATGAATTTTGATATATAAAATCAATTTACGACAATCACAATGTAAATTTTCTTTTGCACAGTTTGCAGACCTAATAAAGCTATTATATGTTCTATGCGAAATTGCATGAAGCTATTTGGGAAGTATTGATACACTTGTAACGATTTATTTATCTTATTGGTACTTGGTTCCCTGATAATTTCCTGTTAAATAGCTCTCTCTCTCTCTCTCTCTCTCTCTCTCTCTCTCTCTCTCTCTCTCTCTCTCTCTCTCTCTCTCTCTCTCTCTCTCCGACCTGATATCTATTATTGTAAATAGACATACTTAAAAGATGTTGTTTGCTCTACTGGGTTTCCATTCAATTATTTTCAGCAGAAATTTGACTCGTTCGGTTATGTTCTTTTGGACAGAAATTTGGGAGATAATGCAACACTGGTATGCATTGAGAAAGCAGGCCATATTGTTGCTTTGGAGAGACCTTTCGTCTACAATAAATGTTTGAAGAAAATTCTGGCCTCTATTTACAAAGCTGGACACACAAAATAGTTGGGTCGCAAAATTTTTTCTGATGACTACTATGACAATTAGCAGAATAATTTGTTAAAAAGATTACAAATATCGTCAATTTGTATGGTTTGCACCTTGATGAATTTGTTTTAAGTTAGACACATGCACTTGATTATCACAATTAATAACAATTCTATTTGGTTGCAATCTTGCTAAGCAAACCTCTCACATCGCTTCCTTGATTGCTTCTGTTGCTGCAATATACTCTAACCTTAGTGTTCAACGTCGGAATTATGTTATGAATTTGCTTTACTATATAAAAGAAATATAGAGAGAGATAGATGAATATTGGTGGCAGATGATTGTTTATTGTCACTGTCCGCCGTGAAGACATGGTCACAGGAGAGAGGGGGCTCCGGTGGTGGAGGTAGCTTAGTGGTGGAGTTGGCTAGAAGATTGTCACGGGTGGAGTCGGACCATATCTAAGGTGTTGGAGGTAAGGGGATGCACACTGATTAGGATTGAGGGGCTGAAGAGAGAGAAAGAGAGACAAATATGCATTTTCTAGATAAAATCCATTTCTCTTGGACCAGGAACATGCTGGTAGTAATAACTTTTAAATCCCCATTAGTTTGTTGAAGTGGATCTATTGCTGATGTGAGAATGCCATATTAATTGATCACTAGTGACTTTGAACAAAACGTCAAGGACAAATTTGAGACTTGAGTAAAAGTTGGTGACTTTTTTTTTTATATAAAAAAGGTTGGTGAACTGAACATAAAATTGAAGAATATTTAGGGAATTAGGCAACGAACTAGGTCGTATCCAGCAAAAATGTTGTGATATAAATTGGTTCCTTAAAAAAAGCGCGCTTTTATCCGTATGTTTGAGAAATTGACGATAAATGGAACTTTCTCTTTTTTAAAAAGAAAAAAAAAATGGACATTCAGGGTAAATACACGTGCTAACGAAGATGGCAGGACAGCGGGGATAAAGGCGGCATAGTACGCGTTAGACGGCAGCGTGTACGCAGCAGGAGGGATGGGTTTCCTCCGCGTGCAATGACTGTTGAGACAGAACTTATCGTTTGAAAAAAAAAATGAATTTCCATGAGGAGTTGTGCCGCGCGAACTCCAGGAAAGGACTGTCCTTTTACCCAGCCAGGAAAATCCCACGAGGAATGCATTCGGAGTGGATAAAAATACCACAACTGTCACGGAGTTCAAACATTTGAATGTTATAATTTTTTTTTATCATTTGAATATCATAACTTAAAAAAAAAAGTTTAGTTAAATGTCATAACCTTTAATCGATCATTTGAGTGCTAATTTTTTTAAAACATTCACTCAAATACCGAAAATCTAACATGGTATAGCATTTATAATAAATATTTTTAAAATTGTATCGCACTCAAATTATCAATTCAAAAGTTATTTGATATTTAAGTGATCAAAAAAAGTTATGTTACTTAAATGAGCACCGTACAAAAGCCATGCAGCTTATACCTGCTCACCGCACCTAATCCCTTAAAAGTTTTGGCTTGATTTCGACCTATTCATTTACCTTTTTTTTTGGTAGAAAATTGAGAAATAAAACAACATTGGAGTGCATTAAGAAAGCAGACCATCTTGCTTTCTTGATATTGCAGAAAGCAAGTGATCAAATAATAAAATAAACCGAGTAAGAAAATAAATTGGACATTATATTTTCGTGGTTCGGTCAGCGTGACTTACATCTATAGGGAGAACAACATAAAATTCGACTAAAGAACAGGCAACACAACGAAAATTGCAACCACATTTGAGTCATTCAAGTACTCTCAATATTTTACTAGATGACTTGGTTCTATGTCAATTAAAAAGGCGAAAGGGGTAGAAAAGGTCTTATCCAGACTCCATGATTAAAAAAAAAGAAAAAAGAATAGGACAAATCATTAAGTTAAGGAGTCAAATAGTCCTTTTTGGGGGATAGAGGGACTTGAACCTTCATGATTTTTAAAGTCGACGGATTTTCCTCTTACTCTAAATTTCATTGTTGTTGGTATTGACATGTAGAATGTGACTCTATCTATATTTTCGTTCGATTAGTCAATTCTTCAAAAGATTTGTCAAACCATGGAGTAAATGATTTAATCAATGAATATTCGATTCTTTCTTCAACTTAGAATTGATTCACAACAATTGTTTCCTTTTTGTATATAAAAAATTCGCGTAGTCATTAATCATTTGAGATAGTATTCAATACGTATACGTATATACATAAGTTTATCCTTTCCCTTTCTCAAGCTTCGATAAAAAGATTCATTTCCCAATGCAACGTGGTCAACTTCATTTGTTAGAACAGCTCCCATTGAGTCTTTGCACCTATCATATCCTTTTTTTATTCTCACTTTATGAACCCTCATTGTTTTGTTGGTTTTCGTAAAACAGGATTTGGCTTGGGATTGTCCATCTTTAATTCCATGGTTTCTCTAAATTTGAAAGTTGTCACTTAGTAGGTTTCCATACCAAGGCTCAATCCAATTAAGTCCATAGCATCTACCAATTTTGCTATCCCCCTTTTATTTATGTTGAAATCCTGCATTAATTTGAATTAGACATCGATTTTTTCTTTTTTATATAAACTAGAGAGAAAAGCGTTTCTTGTTCTTTAAATTTCTTGCCTATCTTCTTTAATCTCTATTAGAGACCACCATTTGATCCAATCAGAAATAATTCTATTATTTATGTATCTGCAACTCATTATAGATGGATATGATCTATATCATATAACATATCTATGCCTCTTTTACTCTCATTTTTCTTGTTCAATTTGGAATACTCGAAGGGTCGGTTTTGTTTTGTTTTGTTTTTTTGTTTTTTTGAATGACAATAGAGGAATGTCTCATTCATTATGGTTTGGAATGCATTTATCTTTATTGTATCTTTTATTTTTCTTCTTATCCTTTAAAGTTCCAGCAATTACTTTTGAAAAAGTCAAAAGAAGTATCTTTTACTTAAATAGCCAAAATAAATAGGCTTTAGGTCCATACTCTAAAGTGGTGGGGGGTTTGAATCCCACCTTTTTAAGAGGTTGGAGTGAAGACAATTTAGTTTTAGGTATGATTTTCGACTCTCACGCCTTGCAAGGCAGCAGGACAAGTAGAGTAGGACCGATAAAAAAAAAAAACTAATTAAGTTGTGATAATGTAAAATTTCACTTGAAGAAAATTGTTCAAGTGGTATAAGGTGTGTATCTTTAACAAATCATGATGAAGGCGAGATTTTATTTTTATTTTCTTAAAATTTTGGATAAGTATGATATTTTTTTATTATTGGATTGTAGGTCATGTTTGACTACAAAAAGGAGAGAGCTGAATTGCTAGAGGCTTTGGTCATTCCAGGCAAGGACTTCACTTTGCCAGACTACTCCCTGGTCTAATATAATCTTGAAGAAGCTTCCTCCTCCTTTTAGTTAAATATGATACATTTATCCTGAATTTTTTATGATATCAAAAATTCTAAATTATACTTACTATAATATATTTACTCTAAACTTTGTTCTCAAGAACATATTTGGAATGGAATAAAAAAAAAATAGAACAAAGTTACTTCCTTGTTCCCTAGAACAATTCTAGAATCAAGCTAGTTTCTTCTTTTTTCTTTTTCTCTTTTCTTTTTTTCTTCTTCCTCTTCTAACTAGTCGCTAGGCTTGGCAATGGTTGGCAATCTCCAATGACAAGGTCTAGCAACCTCATCGGAGCCTCGCCAACCCTCGGTGAGGTCGGCCTTGCCTTGGCTAGGTGGGGCTTGACCTCGACAAGCCATCTCGCCATCACCGAGTGAGGGTCATGGTTGGCAACTAGAGAAGGATGAAGAAGAGAAGGAAAAAAGAAAAGAGTAAAAGAAATATCTCATTAAATTATTTAAAAAAAACTAAAAGAAATTCTTAGTCACAAAAAAAATTTAAGTCGTATCATAAGCATTCCTATTCCTTTTCTATTTCACGAATAATAATTTTGTACAGCTCCTAAACGCATTCCAATGCTCAAAAACTTGTCAAAAAAACATAATAAGAAAAAACTATTCCAAGCAAACAGAACAGTTACCAAACAAGTCGTAAAGGACCTCACTTGGAGAATGGCACTGTTACTTTACAAGTAATAGTACAATTTGCCCAATCATTTTGTTACGTCTATAACAAGCAATTGGAGGACAAATTTGCTATACAAAACCATTTATTTACATGTTTGTAGTAATTAAAGAAACAAATCTATTGATATTGAAGAAAAAGAAATTCATGGGGTTATTGACCATCCAAAATCTCGTTGAAGATACTGGAGCAGGCATTGCCATTTGGGCTGAGGGACTCAAGGTTAGGGACATTGCTAGAGATGGGGTTGTCCTTTATGCTGAGCATCCGAAGCTAGTCAAGCCAGTTCAAGGTCTTCATTGTTGGAAGTAGTAAAATTGATTTAGATCAAGGAAAATTTTACTTGGACCTGTCCTCGTACATGGCATAGGCGTTTTAAGTGGAAGAATTGGACTGTGTTGGAGCTCCACTCTTAATTGACTTCGGTACTGTTTAGTTCGGCTTTGGGCAAATGTCATTGGGAAAATACAAATACCTTTGAGCTAAAGGGGTTTGTGAAAATGCAAATAGCATTTGGTAAATTGTAATTTTAAAGTACATTGTGAAATGACTTTAGCTTAAAACACCGTTTGGTAAAAATTACATTTTGTAAAGGATTTTTTTTAAGTTATATATATTTAATTTTGTAAAGTTCTTATTGTAGCCATCAGCGGCAGATGTCCAATAGCCATATCTGGCCGCCGGATAGCCTCGCTTGAGGTCATTGGACCTTTGGCAACGCTTGTTGCCGCCAAACCTCAAGCGACAGCTGCTTGGGTCGCACGAACCTAGGCAACCACCACTTGAGGTTGCGTGACCCAGGTGTGACATCAGGTGGCGGTCGTCGGGGTTGAGCGACGCCTCAAGTGACGGTCGCCAACACGACAACTCTTTGGCCGGCGGTCGTTGGCCTCTGTTCGTTTCTCTGAAGAAGATGAATAGTACCAAAGACTTGCATTTTGAAGATGTAACTTCCCAAAGTACCTCCAAAGCTACATTGGGCTAAAAGCCCTTAGAGTCATTTGGAGATGCAATTGCATCTTGCAAAAGTCGCCCAAAAAATTGAACCAAACGCGTTTACATTTGGCCAAGGGACTTTAGAGTCTCAAAGCCCCTTCCAAATGTCGAACTAAACGGGGCCTTCAACTCTGATGAAAAATAAGAAAACAACTTGCATGAAGATAAGTGGTTTCATGAAGATAAATGGTGGGCCCAACATTTAAGACATGAGTCGTCTTATTGACAAATTGAAGTTGGTTAGCATGGTGAAGTCGGACTTGGCCTTGGATAAAATTTCGGCAACTCCCATTCACGCTGAAGACGGCAAACAAGAGGAAAAGTTCAACTTTACTTCTTGTATTTTGAAGTCAAAGACGGTAGAGTCCAGATGGTGGAGATGTTCATAAATATATGTACCTACGTTTGTTATTTTGTTTTTAGAGAGAGTGAGAGAGCTTTAGGAGCATAGAGAGAGAAACAGAGAGAGAAAGGGTTAAGCTTAGCAAAACTTGAATAGTTAAGTTTGTAAGAGTGTGGTGTGTACTCCATATTAAGCCTTCGCAAGGCATTTTTCATAATATATTCTCTCTTTTGTGGGCTTACATTCTCTCCTCATTGAATCCTTCAAAGCTCTTTTATCCTTTTGGTTCTAACATTTCCGTCCAACGTGTTGATCAAGTTCAAGGATGAGCTTGGTGACATGACTATTCATGAAGAGAGCCTTCATTTTGATATGGAGATAGAGAAGATCCAAAAATTTGGGTCATTTCAAAAAAGCCAAGGGCTTGTTTGGTAATCGGCAAAATAGTGAAAATTTCTATTCTTTTGTTCACAAGAGTAGATTTGGAATAGAAATCTGTTTGGTAAATTTTTTGTTTTCAGGAATAAATTTCTATTTTTTGCTCTTGGAAGTAGATTTGGAAAAGAATTGAGAAGTAGAAAAAAAAGTTGATTCTTTGTTCTTTAGGACAATTATAGAATCAAGTCAACCTATTTTTCCTTTTTCCTCTTCTTTCTTCTTGTTCTTCATCCCTCTCTCTTGTTTGGCAACACTGCCATTGCCGTCTGCCACCATCGCCGCCCCCCGCTGTCCGCCACCATCCACCGCCCATTGCCGCTAATCGCTAGCGAGCTTGCTAAAGGCTCGCCCAGCCAAGGCGAGGTTCGACGAGGCCTGGCAAGCTCGCCAATGGCTAGGCGGGCCTCACCTAGGCCTCCCTCAACCACCGACGAGCCTCACCTGGCCGGGTAAGACTTGACCTCTCCTAGATCTAACGAGGTTGAGGCCTACTAGCAACTAGGCAAGCTCAGTCGAGCCTCGCCCAATTGTTGGCGAGGCTCGGTCGATGAGACGTGGCCTTGTCAAGGGCTGGTGACGCTCTGGCAAGATTGTCGACCCTCGTTTGGCTGGTCGCCGATCATTTCAACGCCGGCAATCGACGAATGTTGAAGAAGAAGAAGAGAAAGAAAGAAAAAAAAAGAGAAAAGTAATAAAATTATTAAAAAATTATAAAAAATGATTTTGATTAAAAATTTTCAGAATTGTACCAAATGCAATTCTATTTCGGAAATTGAAATTTTAGATAGTTATCAAACTGCTTAAAATGCTTAGAAATTGTTCCAGAAAATAAAATAAAAATGAATCTTTTCGATCAGAAATTGTAGAAGTGTTACCAAATGCGCTCTAAATTTGTGCTTTCTTCTTCTTTCTTTGGATAGGACAGCTAAACCACAAGGCGTGAAAAGGGGAGGAATTGAAAAGGTAGCACCAAGCTTCTAATGCTCTTTCCCACCACTCACTTATGGTCGCAAAAAGGGAAATTGAAAAAGTATAAACCAGCTGTAGAGATGGCATTTAAGGGTTAAGAGAGACGGGGGAGAGAGAGGGGGCATAGCTCCAATTAGAGGTGTGCATGGTCCGGGCGGGCGGTTCTCGACCTAAAACCAGGAACCGCTCGCTAAGAACTGATTTAAAAAAATTGGAACCGGGAATTGCCCGCTAGTTGTATGGATCAACTCGGGAATTGGACTACCGGTCCGGTCCAGTTCTTGGGTGGATCCATAGAACCAGTCCAACCTTCACACCTTCCCCTTTTCACCTTCAATCGGTCGTGACCCTTGCTCTGCTTCCGTCCTAGCCACCACCACCTTCTTGGCCACCGCCTCCGTCGTATCCCACTCCTCCCTCAAGACCGATAATGAGAGGGACAATGGGGACGATAAGCCGTTCTTAGACCTAGAGTTTGCCCGTCCCCGAAGATGAGGATGATGGGGAGAAGCCTAAGGAGGGAGAGGAGGAAGAGGGGAGGTAGAAGCAAGACAAGCCCTACAACGAAGAAGAGGACGATAGTGATAGTGAATGCGGAGGTGGCGACGATGTGGAGAGAGAGTTCAAGTTCAAGGGAGGAAAAGAGAATTAACTCACTCTTTCGCCGAGTTCAAACTAGGACTCAAAGGGAGATGGCTAGATTTGGAGATGATTGGAGAGAAAGAGGGAGCTCGGGAGATTTTGAACTGAGAGAGACAAGATGGAGTAAGAGAGTAGTGAATTGAGACAAGATGGTGATCGAAATCCTAAATTTTAGATTTGCTAATTTCGAATTTTTTTAAAAAATTAAAAGTTAATATATCATTATAATATAACCAGTCCAGTCCGGGTGGGCAGGTGGTCGGATCCACCCATGGAACCGGGAACCGGACCGGTTCCCTTAAGAACCACCAATTCCAGACAGTTTTGGTCCGGTTCCGAGCGATCCAGACAGGTTGGTTCTTTTGCACACCCCTAGCTCCAATGGTGGGAAAGACAACACTCAATGATATCTAGCACAAAAGAAAAAGATAAAGATAAAGATAAAAGGGAAAATGTGGGGTCAGACTCCACCGTCAGCTTATCATTTCCCCCCAATACATGATGGCGAAGACGTACATTTTCTCGGGATGGACGACTCTCTGCATAATCAAAGCTGAGAGAGAGAGAATGGTGAACACTGTAAAGATTTACAAGCCCTTGTTGCGAGCGACCATGAAGCTCGCTGGCGTGAGACCTCAAAAGATCGAGGTCGAACCGGGGACTGTCATGAACATCTGGGCTCGAACCCGATCCAAAAAGAATGCCAACAACGGTAAAAAACCTGTCGTCGTCTTCCTCCACGGCTTCGTTGGTGACGGCATCCTGACGTGGCAGTTCCAAGTCCTCGCCCTTGCGAGGGACTATGCGGTCTACGTGCCGGACCTCCTCTTCTTTGGCAGTTCCTCCACCTGTGACAGCCGCCAGACTGTGGGATTCCAGGCGGAGTGCCTGGCAAGGGGGCTGGCAAAGCTGGGAGTGAAGCAGTGCACAGTGGTCGGGTTCAGCTACGGCGTGATGGTGGCGTTCAGGTTAGGGCTGAGCGCAGTTCCCGGGTTACCCGGGAACCGGAACCGAACCGGAGGAGGGTCCGGTTCGGTTCCCGGTTCCAAGGGGGACCGGTTCCGGTTCCGGTTCCTTTTTTCTAGGAACCGGAACCGGAACCGGAACCTATTTCGGAACCGGAACCTGTTTCGGAACCGGAACCGGAACCGGTTACTTAGGGCAGAAAAAGCTCGACCTTGGATGTTCTAGTGACTTGTATGTGATGTTCTAGTTGAAGTTTGGCTTCGGCCTCTAAATGAAAGTTGTAAAGGACTTCTTGTAGTATAACATACTCAAATTTGGGACAAAAAAACAAGTATAAGTGGGTGAAATCGTTATTCTTTGGAAAGACTGGATCTGGAGATTTTGGGACCGACCCTTGATGAATGCATGGACTGTAAGGCAACCTTTTTGTCGAAATTTCACTTCGGTTTCTTAACAAAAGTTGTAAAGGACATCCTGAGGTACCACATATCAAAAATTTAGAGAAAAAAAACAAGAATAGGTAGGTGAAATCGTGGTCCTTTGGAGATGGTTAGATCTGGAATTACGGTACTACAAACAGGGATTTTAACCGTCCATATTTAATTATCTAGGATGAATTTGACTTCGATGTTTTCATGAAGTATCTACCTTATGGTCTTGGCTATCACATATTCGAATTTCATAATTTTTTAAGGTCATTTGGGTATTTAATCGGAAATGTTTCTAAAACTGTGCAATCTGATGTGTTCGGATCTTGTAAGTTGCAATGCGTGGACTATATCATTTTGTATGAGGTTCTTTTGGAAATGTGTTCTGCATGAAATATCTCTCTTCATGTCTTCCCTAAAACATATTTAAATTTTGTAATTTTTGTAGTTCATTTGCCTATTGAACCAAAAAAATTTCAAAAACTGTGCAAGTAGAGAATAGGAAAAGTAAATCGATTTTATCTTTTAATCCAGAACGAATTGGACTATTATTTCTTCATGAAACTTGTACCTCTAGGTCTTAAATACAACTTGTCCAAATTTCAGAATTTTCTGAGTTCATTTAAGGGTTTAATCGAAATTGTTTTCAAAACTTGTACCTCTAGACATTCTTGTTCTAGTGGTGTTTTATTTCTACTTTCTAGTTTGCTATTTGTTTTGAAATTTCTAATTATATTCTATTATTGTTGTGCAGTGCGAAGTTAATGTATCAAGATAACATGTCAATGGGAAGTTACCGTGTAGTATACACGTACATTATAGTTTTTTTTTTTTTTGGTAACGTGCACATACATTATATTTTTTTTGGTAACGTGCGCATATGTTATATTTTTTTTTTTTTTTTGGTAACGTGCGCGTACGTTATAGTTTTTTTGGTAACGTGCGCGTACGTTATAGTTTTTTTGGGTAACGTGCGCATATATTATAGTTTAAATCTGAAAATAACAAAAAAAAAAAAAAGGAACCTGTTGGAACCTGGAACCGACCCTGGAACCTGTGACAGGGTAGGTTCCAGGTTCTCAGTTCCCACGGGTAGGTTCCAGGTTCCTCATTTTGAGGAACCTGTACCCGAGGGTAGGTTCCAGGTTCCAGACGGAACCGAACCGGAACCTGGAACCGCTCACCCCTAGTTTAGGTTGGCCGAGTTGCAGCCTGAGCTGGTCAAGTCGGTGGTGGCGACGTGCTCTGGCCCAGTGCTGACGGAGTCGCTGAGCTGAGAGTGCTTAGAGAGGTTGGGGTTTCCGACGTGGTCGGAATTTCTGTTGCCTGATTCGGCGAGTGCACTGAAGAAGTTGCTTGAAATTGGCAGCTTCCACTTCCCTAGACTCCCCAAATGTGTTTTCAAGCACGCTGTAGAGGTACGTACCACAGCGAACTTTTCTAAGATCATGCACGGAGACCTTTGCTCTATCTAGAGGTTCTTAGTCCATTATCTAAACAATCGATCGATTCTCCGGTATCGGTATCGGCTTTTAAATTTTCATCGTGTTGGTGATGTAAACGAAACGTATTTGTTAACTATGTGTAATCTAAACTACCAAATGAAAATAAACTTATCAATTCACTCATGAATTTTCCATTTATTACGTAGCTAACCAGAACTCATCGTTTTTACTTATCAAATTATATAACTTTATCCATATTTAACATTTGTATCCTGTTTGATTGTTTCAGAATAATTTAACGTAATTTTTTTTTTCTTTACAATCCAATGACTTATCAATATTTGTTATTTTCGCAAAAATGCTCTTAACAAAACAAAGAAAGTTGCAGGCGTGGCTTTCTCGGAAATTTTGATAACTTTTGCCTTTGTTTTTCCCTTTTAGACTTTCACAAGCTATATAGGACAAGCAATGGTGGTTGAGAATTTCAACATTTTTATATTTTCATTTATAAATTCCGAATACCATGCTCTTAAATTTATATAGGACCACACTTGGTGGATGGTGGTTGAGAAGATCGATCGATTACATAAATTTTTGCTTTTCTTGTCACATATCAATGGTAGTCTGATTTTAATGTGCTTTTGAAGCAACCTTTGCACTTGTAGCCTTCCGGTGCTAGCATGTCAAGATTCCATTATGAGTGACGATATTAAATTGGCAAAATGTGTGAGGCTTCACTTAATATAATGAAAAAAATTATCATAAGAAAGTTGATTTTAACATAACATGTTGCACTAATCATCAATTTATTGTGGCAATGCGATATAGTTTAGTTGATTTATGTTTAAATTTGAATCACCAAGATATCTATTATTGATCATTTAATCAAATTTACTTTTTGATTTCGATTTTATAGCATAATTTTAATGTTATCTCTTTTTATTTCTCTCCCACCAAAAAGCATTTTCAACTATAGTTGACCCTAGGTATAAGATTGGTGAAATGTTTCATTGTTTTTAATTTGTGTAATCTTTTGGTTTGGATAGTTTAATGCAATTTTAGCGTAAGTATTTAATATTTATAATTTTGGTGCTAATGACTAATTGCTTGGTTATACTTTTATTATATTGAGTAAATGATTATGTTTCTTAACTTTTCCAATAAGATGCTATTTTAAGTAAATGATTGTGGAACCTGTAATTTGTGCGACAAAGTCCTCTAAATTAGATGACTCTAATCGATTCTTTTCATCATCAATACCCTTAATCAATTTGAATTTGTTGTTGAATTAATCAATTTTAATTTACGAACATAACTAGAAAATTAAAATTCTGAAATTTCAGCTTTATATGTTTTGACCAATGTAAAATTTAGAGTAATAAAGAAGAAAATCGATAAGAAGTGAGAAAATTGAAGGAGGAGAGAGAGTAACCATGTGTCGTCACCCTCAACGTCTACCCTAGCCTTAGTCGTTGGCACCTATCCTGTCCTGTAGTCACCTCCATCATCACAAATGTTCCTTCTTTCCACATATTCGAAATTAGTCGATCAATTTTTATTATAATAATAATTGTTACTATTTTTTTTTTTTTTTGCTCAAGAGCTTATCAAAGTTATGAAGAAATACTCGTTATTATTCAGATAATTGTTTGCTTTCTCTATAATATTAAATTTTTTAAATTCCTATGGCGACCGCATTACAACTAAGTGTGTTCATGACAAAAAGGATTTGATTGCATGAACCCTTGGAATTAGAGTATTCATTAGTATTAAAAGTTTCAGAACTTTATATAAGAAGTACACAAATTAGAGGATCGATGATAGTATTAAGGGACAATTCCGAATAAAGGCTTGAAGTGCATTTATTTTTTAAATAATAATCTGAAGTGTCCTTTTTTTTTTTTTCAAATAAGAGCTTGAAATGAATTTTATTTCAAAAAAGGGCTTGAGTCACCGATTGATAAGGGCATTTTTGTCCTTTACATTTTTCCCCTTTTTTTCTTTTTTGTATTAGATAAAAAATAAATTTAAAAAAAAAATGGAAGGGAAGGAAATCGGGTTAGCCCTCGTTGCTGCCGTCCCACCATTGCCGAGAAGGGTTGGCAATGGTGGGGGATGGTTGGCCAAGGGTTGACGAGGGCCGCCACTAGTAGGGATTGGTTGCGAGTGGCAACCCTTGACCAGTTCTAGGCTAGGGCTGGTAACCCTTGCTAGATCTAGGTGAGGGTTGTGACCCTTGCCTAAATCTGGGCGAGGGCCTACAAACCCTTGCCTACAGTTGGTAAGGGCCATCGGCCACTAACTAGGACTTGACGACCTTTGGCAACCCTTGATCGGCCATTCCTCACCACCATCGGCCCTTTTTAAAAAATATATTATTTAAATAATATTTAAAATTAAAAATTATATTGGACAAAAATGCCCTTAGCTGGCCGGTGAGTCAAATCCTTAGTTGAAACTTTTATGGCTACTTAAGGCCTCTATTTGAAATAATATCTATTTTAGGTCTTTATTTGAGAAAATAAGGGCACTTTAAGCCTTTATTTGGAAATTTTTCTAGTATTAGTTTAGAAACTTTGCAATTGATAAATTCTCGAAGGAAAGTTTTTATATAGGTCCTCGAGGGCTACTATTGGATCATAATTTGAAAAATGCTATTCACAAAAACACACGTACATGTAGGACTTGGGTTGGACTACCATATTTTTCTTAAGGTGAATTTATTTCAATTTTTCAACACGTACCATTACCAATTTGGAATATTATGGTACGCATGCCTCTTAAATAAATTTTTGACCGACGATTTTCTTTTACGAAAGAAGTTGATTGTACTTATTTTAAATATGTGGTCCTTAGTCTTAACTATGGGAAGGTACGTTACTCATCGGTTCGTCACTTATTTCATTCATTCATCTCAAAGGATATATTCAGTGAGTTAAATTTTGAGAATCTTTAGATTTAATAAGTGTGGGCCCCATGAAAATCTTATCAAATCTAATGATCCAGATACATTTTACTATATATAGGACTTGGAGAATCTCTCTATTACAAAGTGAGGACTTGACTTTGCTTCAAATTGATGAAGACATTTATTATTCGTAATGTCGGTAGAAGGAAGAATTTTCACGAGTCTTAACATGTTGGTGTCATATTGGACTAAGTGCTTTTCATATGTGCACATTGTATTGATCCATTATGTGATACAAGTTTGTCTACTAATTTTATTTTTAGTAGAATGTTAAAGTATCCCACATCGTGTATCTACGAGGTTTATATATATATAAAGTATTAACAAAGTATTAAAATAAGGTGTTGCGCCAATTTATTTTTCACATGCGGGCCCTCATTTGTCAAATTTCATGTGTTATTCGTAATCCCACTGGCACATAAGAGTTGGACATGCTTATACAGAATTCTAAAAAATTTCATGGGATAGACTAACAATGAAGATGGCAAGCAGTTACAAACTATCTAATGTACATCCATCACAAACGTACTATCAATACAAGAGCTATGATTCAATAACTTGTGGTCTCTGTCACTCGCCTGTGTCTATCGAGCTACCACATCATTCATTGTCACCCTACTAGCCAGCACGGATGCTGCTACCTTATATTGTCTACGTTCCATTTAGCTGAAGTTGTTAGAAATGCAAAGCAAAAATTGGATACTTTTATCTAGAGAT
The DNA here is from genome assembly GCA_017140255.1 of Eucalyptus paniculata subsp. matutina. Taxonomy (NCBI): domain Eukaryota; kingdom Viridiplantae; phylum Streptophyta; class Magnoliopsida; order Myrtales; family Myrtaceae; genus Eucalyptus; species Eucalyptus paniculata. The sequence goes on along the minus strand of CM029444.1, from coordinate 19,415,988 downwards.
TGTCAAGAAAGAGACTAAGTCCAAGCTTGTCAATATATATTTAGTAGAATCCATCTTCACTTAAAAACTTAAATATGAGTTTTGAGCTAGTTAAGATATATTAATTATTTCACACCATATTTATTCTTCAACATGAGACTTTTCGAGAGATATTTTGCACATGGACATGGTAGCATCTTGCCAACATGATGGGCCCCATAGGCGAGGCCAAAATGAGTCGTCGTTGACTAGTAGGAATAGAACTGAATAAGATATGATATTAAATCTAAATATTCTACTAGATGTTATTCATTGTTTTGTGAATTATAGTAATATAGTCAAATATTTTCATATTCTATCATGTTCATTGTTTGGTATAATCGATATATCAATATTATTAAATATGAAAATGCACAAACTGATATGTTAAGAATCTCTTATAATTCACTAGTTAATTTTAATTTTAGCAACTAAATAACTAATTACCTCAACGGTCAAAGTGCTGGAATATATATATATAAATAAAAGGTTATACAATTAGTGTACCTAATATTTCCCAATAAGCAAAATCCAAATACTTTGTGTGTGTTTTAGCAACTAAATAACTAATTACATTAACAATGATGATAGTAGAATATGTGGAAATTTGGTTATACAATCCATGCATCTAATATTACCCAAAAAAAAAAACCCTAATCCTCTATGCGTGAGTGCGTGCGTGCGCGGATGCACATGGACGCATGCGTCACGTGCTGTTGTTGATAACATTTGCATAAGGGAAGCCACTGTTTTAGCCATGGCGATTAGTAGAAGTCGAACCTATGATTATTAACATCTTCTTTGAAAATAGTAAAAGCTACATGAGTTTTTACCTTTGGAAACAGATCTGCGCCTTCACATCGATTATTATTGTGTCTTTATCTACAACATACCATTTTCTTTACAAATTACTCTTCGTAAAATCCTGAATTCTCACACCCATCCAAAATAATTAAAACCAATTAAAAGCCAAACCCCTCAAATTTTAAGCATGATGTTGAAATGAGTTTGTAAGTAGGGGCAATTTGATCTTCTTAATATGAGATTTTGCTTAGAGGTATGTCAATGATACTTGCAAAAATAGAGGTACGCAGGTAATTACTAAGTTTAAATTGAGATATGTATTTGATATTTTCCCTTCAAGAATAATTTTTTCCTCCCAAAATAAGTGATTTGCGTTTACCCGCATAAGATATGCAAAACATATAACAGAAAGTGAAGGCTTTATTGGTATTGGGCTTAAGGCCCGTCCGCCCAAGTTGGGCCCAGAAAGCCCGGCCCACGGGAATAGGGCCCGTGGAAGGAGATAGGTATAAAAGGGAGGAGAGAGAGAGAAAAAAAATAACGTTTTGTTTAAAGGAAAAGATGTACGTTTTCTCTCAACTCTCTCCCTCTCTCTCGTTGTTCTTCAAAGCGAAACCAGTGAGACGCTCGAAGGATTTTGCTTCCTCGGATTGAACAAGGCCTAGTTTCTCTTCCTCTGTCGGCGTTGGTGTTTAATCTGTGGCTAACAAGGTACGCTCGAATCCGTGGTGTGCTTTACGATCGGCGATACGTGTTTTCCCGGGCTTCGTCTTCCGCATTGATTTAGGGGTTTGATTTAGTGTCAAATCCGTTTTTCGGGGATCCGTTATTCCCAACATTGGTATCAGAGCCCTAGTTCACGTTTTCCCGATCAATTTGATGTTTTTTGAATGATTTTTCGCAAAAGCAATTCGGCCGTACGGATCGGGGCGAGAAATCCCGACACCCGAGCACTGTACGTCCTTTTTTCCGAGTTTCGTAAGTCCAAATCGAATTCTGATGGCATAGGAAGAAAGGCGACGTTGAGACGAGTCTGGCGATATGTCGAGCGCCACCGGGTGGCGCCGCACGCGCCCACACGCGCGGCCGGAAGGCGCTGCGCGTGGGCGTGACGCGCCCGGAAGCGCTGGATCGCCCAGCGCGTACACGCCGCTGGCGGCGAACCGGCGCGTACACGCCGCCGCCGGCGAACCGGCACGCGCCGGTCCGCGGACCGACGCGTGCTGACGTCACGTGATGACATCACCGTGACGTCATCCAACGGTTGGTAACCGCTCGGATGACGTCACCGATGACGTCATCGCCGACGACGTTTCGCCGGGCGGTCACCGGCCGGCGACCCAACCTGACCCGACCCGAACCGTAGAGACCCGGCATGCGCTCGGCACGTGCCGGCTGACGTCTGCGTGACGTCAGCCGGCGCACGCGCACGGCACGTGCCGTCGGTTCGCCCGAGCCGGCCCCTCCGGCCCGACCGGTTTGACCAGTCCGACCGGTCCAACGTCCGACGACCGACGACCATTGACCACCGTTGACCGTTGACGGCCGTTGGCCGTTGACCGATGACCGTTGACCATTGACCCAATAAAAAAAAAAAAAAAGGGAAGGAAAAGAATGTGTTTCTTTTTCAATTAAGTCTATGTGGATTATAATGTGATCCCTTATTTGTTCTGCATTTGTTGCAGGAACTATGCCTCCCCTAAGGTTGCGCACACCTATTCGCGTAGTTACCGATGAACAAAAGGATAGGCTGTCTAAGTTGATAGCTGAGCTGACTAATCATCGATGGGAGAGAGGTGACTTAATTGATCATGTCCTTGAAGTCAATGGGAAAATTCAACAGGTCATGTGGAACGGTCGTCCTATGTCACAGTCAGAGATGGTGCGATTTTTCATAAACACTCTTCCACCTGAATGGCAAGATGTGTTGAATCGCATATGGAATGTCAACGGAGCTGCTTCCTATAAGAAAATTGTGATGGATTTTGTAAATGAATATTACTGTATTGTTTCAAGGGAAAAGATCAAGAAATTGAACAAAAGAGGATCTTTCCCAGTTCGTGTGCTGACTTGGTGTTAGTTGTATTGGCTGATATATATTAAGTGTGATTTGTGGACATATTATGTAATGATTACTACATAATTGTGTTAATTGAAAGCATTATTGTTTTTTATTGGATGTCTATTCTATGTTGCTTTCTGTTATTGCTGGTTGCTGTGGGTAATTAGCTGTGGGTAGTTTTAGAAGTTTTTGTAGCTTCATAGAATTGATTTTGCATAAGACAATTATATTGATGATAGTTTTAAGTTAGGTTTTTGGAGGATGATTGGAAACATAGTGACCTTTTGATTCTGAAGCCTGACTTGAAATTATTCATTGATATGATGGGTCTATGTAAATAGGGATGCATAAATGATATGCATTAATAATTCGTGCATATTTGTCTGATTTGTTCAGATCAATGGTTTCAGCCACAAAAAGCATAGTTGCCGAGCTGAACAAAGGTGAAAAGCTCAATGGAGACAACTATGAAATTTGGCAAATGAAAATCCAGTATGTGCTGGAAGAGCAAGAAGCACTTGAGGCTCTTATCATGACCATGGTAGAACCTGAAGAGGGAACCACTGCACAGCACAAAAGAGACAAAGAAGCTTTTTCTGCGTGGAAAAGAATGAACTCTCTAACTCGCATCACGTTGCTGAGCAGCATGGAAAATGACGTCATGCGAGAGTTTCGGCGTTTTGACAATGCCAAGGAAATGTGGGAGGCATTGACAGCTAGATTTGGTCATACTTCGGTGACTAGACTGAGGCAGCTCACTATCAGGTTTGACTCTTATAAGAAGCCTCATGGTCAGACCATGAAGCAACATCTTAGAAAGATGTCAAACATGATAACTGAGTTGAGAGATGCTGGCCATGTCCTCACAGATGAGCAGCAAGTGCAAGCAGTGATTCGTTCCTTACCTCAGAGTTGGGAGCATATGAAGGTGCACCTGACTCATAATTAAAATATCAAAACCTTTAAGGATGCAATGCGTCATCTTGAGCTAGAAGAGGACCGCCTGTTGGCGGCTAAGCCGGATGCTGAACTTTATTATGCTGATTCTAGCTCAAATGGAGCTTCGAGCTCCAAGCGCAAGCGCCCTAACTGGTTTGATAAGGGGAAAGGCAAGGAAGAAGCGGGTCCTTCAAGGAAGAAACCCAAATTTAACCAACATGGAAGAGGGAAGCGTCCTCGCATGAAAAAGCTTGCAAGGGTGAAATGCTACAACTGTGACAAGAAGGGTCACTATGCTCGCGACTGTCGTGAGCCAAAGAAGGTATGCACCCCTTGTACTTTTCAGAACTTTTCTTATGTGTCAAGTTCTGTGTTCTTAACTGAGTCTAATCCTTTGTGGATTGTGGATTCAGGAGCGACAGACCATGTAGCGAAGGATAGAGGATCCTTCGTGGAATTCCGATGAGTACCAACTGGAACTAAGTGGATCTATGTGGGAAACAACTCCAGAGCTGAAGTGAAAGGAATTGTCACATGCCAACTGAATATGCGTGGTGGACGCACTTTGTTCCTACATGATGTGTTGTATGCTCCGAAGATTCATCGGAATTTAGTGTCTGTATTAGTGTTGGTTAAATTAGGTTTTAATATGAACTTCTATAGTAGAGGTGTGAATTTATTTTTGGATACAAATTACTATGGTTGTGGTTATTTTCTAGATGGTTTTATTGTATTAGATATTGATTATGTTAATGCTAATGTTTGTTATTCCCTTCTCACGTCTCCTAATAAATATGATAATGATGTGAATGTGTGGCATGCTAGACTTGGTCACATTGGCCAACAACGTATGAATAGACTAGCCAAAGAGGGCTTGTTGGGCAATATTGAAAAAGTCGATTTGTCCATATGTAAGCATTGCCTAGAAGGAAAAACGACAAGGAAACCATTTGGGAAAGGTAAAAGAGCTGAATTTCCTCTGCATTTAATCCATTATGATGTCTATGGTCCAATGAATGTGAGAGGAAGGCATGGGGCTGTTTATTTCATCACTTTTATTGATGATTATACTCGATTCGGATATGTCTATTTGATTTCTCATAAATCTGAAGCAATAAGTTGTTTTAAAAGGTTTATGAACCTGGTAGAGAATCAATTAGACAAGAAAATAAAAGCATTGAGATCCGATCGAGGTAGAGAATATTTATCTGATGAGTTCAGAAAATTATGTGATGAAAAAGGAATAGAAAGACAGTTGTCTATTCCATATACTCCTCAACAAAATGGTGTTGCGGAGAGAAGAAACAGAACCCTACTTGAAATGGTTAGGTCCATGATGGCGCATGCTAACTTACCCATCACCTTTTGGAGTGATATCTTGTTAACTGCTACCTATATACTTAATCGGGTGCCTTCCAAATCAGTTACTTCCACTCCATATGAGTTATGGACAGGTAGAAAACCGGACTTAAGTTTTCTTAAGCCATGGGGTTGTGCTGCCTATACACATGAGTCCTCTCACAAGTTTGGGAAATTGGGTCCCAGAGGAAAGAAGAGTATTTTCATAAGATACTCGGAACACTCGAAAGGGTATGTGTTCATTGGTGAGCAGGAAAGTGGGAGTATAACTTAATTTGAATCACGAGATGTCACATTCTTAGAGGATGAGTTTCCTAAGAAGGGCGAAATAGGGGAAGATCACTCCCTATTTGAGACCTTGGATCAAGATAATGATATTAGTGGAGTTCATCCAAGTGGGAGCATAATAGGGAATGATGTGCAAAGTGTACAATCTCCCATACGGCGAACAAGTCGCCAAAGTATTCCCCGTCGCCGTTTTGACATTGAAGGGGAAACTTTTATGGTTGCCTCACAAAATGAGGATGAGCCAAGAAATATCAATGAGGCTCTGAATTGCCTTAGTAAGGAAAAGTGGATTCATGCAATGGAAGAGGAAATTGAGTTAATAAAATCAAACCAAGTCTGGGAACTGGTTGATCTTCCAAAAGGACGCAGAGCTATTGGGAACAAGTGGGTTCTCAAAATAAAGCGAAAGGCTGATAGCTCGATAGAAAGGCATAAGCTCGCCTTGTGGCAAAGGGGTATAATCAACGGGAAGGAATTGATTATGAAGATACGTTTTTCCGTAGTAAGATTTACCTCGATTCGCATTATTCGCGATAGTGGCTAGTCTCGGATCTTGAGTTACATCAAATGGATGTAAAGACCGCTTTCCTCAATGGAGAATTAGAGGAAGAAATATATATGGAACAACCTGCTGGTTTCATAGTGAAAGGCCAAGAAAAAAAGTATGTCGACTTTTGAGGTCGATATATGGTCTTAAGATCATCAAGACAATGGTATATACGTTTTCATAATGCCATAATGGCATATGATTTTATGATGATTGATGAGGATCATTGTGTATATATCAAAAGATCCAAGGATCAATTTGTGATCATATCATTATATGTTGATGATATACTGATTGCCGGAAGCAATATGGAGTTGGTTAATACTGTCAAGAGATGGTTGTCTTCTAACTTTGAGATGAAGGATATGGGTGAGGCTGCATACATTCTTGGAGTTAAGATTTCGAGAGATCGTTCAAAGAGATCGTTGTCTCTTTCGCAAGAAACCTATATAAATAAGGTTTTTGAACGATTTCGTATGCAAGACTGTAAACCTATAGACACTCTTATTGCAAAAGGTGAAGGATTGAGCCACAGACTGTGTCCAGGGACTCCACAAGAGAAGGAACAAATGAAACATGTTCCTTATGCTAGTGCTGTTGGGAGCTTGATGTATGCTATGATGTGTACAAGACCCGACATATGTTTTGCAGTTGAAATGGTGAGTAGATACCAATCCAATCTAGGTCCAGCACATTGGAAGGCCGTCAAGAGAATACTGAGATATCTGAAGGGAACTGCTGATTTCAAGTTGAATTACCAAGGAAAGGATCTGCGACTTGAAGGCTATTCAGATGCTGATTGGGGAGGAGATTTAGATGAAAGGAAATCTACCTCTGGATTTGCTTTCTTACTGAACAATGGCGCCATATCATGGAGCAGTAAGAAGCAAATGTGTATAGCCTTGTCCACGATGGAAGCTGAGTTCGTGGCATTATCAGCAGCGGTACAAGAAGGAGTTTGGCTTAAGAGATTTTTGGATCATTTAGGTGTTAGTGAGAAAGCTGCAAATCCATTGTTGGTTAACTGTGATAGCCAAGCAGCTATAGCGTATACCAAAGATCCAAAATATCATGGCAAGACCAAACATATAGATACCAAGTATAACTTTGTGAAAGATATGGTTGCACGAAAGGATGTGAACTTACAATACATATCTACGCATAGAATGGTAGCAGATCCTATGACAAAGCCAATACCTAGAGATGTGTTTTGTGGTCATGTAAAATCTCTAGGTTTGCGTAGAGTCTGATGTACTGAATTGTAATTTCCTTGAGTTGTTCACATTTATGAAATTTTGTTGTTTCATTATTAATGCCTATGAATCTTTGTATGATCTTTATGCATCTTAATGCTCAGTGCATTATTTTAAGTTGAGAAATATGTCGGACAGATATAAGATTAGCCCACTCACACGGGTAATCGCCTCTGTTTACTGTGTGATAAATAGGGATGAGACTGTTTTTAAGCTTATTATCTAGGTGATAATTGAGAGCTCAATCTTAAAATATGTATGTTGCCTTAACTAAGTGTTAAGATGATGACATAATACTTATGATGTCCAAAAGTAAAATACCCCACATATTTTACTTTATCTGTCTAAAATGCCAGATGTGAGTTCTTATGAATTTTGTGATTGAGTAGATACGTGAACTCAAGTTAGACATTAGGTATGTCTGAACTATCATCTGTACGGTATTGAAAAGTGTAGACATACGCTCCATGGGAAAGGAGTTAATACCGTAATACGTATTTCATACTACGTATGCATGAGACGACCAATAAGAGTGGTAAAAAGTTTGATCTCAACTTTTATGACGTGTGAGACTCTTGAGGAAAAGAGTTCCTCAATTTTTAGTCCCCTCAGGACTCTTACTTATTCTCAAGATTTCTATTTAGTGTTTGCTATCTTAGGGTGTTGCCAATGGTCATGGTTGATTCGATCTAATGGGGCATTTCTCGAAAAGCAAGCTGGACTGAAATTGAGAGTTTGAAGGAAAGAGGAAGATCAATTTTGGAGAATCATATTGTGGTTTTGTATTCACTGGTCGACCAATTATGACTGTCTTTGTGATAATTATAATTGTGAATACAATATATATATCATGTTTAAAAGAGATCAAGGGAGATATAAATGTGATCGATCGATCTAGGGTACTGCATACTAAATCTACTCGAAGTGTGACGCCCATTATGAGCTGCTATATATTCCTAACAGATGTATAGCAACGAGCTCTCAAAGTATGCTAGTCGCACGGATTATTCACCGGTATGAATGTTGAAGAGAGGTAAAGAGAATACTATTCGGCCCACCATGTGCGAGTGGGGGATGAAGGCTTTATTGGTATTGGGCTTAAGGCCTGTCCGCCCAAGTTGGGCCCAGAAAGCCCGGCCCACGGGAATAGGGCCCGTGGAAGGAGATAGGTATAAAAGGGAGGAGAGAGAGAGAGAAAAAAATACCGTTTTGTTTAAAGGAAAAGACGTACGTTTTCTCTCAACTCTCTCCCTCTCTCTCGTTGTTCTTCAAAGCGAAACCAGTGAGACGCTCGAAGGATTTTGCTTCCTCGGATTGAATAGGGCCTAGTTTCTCTTCCTCTGTCGGCGTTGGTGTTTAATCTGTAGCTAACAAGGTACGCTCGAATCCGTGGTGTGCTTTACGATCGGTGATACGTGTTTTAGCCGTCTTCCGCATTGATTTAGGGGTTCGATTTAGTGTCGAACCGCTTTTTTGAGGATCCGTTATTCCCAACAGAAAGAAAAAAAAAATCTCAGCCTCTCCACCCCCCCCCCCACCCACTTCCAAAAAAAAATGCAGGACCTTCAACTGTTTTGTGTAGCTCTTTTAGAAAAATGATATATACTCGACTCTTTTGTTTCGATAAAAATGTGTAATTTATAAAATATTTTTGTAAAAATGATTGCTTGTATTAAATAAAATAATTAATCAATGAAAAATATTTATATTGTTAACAACCATTTATATCTAAATATTTTCATGGATAATGATAATATTTCTCGCTCGTTCGCTCATTTTTATAAGTGATTGAAGTAATTATTTTTAAAAAATTATTTTCCAAATCATTAATTTTCCATGAAATAAATTAAGCTAAAATTCTAATAAACAATTGCATAGGTTTTGATGACATGCTTTTATCATTAGCCTCCCTTAGCGAGAGAGAGAGAGAGAGAGAGATGCTGCATCAAGCTTATTGCTGGAATGGGGGTGACGTTGATTGTAACGTCGCTGGAGGTCTCTAGTAGTCGCGGGGTCGGAAAGTGCCACGGCCAGCATTGATGGCGTGGTTGGGGCAGAACAAAACGAAGTAGATCTTTTCTCCTTTGTTTTTGGGAGACAATCAGATGTCATCTCCTCCGTGGTGAATGATCATCATCAAGATATTTGTGCCTAGATGACGGGGAGAGAGAGAGAGAGAGAGATCTATCAAATCAAGTCTTGTCGTCAAAGTGGAGCCACCTACGGTGGTGCGGGGACTGGAGGTGGCGGTCTCCATCGATGGTGGCTGTCACAAGTTCGGTGCTGGCATTGATGGTGCGCTAGGGCGTTTAGAAGCAGGAGAGAGAGAGAGAGAGAGATTTTTCTAGTGATATTTATGAACATGTGTAAAAACCACAATGGACTCTCTTTTTTCATTTTTTTTTTTTTTGAACTATAATGGACTCTCCTTGTAAAGATGAGATGTTTACCTCATTTATCCCTTTCTTGTCGTTGGATGGTAGGTCTTGTTTGACTGCAGAAAAGAGAGAGCCGAATTGCTGGAGGCTTTGGTCATTTCCAGACAAGGATTTCGCTTTCCCGCAGTACTCTCAGGTTTGATGAATCTTCTCCTTTGGTGGTTGTTTTTTTTTAACCCTACATAGAATCCTTTCTTACAAAAGAAAAAAAAAAGGTTTTTACATAAAAAAACTGATTATAAGTTGAAAAATTCTGATTTATACTCATTTTATGGGTGAAGTACTGAACCGAGCCAGCACTTAATTGAGAAAATTTTTCTTGGTGGCTGCAATATGAGATGAGATCCATTATTTCTTTCATTCTTTGTTAATTTTCTCTAACATTAAGATCCTAGGCATAATACTTGGATTTTGTAAATCTGCATGTCACTCTAGTATAAGTTTTGTTCTAACAATGAAAGCCGACAATGAACTTACACTAATAATATTAATAAATCTATTCATAGGAAATTCGAAAGACATATTCATAGTTAATGCGTAATTATGTTTGGGGACATATTTCTAACTCTAGCAAAAATTAGTAATGAAACTAATGACTAAAAAGAAATTAGAATTAACTTGTTTAAATAAATCTATAATCTTTTGCAATAATTGAAGTTTATTATTATTCAACATTCAACAATTTTATTTTCTGAAATCACTTTATAGCTTTTCTTATTTATTTATTTGATAAAAAAACCCCGTGGTCCACCCCCACATTTATTTCATTCTCTTTCCATCCTTTCTTCCCCCACTTTATAGTCTCCCTTATTTACTATTATGATAAAAAAAACTAAAAGTCCCTGGGTTCACGCCAACCCCCACCACCCCCTCTTTCCTGCCCCTCAACAAACTTATTTCACTCCTCTTTTCCTCGCACCTCCCACGCCGCTGCTGCCACCTCCCCCCCCGGGGCCGTGTAACTTCTTTCTTGAAAATTGAACACTCATGTTCTCCTCTCTCCCGAAAGAAGAAATCACACTAATGTCTCATCAAAATCTTATTTTTAATTTTTTGAGTTTTCCCCCCTAAAAAACCCTAGCCCTAACCTTCTCCTCCTCCTTGCACAACCCTCCTCCTCTCAATCCCTTCTCTTTTTTGGTCGCCTCATCACAATTGCCCGCCACCTCTCCTCTGGCCCTTCATTGCAGTTGCGGTCTTGCCTCTAGGTCGCTTCGGTCTCTACTCTTCCTTTAGCCCTTTCTCACCATCGCGGCCTCAAGGTCACTCTCTCGCCGTCGTCTCGGCTCCCTTGCCATTATTTTCTTCAATGATCCTCTCTCTTGGACACACATGTCGGAATGTGTCAAGAAGATTTGACCACATGTTGAAAAATTTGACACATGTTAACCGCGTGTCCGAAACGTCGATACGACATGGAGGCTCTGGCAATGTGTCCATGATTCATAGCATGCAAGTTCTCACCTAGATCTGAGGCTAAGGTCACGGCCCTCCCCTAGATCTGGCAAGAGTCATCAGCCCTTGTCCAGTCAAACTAAGGGCTGTCTCTGGCTAGGGGGTAGGCCTTTACCATAGGTTAACCAGGGTTGCCGACCCTTGGCTAGGGCCCACTGACCTTGGCTAACCTTTCTCCCACTGTCATCGGCCCTTCCTAGTGACCGTGGGAGGCGACAGCAAGGGTTGATCCCTCACCTTCTGTAACTTTTATCTTCTTCCTCTTTTTTTTTTTAATGATTTATTTTAATTAAAGTTACATTAAAATTCAAAAAAGAGCCAAAGCAATGTTGTTTTGACTCTTTGCTGACTCAACTCTTCAACGAGTCATATAGTGAGTTATATTATTAAAAAAATTGCCACATAGGATTTATGGCCAAGAACGCCGGATTTGGCACTAAGGTATCCCACTTTTTTTTTTTTTTTAAAGTGACACTTGAGTGTAACTTTTGTAACTTTTGACACTTAAGATCATTTTAAGACTTTAAGTGTTCTCTCGTGTCAAGTTTTGGCATTTGTACAGTTCTTTTGCCATTTCTTAACTGATGTTCGAACACTATCTAGCTGATAAATGCTCATTCAAGTTCTCTCACATCACTTATTAAACTAACAGTCTTCGTTTACCTAATAATCTATTTTATTTTATTTGGTCAAACCTAATAGTCTCTTCTTCTTCCTCCTCTTCTTCTTCTTCTTCTTCTTTGTCAAAAAGAAATTTCCATTCATTACCAAATTGATACATGAAAGAGAATCTCAAAAGTCACAGTAACAAAACAAATCTATAGATCTCCAAAATAAACGAAAAACCAAAAATCAAGGTGTTTCAACTGAGCATGATTGGCAAAGATCATCACAAGCTTATCCTTCAAGAGCATATCTATAATGGCAGAGATCATCACAAGCTCGTCCTTCAAGAACAGATCTATAACTAGATTCAAGCGAAAGGATTAGTGGCCAAAACTTGTGTGATGCAAAAACTTACATATTGTAGTAAGAACCTGTATAGAGTTTGGGACAGAAATGGAAAAAGAAAAAGAAAGTAAGGGTTAGAACCTAAGTAAATGACTACACGCAAAATTGTAACATGCACTCGGTGCATGTGAAGTGCATGTGAACCCACTTAATGCTACTGCCAACTAGAATGCATGTGAACCCACTTAATGCTATTGCCAGCCATGAGATCCTGTGGCGCCACATGGAATCAATACGTAGAACATTTTGGTTGTAATAGTGTCTATTATATTCCATGCTGAATGCCCATTACAGTTTTTGTATGCAGCAATATTTGTTATAGCATAATTCGTAGTACAGCCAAAACTACATTAAATATCCACGTCTTTCTCTTGCACTCACTCTATCTATGTTAGATTATTATTCCAAATTATGACTAAATTTGTTGAATTATTTATATATAGTAATAATATTATTTTATTTATTGACGACATAACATATTATATTTTTTGACATAATCATATGTTATGTCGTCAATAAATAAAATAATAGATATAATTGTAAACAGTGGATGTTATAATAATTATGTTATCTATGACACAAATATTGGTTTATATTAAATTTATAACAATAACTAGCATCATATTAGTTGCCTCCTGTTAGGTGCAATTATCTAAATTTCTATAATCAAATAGTTTATTATCTATATACAATGAATAATCATTACTGATTATATTAATCAATGCTCAAAAAATTATAATTGTTATTTCAATAATATTTTTAACTATGTAATACATAATATTCTTTTAATTGGACATATTAAACGATTAAATTGGAGTCATAATAAATGAAAAAAATGTTTACCCCTTATTTTATATGTGATTCATACAACAAATAGGATAATAGATACTATAATACTTAAATCAAAACAATGTACTAATTAATGCAATAGCCATTACGCTACAACTTATTCCATTGCTACATATGGTTGATACAAAATGGACTCAGATTATTCGGGTGTACGGACGCAAGACTTTCTCAAACTACCTTCCTTCTAGTCATATTTGTAGAATGTTGTGGAAATCGGCTGATGATTGATGGGATCTTTTTGCAGAAGGTGCATCTCGTTTGGGGCGAGAATGACAGGATCTTCCCTGTTGAAGTAGTCAAATCACTGAAAGAGTATGTTTACAGATTTCCAATTAATAGTTCGTCAATCAATTTATATTCATTTATTTATTAATACTAAAGTTTTAATGCGGAAACCATATTGTCATATCAGCATGTCTTTGCTGCTTCCTTTTGCTTGATTATCTTCCATCGTGAAGAATAGAAGCCATGTCTTGGCATAAACTTTAACCGCAGTTTTTATTTTGTCCAATTTTAGTTTGCAATTAAGACAACTCGTTAGATTGCATATGTTTGTAACAGAATTTTAAGAAATGAATTTTGACATATAAAATCAATTTACGACAATGACTGTAACTTTTCTTTTGCACGGTTTGCAGACCTAATAAAGCTATCATATGTTCTATGTGAAATTGCATGAAGCTAATTGGGAAGTATTGATACACTTGTAACAATTTATATATCTTATTGGTACTTGGTTCACTGATAATTTCCCGTTAAATAGGTCTCTCTCTCTCTCTCTCTCTCTCTCTCTCTCTTTCTCTCTCTCTCTCTCTTTTCCGATCCGATATCTATTATTGTAAATAGACATTCTTAAAAGATGTTGTTTGCTCCACTGGGTTTCCGTTCAATTATTTTCGGCAGAGATTTGACTCGTTCGGTTATGTTCTTTTGGACAGAAATTTGGGAGATAGTGCGACACTGGTATGCATTGAGAAAGCAGGCCATTTGGTTGCATTGGAGAGACCTTTCGTCTACAATAAATGTTTGAAGAAAATTCTGGCCTCTATTTACAAAGCTGGACACATAAAATAGTTGAGTCGCAGAATATCTTCTGATGACTACTATGACAATTAGTAGAATAATTTGTTAAAAGGATTACAAATATCGTCAATTTGGTGTGCATCTTGATGAATTTGTTTTTGTTTTTTTTTTTAAGACACATGCACTTAATTATCGCAATAAATAACAATTCTATTTGGTTGCAATCTTGCTTTCGAAGCAAATCTCAGCCACATTGCTTCTTTGGTTGCTTCTGTTGCTGCAATGTACTCTAACCCTAGTGTTCGATGTCGAAATTATGTTATGAATTTGCTTTACTATATAAAAGGAATATAGAGAGAGACAGAGGAATAGTGGTGGCAGATGACTGTTTATTGTCACTGTCCGCCGCGAGGATGAGGTCACGGTAGAGAGGGGGCTCTGGAGGCGGAGGTAGCTTGGTTGTGGATTTGGCTAGGTGATTATCACAGGCGGAGTCAGACCAGACCTATGGTGTTGCAGGGGAGAGGCTGCACACTGGTCAGGATTGAGGGGCTAAAGAGGGAGAGGCTGATTTGGATTTTCTAGACAAAACCTCGTTTTTCTTGGATTAGTATCATGATGATATTATTGTTTTTAAATCCACATTAGTTTGTTGACGTGAGAATGTTATATTAAATGATTAACAGTGACTTGGAACAAAAGGTTAACCGAGAATTTATATGAGATTTGAGTGAAAGTCAGTGATTTTTTAATATAAAAAGAAACATAATTTGAACTGAACATAAAATTGAAGAATATTTAGGATTTAAGGTGAAACAAACTATGTTGTTTCTAGAAAAAATCTTGTGATATAAATTGGTTCTTTAAAAATTGACGGTAGTGCAATTTTTTTTTTCTTTTAAGTAAATGGACATCCTAGGTAAATACACGTACTAACAAAGATGGCGGGACAACGGGGAGAAAGGTAGTAGAGTATGGGTTAGACAGTACTGAGAAAATTTTAGATGAGTCATTCTCTATGTGGGCTTTATGAAAAACCACACAAAATTTGACATATAATCCAGGCCCCACACTGAGATAATTTAAAATTGGGAAAATATTATAAATGGTTCATGAACTTTTATCTAATGTTAAATTTCATCATTGAGCTTTCGATTTGCTCAATTTGGTCCCTGAACTATTAACAAATGTTCAATCTAGTCATTCCGTTTGTTCAAACCGTTAAGTAATGACGTGGAGCATTAATTGATGATGTGAAACTAAGTTGGATTACTAGAATTATGAGTCAATATATCTTAAAAAAGGAAAACAAATTAGGGGTCAACTAGAGATGAGAGCATTGATTACAAAAGCAAAGAGAACAAGTGGTTTTGTATCTCTTTCTTGGATGGTGGCCACAATTTAACCCGTTTTAAAGGTAATTTCCATGTGGATATTCCACATGTCTTTTTCTAGTTTATTTTATATTTAAAAGACTAAAATTCATGTAAGCCAATTTCGTTAACTTCAACTAACGAAATGACAAAATTTGTCAATTTTCAAATAGTCAGGGACTAGATAGAACATTTATTAATAGTTTAGGAACCAAATTGAGCAAATCGAAAGATCGGGGATGAAATTGAACATTAGATGAAAGTTCAGTGACCAAATTGAGCAAATTGAAAGTTTAGGAATGAAATTGAACATTAGATGAAAGTTCAGGGATCAAATTGAGCAAATCGAAAGCTCGGGGATGAAATTGAACATTAGATGAAAGTTCATGGATTATTTGTGACATTTTCCCTTTTAAAATTTTATGCTTCCCTCTCTTCTGTCTCTCTAACCTTCTCTCTCCTTGTAGACCATCTCTTTCCTCTCTTTTCTCTCTCTCCTCTTGTTCTCCATTCCAATAGAGGAGAAGAACAATATTGTGAGGGGTTAAAAAATAGTTCTGTGCTTTTTCTCTCGTCATTGCACCTCTCTTCTAGCAAACCATGACACCGACGCCCCTCTGCCTCCATTGGTTGCCTCCGTTGGCCCCAACCTTGACGCCGACGTCAACGCCACCGATGCCTCCATCATCACCTCCTAAGCCTCGTCGTCACGTTTTTACCTCACTCTCGTGACCTCCACTCCTCTCTCTCTCTCTCTCTCTCTCTCTCTCTCTCTCTCTCTCTCTCTCTCTCTCTCTCTCTCTCTCTCCTCCACGAAGTGCCTTTGCTTGCCAACACTAACGACCCTCTGCTTGTGTTTTTGCCTCCCTTTCCGCGAGCGGAGGGCACTCTCTCTCTCTCTCTCTCGTTCTCTCGAAGCACCCCTTGCTCTTGAACACGGCGTCAAGCACCCCTTGCTCTTGAACACGGATGCCGCCATTGCCACCACCTCCCCGAACCCCATCATCACCTGTCGTAGCCCCATTGGTGGCTCCCATACTAGGCAGGCACACTTTTTGATGAAATACTCTTACCAGCTAGACCAATTGATAAATGGAAATTGGGATTTGAATGAATATTTTGAAAAGCAGTTTGGCTTTTTAGTAGTTGGTCATTGCTGTTTTGAATGATTGTTGATGATAAGCAAAGCTTCTCTTCTCTGAGTGAAATGGGTCTTCCATTGACTAAAGTTTGAAAGTTGCTTTGGTATTGGATAGAAGTGGCAAATGGGTGGGTCGGATTGGGTATGCGTCGGATCGAAAATGGGTCAACCTATATTTGACTCATTTAACCCGTTTTAACCCATATTCTTGTAGTGTAAATCTAGTGACCCATACCCAACCTATACCCGACTCGACCTATATTGCTAAAACCCACTAATATTATAAAAAAAAAAACCCACACTCACTTTAAGCTATATGCTAATTGGATAAAAACCTCAAATTAAATTAAAAAATAGTAAATAAAAAAATGTTTAAAAAACCTATAAATTAAATTAAAAAATAGTAAATAAAATAAAAAATGTTAAAAAACCTATAAATTGAAATATTTATGAAGAATTAGACTATGCACATGCTTCTCTTATTTAAAGTGAGCATACTATTGAGCAATTGAAAATTGTAACATGAAACTAAGTATTAGCTATTTGAACACTATCTAATGAAACATCTGCGAAGGCAAGAATGAAAATGGTCTTTTGCAAGTTGGATTTACGCGAGCTTCATCAAATCTGGAATTGAAAGTAAACGCTTCTCTTAATAAGAATCTCATTTGCTCGTTCAAAGAAAATAATTCTATAGCTACATTTGTAATTCAAACAAAATTGTCCACTCTCCTGAAAATCTTGGAAAGACAGACAAAAAGATGTAATGCTCAGAAACTTCTTCACATACAGTTATCACCCTTCCCTCCTTCCAGACTAAGTCAACTTCATATAGGTTAACCAAGTGCAGAACATGACCAAGTCCCAAATATGAAGATATCTTCAATTTTGGAGGTAGAAAATTCTAAACTTGATACCAATTTCAGTTCTTTTTTTTTTTTTTTTGGACTGGAGGAATCGCCACCAGCCGACAGTCGCAACGTAAACCCAGGTGACATTAGTGTAAGACCCACCACCACGGTGTCACGCTTAAAAGTCCTTAACGACAATACTGGGGTTCAAACTTCTCCCCTTCGTGAGGGGGAGAGAGCCCAAAGCCAGCGCTGCTGCTACGGGCGGTGGTATTATAGTTCATCTTTTAATAATGAAACAATGTAAAAATGTTCACACGGACTAATTAAGCATAGTACAACTTGTTTATGGTTGGCCACCCCTAATCAGCTTCCTAAACTGTGAAAGCTTCTACAAATATTTGCAATTTACCAAGAAGTCAACTGCCATATTAGAGGAAAAACATGGTACAAGTACAGAGAAGGCACCTTATAACCAAAAAGCTTACAACATGCCCGTTGAAACACTGAAGTTTGGTTTGCAAAGACAATCTTGTACCTATGCCATATTGTATCATCCATGAGACAATGAATATGGAATATTGAGAACAAACGTATCATGTAACACAAACCTTTCTTCATGCTTCTCAAGTGTTGCAATTTGTTCTTTCAGCTGAGTTATCTTTTCATATATTTGGCAATCAACATATTTTGTAGCATTGCCTACAATTTACATGTGCAGCAACACAACAAGAACAAAAGAGCATTTAGTTATGCACCACCAAGCTATAGCTTTTCAAATAACGTAAAATCATTTACAACCCCCAATCAAAACTTCATCATATTGAATGTAATAGGCACATGAATTTCATTATTATGTTGCATCAACATTTAATGTTCGAACATATATATATATATATCCGTGCGCGCACACACACATACACACATACATATCAGCACATTGTTAAGAACCTACAATATTGCAAGAACAGGACAAAAACCATTTTAACATGTTAGTCTGAATCTGGAGACAAAAGAGATAATTTAATAGTGAACTTTACAAATAAAAGAAAGTACCTAATGCAAATAGTCTTGGAAGTTGACAATGAGAGACTCGTCCTCAAGATCTTCCTCAGGCGGAACTCCAAATAACCAATCTGGTGCATAGCTCAACCTCCACATTTTAGGCGAAAGGTTACTACGATATTTGTTGACACCTAAATTTTTGCATAAAAAATGGGTTAATTTACCCCAAAAAATAAAACTTTTGCATAACATATAGTTTAGAAACATTTTATTTTATTCCATTTTTTAAATTGGACCGACAGTGAGCATTCATTTAGGTGAGATTTTTCACATATTCAGATAATATACACCGAGGGGTATATTCTTGGATAGAAAGGAAAATTTTGGATGGAATATTTAAAAAATACAAAAGAGAATATCGAGCGGGGTGCAATGATATATTTAGCGTATTATGCACAAGCTAAATTGAAAACAAAATATGCCACAAAGATTTAAATTTTTCCCTTATAAAAGGTGTGGTGCGTGTATAGATATAGGAGGAGAAAATTCGAAAAAAAAAATTGAGAGCAAAAATGTGGAGAGGTTGATTTTTTTAGTGGAATTTCGAAAAAGGAGAAGGGGAAAGAGTGTATAGCATCGAGAAAAAAAAAAGGGAAACCCTAGCCGACTATTCATCTTCTTCGGAGGCCCGACCACGCCGGCGACCACGCCGGCATCGCGATGCCAGACACCATCGCGCCTCGCCACCTTGCCGGTCCGCTCACCTTCGCCACGACACGCCGTCTACTTGCGACCCAGCTCCGACGTTCCCTGATCCAGCCGAGCCCCACTCGTCGTCTCCAAGTCACTCCCCTTCTCTACAATTGAAATATAGGAATACAGGAGAAAAGTAAATATGCAATTGAATGTAAAAGTACAATAAAGGAAAAAGTAACTAGTCAAATGTGTCTTCGATAGTTGATTTTGGCCAAAGGATCCTTTACATGAGTGCCTCTTTGGCTATTTATCGTGAGAGTTTACGAGTAGCTACTCTTCAACGGTTAGCGCTTCAATTTTGAATTATTTTGGAAGCTTCAGCTGTCACGACCCCAACTCTATCTCCAGGATCCTTAGTGGCAAGGGTTACTTTTGCGATATCCCATGCTCGTTGCCGTCCCGATTCTTTTTATCTCCTTATCGTACACATGCAAAAACGTAAATAAACGACTCTCTGGACAAGCAATAGCTAGAAGATTGGGACCTACATCACGCATAACACACTAATTTATAATAGTACTTTTACAAGCCCTTTTTCTACGGGCTCTCTTTTCTTTTTACATCACAATACAAGTTTTTCACATAGGCCAAGGGAAATCCTATCTCCTCTAGCGTGACTGCAACTCCCAAAACTAACGTGAGACTTCCATGCCTATAAGACTGAAAGATGAAGGATGAGTTTTGGAGAAACTCAGTAAATAAATTCATAGTTATCTACTAGAAAAGCATCTCATCATTGTTAAAGCCTAACAAGTACAACACTCACAAATAGTATCAACGCATAACTTAGAACTCATGGCAATTATTTTCACCCCGAAGATTTGGAGACACTATTTGTGCAGAGAAAGATTCTAGATCTTCACAGACCATCAAAGTCTCAAGTACCTATTCTTTCAGAAGGAGTTGAATATGAGACAGCGCCGATAGATGAAACTTTTGAAAGACTACGATTATGATATTCTATATCACCTAGGAAAGGTGAATAAGGTCACCGATGCTTTGAGTCGAAAATCTTCAATTGCTTATATGTTGGTTAAGGAGTGGAACCTAATCAAGAGAGCTCGAAATTCGGTATTCAAATTTGAGGTGGGCTACCTTTCGAACCTTGTGGCCACACTCAGAATTGAACTGAATGTCCAAATCAGAATCAAGCTACTTCAGCCTACAAACTCAGATGTTCAAAAGATTCTACAAGAGCACACTGAGAAAAAAAAACCGACTTTTATATCTCTGAGGATGGAATACTAAGGTTCCAAGGACATTTGGTTGTACTTGACGATGTGGAGCTTAGAGAGGATATCTTATCAAAAGCACATCATAGCAGTTACAACATTCATTTTGGTAGTACCAAGATGTATAAGAATCTGTGTCAACATTATTGGTGGTCAGGTATGAAGACAGACATTGCCAAGCATGTCGTCAAATGTTTGACATGTTAGCAGGTTAAAGCTCAGCATTGCAAACCGGGAGGACTTCTACAACCTCTTGAGATCCCAAAGTGGAAATGAGAGCATGTCACGATAGATTTCATGACCGGCCTATCGAGGAGTCAAAGAGGCAATGATTCCATTTGGGTAGTGGTCGATAGATTGACCAAGTCAGCTCACTTCATTGCAGTTCGAAATGACCTAAAATTGGATAGACACGTAGATCTATATGTGTGTTAGGTAGTTCGTTTGCATGTAGTGCCGATTATGATAACTTTAGATTGAGACCGAGATTTATAGCCACTTTTTGGAACAACTTGCAGAGTGCTCTAGGTACAAAGTTACAATACAATACGACATATCATCCTAGACGGATGGTTAGTTTGAGAGGACAATTCAAACCCTCGAAGACATGTTGAGAGCTTGTGTACTAAATTTTAAAGGAAGTTGGGAAGAACAGCTTCACCTAGTGGAATTCACATACAACAATAGTTATCAGCAGAGCATTTAGATGGTTCCCTTTGAAGCGTTGTATGGCAGGGTGTGCATGACACTAGTATGTTGGGATGACATTGGGGAGAGAAAGATCACAGGTCCATAGTTGGTTCAGCAGTCAGTGGATGTCGTTGTAGTGATCAGAGGTAGATTAAAGATTGCTCAGAGTCGTTAGAAAAGCTACGTAGATAAGCGTCGAAGGCTTTTGGAATTCCTAGTTGGTGATCACATTTTTCTGAAGGTGTCATCAATGAGAGGAATTTCGTGCTTTGGCAAGAAAGGAAAACGGAGTTCAAGGTACGTAGGTCTGTTTAAGATTCTTGAAAGAATCGAGACTCTAGTGTATCGTCTTGCGTTGCCGTCAAGATTGGTGCAAGTGTACGATGTCTTTCACATGTCGATGTTGAGGAAGTATTAGCCTGACCTGACCCACATGCTTAATTTCAAGGAATTGGACGTGGATGACTGAGTGTCATATGTTGAAAGCCCGGTCTAGATTGTAGATAGAAAAGAGCAAGTTTTGCGTACAAAGACCATTCTGATGGTCAAAGTGGTTTGGCAATACCACGGCACTGAAGGAGCAACTTGGGAGAGCGAAAAGTTGATGAGACAATTGTACCCCCACCTTTTTTCTTAAAGACTATAATGATTTAAATTTTGAAAACGAAATTTTTATAAGAGGGAAAGAGTTGTACCCCCACCTCAGAAATTAAAAGTTCTATCATGTCACAAGTCATTTTAGAAACGTCGACTCATCTTTCGAGGAATTTTCGATGAGTTTGAAATTTTTACGGAAAATCATTTTGGACAACTCGGAAAACGAATGGAAATTCGGATTGGCTAAATAGAAGAGATTTTTGGCCTCTGGCTAAGTTAATTGGTGAATGGAAGTTGTGTGGACTTTTTCTTCATCAAAATTGGACCTCAATCAGAAAAGTTTGTTCAGAAAATCGGATTCCGAGAAAAATGAATTAGAATTCGGAATTGAAAGAAATAGCCGTTTTTGTTGCTCAAGACTTGTTGTTTGGGGGAAATTTGGTGCAAGAAAGCAAGTGAGGATCAAGTGCTTTAGCTAGGGGATTTTTGGGGACCAAATTGGATTAAACAAGAACAATTGGAACCAAGATTTTTGAGTTATAGGATTTTTTTCTTTAATTTTTCTATTTCCTTTCCCTTCGGCCACCCACGTTCCCTCTCTCTCTCTCTCTCTCTCTCTCTCTCTCTCTCTCTCTCTCTCACTCGCACTAATCCCCCGCCCCCAAACTGTTGTCCCCTCTCTCTCTGCCATGTCTCACTTCTCTCCCATTATCTTTGACTTTTTAGTCATCTTTATCTTCTCCCCCACGTTACTGAAGCCACCCTCTCTCCTTTTCCTTCTTTCTTTCTTTTCTTTTATCATTTGCTGCACATTCATCCCCTTTTGGCCGACACACAAGCCCTCCATCTCTCTCTTTTGTTCAACCGCCCCTCTCAACCAATTCGGCAGCTTCTTTTTCATTGGTTTCTTTGTCGTTGCTGCCTCACATTTGCAAAGGGACCTCCGCTAGTCACCCCTCATGTTTCTAGCAATTTGGTTTAGCCTCAACAATCATGGAAATCCAGCAGCATCGTGAGGCTTTGCAGGCCAATTTTTGGGCCTGATTCGTGCCCCGTTAGCATCGCCGTTTTAGAGCTTTTCGTTCCTCGTCGCGTCCACGTTGTTTTGATCCAAGCATATTGTTAATTAGGTGAGTTTAACTCACTATTCCTCGCTTAGTAAGTTAATGACGTTTAAGGGTTGATTAGTTTAGACTAAGCTTGGTTTAATGGATAATTACAACGGTCTAGTAAATTAGTTAATTATCGATGCATGTTAGGTGGATAGTTTAGTGTAATTAGGGCCTGGACAAACTCTAGTATTTATCTAGAGTAGTTCGGAAATTTTTTGAGTTCGTCTCAGCTTCCAATTAGGCTTTTTCGGGCCTAAGTTGCATTTTTGATATTTATTTATTATTTTTGTAATTAATTAATTAATTAATTATTTTCCGAAAATTAGATAGGAGTAGCTGGTGACCAGAATTTTATACTAATTGTAGTGGTGTAATTTGTTTATTTAATTGAGCTCTAATTTGTACTGATTGTGTGTGATTTGTGAATTTGAGAATTTATTCCTAAATTTATTTAATTTCAGTATTTAATTAGAAGATTACCAGGTATCGGTTTACAGCGTCAAAAACATTTTTATAGACTATATAAATGGTGGGAATTTTGAAAGTAAAGATATTTTATTTTTGGCTAAGGTCGACTGTGTACCTACACATAATTATTTTATTAGGTACCCTTAATATGAGGAAAATAGGCGAAGATGTCTTGTTAATTGAGTAATCAAGTTGAGAAGTGTAATGTTGTTGGCAGAGGGTAAATAATTGTGTGATGTTGTGGGTTAGATCAAGAAAACCAATGAACTTGAAATCGGTTGTGCTCGCTGAGCCGTAATTCTGCATTACCACCGAACTTAGATTCGGTTGTGCTGTTGAACCGTAATTCAGCATTACTACCAAAGTATGGTTGTGTCCATTGGACCGTAATTTACCATCAAATTTGGAATTGGTTGTGCTCATGGAGCTGTAATTTAGCACTACCATCAAAGATTTAGTATGTTGTGCTCACTGAGCCGTAATTCAGCATTACTGCCAAAGATTTAGTAGGCCGTGCTCACTAAGCAGTAAGTCAGCATTGAGTTTAAATAAATGAGATGAATGGAGAATGGTCTTGTTAGAATGTAATCAACTGAGTCGATTGATTGATGATTCGATCTGAATTCTTGATTGATGTGATGATGTGATTCGATGATTGTTTATTGAATTGACTTGTAAGAAGGAACTGAGGCCAAGGTAAGCCCTTTGATTCGTGATTGTGCTTAGGCAACCATTTGGGCGTATTTTCTTCATAATCGAGTCTTAGGGGGTTGAACTTGCTAAGACATAATATCACCCCATCGTGGGATATCATTTTCAGGTCCCTAGTTGATTGCAGTGGAGGACTTGAGGCGCGGAGTTTAGAAGGTGAAGCCCGAAGAATTGATGATCCTGTCTGACTAGTTAGTCATAGGACAATCCTCTTTTGTTGAAAGTCGATTCCTTTTTGTAGGCTTTTGTGTTTTGAGAAAAATGGGCCCTACTTTTCTATCTTATCTTGTTGTTGTTTGGGGAGTTATTAATTTTTTCCGCATGTGTATTAAAATGAATGGTTCAGCAATGCTTCCTAAGACATCGCTAATTTATCGACCAAGCAGGGATGAGCATGTACTCGGAGGATCGAGATGTGACACTTGAAGGCATGCTTATTTTGTCGTGTGTGCCATGAGTTCTTACACTACTCTAATAAACATGCTGGGAATGATCCTTGGTTCGTAACTTGAACTGATCACTTAGCATCAATCCCCGCACCGGACAAGGCTTGAAAATGGTATGACTTAATACCGATCCAAGACCTCGAGGCTTGGTTACACCTCCCTTTAGTGACGATCCTAAGCTTGATAAACCTCGACTCCAACCCGATGTGAATACATATGTATCGAGAATGACCCTCGGCTCACAGTTTTATTCAACACCAAGCACAAAGTCCCCGCATTGATCAAGGCATGTCTTGGTGCCTTACCAAGATCTTGTGGATTTGGGTGATCCCCGTACTGATCAAGGCATAAGATTGACACACCTCAATGTCGATTTAGGACCTTGCAGCCTTAGGCGATTCCCGCACCAAGCGAGACTTGGACTTGACATCCTATTTATACCGAAACCAAGGCATTGTGGCTAGGGCGGCTTTGCTTGCGATGAAATCAATCCGAATGAACCTTGATTCCATTCCAAACATACACGATTCAAGCACATGGCATGTCCATAACAAATAAGATCAAACAAAAGACATTGCACACTATCCATGGATTGACGGGTGAGCACTTAACTAGTCTCAACAATGGGATGTATTTCCTTAGAAGAAAAGGAGGAATCTTACTTACCTTGCCAAACTTGAGAACCAACCTAGATAGCTTGGAAGGTTGAGGATGCGAGGCCGAGAGAAAGGAGAAGGGGGAAGGGGGGTAGGCATGAATGGCAAGGGGTTCCAATGATGAAAATGAATGGGGGCTCCTCCTATTTATAGGCACCAATTTCATCATTCCTCATCCAAATGGCCCAATCATATTTCTTGGAATTGTACGGCTATGGCATTGAGGTGGGAAGCCTAACTTGCAAGGTGTCATGTCTATTTTTTAAAAGGTGGCACACCTAATGGCTTAATGTAGTGACTTGTTTCATTCCCATTGGACCATTTATACAATGCCATCATGACTTGTTCTCTAAGGAAAATCTTATGGTAATGATGACCTTATTTTTCATGGACACCTAAGCCAAGGACTCACAATTCGCATTAAATGCTTAAATTTAGTTAATCATGGGGTTTAGATATTTAGCACATGCCTAAATTCAAGAACTTGCTTTCTAAGTTTTGGCCTTCTAGAATATTCCATCAAGTTCTATTCTTATCGGTCCACTTAAGCCCTTGAGTCATTTGCTTCTTCCCCAAGGAAAATCTTGAGCCATCATTATCAAATTTTCAAGTAGACACCTAAGCTTATGAAGTGGAGATCTAACGGCCTAATGTAATCATTTGAAGGTTTGTTTGTCTCTTTTTTATTGGGCCACATGTGCGCCATCCTTTTCTTGACCATCAAAGATATCTTTGACCTCATCATGGCCTTTGAAAAGTCAAAGGACACATCAACCCCTTCATTTAATGAAGGTGTTATAGAGTTTTATCTAATTTGTCATTTTCTTCCTTAAGAAGGTGGTCCGGAGAATTCCATCGTTTACGTTGGTTCCGAGGCCAGAAAATGGATGATTAGGTATGCCTCGAAAAACCAAATCACGTACACCCAATGTTCGGCCATCACGCCCCATGCTCGCTCAAACCATTCCTTTGGACGGTCAATTTGCCTAAAGGGTCAGTTGTCCTTCAATCGATTCAAGGCCAATCCTAAGGCTACTCATGGCCTAGCACTAAGCCAAGGCATTCATGGACCTTAGAACTAGTGATGGAATAGCTGGGTGGAATAGTTGGGTCTATCCTTGAGCTCATTCTAGTCGACACCTGATCCATCCGTATGGTTCATGGTTGGTGCATTACGAATCCACGATTGAACATCACCAATTCAACATTCCTTTCCGATCACTAAAAATTAAATAAGCGAATGATGCATGTTTCGGTTGGAAGACGATCATATTTGGTCAAGTTGAATTGTCCGTGTATCTAGGTATTGTCGGGCGGAATCACCTGCGGTCGGACACTACGACTGGTCAGATCAACCCATGATCATCTGTTGATCCAAAATCACCCTGTGACTAATCCTCATGATCAAAAAGTTATCTTATGAGCTGATGATCCTATCCAATAGGTATGGCTGATAGAAAATTCACGACCCACACCTCGACCAGTTCGTGGCCAGTCGGTCGGACCATGACCGATCCTTGATTTCTTACTGATCGAATTGATTGATCCCATGGCCAATGGCCCATGGTCGATCCATTCAAGATCTTATGGCCGATCCTTACAAGGTCGGAATCGAAGATGTTACGTTAGCTCCATAGCGATAACCGATTTGCATTGTTTGATTACTCTTGTTCACTTTTGAAGCCCGGTAAGTCAATTTTGGTACCAATAAATGCCCCCTTTAAAAGAATTAAAGATACTTTAATCTTTTTAAATTGTCTTAATGATTGTATCCGTTGACCTTTTCATCTTAGTTTTCGTGAAATGTTGTTTTGGCTTCTAGTCTTTCGTTTGCAATCTGATGCCTTTAGGGCTCTGAACCCACATCCTTTTTGAATCACTCATAACTTCTTTTTCTTTAAAAATACACAGCTCCTGACTTTTGGCCTTGTTGCTTTCAACGCCATTGAACCTTGCTTCCAAGATTCGATTTTTGTTCTTTTCTTTTGTCATATTCACCTTCTCTTGGCCCCTTCTTGGTCCTATTATGTCTCGATCATACGGATACACTTTCTTTGCTTGTTTTGAGCAACTCAAATCACTAGAGTGCGTGGATAACGTCTACCTATTGCCTTAGAGCTCTCTAGAAGAGGCAAGCGACGAAATAATTCTTGGGCCATGTCTACAAACATTGGTACCTCCTCCTTTCCTTTATGAATATTTCCCTTAGCACATAGAAGAACCCCTTTCGTTCCAAAGGGATCATCTTTTGGAGTATGTCTAGAGTCCCGCTTCTCAAAAGCTTAGGGCTTTCTATCCTTTTGGTCAAGTCTTCTTTGAATGGTATTTTAGACTCAAATATGCTAAACACGAGGTATGGCGCAAAGCTTGAATCGACAAAGCCTTAGAGTTTTGTACCTTCGACCAGAAGCTTAACCATAAACTTTT
This sequence comes from Eucalyptus paniculata subsp. matutina, assembly GCA_017140255.1. Taxonomy (NCBI): domain Eukaryota; kingdom Viridiplantae; phylum Streptophyta; class Magnoliopsida; order Myrtales; family Myrtaceae; genus Eucalyptus; species Eucalyptus paniculata. The sequence goes on along the minus strand of CM029444.1, from coordinate 19,388,477 downwards.
GGGGAGCCTTGCAAGTTTCCGGTTACCTTTAGTCAATTGTTTCTTCCTTAAGTCTAGCTCTATGTTGGTAACCCTTTTGGATGTGTATGCTATCACCGACCTAAGTCCATATGGTGATGACACTAACATCATTGATCCTTCAACTTGCCCCTCGTTTTTTTTTTTTCTACAAGGTGCAAATCTTTCTTATACCCATTTTCAAGGGATAAGTGTTCCAGAAGTCCTACAACTTGTCACAAAAATGCATTTCAATCCTAAAACTTGCAAAAAGTGCATTTAAGTCCTAAAGCTTGTCAAATTGTTTCAAACGAGTCCTAAGATCAACGCCGTTAGCCTTTTCCGTTAAATATGCTGACATGGCATTTTAAATACATTTTTTTATTTTCCACGTGAATTTTTTAATTATTTTTTAAAAAAATTAGATTTAAAAACTAAAAAAATCAAATTTATTCATTTTATCTTATTTTTACCAAAAATTTTTTAGAAAAAAAGTTAAAATATTTATTATAAAAAAAAACAGCGGCTCCTCCCCCGCCACCGCGGCCGCCGCCGCCATCGCATGTTGGAGGGGCCAGGCAACGGTCGCCAGCCCTGGGCGGGGGTGGCCGGGCCTCGCCGGCCCCCCTGTGAGGGCCGGCGACGACTCACCCAGGGGGGCCCCCCGCGAGGGCCGACGGGCCCAAATCGAGGCACCCTCGCTTAGCTCTGGGTCCGCCGGCCCTCGCGGGGGGCCCCCCCTGGGTGAGTCGTCGCCGGCCCTCATGGGGGGGCCGGTGACCGTCGGCCGCCCTGGGCGAGGCCTCATCGGCCCTCGCTTGGGGCCAGTGAGGCTCGCCCAGATCTGGCGATCCTCGCCGGCCTCGAGCGAGGGCCGACGAGGCCTCGCCCAGGGCGGGCGACGGTCGCCGGCCCTCGCCTGGAGCCGGCGAGGCCCGGCCACCCCCGCCCAGGGCCGGCGACTGTCGCCCGGCCCCTCCGGTGACGGGCGGTGGCGGGGGGGAGAAAGCCGTGCTAATTTTTTTTTTTAATAATTTTAAAAATAAATTTTTTAACTTTTCTTTTAGTTTTTGTTGAAAATAGGATAAGAATAAATTTAATTTTTTTATTTTTTAAATCTATTTTTTTTTAAAAAATGGATAAAAATTAATTAAAAAATACACCTGGAAAATAAAAAATTATTTAAAATGCCACGTCAGCATTTTTAACGGAAAAGACTAACGGCGTCGATCTTAGGACTCGTTTGAAATAATTTGACAAGTTTTAGGACTTAAATGCACTTTTTGCAAGTTTTAGGACGGAACTGCATTTTCGTGACAAGTTGTAGGACTTCTGGAACACTTATCCCCATTTTCAAACTACCTACACTCATCGAACGAGTGATGTTGAAGATGAAGAGCACGTAGCTTTCCTCCTTAACTGGCCATCCAAGTTTGTCTTTTTCCATTATTCTCTTCAAGTGGCCCAAGAGCTGAGGGATTTGGCTTTTTATCTCTTGCAAGGCAAACATATAGCTATGGGTTGTCTTGCCCTAGCCGCTTTCTATCAAGGTTTAGGTTTTGCCTCCATTGCCATGGGCGTACCGATTGCTAGGTTCATTTATTGCCTCTTTTGGATTCTTCAAGTATGGATCGGACGATATTTCCTACCCTTGTACTCAGACTCCAAGAATCCTCTTCCGACAGAGTACAAAGCCAAGCGTTTTATCCTGAGAGCAAAGGAGCACAATTGTTAAGCTTTCTTCTCCGTTCTATCCTTGATGGGTCTTCATCCTTCCTCCATTTCCTTCGGTTGTTCTACTATGTTTCCTTGAACACCGACCATTTTTGCCCATTCTCTAGCTCTGATTTCATCTAGTTTTCTCTTTTGCCTGATCCAAGGATACTTAAAAACTCAGGCATTCAGTCTTGGTTGCATCTGATCTAATGTTGAGGCTATCTCTTAAAAGGAAGTTGAAGTCGAGTGTGGAGATCTATTCCCCTCGGTAATGTGCTTGACAGTTCGGGTTGTCTCGGCACATTCCAATTGTTGCCTCTTACTCTATGGACTTCTCTTTTGATGAGAAGCATTAGTCCATGGTAACCAAGGCATCTTGTTGATGTATCAAGACTACACGTTCTGTTTTTTTTTCTTTATTTTGTTTAGTCCAATTGTTGATGTCCTATTTTCTAGGAGTTAGTTAATTGTTGTTTTACTTGGTTAATCTTATCTTGTAGGAGCAGTTAGCTACACGTTTTTTAGCTGTTTTGTTAGTTTGTTTCCGATTTTGTGGACCAAGTAAGCTATTAGTGGGCAACATGGGTTTATGGTTAAGTTCTAGTATGTATTTTGAACATTTTTCAGTTTTCTGAACAAGACACATAGCTTCTGTTGTCAACTCCTTCTCTGTTCTTTAAAAAACAACATTGGTATCGAATCCTTCTTGATCTTAAGGGGTTGTGAGTGACTTGTGAGATTGATTAAGAGGTGTGTCTGCATCCATAGAAGTTAAAAGCAAGATAGAGGCAGGATCGAGTGGTTTTTCAGCAATGGCTCCACCAGCGTTTGATGGAGAAAATTATCAAGCCTGGGTAGCGAGAATGCGAGCCTATCTAGAGGGTTGTGATTTTTGGGAAGCTGTGGAATAAGATTATGAAGTTGCTCCCCTTCCTGACAATCTAACCATCAATCAAATCAAGTTTCATAAGGAGAGAACAACAAAGAAAGCAAAGGCAAAGTCTTGTTTATATGCTGCTGTCTCACCTGCCATTTTTAGTGGAATTATGGCTTGTGAATCAGCCAAAGCTATCTGGGACTTCCTCAAAGCTGAGTATCAAGGAGATGAGAGGATCAAAAGCATGAATGGGCTAAATTTGATCATAGAATTCGAGAGACTGCAGATGAAGGAGTTTGAGACAATTAAGGAGTATTTTGATAAGTTGATAAGCATTGCAAATCAAGCAAGAGTTCTAGGCACTGACCTCTCTGATAATAGGCTAGTGCAGAAGATTCTTGTCTCCTTGCCCGAAAGGTTTGAGGCAACCATTGCCTCTTTGGAGAATATCAAGGATTTGTCTTAGATCAAGTTGGCAGAATTGCTAAGTGCTCTGCAAGCATAAGAGCAGAGGAGGTTAATGAGGCTGGAATGAAGTACAGAAGGAGCTTTGCTGGCCAAAGAATAGCAGAATGTAGGAGGAAAAGTCAAGAAGTGTAAAGGGAAGAAAGGAAATGGCAGTAGTGGTTCAGAAGCTACTGCAGGAGAGAACAGTGCAGGAAACTCCAAGAACAATTAGGGAAGATATTCCTCATGTCAGTATTGTGGAAAAAAGAATCATTCACACTTTAGGTGTTGGAAGAGGCCAGATGTAAAGTGCAGAAAGTGTCATAAGCTTGGACACATTGAGAAGTTTTGCAAAGAGAAGAGAGATCAACAGCAGGGTGAGGTACATGCTATAGTCCAACAAGAGGTAGATCAATTGTTTGTTGCCTCTTGTTTCTCCTCTAGTACTCAATGTGACAGTTGGCTTGTTAATAGTGGTTGCACAAACCATATGACAAGTGATGAAACATTGTTTATAAACCTTGACAAGTCGTTGAAGTCAAGAGTGAGGATTAGGAATGGGGACTACTTAGAAGTGAAAGGTAAAGGGACTATAGCAATGGAGAGTTGTGCTGGAACTAAGTTGGTTTCTGATGTGATGTATGTGCCTAAAATTGATCAGAATTTGCTAAGTGTGGGGTAGTTGGTAAACACAAGAGGTTGGGGCACTTTCATCATAAAGGTGTGTTGTTCATGCAGAGGAATGAAATGGCAATTGGGTTACCAAGCCTGGAGGAGCAGATCACAAGGTGCAAAGCTTGTTTGCTAGGCAAGCAGATAAGACTTCCCTTCAAGTAATCCACTTGGAGAGCTATAGAGAAGCTGTAGCTGATTCATACAAATCTATGTGGACCACAAATGACTCATTTACTAAATGGCAATAGGTATTTCATTATTTTCATTGATGATTATACTAGAATGTGCTGGATTTACTTTTAAAAGCAAAAGTCATAAGTTGCTAGGGTAATTCTGAAGTTTAAGAAATGGGTTGAGAACCAAAGTGGCTGTAAGATTTAGGTCATTATATCTGATAATGGAACAAAATACACTTCACAAAGGTTTAATTCTTTCTATGAAGAGGTTGGAATTGAGCATCAACTTACTGCTCCTTACTCTCCACAGCAAAATGGAGTTAGTGATAGGAAAAATAGAACCATTATGGAGATGATTAGGTGTTTGCTATATGAGAAGGATCTACCAAAAGAGTTTTGGGCAAAAGTAGCAAACACATCAATTTCTGCTGAATAGACTACATACGAAGGTATTGGAGATGAAGACACCCTTTGAAGCTTGGTTTGATGTCAAGCCAATTCTAAGAAATTTGAAGGTGTTTGGCTATTTGTGTTTTTCTCATATTCCACAGGTCAAGAGAGACAAGTTGGGAGAGAAAGCTGAACTTGGGATCTTTGTTGGCTACAATTTAGTGTCAAAAGCTTACATGATCTATCAACCACAAATAGGGAAGGTGATCACTAGCAGAGATGTTCAGTTCCTAGAAGATGAGAAATGATACTGAACAAATGAGCCACAAGGCAAGCACAAAGAGGTCTCATTGGAACCTAACGAGCTAGTGGATGATGTTCCAGTTAGAGGAACCAGATCTTTCACCAATATATATATTAAAGGTGCGGTGTGGCTATTTTAGAACCTATAGGTTATGAGGAAGCTAAAGCGATCAGAGGTGGATGATGCAATGAAGGAAGAGTTGGCTATGATAGAAAAGAACCAAACATGGGAGTTAGTGGAGAGGCCTGAAGATAGGAAGGTGATTGGAGTAAAATGGGTTTTCAAGACCAAACTTAATCTTGATGGCTCAGTGAATAAGCATAAGGTTAGGTTGGTGGTGAAGGGATATGCACAAGTTTGGGCAGTTGATTTCTTAGAAACCTTTGCTCCCGTGGCAAGACTTGATACAATTAGAATGATTCTTGCTTTGGCAGCTCAACAAGGATGGAAGGTATATCAGTTAGATGTGAAATCTGCATTTTTGAATGGAGTGTTGCAGGAGGAGATTTATGTTGAGCAGCCAGAAGGCTTTGTCACACCAGGCCAAGAGGAGAAAGTTTATTTGCTGAGAAAGGCTCTCTATGGCTTGAGGCAAGCTCCCAAAGCATGATATAGTAAGATGGATGAGCACTTGCTAGGCCTAGGTTTCAAGAAAAGCCTTAGTGAATCCACTATATATGTCAAGAAGTTAGTATATGACTTAGTGGTGGTGTCTCTTTATGTGGATGCTATGCTGGCGATAGGGAGTAATAGTGCTCAGATTACTGCATTTAAGCAAGAGATGATGAAGATGGTCGAAATGACTGATCTTGGTGAGATGTCATATTTTCTAGGAATGAAGGTTAGGTAGACTAGAATGAAGTTTTTATCTTTTAGAAGAAGTATTTGAAAGAGATCCTAAAGAGATTCAACATGGAGAAATGCAAGAGTGTGAGTACTCCAATGGGTCATAAGGAAAAGCTTCAAAAGAAGGATGGATCAAAACATGCAAATGAAGGAGTTTATAGAAGTTTGATTGACTGTCTTAAGTATCTCATTGCAACTAGGCCAGACATCATGTTTCCTATAAGTGTCTTATCTAGATTTCTCAATTGTGCAACTGAGTTGCATATGGTAGCTACAAAGAGGGTGTTGAGGTACTTAAAAGGTACTCTTTCATATGGGATTAAGTTTTGTATAATTCAGGAGTTTAAGTTGTAGGGATATTCTGATAGTGACTGGGCAGGATTAATGGATGATATGAGGAGCACTTCAGGTTATTGCTTTACATTTGGGTCAGCATGTTTTTCTTGGTGTTCAAAGAAGCAGGAAATAGTGGCTCAATCAACTGTAGAAGCTGAGTTCATTGCAGCTATTGCAGTTGTGAATCAAGCATTATGGTTGAAGAAGCGGATGGATGATCTGCGTATGCAGTAAGAAGAAGACATATAAGTGTTTGTGGATAATCAAGCTACTCTGGCCATTTCACAGAATCCAGTATTTCATGGAAGAACAAAGCATTTTAAGGTCAAGTTTTACTTCTTGAGAAAAATGCAAAAGGCTAAAGAGGTGAAATTGGTGTATTGCAATTCAGAAAACCAGATTGCAAATATATTCACGAAGTCATTTCATGTTGGTCGATTTGAACTTCTCAGGGCAAAGCTAGGAGTGTGCAGTACTTGATCCAGGAGGAGAAGTTGATATATCAAGACTGCACGTTCTGTTTTTTTTTCTTTATTTTGTTTAGTCAGTTTGTTGATGTCCTGTTTTCTAGGAGTTGGTTAATTGTTATTTTACTTGATCAATCTTATCATGTAGGAGCAGTTAGCTGTACGTTTTTTTAGCTATTCTGTTAGTTTGTTGCTGGTTTTGTGGACCAAGTAAGTTATTAATGGGCAATATGGGTTTATGATGGTTAAGTTCTAGTATGTATTTTGAACATGTTTTAGTTTTCTTAACAAGACACACAGCTTTTGCTATCAACTCCTTCTTTGTTCTTTCCAAAACAACACATCCGACCCTTTTGTTTGTAGTCGCATGGTCACCCACAAGGTACTTTGTGACTATGCAACCAAGCAATTCAATCATGCTCTTGGTGTCCTCAAGAACTTTACCACTTAGTAGAGGACCTATCGAGACTCTCTTTTCGTTGATTACTTTAATGCCATTCTCGATAAGGTTACCTCCAGAAACCTTCCTATTGATGCAGCTAAACCTTCATCCAAGTTATCTTCTTCTCCACCTCATTGGGCACCAAAAATGGCTTTAGATCTAGGTACTATCCCTCTTCTTATCTTTGGGACTTTGGCCTTTATTATGTTATGGTCTTTAGCATTTTTTAATGCCATGTTTCCGGTGGCTTCTGAGCAAGCATCTACCCCTCGAACTAGGATGCATTCATCTAAATTCGTTCCTAAGGTTCAATTACATAGTTTGCACCACTAGCTTGTTTGACTTCTAGTTCTTCTGCTCCCAACATTGTTAATGCAGCATTATCATAGGTCCAAGGTCACTCTTCTGTTGGTGGTCTTACATCCTCAATTCCTCTTGTGGCTAAAGCTTCAACATCACCCTGCTCGAAACCATCAACTCTCTAAGCCCCACACCCCTTCCTATTGCAGAGCCTCCTTCTTCATCTTCTAATGGAGTGAGTGGACCTCTTCAGCATTAAAGGATGTTGGAGAAAACATCTTCAAGTGATTTTGATGATGTCCAAACTACCCTTAGTATATTACATACTATAATGTATGTAAGTGTTTAGACTAAAGGACTATGCCACGTCCATGGTGTGATTCATTGGAAAGAAGTTCACAAATATCTTGTTATGACAAACAACACCACTCAACCTAAAAGATCAGCTATTGATGATGTTTATATCGAAGCTGTAAAGGTTAGGTCAATGGTGAAGTAACAATCGAGTACATCTGATGATGTTCATTGGGTCGGCTAAGTAGCCATTAAAAGACCTAGATTCGTATAGCAGTAGAATCTAGATAAAACATGTAGCAAAGTAGCTAGGTCGTTTGATAGGTCAAATTGCAGTGAGAAGACAATGGCGGTTCCAATTTTTGGTTAGCTTGCAGAGGTTCAAGGAATGAAACTATATGGGCAGTAACTTCCTTAGACAGCAGCTCAACGAAAACTCTTCAATAGTTATCTATTTCCCTAATTCATCTTCAACAGATAGATTGAGGAAGAGTACAAAAAGAGAAGACTAAAGAGAATCGTGGGAGAGTATAATACACAAGATTAAGAAACTTACCTCCTATTGTTCTTAGCTATAAGTTCTATCGTACTATTTTGATATTTATGATGTTTGGCAATTGTGCAAAGAATTAAGTTTACAAGTATAAGAAAAGTAGCTGAGTCCAAATAGTGGTATCTATCGTGTAAAGGATCAATGCTAGGTGTTTATAACTTTTCAAGTAGATTGTTACCTAGATTCCTTATCACGAACATGCTCCTTTCATTATCGAGTCAATGACCGAACTAGACCTGAGAGAGGTTTCTCTTTCTCTTTCTGAGGCGATCGAGAGCATAAAGTGAGTTCTTCATGAGATCAGATCAACGCCTTCTATTAGACCTTCTAGAACTCTCCAAACTTATTGGACTTTTTGCAGATCCCTGGCTTGAGGTACAGGGCAAGGCGCTCTTGTGGTCATTTGGTTCTGACCCTATTTTTGCTAGGCATCGAGCCTTTCAAACCAGCTGCAACAAGTACTTTCCCTTTTTTCCTCTCAAGTCTGGATATTGTTAAGAAGAATGGCAACCAATCCTTGGCCATCTCGGACCGAATAGCTCAGGTGCTTAATAACAAAGCCTAGAAACATAAGGCTATGTTTGACCATCTTACGCAATCATATCTGGTCACGATAGACATGGAAGCTCAGCTAAAAAGGAATATTGCCGATCTCGAAGCTCAGCTTGCCGAAGCATGTTGCAAGCTTCTATCTCATCAACTCGATATGACCAACACCTGGCGCTTATTCAGTAACGAGGTCACCAAAGCAAGGGAGCGATTTCCAGAATTTGAGAGTACCGTCGCAACTTTAGACCGTCAGAAAATTGTCAAGCCCAAGCTTCTAGCTGAAAACTTAGTTTGCGATCTTTTCAATCTGTAATCAAGCGAGAGTTCTCTCTCATGTAACCTTTATTGCTTCAATGCTAATGCTGGATTGCCTGTCTTTTCCGGTTTCTTTTGTTTTGAGTAGTGCCTCCCCTTTGGTTAACATATTGGAAATCGAGTAACTTACTTGCATTTAAACTTGTGGCTGTATTTTGTCACATGACATTTAATTCCTTCTCTCATGTTCCCCACAATCGGCATAAAACCGCCTTACTTGTCCACGTTCTCTAGGGCTCCTTTGGGACTTCATTTCCCCTTGACGGTTTCCCAACAATTTTCTCCTTTTATTTGTCACTGCCAACTATTTTCTCTATTTACTATTCTCTGCTTCCATTTGCCTTTCTCCTTCACCATGGCTCCACACACCAGAGCTTACCACTCTAACACCTTCATGGGTCCTCTCACTACTTAGTACCGCCTCGAAAAGAAAAGGAAGTTTTTGACAAACCTTATTGACTTGACCTTTAATCTTGTAGATGAAGAACATTCTAGCCCCGTTGATTTCAAGTTGGGCCTTACTTTCAGACTCTACCCTCTCTTCCATATTTTGACGAATGCTTTCATCAGTACTATAGGGACCAACTTCTTTTCCAGCAGAGAGACCTTATTGATCATTAGTGGCCTCCCACAAGTAGCAGGTTTGCCCATCTTCTAACTTTTGACCTTGTGTTTTCACATGGTATCGTCGTTTGAAACCCATGTTGGAGCCAATTTGGAAAAAGGCTTAAGATTTCTCGAGCTCTCGAATTTTGCTGCGTTCCTCTCTACATCGATTGTGACTTGCCAACGTTTGTTGTTTTTGGTCTCCTTCCACCCATCGTTTCTTTCTTCCTATCAGCCCAATATCCATCACCTTACTTGGTGTTCATGCTTTGACTAGTCTTGTGCCTTACGGAGATGGTTCGGCTAACTTGTATTCTACCGAAACTCCTACGTTTCGTGACCTGAGGTTATCGAATTTCCATCCTGAAGCCTTTGTGAGGCGCTATATGTGTAGCAGTGGTGATATTACTCGCGAGGAACATGCGGCATTCCTACTATACTGGTTTTCTTGGTACGTTTTCTGTAACCCTTCGAACCTTACCTCCAAAGAGTTTGGTGCCCTTACTATTTGCATAGCCCTCAAGCTAAATCAATCCCTTGGCAAGGTGATACTACACTTTACCAATCCATTATTGATCTTCAGACCTTTCTCACCACTAAGCACCTTAAGCCCTTCTTTGGGCCTCTTTGGCTTCCACAAGTTTGGGCCGCATTATACTTCCCTCACTTGTTCACCGGTCTTCCCGAGGTTCCCCGAAGATGGTATGATTTGCATTTAGGTCCACTCGGTCCCGATAACTTCGGTGTCATAGTCCTTTGTAAGCTTCCAAAGCAATATTCATCCCCCTTTTCTCCATTTACCTTTTTCCATAATATTTCCTTTCGACTCACAGGGACTTCATGTCTTTCGATTGTGTCTTTTTTACTGGTTTGTATCTAGCCTTAGACCAACTTCTAGAGTATACTTCTGATAAGTATCGAGACGATGAATACCCTTGGAGGCACACTTTCATTTTTGCAGATCTGCCATTATACTTTTCTCACGATGGCAAGTTTTCTCCTAGGTTTGAGGTGTACCATCCACAATACGACGTGAGGCAATTCGGAGCAACCCAAGAAATTCCTATGCCTTGTGTGTATTCTATCGACTTTCCTTTTGCCTTTCTGAAGCATTGTCATCTTTACGTGGCCTTTGAGTGCCAAGAAGCCTTTTATTAGGACATGGCTGCACATTCCTTTTATTGCAACTTTTGGGTAAATGCTAGGAGTTCGCCCTCCTTCGAGAATTGGTGGACTTCGTACCAAGATACCCTATTCACTGCTAGTGTTGAAGTTACTTTCTACAGTCGACAAAATTTTATCCCATTCCCTTGGGTTCTTTTTGAGATGCTTCTTTATCAGTTAATAATAACTCTGTTTGATGCCTCAGCTTGTCTGTTGGCTTGTGTATAATATGGTGTTGAGTGTACCATCTTTATTTCCCTTGATTCTAAGAAGTAGGGAACTTTGGTACCCATGAAGATAGTCCCTTGGCCAACCATGATGGTTTCAGGAACACCAAAACGATGCATGATGTGCTCCTCAATGAACTCCCTTACAATCTTCTGGGTTATATTTTTGTATGACACTGTTTCCACTCACTTAGTAAAGTAATTGATGTGCAGAAATATGTAAGAATGTTTCTTGCTCGACAGCTGGTGTATCTTCTTGATGATATCCATCACCCATCCCTTAAAAGGCTACGACTTCACTATCGATTCCAATAGAGTGACTGAAACATGTTGGACCGAGCCATGTATTTGGCAAAGCCTACACCCTTTCGTGTAGTCTATGCAATCTCGAGTCATTGTGGGCTAGAAATAACCATAACATCTCAACAGCCATTTCATTTTAATGCCTGCTTGATGGGCTCCACAAATCCTTTTGTGAACCTCGATCTTTGCCAGCATCGCCTCCCTTTTATCCGAATATCTTAACCCCTCCACAATATGTCAATATAATTCTTCACCTAGGAATATATATTTTAGTGCCTGCTTTCTCAACTTCATGTCTTGTGATTGGGGATTCTTCAAATATTCTATTATCGGTATCCTCTAGTCTTGACCATATCCTACCTTGGCTTTGACAACCATAGTATGTTGAAATATAGGTAGCAATATTTTTGTCTCAATTATTAAAGTGTAGGCCAACCCCTTCGTGATAAAGTAATCGGATGCCATATGAGCAAGTTCATTGACTTTCACATTCTGATTTCGCGATATGTGCTCTAGTTTTGAGTCTGGAAATTTAGCTAACGATTCTTTTGCTTTATGGTGATGCTCAATGATATTTCCATTAAGTCATTGGTATTCTCCTCTCAATTGTTTTATTACCAACTACGAATCATCCATCACTTTGATCAATTGTTCACTCATGTCAACTAGCAAACATAGTGCAACAATTAACGCTTCATATTCAACTCGATTGTTGGAACATTTAAAATCCAGCCTGAATTGGAACTTTGTTTTATGCCCCCTTGGAGACATAATCAAGATCCTTACTCCTGACGCAATTGACATGAAGGAACCATCAAAGTATAACAACCATGGGATTAACTATGCATAGCTTTTGATGGGATTAACCATCAAAGTCTTCAACTTGAACACATAGATACTCTGCAAGAAAACCAACTGCTGCTTTCATCGATACATCCACCAAATCCAACTTGAATAGTGCAAAGGACAATTTTGCCACTCGGCCTTTTACTATAGGCTTTGTAAGCATGTATTTTATAAATTTGGTTTTACATATCATATGAATGATAGCTAACGATAGATAATGCCTACTTTTGGCGGAACCAACACTAAAGGACTAGTGAAGTATGTCTTTATCTTGTTGAAGGCACGTTGGTGCTCTTCTCACTAGACGAACTCATCCTAGTTTTTTAATTTCAACAAATGAAAAAACACCTCTATTTTGTCAGACAAGTTAGTAATGAATCATTGAAGAAAATTTATTTTTCCAATTATCATTTATAACTACTTGTTGCTGGTTGGAGGAGATAATTCTAATATAGTTTGTCTTATTCCTATCAACCTCTATGCCTATTTTATTAACTAAAAATTCTAAGAAATTCCTAGTTCTTATGTCATATGCCCATTTAAGAGGATTCATTTTCAGTTGTTATGTCATGTCCCAACTCTCCGAGCATGTGCCCATCCCTGCTTGGTCGATATAATAGCGATGTCCTAGGATGCATCGCCGACCCCTTTCAATTAATATATGCACGCAGAAGCAGATATAAATCCCTAGACAATAAAATAATTGGATAGGAAAGTAGGGCCATAAATTTTTCAAACCAAAACCAACTTTTTACAAACACACAAGTTTATTTACAGAAGCCTACAAAAAGGGAATCAGCTTTCAACAAAAGAGAAATGTCCTAAGACTAACTAGTTGGACATGCTCCCCAATTCTTCGGGCTTCACCTCTTGAACTTCAGGCTTTAGGTTCCCACCACTACCAACTAGGGGCCTAAAAATTGTTATATAATAACCAGTAAGACAACGTTTCAGCGAGTTCTACCCCTTCGGACTCGATTAGTAAGAAAATACGCTCTGAGGGCTACCTAAGCACATCACAGGTCAGAGGGCGTACCTTAGCCTCAATTTCCTTCCTGCAAGTCAGTTCAAATAATAGATACTGACAATCATATCAACCAATCAATTAGGTCGACTTAACGATCAATTGACTCAGTCGATTACATGTCATCAAGACTACTCTCCAGTCATTTCAGTTATTCCATCTCAATTCTCACTCACGGCTCAACGAGCATAGTCTACCAAATTCTTGGCTATAAATCACAGTCCAAAAGACACAACCTATTTTTAGGTGGTAATCACGGCCCAATGGGCACAACTTTTATAGGTGGTAGATCACGGCCATATTAGGCACGAACTCTATCAAGTGGTGAATCACGGCCTGATGGGCACGACCGATTCCAAATTCGGTGGCGAATCTCGGCCCAACTAGCACGACTATACTTCGGTGGCTTTCTTGATCTATCTCACAACATCTCACAATCATTTTCCAACTAAATATCGATATCATCCACTTTTGGGATAATTCTCCACAAACACCAATCACATTAGAATTTCACAATTTGGTACTCAAATAAATAAATAGAGAGTACCAATGTAATCAGCACAAAATTTTGGTCGTCGATTATCCCCGCCTAATTTTCGGAAAATTAATAATTATGGAAATTAATAAATAAATGCAATAAATCCAATTTAGCCCCGTAATGCCTAATTGGAAGGGAGACTAGTCCGAAAAATTACTGAGACTCGTTCAATAAGAACCATGACCTATTTCCTTGCTAACTACACTATCCATTTGCGTAACATGCATTAATAAGTCTCTAATATAGTCATGTTGAGGAAAGACCCAACTTATCCCATCGAAATCAGAACTGAAAATTAGGATGTCACATCCTTCGCTCAGCCCAGCAAATTTCAACGACCAGCTCACCCTCTCCATCCACACATCTTCACCATCAGCTGCACGAAGCCCCTCTATCGAAGCGATCTTTGTTTCCTACTTTTGCGCCCACGAGCCGCAAGTCCATTTGCTTCGCTCGTGGATCAGCCCAGCAAGTCGTGGCTCGTGAATTAATTTGAGCTACAGTGAGCTCCAGTCCATTTGAAGTCCACCGGCACAACATCTCCATGAGTTTTGGGCCCAGCAAAGTCCATCAACAGCCCAAGTGATTTTAGCTTAGCCCATTGGATTTTGGCCCATCTTCAACCACGAGATCCAGTCCAGCAAGCCCAAAAGAGCAGCCCATTTGAATCCTAAGCCCTTGAAGTCCAGCCCGCGAAGAAGGCCTAACCGCAACCAAGTCCAAGCCCAGTAATTTTCCATGGGCTTGCAAGGCCTTTGGGCCTGGTCCAAGCTCGTTGGTGTCGTCACGAGCCCAAGTTCAGCCACCATCGCGCCACCATTGCGGTGATCCGGTCTCCGCTTTTAATCAAGTGAGTTGAACTCACTAATCCCTTATTTCTCTAAGATGGCCACTTATGAGATAACCGACCTATCTAGTGAAGCCATTAAGGGATTTTAAATGCAATAGACTTGAGAATTTGACCAGGAATCGATTACTCGACCGTGCTAGTCTACAGGGGTCATTACGGCATAATTTGAAATCGATCAGAGACCGGAGATAGGTTCATTTGACTGAGACGTGTAATTAAACGTGGGTGAATCCAATAAACTGCAAAATTCTTGTCGATCGACACTAAACCGATTCTCTGTCATTTTGGGTACCCTGTGTTCATATTTGAAACCTTGAGATTTTCACAACCATCGAGAGTTGCCGATGTGTCGAAAAGGTACGTGTGGCTCGAAGAAAATCGACCACGGGTCAATTGCACTAAAAATTCCTAAAAGCTACCCGGTAGGCTAGGTTACGCTAAAAGCGTGTTTGATTGGAAATAATTACGAATTTGAATTCGATTTCATAATTGAAAGTCTTGTCGTGTCATGGGTCATTCTGGGAATGTCGACTCAAGTTCCGAAGAGTTTGGGATTTTTACGAAAAAATCATTACGAACGATTCGGAAAACGAACAGAAATTCGGATTGGCCAATTTGAAAAGACTTTTGGCATCTGGTGTAAGTGAATCGATGAATGGGAGTTGTTTAGACTCTTTCTGATTTCAAATTGGACCTCAATCGGGTTTGTTTGTACGGAAAATTGGATTCGAGAAAATTGAAATAAAGTCGGTTTCGAAGGAAATTCATGAGATTGAAGGACCGTCCTATTTTGGCTTTCCGCTGGACTTCAAATTAGACAAGTGGATATAGAAGTTGGCCTATCTTGACCAATTGGAATTGTTGTGGAAGTTGAACAAAACTATAATTTGGTTTTGTTTTGTTTTCTCCTTCCTTTTCTTTGGACCCGCGCCTCACTCACGCACACTCTCCCTTTTGGCCGACGCTGCTTCTCTGTTTCTTGTTTTGGGTTGCCGTCCCTTTCTCTCGCACTATCTGCCTCACCGAAACCCCACCTTCGCCCATCTCCCTTGGTTAGCGTCTCTAGCGAGCTTCTCTTCCACGTTGATGCCGTGGTCCCCAGCATCTTCAATAACGGCCCTTATAGTTGCAATTGTTTGGCCAGTCCACGGCTACACCGGTTCAGCTTCAAGAAGCCCATTTGAGTGGACGAAGGCAGCCCATTCCAGCAAGATTTTCAGCCACAAGTCGGCCCAACTCGAGGCCGTTTCGGTCATGGCCCGTACCACTACTTGTGATGGCCGAACCCAACTTGAGCTGTGCTCGATCAACCATTGCTACAGCCGTTCAGCCCTTGTTTAGTGGCCGACCAGCAAGGATTGTGTGTTGGCAAGCCTATTTTGGCCCGTTTCTAGCCCCGGTTGGCAGAACCGCTTTGGAGAGAATTGAACTTTGTCGCGTGCTCATCGATTTGGTCCGAGCGAATCTTTAATCATGTGAGTTTTGCTCACTAATGCTTTCTTAGTTTGCTAATTATGCTTAAAGGTTGATTAGTGTTAATTAAGTGGGATTAGGCGGTTAGATTAGAATGGAATAGTGATAATTAATTAAATGTGATACATGTTAGGTATTTTACTAGTGTAATTAGCTAGAGGATAGTCGATATTATTTATTGAATGCATCTCGGGATTTTTCACGACCCGTCTCGGGCTTCAATTAGGCATTACGGGCCTAAATTGGATTTTTAGTATTTATTTATTAACTTTCGAAATTAATTAATTATTTATTTATTTTTCGAAAATTAGGCAGGGTAACCAATGACCAGAATTTTATGCTAATTGTCGTGGCGCAATCCGTTTATTTAATTGATATTTATTTTGTGCTGAATTGAATTATTTGTGAAATTGAGAATTATTCTTTAATTAAATAATCTTTGGTTATTAATTGAAAAATAACCGGGCATCGGTTGATAATACCAAAAATATTTGAGTGGACTACAAAAAATGTGGGAGTTATGGAAATGAAAATATTATATTTTGGCTAAGGCTAGCTATGTGCCCACGCATGATATTTTGTCGAGTATGATAAAAAATGAGAAGAAAAGCTATGTGATGTGGCTCGGCGATTATTACATCGCTTTGGTGTATAGGACACCTTAGAGAAAGCACATAATATTGGAATATGTATATCACCTGAAAAAGCATGTGGCTCGGCTGTTAGTACGTTACCATGGCAAAAACGGCGCCTGAAAGAGAATGAGCATGGCTCAATGATTTGGTAAATCGCCTTAAAGAATGCACGTGGCTTGAGCGAACACATATTCGTTAGTGGATTTTATCTCATCTAAATCCAAGATCCAGTTAACATCATTTTATCCTTCTAATACAGTGGGAAATCCATTATGTAAAATATCAAAAACTTGACAATAGTCGCACTTTAACAAAATATTCCACAAAAGACATCAATCTTATTCAATATAAATCTATGTTGGCTACAAGTGCAAGGCAGCAAATATAAATTTCATCTCGACAGCAATCAACTGAAGGAGGTTAAATTGCAAAGCTCAAGAAAATCTTTAAGTACCCAATACATGTTGGCACATAGCTCAAAGCAAGAGGGCTTAATTTCCAGAAAAGAATTACCACAATACAAAGTTTCAGTTCATGATCATGAAGAGACTATATCAAAACACAAAAAGAGTTAGCATACCTCGTAAAATTACGACTTCCCCATATATAGGTTAAAAATACAACTCCAAATAATATGATACAATTAGAGCCAGAGTTGGTGAAACGACACAATATGTCATTATCCCATCTACCATCTCAATTATCCATTGTCAAGCTAAAGATGTAAGACCTCGAGATACAACAATTAACTTTTCAAACACTAAAGCCAATAGATGCTGTAAAAGAACTAGAAAAAGATATAACTAACTTTTGAGATCACGCAATTTTATCTTCATTAGTTAAATGATTTTCTATCTCAACTTTATACAAGAAAAACACATAAGCCACCAACAACTTGATGAACACGCACAACACTATTTGGCAAGTGAAATAAAGACACTAAGAGGACATGGAAAAATCTTGCCATGCTTGATAATCAAACGCGGCTAATGTTCAATTAAAAAAATATTAACTTTAATATAGAGGCATTTCAAGATAATCGATGATTCATAGAAAACACGAGGAATTATGCAAAGTCAAAACCAAATGTATCCATCCACGGCATGTTATGACTATATTGTCTTTTACATCTTCAACTATCAATAATGATAACAAAAAGACGTAAGAGCAACAATGTATTTCTATGACAACACAATTCAAATGAAATACTTATTTAAGGAATTGTGAATGAATTTGCTACAAGATTCTTTAACGACCTCCTCTATCTAGCAAGATTTAATAAGAATAATGTAACGTAAAATTGAATTTGGTATAAAAGAACAACATGTCACTTTAGAGTAAGTAATTGAATATTTGATTCACACCCACTACTACTTCTTAGTCATCGAACATATTGCAATGAACAAATATCAACTCAACATAGAAACACAAAATGGAAGGTAGTTAATTACACTCTAGAAACTGGATAATACACTACAAAGCTACCATGAAACGCTTCCGTGTGATTATTCTTTCACTTTCATTATGTTGTACTCATTAACCCAATTCAACCCAATACTTTCAAAAGGCACATACTAAAATATGAGATTTATAAGTTTACATAATCCAATCCAATCACCACCGATCCAAGCTTTATCCAATCCATTTGCATTCTAATCAACTATATACAGAAACCCAGCAAGACCCAACCAACCAACCCAACATCAATTGGACATCAAAATGTTTATAAACAGAATGCAATAGGGACTAACCATCTATGGGTGGGTCAAGCATTCTATCGATCGGGTAGTGAGCATGCGGTCTAAAATGATATAGCTAGTACGAGTACCTAGAGGGGGGTGAAT
This sequence comes from Eucalyptus paniculata subsp. matutina, assembly GCA_017140255.1. NCBI lineage: Eukaryota > Viridiplantae > Streptophyta > Magnoliopsida > Myrtales > Myrtaceae > Eucalyptus > Eucalyptus paniculata. The sequence continues at coordinate 19,370,283 of CM029444.1, read as the reverse complement.
AGGTATATAAAAGATTTTTTTTTTATAATTGCACAATACTTAGACAGTTGAAGGATTTGCGACAAGTAATAATCAACGTAAGACTGAGTAAAGGAAAGAGAGAATTGAACACGCGGTTTATAGTGGTTCGGCTTGATTCAAGCCTACGTCCACTCTTCTGCACTGACAGCCAATTGGCTGGATTCCACTATGAACAAAGAGATGTTACAGCGTTGATCTTCCTTGATTTCTAGGTGTAGATAATCTACCACACTCGCTCAAGGTATCACCAAGTATAAACACTTTCTGTGTATACTATTTCGCTCAAACTGTATCGACTAATAATCAAGGTGCTTCAGACTCTGGAATTTTTCTATTGATCATGTTTTTAACACAACTAGAACATCTTCCTTTTTATACTCCTTTATGCCATCATACCGTTGGCACTTACCAAAGGAATTCCTCCAATCTACCCGTTGAACGAAATCAATCAAGAAGATTATTCGAGCTATTAAAGGAACCTGACGATAGCCCATCAATCCTGTTCGCCCATACAATCAGGATCTTGGTTTCCAAGAATAGAACATTCCAAGAATATTTCGTCGACCACCGGATCTTCAATCGATCTAGATACGAATAAAAGAATCCATTATATTTATCCAACCAAGAGATCTTCTCCAGAGGATAGGATTAAATCCTCAACCATATACTTCAGCTCTGGATTTCCTTCGTCACTGGATTAGAAAGACTGTCAATGAGAATAGTCTTGAGTCTTGAGTCTTGAGTCTTGAATCTTGAGTCTGGAGTTCTGAGTCTGGTTATCAACAAGTCTTCAGACTTTAAACAGACGGTCTGCAAAGATCCAGACTAGACTGATAGAAACGTTTTGTCAACTTCAAAATATTCTGGAAAGATTTCTCCAACAATCTCCCCCTTTTTGATGGTGACAAAACTTTCCTGTAGATTTGAACAACTTTGACCTGCAAAAACATTTCTCAAGTAATATGGCTATCTCATAAAGATTAATAAAACAACCAGACTCTGCATCCACAGAAAATTGGTTAGTCTTTCATGAGTAATACCATATGACAACACTTGATATAAATGCAAATAGTCAAGCATCAAAATCCACAGCCAATTCAGTCAAATTCAAGTTCACTCATGTCAAGTCATACTAAAAAACAAACATAACCAGAAAAACAAATTTAAGAGTCAAAGTTTAAAGTTGGTTGGTTCAAATTGCTTCTTCCCCTTTTTGTCATCATTAAAAAAGGTGAGAAAGGAGTCAGGTTTGCTTGGGAATGCGCACGATCTGAAAATCTCCCATGGACTGAACTATGCCTTCTAGCCTCTTCAAGTCTTCCCTTAGATGAGCTACCTCCTCTCCTTTGGCATTGGCTTGAAGTTGTAGAGCTAGGTCTTTCATTTTGTCCTCCGGGGTAACTGAAGATGCTTGTCCAGCATTCTTCATGGCTTGAATTTCACAGTCCAGAGCATAGATTTGGCCCCGCATTTCTAGAAGAACATCCAGAATACGACGAAAATCTGCAGAATTGTCCGTCTGTGTACTTGCATTTGCTTTCTCAGATGGAGTGAATGCAGACGATGGCGCTTCTGTATAATCTTGCAGATTTGGTGTCGACGTATCGTGTCCTTCTTCAGGCAATTGAGAAGCCTGAAACTCATCTGGATCTGCTGGAAATTGTCTTAGACCTTCACTATTGGCAGCATGAGGTGTGGACCTTTCTTGCTCGCCAACTCCCCCTGTCTCTAGGACATCAAAAGGGGAAGAGTGATGATCATGCTCTTCTGTATCTTGATTCCCCTTCTCTCCAGATTCAGCTGCAAACTTTTCTTTCTCTTCTTCTCCTTCTTCTTCAGCTTCTTTCTCCTTCTCTCTCTACTCTTCTTCTTCTCTGTTCTTGGCTTGCTCCTCTTCTTCTCTCTGTTTCTTCTGAAGTTCTGTCGATTGAGGTACAGAACGTCTGGTCCTTATCAAGGCAGTGATTGTGAGATCTTCCTCCTCATCTTCATCCTCCAAGATGAGAGTTTTCTTCTTTTTGGATGGGGCACCAATGGCCTCCTTCCCTTTTCTCTTTGAAGCAGACGGAACTGGAGTCTTCACTCTGAATTTCTCCATTGCCTTGGAAAGTTCTTTCAGACGCATCTTCGTCAACATCTTCAAACCTACCACCATCTTATCGCACGGTCGAAAACGGTGGTGAAAGACAACGATCAACTTCCTTACTCAACACTTATCACTAAGTTATTCAGACATTTGAATATTCAGCTTCCCAGGATTCTATGTATTCGAACCTACGATCAAGTGGTGGTGGGACTAAAAATGGTTTCAAAATGCGTCTGAAGGAACTTAACAAAGCTTTGGAGCGATTTAAGGAGAAAACCCTAGTCAAGACTCACCTAGTCTCTTCGACTGCAAAACAGAAAGGGAAAGAGCCCATGCTGCTCAATCTAGGAAAAGAAGAGCACTCATTTTGGAGGATGAAGAAGATGAGGAAGATATTATCATTTCTGCTTTTAAAAGTTTACATCATTTTGTTCCAAAGACAGAGGAGAGATAGGATCAAGACAGAGAAGAGTTTGAACAAAGGAGTGGAGAGAGAGAATCCATGGAAAAAGAAGCAGAGAAAGAAAGGATTGCGGAAGAAGAAGAAGGCAGAGGTGAACAAGAGGAAACAGAGCATGAAGAGTACTTCTCACTGCTTGAAGGCAATGAAACATGGGGAGTTGCTGAGAAAAGAGGTACATCTTCAATTGCTACTACTAGTGAAGGTGTTAGTCGTTCACTTGCAGATCTAGAAGATATCTATGCATCTCAATTTCCAGAGGAAGGTCATAAGGTTTCATCGCAAAATTTGAGTGATCATGCTGACTTGCCATCATTTGCCAATACACCTATTGATCATGCATAAGCTAGCACTCAGATTGATAATTCACCAGACTTTCGAAGACTGCTTGATATTTTTATGGAGATGCGATGATAGATTTATGTCCTGGGATGCGAAGTTTAGAACTTGCAGAATGCAACTCAAGCCTCTTCAGTTTCCTTACATGATAAAATACATGCCCTTGCTCTCAAGTTCAAGCAAATGCTAATGGTGAAGATATTGCTCAACTGAAGGAGGATTTGAAAAAGCTGGAAGGGATTGTCCAATCAATGGGAGATTTCCAGCTTGTTCGTGTTCCAAAGTAATCCTAATTCCATTCTCTTTTCGTCTCTACCTTTTTAATGCTGACAAAAAGGGGGAGAGATGTTGCAGATTTGAGATTTAACTCTTGACTTTTGATTGACTTTTACTTTTGTTTGATTGTTTGGTTGTAACTGGATTTGGATTTGGATTGTTTGATCGTTTAAATGTTTACTGCAGTATTTTAAGCACTGTTGGCATATCATGGCAAAGATAGTTGTTTATTTACAGGACTAACTTATTTCCTATGGATGCAGATTTAATGCTGTCTTTACTAAGCCAATTATCTTTTGTGAGACATCCATATTTGCTTGAGTATTGTTTTGCAAGTTAAAGATATCCAAATTTGCATGACAGTTTTATCACCATAAAAAATGGGGAGATTGTTAGAGAAAACTTCATTGCGTGTTTTGAAGCTGACAAAACGTTTTCATTAGTTTAGTCTGAAGACTTGCAGACTCTTTTGTCAAAGTCTGAAGACCGCCGAACCGTCAGACTCAAGATTTAAAGTCTATCCCATTGACAGTTTCTAGACCGTTGAAGAAGACTTATCCAGAATTAAGTATTTTTTTAAGGATTTGATTTTATCGATTAAAGAAGATCTCTTGGCTGGATATAGCATCTTGGAATCCATTATTCATCTTGAGATTGATTCAGGTATTTTGGATACGTTGATTGGCGAAGTATACTTGGAAGGTTCTACTTATGGAAACCTAGATCCTGATTGTATGGGTGAGCAGGATTGGTGGGCTATTGTCATATTTCTTAAATAACTCGAAATCTCCCTAAATGATTCTGTCCAACGAGTAGATTGGAAGAGCCAATTTGGTAAGTGCCAACGGTTGTGATGGCATGAAGGAGTATATAAGGAAAATGTTCCGGTTATTCGAGTGTGTGCACGATAGAGAAATTTCAAAGTCTGAAACTTCTTGTTCTTTGTCAATTCAATTGTTGAGTGTAAACTTGTACTTAAAAGAGAGTTTATACTTCTGTGTGACCTTGAGGAAGTGTAGCAGAGTCTTTACACTGTGGAATCAATGAAGAGCTATACTATAACAAATTATTTGATTCTTAGTGAAACCCAGCCGGTGGGCTATAAGTGCGGAAGAGTGTACGTAGGCTTGGATTAAGCCGAACCACTATAAATTTTATGTTCTTATTCTCTTCCATAAGCTCTTTTACTTTGATCGTAACTCTATTTGATTATTAGAGTCTAATTTCATTTTCATAATCTATTGCTAAACAGAGTTGGTTTAAAAGAAAAATTATATACTTTACTCTGCAAAATTTGTTTTCGTACCTATTCACCTCCTTTAGGTGCTCGTACTAGCTTTCACAAGTGCTACTTAGGTTTTTGTTAATCAAACATAAATTTATCACAAGTGTACCGATTTGAGGGTTTTTGTCATTTATCATAATTTGAGGTTTTTAGTATTAAAAAAAATTAAATTTTGATAAATTTGCCATATATATATACCCGTTTAGGGTTTTTTTGGGGCATTAACCCTTTAATATTCCAAACATATTAAAGTTGAATAAACTAATATCCGACTGGGAAACTCTATATAAACTAATAAGGTTAATACTCTAAAAAACCCAAAACTGGTACACCTGTGACAAATTTACCTCAAACTATTTTTTTTATCATAAAAAACCCCAAACTGATACATCTGTGACAAATTTATCCCGACTAACTATAAAAAAAAACCATAAACTGGTACATTTATGATAAATTTACCAAAACCTAATTTATTCCGCCCCAAAAAATCCAAAATTGGTAAATTTGTGACAAATATATCCCCCGCTAAATTGGATTAAAATCACAAAAAAAATCACAAAAATTGTAAACTGTGATAAACGGAGCATAAAATCTCAAATTGGTATACCAGTTAATTATGACGTATCATTTAACTTAACAATTTAACAGTAAATTTTAACGAAAACTAACAAATGGTAAATTTGTCACAAATGTACCCGTTTGAGGTATTCTGTTTATCTCTCAAGTCATCAAAAAGTTCAAAGGAATTTCAAGAGGAAAGGTGGAAGGAGTAAGAAGAAAGGATTATATGTCCTGAATGACTCTTCAAAGGCTTCTCAAATCCACAAGAATAAACACAATCTTATTAAGTATCATTTTTACAATAAAATTGGTTAATTGAAGAAAGATTGTCTGAAACGTAAAATTTGGTTAAAAAAGAAAGGTAAGCCTTGTGCTTTAGTATATTTTGAATCAAACTTACCGAAGTTCCTCATAATACTTGGCGAATTAATTCTGGTGCCATCACTCATGTGTCAAATATGATGCAGGGATTTCTTATGATCCAAACTATAAAGCCAAATGAAAGTTATATGATTACGGGGAACAGAAATAAAGTTCCGGTTGAAGGCATTGACACATACCGTTTGATCTTAGGTACTGGGCATTATTTGGATTTGTTTCAAACCCTTTATGTACCTACATTTTCTCGCAATTTAGTTTCTTTGCCAAGACTTGATGTGGAGGGATTTTATTGTAAGTTTGGTTATGAATCTTTCAGTTTATTTAAGAGTAATACTTTTATTAGAACTGAAATTTTATGTGATGGTCTTTACAAATTTAGACTTGATAATACTTTTGTTGAGATATTAATGATCTTGCATCATAATGTTGGCACTGCACGAAATTTGGTGAATGAGAATTTTGCGTACTTGTAGCATAAACGTTTGGGTTATATAACTAAGGAAAGAATGCAAAGATTAGTGAAAAATGAAATTCTTCCAAATTTAGATTTTACTAACCTTGGAGTGTGTATTGATTATATTAAAGGTAAACAAACAAAGCACACTAAGAAAAGTACCACAAGGAGCACATAACTTCTTGAAATTATATACACACTGACATATGTGGTCCTTTCGATGTTCCATCTGTTGGTAAGGAAAACTATTTCATCACATTTATTGATGATTTTTCACGTTATGGTTACATTTATCTATGGCATGATAAGTCTCAATCAATGAATGTACTTGAAGTGTATATTAAAAAGGTTGATAGGCAATTAGATAGAAAAATGAAAATAGTAAGATCGGATAGAGGCAGTGAATATTATGGAAATTATGATGAATCGGGACAATGTTCAGGTCCATTTGCTAAGTTCCTTGAAAGACATGGCGTTTGTGATTAATACATAATGCTAGGTACACCACAACAAAATGGTGTAGCAAAAATGTGTAATCGTACTTTAATGGAAATAGTTAGGAGTATGATGAGTCATTCATCTTTACCCTTGTCTTTGTGGATGTATGCTTTAAAGACTTTTATATATTTATTAAACAGGATTCCTAGTAAGGTAGTTTCAAAAACTCTCTTTGAATTGTGGACGGGAAGGAAACCTAGTTTACGATATTTGCATATTTGGGGTTGTCAAGCAGAAGTAAGAATTTACAATTCACATGAAAGGAAATTGGATTCAAGAACGACTAGTGGTTATTTTATTGGTTATGCAGAGAAATCCAACGGGTATAAATTTTATTGTCCTAATCATAGTACAAGAAAGTCCTTCTATCTTCCAGACCATCCTCATGATCGAACCATGTATTCCGGAATCTATTTCCGAACCAGATCCAAAGAAGCATATTCGACACTTCGACGGTGATGGACATCCTGTCCATTACTATAAAGACAGGCATGGTCATTGTTTTTGGGATCCCTTTTGCCAATGTTCCTACTGTATAAATTCTCCCGACGAGGTAGACCCGCATGCAAGATCTCCACCTCGACGAAAAAAGTCTAAGGATAAGGTGTACCAAAGGTACTTAGACGGAGATACCTCCGTAGATACTCTTGGCGAGTGTGATAAATACCAGTTCATGGTATCTTATGCACCACCTCCACCACCAGACTTTAGTACCACATCCCAAGCCTTACCAGATCCGCCAAAATCACCTCCACCTTCTCCTCCCCAGAAAAAGCAAGCTCTCTCTCCATTTTATAAACCAATCCTCAAATGGGCTAAGAAACACTCTTACCCTCTTGAAATCCCGACAGAAACACCACCCACTTCATCAATAGCCATGTTCCAAGATACTGACTTTCCTCCTCTTGTCAAGGAAAGTTCTAAACTCTCGTTCCCTGCTACTGAAGAGTTTATTGATCCACATGGTAGGTACCGCCATGTTCCCAAAATACCTACCCCCATTGATGTAGACGAACATGGAAGACAGAAGAAAACCCCTGCTGCTGAAGCCGTTCTAAACTGGCAATCAGAGACTCTGTTGGCACACAACAATGCCTTCAAGGCTATTGATTCCAAGATTGGAAATGTGCAACAAGATCTCCGAAGGTATGATGAGGGTACTAAGAAGATACTTTTTGAGTTCCAGAAAAGGCTTCATGCCTTGGAATCAGGACAACATCTTGGGTACCATTATCTTGAAAGTCCAAAACCAGAAATAGACAAACTCAAGAAGCAAATTCAACTTCTTGAAGAAGGAAGGTTTAGACCTTTCGATCCACTGGCACCTCCTGTTCAAACTGGGTATGTATCCTCAACACCTCAAGTGTCTGTTTTTGCCAATATCCCGGAAGATCCCTCCAGAAGAGAATCAGATTTGCGAAATCGTCTCAAAGCATTGAAGAAGGAAAAGGGGAAAGAAAAAACACCACCTACAGAATCAAGCTCAATTGTTATAAGAGAAAGGCCAGATCAAATGATGTTATCAAATCCTTTAGAATCCTTTTTGAAGGATTTGGGAAAGCAAGAAATCAATCCCATTACCCAACAGCCTGAGCCTGATCCTGCCATCCCGGAAAACCAGATTCTGTTTTCTGAACAAACTTCCTCCTCCTCATCAGATTCAGTATCTACTTATTCCTCTTCATCCTTTTCAGATCAACCAGTTGATTCTCCCCCTTCTGTTCCACCAAATTCACAAATATTCATGGCTGATACTCTTTCAGACTATGATATGCAATCAAACTATTCTGATCCAGAATTTGGACAGACGAGTAATCCCACCAGAAACAATTCAGCCAGACATGTGTCCGTGGCATCCAAACAATTTTTCTCTATTGATGATATACCTTATCCAAAATGGCCACACAGACTTGAAGAGTTTCATACTTGGTTGAGCACACAGTCCATCACCAACCATGATATGAATGATGTCCTTTATAATTTTTTTACAAGGTTCACAGGGAGCCTTAAATTTTGGTGGCAATCACTCATAGAACAGGACCAGCTTACGTTTTTGTTATCACCCAGTTTCTACCATGCCCTTAATTACCTGTATCATGTTTTTGTGGGAACACACGGAGATCTCAAAGAACTCAAAAGAAGAGAATTCTTCGAAAGAAGATCTTTGCTCCCTTCGAAGAAGCATCTAGATAAGCATTACCGATTAATGCTTCAGCTCTTCTACAGATTGGCGCGAGACCCAAACTTAAAGCATGTCTTCCTCACTTCCATCCCAACGAGCTAACCCGGATGGTTGAAAGATCTTTTTCGGAAAGCAAAGAAGAATACAAGACGTTCCCTTGGGAGAAATCCAGCAAGAAATCCACCTATGCCTTGAAGAGTTATGCTTAAAGCGCCGAATGGTCCGAACATATATCACAAATGATAAGCGTCTTGAATCAGCTGTTCCCATCGAAGTTAAAGATCAAATGTTCCAAACAAGATCGTGATGGTACTTGTGGCCATTATTCCCGGAAAAATAAGCACTACAAGAAGTACTCGATTAAAAAATCCAAGCATGGCTCCAAGCATTTCCGGAAAAAGAAGAAATGGCGATACCTACGCAAAAGAAAAGATCACACAGGCCATAAGAAGTCAAGCCGTTGCTACATTTGCAACAAGAAAGGACACTTTGCCAAAAATTGTCCTCGGGCGAAAAAGGCGGAATCATCGATCGAAAGTGAAACAGGTATTTCCCTTGAAAATGATGATATTGAGTCCTTATTTTCTGCTGATGAAGAACCAACAGAACAGACTCTTTGTGTTATTCCCTTCTACCAAACTTCCAGTGAAAATGAGTCTGATGAATCAGAATCTGAAGATATTTTTCACATATCTCCCACATCTTCAGAACCAAATCCTGACATATTTTCAAGTCAAACTCACTGTCCTAATTTCCCTGTCAAAATCTTCACTTCAAAGTTCGTCAAGCCTATCAATGTCATTGCTCTCATTGATACCGGAGCAAGTTGTTCCATTCTAGACACTAAAGTTCTGCCTGAGGAATATTGGACTCCTCATATCCGATATTTCAACTCTGCCTCTGGAGATACTTTCTCCACAAGTGTCAGAACCACTCCAGTTATTGTCAAGTTCTTCCCCGAATGCTCCATAAAGGCAAAAATCTTTGGATCAAACCTCCCCAATAAAGATTTGCTAATTGGGTGGGACATCATGACTCAAATCTCTCAACTCTGCATCATTCCAGGAAAAGGTCTTAGATATAAAAATCATTTCTCTGAGTTCGTTGATATACAGAGACTCTTTTCCATCCAGATGAGTTTATTAGATCCAATCATGCAAAAGTTGCTAGAATCTTGCTCGGAATCCCACTCAGAATTCGCTCAAAAATGTTCTCATCCTTTATGGGAAAATCCAGAATTCTTTATTCGCCTCCCCTTCAAGAAAAATGAAGACATCAACCCAACAAAGGCGAGTCATGCGGGAATGAAGCCAGAACACTTGGCTTTAGCTCAAAGGGAATGCTCCAAATTATTACAACAAGGCCTTATTGAAGTCTCTGACTCTCAATGGGCTTGTGAAGCCTTTTATGTCAATAAGCGAGCAGAGCAAAACAGAGGAAAAATGAGACTGGTAATCAACTACCAACCTCTTAATCTTTTTCTCCAAGATGCTAAGTTCCCTTTACCATCCAGAGATTCTCTCTTTAGTGGTTTAACTAAGGCCCATATCTACTCCAAATTCGACCTCAAAGCCGGATTTTGGCAATTGGGCATTCATCCTGAAGACAGATCCAAAACAGGATTCTGTATCCCGAACCAAAGCACTTCCAAAGTGGAAAGTTCTTCCTTTTGGTTTAAAGGTAGCACCATCCCTTTTCCAAAAGGCCATGTGTCGCATTTTCCAACCTATTTTGTCAATTGCAGCAGTGTATATCGACGATATTCTGCTCTACAGCCCCGATGAACAGAGCCACTGCCAACTCCTTGAGAAATTTGCAGAAATCGTGAAAAGGCATGGCATTATGCTTTCTCAAAGGAAAATGAATATTGCCCAGACAGAAATTGAATTTCTTGGTATGCACCTCAACAAAGGTACATACTATCCAGGGCCACACATTGCACAAGAATTATTGAAGTTTCCTGAAAAAGACTTCACGAAAAAACAAGTTCAGCAATTTCTTGGGATAATTAATTATCTCAGGGCTTTTGTCCCAAACATTGCAAAGCTTTTGATTCCTTTGCAATCCATGCTAAAAAAGAATCCCCCACCTTGGGGAAAGATCCAGACTGGAGCAGTTGCCGAGCTTAAGGAGATTATGCAGAATCTCCCACCATTACAAATACCATCAACAGGGAAAAGAATTCTTCAAACCGACGCCGTGATGAATCGGGCGGCTGTCCCTGTTCGAAGAAATTGATGGTAAGAAACACATTTGTGCTCACAAAAGTGGAAAGTTTTCCCAAGCTGAAATGCATTACCATTCCACTTTTAAAGAAATCTGGCAGTCAAAAATGGAATCAAGAAGTTTGAATTTCATCTTATCGGCCATCACTTCTTGGTAGAACTAGACATGGCATCTTTCCCTCAGATGACCAAGTTTAAACAGAAGCAGATTCCAAACCCTCAATTGCTTCGATGGGCTGAATGGTTTTCAAAATACTCTTTTGAAACCAAACATATTCCTGGAAAAAAGAATGTTCTTGCTGACTTTTTGTCAAGACCTAAAGCACCAGCAGAAATCAACATGTACATCAAGAGGCCAGCCTTTCATATGCTCAATCATGGCGTCAAATACAAGATTGAGAAAATTAAAGACTCGCCAAGCCAGAAGTATCCCCAGGAGATTATTCAGCAAATCCAGAATGACAGTCTTGCTGAGAACATGGAGAACCTCATGTGGCAATGCCACACAGACCTTTTTAGATTCAATGGAGGTTCGATTCTTTATCCTTTCGGGTTAAATTTGAATGAAATAAGTACTTAATAGCCATTGAAATCCCTACCAGAAGATTCATTGCTAATCTCACCAGGATATTCATGCTCAGGAGAAACATAGAAAAAGAATGTGATAGAAATCTTTTAGATTTTCTAAATTGGTTCTATCATCCTACATGTTGGAGACAAGACCTAGAACGAGAACTAAGAACCATGACACCAAATCCTGAGGTTCATACCATCCTGTTTTTCAGACGTCCTTGGAATTTTTCTAGAAATAATGGTTGTATTATTGAAGCACCACTCGAAATAGGAACCACAACCTATAAACCTCACTTGAACAGCCGAGAAGCCCGGATTCACAAATCTTATCCGAGATCTGTTAGATTTTGTGAACATGAATACCGAGAACTCCAGAGAATCCTATGCCAGGAAAACAAGACCATTCCCGAATGTGTCTGGAATAATGTACCCACTACGTGGGATCATTATGACCTAGCACCAGAAGCTGAGGAAGCACTCAGACAGCACAGACAAGCTGCATCATCTCAAGACCATGAAATGACAAGTGAAGATGACATTATCCAGTCAACTCAAGACCCCTATGCACGCTTTGGAGGCCCTCTGTCCCAGAATCCCTACGAACAGGGATCTTCGTCCTCATTCCAAAACATGGATACATCCTTTTATGCACAGCCATCCAATTGGCCTCAGCCAAGCATGCCAAACATTCCTGCCAACACTACAAGTGAAAATACGAACTGGGCAGAAGAAGAAGCATCCCATTGGGCTCATGAAGCATCCTCGTCTCAAAGGCTGAACCAGATCCTTTCGCCTCAAGATCTTAAAGCCCTCCAACAGAAATACGAAGCACATCTCCTAAAAGACAGTTCAGATAATGACTCAGTATGTAGCTACAATGCACGTGACGGACGAAATCGTTGAGTCCGTACAATTTCACTGTAGCAAAGTACTGTTCACTTTTACTGTAGCACTAGGCTAGGGAATGTACTGTTCACAGTACAGTTACTGTTCATAGTGTGCGAATAATTCCCTCCCGGAAAGTTCCGGTGCCTCTGTTTGTTTCTGGACCCGTGAGTTGGTCCCTGTGTGTGTCCTTGTTTCCCTTTATTTGCCTTTATAAGGCATTGTTGTTGTATCGTTTTGGGCAGAGTCCCCTGAAGTAAAGAGTGTGCTTTGTGAAAAACCTTTATGGCTTTCTAAATCTCCCTTCTTCTCCAGCCTGGTAGGATCCTTCGAGAAATGCAGCTTGGGTAGATTAGAAACGTTTCCATCCTGGCATCTTCTGAGTGTCTCTAGGCTCTGGATTAAAAGGCTGAGTGGTTTTCTGCTAAAAGGCTGTCCCTGAAGGGCTTGAACGGGAGTTGTTCGCCCAATGTGGGATGCATACCTGCAGGAAATTTACTCTCCTTCCCTGATCCTAAGTCTAGGTCCATTCATGGGTATGTTCAGTCCTCCAAGTTCGACCAGCATCCCATTCCTGCTACTGAAAAAGAGTACAAAATTGTACTGTTCACTTTCCTCTCCATTTGGGCGATTTTGGCACTATTCACTCTAGCTGGTTTTTTGCGGATTCTAGTTGATTCCGCTGGTATCTGGAGCTAATTTTTCGTAGGTTAGGTCATCTAGGGACCGCCTACAAACCCTAGGTAAGCTTGGCTTGGTTGGTTTTCGTTTATCAAGATGGGAGCTCTCGATCATAATTTCTGGTGTGCCTAGCTTTTCCCGATTTTGGTCTCTGTCTTCGTGGGTGGCTTTGACTGGTTGGTGTGCTGATTGCTGGTGGATTTCCTTGTCCCTAAAGGCCCTTAAGCCCCTACGAACACCCGGTATGGCCTGATTGTTCTCCTTGAATTTATTCTAGGGTTTGGGCCTATGCTGTGTTGGGGTACTATGCTGTTTCGTAATGGCATCTTCTTCGAATCTCCTAAGTTAGTTGGGCCGTCCAAATGAGAAGTCCTAAGCGGGCTTTAGGCGTGGTAGGAGCCGCCTTAGATCTGCTTCTCGTGGCCCTAGAGTGGCTCGTCCTGCTGGATAAAAATGGAGTGAGCAGAAAGCCCCTCCAACCCGTTCATGAGTTAATGTTGCTAGGCTTTCGGCAAAGGGATATGAACTTAGCTTCGTGCCTCCAACTTCTGTTGGAAAAAGAGGAGTGGTGCACCTCTCTGAGGAAGTGGTGCATGCGGCAGATCTGAAATGGAATCATTGTTTGATGGGGTATTTCGTTGGTAAGAAAGTGCCTTTCAAAATGATTGAGTCAGTCCTTAAGGAGACGTGGGGCTCCCATTTAACTGAAATGCTTGCTGATGATGAAGGATTTTATTTCTTCTTTATTCCTGACCCTGATTACCGCAGGAAGATTCTTGAGGAAGGTCCATTAACGGTGAATATAGTGCCACTTATTCTGAAACAATGGGATCCCACTCTTGAGCTAAGGAAGGACTTGCAATCTTCTGTGCCCATTTGGATCCGTATGAAAAACATACCTTTTGGTTATTGGTCTGCTCTTGGGATAAGCCAGATAGCGAGTGCGGTCGGTAGACCCTTATATGTGGACCCATTGACTGAAAAAATGAAACGTTTGTCTTTTGCAAGAGTGTGTGTCGAAGTGTTGGCTAAGTTAGAGAAATGTGAATCTGTGGAGGTATTTCTGAATGGGGAGTCCTTCATTGTTCCTATCTTGTACGAATGAATACCCATTGCATGTCCGAAATGCCATGTCTTTGGCCATAACTGTGAGGAGAAAGAAGTTCCAGCACTCGTAGTAGATAAGTCCCATGATGCTATTGCTGAGGAAGCTCGAGATGCTGTTGTGCCTATGGTGCCCCCCTCGATTCCTCCCGCCCAGCCTCTTAAGGTGTCTTATGCTGACCAACAGGATGGCTAGAAGCAGGTAACTCGGAAGAAGAGGCAACCGTCGGGGTCTAATGGGAAGGACTCTTCGACTCCTATCTCTTTTTTGAAGTTTATGGATAAATCAGATTTTTCTCAAGCTTTAAGCAAGTCTGCCTAGAAAAATAAAGGTGCTTTGATTCCCAGCTCTACTAGACCTCTTTCCACGATGGTTCCTGTTGAGCCGATCCCAGAATTTGCTTATATTGGGTTTGGCTCTACTGCTGAAGAATCTGAGGATGCGGCTAGTGCAATAAATAGCAGCTCAGATGAGGAACCCGATGGTCCTAGTGAATTGGTTACAAATGTTAAGCATTATGCTGTTTCTGAGGAAGCCCCTGCTAAAAGGAACTCGCCCAAGACTCCGTCTATCCCAAAGTTGGCCGCCCCTCCTATCCCAGTGTTGGCTGCTCCTCCTGACCCTCCTCAAGGCACTTGCCAGAGGAGATCACGTCGGTAACTTCTATTCTCATCGTAATACATTATATAGTTATATATAGCTATGTATATTGGAGTTTGGAATATTAGGGGACTTGGTAACCATCTCAAGCAAGCTGAAATCAGAAACTTTGTTAGATCTCATAATCTATGTTGTGTTGGTATTGTGGAAACAAAGATTTCCCAGGGTGCCTTTAGTGTGATCTCTGTTGTTTTGTTCCCGAGCTGGAAGTGGGAAAACAATTATAATCATTCCTCGAAAGGAAGAATTTGGGTGGGGTGGAACCCTCGTGAAGTCTTATTTGTTACGAACTCTTATTCGGATCAAGCTATTCATAGAAAGTTATCTTGCTTAAATTCTGGTAAGGTTCTCTTCCTTACAGTGGTCTATGCTGAGCATAGTTTTGTGGCTAGACGTCCTCTTTGGGCTGACATTATTAAGACTAGCTCTCTCCTTTCGGGTTTCCCTTGGATACTAGCAGGAGACTTTAATGCAATTCGTGACCCTTCGGATAGATTGGGTAGTTCTAATGGTTGGATCCTAGCTTTTGATGAGCCACGTGAGTGCCTCATTCAAGCTGGTCTTGACGATCTCAGGTATACCGGGAATAGATTTACTTGGGCTACTTCCATGGGTGCCAACCGTAAGCAAAGAAAGATTGATCGTGTTCTCATTAATTCTTGTTGGACTGTTGAATTTTCTTTTTCTGAGACCTCTTTCTTGGCTCCTGGCATTTCAGATCATTCCCCAATGATTATTAAGATTATGCCTACCCCTAAGTCTTGCAAGCCTTTTAAGTTCTTCAATTTATGGTTTTCTCATCCGGATTTTACTAATGTGGTTTCGCAAGCTTGGAGTTCTCCCTTTGTGGGTTCTCCAATGTTTATTCTTTGCTTTAGGCTTCGGCTTCTCAAATGTAAGTTGAAACAGACCAACAAGGAGTCCTTCTCGAACTTGTCCTCTAGAACGGCTGAAGCAAGATGTGCATTGCTCCAAATCCAAGATGCTCTTTAGAATGACTATTTGAATATTCAACTTGCTAAATTGGAAAAACAACATCTCCAATCCTTCTCGAATTTGCGCCTTCAAGAGAAATCATTTTATAGACAAAAGTCTCGGGTGCGGTGGTTGAAAGAAGGTGATCTTAATACTAAATTTTTCCATAACTCGGTAAACAAGAGACAACTTCACAATAGAATTATCTCGCTCTCCGATGGGATTGTTTCTACCTCAAATCCCTCTGAAGTTCAAAACCTGTTTGTTGACCACTTTCGGGAGTTATTGGCCTTCTCTCCCCCTGCTGCGAGGCTTTCGGTGGAGGAGATGCGTGCGGTGTTGAGGCACACCCTTGATGCGGATCATGTACGTTTTATTTCTAGCCCCATCTCGGAGACTGAAATTAAAGATATTCTATTCTCTCTTGCGGTGGGTAAGGCCCCTGGCCTTGATGGATACAATATGGAATTTTTTAAACATTCTTGGGAGATTGTTGGACCTTCTGTTATTCTAGCAGTGAAAGATTTCTTTGAGACGGGCATGTTGTAGCGGGAAATTAACACAACTATTTTGGCCCTGTCCCCAAAGTCCCGAATGCTTCCAATGTGAATGATTTTCGGCCAATTGCTTGTTGTAACACGTTATACAAGTGTATTACCAAGCTTATTGCTAATCGGCTCTCTCAGGTGCTACCTTCTATCATTAGTCTGCCCCAAAATGCCTTTGTAAAAGGTAGACACATCAGTGACAATATTTTACTTGCTTATGAGCTGTTTTGTGGTTTTCACAATGATCCTTACCGGCCTAAATGTGTTATTAAAGTTGATTTTAGGAAGGCCTACGATACGGTGGATTGGAGGTTTATTGAATTGTGTCTATAGGCTTTCGGTTTCCCCCATGAGTTCATTGCCCGGGTTATGATTTGCATTCGTACCCCCAAGTTCTCGGTTGCAATTAATAGGGAACTCCATGGGTTCTTTTCAAGTGGGAGGGGTATTCGTCAGGGTGATCCCATGTCACTGTATATTTTTACTCTTGTGATAGAAGTCTTTACAGGTATTCAGGACATTCAAACTTTACATCCGAACTTTGGTTTTTTCTGGCGTTGCAAATCCACCAGACTTTCTCATCTTTTCTTTGCTGATGATGTACTACTCTTCGGTGAAGCTAACTTACCTCTCCATTGATCTTCTCAAGAATGGTATCGAGAAATTTTCTAGCTGGAGTGGGCTGATTCCGAATCTTTGAAAGAGTGAAGTTTTCCTTTCTTGAGGCTCCTCTGATCTTCATGAGGATATCCTCAATAAGCTGGGCTATCAGTTGGGCACCTTTCCTTTCCGCTATCTAGGAGTACCGGTTATTTCAGCTAGATTGGGGAAAGCTAACTACGTCTCATTGGTTAATTCAATCACGGCTCGTGTTCAGTCTTGGACCAATAGATTCCTCTCCTTTGCGAGGCATCTTCAACTTATAAGGTCGGTGCTTCATTCTATACAAGTCTTTTGGGCTAATGTGTTCTTTTTGCCATGTTCGATTCTAAACTGAATTGAGCAAATTTTCCGCCAATTCTTGTGGAGAGGCCCTCAGATGGGTGCAAGTGGTGCTAAAGTCTCGTGGTGTAATGTTTGCCTTCCCAAAAATGAAGGGGGCTTAGGTATTCATACTCTAAGGGAGAACAACATTGCGTCCATGCTCATACATATTTGGATTATTTTCTCGGATAAGGAATCCTTGTGGTGTAAGTGGATTTATTCCAATTTCCTGAAGCAGAAAAATTGTTGGGTGGTCCCTTGCCCTACTCATTGCTCTTGGGCCTGGAGGAAGTTATTAGATCTTCGTGATC
This sequence comes from Eucalyptus paniculata subsp. matutina, assembly GCA_017140255.1. Classification (NCBI taxonomy): domain Eukaryota; kingdom Viridiplantae; phylum Streptophyta; class Magnoliopsida; order Myrtales; family Myrtaceae; genus Eucalyptus; species Eucalyptus paniculata. The sequence continues at coordinate 19,352,793 of CM029444.1, read as the reverse complement.
AATTTCAGCAATACAGATGGAGCATTGGAAATGGGAGGTCGGTCTCCTTTTGGTTCGACCCTTGGCACCCAAATGGTCCTTTGTACAAGATCTTTTATAATCAGGATATTTATCGCTCGGGTATATCCTGCTTTGCTTCGGTTGCTGATGGTTTTGCTACTCCTATGGGTTGGTATATCATTAACATCATGGCTAATTGGTGGAATCCCCTTATGGTATTCAACCAAGAGGAGGATTGGTTTCAATGGCTTCCGCACCCATCCGGTCGCTTCTTCATTGCTTCTACTTGGGATTTGATCTGATCGAAGCGTAATGTCATCTCGTGGGCTTCTTTTGTTTGGAATACTGCCTTGCCTCCAAGATATCAAACGCATCTTTGGCTTATTTCGCGCAATCAGCTGCCGACTCAAGTTTTGCTCATCTCTTATGATAGGATCCCCCTTACAAATTGCCCCATTTGTTCATGCAAACCTGATTCTATAGATCATTTGTTCTTTGCTTGCCGTGCTTTGGATAGTCTTATTTCATTTTGGGCGGCAAGATTCAACCTAGTGTAGCGAAACAAGCTTTGGGTGGATAATTTGGTTGCTTCCAAGCGGTTTATGGGGAAGAGTTTTTATCAGATCTTGGCTCAGTTTAGTTTTGGTACAATGTGTTATATCATTTGAAAAGAGTGGAACAATGTGCTTTTTTAGAATCAGACTCTCTTTCTTCCAACAATGAAAATGCATCTTCAGAAGACTATCAAAGATAAGGCTATGACCTTTAAACATGTTCCTGATGTGCCCATGAATAGAAGACTTCAATGAAGCTGGAACATCCATCCTTCTATTTTTGATTGATGGAGGTTTTCTAGTTTTTGTTGTCTTTTGTTTCCTTTTGTTGTTGTTGCTCCTTTTTTCTGGGAACCATGGCACCCTTACACTTGTTCTAGACTTTTGTCTTCTTGAGTGTCTGTTTTTGTTGGTGTCAGGCCTCCCTCTTGTATTCTTTCTTGCAAAATCAATATATTACGTACCTTTACCAAAAAAAAGAAAAGAAGAAAAGAATTGTTGAATCTGTAAATGCTAGGTTCATTAAAAATGGTGACATAAGTTGGAGTAAAAGAGTGCATGATGCTTGCATTCAAGAAGTAAGGGTAGAAGTTCTTATACCCAAAGCTTCTAAAGTTGTTGTTCCTGATATTTTAATACAACCTAATAATAATCGAGAACAACAAATTAATAAACAAACACTCCATAATGGAGATGTCAACATTCAACCTCCAATAACTAAGTAACAAGAAATAGCATTAAGAAGATCTCAAAGAGAAATGAGGTCGGCTATTTCTGATGACTATATGGTTTATCTACATGAGTTAGAAATTGATCTAGGAATTTGAAATGATCCAAATTCATTTTCCCAAACCATGGAATGTGAAAATTCTAATGAATGGTTTAATGCCATGAAAGAAAAGTTAAAATCCATGCATCAAAATCAAGTTTGGGATATTGTTGAATTGCCTAAAAGATGTAAAAAGGTCGGGTGTAAATGGGTTTTTAAGACCAAGCGTGACTTAAAAGGCAATATTGAACGACATTTACGCAGAAAGAAGACATTGACTATAAAGAAACATTTTCACCAGTCTCTAAGAAAGACTCACTTAGAATCATTATGGCTTTGGTAGCTCATTATGACTTAGAGTTACACCAAATGAATGTAAAAATCACTTTTCTTAATGGGAATTCAGAGGCAAAAGAATGCTTCAAGTGCCATAACTTTGGCCAAAGGGACACTTAAGTGCCATAACTTACAAAAGGTACACTTAAGTGCCACATTCAAAGAAACACGGATCACTTGAGTGCCACTTCGGCCAAAGTTCGGCCAAAATGCCGACGTGGCATTTTTCCGGTGAAGCGCGCCCAAAACGACGCCGTTTTGCACGCTGACATGGCGAAATAATGCAAAAACGGCATCGTTTTGGGCTGACGTGGTAAAAAAATAAATAATTAAATAATTAAATTAATTTTAAAATTAATTTTAATTAAAATATTACAAAATAAAAAATTTTAAAATTAAATTTAGTTAAAATATTAAAAAAAACTCTAAAAAAATTTAAAAAATTTAAAAAAAAGTAAAAAAAAAAAAGGAACGGGGGAGGCGGGCGAGGATCGGCCCTCGGCCCGCCGTCGCCGGGAAGGGCTGGTGACAGTGGGGGGAGGGTCGCCGGGCCCTGGCCAGGGGCCGCCGACCTCGGCTGACCGGCGGCAAGGGCCGCGAGCCCCCCCAGATCCAGTGGCGAGTGCTCGCGGCCCTCGCCCAGATCCAGTGAGGGCTCGTGAGCCCTTGCTGCCAGTCGGCCGGGGTTGCCGGCCGACCCTCCCCCTGCCATCGCCGGCGCTTCCCGACGGCAGCGGGGCGGCGGCAGCGCCCTCGGCCGCCTCCCCATTCCCTTTTTTATTTTTTTAAAATTTTTAAAAAGTTTTTTAGAGTTTTTTAATTTTTTAATTATTATTATTTTTTAAATATTTTAACTAAATTTAATTTTAAAATTATTATTATTTAATATTTTAACTAAATTGAATTGAATTGAATTATTTTTTTTACCACGTCAGGCCAAAACGACGTCGTTTTTGCATTATTTCGCCACGTCAGTGTGCAAAACGGCGTCGTTTTGGGTGTGCTTCGCCGGAAAAATGCCACGTTGGCATTTTGGCCGGATTTTGGCTGGATTGACACTCAAGTGATCCATTTTACTTCGAGTTTAGTACTTAAGCGTACCTTTCGTAAGTTATGGCACCTAAGTATCCCTTTGGCCAAAGTTATGGCACTTAGGGGGTGTTTGGTTGGGCATTCCCAAGGGGCTTTGGGCCCCCAAAGCCCCTTGGGGAAAATTTTAGGTGTTTGGCAATAGCTTTTGAATGCCCATTTGCGAAATGTGGGCATTTTAAATGCTGAAAGCTGAATGCTGGGGGGGACCAGCTTTGAGCATTCAGCATTCCGGAGATGCGATTGTACTGTTCATCGCATCACTGTTCATCGTCTTCTCCGCCGTTCGCCTTCTTCTTCGCCGTTCGTCTTCTTCTTTGCCAAAGGCGGCGCTTAGCCGCGATCTGGCCGCCGAGAAGCCTCGCCTGAGGTCGCGCGGACCTCGGCCGGTGTCGCCTGGTCTCGCGCGACCAGGCGATTCCGCCTGAGGTCGCGCGGACCTCGGCCAGCGTCGCCTAGTCTCGTGCGAGCCAGGCGACCAGGCGACGCCGCCTGAGGTCGCGCAGACCTCAACCGGTGTCGCCTGGTCTTGCGCGACCAGGCGAGGCCAGATCTGGCCGCCGGACGGCCAGATCTGGTGGTCCGGCGACGGCCAGATCTGGCCGTCCGGTGGTGGCCGGCGGTTGGCCGGCCGCCGGAATTTGATTTCAAACTTTAAAGAAAATAAAAAATACCAAAAGCTAATTACAAATGCAAAGTTTACCAAACGGCGTTTATGCTAAGTTGCATTTCAATGCTAAAATTTACCAAACGGTCTAACATTTCCGAAAGTCCCTTTCCCTCAAAGATATTTGCATTCTCCAAATGGCATTTCCCAAAAGCCGAACCAAACGGGCCCTTAAGGGGTCTGCACGTCGGAATTTAGAAGAAGATGTTTATATAGACCAACTCGAAGGCTTTTCAGTTAAATGAAAGTAATTTATGGTATGTAAATTAAAGAAGTCAATATATGAACTTAAACAAGCTTCTCGACAATGGTATCTTAAGTTTAACAATACCATAACTTCATTTGGATTTAAAAAGAACATCGTTGATCGGTGTATATATATATATATGAAGATTAGTGAGAGTAAGTTTATTTTTCTAGTTCTGTATGTTGATGATATTTTGCTTGCTGCTAATGATATTGATTTGTTACATGAAACCAAGAAGTTTCTCTCTAATAGTTTTGAAATGAAGGATATGGGAGATGCAACATATGTGATAAGAATAGAAATATTCCGTGATAAATCACAAGGATTATTAGGATTGTCTCAGAAAGTCTACATTGAGAAAATTTTAGAGATATTTAATATGAGTAAATGTTTAGCAGAAATAGTTCCAATTCAAAAATGTGACAAATTTAGCCTTATGCAATGTCCGAAAAGTGAATTGGAATGAGAACAAATGAAAAATATTCCTTATGCATCTGTTATGGGGAGCTTAATGTATGCATAAATTTACACCAGACCAGACATCAGTTTTGCTGTTGGAATGTTGGGCAGGTATTAAAGTAATCTTGGAATGGATCATTGGAAAACTGTAAAGAAAGTTTTTAGATACTTACAAGAAATAAAGAATCATATGCTCACTTATAAAGGATCCGATCATCTCGAGGTGATTGGATATTCAGATTCAGATTTAGCCGGATGTGCCAATACAAGAAAATCAATGTTTTGTTACTTGTTTCTTCTGGTTGGAGGGGTAATTTCATGGAAAAGTGCGAAGTAGTCAGTTATTGCTGCATCTACTATGAAAGCTAAATTTATGGCATGCTTTGATGCCACTATTCATGGATTATGGCTGCGGAATTTTATTTCAGGGCTTGTGATTGTCAACAGTATTACCAAGCCATTGAAAATTTATTGTGATAACTCTGCAGCAGTTTTCTTATCTAAGAACGACAAATATTCAAAGGGTGCTAAATATATGGAGATTAAATATTTGTTTGTTTTTTTTTTTTTTTTTTGGTAAAGGAGATTAAATATTTGTTTATTAAAGAAGAAGTTCAGAAACGAAGAGTGTCAATTGAGTACATTAGTACCAATCTTATGATAGCAGATCCCTTAACAAAAGGACTGCCGCCCAAAACATTTAATAAGCATGTTGAAAAGATGGACATTATTGGACATCATTAATATTTGTATTATAATTGTATTAAGTTTATGTATTTGACACTTTGAGTTCATTTACATGTTTCTGATTTTTCATGTTTTCTATTAGTATACATTATGGAAATATATGAATGTTAAACATGATAGTTTCTAAAGAGACATTATAGTTGGACTATTACTGTACTTCTCATTTATGGATCATGTTAAGTAAAGTGCTATAATTGTAGTGCATGGAAGGGACTATGTTGATTAATGACATACAACCACTATGACTCGCGTTAGTTTTCTTTACTTACTTGTGATTATTATGTGTTTGCCAATTTAATGAAAATTTTATAGCATAATGTTATTGTGCACATTACAATTTTTATTAAACCATGAAAGGAAAATCATATGGGCCAAGTGGGAGAATGTAAAAATTATTGTGACCCACATAATATGATTTAATATGGTTTAATAATAATTGAAATGCTATAAAATAAATAATGTATTGGTTATGAGAAGTTGCAACTCTAACAAAATGAAGATGTATGACTTTTATGGAAATTGAAAATGCGCTTTGATGGAAGGCACCTATTGAAAGAACATATAAATAGAGTCTGGTCCTCTCTCCGCCTACACGAACAATAATAATAGAAAAGAACTTGGTATTCTCTCTTCCATCGATAGAATGTAAGAATTTTCTTAATGTGGACTAAATTAATTGATATTATAATTTATTATTTTTACAGTTACCGTAAAACAGGGTTGGTTTAAGGTGAAATAGAATGTTTCTTAATTAGTCTAATATAGGACTTGCGCGTGAAATATTGTGTTTCTGTTTCCGCTTCAAGAACGATAGATCCCAAAACATATGCGTTAATCTTTTTACTAATTATGCATGTTCTTGTTTTGGTTATGGAGATCTTGGAATTGCGCAATTTGCATCCAACATGTGGTATCAGAGTAATCATAACCCTAGAACTTGAACACATAAGTTTTTTCCCTAATTTTTGATTTTCGATATTTTTTGTTCAATAAAAATAAAATTAAATCACAAATTCGGATTGAACTTGTTGAGATGAGCAAATCCATGGGCAGCGCGTCACTAGAGGGGGCTGCACGTGCCCCGATGCGCTCCCATGCGCCGCCAGGGTGTCGAGCATGCACCCCATGTGCACTCATGCACCCCCACACGTGGAGGCTGATGTTAACGATCGGACCCAATAACCGTTGATCTTGACTCGACCCGACCCAATCAACGGTGGACCGGTCCGGTCAGCCAATCGGACCGCTACCGATTGGATCAGTTTTAACCGATCAGTTACGTACACGCATGGGCTCCACGTGCCGTGCACTTAGGTAGCGCGTGTGGGCGTGTGGAGCCTCTGATCGGCGTGTGGCTGGTAGCCTTAGGTTTGTATGATCTTCCTCTACTTTGTGGTGTATTTATTTTACATGTTTAATGATTTTATGGTTGTGCAAATACATACAAAACCCTAAATACGTGTACTTTTGCGTATTTTTCTTGTATTTTATGTGATTTTAGAAATATAAGTGTTGGGTTACAGGTATGTTATCACATAAACATTATAATGGTGTGATTTATTAATAAAAAATTAAATTTTATTGTGAACTGAAGTCGGCTTAATGAGATACAACTATTATGGGATAGTAATTGTATTATGTATTGAGGTGATGAAAAACAGTAAAATGTTATGAAACTTTTGTTGCTCATGCATACTCCGAACATCTTAAGAACCTGTGACCACTGATTGTACTAGTTAACACATCTGCTGAATATGGATAATGCATGTCAGTTAAGTTATTGCATATTGTACCTAAACTCATTTGGTCACTGGTTAATGTCCATTAAGTTGAATATTTTTTTTTATGGGTAAAGAGTATGACAACATTTACGCAGAGTAATAGTATCTACTGTTAAAGTTTAAATATTTGGTTCTCTGATTTGACTCAATTAATAAGCCACTGGTTGATTATAATGATAATTTGTTACTTAAAAATTGGCTAATAAATCAGTTGTTAGCCTTTGAGTCATTTTTTGCCTTATGAAACTCATGAGTGATAATTGATCAGCTGTCAGGCTTGTCGATTTGGTGTACCATGTATTACTATTGATGTTAATTTGTGAGAGATCTTTTAGATCATGATTCTTTTTTTGTTGTTATGGTAATCTATAATCGGGGTACATAAGAAATGCTTTTTTCTTTGTTATGAGAAGTTTCTTGTGTTACTGTGATCGGTGATTTCATATATATATATATATGATTAATTTTTATTAATGAATAAAGCAATGTAATTAGCATGGTATGTGATTTTAGTGATTTACTGCCCCTATTACTAAAGTTAAAATCACATGTATATGGTGTATGTCAGAAGTAAAGTTTAAATCTCTGGTATGAGAGAGTTCTAAGGATTTAATTGAGTAGTGGCACACTTGATTGGGTTTAAGAAATATCGGTCTCGTATAATGATTGTGATATCTCATGATTTAATGTGTGGACATATGATTTGTTACTTGAGAAAAGAGCAATAAAATTTACTTACTATCCATAAAGCATTCCATTCTTGAACACTTGAAAATTGGTTTGCCAGTGGACTGCACTGCTATAAGATGATAGAAGCTTTAATGGCTTGTAATTATGTCTTGTCTAATATCGAATTTATGACACATTTGCAAAAATTGTGTTTAAGTTCTAATGACATATACATCTCGTATATGGTTAAAAGGTTGTTTCCAAAAGTTTTCTATTTAAGGAAAATGACCAAGATAAATAATAAAACAATTACAATTAGTCTTAAAAGGTTGTCAAGCTTAATAGTGGCCGTGAGTATTTTGTCAAGTATGACAATACGAAATAGCTTAAAAGGTCATTTGTCAAATACTTGGTATATTCTAAGGTGGTAACTTAATTACTATGCTTGAAAATCCTGACAAAAAGATTTGGCTGAAAGTCATAAATGCACCATATTGAACATGGTGATGAGTATGATTAGTAAGACTAATTTATCCGGTCTTCTATGGGTTGATATTTTGAACGCAACATTTTCATATATAAAAGTTGTTTCATAAACTTCTTTTGAGTTATAAACTGAACATAAATTACTTGAATCATATGAAATTTAGATGTGTCATGCAGAAGTGAGGTTATCTAATCCAATATTAAGTATGTTAGAATTTAGATCTACTCGGAATTATCTTGTATCTTACCAAGATTGTTAAAAGGGATATCAATTTTATGACCCTAAAGAAGGTACAAGTATTATGGAATCACATACTGTAAGATTTCTACAGTTCGACGTAATTGTAGAAGATAGCTACTCACAAACTATTAAGGATAATAGTACGATGGAAAATCATTATGTTTTTGCCTTTGCCTATACAAATAATTGTGGTACAAACAATTATGAAATCTCCTATACTATATATTAAACTTGTTGATGTTTAAGGTATTATTCTTGATATAGTTTATGATTGAATTTTTTCAAACATCTCAAGTATAGAATAAAGTGGTTGTAGCTTTACTTGGGAGATTTGTTAGGGAAAGATGATAAGTTATTCCATTAAATTATATAGTCTATTTATGAGAGCATGACTACAATATCCACTATATGATTGATTTAGCGACATGAATAAATGTTATTTTGTTTTTATCCTCAATCAAGTATGTAATTAGATGTCATAAAAAGCGATATACAATCTATGAAATATCATAGTGTTTGGAAACTTACTGATTTGCCTAAAGATCACAAGCTCATTAGTTGCAAATTAGCGTACAAAACTAAAAGGATTTCAAAGAAAGATTGTGGAATTTAAAATCAAATTGGTAGCTAAAATTTTCACTCTGAAAGAAAGGTGGATAGTTAGTGAAGAAATAATTATTTCTTTTATAATATTTTTTAAAATTTTTTTCAAAGTGAACGTGGTATTAATAATTTATTTATTTATTTACTTATTTTTTTTTTATATAGAGTTACGTCAAAGAGATACAAAATCTATATAAGTGTAACTAGATGATTTTGCAGCAGATTCAAGTATGTGTAGACTGAAAAATCTTATTCATGATTTTAAGCAAATTTCCAAACAATATTATTAAAATTTCATAGTGTTGTTATTTTGTTCAATTGGAAACAAAGTAATTCAATATACTGCAAAGTCAGTGGGAGGAAATTTATTTTTCTTATACATTATGTATATGATATTTTGTTTACAAGTAGTGACCTTGAGGCATCTTTTGTATTTTGTACTAAGGTTCGTAAGGATTGTTCTCACCATATAAATATTGGATTTTATTAGATTTATCTGGAGGACATTTGCTAATTGTATTTTAGAAGTATTCAATATACATTATAACAAGCTAGGAATTGCTTCTGTCGTTGAGGGTGATGGACCAAATCCATTACATTGTTCTTATTTAGATATTGAGAAAATCTAATTAAGGATTGTATCTTGTGTCAGTGCATTTAAAAGTATAATGTATGCTCAAATTTGCACTAAGCTAAATATCATTTTTGTGATGGAACTTTTAGGCAGAAATCTAGGCAAAAATCAATCAAATCTAGGATGCGATCACTGGATTGCTGTCAAGAAAGTTTTAAAGTACTTAAAGAGGGCAATAGATTATATGCTAATTTACAGACATGTGCAATTCTTGCAGCTAGTAGGATATTCAGATGTAAAATTTGCCGGCTGTTAAGATGATATGTGATCAATAACAGAATACATATTTATGTTAGTATGAAATGCAGTAAATAAAGTTATATGCCATCTTCTACTATGTAAGTAGAGTTTATAACATTCTTTTAGGCTGTTACTTGGACTAATAGACTCCGGAACCTCATTAAGGAGTTGACCGTTTTTAACTTTATGAATAGATTCATACGGTTGTATTAAGATAACAAATTTATAGTATTATTTATTTACTACAAAGGTCTCAATGGGTCTAAAATATATGGCGGTCAAAAGTTTTGACCAAAAAGAAACGGTACAGAAATGTGACGTTATAATATAGTAGATTTCCATAGATGATGTGATTATAGATTCGCTAACTAAAGGCCTACGCCTATGTGTATTTGAGCGATATGTTATTAGCATGGGTCTAGGAGTATCATGAGATACTGTTATTTAGTGAGAGCTATTTTGGCTTTATTATAATAAAGTTCACATATGTGTTCATTACATTTAGTAACGGTTTGATGTGTATCAACTTTTGTATTCGATAAAATATTTTTGAATGTGTTATTATTATATTGAATACATATTGATAAAGTCTCAAGGTACTGTATAAACGTTGAGTGAAGGCTAAGGGGATCAAGTTATTAGCCTTGTGCATATATCTTGTTATACATAAAGAAAGGTTAACCGTAAGGATAAGACATATGTGGGTTCATTGGAACCATAAAGTATTCTTTAGTGGCACAAGTTTTTTGTGACGTCTAAAGTAAGATAATGGTGACTGACAAATGGGATCTCTCTATGAGAGATGTTATTCATTTGTCACACTACCATATTGAATCTATATCAATAAAGTTGTGAGCACTCGTGACCATGGAAGGCTTTGTGTGTATACATGTAATTACTGTCATAATTTGGTGTTTAAGACTTTATGAGATATTATTGACTATTAAAAATTATTTCTGAACCAAATATGCGCACATACCGTACGATTTCAATTAATATAGTCCAAGTGGGAGAATGTAAGAGTTTTCATAATATAGACTAAATTAATTGATATTGTAATTTACTGTTTTTGCGGTTATCGTAAAATAGGGTTGGTCTAAGGTGAGATAAAATGTTTCTTAATTAGTCTACTATAGGACTTGCGCGTGGAACATTGTGTTTTTGCTTCCGCTTCAAGACTGATAGATCCCAAAACAGGTGTGTTAATTTTTCTACTCAATTATACATGTTCTTGTTTTAGTTATGGAGATCTTGGGATTACGCAATTTGCATCCAACATAGAATACATTAAAGAATAGTGGGTTAAGGGAGAGAAATCGAATTTCTTCCTTCGGTTCGAGTTCTTCGGTTTTTCACAACGATTATCATCAAAGGGTAACGCTATGAATAAAAGTACATCTTTATCTATTTGTGAAAATCATGAAGATCAAATATCACTGTTTTATTATGAATTTCCGCATTAAAGAATTATATGAATTGTCTAACAACTCTTCCAAAGCGATTATTAAAGTCATTTGCAATGTGAAACTTGAACGTGAAACCCTAAAATTCTCACACCGACTAAACCATTGCTTTTAAACGACTCCTGTCAAACTCCATGGGCCCACAACACCATAATCCACCATTTCCATGAAATCCCGTAGCTTCACAACTCAAAAATCAAATTACGTAGCTCAAATTTTCCAAAATTCCGATTTTAAGCCCTAAATTCAACAACTACTCCAATTGGACAAAAGAGGAGTGCGAGTACTTACCAAGCATTGCGATGCATAGTCGACTTGGCTTCACGAGATTTGTGGTGTGTGTGAGCAAAAACCCCATTCTTTCCTTTCTCTCTTTTTCTTTCTCCTAGAACTCTTGGTTTAAGAAGAATCAAGCGTCCCCTCCTTTTTCCTTTTTATCTTTGATTTTTTAACACTTGAGTTTTTTTTGGCTCCCACCACTTCTTTTTGACCCAGTCCAAAATCTCAAGTTTTATAAGAGCAATTGTAAGATATATATGTGATATCCATTGAATCTGGGCTGCTATCTGGTGGGAACAGGGAAGAAGATGGAGCGAGCAGAAGATGTTGGTGAGATGATGTGATGATGCTTGTATGAATTCGTGTTAAATTACGTTGTTAATTGGGAAATGAAGATCTTCATGCACGTAAATGCTGTACGAAACTTATAATAGCGACGATACTTTTAGCGGAGGTTGTCGTGTAACTCGTGGGCGCCGCTGCAATTGCTTGATAATGCAATGGACAACTCATGGCGTAGTCACTTTGACAGGGACATGTTTCGTACCGATGGGACGGCATGTGTCGGTTTTAAATTTGATGTCGGGTGTTGCCGGTTCGTTAGTCTCGCGTTCGGATCGGTTCGATCGTTGTAGGACCAGAGAACTCGAGAAAGGCTTTACCTCATTTGGAAAAATTCGATTTCAAGCACTTATTGTGATCAATATGAATCATAAACCTAAAGTTTTCTTAATCGGGTCCTTCAACAAGTGCACTCGACTCGAATCGCACTGGCATAGTCACGGCTTAGGCTCGGATCGAAAAGGAAAAGAAGCAGACTCGAATGCCGAACAGAGCGGCCTTTTCGAGTTTCCGACTGGAAATTTGCAGGGACTGAGTGCAACTACATCGACCTAACCAAGCATTCTTATTTTGATATCGATGTACTTCTATACAAACCAATCTTTCAAGACTGGATGTCGAAATAAACAGTGTACGATTCATCTCTCAAGCTCATCAACGGTACCAAGAGGAAGTTCCTGCTTGCGCCCTTCGCCACGAAGCTGATAGGATGATAATGGCTTGTGGCGTCTTCCCATGCAAAGCTGCTCGCTTTTTTGAACTTACTGTTTGAATGATCCGAGACGCACCCCAGCTTCACGCCGGAACCCTCGTCGTGATTCAACCCCGTGTATATGTAGCAACCTTTGTGGCTTTCTGACTCCAAGGACACGGTCTTGGCCTCCCCGTCCAGTCCTGCGACCACTCGGAAGAGGGACGAGCTGCCCTTGCTTGATCCCTCGACTACGAGGTGCTTTTCTTTCCCTTTTTCCACTACCACCATTCCGGGAAGGTCGAATGGTTCGAGCATGACCGATTTCCCGATCACGCCCTCTCGTGACCTGATTTCTAAAGTGGTGAGATCTTTGGAGACAAGTCTGAAGGTGGCGTGGACAGCCGAATCAGTGCCCGGCTCAGGGGACTTCTCCATTGTAATGGATTGGTTCGTGTTGGTCAGGAAATATGACGACTTGCCCGATGCTTGCGAAAGAGAGAGCAACTGAGAACCGTAAGAGGCCGGAACGGGAGTGATCCAATTAAATAGAGGAGCATCTGGGTAGGCTTTGAGTTCCCAGTCTCTGCTGGTCAGCCCCGCGAGAAGATAAGGCCCGTAAAGTATTGCGTGAAGGGAAGCATACTTGGGTCGGTCATCTGGACATTAGTTCAATGCAAACTGTTCAGCTTCACAGGAAACTATTGCTTAGGGAACGCTCCTGAATGCAGAAGCATATGCCCTGGGGGCAATGGGGAGCTGTGACAGTACCTTTGATAGCCTCTGTCCGCAAGCCAAGGGGAAACTGAAGGGTCAGCTTGTCGCTGGGGCTCCATTTCTCCTCCAAGACGAGAAATTTACCTGCACCAACAAACTATATGTTAAACAAGATTGTGTCAAATTTTAGGCTGTAGCAGCAGTGGACAAATCGGATCGATTTTGCAGGACTCTTCATCTCCATTTACCAGAATCTCTTGAGTCGAAGCTTTCACTTGACGGATCGCAATTTCAAAAGGAAAATGCCATGTAGAGCGATCAAAAACTAAGAAACGAATTTTGGATCAAATGGGTGCTGCACAAGCACGAAGAATGCTAAACGCACCTGGAGTTGGTAGATTTAAACGTCGTCCATTTAGTTCTGCTTTGGCACCGGCTGAAGAGACCCAACTTGGTATTCGGAAGTTCAGGGTAGAGAACTGTGCCGCTGCCTGAAATGAGTAGAAGTGGAGGAGAAAAAATAAGACACCAAACACTGCCGAAAGAACACCAGAATCCAAAATAATGTATGCACACTAATTTTGGGAGATGCTATACATGATTTGAGGAAGATTTCGATATCAGGACTTCACCCAGCTAGGTGAGCATGATGCAACCACTCTTTTACTTTTCTACTTTCGGCATCATCAATATGTATATGGGAAAATAAGAGGAGGTCACATCTATGTGGCCTTTAGCCAATGCGGATCTTCACAGTGAAGAGTGATGCAACAGATTTAAAGCCATTGCAGCATAAGCACAAGACACAGCAACTGAGTTGATTATATCTGAAGGAGAAAGACAACAGAAAGGCCAGTAAAACTCTGCCTGCTCGTCCTGCATTGGCCAGAGAGAAGTACCTCTGACGAGAAAGTAATTGTTGCTCGAAGATAAGGATCCCATGACGACAGACGACCGATGTGCTGACTGATCACAGTCCCCCCTGCTTTCCAGTTGAGGGAACTCGATACATATTGAATTACGTAAAGACCAGGAACTTCTCCTTGTTCTTCAAAATATATAGAATCTCCCAATTTCGAAAACGACTCAATTCCTACAAGCACAAAGGAAGAAAAGGATCATGTCATGGACAAATCCACAATACAACATATTGTGTCGAGCCTATAATACTCGTTAGTGGGAAAACCACACAGTAAAATGTGATATTCAACAAATCATTATGATATCAGCAGACTCCATATTACTGAGAAAATGAGCATTGGAGGGGTATTCAATCTTAGACCTGTCCCATAGCAGCACCAGAAGGAGTCGAACTGAGTTCCCCATTGATGAAAGCTTCTGGCCTTGGACACCCCACGTCCCAAAGGAAGCATGTAGATCATGATGCCTGGCTCTGTCCCTCTCTGAATACCTAGCACACCGTTCGTCAACGCTCGCTCATAATAATCTGCATATGCAACTTCTTTGGTCCATCTAAACAAGTTGCGGCTCACCTGTAGACCAAGCTCAGCAGATGCAAAAGAGTTGGTCAACACATAAAGTTTCATGACTAAGCGAATGGTACCATCACTCGGGATGGACTAAAGGTTTAAGACAAACAGATAGACGTAATCTAAGTCTTACCTTCAGCATGTTATAGGTGGCGCATGATTCCTCATTTTCTGTTTCAAGAGTCGTTGCTAAACGCTTTGGGTCCTCCCTGTCAGACCAACAGATAAAGAGGATTACAATCAATGATGACAGGCACACACATACACACGCGTGCAGATATACCTCTGTGTGCGTGTAACTTAAATATAATTCTCCTTCAGAATTCAATCTATACCAGAATTCCCCGACTGTTGTACCACCTGTTGCATAGATGTAAGAGGAGTTCACAATGTCCATGAAGAATGTCCCTATGGTCTGGTGCAAAGAGTCACCAAAAAGCCATTAGACAAACATTGGAAACCTCAAAGAATGAAACGTATAACCATTGAAAGCTTGGAAAGATATCCAGGTTAAACATGTAGTTATATCACAAAGTAAATCTCGAAGAAAGCCAGCCTTATCTGAGAAAACAAGAAGGCCGCTGAGATCTGGAAGACACGATGTTCTTTTACTGTTCTTCTCATAAATAAATATTCCATTTCATGCTATCCTCCGATTTGAAAAGCAAAATATGTTACCTTGTATAGCAGGTCACCAGTAACTTCATAACGCATCTGGGCTCCGACAACAACTGGGATATGAGTATTCGCATGAAAACCAGCTATGTCGTCAGCCTGCAGGTCAAACAAGATAACTTCTCTGAAGCTTTACATATTGTCAAGAGCATAGAAAAAGAAATGTCCTCAAAATGACTTATGTAATATAGCAATTCCTTGCAGGCTCGCACTATCTTTACAAATCTGACTTAGAGGACTCATTCAACTTTAAATGTTCCTCTCTGAACCTCAAAAAACATTGAAGCACTCGACAAAACAACACATGCTCTCTGAAGACTCGAGCAACATGAGGAGAACACTAAAGAAACAAAATTGGGTTTTACCTGCACAGCAAGCAATCCTAGAAAGCAAGGTTTGTCAAAGAGATGAGCCAACAACAAATGCTTGGGATCGTTCTGCAACAAAAAAAACAAGCACACAGTCAGGTTCAGAATCTACAATTCGAGATAGGTGACGTTCTACAGTACAATGAAAAGGGTTCACTGAGCAAAACCTTTCTGATTTAAAAACATGCGGGAACCTCACGATAAATGTTACCATTTGATATCCATTTCCTCTTTAAATGCAGAGAAAGAACACTTCTCTACTCACTCACCTTAGATATTGCAAAAAAATAAATTTCCTCCCAAAGAGTTATTGAAAACTCAGATAATTGGGCAAGAAAGAGCATGACTTTCTCTGACAACTAAAGGCAACCGATTTTGCAAACTCTGAGAGGGGCATTGGATCGATCTATGACATCTAGCGTGTCACCAGAGAAATTGTTTGATGCAGCTATGTCTCGAATCAAGCAAGAAACAATAGCCCGGATCAAGTTCACATGCAGTTTCACAGAATAACTTGTAGTTCATATACCGTTACGGTGAATAACTGGTAAAGGACATCATTCATGCCACCAGTCTCTTCATTGAGTGACAGCCAGTGTCTTTCTAAAGAGTATGTTCTGATCACATTCTGCACACGATTGTAGAAGTAATCAGCCATCCATGTAACCATTTTCAAAGCTTGCTTGTTGCCAGCAAGTGTATATTGATCCAGAAGACCCGCCATGATCTGTCCAAGTAGATAGCCAAGACGTTACTTTCAAGCTTACCAAACTACAATCGAAACAGGGAGTGCTGCATTCAAACCCTCCAAACACTTGAGAACTGTACCTTGTGAATGGTGTAATATGGAGCCCAGACTGGTTTGATAGCTTCGAAACGATCAAATTGCTCGGATGGGAAAGCTGAAAGATATCCCGTGCCCATTTTCTCTTGACAGGCGGCAAGAGCAGTCACTAATGCAGACATTTTCTCTCCAATACTATGATTGTGAGTGCTTGCCCACATTTGTGCCGTCGCACTCAAATAATGCCCTTCAAAACAGGAAGCAAGATGCTCAACAATAGTGACAGAAAGAGAGCGCGGGAAATTCAATTTCATCATCATCCTGCTTGGATCCTAAGCAATTAATATACAAGTCCAGTCCAGTAAATGCTCGACGACCAGATGGTCCTAAAAACGGCAAACTTCTCTAACCTTGCACTTCATGAATAAACAACACCACATCATGAGAATATCTTATTCCAAGCAAGATCCTCGGCCTAAGTAGGGCTCTCTAGATTATATGAGGGGCACAAACCAGAGCAAACACCAAAATTTCAGTGATCCAATAAAACATTCATCTATTATGCTGCCTTCTCCACCTATTCTTACTGAAACAAACCCTGTTCCTTTTGAGACTAACATGAAAATCATCACAAAAAAAGGAAAAAAAGAAAAAGAAAAAAAAGCAGTAATTTTTGCTAAGTTACGACATAGAGATGGCATCCCGCCAGAACATAATTCAGCAAGGAACTGGAACCCTTCATGCTGGAGAGGGAAGAGATCATCCGTTCATGTTGTATGATGTGTTCCAGATCAAGCGCATCACTGGACTATGGTGAGACAATGACTAACCAGTTCGAAGACAAATGGGAATGAAAATAAATATCAGGAGAGCTCAAGTAATAAGGAACCAAACTAACCCACAAAGTGACCCCGGAGCTCACAAGCCGGGCGCTCCCAACCACCATATGGCTTTCCCAGTGTCGGCAAACCTGCTGTTTTCCTAAAGCTCCACACCAAACTATCCACATCTAACAACAGTAAGTATTCTAGGTTCGTCTGCTGTGCCCGCCATTGAACTGAACTCGCATCCAATCTCACATCATGCAACGATACTTCCTTAAGGAACTCCCCCGGTGAGTTGGACCCAGCAGAGTTCTTAAGTTTCCGGTACATCATGATCCAGTCAAATTCCTCGTCTTCTTTCAACATCTTTCTTGGTGACAAGTTGGACCAAGCCGTCTCGTCCGTTGGAGTCAAATGGTAGTGTGAGAACACCTCCTCTCTCCATGACTCGTTGTTTGATGCTAAGAGCTCGTATCTAAGAGTGTGTGACGAAAGCTCAGTAGGAATGTTGGTACACTCCTTACACAAAGCACCATTAATTAAAGCAAGCAAGATCAACAACCGAAACAAACGAAAAGCCTTCATTCTTTAAGCACTGCACTGGATTGTAATGTGCAAAGTTAAGCTCTGAAGAACCACATAGAGCAGATAAATCTGGTAGTCATATAGCATTGGCAGTGAAAGATAAGGGCCGATAAGAACGGAGGTTTTGGCAACAAAAATAGGGTTAAAGCACAATTGGTTATAAAAATCCAAAACTACCTGTGTTAGAAAAGGCCAAAATGGTAGTCATATAGCATTGGCAGTGAAAGATAAGGACAGATAAGAACGGAGGTTTTGGCAACAAAAATAGGGATAAAGCACAATTGGTAATAAAAATCCAAAACTACCTGCTATAGAAAAGGCCAAAATGGTATCTGGGGTGCAATTTCTAGTTTAGGGGTATTGCCTAAAGGACCGGTTTAAGGCCCATGATTAGGCGCGAGCTCTCTCAAACCCATACCCCACATGACATTGGGATATTTTCTTAGGAATTTTGCACAAAATGAGTTACCACTAGCCTATTGGGGTCGGTTAGAAATCAAGTAAGGCATGGGAGTGTACCTCATTTCCTATGCAACCAGAGAATCTAGGGTCGGGGACTTGATTACATTAATTGACTAATTAGTGTCCTTTCGGTATTTAATCTCATTCATTTTAACAAAATGATTTTTTAGCAAGCAGCTTTGATTGATTTTATACCTATCCACTAACATGTGAAATCATCACACGGGTGCACAATCATTGAAGTAACAACCACAGCTACCAAAATCCTAATTGCAATAAAATTGAGCATGTGCAATTAAACATCCACAAATATAACCAAATATGTGAATTAAACATGCAATATAATCAAGGTGCAAGAAAATAAAAGCCTAATTATACTAAAAAGGCAAGACATGGCAATTCCTAACCAAACCCTAAACTTTTTTAATTTTCGAAGTTTTTTATTTTTATTTATTTTTTTTTTTTTTTAAATAATTAATTTTTAATTAAAAAAATGGGCGAATTGGGTTGGGTCCAGTTTGACCCAACCTGGGTTCAGCTCGAGTGAGGGGAGGGCCAAATTTGGCAGGCCTCAATAGGACTGGGCTTGAACAACAGGTCTAGTCTAGCTCAAAAGTGAGCCCACCTAAAAAAAACCTAAGTAGACTAATCCCGGCCCAACATAATAGGAAAAACCAATATTAAACAGGCCCAAAGGCCTTGCTTCGGCCTAGACGCGACTTGCCCGAAGATCAAAACCCTACTCGGTTTGTGACTCGCGCCCGACCTAGTTTTTGGCCAAAACCCTAAGATTTCTTGGTGGCAACGGGCTTGACGGCGGTGGCAGGTGGTAGAGGCGATGCAGAGTGGCTCAGTGGAGGACAGCTGGTGTCACGAATTCGGGTGGAGGGGAGCATGGCAGTAGTGGTGGCGCTCGGGTAGAGCTTCAGTGGCTAGCACGACGATGCTCGTGATTACAGGCAGAGCACAGCAGGTCATCGCGAGTGGAGGTGGGGAACACTCAGGCACGGTGGCAAGTTGCTGCGGCGTTGACGACGTGTTAAGGTGCGTGCGGCTTCTGGTGTCGAGGCGAGGCGCGGCGGTAGCTCGGGCTTCTATTGGCGGTGCTTGCGGACGTTCAATGCTTTGGCAATAATGGCGCGAAGGTGCAGGCGTCGCTCGAGGGGCAGAAGTGGCGGCTTGGCGTCGGGGAGAATGGGCAACGACGACGTCAAGACAGGCGGTTGTTGGAGAGGTGTGGCCTAGCGGTGGGGCTTCTTGACGTCGTCGATGGTCGAGCAGACTTGCAGGCGGCTTTGGCGGCGAGCTGCTCCCTCGGTTTCTCCTCGCCCGAACCCCTCCGCTGTTCCTCTCCTTCTACTTTTCCTCTCTCTCTCTCTCTCTCTCTCTCTCTCATTGCTCAAGCTCTTCCTCTACGTCTCACCCTCTCCTTTGCTGCAGGTTCTCCCCGTTTTCTCTCTAGGGTTTCCTACGCAAAAATGGAGGAGGGAGAAGGCAGGCTAGTGTGGGCCAAACTAAAGGGGAAATAGGCTGGGTGCAAGCGAGAGAGAGGCGGGCGGCGGGCCGAGCCAATGCCAAATCCAGCCCGACCCGACCTTTAGTAGTTTTTTCTTTTTCTCTTTTTTTGTTGTTGTTTTTTTTTCTATTTTTTTAGTGACTAATTTCTAATTTTGTATGTGATTGAGTCATAAATAAAATAGTAAAGTTTAGGTGTCAACAGCTGCCCATTTTTGAATGGCAGCTTGAAGATGTTGAATTCAAAGATAGAAGACACCTAAATTATTTCGGTAGTAGAGAGACCTTGGGTGCGCACGCATCAGGTCGACAAAAAGGACTCATAACTATGGAAGCGCGCCTTGTCAATAAGAGGAAGAAAGACCCCAGGCTACAGAAGCACGCTGTGTCATAAGAAGAAAGAAAAAGACCTTGGACTACAGAAACACACTGTGTCATAAGAAGAATGAAAGACCTCGGGTTACAGAAGCACGCCGTGTCATAAGAGGAAAGAAAAGACCCCGGGCTATAGAAGCACGCCATGTTATAAGAAGAAAAAGAGACCCCGGGCTACAAAAGCACACCGTGTCATAAGGAAAAGGAAAAACCCCGGGCTACAGAAGCACGCCATGTCACAAGAGGAAAGAAAGACCCCGGGCTATAGAAGCACATTGTGTTATAAGAGGAAAAAAAAACCTGGGCTAAAGAAGCACACCTTGTCACAAGAAGAAAGGAAAAAACCTTGGGCTACAAAAGTATGCCGTGTCATAATAAGAAGAAGAGACCTCAAGTTACAAAAGCACTCCGTGTCATAAGAAGAAGGGGAAGGACTTTGGGCTAAAAAAAGCTCTTTATGTCATAGGAAGAAAGACTCCGGGCTACAAAAACTTTCCATGTCAT
The DNA here is from genome assembly GCA_017140255.1 of Eucalyptus paniculata subsp. matutina. NCBI lineage: Eukaryota > Viridiplantae > Streptophyta > Magnoliopsida > Myrtales > Myrtaceae > Eucalyptus > Eucalyptus paniculata. The sequence goes on along the minus strand of CM029444.1, from coordinate 19,332,197 downwards.
AGGAAGGACTTCAGGCTACAGAAGTTCTCTGTGTCATAGGAAGAAGGACTTCGAGCTACAGAAGCTCTTTGGGTTACAAAAGTTCTCCATGTCATAGGAAGAAGGACTCCGGGTTACAGAAGCTCTATGGGTTACAAAAGCTCTCCGGACTACAAAAGCTCTTTGTGTCATAAGAAGAAGGGCTCCGGGTTACAGAAGCTCTCTAGGCTACAAAAGCTCTCCGGGCTACAAAAGCTTTTCGTGTTATAGGAAAGAGGACTTCGAGCTACAGAAGCTCACCATGTCATAGGAAGAAAGACTTTGGGTTACAAAAGTTCTCCGGGCTACAAAAGCTCTCCAAGCTACAGAAGCTCTTCATGTCATAAGAAGAAGGACTCTGAGCTATAGAAGCTCTATGGGCTACAAAAGCTCTCCATGTCATAGGAAGAAGGACTCCGAGCTACACAAGTTCTCCGGGCTACAAAAGTTTTTCGGGCTACAAAAGCTTTTCGGGCTACAAAAGCTCTCCGTGTCATAGGAAGAAGGACTCTGAGCTACAGAAACTCTCAAGGCTACAAAAGTTCTCCGTGTCATAGGAAGAAGGAATTCAGGCTAGGCTACACAAGTTTTCCGGGCTACAAAAGCTTTACGGGCTACAAAAGCTTTCCGGGCTACAAAAGCTCTCTGTGTCATAGGAAGAAGGACTCCAGGTTACAAAAGCTCTTCGGGCTACAAAAGCTCTCCGGGTTACAAAAGCTCTTCGTGTCATAGGAAGAATGACTCAGGGCTACAGAAGCTCTTCGGGCTACAAAAGCTTTCCGGGCTACAAAAGCTCTCCGTGTCATAGGAATAAGGACCTCGGGCTGCAGAAGCTCTTCGGGCTACAAAAGTTCTCCGTGTCATAGGAAGAAGGACTCCGAGCTACAAAAGCTCTCTCAGTTACAAAAGCTCTCTGAGATACAAAAACTCTCCGTGTCATAGGAAGAAGGACTTTGGACTACAAAAGCTCTCCGGGATACAAAAACTCTCTGTGTCATAGGAAAAAAGACTCCGAGTTACAGAAACTCTCCGTGTCATAGGAAGAAAGACATGAAGTCTCACCATATAACAACGAGTTTCGACTAGGTTGAAAATACATGATTTGAAGAAAACCCATGAACTTTTGTAGATGGCATGGTTTAAGACTGACCATGAACTTTTGGAGATGGCATGTCTTAAGGCTAATCATGAACCTTTGGAGACGGCATGGTTTAGGGTTGACCATGAACCTTTGGAGATGATGTGGTTTAGGGAAGCACATGCTAACTCCTTGGAATTGCATGGCTTCACCATGGCTTAAGGCTAATCATGAACTTTTGGAGACGGCATGGTTTAGGGTTGACCATGAACCTTTGGAGATGACATGGTTTAGGGAAGCACCTGCTAACTCCTTGGAATTGCATGGCTTCACTGAGGAATCCTGTCAAACTCAACTTGAACAGATGTCATTAGAGACGTTATTAAGAGATGTATGGGCAATATTGTAGTATTAATTGAACAAGCTAATCAAGCTAAGTTCGACTACTTTAAAAAACATTCGATGTCAATCAACATCATGTAGCGCAAAATTGTCATCTTGCTTGTGGCTGTATCATTAATCATCAAATTCTTTAGGAGTCAGTTCTTATCAGAACGGCTATGACTCGTGAAAAATGCTCATTAAGCATGCCAAACTAGAGCTTCTTAGTCAGAAAGGGTTACTCACACACTCTTGATAAAATGGCTGCTTGATCTCATTCATTTGCATGGGAAGTAACTAATTGTTGAGGGGATCTCACATAACCCATGTCGAAGGCTTTCGGAAACATTCACGCTTTATCTTCCACAATTTCCATTTAACCTCATGTCTGTTAGTAAATTAACCAAAAACTTTAAATGTTTAGTAACATTTTATCTTGATTCTTGTATTTTTCAAGATTTGGCTACGAAGAAGACAATTGGTAGAGGACATGAGGTAGGGGGGCTGTATGTACTTGAAGATGCTCCTTCAATTGCTTGCTCAAGTGTTGCGTCCCCACATCAAACCCATTGTTGTCTTGGTCATCATTCTTTACGTAGTCTTCAAAAGTTGGATGCTAGCTTTCAATCTCTTTCTAGTCTAGAGTGTGAGTCATGCCAACTTGGCAAATTACATCATGTTAGTTACACACCTCGAGTCATTAAACGAGCAACATGTCCCTTTTTATTAATTAAAGATCATTCAGAATTATTTTCTATTTTTCGTGCATTTATATTTGAAATTTATACTCAATTTGGTGTGCATGTTAAATTTTTGTGTTATGATAATGCTAAGGAATACTTTTCCACATATTTTTCTGAGTTTTGACTCAACATGGTATGATCCATGAATCTTTCTGTCCTAATACTCCGCAACAGAATAGTGTTGCTGAAAGAAAGAATAGACATTTATTGGAAGTTACTAAATTCATGTTATTTGAGATGCCCAAAAACCTTTTGGTTTGATGCTATTCTAATTGCATGTTGGGCCCGTTTGGTTTGGCTTTTGGAGAATGCACTTGCAAAAATACAAATACCTTTTGGGAGAATGGGGTTTTCCGAAATACAAATAACGTTTGGTAAAATTTGCATTGAGAAATAACTTTGGCTAAAATATCATTTGATAAAATTTGCATTTGTAAATGACTTTTATTAAATAAAAAATAATAGTATTTTTTTTTTAAAGTCCGGTCACCAGACTGCCAGATCTGGCGGCTGGATGGCCGAATTTGTCCCCCAGACGGTCGCCGAGTCGCGCGACCTAGGCGTCGCCTAAGGTTCGACGACGGTTGCCAAGGTCGGGTGACCCTCAAACGGTGGTTGCCAGTGTGCACAACCCCTTGGCTGGCAGTCGTCGACTTCCAGTCAGCTACTTCGAGAGGTGGTGTGCGATGGTTTTGGAGAAGATGTACTAAGCATTTGCATTCCAAAGATGCAACTTTCTAAAGTACCTCCGGAGCTGCATTTAGCTAAAGGCCCTTAGAGTCACTTGGAGATGCAATTACATCTTGCCAAAGTCGCCCAAAAAAAAAAAAAACGAATAAAACACGTTTGCATTTCGCCAAGAGACTTTAGAGTCCCAAAGTTCCTTCCAAAAGCCCAACCAAACAAGGCCGTTATCTAATTAATCGCATGCCTTCTTCTATTCTGCAAGGTGGTATTCCTTTTTCTACTTTGTTTCCTAATGAGCCACTATTTGTTCTACCACCCCGTATTTTTGGTTGTATCTGTTTTGTTCCTGATCATCGACCTAGAGTATCAAAACTTGATCTCAAGGCAATCAAGTGTATGTTTATGGGATATTCCCGCACTCAAAAGGGATATCGCTATTATTCTCCATTATTGAGAAAATATTTGATAATAGCTAATGTTTTATTTTTTGAATCCACTCCTTATTATGATGTTCCAATTACTATTTCTGAATTGGATGAAGACTTGTATGTGACCACCATTCGATCAACTATTCCAACTGTTTCACCAATATCTACAGAGGAACCACCCCCTCTCCAAGTTTATACTCGATGTGCTCATGTCGCTGCTGCTCCCCGCTCCTCCCGTCACTATTTTGTCATCTTCTGCTTCGCCATTAGCTGACCCTCCGCTTGTATCTGATCTTGATCTTCCTATTTCTCATCGCAAAGGTACACATACTTGTACTCAACATTCTATTGCAAATTTTATTTCACACTCTTCCATGTCTCCTACTTTTCAAGCTTTTTTAATTATTGTTGAACAATATCTTGTCCCCAAATCTGTTGCCGAGGCATTACAAAGTTTTGGCTGGAGGACAGCAATGGAAGAAGAATTAAAGGGTCTTGAGATTATTACCACTTTCTCTAGGCAAAACTGCTATTGGTTGTTGATAGGTATATGTTGTAAAAGTCAACCCCAACGATTCTCTTGCTCGTTTAAAAGCAAGACTTGTTGGCAAAGGGTATGCTAAGGTGTATGTGGTTGACTATCTAGACACATTTTCTCCTGTTCGTATTTTGATATCTCTTGCTACAACATATAACTGACATTTGTTTCAGCTTGATGTTAAGAATGCTTTCTTGCACAACACTCTTCTTGAAGAAGTTTATATAGAGCAACCTCCGGGGTTTGTTGCTTAGGGGGAGTCTTGTGACATCCTGAAATTCGACCCCGTTTCGATAAAGTGAAATGTGCATTTCGTCGACGTGCCTATAGTCCTTTTTCTCTGAGCTGATCACTCACGAGTTAGCTAACCTATTGGGTGAAGCCGTTAAGGGATATAACCGCGGCAAAATCCCTAAAAGTTACCTAATTAGTTGGATTGGACTAAAATCGCGTCCGATCGATTTTAATCATGGAATTTAATTCGGTTTTGGGAATCGAATATCCGGGCGTGTCACAATTCATTTTTAGGACCGTCTCATCGTCTATCAATTTATTGCCGAGTCCGAAATTTCAAGAAAGAAATTATCGGAGGAAAATAATTGAAGACCAAAAGAAAATAGAAAGTGAAAGGGAAAGAGAAAAAGAAAAGAAATAAAAAAAAAGTATTATTATTTGAATTCTTTTTCTCTCTCTTTCTTTTCTCTCTCTCTCCTCCCCTTCCCCCTTCGTGCAATTCCCACTCCCCCACTGAACACCCTTGCCAAGTTCAAATTTGCTTCTTCTCTCTCTCTCCTTTTTGACTAGTCAAAGGCTTCTTCTCTCACTTATCTCTTCTTCTCTCTTCTCTTTCTTCTCCCCCAACCCCACATGACCGAAGCCCCCTCTTTCTTTCTTCTTGTTCGTGAAAAACCAGCAAGCAGAGGAAGAAGGACAATAGCTCGCCGAAGCCATCGCTGCCGCACCGGAGCTAAACCGCCGCCCGCGCACGCTGCACACTCCGCCGCCTCTTGTCCGCACTTGCCGCCCTCTCCGTGCGCCGTCCAGCTCCGTTTGGCCTCTGCCCAACTCTGTTCAGCCCCCGTCCGGCCACCTCCGGCCACCGTTTGAGCTCGCCGGACCTCCACCGGCCTTCCCCCGCACCTTGCCACCCTTGCTGCGTTATTTGGTTGCTGTTTGGTGTTCTTTTTCAGCCCGAACAGCCACCCCTCGGAGTGGGTTTCCAGCGGCTTTAGGCCCGCTTTTGGGCCGTTTACGGGCCCCGAATCCGAGCCGTGCTTTGGAGTTTGTTGTTCCTCGTGTTGTCCTCGTTGGATTGATCCGATTTGCGCGCGATTTGATGAGTAATCTCACTAATCCCGGATTAGTTGGCTAATTATGCTTTAAGGTTGGTTTAGTTTTAATTAATTATGTTTAGGTTGTTAGATTAGAATAAATTAGCAATTATTAGTCAAATGTGATGCGATTTAGATAAATTGATTGCGCAATTAGCAAGTAGACGTGGTCTACTAATTATTGGAAGTGTCTCGGGAATTTTCCGACCCCTAATCGGGCTTCAATTTGACGATTCGGGCCTAAGTGGAATTTACGGTATTTAAATATTATTTTTCGGAATTAATTAATTAATTAATTATTTTTTGAAAATTCAATTGAGATGGCTAGTGACCGGACAATTTTGCTGATGACTGTGGTGAAGTCCATTTATTTAATTGGGCTTTATTTGGAGTTAAATTGAATTTTTAATATTTATTAATTAATTTTCGAAATTAATTAATTAATTAATTATTTTTCGGAAATTAAGATTGAGATGGCCGACGACCGTAATCTCGTGCTGACTGTCATGGCGTAGTCCATTTATTTATTTGAGCTTTGAATTGTGTCAAATTGAATGGAATGTGGAATTTTAGGATATATTCCTAAATGGTTGTTGTTAATTATTTCATTGAAAAATCATTGGGTATTGATTATCAATATCGAAAGTGGTCGAGTGGGACCGTAAAGCCATTGAGTATCGAAAGTGGTCGAGTGGGACCATAAAGCCATTGAATATCGAAAGTGGTCGAGTGGGACCGTAAAGCCATCGAATATCGAAAGTGGTCGAGTGGGACCGTAAAGCCATCGAATATCGAAAGTGGTCGAGTGGGACCGTAAAGCCATTAAATATTGAATGTTGTCGAGTGGTGGACTGTGTCTTCCACCTTTGCTTAAGATGTGATCTGAGGATCGTAGTTCGTAATTGATGATTGAGATGGAATAATCGAATTGACCTAGAATGGTCCGTCTGACATGTAATCGACTAGGTCGATTGATCATTGCTTTGATTTGATGTTGTGAAGTGATTGACTGAATGGAAATGACCGTGAGTGGTCTTGTTGGTATATAATCGACTAGGTCGATTTGATCGATGCTTCGATCTGTGATATGATTACTTGGGTGCCTATTGTGAATTGTACTGACTTGCAAGTGGGATCTAAGGCCAAGGTAAGTCCTCTGTCTTGTGCGTGTTTAGGCAGCCTATAGTATAATGGTTTACTAATCGGGCTTAGTGGGTAGAACTCGCTGAGACGTAGTCTCATCCCGATTTTGGGAAAACATTTCAAGATCACGCTGAGGAACTGAGGAGGAGGAGTCTGAGAAGGAGAACTCGAAGGTGAAACTTGAGGAGAATGATTTTTGGAAAAAGAAGATAATTCCAAGAGAGGCCTTGAGTACGGCCTAGATGGACTGAGATTCTATCTTCTTTTGAGATCTCCATTTTGATGTGAATAGAGTAAAGTAAAAAGTTGTAAAAAGTTGTGAAGTACTTTGGTTTGTGTTTTGTATAAAAGTTTGGTTATAAGTTTCAATATGAAAAATATGGCCCTACTTTTCTATCCCATTGTTTTATTGTCTGGGGATTTATAACTGCTTCCGCATGTGCTTAATAAATGAAAGGGTCGGCGATACATAGTCCTGGGGTATCGCATTTTAAGATCGACCAAGTAGAAGGATGTGTGCGTGCCCGAGGATCAGGGCGTGACAAGTCTAGACTAGTTTGCAAATTAAAAAAGTCTTTATATGGTTTGAAACAATTCCCACGGGTATGGTTTGGAAGATTTTTTGAGGTTATACTATCTTTTAGGCTGTCAAGATGTGGAAATGATCATTCTTTCTTTTATAAACAATCAGGGGGAGACAAACTATTCTTGATGGTGTATGTTGATGATATTATCATCACGGGAGATGACTTGGTTGGTATAGCTAAGTTAAAAACCTATCTTCAGCAATAATTTTAAACTAAGGACTTAGGAAAATTGAAATATTCCTAAGAATCAAAGTGGTGCAATCACAGAAAGGTATTGTTTTGTCATAGCAAAAATATGTCGTGGATTTGCTCACTAAGACAGATATGTTGGGATCAAAGCCTCTTGATTCAACCATGGAACAAGGGGTTAAACTGGTTGATGATGGAAGAGAAATTCTTAATAATCTCGAGAGATATAGAAGACCGGTAAGTAAGCTAAATTATCTCACAGTTATTCGACCAAACATTGCTTTTCCTATTAGTGTGGTAAGCTAGTTTTTGTCTTCTCCTCGTACATCTCATTGGGATGCAGTTATTCGAATATTGATGTATTTGAAGAAAGCTCCGGGGAAAGGAATTGTCTACCAAAACCATGGTCATCTCAGAGTTGAAGGATTTTTTTATGCTGATTGGGTTGGATCTCCAGATAATAGAAGATCAACTATTGGCTATTGTACCTTGGTCGGAGGAAATATAGTATCATGGAAAAGTAAGAAACAGAGTGTTGTTACCCGCTCCAATGCTGAGTTAGAATATAGAGCCATGGCACAAGTGACATGTGAATTAGTGTGAATTCGATAGTTATTGACTGAGTTAGGCTTTAAAGATTTAATACCCATGACTCCATGGTGCAATAATAAAGCTGTAGTGCATATAACTTCCAACCCCGTGTTTCATGAGAGAACAAGACACATTGAGGTTGACTATCATTTTATCTAAAAGAAGTTGTAGAGTAGAATAATTCTTCCCAGTCATATTCGAACTAACGAACGACTTGCAGACATCTTCACTAAATATTTGGGTAATGGGAGGATATAACATATTTGTAACAAGCTGGGCATGATTAATATTTATGCTCCAGCTTGAGGGAGAGTGTTAGAAGTACGAAGGGTAAACGGGTCTTTACCACTTTTAAGGTTTATTTTGATGTAATACAAAATTAGTTTTTTCTCGCAATTACAAAACAATTGTCTCCATCATAAAATTTTATTTGAACGATGTTCGAACATCATCCAAATGATACAGCATGTTAAAAGCGAGTTCAGCCCAGCATTTGATGGCTGCAAACTATCATCACCTTGTAGATGATCAACGTGACAAAGGCACTTTGCCAAAAGGTCACCCCTGATATGTTCAGTATAGGTGACACAAATTTCTTGATTAGAAATTGGTAAAGAACAACACAAGGACAAAATACTGAAGCAAGGAGAAGCGTAATATGTCCAGTCGCCAGATTAATGTTCCTAGCGATAAACCACAATTAGAAACAAACAATTGCCAAAGAGTAAACTGGACAACAAAGACACAATTCACTTGTCTAAATTCATCCAATAAAGTAATCGCGCATTATTTAAATAGAGACACACATTGACTTTTGAAGGAAAAGCCATCCAGATAAGGCATGTATCTACTGATTACACCATTGAGATCACACCAATAAATGGGAAAAAGGACTAACTAGAGAATGTGGTGAAAAATATTTACTTAGCCAAGATGGAGCAAGCATAGGCAGCATTTGGTTTGATCTAGTAAAGTCCACCATATCACAGTCATTGGCATCATTATTTGGACAGCAGGCACCCACCAAGAGACATACATTCTGATTAAAAACATTTCTCGAAGACACTAGCATCCTATTCTGGGAAAAGATTATGAAGTTGACATCTGTATTCAACAGTAATGAGAAATGGTAAAAGATACTACACCTTAGGTGACCTTACTTCCATAGACGCTGTCACGCTGCTCTTTTCCTAGTCGAAAGGCATGCTCTTCAAGGAAATCCGTATTAAAAAAAAAAAAAAAAAAAAAAAAAAAAAAAAAAAAAAAGCCTTAATGAAGGAACAATGCCTACGTCAAAATTCCACCAAGGCGTGTATACAAGCAACAGGATCATCGAGAATCAATTGAAATCATTTCAATAATAAATAAAACTATTGACAATACTTTAACCTAGTGGAGCTAGGAAGAAGATGCAAGATCATGTAAAGAGACGGAACCTCAAATCTGCCAGGGACCATACTTACGATGGATTTGCTGTCACCATCCCCCGGTTATAGTTTGTCCCAAGATCTCCTCAATTATGCTTGATCTATATTCCGCCAATCACAATTGTCGTAGTTGTCCTAATATATTTAATCGCAAAAATTTGCTCGATGAAGTGAGAAACTGAAAATAAACAGGAATAGCTCCACACATCCTGTGCAGGAAGCGAGAGTTCCTATGCGAGGTCTTGAGACCTGTTTATCCTCAAATTCAACATCAGCTAACTTATGCATAGCTCAAACATCATACGACCTGCCAAAAGAAACAACAACATACTATCTCAATCAAAGAGTACGCGTGAAAAACGTGATAAAAACATCCTAACCATCATCCATTTCATCCAAATTCCCACATTCTTGATTCTTGCAGATATATTGAAGGTCTATCAATGCCAGCTTCCTGAGGAGAACTTGGTACTGCTTGACAAGTTTTGGAGAGTAATTGGAGAATCCATGTGCAGCGATGGAGGAAAATTGTGGCCAAGTAATTCACAATGTCAATAAACAAGAAATAAAAATCATCTCTGAGGCAAATTTAGATCAGGAGAAGATTAAAATAAGAGCATCCAGAAGAGAGAGCTCCCTGAGATAGTGATTACAGAGTGAACCAAACAATTTGGAAGTAGACATGGATAATCTGATCTGCCATAATATTCGTGAATAGTGCAATCAATATCCCATGTCACAAGTGTTAGGTAGAACAATCTGATAGAGATAAGGAACATAGTCAGCCCCGATCCCTAGTCCACATGGTCAAACTCCCAGCAATGTGTGCCACCTAATGACCAAGAAAGCAACAACTAAGGTTGGAAGCACAATTCAAACGCACCCAAAGCATTGGACACACAATTCAATTGTAGTTTATCTCGTAAAGAGACCACTCATCAAACAACATCAACCATAAGTTAAAAACACTAGATATTGCAACATTTAGTAAAAGATTGGACAAAAGTACTCAAGTAAATGCAAAAAACAGAGTGAAAAACAAATAAGTTTGGGAAAAAAAAACCTATCCTGCACAGTTCTAAATAATATAGAGGAAAAAGTGGCAGTAGGTCACACCTGCATACTACCTGAGTGTAAAAAATTATCATCTAGCCAGAACAATACATATGCAAGAAATGTAGTTAAGCACATTAAATAGCCAGAACAATGTACATGCAACATCATATCTTATCTAATTTAAGCACAATATATAACCAGACGAAAGTGATCAAAGACTACGCAGGAAATCTCCTCAAAGATGAACAGGAGTGCAAAAAAAGGTCACCACTTCTCCAAGATGAATTTCAATCAAAGATAGAAAATGCCTAGAAATCTCCGCATTTTCAGTCCATAACCCATCCTGAAGAAGTGATCAAAGACTACGCAAGAACTCAACCAAACAGGACTGCAAAACAGGGTCATCACTCCTCCAAGAAGCCTAAACACATTATTCAATGCAAACTGACCAGTTTTATTGCATTTATCATCCTTAGATGATGAAGAGATCACTCATCAAACAATATCAACTATAAGTGAAAAACACTCCATATCACAACATTTAGTAAAAGATTCCCCAAAATACTAAAAAACAGTGTGAAAAACTGATAAGTTTGGGAGGAAAAAAAACCCTATCCTGCACGGTTCTAAATAATATAAAGGAAAAAAATGGCAGTAGGTCACACCAGCATACTACCTCAGCGTAAAAAATTACAATCTAGCCAGAGCAATACATATGCAAGAAATGTATTTAAGCACAATAAATAGCCAGAACAATACATTTGCAACAGCAAATCTTATCTAATTTAAGCACAATAAATAACCAGACGAAATTTCTTCAGTTAAGCCAAATTTACCACTGAATTCAAATAGACTTACACAAAGTCAATACATACAGAAGAAATGTATTTTTGTGCAAATGTGCGCCTAAGTATGTCAAAAGCAAAAATTCAGTTAAAGAATAATATTCACAAAAGTTCCATGAATGAGAAAGAAGGTAAGACAAACAAAATATCATTAATAGAAAGCATACTGTCATAGTACCAAGCCAATGAAAAGTTCTTCATCCAATCCCATAGAGAAAGGCTATAATCTGCCAAAGCTCAGGAGAGCTATCATCTTACAACATTCAAAAGAGCCATCCAAAAATCAGTTGAAGAAGAAATAAATCAAAAGTCAGGAGTGCCAACCAACACCAAGATTTTCCAAGTATCTATTGGAAGAGCACCATGATGAATAAAACCTACACAAATTATCTGCATGATTTACAAGCTATACCAACAGTGATTGCAGTTCCATTGATTAAATAGAATTTCAAAGGAAAAGGCCATGCAGATAAAACATGACTATTGATTCATGTATGCTACTGATGTAGCACATTTACTGATTACACCATTGAGATCACAGCATTGAGGCAACAATAATCATCAAAAAGGACAAACTAGAGGATGTGGTGAAAAATATTTACTTAGCCAAGATGGAGCAATTGTAGGCAGCATTTGGTTTGATCAAGTAGAATCCACCATATCACAGTCATTGGCATCTTTATTTGGACAGCAGGCACCCACCAAGAGACATACATTCAGATTAAAAACATTTCTCAAGACACTAGTATCCTATTCTGGGAAAAGATTATGCAGTTGACATCAGTATTCAACAGTCATGAGAAATGGTAAAAGGCACTGCACCTTAGGTGACCATATTTCCATAGATACTGCTCTTTTCCTAGTCGAAAGGCATGCTCTTCAAGAAAATCCATATGGAGAAGAACCTCAAGGAACAAGGAATAATGACTGCTTGATAATGGAAATGTATGAAGAAAGCAATATTGAAAGTTTTAACAAAAAGCCATAGAAAGGATCAGAATGTAAGGCATGTTAGTGAAGTTGTCTAACAAAAGGGGCTCGTAATAATATTAATATTGAAAGTTTTACCATCTTGAGATTTACTTCAGATTTTGAAACATCTTTAGGACATATGATTATGATGATGGAGCTATCAGTGGAAGTTTGATGTCTGTATTTGACTTCTTTCAGAATCCCTCATTCTAATTTGAAGTCTGAACATAGTTCTGACTTTCTCACTGTGCAATCATCTCTTTCATTGGATGACAAAGTGGGAGAAGAGGGTTTTCTTGCTAATTCTGACTCTGTTTATTTGAAGAAACTGGGACTTTTTATTTGCACGTCCCTTATCTCCGAGTTGTCTTGCTGATTTCTTGCTGACTTTCTCTCTGTGCGTTGTGTGTTCTCAGCTCCTTTGTTTCTTCATCATTGCTGACAAATTTCGAGCATTGTTGATAATAGAATTATATATATGGTGTCGTAAGTGGGCTTAACTGCAACATGGTATTGTCAATCCAACATTGCTGAACTGTTCACAAACTTTCTGCATGTCCGTGTTGCTAAGATTCGGACGGGTTAGTTCACTTGACTTAGCAGAGGTGGGATTTAGAATGACGCATGTCCTCTGTACTAGCTTATGTGCTGTAATTCTTATTTTGGATCATACTTCCAGTGTCAAGATTTTTTTTTTTTTTTTTTTAATTTGAAAAGGAGTTTCTACGGCAAAAGAAATTTTTGTGCAGATTACGCAACTACAGTGCCCACCTTAGAAAAGGTGGGAATAGCAGCGATGAAAGCTATTCTCAACAATGGTGTGGCTATTGAATTTATTAGAGCGCTAATGTGAATAGGTTGGCTAGAGAGAATCCAAGTTGTCTGATTCAAAGAACAATATATGTTGCGGAGCAAATCCTATCTGTGGTTTAAAATTGTCTGCTCTTTTTGAAAATTTCTGTTTTCTTTTGGCGTAGTTACGCCACCAAAACTTCCAGAAGGTAAGAGTTATCAGGCCTTCATTGTGCTGTGGCCAGAAAAGAGAAGAAGCAGATCATTTTGTTGCTGCTCAAGTAGTGATGGATGCCTTGAGATTGTGGGAGATGTGTTGCCAAGGGGGCAATAGACTTGTTTTTGGCATCTAGGCGGCAGCCATATTGTAATTCTTGCTTCATGATGATTATGTGATCTTTTTTTGATCTGTGGGTGAAGGTCACACTGGCCAAACCACTTTAATTTTCATGCTTTGTTTATATACGTTTGGATGGTTTACGTTAGATGAAATGACAAACAGAGAAATAAACAAGATGTTTGGTAGTTTTTCAAACCAAATTAAGTGATGATCTATTGCCTTTTCTGAAAGGTTGAGTTCGGATGGTGAATGGTTTGAATTGATTCTAGTCCCTTCAACATTCAGTTTTTCTTTCTTTTGTAGGTCAGAATTAACTTCAGTGTGGAGTGTCCTTCAATCCGTGATGGTTTTTTCTAGCTGGATGTTGGAGGAATGATTTTCTTGGACAAGATCTTAATTCTTTGGCACTTTTATCTGAGTTCAGTTGGTTTTGGAAGGTCAATAACTATAGACTTTCTTTGCTTGCAGGAATTGTTTAGGAGTCTGGAAAGCATGAGGTCCACATTAGTTCTGGCTCGCTTCTCTTCATTCTTATCTCATATGTGAACTGCAATCACTGATTGGATTGCTTGTAAATCATGCAGATAGTTTGTGTAGGTTTTGTTCATCATGGTGCTCTTACAATAGACACTTGGAAAATCTTCGTCTGGCACCTCTGACTTTTGATTTATTCCTTCTGTTAAGTGATTTTGGATGGCTCTTATGAATGTTGTAAAATGATAGCTTGTCTGTGACCTCTGAGTTTTGATTTATTCCTTCCGTTAACTGATTTTGGATGGCTCTTTTGAATGTTGTAAGATGATAGCTTGTCTGTGCTTTTGCAGATCAGAGTCTTTCTCTGTGGTATTGGATGAAGAACTTTTCATTTGCTCGGTACTATGACTGTTATGCTAGGACCTATTAGTAATATTTTGTGTATGTATTGACTTGGTGTAAGTCTATTTGAATTTAGTGTGGTAAATTTGGCTTAATTGAATAAGTGTTGTCTGGTTATATGTTGTGCTTAAATTAGATGAGATTTGATGTTGTTGATTGATTTAGATGTTAATCTTTTACCCCCCTATGCATATAGAGTTGTTCTAATATTTGTGTTGTTTGCTTATAATATGACTGAGAATTTTATTACATCATGAATTGAATGGCTATCGAGTGTGTCAAGAAACATTCATTGTTCAAGAAATGTTCGATCGTGATGTCTCCTTATGATATGATTCAAATCTTCGTTACATCATGATGAAGTAAATGATATTGATGGGGATAAAATGAAAAATTCATTATTCAAGAAATATTCATTCTCCATTGTCATACCTTGTCATTCTCCATGTGCATGTATATGGTTCACCCCTAATCATTTTGGTCATGTTTTTATGATAGGGTGTCTAAGGACAAGCTTCACTTTGCTTCGAGGGTTTGAAGTTTGATGTAGGATCTCTAGTTTTCATAGCCGTTTACTATTTTTTGGTATAGAAAATTCACCAATTTCTAGATAAATTTCCTTTTACCCAACATCAAATGTAATGTATGACAATAAAAGCTTCGAGTTAACATAACAAGTATTATTTATTTTAATTTAAAATTATATTATAATATCAATAAATTTATGTTATAATAAAAGAATAAGTAAAGGTGTTACTAATTATTTGATTGGTAAAGTTATAAAAATATATGAATTTCTCAAAAAGTCTCTTTGGAAAGAGGCAACTAATTTCACATGAAAAAGTAATGTAAATTAAAACTATAATATAATATTAATTTTCTCAATATAATAATGTTAGAGAAATGAATTTAATATAACAACGTATCATATATAGTTTACAAAAACAATATTTGGGAGATATATGACTTGTATTTTGAACTAAATAATTCAAAATACTCCTTGTCAAAAAGACGACCGTTGCTTCGACCAACAAAAGAACAAAAAGATGACCGTTACAAGCAACCCAGTCGTCATCTTCTCTCTCTTCCCGTTTCGTTTTCTCTTGCGCAAAATCCTCTTGGGAGAATAAGGGTCTTTTCTTTGTTTCCGTTCTATTTTTTAATGGGTCAGATTTGCGAGGCATCTGGTTGTAGAAACTTATTTTCTTGTGTGCTGTGGAGACCCGTGTGGGTTTGGCGCTTGGCTTCTCTTGGATGATGCCGTTGATCATCGAAACTAACACACCATAGTCCTGCAAGGGATAAAACTTGATTTGAGGTTTTCACAATTTTGGTGGGAATGGAGTTCAGTTCTTTTCTTTTTGTAAGTTTCTATTTATTGCAACTGAAAAAAAAAAAAATCTTCCCATTTACCCTTTTTGATTCTTATCATATTTTGATCAGATGACCAACGTCTACATTATTTCTATTTTATTTTATTGACCATGAACATCATACTTGCTCAAGTGGGAAAGTCGAGCAAGAAGTTTCCACTTTTCCTTATGATTTCTTATGATATTTCAATACTTGGACTATCCTTTCTGTTGTAGATGATTTGTCTGCCAGATAATTTAACTTATGGGTGTAAATGCAGGTTGAGCAAAAAGAAGAGAACTGCCGAAGAGAGAACCATGCATTTTATTTGGCAAACAAATCATCTACAACAAAAAGGATAGTCCAAATATTGAAATAATGTAGACATTGGTCACCTGATCAAAATATGATAATAATCAAAAATGGTAAATGGGAAGATTTTTTTTTTTTTTTCCAGTTGCAGTAAATAGAAACTTAGGGCGCGTTTGAAGTAACGATCTACGTTAGGGCTGAGCCGATTCTCGATCAACCGATTCTTTTTGATTACGTTAAGGCGATTACGAGAAAAAACACGTGTTTGGTAAGAATCGTCAAAATTTTTGATTCGGAATAATGCGTTTGATGCATCAGTATTAATTGATTTTTGCTCCAAATTAATTTCTTTTGATTTTTAAATAAATTTTAAATAATTTCTTTTGATTTTTAAATAATTTTTCAATAATTTCTTTACTTTTTTACTTTTTTCTTTTCTTTTTTCCTTTTTTTTCTTTTTTTCTTTTTCTTTTTTCTTTTTTTCCCCTTTTTCCTATTCTTCTTCTTCTTCATTTGGCCGGTCGCCGGACCGGCGACCGGCCAGACGAGGGCCGGCGACGCTCACCGGAGCGCCGCCAGCCCTCGGCGAGGTCGGCCTTCGTCGGCCGAGCCTCGCTGGCAGCTGGGCGAGGCTCGCCCAGCCCCGCCGAGGCTCGGCCTCGCCAGATCTGGCGAGGCCGAGCCTCGCCGGTGGCCAGGCTGGCCTCGCCCAGCCTCGGCGAGGCCAGCTTGGCCACCGGCGGGGCTGGGCGAGCCTCGCCGATGGCCAGGCGAGCCTCACCGGCAGCTGGGCGAGGCTCGCCCAGCCACCGGCGAGGCTCGACCTCGCCCGATCTGGCGAGGCCGAGCCTCGCCCAGCTGCCGGCGAGGCTCGCCTGGCCACCGGCGAGGCTTGCCCAGCCCCGTCGGTGGCCAGGTCGGCCTCGCCGGTGCTGGGCGAGGCCGGCCTGGCCACCGGCGAGGCTGGGCCTCGCCAGATCTGGCGAGGCCGAGCCTCGCCGGTGGCTGGGCTTGCCTCCGGCGAGCTCGCCGGTGGCTGGGCTTGCCTCCGGCGAGCTCGCCGGACCTCGCCCTGGCCTGGCGAGCCTCCGGCGATCTCGCCGGACCGGCGGCCGGCGGCGGACCGGCGACCGGCGGCGGCGGCGGGCGGCGGCAGGCGGCGGCGGACGGCGGCGGGCGTTGGCGAATGGCAACCGAGATGTTGAAAAGAAGAAACGAGGTTTTATCGTTTTGATTCTTTTTTCGATTCCCGGACGAGAATCAAAATTTTTGATTCTCAAACGCTTGTCAAAACGTTAAGAATAAATTTGTTAACAAAAAATTTACCAAACGCGATTCTCGTCCCAAACCGATTCTTTAACAAAAAATCAGACCAAAGACTGTTGGGCAAGTTGCCAAACAGGCCCTTACAAAACGAAGAGAATTGAACTCCATGCCCACCAAAATTGTGAAAACCTCAAACCAAGTTTTATCCCCTGCAGACTATGCTCTGCTATTTCCGATGATCAACGGCATCATGTAAGAGAAGCCAAGCGCCAAACCCACACGGGTCTCCACAGCACACAAGAAAATAAGTTGTAATAGGAAGGAGATGCATCTAACAGTCATTTTTTTGTTCTGTCGGTCGAAGCAATGGTCGTCTTTTTTGACAAGGAGTATTTTGAATTTTTTAGTTCAAAATACAGTCATATACCTCCCAAATATTGTTTCTGTAAACTATATATGATACGTTGTTATATTACACTCATTTCTCTAACATTATTATATTGGGAAAATTAATATTATATTATAATTTTAATTGACATTACTTTTTCATGTGAAATTAATTACCTCTTTCTAAAGAGACTTTTTGAGAAATTCATATATTCTTATAACTTTACCAATCAAATAATTAGTAACAACTTTACTTATTCTTTTATTATAACATAAATTTATTGATATTATGATATACTTTTAAATTAAAATAAATAATACTTGTTATGTTAACTTGAAGCTTTTCTTATCATACATTACATTCAATCTTGAGTAAAAAAAAATTATCTTAAAATTAGTGAATTTGCTGTAACAAAAAATAGCATGCGGCTATGAAAAATTTAGGCTAAGCAGACCCACTTGTCTTATTTCAACTAGATAATACATCGAACTTCAAACCCTCAAAGCAAAGTGAAGCTTGTCCTTAGACAAGCTATCATAAAAGCACGACCAAAATGGGTGAACCATATACATGCACATAGAGAATGACAAGGTTTGATAATGGAGAATGAAGATTTCTTGAATAATGAATTTTTCATTTATCCCCATCGATATCATTTAGATGTAATGAAGATTTGAGTCATATCACAAAGAGACATCACAAAGAGACACACTCGATAGCCATTCAATTCATGATGTAATAAAATTCTCAGTCATATTATAAGCAAACAACACAAATATTAGAACAACTCATATATGCATATGGGGAGTAATACCTATCCTGTTAACATACTATAGATATGCCAAAGAATGAAGAGCCTGACCATCAAAGAGATTGCTTCAAGATAAAAGTAACTGCTACCAATCTTCTTTATCATAAAATCCAGAACAGCTGGTGAAACAAGAAAACAGAAGGAGCATGAACAAAAATCATGTGCATGATCACGATAGAGTTACAAAGAGGCAATGCGAAAATGAAGAAATTTAAGTTTCTGCAACAAGTCAGAAACTTATAAAATTAGATCGAGACCATTCCTCGACAATCACCTAAATAGTACGCAAGTCATCTAATTGATAGAAACATTTCACCAAAGATTCTGTACCAAAAGAAAACTGGCGATCAAATAAAATGAAAGCCTAAGAGACCTAGGAATTGTGTAGCCAGAACTTAGTTGGCCTCAAACTTTCCTGACTTGTAAAAAATCCTTACAATGGTCAAGAGAGTCAATGATTAAACTCAAACCAAAACCAATAGAAGTGCTCAAAGAAAGAAGAGCTTGAAAAAAGAAATAAAGATTATAGGCTAGAAAAAACCATCCCAAATTGAAGACATGCCACATTGAATCTGAAGAGATTTGCTTCCACCAAAAACTCTTATCAGTCCAGAAAAAATAGCCCCGATCATCTCACCTTCACTGAGAAAAAAAGAATCTAAGAACAAACTTCATTCAAACCAAAAACTGCCTAGAAGCCAAGAAGTGGCTGCTCATCCAATTTCAAACGATCATCAACTGAGCCCCACAGAAAAAAAGCAGTAGATCACCACAACTTCAGTCCATAGCCCATCCTGGAGACTACTCAGCAGCTCAACCAAACAGGACTGCAAAAATGGGTCATCACTCCTCCAAGAAGCCTAAACATTATTCGATGCATACTGACCAGTTTTATTGTATTTATCATCCTTAGATGACGAAGAGATCAATCATCAAACAATATCAACTATAAGTAAAAAACACCACATATTACAACTTTTGGTAAAAGATTCAACAAAGAACTCAGGTAAATGCAAAAAACAGTGAAAATACTAATAAGTTTAAGGGAAAAAGACCTATCCTGCACAATTCTACATAATATATTGGAAAATGTAGCAGTAGGTCACACCAGCATACTTCCTCAGCCTAAAAAATTACAATCTAGCCAGAACAATACATATGCAAGAAATGTATTTAAGCACAATAAATAGCCAGAACTTTGCAACATCAAATCTCATCTAGTTTAAGCACAATAAATAACCAGACAAATGTTCTTCAGTTAAGTCAAATTTACCACTAAATCAAACAGACTTATACCAAGTCAATGCATAAGCAAGAAATGTATTTCCATGTGAATGTGTGCCTGAGTATCTCAAAAGCTAAAATTCAATGACAGAATAACATTCACAATAGTTCCATGAATGAAAAAGAATGTAAGACAAACAAAATATCATTAAGAGAAAGCACACAGTCATAGCACCAAGCGATTGGAAAGTTCTTCATCCAATCCCATAGAGAAAGCCGCTAATCTGCCAAAGCACAGAAGAGCTATTATCTTACAACATTCAAAAGAGCCATCCAAAATCAATAAACAGAAAAAATAAATCAAAAGTCAGAAAACCCAACAAAAACTAAGATTTTCCAAGTACCTATTGGAAGAGCACCATGATGAATAAAAACCTACACGAACTATCTGCATAATTTTCGAGTGATCCAATCAGTGATTGTAATTCACATATAAGATAAGAATGAAGAGAACCAAGCCAGGACTAATGGGGACCTCATCCTTTCCAGACTTTCAATTCCTACAACCGAAGAAAATCTATAGTTATTGACATTCCAAAACCAACTGAACTCAGATAAAATTGCCAAAAAATCAAGATCTTGTCCGAGCAAATCATTCCTCAAATATTCAGCTAGAAAAAACCATCGCAGATAGAAGGACACTCCACATTAAAGTTAATTCTGACCTACAAAACAAAGACAACTGAATAACATCTTCGTTAATGAAAATTGAAGGGACTATAATCAATAATATCGGAACCACTCACCTTCTGAACTCAACCTTTCAGAAAAGGCAAAAAATTAAAACTTAATTTGGTTCAAACAACTACACAAGAAAGGTATTGTTTATTTTTCTGTTTTGTCCTTTCATCTAACCTAAACCATCCAACATATATAAACAAAGCACAAAAATTCATGTGGTTTGGATAAAAAAAAGATCACATAAACATTATGAAGTGAGAATTACGATATGGCTGCCGTCTATATGCCAAAAAGAAGTTTATCGCTCCCTTGGCAACACATGTTCCCCACAATCTCAGGGCATCCATCACTATTTGAGCGGCACAAAAAGCATGTGGTTCTGCTCTTCTCTGGCCACACCACAATGAAGGTCCAATAACTCATCTTCTAGATGTGGTGACTTAACTACGACAAAAGAAAACAGAAGTGTTAAAAAAGAACAGACAATTTTAAACACAGATAGGATGTGCTCCACAGCAGATAATGTACCTTGGATCAGACAGCTTGGATTCTCTCTAGCCAACCTATCGGCATTAGTGCTCTAATAAATTCAATGCCACCCCATTGAAGAGCATAGCCTTCCTCGCTGCAATTTTCCACCTATTCTAAGGTTGGCACTATAGTTGCATAATCTGTTAAAAAATTTCTCGTGCCATAGAAACTCCTTTCAAATATGAAAATAAACGTGACACTGAAGTATGATCCAAAACAGGAATCATAGCACATAAGCTAGTACAGGGGACATGCATCATTCTAAATCTCACCTCTGCCAAGTCAATTGAAACATGATATGCAGATTTTAGCAACATGGATATGCAGAAAGTTTGTGAACAGTTCAGTAACGTTGGATGGACAATACCTTGTCGCAGTTAAGCCCAGTTACGCCACCATATATAAGAAAGAGAAAAATTCCTCACATTCCATTATCAACAATGCTGGAAATTTGTCAGCAATGATGAAAAAACGAAGGAGCTAAGAACGCACAAATCAATGCACTCGGCTGCAGATTTAAAATCAGCAAGACAACCCAGAGATGAGGGACGTGCAAAAAGAAAGTCACAGTTTCTTCAAATAAACAGAGTCAGAATCAGCAAGACAACCCTCTTCTCCCACTCATCCAAAGAAGAGATTATCGTCCAGGGAGAAAGCCAGAACTATCTTCAGACTTCAAATTAAAGAGAGGGATTGTGAAAGAAGTCAAATACAGACATCAAACTTCTACAGATAGCTACATCATATAATCATATATACCCTAAAGACGTTTCAATTTCTGAAGGTTCAAGTAAATCTAAAGACAGTAAAGTAACACATGGCCGCAAAAACGCTTCACAGTGAGTTGAGATTATATCGTGCTTAGCCAACCTGTCAAAAGAAAAAAGGGCAGACAACTTCTCAATAACAGATTCAGGTCCCTTAAATGATGGCGCATACGATATCCTTACAAGTTAGGCATCAATGAAAAGGAAAATGAGTAATAGGACAAATACTTACAAATCAGAATTAGAGATAGCTTCCATATGGCCAGATGACTCAAGGTAGGTAGGTAGTAAACTGAATCCAGAACATTCATTTTTAGATAAGAATTAGGTTACCATAGTGAAAACATGGTAGTGCTCGGCATCACTACAGGTTGTCCATAGTACCAGAAACAGGACATAAGTACTTGCTTCCAGAACATTCATTTTAAAACGAAGAGCTAGGTTACTATACCAAAAACTTGGAAGTGCTCAGCATTACTACAGGTTGTCAATAGTACCAGAAACCGGACATAAGCGTACTTACTTCCAGATCTAATGGCATTTCCGATAACCGTGCTGTCAACTAATTTAAAGAAAAACTATCAAAAATACTTCCAAGTGCAGCCAATCGAAACATGATTCCACCAGGATCACTCCCTTGAAAAATTCTGCATATGTGACACCAACTCCCGAAGTAGAAATTGGAAAAAGAAGTTCAAAAGAAAAAACAAAAATTTGGAGCACAGAATAGGGGGTGACCATTGTGGGTGCTTAGGACAGGAACGACTCAGGGAATCCCTTCTAGTAGGAGTGTGATATGTCCAGCCGCCAGTTCATTGTTCTCAGTGAAGAATCTGTAACAATTGAAAAGATAACAAAATTGCAAATTGGATTTGTAAGAAAAAAGTATTAAACACTAAACATACCACATAAGTTAGTTAATGTTTCTGGAAATTTATTGAACAGGGTTAGTCATTCATTGACCGAGAGATCCACATTGACTTTCAAAGTAAGACAGCTTCCTGAGGAGAAATTGGTACTCCTTGACAAGTTTTGGAGTGTAATTAGAGAATCCATGTGCAGGGATTGAGGAAACTTGTGGCCAAGTAATTCACAATGTCAATAAACAGGATATGAAAATCATTTGTGAGGCAAATTTAGACCAGGAGAAGATTAAAATAAGAGCATCCAGAAGAGAGAACTCCCTAAAGTAATTACAGTGTGAACCAAACAAATTGAATGGAGACATGGATAATCTGAGCTGCCACAATATTGGTGAATCATTGCAATCAATATCCCACATCGCAAGTGTAAGGTTGAATCATCTGATAGAGATAAGGTACATAGTCAGACAACTCCCAACAATGTGTGCCACCTAATGACCAAGAAAGCAACGACTACAGTTGGTAGCACACTTCGGGAGCACCAAAGCTTTGGACACACAATTCAATTGTAGCTTATCCAGTGAATTTTGCAGACATAGACAAGAAACGCCAAATGACTTGCACCAAGAAGACTCCGACCTACAATAGGAGAACACTACACATTCCACACATTTTCTTTAATCCTTGTAAATAAAGATAAAACCGGATCTCTATCCAGGGTTCTCAAGAAGCTATAGAAATTCCACATTAGAAGGATCCAAATGTCAGCTCATAGCTCCTATAAACAAAGAAGACGATTTAACAACTCAACTAAACCTGATTGCAATGGTTCGTAACCTCCTGTTTTCATTCACTTCACAAACTCTAATTCTTTGGTCACTGAATCCTATGTCATCTTCACGCAACACACTTAACTGAAGAAATCGCTCTAAACTGAAGCAAGCACCTGTCAATGGCTGAATAAGTCCATACGTTTCATGAAAGCAATTTTCTTAATTAAAATGATCAGAGGGAAACTTGAACCAGATAATGTTGATGAACCTCAAGACATTCATACAAATTCAATCAGAAGCTGAACCAATTCTGTTCTCGCAATAGACCGTCCGGATACTACAAAATCCGTAACTTCAAGGGGAATATAACAAACCAAACGAAACTGTTTGACAATTCCAATCAGAAGAAAAATGAACACTAACCACCCTTCTATATACGATGAGAAAAAGATGCATTTACAAACATAAGTTATGTGATCTGGCAGACAAATCATCTACAACAAAAGGATCGTGTTGCAAATGGTGATCTTATTTATAAATAGATTCAAAAGGATGGGTAAAATAGGTTATAAACAAGAATTAATATCACCATCCAAATATTGAAATATCATAAGAAATTAGAAGGAAAAGTTAGAAACTTCCTGCTCAACATCAAAGAGATAACGCAACAGATCACCACCTCTTGAGCCCGGCAAAATCGCAACCAGTGAAAGAACTGGAAGTAGACCATGATCATCTCCCAAAGATTAAAAAAAATGAAGAAAAAAAGATGTGATCAGAGACTACTGCTAGTTCATCATCTCAACCGAAAAAGAAAAAGAGAAAAAGACGGCGACGATTGTCACCATTCATCGTCCCTAAGGATACTGCCAATCCACTGAACAACAAAAAGGAAAGCCATGTAAAAGGACAACGCAAAAGATCGAACAGTCGAGGAATCGATGGATGATCAAAGGATGAGATTTGAACCAAAAAATTCTGATGACCACTGCCATCGTCCTAGAGAGGCCAAGCGCAAAAACCTCACGGGTCTCCACAGCACATGAGAAAATTAGGGCGCGTTTGGTAACGATTTTATTTTCGGGAGTAGATTCTGATCAGAAATGATTCTTTTTTTTATTAGTTTTAATCGATTCTAAGCATTTTAAGCGTAAGAATGTCCAAAATTTCGATTCGGAATAGAATTGCGTTTGATACTTATCTTTATTAATTTTGTTCCAAATCAATTTCTTTTAATTTTTAAATAATTTTTTTACTTTTTTCCTTTATTTATTTTCTTATTTTTCTTTTTCCTTTTTTTCTTTTATTTTTTCATTTTTTCTGATTTTTTCCTTTTTTCTTTTCTTTTTTTTTTTTTTTTTTTTTTTTAATTTTCTCCCATTCTTCTTCTTTTTCTTGTGGCCGGTCGCCGGACCGGCAGCTGGGCAAGGCTCTCCTAGCCTCGCCAGGGCTGGGCGAGGCCTGCCTGGCCACCGGCCGAGCTAAGCGGGCGTCCTTGCTGGCGTCTACCAAAGCTTCGACCGTTGCCTGCCGGATGCCGTCGTCTCGCCACATCGGTGCTACCCAACTCCTGCTCTGCTCTGTCTTGCCATAAACCGCCACTGTCGTGTGATTCGACGCCCGAGCCACTCCTGCCATGATATGTTCGTGATCGCCTAGTGCCGACCGGCTTCTACTCTGCCTCGCATGCGACTCGCGACCCACAGATCTCGCGTCCGCAAGCGCACCTTGCAGCGTCTCTGACGAAGCCATCGCCTTACTGCACCGCGACGCCGCTTCTGTTCTGCCATTAGCCCAAAGCTCCACCATCGCTCGCCCCCTCGCGACACCAGCACCCGTGGCTGCTCTTGGCGAGGCCCGCTTGGCCATCGACGAGGCTGGGCGAGCCTCGCCAATGGCTAGGCTTGCCTCCGGTGAGCTCGCCGGTGGCTAGGCTTGCCTCCGGCGAGCTCGCCGGACCTCACCCTGGCCTGGCGAGCTCGCCGGATCGGCGAACAGCGACCGGCGACGGAGGCAGCGGCGGACGGCGGTCGGCGGCGGCCAGCGACGGTTGGCGGCCGGCGGTGGCAGCGGACGGTGGCAAGCGGTGGTGGATGGCGGTCGCGAGATGGCCGAAGGAAATGAGAAGATTTGTTGGTTTTGATTCTCAAATTTGTTCTCAGAATAAGAATCAACTTTTTTTTTTAATTCTTGATTCCACTCCTAATTTATTCCCGAGAATAAAAATTTTACCAAACGCAATTCTAGGCCCAAACTGATTCCGGGAACAAAGAATCAGAATTTAGCCCTGTTTAGATGGTTACCAAACAGGGCCTTAAGTTTCTGCAACCAGGTGCTTAACAAATCATACCAACAGAGATGAGAGAAGAGACCCATCTTCTCCGTAGAGGATTTTGCAGAGGCCCATCACGCGAGAGAGATCAGAAACAGAGATGAGAGAAGAGACCCATCTTCTCCGTAGCAGAGGATTTTGCAGAGGCCCATCACGCGAGAGAAAACAAATGAGAGAGAGACTAATCAACTTGGTGTGATTATAGTTCCCATGAGGAGCAAAGGAAGGACGACGATTGGGTTGTAATATATATTTTTTGTTTATTTCCTGGTCAGGTAAACTGTAATTGAAAAGTACCTTAAAAAGTAAACTTTGGGGAAATGCTATTTGATAAATATATATTTGAAATGTCCTTTTAGTGTGATCAATTTAAGCTTTTTTTTTGTTTTAATTTGTTTAAAATTGACAAAAAAAAAATGATTGTAATTTTTATATTTTTGTTAAGAATAATGTATTAAAGACATATTAACAAATTTATAAACCAAAAAAATACATCAAGGTGGATCATTCTCAATTAAAAAGAGAGTAATTTCATTAAAATAAGCATGGTCATATATGTTCTGAGGAAAGAAATATGTTATCCTTAAATATTATATGAACATTCTTGGACAACATCTAAAGAGGCCAAAGTGACCATGAAGAACAAGACCAAATGTTGCCATCCCATATTCTGAGTTGAAGATCTTGCCATCCCAAACTTTAGTTCTAGAAGAGTCAAGACCAGTAATTGTGTCAGCTTCGTCATCATCAGAAGTATATGAACTGCTCACTGATTTAGCCTCCTCCAAACGCATGACACTCCGGTCATCATCTTCTTCAATTACAGACATCAGTGGGTGACCTGACAAGTTCTTGTTTGGTTGGATGGAGGGACTCTCTATTGCAGAAGAGCCGCCACCTCCAGGGAGATTGTCGTTTACCATTTCATTCTTTCCTTTGGGTTTGGACATAGATCTAGAATGATCAGTGACAACGGCCTTATTCACTGAAGACTGCTGTGGAACCTGTTCGATCAACTGATTTTCTCCCTCCTTTCTGTAGTTTCTCCCTTTGGTCCACATGTTTTCAAAATGTTAAGGAGCAAGGGCTTGAGCTTTTCTACGAGACAACACATCTAGCATTTCTCCCCACTCACCTCCAAAGCGGGTCGCAAAATACCTTTATCATCACCATTTTGGGACTCTGCAGGCAAAGAATTCCTTGAATAGGAGCATCGCGTGTCCATAGCAATGAATCTTTGGAAAGAAACGTTTTGTTGATGTCTTTTGCATTATGTGTGTTTTGGTGGGATTTTTTTTCATGGATGAGCTCAATACCAGTCCCTGTAGGACCTAAGAATCTGGAGAAATGATCAGATGAGACCCTTGTTTCATTTTTAGATGGCGATGCCTCATGAGTTGCACTTGCACCTTTATTAGCCTTGGTTTTAGAAATGACAAAAGACTCGATCCTTTCATTATTAAACCCGCGAAGAATTTCCATAGAAAAGGAATAACAGACGAAATAAGGGGCCGTATATTAATGAAAGCTAAGAGATAGTTGCCTTGGGTTAGCTAAGTTCAGGACTGGTCTCATCACTGCACAGGCAAGAAGCTTGCTGGCAATGCATCTGACAAATGAGCATTGCAGATTTTCAGGCTCGAAGGCAAAAGAGATAAGTCCATCCATTACATGTCGTAAAACCTGTGCCCAAAAAGAAAAAAAGCATGAGAATAGCAAGGAACACAAGTACGTCTATGTAAAGGAGATTACAAGAAAGCAACCTTGTGCTCAGCTTCAATGGAAAATAATGCTAGGTGCAATTTATTTTCAGAAGCCAAGATACGCTTAGTTCACCATTTAGTTGCTGAACAGTGAGGTGTTCAAACTATTGCTTTTCAATTTTTGCCCGTGTCATGCGAAAGATCTCCAAATGTGTTCGGATGAGACCAACAATGTCCTTGCACCAGTTAATAAGGTCAATGACCTTGAAAACCAGATTTTTGGAAACAATAATCATACAGAAAAAAGATGAACAATATCATGATGAGAATATCTTGTAAGAAGGTCAATTAGGTTAATGTTCCTCACGTGATCTGAAAATTCTGCAAGAACATCATTGATGATGCACACCAATTCCTCTGGGCCGTCTCTATCAAGTGTTAAACAAGAGTACCAATGATCTGAGAATTTTCTTAAAAAAGTTTGAAAATCAAAATTTTGGCTGATACGCAATTAGGCAAAAAGATCACATCACTTTGCACATTGGGTGATCAATTGTGTGTAAATATGTATCTTGAAAATACGCTATGCAAGATGTGACACAAAATAAGATATGATCGAATGACTTAGAAGTTGAAATCGAATTTGTAAATTGAATTATTTGAAATTTATGTAAAGTCAAGTTTTGAAAGTGAAATTTTTGAAAAATGTTTTTCATGCAATTTCAATATAAGCTAGCAACTAGAGGTGTGTAAAGGAATCAGGACCTACCAAGATCATTCGAAACCTGATCCGAACAGCCAGAACGATGGTTCTTAAGGGAATAGGTCTGGTTCCTAGTTCTATAAGCAGATCCACTCACTCGGATTGGATGGTTATATTATAATAATATATTAATTTTAACATTAAAAAAATTAACCTTATGAAAGAGCTTGTGCTTTCAACCCTTACGAAAATGTCAGTTTATATCTACATTATTAATCTTATCCTGAAGGTCACATCAGCAATTCTTATATTCACTTCATTACAGTGGCATAACTTGGAAGCATGGGTTGATAGTTTTGAGGCATTGAGGCTAATGTAATGGTCAGAAGAAAAGAGATGCCTATAGTCGAGTCCAATGCAATCTATTCATATTGTTACTATAGAATATATCAATTCGTTGTATTAATGCTTTTTGGCTCTCTGTCTTCTATATCAAATGCCCAACTTACGTTGGCATGGTTATCGGATGTAATTTTCCTTTGATTGCTAGTTCTAATAACTACACTTTATTTCCAAAGGGCTATTAAGCTTGTGAGACTTAAAAATTGTTGGTCATAATCTAAGACAATTTTATCAGCAACACTTCAGTTTTTGGTGAGACCAACTCCATGGATCTACCCGAGAACTGAACTAGACCGGCGGTCCGGTTCTCGGGTGGATCCATACAAATAACGGATGGTTTCCGATTTTAATTTTTCGGACCCGATTTCACTCGGACCATGCACACCACTACTAGCAACATAACAACGTCGTGTCCTTTTTACGATTCTAAATGAAGTTTAAGATGTTCTAGCATGCAATTCGAAATTAAATTCCAGGGTTAAAGTTTCCTTTTTACGATTCTAAATGAAGTTTAAGATGTCCTAGCACGCAATTCGAAATTAAATTCTGGGGTTAAAGTGCAAGAACCTTGAAACCGAGAGAAATTTTTGAGAGTGTCGTAGGGACTAGAACTTTCATTTTTTTTTTCATCTCTCCTTCGCCTCAAATGAGGAGAAATGGGAGGTTTATATAAGCATTTTGAGCTGCCTCGAGATGAGAGACAGCCTCATTGAAATAAGGTAGGCGCTCCTTGACTCGAGGCTTGCTCTTTTCGGGCCCGTATATCTTTTACGTCCGACGTATGATTGGTGATTTTTGCATCTTTAGAACGCTCGCGTTAAGAGCCTTTCCACGAGCCTAATATTACCAAGTGAAATCGTGAAATAACGAATCTGAGATTTCAACTCATATCGGAGCCCAAGACTTGGATTTATAAGTTAGGCGTCGTTCAATGAGTTATCATTTTCAAAAACCATTGTTTACCATAACTTAGGGGTCTAAAAAGTTTATTCCATTCCAAAATCTCTAGGTACAGTTTTAGGCTTTGAGACCTTTTTTTCAGGTATCGAAAAGTTTGAGCGAAGTTTGACCGGTGATTTCTTCCCCACCCAACAATGTTTCAGCCCTTGTGTTGTGATTCTTGTGGTCCATAGTTTTGAGGTTCCTAATCGGCATTGGGAAATCACAACATTCACAATACTAAGAAAAATAATAATTGGTGAAGACGGGTCAAAAGTTGATTGTCGAATTTGAGTGGCAATATGATTGTCAAAAGATTCGTTTTGATGATTATATCATATTGTTAAGGTTTAAAAGGTATTTTGAGTCTTATTGTCAATCAACTTTTGGTTAGCTCCTGGGCCGACCCGTGATCAAACATCATGGCTTTTTTGAAAATTGGAGGACAAAGTTTGAGCTGTCAACACCCATTGGATTTATTGATCACATCAAGAATGATGAAAGGCACATTGTCCAATCCCTTTGGGCCGCTTATCCGGTCCTATGAATCCCATTTAGAGTTACCGCCCCCACATCGAGGTCAATGTTCGAACAGACAATCATAGTCCTCTGATTTCTCGGGGAAAAACATGTTCAAAATTGACTTGACAAAGGGTACTTCATTTCACTGTTCACCTGCATGTTACCCATTATAAACGTCTTCGAGCCGTAAACGCGCAGGCCTGCGTAAGTTTTCATCCTTATACGACCCTGTCAAAGACCACTGCAAAATGAGGCAATCAAGAAGTTCAACTCGCGACATATTTCCATCATCTTTTGACGTTAGAAAAATGTCAAGGAATGCGATCATTCCTGATGCGTGCGCACGTGAGTTTTCATGCTAATGCAACCTTGCCAAAGACCGCCCTAGAATGTTGTAATCAAGAAATTCAATTTGCGGCACGTTTCAATCATCTCCCGACGTTCGAAAATCTTCAAGGAACCCGATCATTCCTAGAATGAAGAGTGGCACTTTATCTCGTTAGCCCAAACATGGCTTTGTCCATAGTCGACCACCTTGAGCCTGCATAGTCATAACGGTGTGCATGCGTTTCATTCAAAAAAAAGAAAAAAAGAAAAGCGAACCAATGATCTTCCCTCGTATTTGGGGCCAATGCTAGAACTTACATAATTTCGATTTATGAAGATTTAGGAGGAGAGATACTTTGTTTTTAATACTTATAAAATCTTGTACTCGATAAGTAGTTTAGGAAGACTTTTACATCATATTTGAAGATATAGTAACAGTTCACGGAAATTAAATTATGAATTCATAGTGCTGCAACGTGCATGACATAATCAACTTTTGGAAAATTTCATAATAACAGAATTTACAAGTACGTCCTTTAATAAATGTGCATGGGCTGAAGCAAAACAGTTTTCAAGTCCAATTTTTGCGTTTTAATAATATTTATTATCATGGAAAAAGTGATTTTGGAGAGGTCATAATATTTATTCGATTTTCCTTTGAATGGGAGATGAAACCAACCTTATGTTTCACATTCTTGGAGTCGCGGATGAGACTGAGCTGACATCAATGTTCAGATCCATTTGGGGTCGGGCCCGAATTTTCATTTTTCTCTTTGAAAACAGTGATCCAACGATTAAAATTAAATTGTTTGTGTTAATTGATTTGTTAATCAATAATAAAATAGGATTAATGGTATAAAAATCTCCAAATTGATACATTTATAATAAATTTAATTTCGATTAGTTTTTATTAAATTTCACTATTAAATTATTAAGTTGGACGACATATAACAGTTGATAAATATACTAGTTTGGAATTTTGTACTTTCGTTTAACATATGTGTACTAATTTGTAATTTTTTGTAAAATTAATCTAATTTAACGAAAATTGACAGATGATAAATTTGTTATAGATGTACTTAAGGTGTAAAAAAAAAAAAAAAAAATCCTCACTAGCCTAACCCGACTCAACTGGATCCTAAAATTAGGGTATTTTGCGGTCGAGCCTTTTTAGGTGTTGGTATTGTTTGGGTTAGGGTCAGGTTGAGTTGAGTCAATCTGGGTTGGAAGAGGCCGATGTAGGCTTTTTTTCTCTTTGCACGTGCGCTACAAGTATGAAACACCTAACTAATTGGCACTGGTGCCGACTCGACCTGATTTGACCCGTTATAATATTTGGGTATCAAGTCAAGTTTTCATACCCAACCCATTGACACTTTTAGGTGTACTAGTATGAGGTTGGTGTAAATTTGTTATAGGAGTACCGTGTTGAGGTTTTTTGTGTTAAAAAATAATTTAATATAAATTTATCCATTTGAGAATTTTTATGATAGTAACTTTCTAAAAAAAAAAATAACAAATAACAAATGAGGCCTGGGCATAAATGACCCGCCATCGTCACGGGCCTTGCTGGCCCAAGCAGGGGCCCGTGCCTGTGTCTGCTGGCCCGTGGCCGTTGCTAATTGCGAATATGCCCATCAGTCGCGAGCGCTCTAAAACGTGTGGTGAGAGAGAAACTTGAAGTCAACACCATTGACTTCCAATCACGACACGTTACAAGTTACAACATTCGATGTCCCATTTTACGTCACAAAAAGATCCCCTTTTGACCTGGTTGCTCACCTAACTCTAATCCCTTTTGACTTCAAAATTGGAAGGAAGCGCCGATAAATGGCATCCATGCACTGTTCAACCACGACCAAAACCCCCTGAAACATAACAAGACCAGCACCTTCTTCTCCTTCTCTCTCTCTCACTGATGAAGTAACAAGCACTTGCCGCGCGAATGGGGAATCTCTGCGGGTTGCTGTCGCCGGAACCGGTGAAGAGCGCAAGACCCGCGTCGTCGAAACCCCGGCCGCCCTCACCACCTTCCGTGATCGCCAGCTTGAGCAACCGGTGGTCGAAACTCCGGTCGTCGTCGTCGTCGCGCAAGGACAATCGCTCCGTTCAGGAGCAGGCTCTCGCCGCCGCGATCATCCTCCAGCACCGCCGCCAGAACGGGAAGTCCACGCCCGTCGACCGGTCCTCTTCGCTCCGGTACACGAGCCCCAGCGGCCCCAAGAAGCAGGGCTTGCCCAGGAGCTGCAGCTCGCGGGCCAGGTCGGTCACTGATCCTCTGTTGCAGCCTCACCAGCTCCTTAATCAGGTACTGTCGTTGTCTTGTTTGGGATTTGATGGAGTGATTCTCGAATTGGGTCTTGCTCTATTTAAGGTTCTTGAGCTAGTTTGCTCTTTTTGTGCTCTGCTTTCGTTTATACTTTTATCTATGATGTCGAATTGGTCTGGCATTGTAGTTGTTTTCAACTGTTCTGTTCATCAGCTTCTGGGAAATGGAAAAGTTGTTTATAGGCCTAAGAGAGAGTTCCGCTGGTTGGGGCTTCTTAGGGTTATTTGAGAAAGGGTGGGCACGCTAAATTAGCAGCGGCAATTAAGAATCATCACTATAGTCTATTTCTAACGAAAGCTTCATTTGATGGTGATAATTTCTTGATCGACCAATCAAGGTTAATTCAGACTCACCACTCGGAGTAAGTTAAACTATCTTTACCGTAAGATCCAACCTCCAATACCTTTCTTTTTATGAACATGGATCAAATGAGTAAGTTTTTGTTTTTGTTATGATTGAGTTTACAAACCGGCCTTAATGGATTGAATAAACTTGGTAATTGTCTTCGATAAGAAAATCACACTCTACTGACTGAACTTTGATCCCAATTGAAGATATTGCCAGTCGATCCATGAATACTGCCCTCTGACTATATGTAGTAGAATGAAAGTAGAAAAGTCTCTCATAAAATTCTGATGGTGCTTGAAGAAATAACATGAACAACAGAATGGGAAAAGAAGGAACCAGCTGAAATAGAAACATATAGTTATCTGTGGCTGCATGCTCGAATAGTCATCTTCTGAAGATTAACACTGCAACTTGATCACATGCTGGATGTGTGAATTCAGTGAGAGCATGGGAGTTAATCACTTGAAGTTAGTTCACTGTGCATGAAACTTTAGCTCAAATGCAAAACCCCTTGTTGCTTGATGCATGGGTTAAGTATCTAGTTGATTTGCTCCATGGATTTTTCCCTTCCTAATCCTAGATTAGCTTTTTATACTGAAACGAGGGCCATATGTGATAGTAAAGTGAGCAGTATGTGCTAATTGTGGGGCCTTGTTATTCAAGCACATTTCGGCTTCCTGAGATGTATGTCTTTTTGCATGTCGCAACAGTAGAGCTATGACTTCACTTGCGTTGCCTCTTATGAGCCTGCAGATAGTTGCATGATGATTATTTGCTAGTGAGATTTGGCATTGCTAAATCATTGAGAATTAAGAACTTTTGATTTCTTTGATGTATCAATGAGAGTAATAATTTGTTTATAGTTGTAGATAAATTTTATCACACAAATAAAGCAGGTAGGCTGACTCCTATAGGCCTCAATAGCACTTTGTAATTACATTTGGATGAATCAATTCTCACAACTTTCTATGCAAATAAGTTTGTGTCTTTCTTTGTAATGCCACTATGGCTTCAATCCCTCCGTAAATTTTTTGCTCCAACACCTTGAACAGAATTTAGAGTTGTACCATGCACAACTTCATTTCCACTTTTCCAAACAAAATACTACTAAGCATTCCAAAACATGTTTAACAAAGAACAACATGAACCTTTTGAATGAATAAGAGATATTTGGATACACAGATTTTGATTCACCTCTCTTCTCATTATAGTTTGTGCATGTGTTTTCTTGGATAGGACGTAAAGCTTGATGAATTGGAAACCAATCATTTGGTCCTTGTTCATGGCGGTGGCTTTGGTGCTTGGTGTTGGTATAAAACTATAGCACTGCTTGAAGAAGCCGGTTTCAAAGTTATGCCGATAGACTTAACTGGATCTGGGTTTAATTCCTTTGATACCAGTGAGGTGACAAGTATCTCGCAGTATGTGAAGCCCCTAACTGACCATCTTGAAAAGCTGGCCAATGACGAGAAAGTATGTTTTGGCATCTCTTCTCCCATTTCCTATCTGATTTGTCATGCATTTGAGCATGTGTATTTGTGATGGTTGGATGTTGAAAAGAGATCTTTTGCACAGGTGATTCTTGTGGGCCATGATTTTGGTGGAACATGTATATCTTATGCAATGGAGCTATTTCCTTCTAAAATCACAAAAGCTGTTTTTATTGCTGCTGCAATGCTGATGAATGGTCAAAGCACTCTTGATATGTGGTCTCAACAGGTTGGTTTTCTGTATATGCTGATTCCATTGGCTGTGTTTCACTGGAAACAATTATTAGTGGTTAGACCTTCAGGCGTTCCAAGAATACCTCATTTACGCTTAAAAAGCATGAGCATAATCCACACCTGAAAAGTGGAGCCTGAAATTCCATTTTCTGCAACTAGGGAACACGGCTAGGACAAATTGAAGCCTAGCAAGTACCAATTCTTGTGTAAGCATTGAGTGAAGAAGACAAACAGAGATTTGACGTCTTTATCATTGTCAAGTAGTTATTCTCCTATATATGTTGATGGGAATATACTGTTGTTTGAAAAATGAATTGTTCACCAAATATCCTTGAAAAGTTAAAGGGTGTAATTAGATTATGCATTTAGAGGTTGCATCTAATTAAAATTTTTCATTTTACTGCCAACAATCTTTGGTTGACCTCATAATCATAATTGTTAACAAATGCACCTCCTCTAATTAAGGGGCATTTTCAAATCTTTTGAATGTTTGCTCATGTTATATTTACCTTTCCCTTCATGTACAATAGCAGCAGACGCCTGCAAACTTATGTGGACAATAGCCTCAGTGTCTATTATGTAGTTAATTCAGATATTTTTCCATCAAGTTCTTCTACTTACAGAAAATTGTATTGCAGGCTGCCTCAAATGATTTAATGCAAAAGGCTCAGATATTTTTGTATGCCAATGGGAAGGACCAGCCTCCAACTGCTATTGATCTAGACAAATCTTTTTTGAGTGACTTGCTATTCAACCAATCTCCTGCTAAGGTACTTCCTTTCTCTTCAAATGAATTGCTTTGCTGATGGTAATTTATTTCTGCAATTATTGCTTTTGTCTTAATTTTCCAAGGAATTTACTCATATTATTTGCATTAAGTGTATTTTCTGAAATTTTGATTTCCTGATCCAGGATGTAGCGTTGGCAGCTGTTTCCATGAGACCAATCCCCTTCAAGCCCGTTCTCGAGAAGCTCTCACTTTCAGATGTGAACTATGGGTCAGTGAGGCGGTTTTACATAGAAACTCCAGAAGATAATGCTACATCTGTTGAATTACAGGAGAACATGATCAAATTAAACCCCCCAGAACGTGTGTTTTGTCTAAAAGGTGCAGACCATTCACCTTTCTTCTCAAAGCCTCAAGCATTACACAAGCTGTTAGTGGAGATCTCAAAGATTCATCCCCTCGACCAAGTCTTGGAGAAAGATGGCTTAGGGTGACCTATTTGGCCATGGTGCTGTCACTACATCTCACAGTGAATGTCGTTTTTGAGAGGTTTTAATTATTGCAGATATTGGTTGTCTTCCTGTTATCTGCTGCTTGATTTTTGACAGAGATTCTGTATGTGGTATATCAGCTGTTCATGTAGATTAGCCTTTTCCCTTTTTTTCATTGGAAAGAGATGTTACTTGATGTGTCATAGTTCATAAGTTTGTAGAAAGCTCTAGAGGGTTATTTAGCAGAAAGAGTTGTGTAGCTTTTTGTTGCCTGATATGAAAATAAAATCTGTCTGTCTGTCTGTCTGTCTCACAACTTCATTGGGCCGCATGTTCTAGTCTCACATCATCATGGTATTGAGCCAACGACGGAGGTGGCATCCAGCTTGCTTGAAATTTGATCCTTGAATGAAGTATGCCTCACATTAGTGGCACATGCAAGCTACTAAAGTAATAAAGGATGTGGCAACATTTGTGACTCTATTTCATAGTTTGAACTGTTGTCTTGCAATATATAATATACTAAATATTATTATCCTATTTTTGGTTTTTCCATATATCAATTGCATCTCATTGGATGAACTCCTCCATGAGGGCCAAGATTGGAGTCTGTTAAATTTATCGTGGTTGAAT
This sequence comes from Eucalyptus paniculata subsp. matutina, assembly GCA_017140255.1. Taxonomy (NCBI): domain Eukaryota; kingdom Viridiplantae; phylum Streptophyta; class Magnoliopsida; order Myrtales; family Myrtaceae; genus Eucalyptus; species Eucalyptus paniculata. Next base: position 19,295,966 of record CM029444.1, on the reverse strand, counting down.
ATGCAGTTGGGACTCAGGAGCAATGCGGTTCAAGCAAAGCATCTATTTTCCTTTGCCTACCATTTTAAAGAACGGAACAAGTGGATTGTTTCTGAATCCTGAATTGCTGTTTATCTTGGACTGCACACTATTGCATTTCTATCTTGGTAATCGAAAAATGTGAATTCGGAATTTTCCGACATTGCTGGTGGCAACATCCTTTTGCAACCGCAGTTTGTTGAACTGGTCCTGAGTCCTGATCAATCATATGCTGCTTCTTGGCCTCGGGGACAAGTAAGCATTCAAAATACCCCATTTTTTGAGCCACAAAAGCAGGAAAGTTTAAAGCTCTTCACCTGCATCTACTTGCCAAGATGGTGCCTGATGATGCAGAAGTTCCCAAATATATTGAGTGGTTTTACGGCTTCATGTCTAGGCTTCATTCATGGCCAGTCCTTTTTAAACTTCGCGAAATGGTAGTAGCGTGGAAATCATTTTAGTATCTGGCACTGCAAGAAATGTTAGTAAAAAGAAACTATTTGCCTTATCTAATTGGTCGCTATAAAATGTTTTTTGGGCATTAGGTAAAGTTGTTTGGGAATTTGATTCTACACAAAAAAAAAAAAAAAATCAAGTTTATGTTTCTTTTGTCCGTGACAAATAGACTATCGTGACATTACTTGTTAGATCAATTGTTATAAATCATTGCGATTACTCTCGATGATTATCCTAGCATGTACCAACATCGGTTAGCCACTGGGGTCCCATTCATATCTCCTCTACCACCACCAGCAACAAAATTTCCCCTAGTCTTAAAATTTGAATGAGATGGGAAATTTGATTCTTATTAACTTGTTGGAATGGTTGGCATTGAAAGCTAGTTGAGAGCTCCCGAATCTAAACCCTAAATATGCAAAGTTGTAAAAGTTTTATTGTGAACAGGGCAAAAGGTGAAGAAAAAAAAGTACAAGAAATTGTACCAATAGGACAGAAATATTTTTCCTTTTCAAATGACAAAAAATTACCCGAACTTTGATTTGGGGGTAATCTAGTTTAAAATGATAAAATTTTTGGGAAAAAGGTGCTCGAACATTTATTTTGTTTATGCAAACCAATGAAGTTGCACGAAATCATTGATTTGAAAAGGAGATTATTCACTTGTTCTCTATTTCATTTGATTCAATGTCTTGAAAAATGAGGTTGTTTTGCTTGTGAGAAATAATGTCTTTTAGTCCATATACTGTGACACGTCTCCCATTATTTTGTGTAAACTAAAATATTAAAGGTAAGTATTTTTTTTTTTTTTTGCAATCAAATGAATATTGGCGTACATTTTAGGATCTCTCAAAAAATTTTGTTGTACACGTGTAAATTCATGCAATTTTTCGCCTTTCGGTCCTAAGAAAAAGAATGGCTTAGTTTTAGCCAAAATTTTGAAAATTTAAACCGAGGGTTGTAAACTGGATCCCAAAATTCGAATTTTGCAGTGTCAGGACACACGTTAGCATCATGACTTGACAGCCAATGCCGACCGTTCAACGAGCCATATTGGGAGAGACAGCTCATGCCATTTTCACACACACACACACACACACACAGCTCCTTCCTTTTTTGTTCTTTTCCTCTTCCATAATATCAAACTTTTAAAATCTTGTATTTTTAAACTGATTTTGTTTCATTCCTCCATACATATATAGGGATAATAGTCATTTGGTTCGCTAGGCATATCTCCAACCCTATTCTCTCCGCTGCGCAGGCCAGGACCTAGAATTCTTCTTCCAGAACAAGGTGATGCACATTTCCTAGCTCACCAATCTTGCGTTTCTGAGCGTCATTGCGCACCCCACGACCGCTTGTTCTTGAAACCCTTTCTGGGTTTAGGTTCTTGCACCACTTTGTCCGGTTTTTCACGTTTTTCGATTGTGATGTGGTTTGGAAGAAGTTTATGTGGTGTAACTTGAATTGGGTTTACATTGAAAGAAGATAAAACGGGCAGGGTTACGTCAGCCTAGGGAATGATTGCTAGGTGAATTTGGGGAAGGGGCTGTGAAATTGAAGAAATCATTTCATGTGGGACGAGCTTGATCTTGTTCATATAGTTTTGTTGGCTGTAAATTACTTAAATCAGAGTTACTGATGCCGATCTGCTGTTTTATTCTTGGCTAATGGGGCTAAAAGATCATTGTGCTGAGGTCGGATGTGGTTTTGAGTTGATCAATTTGGTTATTCGCGAGAAAGCATCAGGTTCTTCATCTGATTTGCAGATTGGGTAGTGCATCTTAGATTATATTTCTTTTCCTCGTTTGTTTCTCTAGTGAAAACTGAAAATGTTGTCTTCATGGGTTTTGTTTTTTCAATGAAACGGCATTTGAAGTTTGATCTTGCTGGATTAAGCAATCTCACACCCAATTACAATGGCTGATCTGCACAAAAAATATAAGCCTTTCAATATGCCACTATCCAAGATGTAGTTGGGTTAATGATCTTGCCAGATTAAGCAATCTCACACCCAATTACAATGGCTGATCTGCACAAAAAAATATAAGCCTTTTAATATGCCACTGTCCAAGATGTAGTTGGGTTAAGCAAAAGACTGCCTTCCGAAATGCCACTGTCCAAGATGTAGGTGGTTAATCTAAGACTACTGAAACAGGTTCCAAGTTCTGCACATTTCTACTTTCTATCGAGCAATTAGACTGTTAAATCAAAACGCTAATATCAGTCTTTCCAATTTCAATTTTTCTTTCTTTTCTTTCAGACAAGCATATTATAATTAATAACTCATGTTTGTTGGTTGTAAATCTACCATCTTTCATATACTCAGCATTGGACTGTATCCTATGAACTTCATCTCTCTGCCCAATTGATTATGCAGTCTAAGTTTCTTGGATCAACTTAGTCCTCTCGGTGGTTGCTTAATCTTCTGTTTTTTCCTCTTTTTCTATCCCTGTCCCATAGGTAAATTATTTCATTTCGCACTGAAATTGGGCATAAAGATCTGATGTGTTTATATTGGCAGGAAAAGAACAAGCAAACAGGATGGGTCGTGGAGTTAGCAGCGGCGGCGGTCAGAGTTCTTTGGGCTACCTATTTGGAAGCGAAGAGCCTGCCAACAATAATCCCCAGAAATCTGCCAAAAGCGAGGGAAACGCTGTGAGCTCCTCAGAAAATGCTCCAGCTCCAGCTCCACTAGAAAATGCTCCAACTCCAGCTCCACTAGAAAATGCTCCAACTCCAGCTCCTGAAGCAGTTGATGGCCGCACTCCAGCAGGCAACCCAGGGAGCCTGACCAACAACTACTTTCGCGCTGATGGACAGAACTGTGGCAACTTCATCACTGTAAGTTCTTTCTGTGCTATACCTGAAGATGGCTTAATTCATACAGGATTGTAGGGAATTCATGAGCAGGATTTGCTTGACATTTTCACCTGTTGAAAATTTCTTAAGACTCTGGGGGTTTAGAACTTCTGTTGTCCTAGAGCAGATGATGATTATGGATCCTGTTATCTCTGAATTGATTGAAAATCAAAAGCAGAGAGCCAAAGTGAAAGCAGGTTCATGCTGACAATTATAACTGAAGCCAAAGGATACTTGTGCATAAGATCAACTTATATACTGACCTCTAGGAAAATCTAAAGTAACATGGTTGATGTAGTGAAAAACCACGGTAATCTGCAACATACCAAGTCCACTGGTGAGACTTAATTTATTGCAGATCCAATGGCCCTGCCTGGTGCGGTTGTGCTTCTTTAATTTCTTCTTTTCTTCTTTCCTTCTTTGAAAATAAGATCATTGCAAAGAGCGCTACATCATAACATGGCAAATTAACAAGGATATCTTCATGCGGTCGTGCTTCACTTACACATGTCCTAGTCGGCAAGCTATGGCTAATCTATATAACTTGCTCATGTCATTAGATTGTTGAGAAGTTTCATATGTGTTGGTGCAGGATCGGCCGTCGACCAAGGTTCACTCTGCTCCTGGTGGCGGTTCATCACTCAATTACCTCTTTGGCGGTAGTGGGAACTGAACCTTTGAAGTTCTTAGCCGGCTAGCCGCTTTTAGTATTGCAGCATGTAAGTTGTGGTTTATAAAGTCTTTCGCCATGCGAGGAACAAGTCGACAAATTTGATGAGCTTATTCATCTAATTTGTGTATGATACCACACAATGATTTCCTTCTTTAATTGAAGTATTTGAGAAAAATCTTGTCTTATCAAAGATCAATTAGGGGAAAAAAATTGTTCCTACATCTCTTTTTTATGGGGGGTTCAAATTTTAGACATTTTATTAGAGGTCCTTCTACTTATGATTGGCAGTTACACAGACATGCTGAGTAATTCCGGACAGAGAAAAGAAAAGGAAGCACGTTTCTTTCGTGAAAAATCAAACGATTTGGAATATATTTTCCTAAAGTGATTGTTTGTATCGCTTACACAAAACGAATGGGTCAAAAAATGTTTTCATCAAGCGAAAAATGCTTACATATAGATTATTGTTGATAATGAATTGATTTTCGGTTGACTAATTTTTCGGAGTTGGTAAACTATTATTTAGGCACAAAGTTTCAAAGAAGTTAGTCATTATCTATTTAATTTGTCTAAAAGCATTTGCAAGTTTCTAATAATCTCCTGATGTTTAAGAAAAACTGATTTGGAAAGACGGCGCATGAAGGGTCCCTTCATACTCGTGATTTAGATGCTGACTTTTCCTTCTCACATAGCTTTGACTGAGGACTCCTCAGTGAGGAGTGTTCGCTCCACTTCCAATTCCTTTGAGCCACGATGGGTAACCAGATTTGCGCATTTTCCCCCTAGACAAGCATCTTTGTGGCACACGTAATCCTCTTTGCCGCCTCGAATAGTGATAATGGTCGTGCTTCGTGATGACCTCTAATAGTGCCATCCCAGTCGGGTAAGGAGACAATTGTTCAAAAAACTTATTATACGGTGGCTAATTTAGTTATATATTTTTCAATTTTGTCAATTTAATCATAAAATTTTTTAATCATTTATTAATGTAATTATTTGTAAGCGTTGTGGTTTTTGCCCCGTATGATGATAGGTATTCATGTTAGTGATTTTCAATTAGAATTAGTCATAATGATTAAATTAAGAAAATATCAAAAAGTTTAGGATTAAATTGAAAAAAAATTAAAAGTATAGGACTAAATCAGTTGTTATATAATGTGTTTAGGATTTTTTGGATAATTATCCCTCCTAAAAGTGCTTGATGCTGTTTGTGCTTCGTTCATATTAAAAGCATTGATCTTGACTTTTAAAAGCATTCCACCTTTATCCATTGATTGGTATCTTATTTTTGTCAAAGTTTCTTAGGACGAATGAGATATCTAGTCCATCCAAGGGCTAATGGCCATTTTGGGGAATTATCATGTCCGATGGCCACATCATCTTTGGAATGCACTTCAACAATCATAATACTTATCAATGTCAATTCTGGATTTAACACTTGATTTTTCGAGCGTTGAAGATCTTGCAAAGTATGATGATAGGGAATGGAAAAGCTACCGAATTAAACTTTAGAGGTAAAAAAAATGAAAGGGAGAAACTTTTTCCATACCTATCTTATAAAAACGATTTAAGATTTGTGCTGTCCTTTTTTTCCTCGTGATATTAACCCAAAAAGCTTACAAAATTTTCAAAAATCCTCACCTCTTACTTCCTGAATAATTGTTTTTTTTTTTAGCGTGCACGAAAATCTTTAGATATAAAATGTTGCCGATAATGAAAAATATTTTCTATTGGCTGATATTTTCTAGTGATATAAATGATCATTTTTAGGAAAATATTTTTCAAATCATCCATTTTTAAAATCACTCTTAGTGGATTATGCAATCATATATGACGTCACGCTCACAAACTAGAGTAATGAACAGCTTTAATTTTTCCTCTTGTCAAATTATGATGAACAAAGTAGCCGGTCCTACTCCACCAGAAAGCTTTCATTCAAGTGTCTATGCTTAGAACATGTTGGCAATAGGCTGAAGATCACCAGCTATGGAAGGTCTCACCGGGCGCACCAATTAGTTGCCCTCTTCTTCTTTTCTATCAATAATCGCTACTGTTGATCTCCGGGCTTCACCATCCCACGGAAGCAACGCCAGCGCCCCTGCCACCGCCATCTTCCATTGCAACTGCAGGCATGGCTGTGCCGGCGACCGTCTTACTGGGGACGGCATGGAGTTGGAGTATCTGATCGGCTCGCCGCTAATGTGAGAGGTCAACCAGCTACCTGTGGGAGATCTTATGAAAGGGGTAAGCCTTACGCCCCATGCGTTCCTCCACCAAACTGCAAACATCCTTGTGATCCACACAACCGCGCGTGCAATTGATGGTCGAATGACACCGCAGCCGATGCCGCTGGATCGAAGGAATGGAGACAAAGCCGATACGCATTGCTAAACGTAACAATCATAGTTTATATGTGTTATTGCTTAATGTTGTGACTTTTTAGTTGATTTCGTAACGTGTATGTTTTGGCATGATTTGGATACTACTAGCCTTTCAGATCAGAGCACTACAGTCTACATCCGCTGGCGTTTTAACCATATTGTGCTGTGCGAAATTTGATTTGCGAGAGAGAACATGTCTCTTGGATCTTATTGTCTGAAGTTGTAATACTGGAATGCTTTTTCATCCAGTGGAAATTTCCCTGAACTCTCGGAGAGGTGATTAAACATCGTGTTTTAACTTTAAAAGGATTCCCATTTCACACCTCGAATTTCTTTTACAAGGTTAGTCAAACCCTTTTTTATTTTATTTTTGCCGTTAACATGAGCTGCACACATGTAATAATATAAGATAAATCGACGTTAAAGTTATCTAAGACAAGAATTTAATTGAGCAATCACATTTTTCACTTGATATAGACCCCAAACTACTTGTTTATTGCATAATTTCACTCCATGTCAATTCTACATGTGATGCGGCTATCACATGATATCCCTTCTTGAGGATTAGGCTAGTTGGGCCCGTATTCAAACTCGGGTTCTTCTAGGGCCCAAAATGAAAATTCTGAACCTTCATGAACTATGTACATAACTCTTACATGATCAGTACCAACAGCTAGATATATATTGCTGGAGAGTGGCGCGGAAATGATATAAAATAACAACTTATAATGATTTTAGAGAAAATCTCCATGATTACTTTATTTAATGTCTCTGTTCGTTATTGAAATTATCAATCAATATTCACTCCAATATTGGTGGATCATCCCAAATTCTGGATGAAGTTAAATACCAATAAACGTTCTTTAAGAAAGGACAATTTTGGATATAGGATAAAGGCTCGATTTTTCTCATCCGCAGATTAGAGTAAGCTTGGTGTCGACGATAAATCCAAAATTATTTCGTACAACTCTCAAAAGCGTACAAATCAAAGGAGGAAAAATCCAAAATGATGAAAAGATGACTCAGACGCAAAGGCGAGAGAGAAAGAAATTGCACCTTTGACCTGGAATAACTTAAATTGTTACACTCAACCGAAAGCAAAACGAATAAAGGACCCTCTTTGCAATACAATAGTACCGCATTTGCCACATTTACAGAGAGTTACGACGTTTCATTGTGACTACGCGCAAATTAATAAAAATTTGGATTTTCCAAAATTATGGCGGTTTACGACGGATTATGGCCATTTATCGTGACAAAGAAGAAATCTTTGTAAACTAGGATACTTGTTAATGGCCGTTATCAATAGAGGCACGACTTCGTAACTTTGAGCAACACCCGTAGGTTTAGATTTATTTTTTATTTTATTTTTATTTTTATATAGAATGACTATTTACAAAGGGTTGTGATAGTTCAACGTAAATAAGGATAAAAAGCAGCACAATTATGTACTTTTCCAATTTTGATACTTTGTGAAGGTTTAGGATATTCCATCGTAACCGTTACCAAAATGTTCTAAATTTTGAAATATTTTTAATAATGATGGTTTAGATAGGTTTACGACGTTCCACATAACCGATAACTTAACACCATAAATTTGAATCTTTTAAATCACGGCAGTTTAGTTTCAAGTTAGTCATATGCTAGCAGCCCAATCTTCTCTGTGAAAGTATTAAAACCCTCTCGTCCATGTAGAGCTTCACCTACCGCCCATGGTAGAAAACCCTCTCGTCCATGTAGAGCTTCGTCTACCGTCCATGTCGCGTGCACCATCCATGGGCTCTGAAGAAGATTGCCTCTTTCTGCCTTAGTTCCCCTCTCCCTCCACTTCTTACCTTCCCTGTGGTTGACGCAAGATGTTTGCATGTTCTGGATTTCTTCATCGGAGGTCTTCGCTGCTATGTACAGAGGTGAATTACTCCACAATTTACGATATCTAGCTGAGTATCGACACTTCTCACTTACTTCTGTAGAAATAGTTGCTGTTTGGGGCTGGGCCTTTGCTTCCCTTGCTACTGATTTATGTCCACTTAGAGTATTGTCTGGCAATGGCATCCGTTGAATCTGAGGAATCATTGCGAATGGTTGCTTTGTGTCAGCGTTTGGGGCGCCTCTGTTCCGCACAAGAAGTAGAGATATGGGAGGATGTACCTGCAATAGAAAAACTTGCGGAATGTAGACCGACACTTTTGGGAAAGGTCATTACCACATCTAATATAAATTTTCAAGCTTTCCAAGAAACTATGAAGCGTGTATGGCGCATAGACCTAGTTGAACTCTCTCAGTGCGAAGGTGGTTTATATTTAGCTAAGTTCCAAAATGCTAAGGATTATCAACGTATTTCACAAGGCGGACCTTGGCTTTTTTCTAGCCACTTAGTCATTTTCAAGCCCTAGATTCCTAATACACCTCTCCACTACTATGATTTTACTTGTTGTGCATTTTGGGTCCAAATATTTGGTTTGTCATTGGAGTGGATCACCGACCAGATTCTGAGGAAGGCTTCAAATCAACTTGGTGACATCTTGGAGGTTAAAGTTGATAGTAAAGAGGGTTCCATAATCAAGATAGGGCACGTGAGAGTAGAAATGAACCTTGATGCACCTCTGAAAACTGGTAAATTGATTTGTTTAGCTGGGCGATTGTTATGGTTGGATTTTAGGTATGAACGACTTCCCCATTTTTGCTACTCATGTGGGAGACTTGGCCACTACGCCACATATTGCACGGAAGTTCCTTTTGATTTGGCGCGAGAGGAAGGCAAAGACAAATTGGCTTTTGGACCGTGGTTGAAAGCAGAGGTTCGCAAATCTAGTCCCTATTGGAAAGCGTTCTATAACCCTCCAGCAACTCAAGACCCAACTGAGGAGACAATCCTAGAGACACCACCAACTTTACTACAGCCTCTAACCCTATTACCACCATCACCAGCTAAAGACCGAGAAGTTACAAGAGTACCTCTTGAAGGGCAGCACCCTGCTGGGCCGGAGCTTCCTCCAACTCCTTCTCATGCTTTGTATTAGCAGGAGAAGATCATCACGACAGCATTGATTTCTGCACATGCCAAAGCAAAAGGAAAACTTAATGATCCTCTGAATCTTCATGAAACAGTCGAGCCTCTTATACTCACCTCGCAGCACTTGCATCAGCAGGGGAGGACTATCCAAACACGTTAGATTCCTGCAGAAGACATAGAACAGGGCCTCATTATCTACCCAATGGATATCCAGCAAACCAAAACATTGAAAAGCACCCGAACTACCACAAGAACAGGACATGCCAAGAAGCAAAAACGATACTCTCCCTATGACAAGTGGTATGTTGCAACTGATCATCTTGATGAAACTCATTTACAGGAAACACCAGTATTTGCAGCAGATGAAGCACTTCACCGGGCATTGGTGGCTGGCTCTCAACAACCACCGCCACACAAATGAAGCTTTTATGTTGGAACTGTCAGGGGCTGGGCAATCCCCTGACAGTCCAAGCTCTAAAGGCTTTATCAGCCAAAGAAAAGCCCGACCTTTTGTTTTTGATGGAGACCAAGAACCAGGAGTTAGTTCTTAATAGATTACAGCATAGGTTAAGTTTTAGTAGATCCTTTGTACAAAATCCAGTCAGCACAGCAGGTGGTTTAGCGGTTTTTTTGGAATGACACCATTTCTTTAGAAATCGAAGGCATTTCGGAGGACTATTTTGATATGGTTTGCAGGGATTATAGTGATGATCGGCTTATGAGAATTACCTATCTGCACGCCCCTTTCTCTTATCACAATCGTCAGCTGTTCTGGGAGAACCTTTGAAGGATCAATGCTTTCAATACACTTCCCTGGATTTGTGCCGGGGATTTTAATGAAATTCTTCATCCCTGGGAAAAGGTTGGCAAGCGATCTCCTGTCCAATCTCGGCTCACTGCCTTTCGAGCTGTTGTAGATGACTGTGCCTTGATGGAAGTCGAAAGCAAGGGATGCGCGTATACTTGGACAAATCATCGTGAAGGGGATGATCTTGTAAAGCAACGATTATACCAAGTCCTATGCTCTATGGAATGGCGACTACTCTATCCAGAGGCCGAGGTGTATGCACTACCGGCACTGGGATCTGATCATAGCCCATTACTTATTTCCATAGTGACCGTTAATAAGAATCGCCACCGCACTTTTGTTTACGAGGCATATTGGAACAACGACTCGGACTGCAGCCGAGTTGTCTCTGAAACATGGCTTTCTGATCAGTTGAGATCTTCTGATTCGCACAAACTGAAAAGAGTGACTAATGCTTTAAGAAAATGGAGTCGATCTAGGTTCGATAATGGACACTTGAGGTTAATGGCTTTACAACATTGTCTGTAGACGCTAACCAACCACCCTTACAACTCCAATATCGACAAAGACGAGGTCTCTCAAATCCAAGACGAGTTAAGGAATATTTGGCAGCGAGAAGAGCAGTTTTTGGCTATGAGGTCCAAGATCAATTGGTTGCATTGGGGCGACAAAAATAGTAAGTTCTTTCATGCCACTACGATCCAACGACGGCAGAGAAATAGGATTGGAATGCTTAGGAATGAAAATAATGAATGGGTGCGGGATATAATAGCTCTCAAGGAGATGAAATCTGCTTTCTTTGTACAGTTATATACAACTGTTGGCCGCCGTGATTTCGGCCCGGTTTGAGATCAATGTCAACCAATTGTCACAGACACTATGAACGAACACTTATAGGCCTCGGTCACGGTTAATGAGGTACGACAAGCCACTTTCCAATTGGGTGCCACTAAAGCTCCAGGTCCTAATGGTTTTAACGGTCTATGTTACCAAACCCATTGGAATACTGTACAACAAGATTTATTTAGACTGGTTACTGACTTTTTTCAGAATGGCAAGCTACCTCGAGATCTAAACAAGACCATAATAGCTTTGATTTCCAAAGTACACCACCCTGAAAGTCTTGACCAGTTCCGATCGATTAGTTTGTGTAATTATGCATATAAAATTATCGCTAAAGTCATGGCTGTGGCATCCCAGAAATTCAAAGCCAAGCCATAAGGTGTGTTAAAGTCTTTAATTAGGTGTTAAATTTCCATGGCTTATGTTTTAGCCATTAGTCTTTTAAATTTGATGATTTGTGTTTGTGATTGTGGAAATTTAAATTTAATAAGATTAATAATCTATGCTTGGCCATATGATTTAAATCTCAATGAGCAAAAATATCCTAAGACTTTGGCCAAGATGAAAATTGGAATTCAAGAATATTTAAAGAAGAATTTCAAAAAAAAAAAAAAGAGAGAGAGAGGAAAAGGGGATTAAATTCGAATGGGCCTTGGACCCAATGGCCTAAAGCTTGGTGGGCCAAGCTAGTCGGCCCATTAGAGCCCAAAGGAGGCTGTCGACCAGCCCAAGAGGAGTGGCCGGATGGCCCAACTCCAAAGCCCAAGCCCAAAATCAAATTTAAAATCCAATGAGACAAGTGGCAAAGGGCAAGAGCATGCATTGGTTAGTTTTTAGGCAAAGCAATCATTATCAATCATGAAGATTAGGGAGTATAAGAGGGGAGAAGAGAGAGAAGGTGGCCGGTTCTTTGCTCATTCGGCCGAGAGGGGAGAGAGAGAGAGAGTTCGAGAGAAAGGGAGAGACCGAGAGGGAGAGGAGGCGGAGCTGAGGAGGAAATCGCCGTGTCCCGCCGTCCGTACGCCGTCGTTTGCTCATCTTAGAGGCAAGTGGAGTCCTTAACTTCTCTTGCATGTTTGTTTCGTTGATTGCATGTTAGATTTTAGGTGTTTTAAGTGCGAAAAACCAAGGTAAGGGTGGCTTATTTTCAAACCATGTGACTGTTCTTGTTCGGTTTGTGGGAGTCAGTAGCTTGTTTGAGCTTGCATGTGTGTTTGGAGTTCGATTTTGGCTTCGATGTCTCATTGAAGTTGTAGCTAACGTATTATAGTATAACATACTGAAATTTTGTGGAGAATGATGGAGATATGAGGGGTTAAAGTTCTATTTTTCGGAGACCCCAGATCTGTGAAGTTTACACTGACTTCTTGTTGGATTCTTGTTTGCATGTTGATTTTTGTTGAAGATTTGACTTCGATGTCTTCATGAAAGTTGTAGGTAACACCTTAAACTACAACATACTCAAATTTGAAGCAAAAATAACAAGTATAACTTGGTGAATCGGCTAGATCTTGGAAATGATGATTCTGGTGAAGTATTCCGAGACACCCGAGACTTCATGGACTTAAATGGCGACCATACTCTGGTTATTTGACCTAAATCTCTTCATGAAACTTGTAAAGGACACCTTGGTACATAATATACTCAAATTTCAGAGGAAACGAAAGAGAATAGGGGGTGAAATCTTAATATTTCGGAGATGTGTATTCTGGACGATGCGGTAGTGGTTCCAGAAGTTTCGTGGGGTTGTATAAATTAATCTAAAAAGAATTTGGCTTGGATTTTTCATGAAAAATGCACGAAAATGTCTTGGCTATCACCCTGTAAAATTTCGTAATTTTTGGAGGCCATATGAGTATTTTAATCGAATTTATTTGGAAGCTGTGCAATTCTGGTCATTATCCGAATATCATGTGCTATTTTGTGGAAATTGTGAAATTATGTGAAATTCAATTTGGCCATGAATTTTGTATGAATTTGTCATCCTATTGGTTTGTTTAATGATTGTTTGAATATTATGATTTTGGGAAAATCATATATATTAAATTTAATATTTATTTATGAAAATAAATAAATATAATAATAATATAATAAAATAATAAAAAAATAAAATGGGATTATTTTATTGGCCATGAATTCCATTGAATTTATTATGCATTGTTATATGACATTGGTGAATGTATGATCATAAATTGTGATGCATGTGTGACTTATATGCCATGTAATAATGAGATTAAAAAGGATGGTGAATATGGAAAATGATATGTGAGTAAGAGGTTGTGGTGGAGGATGAGGCCGGAATGTACAGAGATGCATTGCCGGAAATTCCCTAGGAGATTCAGGATGCCCGGAATGTGGGGGGCCGGAAGTCCGGTTGTATCTTGGATACATGCCCGGAGATTCCTCGCGACACCAGGATTGGGGTGCGGGATGCCTGGCTAGAAGAGTAAAGGCCGGAAGCCCTGTTGGAGGTTTCTGCCCGAAGGGAATGCCTCGTGATGCTAGTTGAGATGCGAGATGCTCGGAATGTGGGGGGCTGGAAGCCCGGTGGCCATGGGATGGCTGGAATGCTGGGAACTCTGTCGGAGGTCTCTGCCCGAAGGGATGATGAAATTGATGATAATTGAGAATGGGTGATGTGGTGATCAAATCTAAAGATAAAAAAATGGAAATTAATGCATGATGGTGATATGCATGATGTGATGATGATGATATGTGATGTGATATGATGATCACCCATGATATAAAATGCATGATGATATGCGTGATGATGTGATGATGATGATATGTGATGTGATATGATGATCACCCATGATATTATATGCATAATGATATGATGATGATGATATGTGATGTGATATGATGATCACCTATGATATGATATATGATATGCATGATGATATGCATAATGATGATGATGATGTGATGTGATATGATGATCACCCGTGATATGATATGCATGATGATATGCATGATGATATGATGATGATGATTATGCGTGATGGGATATAATGATCATCCATGGTATGATATGCATGATGAAATGCATGATGATGATAATGATACATGAGATGCCATGATGATGATATGTATGATATGATGATGCATGAATGCGCATGACATCAAAGGTAAGCAATGCCTGCATCGTATGATGATATGCGTAGTGCGTGGAGTTGTTATTGGATTTGGATTTATCTCATTGAGTGGTTGATTTCACCCTTTTCGGGATAACATTTCGATTAGCCTAATATGCCGCTTCCCGTCACGTGGGGTACATTTTACGGGATACCATCCGATGTAGAGGTCGAGTGTGTTGAGATAGACTATCCCTCTATTCCTGGACTGACTTTTATCCGAGTACGTTGTCTAGTGATGCATGACGTGGGCCTGGCTGGGGGTCTTGTTATTCAGGAGTTCATTTCTGTACACATTCGTCGGGATGGAGCGATGCGAGGGATGCTGCCGCCGCCGCCGCCACCGCCTGATGCACCGGGTTGGGTGTGGGACCTGCGCGCGATGAGTAGGAGCTTGATCTCTTTTTGATGTAGATAGTCGACACTTTCGATGAGGGGGGGCTCGTATTCGTATGATGTTGAGGGTCGAGAGTTTCTTTTTGAGGTTTTAGGCTGGACGTGGCTGAGTCCTAGCTTTTCCTTTCTGATGTACCGACCCAAAAGAAATCCCATATTGAAAATATATATGTAAATAAAGTGTCGTGACTTGTTTATAAAATTATAGTGATTAGTAGTGTGTATTTGTATCATGGATTGGTAGGGGGATAGATGGTGATGTTTAATTTGCTTCCGCTATGAGTCGCGTTGGGACCGATCATTTAAAAAAAAAAAAAATGTGTCTGCAAATTAGGACGCTTGTTTCGAAAGAAAGAAAGGTAATAAAGTGTAACATCATAGCTTGTGGCGATCGCCGAAGGGTTTGGGGTGCTACAATGGCAAATCGCCTAAGACCTTTGCTAGAGGAGTTGATCTCAATTGAGCAGGCTGCCTTTGTGAGTGGACGTCAGATACAGGATAATGTCCTAATCGTTCACGAGGTTCTACATCACTTCAAGATGAGGAATAGGAAGCGACATTTCCAAGCTCTCCTTAAGACCGACATGCAGAAGGCATACGACAAGGTTGAATGGGATTTTCTCCAAGCCTACCTTACTAAATTGGGGTTTCATCCTTGGTGGGTTCAAATGGTGATGCAAAGTATCACCATGACGACTATGAGTGTTAAATTGAATGGGGAACATCTACTCTACTTTACACCATCAAGAGGTCTTAGTTAGGGAGACCCCCTTTCTCCATATCTCTTTATTTTAATGGCGAATGCTCTGTCCACCCTTATTCATAATGCACTTACAATAGGATATCTCCACGGCATCAAACTTACCAAGTCATGTCCAACTCTCTCCCATCTTTTCTTTGCTAATGATTCAGTATTCTTCCTAGATGGTACTGTAACGGAATGTCAGAACATGGCCAATATATTAAATCAATATTGTCAGGCCACGGGTCAAGTGATAAATAGAAATAAGTCTGGACTCTACTTCAGTAAATTTTTTCCGGTAGGTCTTCAAAATAACTTGGCAGCTGAATTGCGGGTACTAGTGCTGAATTGTTATAAGAAATATCTAGGAGTTCCATTTGAATGGGGCCGATCTAAAAAAGATTTATTTGGCTGGATATTGGGAAGAATCAATGCTAAATTGGAGGGTTGGAAAGAACTGTTACTATTGAAAGGTGGAAAGGAGATCCTACTCAAGTCTATCGTCCAGTCGATTCCGCAGTATGCTATGTCAATATTTAAGCTTCCTATGTCTCTTTGTCGATTGATTGAGAAGAGGATTGCAAACTTCTGGTGGCGCAATGATATGAACATGAATGGTGTGCATTGAAAGAATTGGGACTTACTTAAAACTAGTAAGAATTCTGGTGGGTTAGGCTTTCGGGATCTTATCGCCTTTAACAAGGCCATGCTTGGCAAGCAGGCTTAGAGATTACTTCACCAACCTCATTCACTCTGGGGTCGGCTCCTCAAGGGGTTATATTTTCATTCCAAGGATTTTGAATCAGCAAAACAAGGCTCACATCCTTCCTGGGGCTGGAGAAGTCTTATTATTGGGCGAGACGCTATCTTACCAAATGTAAGATGGTCTGTGGGAGATGGACGATTAATTAACATCAGGAAGCATTGCTAGTTACCAAGTGGTAAAATTGGAGGACCAGCAGCTAGAGATGAGCCCAGGATGGTGGCTGATCTTATCGATCCTGTCCACCATACATGGAATACCCACCTAATAACAGGGATGTTCGACGACTTTATTGTCGACGAAATACTAAGGATCCCAATTAGACCTCTCCACACAACTGATCAGATCATTTGGGCAGCAACATCAACAGGGCATTATACGGTCAAAATCAATTATAAAGCACTGGTAACGACAAAAAGCAAACCAGATGGCAATCAGGCCTCAACTTCATACCAAACTCCTACAGAACTATGGCGCAAAATATGGAACATGCACACCACACCGAAAATTTGGATATTTCTGTGGACAGCCTGCCAAAATGCCCTAGCTACTAAAGCCAACTTATATCATAGACAT
Source organism: Eucalyptus paniculata subsp. matutina (assembly GCA_017140255.1). NCBI lineage: Eukaryota > Viridiplantae > Streptophyta > Magnoliopsida > Myrtales > Myrtaceae > Eucalyptus > Eucalyptus paniculata. The sequence goes on along the minus strand of CM029444.1, from coordinate 19,279,298 downwards.
ATCATCTCAAGCCCTATGTGTACTCTCTGCAATCAGAACAAGCTAGAAACCATCGAGCATATCTTCTTTTATTGTCCGTGGACTGAAGGAGTATGGACACACCCCCAACTAAACATCTTCTTCGAGCCAAATAAGTGGATCGCCGAAAAAGCAAGAGATCAGAACTTCTTACCTGGATTGACTATGATTGCTCATGTTTTATGGCAGCTATGGCGTTTGCGCAACAATAGCATTTTCCGTGGTCTCCATCCCGATCCCAATCGGGCTGTTGCAGACGCCTTGGCACAGACTTGTATATCCTACCTTTCGGATCACTGGCGTCCCAAAATAGAAAGTACGCGCACAGGAGCTTCCGTCGTTCCATCCGCACATTACTGGCAACCGTTGGATCCAGGCTTTCTCAAGTGCAACATCGACGGATCCTTCCACCCTGGGAACAGAGAGGGCACAATGGCCTGCATCAGTCGTGATCACAGGTGCCTCCTAATAGATGTCTATACGAGCAGATTTCCAGCAGCTTCAGCTTTTCAAACTGAAATACAGGTGTTTACCTTAACCCTTCAACGTCTGAAGCGGCAGGGCCTTCACAAGGCACATCTAGTGATCGAATCTGACTGTCTGCAGTTGATTGATGTTCTTCAAGCGCGGAAGCAGCCACCATGGGAGGAACGGCCGCTGTTCGAGGAAATTCGATCGCTTCTGCCCCTTTTCCCTAACCTACGACTACAACATTGCAACATATGGGCTAATTCGGTAGCCGACTGGGCCGCTAAGGCCCACGGAAGACCAAACTTGGCCCAAAATTAGAATGTTTTTCCTCCTTCTATTTTGCAAACTTTGGTAGCGGCTGATGCTTTTGCTTCTGCTGCTCTTCGAACGTTACAATGTAATATTTCACCTACTTAAATATTACTCTTAGTTACTAACCAAAAAAAAAAAAATCACGATAGTTTACAAAGGTTTAGAGCAATCCTCGTAAAATATAACCTTGTAAAACGTTATTAAACCTTACTATTACCATGTCGGGCGTTCATTTGTGAAAATTGGCAACCGGTTGCGATCGGCTTAAATTCAACGGTCAGGATCCCTTGGTCTAAATTTGACAGCCGACATTTGTGGGGTTATGGTACAATATTGTACCTTATGGATGTTTATTAGTCGTAATCAATATCACAACTTCGTAAATTTTGACCTTTTTTTATTACTTGTGACTGTCCGTAGTAACCAAGAGCCTAAATTTGAGTTATTTCAACACGACAATTATTAACCACTGTTTATCATGATGTTTACTAGTCGTAATCAATTACATAATGTCATAAATTTTTGTTCTTCTTAAATACATCGGCTTGAAATATTTATGAGATTACATCGTAACCAAGAACACAACACAACATCCTAAAATCAGAAATTTGTTTTTTTGGTAACTATGATTTACAAAAGTTAACGAAGGTCTACAATGATTAAGAAGAAAACATTGTAAATTTGGATATTTTTCAATTGCAATGATTTAGAAAGAGTATGATGTTTGTCATAATCAAGAGCAAAACATCTCAAATTTGGGTAAATTTAAATTACGACCACTTACATAGCTTTATGGTGGTTCACGATAACAGTGAAGAAAACATTGTACAATTGATTTTTTTTTTTAATTATGACAATTTACAGAGAGTTACAAAGAGCAAAGTATCATAAGTCTAGATTTCTTTTTTTTTTTTGTCAAAAATATGACAGTTTATAAATGTTTTCAACGTCATGTTGTAACCAAGAACCAAACATCATAAATTCGGATTTTTTTTTTTTTTATATTCCAATTGCTTACAAAAGTTTACAAGAGTTTGTAATGACTAAGAATAGAACATCATAAATTTTGAATTTTTTGTAGTTATGATAATCTAGAAAGTGTTACGATGTTGCATTGTCACTAAGTGTAAAACATCATAAGTTTACAAACTTTTACGACCGTTTGTCATAAAAGAGACGAAATTGTCATTAATTGAGAACTTGTTTACAAAGGGTTATGACTTCACAACAAGAGCAAAAATTTCATATGTTTGTTGGCCGTAAATAAGGGTAAAACTTCATAATCTAGTATTTTTTTTAAACTGCAACGCTTTGCGAAGGTAACCATGAACATAATGTTGCAAATTTTCAATTAGGACATTTTTTAAAATTTTTGACGTTTGCATCATGAGCAAGAACTTAACATTGTAAATTTAAATCCTTTCAAACTACGAGGGCTTATAAAGGTTTCCAACAATCCCTGTAACTAACAATAAAACCTCATAAAACTTTTCTAAATTTGATCTTTACTGTGCCATGACATCAATATTCTAGGGGGTTGGCGCCCATTTGCTAGTGCTTAAAATATTGTAAATTTCACTTTTAAGTGTGTCCGATGTCCATTTTCTGGTGGAATCGGACATCTAACCTTATGTGATAACTGCAACCGACTCATTCGACAATTGAGGCCCTTCCATTTCAATCTAGAGGCTAAGCATTTGTGGGGTTACGGTATAAGATTAGAACCTTAGAAGTCTCCTGCTAAGCATTGGTGGATTTATTTGGTGTACGATACAACAAATGTATTTCGATCTATGAAGTTTATTTTAGTGGACTACGTAAAGAAATTCCAATTAATGAAAGATGTAAACCCATTGAGATATCAAAATTACGCATATTGGATAAAGTGATTGTTACTATCTACTTTAATAATGAATCATTGATTTAAATTTAACTAAATAACTAAATAAAATATATAGACTTTTCTCTTCACCTCATATTGATGAATTGTCTCAATTGGAAGATCTCCTATATAGATAATAGACATTTCAATTGGCCGAGCTTTAGTTACAAAGCAAAGCTATCTACCGAACGGTTCGTAGTATTTGGATATTCTCGACCAAGAGGCTGCTAATGTGTACCGTCCAAGCTAATATTTCAAGCTTGCAGCAGTACCGTCCAAACGCTAGCTGGTTTTTGGATCGGCCCGTTCCAACCCTTTGAATGGATCAAACTGTAAAGACTTGCCAGCACAAATGGCTTTCTAAGTGGAATTTTCGTGACTTCGGATGTGGAACGAGTCGCGATATTCGCTCCTTGAAAGATGACAAAAGTTGAAAATGGAAGGACGACGGCTTGGTGGTGGTCCCTCGAGGGAGAGCAGTATTGCATGGGACCCGGCGGTCGTACTACTGACCTGACCTTTCCAGGTAATTAAACCTTCCACGAAAAGCGCACCGGGAAGGGTACAAATCCCGTCCGCTAATTTTCTTGTGGTAGGCGAGGGCCCTATCCCCTTGCAGATATCTTAGCGACGACTTTGGTCTTCCACTAATCTCGTGACTCGTGCTGGCCTTCGCTGCCGCGCTCTTTCCTAATTCCCCACGGTCAAAACTTGTTCGTCTCCGAGGCCCCGCTCTCCTTGTGAACTTCTTTTCATCGATTCAACTGCGACCCTCTCTGTCGTCGAGCAGCGAGATGAACAACATGAAACCACTTCTACTATTCATCTTCATCTCGGTCTCGCTCGAAGCACTCCCGATCTCAGTCACTGGCAACAACTTTGACGCTTACCGGCCGACCGATGATATTGCCGTCGACTGCGGCTCCTCCACCAGCTCCACTGTGGAGAACCGGAATTGGGTTGGAGACGCCGCCGACCGTTCGGCCTACTCTCCAATTGAGAAAACTCACTCCTCTATCCCTACACAGCCAAGCAGTTCATCTTCCAGAGTCCCTGGCACCGCCCCATACCTCACGGCTCGCCTCTCCCGCTCCGAGTTCGCCTACACCTTCCACGTCACCGCAGGGCCCAAATTCGTTCGCCTGCACTTCGTCCCTTCGGATTACCCCAACTTCCGCAGTGCCGATTCCTTCTTCTCAGTCGAGGCCGCTGGCTACACCCTGCTCCGCAACTTCAGCGCTTCCCTCTTTGCTGATTACCCCCCCTCCGTGAGCTTCTTCTCTAAAGAGTTTTGCTTAAGTGTCGGACAGGGAGAGATACTGAACATAACGTTCACTCCCACTCCTGGTAATTCAGACGCGTATGCTTTCGTGAATGGAATCGAAGTCGTTTCCATGCCCGAAACTCTCTACTACAACACCGTCGTCGACCCAACCGAAGGAATCAAGTTGGCAGGTCAGCAGGCGCCATACACCTACCGTACCACTGATGCTCTCGAAGCAGTGAAGCGCTTGAACATCGGAGGACAGTTTGTCGGTCCAGCTGATGACACAGGAATGTACAGGACCTGGGAAGCAGATGAAGCCTACGTGACTTCCTCGAACATCGGAGTTTTGCCAGTCAACATAACTATCCCACTCAATTACAGTGAGCAAGTACCAAATTACACGGCTCCAGATAGCGTATACAAAACTGCAAGGACCATGGGAACGGACAAAAGAATCAATCTGAGCTACAACCTCACGTGGTCTGTCGAGGTGGACATGAACTTCTACTACTTGGTCCGTTTACACTTTTGCGAATTCCAAATAGAGATAAATAAACCGTCAGATAGGATTTTCAGGATTTTCATAGATTCAGATCTGGTCGAGGGTCATGCGGATGTCATTGAATGGAGCGGGAAGGGCGTGCCCGTCTATAGAGATTTTGCAGTAGCCTTGTATGACAGCCAAAAGAAAAGAACCAACCTCTCCGTCGCGTTGGGCGCGCTTCCAGATGGTACTACTCTTTACTCTGATGCCATCTTGAATGGCCTCGAGATATTCAAGATCAACGATCAAGATGAGAATCTCGCAGGGCTGAACCCGGATCCGGTCCCGAATAAAAGGCCGCCACCGCCAGGGCCTCCACCGGCGGGCAAAGCACCCTCGAGCCTCAGCAAAGCAGCAAAGATTGCCATCATTGCGGGTGGAACTTCGGGCTTCACCGTGTTATCTCTCCTGGCTTTCTTCTTGTACCGGCGACGAAACAGAACGAAGGATTCGACCTCGAGCGACGGCACCTCACGGTGGGGCCCGTTCTCCTACGCGACGACCAAGTCAACGAAGACCCAGGGTTCGTCCCTGCCGTCGGATCGGTGCCGCCACTTCTCGCTAACGGAGATTAGAGCGGCCACGAACAACTTCGATGAGGTGTTTATTATCGGCGTGGGCGGGTTCGGCAACGTGTACAAGGGCTATGTCGATGGGGGCGCCACCCAAGTGGCGATCAAGCGGTTGAACGCGGGGTCGCAGCAGGGCCACCACGAGTTCATGACCGAAATCGAGATGCTCTCGGAGCTCCGGCACCTGCACCTGGTCTCCCTGATTGGGTTCTGCAACGAGGCGGGAGAGATGATCCTGGTGTACGACTACATGGCGCGCGGGACTGTCCGTGAACATCTCTACAACACCGACAATCCCCCCCTTCCCTGGAAGCAACGGCTCCAGATCTGCACGGGAGCCGCGCGTGGGCTGCACTACCTCCACACCGGTGCCAAGCAGACCATCATACACCGCGACATGAAGACCACCAACATCCTGCTCGACGAGAAGTGGGTTGCCAAGGTGTCCGACTTCGGGCTCTCGAAGGTCGGGCCGACGTCGGTGTCCAAGGCCCACGTCAGCACCGTCGTGAAGGGCACCTTCGGGTACCTGGATCCAGAGTACTACAGGCGCCAGCAGCTGACTGACAAGTCCGACGTGTACTCCTTCGGGGTGGTGCTATTCGAGGTGCTGTGTGCAAGGCCTGCCGTGAACCGTACGGCTCAGAAAAAGCAGATCAGCCTGGCCGCCTGGGCCCAGAGCTGCTGTAAGAGCGGGAGCATCGACAAGATCGTGGACCCACACCTGAAGGGGGCGATCGCCCCCGAGTGCCTCAATAAGTTCTGCGAGATCGCCATGAGCTGCTTGCAGGACGAGGGAACCAAGCGGCCATGCATGAATGACGTTGTGTGGGGCCTCGAGTTCGCACTGCAGTTACAGGTGAGCTCGGAGCAGGGGGTGGTAGACCATGTGGTTGCGTCCGTGCACGATGGCGATGGCGACGCCAGTGACGATGACACGGCTCCAATTGGAGGCAACCTGATGGACCGCAGTGATGAGGTGTTCAGCACTAACAACAGTGGCGGTGGGAAGAGCCTTGGGGCAGCTGCGACAACTACCAGTAGTGATGGCGTTTATGATGAAAGTACGACTAGTTACGATTCGGATAAGTTGCTCTCTGGGGCTGTCTTCTCTGAGATTCTGAATCCCAATGGTCGTTGAGAGAAGGGCGTTCAGGTTCATCTGTTCCTGCATATTTCTCGAATTTGGATATGGCATGGTTTTGCTACAAAATATCGAGCATGAAATAGTGCTTATTCTTTTTCTGCTTTGGGACGATAATTGTAACTTGTGAAATGCCTCCACAGGCATAACTTTTGTGTATTTTCCTATGAAGAAAAAAATAAAATAAAAATGTAGTCATTAGGAATGTACTCAAATTCTAATCGATGTTAGATAGTTTTATAGTTTTCGTTGATAATTGAGGAATATCAAGTGATTCCCAGAGTAGAAGTCCTGTAATCCGGCTTCAAGCTTGCAGCGAGAATAGTCCACCTACGAGTGTTCGCTATTCTAGGACTTGCTCCACGAAAGCCCTGTGCTAGTATTGATTTTTTTTCATTGCCAAATTAAGCATGTCTTAATTAAGAATCGGGAAAAAGAGCTGGTTGTGGCAACTAGGTTTTTTTTTTTTTCGGATGAAGATGAAGATGAAGACGAGAAGATGAAGCAGAAGAGAAGGTAAGTTGGTGAGTTAATTAGTTGTCTTCTACAAACCCTAACCCCACAACCAAATACTTTATTTCCATCTCTTCTTCTCCCGTATTAAGACATGGTTCGTCAATTTTCTTCTCTGATCAAGCTTCCAAGAAAGACTCGAGGATTAGGGTTTCATTTTCAAGTCAATTTGGGGGTGCAACGGGGCCATACGACATCATTTTTGCCCTCTTTTGCCACATAAATCAAAGATTGTCCACATCAATTTTCTATAAAAAAAAAAAGAAAAAAACATGTCAAACTCGAAAATTAATTTAAAAGAGCACGTAGAGTGAATTGCCCAAATAAACATCTAAATGATCAATTTTTCACCAATGTGATACTTAACTAATCGCTTAAAAATTTTTAGCACTAAAATAAGTATCATATGAAAATTGTGGCATTTCTAGTATGATTTTACCAATTGTTTTTATCATGGTTTGACTAAATTTGGGCCAAAATTTAACCTTGCCATAATTTGGACTGAATAGTACAATGTAATCGTGTTCGTCGAGAGCTTTTCAATGACACCTGATTTAACTTAATTGGATGGTTAGATGGCTGGATATCACCACTTTAAACAACTTTACATGGGAACATCCGTTCTTAAGGGGAATTAGGAAAATCAAAAAATTTTGCACATTGGGTAAAGAGATCACGTAGATCTAATCGTAAGTTTGGATATTTACGAGTTATTATAGTTTATAAAGACTCACGACAATCTTTTGTAATTAAAAACATCGTCATATTAGACTTTTTAAAATTATAGTATTTCATCATAATCAAGAGTGAAACTCCAAAATATTTATCATACTTTTATTTACAACGATTTATAACGGTTTATGCTGGTCTATAATAAGAAACAAAACCTCATATATTTAAATAATTTTGAATTATGATGATTTACAAATAGTTAAGACGATTTATCATAACCAAGAGCAAATCATTGTAAATTTGGGTTATATTTACCATGGTTTATAAATGGTCACAACATCACCAAGAGCAGGGGGTTTAAGTTTCCATTTTTTTATAATTACAACGGCCTATCATAACTAAGAGCGAAGCGTCGTAAACTTGGTTTTTTTTTTTTTTTTTTTTTTTTTTTTTCAGTATAAAAAGTTTACAAGGTTCCATTGTAACCAAGAAGAGGATGACAGAAAAGAGAATGGAATTTTGGTAAAAATATAATCTTTGTATATCTTTTGCATGACATTACATTGTACATTTATAATGTAAGAGTGAAGGAATAAAATAGGAAAAATAAAATTACAAGAATCAGAATTTCCTAGTTTCCTATTTACTGTTCTAATCAAAGATCAATTAAGATTAGAATCGAGTCTAAGATCTTCCAACACTCCCCTTCAAGTTAGTGGCCTATATATGTCGAGGACACCTAGCTTGCTTAATAGAAACTTGTGTTGTCTTTGGCATAGCGGCTTAGTGAAGATATCTGCAGGTTGATTTGCTGTTCCAATGCCCTTTGTCACGAGAACTCCTTCTTTGATCTTGTTGTGAGTGAAGTGGCAATCAACTTCTATATGTTTCGTTCTCTCGTGAAAAACTGGGTTTGTTGCTAACTTAAGTGCAGCATCATTATCACAGAACAATTCACTTGGTCCACTGACCTGTATTCCTAAGTCTGAAAGAAGTCCTCATATCCAGACTATTTCGCAGGTAGTTTTCGCCATGGCTTGATATTCTGATTCAGCTGATGACAACGATACGGTGGATTGCTTCTTTGTCTTCCACGAAATCAAAGACTTTCCCAATTTAACACAAAAACCGGTGATTGATCTTCTAGTCATTGGACAGGTAGCGTAATCAGTGTCACAAAATGCTGTCATCCCCATATCACACTCACGAGATAGAAATATACCAAGCCCTAGGCATCCCTTCAAATATCTTACTACTTTCAAGGTTGCATTCATGTGTGACTCCTTTGGCATTTGCATGAATTGTTTGAATATTTGTACTGCATAGCATATATCAGGCCTTGTCATGGTAAGATATATCAACTTTCCAACAAGTCGCTGATACCTTGACGGATCCCTAAGTAAAGGGTCCTTGTTTGATGAAGAAGAATTGAGATCATACTCATGTGTTGTCAGTTTGATATTCTGTTTAATGGGAATTACTGCTGGCTTGCAACCTGATAATCCTGCTTCAGAAATTATTTCCAAGACAAATTTCCTTTGGCTGAGGGAAATTCCTTTATCAGACCTGGCAATTTCAATGCCAAGAAAATATTTGGGAGGCCCCAAATCCTTAATATGAAAATTGGAGTGCAGATATTCCTTGAATCTTGCAACATGAGAATCATTGTTTCCCATAACTAGTATGTCATCAATATATATCAGTACATAAATTGATGAACTTCCCTCATTTCGCGTAAATAAAGCATGATCATGTTTGGAATGCTGAAAACCTGCATTGGTTAGTGCAGCAGTGAACTTGGCATACCACTGTCTAGATGCCTGTTTTAACCCACACAAGGATTTGCGAAGACGACATACCCGATACTCCCCCTGTCTGCGTAATTCTTGAGGAAGATCCATGTAGATTTCTTCATCTAAATCTCCATGAAGGAAGGCGTTGTGGACGTCCATTTGATGCAATGACCAATTGCGTATTGCTGCAACAGATAAAAAAGACCGGACGGTAACTTCCTTCGCAACTGGGGAGAATGTCTCGTGATAGTTGAAGCCTTCTCTTTGAGTGAAGCCTTTGGCTACTAACCTAGCCTTGTAGCGTTCTATGGAACCACCCGATTTGAACTTGATCTTGTAAACCCATTTACATCCGATCGGTTTTCGATGCGATGGTAAGGGAACAAGATCCCAAGTATGATTTTCCATGAGTGCAGTAAGTTCGGACTCCATTGCATTTCGCCATTTGAGATATTTTGCTGCCTCAGCGAATGAAGATGGCTCATGTGCTTCCGAAATTCGACTAATACAACACATATGCTCTGCCAATAATTGATTGAAGGAAACATAAGATGAAATAGGATATAATCATTAGTCCATGTGGGTGGACGAGTCTGTCTTCTAGAACGACGAGGTAGCTCAACCATATTCTCGGGGGCCACGAATGATTCAACAGCCATATCTATTGTGTCTACTGCTAAAGTAGATGGAGAGATTTCCTCAGTTGAAGTTGGCAATACGGTCTCCGGATTTGAGAATTCCACTGGTGCCGGTGTCATAGGAGATGCAGGGGCCATTAGAAAACTAGGTGCTAATGATAAATCTTCATCAGACAAAAGAAACCGATGGTTTTTTGATAAATTGTCTTGTGATGAAGGGAGCTTCTCTTTGAAAGGAAACGTGTCTTCATGAAAAACATCTCTACTGGTGAAGAAATGTCTTGTAGAAAACTCCATGACAAGATAACCCTTTTGAAGAGAAGGGTATCCCATAAAAACACATTGTGTTGCACGAGGGCTCATTTTATCTCAAGGACCCACTGTTGTTGCATAACATAAACAACCAAATACTCTAAGATGACTATTATCTGGTTGTCTCTTATACAGCATCTCAAATGGAGTTTTTCCATAAAGAATTCGACTTGGCATGCGATTAATCAAATAGGCAGCTATGACCACATAGTCTCCCCAAAATTCTTCAGGGATTGAAGCTTGGTATTTAATTGCACGAGCTACTTCTAAGAGATGTCTATGTTTTCTTTCTACAACTCCATTTTGCTGTGGAGTATAAGTACAAGAACTTTCATGAAGTATCCCATGAGTAGATAACAAGGTTGTGCAATTAGAAGTGAAAAATTCTCGCCCATTATCTGTACGAATTCGATGTACAGATTTATCAAATTGATTCCTAATTAGGGAAAGAAAATTTGATAAATGAGTAAATGTCTGACTCTTTGACTGCATAAGGTATAGCCAAATGGCACGACTATAGTCATCAACGATTGTAAGAAAATAGCGAGATCCATCACAATGAGAAGTATGACAGGGACCCTAGATGTCCATGTGAATAAAAGAAAATGGATTTGGAGATCAAGATGTGCTAATAGGAAAAGATGCTCGAGTTTGTTTAGCTAAAGGACATATGGGACATTTTGGATGGGGAAATCGAGCACTATGACCCAATCATTGATGCAAAAGGAGATTTTTATTACAACTGATTGCATTACAATAAATGCCTTTATTCAATAATTCTAAATCTCCTAGAGAATTGACCCAAAAATAAAGCCCTTGTGCCTCTTTACCCAAGCCCATCATTCTGCCAGTCGAAGGGTCGTGAAAGACATAATTTTTGGAATTGAATATGGTTTTGCAGGAATTGTCCATACATACTTTTGCGACAGAAATAAGATTAAACTCAAAATCTGGGATGTATAGGACATTTCTAAGGACAAGATTTTGACCAAGATGTACGGTACCGATTTTGGTAACATTCATAATGTTCCCATTTGGAAGACACACCGTAACAGGAAATTGTGTGTTTTGATGGACATGGGAAAATAGGTATTCATTACAAACTATGTGGTCACTTGCGCCTGAATTGATAATCCATGCATCAATAGATAATGAATTCTTTTCATGGAAAAAAGTACCTGAGAATCCTGCACCAATGTCACCAGTCTTGAGTTGGCTTAATGCTTTCACAATATTTTCATATTGTTCTTGGGTGATAGTCTGCTGAGAAGTTTCATAATTTTTATGTGCAGAGACCTGATAGACTGATGCCTCCTTTTCCTTTTTATTATTGGGTCTCCCATGTAATTTCCAACATGTTTCAACAGTATGGTGTGGACGTTTGCAATATTCACAATATTTATTTTTAATTTTTGAATTTTTTCCACTAACCTTCCCTGCTGACGTGGCATTTCGTGTGCTGTAGGATCCTTTGTATACTGGTGCTGACGTGGCAAAGTGTCGACCGTCCGATTCGGCGGAGTAATTCGCGAAATTGAAGCCATCCGATCTCGCGCGTCGATCCTAGCCTTGCACTCCAAGGAAGAGATCTTGCCCATCCGATCCAGTGTTCCTCCCACGGCCGTTAGATCCAACGCTTTTATCCGGACCGTCCAATCCATATCCTCGATCCTAGCCGTTCATTCGTGAAGACCTAGGGTTATCTTCTCCACCTTTCATCACAACAGCCGCGAAGCCCTTCCCCCGCGATTGTCCTGTGGCTCCGAAGACCCCTCTTGCTCTGACGACGTTTTTTGTCGAAACAGGCCCATATGGAAAAGCCGCAAATCCCATTCCTTCACCGACCTGGGCTTGTTCAGTCGCGGCAACCCGCTGGTTTTCTTCCTGCACGACCAGTTGGAAGATCCAGCTGAGCGTTGGTTGAGGTTCCATCGCAAGGATTTGCGAACGAAACACGACATACGACTCATTCAAGATAAGAAGAAATCTGGTAGCCTTCTCTTTTTCTTCGATTGTGTAGTATTGTTGGAGAGTCGTCTCCGGTCCCTCCAACTTCTCCTCAGCCGCCTCAATTTCATTCCACAAGGCCGATAGCCGGTTAAACATGGCAGTGACCGAGAGGTTGCCTTGTTTTAATTCGGCTAGGGCTTGTGTCAAGGAAAAAATTCTCGCCCTAATTGATTTTCCATACATTTCTTGTATGCTCTTCCAGAAATTCTTCGAGTCTTCAGTCGGAGGGAGGCCGGCAGCAACATCAGGCGCCAAGTAGTTCCCGATCCAAGTGCGCACCAGTTGGTTGTAGCGTCGCCAGTGCCTCTGTAGTCGCTCATCCGTTGGAAAGGGGACAGTTCCCTCGATAAAGCCCTCCTTGGCCTTGGTGACGAGTGCTCACCGGAGATCTCGAGCCCAAGAGTGTAGTTCACCGGTTCGGTGAGCTGCTATCTGATCAAGCGTAATTCCGGCCCATCCGCTGGTGACGTGTAAAGCGAATCTTCGAGTTCAAGCCGGCCGCCGTTGAACGGAAAAGGGTAAGGCACTCTGTGTGGAAATGGATAGGACTCCATTCCCTGTCCTGGTATGAATCCGGGTTTGTGACCCGGAGCAGTTTGTCCCGAATCATCAGTCGGGTCAGTCCCATATGGGTACTGAGGCCATCTCTATCCAGATCCAGTCATCCATTGAGGAGGGTACCATTGGGCTGGAGGCCAGTAAGTCGGCATTGGAATCTGTACTAGAGTAGGAGTAGGAGCAGGCGCCGAGACATTGTTGGTAACTTGCCCTTCTTCAGTCGATCCAATTTGATCAGAAGATGTATTCGTTTGATCCTGAGGTGATGAGTCTTTTTTTGAGGGACTCATAACATTCTTATCCTTTGCCATGGTATCTAGATTGAATTCCTAATTGCTTTGCTGGTTTGTTCGTGCAGGAAGAAGATGCAGTGACAGACCAGAAAGAGACGACGGCAATTCAGAAGGTTGTAGAAGCGAGGCTAGGAAGCGAGAGCTCTGATACCATGACAGAAAAGAGAATGGAATTTTGGTAAAAATATAATCTCTATATATCTTATGTATGACATTACATTGTACATTTATAATGTAAGAGTGAAAGAATAAAATAGGAAAAATAAAATTACAAGAATCAGAATTTCCTAGTTTCCTGTTTACTGTTTTAATCAAAGATCAATTAAGACCAGAATCGAGTCTAAGATCTTCCAACAGAGGATGTTGTCAATTTCAATTTTTGTCTGATTACGATGGCCAGTTGTAGCTAATAGCAAAGAGTCGCAAAGTTGGAATTTTCCAAATTTATGACGGTTTACAACTCTTTACGATGATTGGTTTTAATTAAAAACAGCACGTCATAAATTTGAATTTTATTTAACAACAACGGCTTGCAAAGATTTACGACAATTTGTAATGACAGAAAACAAAACCTTCTAAATTTGGATATGTATTTCATTACGACAATATAGAAAGAGTTATGATCTATCGTCATAACCAAGAGTAAAACGTAATAAGCTTAGATAATTTAAAGTACGACCAATTACAGAGGTTTACGATGGTTCGTAGTAACAATAAACAAAACGTGTTAAAGTTAAAATAGTTGACAAATGCTCATAATGATCCATCATAATCAAGAACAAAATATCATAAATTTGAATTTATTTTAATAACGCGGTTTGTAATAACTAAGAACAAAACGTCCTGAATTTGGATATTTTATTAATTATGATAATCTACAAAGAGCTTCGACATTCCGTTGTATCTAAGCTCAAAACATTGAAAATTTGGATATTCTAATATGATGACGGTTTAAAAAGGGTTATGAAAAGAAGAAATCGTTATAAATTCAGATAATTATTTTATTAGGATGATTTATAAAGAGTTATGACTTCATAAACATGAGGAAAAAGTGGTATATTTGGATTTTTTTTATAATTATGACTATTTACAAAAGGCTATAATGATTCGTCGATGCGATTTAAATGTTAATGATGTTTCATCATAACATCATAAACGGGAACTTAATATCATAAATTCAAATATTTCTAAATCATTTACAAAGATTTGCAATGAGGATTGTAACGAAGGGTATAACATAATAAAACGTCATTAAATGCTTCAAGAACTAGCGAATGAGCATTGTACACCAGGTGTAACATAGCATGCCCCTAACTCGTTTCAATGGACTAAGAGGCTGCTAACATGCAAATCCAAAGGTTGGATTCGGATCGAGTCGCCATATTAGCTCCTCGAAAGACGACAGACAGAAAATGGAAAGACATGGCCAAGAAAAGACGAGGAAAGTGGCATGGGAGAATTTTAGGCATGGACCCGGCGGTCTTGCGATTGACCTGACTTTCTACGCAATGGAACTTTCCACAAAAAGCACACCAGAAGAGTTCGAGTCCCCTTGGCTGCATTTTTTGTGATAAGGAAAGGGCTCCACTAATTGCTTATATTTTAGCAACGACTTTAGTCTGTCACTCAATTTGAGAAAAAATATCAATCCGGCCATATACTTATTGTATCGATTTCAATGTAATTCTAAAATTTTCAATTTCACTAATATAATCTTAAATATTTTCTTAGAGTTTTAGTCTAATCCTTTCAATCAATTTGTACTTGAAAATACCGATGTGGTGATCCAATCACCATTGGCTGTCCCACGGGATGGCCAAAAAGCTAACGTGGACAAATTTATTCAAAATGGCTTCGTTTTGAGTAATTTTATAGATTTTTCTAATTTTATGCATCATCGGGTAAAAGGACGATCATGGCATTTCCCATATTTGTTGGAGTAGAGGTGTTACAAATATTATAAGTTTGGATCGCTCTTTTAGATATTAATTAAGTGATGCAAGGAATTTTCCTTTCATTGTGCCTCAGCCGTTGTTTCAATTTTCATCCGAGGCCTCCCTTTGTCTCTGCGCCACTACCTCTGCTTGAATTGTTACACGGAGCAACTCCCTCAGTCTGCCAAATCGTGGCAAAATCAAGTGGGAATTTGTTTGATTCTGATGAGTCTTCGCTGTTTGCCTTGGTTTCTTACACCTCCATGCAGATTGGTGCCGGCCGCAGCAAAATGTTCTTGGCTGGGATCACTGGGAATTTTTTAGACTTGTTCGCTTGTGGCCAGCTTCGGGGCCATTCACCGGGAATTTGAGCATCATCGGGTCGATTATTGAGACGCACTTGTTAGCACCGCTAGAATGCTTTTCCAGATCTACAGCTGCACCACCAGCTCAATTTTAACTCTAGAAAAATCTGCTTTCTTAGAATGATCTACCATGTTTCCCAAAGAGATTCGCCATGAACAGTAGTTTGGCTTAACTATAGAAAAATCAGATTTCTCGCAACGATGTACCATGTTTCCTTGAGAGATTCAGGATGAGCAATAGTGCGGAAAAAGAAAGAAAAGAAAAGAAAAAATAAGAAAATTCACAAAAATTGTTATAATCAGTGGCGCAGTAAAGGCGAATCGTAATTTTGCAATTATGCCGGGAGCTATAGAAATCGACAGAAGTAAAACGAGAAACAATAAAATGACATCGGAAATTTATGTGATTCGGTCTGAATGTCGGAACCTACTTCCATGAGAAGAGCCAGCAAAATAATCCACTATAAATCGGAGAATTACAAAATTATAATCACACATGAACTTAAGTGTTTTCTAGTGCTACTGCACACCTAATACCCACGGTGTTTAACAACTCAACTCAATGGACTCAACTCAGCACAAAACCTCTTTGAGCTCTTTCGTCTCTCACACTCTCTCGAGCTCTTTCTTTTCGCTCTGCCTCTGCATCTTCCGACATCTTCTCCTTTTAGCGAGGAGGGCAGAAAAACAGGACAGAAATGAAAGTAAACGGTCTCATTAAATGCAACACAGGCGCCCACAAGACAAGCCCACAATCGGCACCGACGCCCACCATATTTTTAGGCATGCATGCAGATCGTGCATGTGCATGGGCAAGCATTTAATGTAATAAGGCAGAAGAAACAGTGATAATAGTCAACAAACGTGTGCCATTGATCAGTGGAATGAGGTGGGCCGCAGTCTTCAAATTTATTGTTCCCGTAGAGAAGCAAGCATAAAAGGAGTCTTCATGCGTCTTCTTCATGCATTTGCGGCAGGTTGTGGGTCCTTTATTTAATGCAGAAGATTGTGGATGCCTTCCTTTTCGGCTGAAGAAAATCTCTCTTCTCTAACTTCGCTTGCCCGCTTGATAGTCAAAGAATTTAAAGCACTCATGCGGCTTTCTTTGGTTTCTTCCTTCTCCGCATGGAGATGGGATTAATGCCGGAACAAAATTCGAAGACATCACAAAGTCTCCCTGAACTTTGTTTATTTGGTCAGAATTATGCGTATTTATCTAATGGACTTAAACTCGAGACATAATTTAATAAAAATATTCAAAATTTTGCTATTTAAAACAAAAATAAATTCAGCTTGCCCCAGTTCATGTCGCTTAGGATAGTAAAATATGATTGAAATAATACGCCAATATTTTCAAATGAAAATTAGTAAAAAAAACTACATTGAAATTCAATGATTTAGGAATAAATTGGTAATTTTTCCAATCTTGTCTGGTCTTCCCTTCCCTCGCTTTGTCCTAGCTCTTTCCTAATTCCCAATGATTAAAACTGGTTCATCTTCGAGATTCTACTATTCATGTGAACTTTTATTGATCGATTCAATTGCGACCTTCTCAGACAACAAACGGTTAGATAAAGAACATAAAACCACCACTTCTCTTACTCCTCTCCATTGCGATCTTGCTCGAAGCACTCTTGTTCTTGGTCACCAGCAACAACGTTGGCGCATACTCGCCGATTGATGATATCGCTGTCAACTGTGGCTCCCTTGCAACTCCTCTGAGTCCAATTGGACTTGGATCGGAGACGCCGAGGATGGTTCGACCTACTCTCCAGCCGATGAAATTCATTCCTCCATCAATGCAAATGCAAGCCGTTCATCTCCCTCCTTCCACAACCTCATCCCATACCACATTGCTCGTCTGTCCCGCTCCGAATTCATCTACACCTTCCGCGTCACCGCGGAGCCCAAATTCGCCTCCACTTCTTCCCTTCAGACTACCTCGACTTTCGCCATGCCAATATATTCTTCTCGGTCAAGGCCCCCGACTATACTCTGCTCTGCAACTTCAGCGCTTCCCTCTTTCCTGATCATACCAGCTTTACGAGCTTCCACAAAGAGTTCTGCTTAACTGTCGGAGCTGACCAGATATTGAATGTTACATTTGTTGGAGGTAATAGGTTTGAGAGAGTAGAAGTAGTTGCTTGAAGTATTACACCAAGAGACGTCAAGTTTGGAACGCTCAACAGTGTTATTCCAAAACAGGGAACCCTAAAGCTTTTATACGCACGTTATCGTGGCTTCGCCCATATACCCAAATAACCACGTTTTTACCTATGGGCTTGTATGTGAACATATTATTTGGACTATATTAATAATATATCCAACAATCTCCTCCTATGTTTCACCATACAGCACAATCCAATAAGTTGGTCGTTGTAATGTTCAAACAAACATGAATCATCCACATTCAGTCCAAGACAATCAACTCGGATCACCAAAGAGTATTCCAAAGAGTAAAGTATTAAACTAAATCATCATGTGCAAACTAAATAAGTGAATCATTCTTATCATGAATCTGTTCTCGAGATTAAAAATCCAAATCCTAAAATAAATATCGGATTCGAGAGTTCACAACCAATATATGCATATTAATCAAGTATAAGTAGGCCAGTCAAAATAGTCTAAGGCCTTACAAATATAAGAAACAAGCATAATAATGTTCATAGAAATAGTAAAATGTAAGTCTCAAGTAAATGGACTTTATCAAAATAGGCAATAGCAGGTAAATTGTCAAGTCCTCACACGCTTTAAGTGATATATATTCATTCATCAAGTAGGTCATCCTGGTCAGGGATCCCACTCATTAAGCTCTCCTCTATCTCCGCCATCTCCCGTAGAATGTCAAATATGAATTTCATATTATCATGAATTCAATCAATTGAATAAAAACTTAGCACCATTCCATCAAAGTGAGAAGAACATATATTGATATCATAAAGCATCATAATATCATGTCATAAGCATCAAGCCGCTTTCATAAATTATGAACAAGACCTAAACAATGTGATTTACAAAGAGCCATCAACTTAAGTTTATTTGTAGGAGAATAACTATTGTCTAGTTTCAAAGAACAAGACCAATAGTCAAGTCACTTACAACAACCTAGTCATGTAATATCAAGTTTCAATTAAGAACAAGACAAATAGGCTTCTTATGTAAACAATTGTTTCTATGTTTCAATTTGGAATGTCACAATTATCGATTCCTTAAAGTCAAATAATCTAGCATCAAGTTTGGAATGAGATCATTTAACCAAAAAGGATAGTCCAATCTAGTTGAATTGTATCATCAAGTTTGGAATGACACAATTTTTCCAGATAGAACATTTGAATTAGGTTAAAGTCATCTTCATCAAATTTGGAATGAGACAACTCACCCTCTTCAATTAGTCAGCAACTGTGAACATCAATAAAACATATAAACTGTGCTTATCATTATAGCCAATAAAGAAAGATTTGATAATTCAAAACACAGGTAAGTAAATGATAGTTAAGACTTGCCTATATAGTCTTTAACCCCAGTTCCCCCACTGTTTTGAATAATCGATCTTTAGGCATACCTTTGGTGAGAGTATCGGCTATGTTATCCTTCGATCTCACATCAATCAAGGTAATAACCCTTTGTTCTCTCAGATAATTCAACAACGCATGTCTCAGTCTCACATGTCTTCTCTTTGAATTAAAGAGAGTATTCTTGACGACTTGGACAGCTGCTTGATTATCACAAAATAGGCTTAAAGAATTAATCTTTAGCCGAGTCAAAGGAATATCCATAATCAGATTCTTTATCCACTCTGCCTCTTCACCGGCTGAGGCTAAAGCAAAAAGTTCCGATTCCATAGACGACAATGCAATACAAGTCTGTCGTTTGGATTTTCAAGTAATAGTAGCTCCACTCAAAGTGAATACATACCCACTAGTGGACTTACTATTTCCAATATCTGAGCACCATGATGCATCATAATATCCATCCACAATTGGAGGATAACCAGAATAATAAAGCGCATAATCTTTAGTACCTTTAAAGTATCTCATTAGCTTATTAAGGGCATCCCAATGCTCTTTACTAGGATTACTAGTAAAACGACTCAGCATACCAATTGTAAAGGCTATGTCGGGTCTAGTGCAACTCATAGCATACATGAGACTACCAATCAGTTTCGAGTACTTTAACTGATCCACGCTGGTCCCTTCATTAGGATTTAGTCTATTATTATAATCACATGGTGTCTTACTCGGTTTACACTTATCATATCCCCAAGTAGAAAGTAGCTGGTCAATATAATGAGTCTGCTAAGGGAGATTACTTGTCGTTCAAAGCTTACTTTCATACCAAGAATGGTATTAGCAATACCAAGATCTTTCATGTCAAATTCTTTAGCTAAAATAGCTTTCACATCACTCACTACAGAATGATCGGAACCAAGAATTAACATGTCATCAACATACAAGCAAATGATGACTATCTTATTTGACATAGAACGATGGTAAAGGCATTTATCTGAATAACTAGACTGAAAGCCATAACTTTTTACCACTTCATCAAATTTAAGATGCCACATCTTAGGTGCTTGTTTAAGACCATATAGAGATTTATTTAATTTACAAACTTTGTCCTCAAGACCTTTCATAACATATCCTTCCAGTTGTTCCATGTAAATTTCCTCATTTAAATCCCCATTTAAGAAAGCTGTTTTTACATCCATTTGATGCACTACAAAGTGTTCAATAGATGCCAAAACAAAAAGAATTCTTATAGTTGATAGATGACACACAGGTGAATAGACATCAAAATAGTCTATTCCACTGTTGTTTATAGCCTTTAGCTACTAAAGCGTGCTTTGTATCGGCTATTGATCCATCACTATTCAGTTTCTTCTTCAACACCCATTTACAGCCTATAGCTTTAGTCCCTTTTGGCAAATTTACTATCTGCCAAGTGTGATTTTGCAGCAGGAGCCTCATTTCATCATCTATGGCTTCGCCCACTGATTAAAGATTCCCTAGATCTCATTGCTTCCGATAGGAGAATGGATCATCCTCAAGATGGTAAGCAACAAAGTCTTCACCAAAACTTTTGGGAATTCTCTCTCTTGTAGATACTCTAACCGGAATTGGTTCAATAGCCAACCGTGTGGAATTAGTGTCGAAGGGCCTCTTCGATTCTACGGGAGATTCTGAAATCATATCTCGTAGATCCAGAAACATTCAAGCCTTGATCTTTGATAAACTTGTTTTCAAAGAACACCGCATCTCTAGATTCTATCACTGTGTTAGTAGATAGATCTAAAAACCTATTTGCAGCGCTATCTTCTGCACTACCTAGATATACACAAGTAATAGTTCTAGATCCCACCTTAGGTTTTTTAGGATCTGGTATACTTACATAAGCAATACAGCCCCAAGTCTTAAGAGTATCATATCTACAAGGGCGCTTATGCCATATCTCATAAGGTGTCATGGACAACTTAGAGTGCGGCAACTTGTTCAAGATGTGATTAGCAGTTAGAACTGCTTCTCCCCAGTAGGAGGAAGGCATGCCAGATGTAAGTAACATAGAGTTTAACATTTCAGTTAACGTTCTATTCTTACGCTCTGCAACACCATTTGATTGGGGGTGAATAAAGAGCAGTAGTTTCAAGTATTATACCTTCTGAAGCACAAAATTCCTTGAACCTTGACATAGTATATTCT
Source organism: Eucalyptus paniculata subsp. matutina (assembly GCA_017140255.1). Taxonomy (NCBI): domain Eukaryota; kingdom Viridiplantae; phylum Streptophyta; class Magnoliopsida; order Myrtales; family Myrtaceae; genus Eucalyptus; species Eucalyptus paniculata. The sequence continues at coordinate 19,258,304 of CM029444.1, read as the reverse complement.
CCTCCTCTATCACTCCTAAACCTCTTAATTTTCAAGTTGAGTTGATTTTCTACTCTAGACTTGAAAATCTTAAATTTTTCAAAAGCCTCATCTTTCGATTTCAACAAATAGACATGACAATATCTAGAAAAATCGTCTATGAATGTTATTAGATACTTCCGACCACCTTTAGTAATGTAATTTCTAAAATCACAAATGTCGAATGTATTAGCTCAAGAAGTTGTGTGCTTTTAGAAATCAATTTAAAGGGTTTTCTAGTAATTTTAGCCCGTGCACACACTTCACACTTATCAAATCGAATAGAAGTACCTAATGGAATGTTATGAGTTTTAGCTAAATGTTGCATTTTCCTGTAATTCACATGTCCAAGTCTATTGTGTAGCAACTTTGGATCTATCAAAGTAGAATTCACATGGTTTATGCTATCAGCATTTAAACTCAACCTATACATACCATTAATCATGAATGCACAACCAAAATAATATGAGTTAACAGATAAAGTTATTCTACCATTCATAGTTGAAAAAGACATACCAGCTTTATCAAGTAAACTCGTAGATATTAAATTCTTCTTAAGTAAAGGTACTACTTTAACATATTTCAGAGTTAGTAATTTACCTGAAGAAAGCACCAAATTTGCAGTTCAAAGATGAGTCACCTTTGCCTCACCACCATTGCAATTTTCCACGTGTCTTTCACTTCGTGACCTCGTGAGTAAATTTTTTTCATTTGTAGCATGACAAGTAGCGCCCGTCCAACCACCACTCGAAGAGATGCTGGCCTTTCCATTCTTCATCATTCCAATAAAGGCTCGAGGCTCGATCCTCTAATTAGCATATTGGCCTCATTATGTGGTGTGTCGTTATTTGGCTTCTTTGGCAACTTACACTCTGCTGCCTAGTGACCCCACTTTCCACAGTTATGGCACTTGCCCTTCTTCTTCTTTTTGAAGATAGTCTTTTTGGCCTCTAACTGTAAAGAGGATTCACCTTTTGGTGACTTGGACTTTTTCTGAGGTTTATTGGAGTGTGAAATTAAGTTGGCAACTGACTTTTGTTTTCCCACTTGTTCCAAACTCTTCCTAGTGATATTTTGATCCTCAATGTGAATATACCTCTTTAATTCATCCAGTCCCATCTGTACCTTCAGTCTGTGCATTTTAGTCTTGAAAGAACTCCATTCAGTTGGCAGTTTGCTCACACAAGACCAACAAAGAGATTATCGGACATATCAGAATTATCATCTTTTAGCTTGTTCCTCATGTTCTCAAATTCAACTAACTGAGAGGTGATGCTTGAATTCATAGTGAATTTAAAGTCAAAAAATTTCTCCGCTAGGAGGGTTTTAGATAACCCCTCTTGTTTTTGGAATTGAGCGTTCAAGTGATCCCATATCTCTTTCGCCGTCTTATACTCACTATAAGTCATAGCCAAATTAAGATTTAGAGAGTTCAGCAAGTAATCTTTACAAAAATCCTCATCTTTGTTCCATTGATATTCATTCACATCTTCAGTGGTAGATGTAAAATCGCTCAATATAATATATAATATGTCACGTTCTTTCATGCCAAATTGAACATGCAATTTCCAGCCATGAAATTCAGTAACATCAAAAGATTGCAACTTTATAATATCATAGGAACTACGCTTTGCCATTTTAATCAAAGCAAAGTGTTAGAAATAGTGCACCTTGAAGTCCTCAGAGCAACAAAGTTGAATAACTCCCCTAACCTTGATCAAACCGCTCTGTAGAGATGGAATTTGCCAAAACAAATCCCAAAAACGGATCTGGAGCGCCCAAAAACCTTAAGATGGACTGCCCTTGTTGCTGAAACTCGCTGAAAAATTTCGCCCCCCGAAATTCGCTAGAAATTTCGTCCCCAAAATTCGCTAGAAATTCAGATGGAAACTTCCGGGTGCCATAACTTCTCCGTCCGACCTTCGATTGACGCGAGTGACCACTCAAAACGTTCGTAGCGATGAGTAGATCAAAGCCCAAGGGGTTTCACCCTCTTAAATTGGCTATAATTTTTTGGGTTTTTGAATCAAAGATTGTTGGAGGTAATAGGTTTGAGAGAGTAGAAGTAGTTGCTTGAAGTATTACACCAAGAGACGTCAAGTTTGGAACGCTCAACAGTGTTACCTCCAGCGTAGGGAAACCCTAGAGTTTTTATATGCACGTTATTGGGCTTCGGCCCATATGGACCAAAATAACCATGCTTTTACCTATTGGGCTTGTATGTGAACATATTATTTTGGACTATATTAATAATATATCCAACAACATTTGCTCCAACTCCTGGTAACCCAGAGGCATATGCTTTCGTGAATGGAATTGAAGTCGTTTCCATGCCCAAACATCTCAACTACAACACGGTCGTTGACTCAACCGAGGGAATCAAGTTGGCAGGTTACAAGACGCTGCACAATTTCAGTACTGCTGATGCTTTCGAAGTGGTGAAGCACTTCAATGTTAGAGGACAGCTTGTTGGTCTAGCTGATGACGCAGGAATGTGCAGGACCTGGGAAGTAGATGAATCCTACGTGACTTCCTCGAACATCGGACTTTTGCCAGTTAGCAATTGTCCCACTCAATTACGGTGAGCAAGTGCCAAATTACACGGCTTCAGCTAGCGTATACAGAACCGCAAGGACTTGATGAGATTACGACTAGTTGTGACTCACAGGAGTTGCTGTCTAGGGCTGTCTTTTCTGAGGTTAAGAATCCCAAAGCTCGTTCAGAGGACACCCAAGTTCGACTGTTCCTGCTTTTTTCTTGAAGTTTCTTATGGCAAGATTTTGCTATAAAAAATGGAGGATGGAATAAGGCTTTTTTCTTTCCCTTTTTTTAGCTTCGGGACAGGAATTGTTACATGTGTAGATGTATTCCTACTTTTCATCATGATTCCAACCTCGAAGATACCTAATGGCTTCCCTTAAATCATGCAACCTCCAAATGTGTAGTTTGTGTTGATTAAAAAGATATATTAATTGTAAAAGTTTTCTAAATTTACTGGCAATTCCATAATAAACTTCCTAAAATCAACATAATTACTCTATTATACTAATTTCAAATATAGTTAATGAACCACATCACCTGAGCTGTCAATATATGTATACCTAAATCAACACAAATAAAGACATGAGAAAATAATCACATCCAATAATTTCTATTAATTACCTAGGTTGTGGGAAAATGTTAGGGCTTTGTTACAAATAAAAATCTAGAATTTCTTCCATGGTAAATAAAGAGCGGCCTCTTTCATTTAGGCAAGTAAGCATCACAAAAATTAGACACCAATGCTTGTTTCAGTAATTGTGTGGAAGTAGTCGGCAATTCTTTTATCTCCATCGTCTCCACCATCTTCAATGTCCAATCTCTACATAGGTAGTATCGAATGCAATTATAATAAGTTTCATTTGATATCGAACGTAATGAAGATTGATAAATGGATCAATGATTGGTTACTCTAATAATTCAAAATAGAAATTAAGAAAAATATCGACGAAGAAGCTTGTAGTAGGCTCGCTATGCCTTACTTGCCACTATTTTTTGTCATAATTCAGAATGACTAAGTTCATAAAGGTGGAAATAGAAATTGCTCTTTTGACATATAGTCTTCAAGAAAGATAGAGTAGGGACAAAAAATAAACTCTCCTGAAATAACCTAAGCTAATGGCCTCCATTAAATCATGCAGCCCCTACATGCATACTATGTGTTAATAAAATATAAATATTAATTGTAAATTATTTTCTAGATTTATTGGCAATCACACAGTAAAGTTCCTAAAATCAATATAATTACTCGATTATGCTAATTTCAAATATAGTTGATAAACTACATCACCTAGGCTATCAATAATATATATATATACCTACTTGAATCAAAATGATATCTCTACGGTGCATTTCAAATGGAATAGTCATAAGAAAATAATCATATCCAATAATTTTGATTAATTATCTAGATTGAGGGAAAATCCTAGGGTTTCATTCCAAATAAAAATCCAAAATTTCTTTCGTGATAAAGAAAGGGCAACCTTGTTTGTTCAAGCAAGTTAGCATTAAAGTAATTTAGACTCCCACCGATTATTTTGGCAAGTGTATGGAAATAGTGGACGATTCTTGCATCTCCATCGTCTCCACTATCTTCGATGTCCAATCTTTACATAGGTAGTATCGAATATAATCCCGGTAAGTTTCATTTTAATATCGAACGTAATGAAGATTGAGAAATAGATTGATGATTGGTCGATCTAAGATTTCAAAATATAGCTTTTTTTAATCTTTTGTTCTAATTCAAAATGTAATGAATCCTTTTTGGATAGTATTCAAGAAAGAGGGAATGGAAAAACAAAGTAAACTCTCCTCAAATAAAATATTAATTGGAAATATTTTAAAAAAAAAAAAATTGCCATGTCTATGTTGGCACCAACTAGTGCCCAACTCAGCACCAGCCAGCCAAAATTGATTAGATTTATTGAATTAATACAAATGCTAAAGGTTTATGACTGAATTGACAAAAAAATATTTATGATTGAATTAGCACAATTACCATAGGTTTAGGATATTTTGATAATTTTTCCTTGATTAGAATGGTCGATAATATGCACTCACATTAATGAATATTGAAGAATTCAAAAATATTCACAAAAAAGAATTATGTTACGAGCAAAAATCGTGAGAGGAATGGGAAAATAACGTCCGTGTACATGAACAAATAAAATGTACTTTTCCCCAATCTGAATTTTGTGCCGATCCACATTTCTTTTCCCTATAAAGCAATTTAGTAGTCCTACAACCATATGGTGTAACTATAATTAATGGATAAGTCAAAAGATCAAACTATAAATAAAGAAAAAACAGAGGATTAAATATGCCCTATTAAAAACTCAGCAGTCTCTTCAACATCTAGTTCGGTTTCTATGTTTCTACTAGAAATTAGGTTTGGCAACAACTCTTTACCAACTTTTAGATTCCGTTAGATGTCTATGAAGGAATTCAACAAACTTGTCATTGAGATGTTAGAATTGAACTGAAAAATTGACCCCAAACTGAAACCGAATCAAATCGAAATTTAATGTATATTTGGTTTGGTTCAGTTTTCAATTTCTGTTTTGCTTCGGTTAATCGAATCAAAACGAAATTTTCAACAAATATTAAATGCCTAACTTAAAACCCCTCTTTTTCCTCACCTTTTATTTAGTTTGGTTCCAATAAGTAAAGCAAAAAAAAAAAAAAAAACATAAAAACTGAATTGAATTGAACCCAGTTGGTTTATATTCTGTTTTAGTCAGATTCACACCTTATCAATTCAGTTTGGTTTCGGTTTTCAAGAAAATCGAACTGAACCGAACTATTGACACCCTTATGTGCAACCACATGAGTGTAATTGTAATTAATGGATAAGCCAAAGAGTTGAAATATAAACAAATAAAAAATAAAGAAGTGAGTATATCTTGTGAGAGCTTAAATATTAATAAATCTAAAAAATGTCACTAAAATGCTCAGAAATTGGTTTTTGCAGCAATTCTTCACAAACTCTCACCAAATCTCCTAAATTTTTAAGTCCAAAGAGATATATCACCATGCAAAGTGTCATCCAGGTAACGATGGTCCAAGATTCTTGTTGTACATAAACTCATCAATCATTACATTGTTTCCTCCATGTGAGATATTCAAAAGCGGAAAATCCCTTTCTCTATAGAGTCACTTTAATAAGCCTCGTTTTGTTCTTTCTCATACGTTGTAACCTTCTTGAGATTTGGTCCACATTCCGATGAATAAGATGAGAAATTTGCTATGCGTTACTACTTTAACCACACTAGTAGTCCCTCCTGTCACTTCTTTTACTATTTCCATTACTATAGGCAAAATCTTCAAATAATAACACAGTATTTAGTCTCAACGAATAAATCTAGATCCTAAAGCGTCATATCTTCAAGTAATGACACAATATTTATATCGAGAAATAAAACTTCATAGCCAAAAGTAACATATTAAATCGAAGAAAGAAAATCACTTGATGTTAAAGTCACACCATATTATTTGCAGTGACACCACCATCTATGAGATTAAATTTTGTAATTGAAGTGTGGGCCGTCTGGAAATTATGAGAGATAGATAAATTGGCACTATCGAAGTTGAGATGCATATATTAGAAAGGAGGGCATCTTGTCTTGTGGATTTCTTCAACTACAAGCAAGGTTTCAACAATCCAAGTTAAATGAAAACAACTTATTGTCATGATTTGGAGATAATGAAAAAAATAATATTAAGAATGTGACTCTTTTAAATGAGTTAATGTCATACATCACACTTATAACGTTGGTCAATGTATCACACAATCTCTTCTTCCCTAGTAATTCTCTCATAAAACTGTGTAGATGTATTCCTATTTTCCATCATGATTTGGACCTCGAAAATACATAATTAAGTGATGCAACCTCCAAATGTGTACTTTGGGTTGATTAAAAAGATATATCAACTGTAAAAATTTTGTAAATTTACTAGCAATCCCATAATAAACTACCTAAAATCAACATAATTACTCTATTATACTAATTTCAAATATAGTCAATGAACTACATCACCTGAGCTATCAATATGTATACCTAAATCAACACAATATCTCTATTGTACATTTCACAAATAAAAACCTGAGAAAATAATCATATCTAATAATTTCCATTAATTACCTAGGTTGTAGAAAAATGATAGGGCTTTGTTTCAAATAAAAATCCAAAGTTTCTTCCACGGTAAATAAAGGGTGGACTCTTTTGTTCGGGCAAGCTAGCATCACAAAAATTAGACCCCAATACTTGTTTCGGTAATTGTGTGGAAGTAGTCGGTAATTCTTTTATCTCTACCATCTTTAGCATTCAATCTTTAGTATCGAATATAATTCTGATAAGTTTTATTTTGATATCAAATGTAATGAAGATTGAGAAATCGATCGATGATTGGTTGCTCTAAGATTTCAATATAGAAATTAAGGAAAACATCGGCGAAGAAGCTCATAGTAGGCATGTTATGCTTTACTTGCCAATCTCTTTTGTCCTAATTCAGAATGACTAACTTGTAAAAACAGAAACTCAATGCTCTTTTGGCAAATAGTCTTCAAGAAAGATGAAGTAGGAAAACAAAATAAACTCTCCTGAAATAACCTAGGCTAATAGCCTCCATTAAATCATGCAACCCCCAATGCATACTCTGTGTTAATTAAATAGAAATATTAATTGTAAAAAATTTTCTAGATTTATTGGCAATCAAATAGTAAAGTTCCTAAAATCAACATAATTACTCGATTATGCTAATTTCAAATATAGTTGATGAACTACATCATGTAGGCTATCAATACATGTATGCATATATATACACACCTGATTCAATGCAATATCTCTACTATGCATTTCACATGGAATAGTCATGAGAAAAGTATCATATCTGATAATTTTTATTAATTACTTGAATTGAGAAAAATTTGCTTTGTTCCAAATAAAATTCCAGAATTTCTTTTATGGCAAATAAATGGTGACCTTTTTCATTCAGGCAAGTTAGAGATTCCAACTGATTATTCCGGCAATTGTATGGAAATAGAAGGTGATTCCATGCATCTCCATCATCTCCACTGTCTTCGACGTCCAATCTTTATATAAGTAGTATGGAATGTAATCCCGGTAAGTTTCATTTTGATGTCAAACATAATGAAGATTGGGAAATCAATCGATGATTGGTCAATTTAAGATTTCAAAATAGAAATTTGGGAAAACACCGGTGTAGATGCCCATAGCAAGCATGCTATGCTTTACTTGCTAATCTCTTTCATCCTAATTCAGAATGGCTAAGTTCATAAAGATGGAAACATAATTACAATATCCTTTTGGCAAATAGTATTCAAGAAAGAGGGAATGGGAAAACAAAGTAAACTCTCCTCAAATCACTTGAGCTAACGGCCTCCATTAGATCATGCCACTCCCAAATGCATGCTCTATGCTGATTAAATAAACATATTAATTATAAAAAAATTTATAAATTTTTTGGCAATCCCATAATAAAGTTTCTTAAGTCAACATAATTTATTGATTATACTAATTTTAAATATTATTGATGAACTACATCACCTGAGCCATCAATATATATATACCCGAATTAATACAATATCTCTACTGTGCATTTCATATGGAATAGTCATGAGAAAAGAATCATATTTGATAATATCCATTAATTACCTTAGTTGAGGGAAAATCTTAAGGCTTTATTTAAAATAAAAATTCAGAATCCATTTCGTAGTAAATAAATGGTGGCCTTCTTCATTGAAGTAAATTAACATCATAGTAGTTAGACCCCGGTGCTTGTTTCGACAATTGTGTGGAAGTAGTCGGTGATTTTTGCATCTCCACCGTCTCCACCATCTTTAATGTCCAATCCCTATATAAATAGTATTGAATATAATCCTAATAAGTTTCATTTTGATCTCGAACATAATGAAGATTGAGAAATTCATTGATGATTGGTTGATTTAAGATTTCAAAATAAAAATGAGGGAAAACATTGGCGAAAAGCCCGTTGCAAGCATGTTGTACTTTACTTGCCAATCTTTTGCCTTAATTTAAAATGGTTTATAAAGGCAGAAGCAAAAATCCAGAACTCTTTTGGCCGAGGGTCTTTAAGAAAAAGGATAGGAAAACAAAATAAACTCTCATATTATTAGATCGACTTTGTCATATGGATTTCTTTATAAAACAAACTTGTCTTGTAACTTATTAATTAAAGTGACTAAATTGACCTTGCTAGATGGATTTTTTTTTCTTTTTTATAAAACGATTGTCCTGTAGATTTTTTATTTAGATGCTGGATCACACTCACTTGTCTTTATGTTTTCATGTTTCCTATTTTAAAAGAATAAAAAATAGGATATTGAGTTGTTTGTTCAATTTTGAACCCATCTAAACATATTATCACTGTTATCAAATCTTAACGCTCATAAAGCTGAAATAAATAGAGAAGAATGTCATCTTCAAAATACCTTGAATTGAAACTCCAAGTAATTGAGAATGACTGTGGCAATTACTCCCCTAATTCTACATCCGTCGATGCCTAAAATGTCAATAAAAGCCAAGGGCCCTCTATCACTACATAGACCATGGTTTTTGGAAGATGAGACCATACATTGATTGATCACAAAAAAATTTCTCAAAAAAGGGCGAGAAAACAATATGCAAGAAGAAAATCATTCACTTTGTAAATGTAGTCAATATAGAATTCAAGCTAAGTTTCAACCTCTATGTCTTTATAAGTAGTTCTTGTGTCTCCCCAAGCTATGCTTCAATCTCTACAGGGCAATGGTTCGCTCTCTGCAACCACTACACTCAAGCCTAAGATTACTTAATAGTCAAATACGACTCATGTCTACAAAACTAAAGTCCAACACTTTAGTAATCCTATTACTAGAGCTCCCTAATGCTATTTCTTTTTCACTTTCTCTCGCGCCCCCTTTCTTGTTGCCAAACCCCCATCGTTCCCACGTCGACTGATATTCGTCCGAACATTCCCAAAACAAACGAAATTGAACTACTCAACTGAACACATGCAAAAATCAACACCACAACCTACACAAGCTTCATTGAATATCTCCAAGAAAATCGTGACTTAACCCAAAAAGATATCCTAAACTTGGTATATATACCCATAAGTCCCTCAATAGGTTCCCAATGGCATTGAATATAAACCTCATTCTTCAATAATCTCACAATCAAAACCATAATTCACCTCATAAATCAGTATTACAAATCAAATCAAACCAACTTTCACAATTCAATTTATCAAATAGAATGCATTTTATAAAACATTTCACAAATTTATACTCATAACTTTTGGCAATTCCTTCACAAAGCAATTAATTAAGACGTTCATAAATAATCATTTCAAACTATTTCAAATAATGCCATTTTCGAGTCCTCATAAACCAAGACATATAACCATTAACAAAAGAGTTTGCTCAATTCATTTTAGGATAATTGACTCGTAAGCCATTTCTAGAAATGTTTTACCATACCATTTCAAAATTAACGGGGTAATAGATGTCTGATCCGAATTTATGTAGCAAGCAGCAGCTATGCTTTAAACATCAATTTTTCCACATTATGCCATGACTTCAATACTCATAATATATACAAGTATTACTTGAAAATATCAGTTTAAAATTTCATAAAAGAGATAGTGGGAATACCCAAATTAAGTAACATGTGGCTAAATGAGCCAATGATCTCGTAATTCTAATAATTAAATAAGAGTCAACATTACAACCGAATAAAATTCTATCTTAATTATGACTCAAACGTGCCCATAAATCATAATATATACAATTATTACTTTATTTATCTATTTTTTAAATATTTTATTAGAATGGATAACTCGCCGAATCAATAAAATCATGCGTCAACAGGCCTTAGAGGCCCAAAGTCCAACCCATTTTCTAGGCCAACATTCCCAAAGTGCGGCCTAAACTTCATCAATTTTTAGGCCAATGGTCCCTAGAGTTCAGACCAAAATGGGACACTATCTAGGCCAGCCCAATGTCCGGCCCAAATTAGCCCATTTTTTACTCTAAATAGGCCCAAAGTTCGGCCCACTATCCAAGCCCAATTGGCCCAAACTTGTTCTATTATCAAAGCCCAATGTTGCACTACTACAAGATTCAAATGCATAAAGAACAACTTACAAACCTAAAAAGGCCTGCCCCTGCTCAAGCCTGGCTCTTTGCCAACCAATTGGACACTTCTAATGCTATTCCGCACGTTATGAAATGTCTATCAGTTCCTCTCGTCACCCCAGGATAGAAACATTATATGATCAAATCTAATAATTACATATTTATGACGGCCCAAATGCTAAGCTCACAAGAACGCTAAACTCGCACCCTAGCCGAACCTCGTCAAAACAAGGCCATATGCTACAGACATTATAAAACACAAACACCAGAAAATAGCATGGTCATCCAACGAAAGCACTCTTCGAGGTGTTGGCCCCAACTATCTAAGGACACTAGTGCCTATTATGCAGCAATTTGCTCAATTTGGAGGCCACAGCAAGCGCCTTTTCCCTCATATCCATTGCCATCAACTCTTTTGTCCATACGCCATTGATATTGCCTCACATTCTACGCATGTTTCAGGGTTAACCAATTGTTTCTTTTGAGAAATGCCAACCTAAACTTTTCAAGCGTCGATAATTCAAATGTTGAGCTACATAGAGGTGTGGAAATCTTCCCAGGTCTAAATCCATAACCACACAAGCCAACGCAACAAATGTGCACCATCTATGATCTCCATGGTGTCAAGTTCCTCCCATGAATCACTATCCACCCCATGAATCACCATCCACATAGTGCAGCTTCGGTTTCAATATGCCCAAACAACAGCATGCCGTGTAGTCACACTCCTTGGGCACCCTCTGCAAGTCAACTTCGGTTCATTTCATGTTAGGAGGTTATATCCCGGGTCAAACCAAAGAAGCTGAGCTCTAAAATTCACACTATCTATCAAGCATTAGGGCAGAAGTTGAAGCTAAGTAAGCACCATTTTAGAGCAATAAAAGCACTATGCTAATAACAATACTGTTATGGACTAATCATAAAAATTGAGGTGACAAATGAAGGGAAATGCTAATAATGTTGCTCAAGTAAGTTCTATAGTAGTAACTCTCAACTAATTGTGTTACAAATTCTCTTCCTCTCTCTCCTCAAAAGTATGCATATGTTTAGCAACAAAATCAATTCTGTCATCTTGTTTATGCCAGTTGACATGCAAGGAGAAATTGATCTCAATCTCTAACTACATATCCGTATTCAAAGAAGAGCCTCTAGTGCACTTAACATTCAAGAATTCAACCAATAAATGCATTCAATGTTCTTCACCCCTGCCCTAAATACAGTATGCTGATAAATGTAGTACAAGATACACACACAAGGTTCCTCCATTTTGTTAATACACAAGGGTCATTCTAATGCCACACATGATTAGGAGAGATGAGGAGTAAGATGCTTGGGCCACCGGCATTGGGACATTGTTAATTATTCTATCTCGGAGGAAACATGTCGAGATTTATCCAACAATTCATCCACCATGTAGAAGATGCTATTTTTGGACACTTGTACTTGGAAAGTATGTTCTCATTCGTAACTTTAATGGTGACGATAATGGGTCTTGTCTATCTGCCTCTTATGACTTATTATTCCCTTACGCAACAAGATGATTGGGGAATTGAACCTTAAAATACAGTAATTTAGTGAATTGATTCGGCATTTCTTTGATAAGGTATATGTACTAGACTTCTTCCTTTTCTTTGGGTAGTGTTGAATGATGTTTACATGAAATTAATACGTTTCATATACCAAGAAAAATTTAATGTGCTTCAAACTTCTAAGCCCTGCTGAGTAGTATTTGCCATTGCATATATGCACTTGATTGGTTGTTTGCTTAGATAGGAGAAATTGCACTCTCATTGACATATGGTGAGGAGGACTAGCCACTTTGGCTGGTATTTATGGATACCTCATTTTCAGCTCGTACAGCCATCTATCCATTGTATAAATCAACAATAAGGCTCAAATTGCATTAAAGAACACAATGTTTACCAAAATCCACCAAGGCCATTCAACCTTCAAGTCCACAAAAAACTAGTAACCTAGCCACATACATCATAGAAAAAATAAAGTCATAGCGCCAAATACAGCAACACATTTCATTATTTTTCAACTACCGTAGACTCAATAACTTCTTCTTGTTATTGAGATTACATATGACCACAAAATAGACCAAACCCGACAACACCAAGACAAACATTACTTGATAAATATCTCTTTGAATTTTCATCATTGAAATTTCTTTTTCAAATGATTCGCCAAAGGTTCCAGGCCATTTATTTCCACTTGCATAGTGTCAGCATCATTCAACTCATCTTTCATTGCTAGCGCAGATCCATGTTGTCCTTGAAAGAGCTCAAAGGTCACCTTTGTTGCTTGATTCAAAAATATCACGTCCACCCACTTGAAATATCCATAATTGAAGCCTTCTCTATACTGGTACATCCATGGAACCTTGGCCCGGGATTTTCTCTCATCCAAGAAATTCTTGTTGGACTTCACAGTCCAAAAAAACATAAATACTAAATTTCATCTAACCATAGGCTTCACTCAAATGATCACTTGATCTTAGTACCTCCAAGTCCTTGTGAACCACTCCTCTTGTCAAGTTCGTCATCCTTGTTAACATCATTCAATGAACTTGTACCTCCAAGTCCTTTTGAACCACTCCTCTTGTCAACTTCCTCATCCTTGTTAACATCATTCATGAACTTTACTAAGACCAATGATATTATCATAGTCTTCCTAAAATTATCACCACTTCATCACAATGAACATTTTCATGTATCAAGTAGTTATTAAACCAATAATAGTTTTGGAATCATATCATAGGGAGTTTTCCTGACATCTTGTTCAATATTCCATTTACATATTGGCCTAGCATCATAGGCCAAGAGAAAATGTACACAAGTAAATGTACACATTCATAGTTTTCAATTATTTTGGCATATTCAAATATCATAGGATTTTGTCGAAACATTGTAAATTTAGATATTTTTTTTTTTTTTTGAATTACAACGACTTATAGAGATTTAGGAAATTCTATCATAACCAAGAGGAAAGCATCTTAATTTTGGAATAAATTTATGACAGCTTATGGATGTTTACTAGTCGTAATCAATATCACAACTTCGTAAATTTGACCCCTTTTTATTAGTCGCGACTGTCCGTCGTAACCAAGAGCAAAGCATCGTAAATTTGAGTTATTTCAACACTACAAAATTTACAAATGTTTATGACGATGTTTAGTAGTCGTAACCAAGAACATAATGTCATAAATTTCATTTTTTTCTTTAATACAACAGCTTAAAATGTTTATGAGATTACATCGTAACCTTGAACACAACACAACACAACATCCTAAATTCAAAAAGTTCTTTTTTGGCAACTATGATTTATAAAAGTTAACGAAGGTCTACAATGATTAAGAACAAAACATTGTAAATTTGGACATTTTTCAGTTGCACTTATTAAGAAAGAGTATTTTGTTTGTCATAATCAAGAGCAAAATATCTCAAATTTGGGTAAATTTAAATTACGACCACTTAGCAATTAATTTTTTTTTAATTATGATAATTTACAGAGAGTTACAAAGAGTAAAGCATCATAAATCTAGATTTGTTTTTGTCAAAAATATGACAATTTATAAATGTTTACGCCGTCATGTTGTAACCAAGAACCAAACTTCATAAATTAGGATTCTTTTTTTTTTTTTTTAATTCCAATTTGCTTATAAAAGTTTACAACAGTTTGTAATGACTAAGAATAGAACGTCATAAATTTTGAATTTTTTTTGTAATTATGATAATTTACAAAGTGTTACGATGTTGCATTGTCACTAAGTGCAAAGCATCATAAGTTTACAAACTTTTATGACTGTTTGTCATAAAAGAGAATAATTTGTCATTATTTGTTTACAAAGGATTATGACTTCATAAGAATTTGTCATTAACTTGTAACCATGGGCAAAATATTGCAAAATTTTAATTATGACAATTTAAAAAAAAAAAATTGACGTTTGCATCTTGAGCAAGAACTTACCATCATAAAATTAAATCCTTTCAAACTACGAAGGTTTATAAAGATTTGCAACAATCCTTGTAACTAACAACATAACTGTGACATTCTGAAATTCGATCCCGTTTCGATAAAATGAAATGGGCATTTCGTCGATGTACTTAGGGTCCTTTTTCTCTAAGCTGATCACTCACGAGTTAAGTAACCTATTGGGTGAAGCCATTAAGGGACGTATATGCAGTAAAATCCCTAAAAGCTACCTAATTGGTTGGATTAGGCTAAAATCACGTCTGATCGATTTTTAACCACGAAATTAAACTCGATTTCGGGAATCGAATTTTAAGCGCGTCATAATCCTTTTTTTAGGACGTTTGTCTCATCGTTCGTCAATTTATTGACAAGTCCGAAAATCTTAAAAAAGAAATTATCGGAAGAAAAATTGAAGACCAAAAGAAAATAGAAAGGAAAAAAGAAAAGAAATAAAATAAGTATAAAGGTAATATCTTTTCTCTCTCCCCCTCTCTTTCCTTTCTTACTTTTTCTTTCTTCTCTCTCTCTCTCTTTCCTTTCTTCTTTCCCCCTACCCCTCGTGCGATTTTTCCCCCACCGCCTGACCGGTCAAGCCTTATCTTTTTTCTCTCTCTCTCTCTCTCTCTCTCTCTTTCTTCTTCTTCTTCCTCCCTGTGCGTCGAACGAATTGAACCAGGAGCAGAAGCAACAGCTCACCGCGGTTGCCGTCGTTGCCCGTCCCGCCGCCACACCGCTCGCTCGCGCACGCCGCACGTCTGCCGCTCGCCGCCGTGCACCGCCTGCCCTTTCCTCCGCCCAGATGTCCCTCCCCCGTGCGATCCAGCTCTGCTCAGCCCCTGTTCCGCCCTTGTCCGGCCACCTCCGGTCGCCGTTCGACCTCGCCGTACCTCCCCGGTGTCTCCCTTGCTCTCCGTCGGCCTCCCCTCGCCATATTGGCCACCAAAGCAGCTCCAGCCAGCCCAACTCAGCAAGTTGCCGAGTGGGTATCCAGCCCGTTCGTGGGCCGTTTTGGGCCGTTTCCAGGCCCCGAACCCGAGCCGTGCTTTGGAGTTTGTTGTTCCTCGCGTCGCCCCAATCGGATTGATCCGATTTGCGCGCGATTTGGTGAATAATCTCACTAATCCAGATTAGTTGGCTAATTATGCTTGGCTAATTATGCTTAAGGTTGGTTTAGTTTTAATTAATTATGTTTAGGTTTTTAGATTAGAATAAATTAGTAATTATTAGTCAATTGTGATGCGATTTAGATAAATTGATTGCGCAATTAACAAGTAGACGTGGTCTACTAATTATTGGAAGTGCCTCGGATTTTCCCGACCCTTAGTGGGCTTCAATTAGGCTTTTAGGGCCTATGTGGAATTTTGGTATTTAAATATTATTTTTCGGAATTAAATTAATTATTTATTTATTTTCCGAAAATTCAATTGAGATGGCTAGTGACCAGAAAATTATGCTAATGACCATGGTGGAGTCCGTTTGTTTAATCGGGCTTTATTTTGAGCTAAATTGAATTTTTAATATTAATTATTTAATTTTCGAAATTAATTAGTTATTTATTTATTTTCCGAAAATTCAATTGAGATGGCTAGTGACCGGAAAATTATGCTGATGATCGTGGTGAAGTCCGTTTATTTAATTGGGCTTTATTTTGGGCTAAAATTGAAATTTTAATATTTATTAATTAATTTTCGAAATTAATTAATTATTTATTTATTTTTCGGAAATTGAGATTGAGATGGTCGACGACCAAAATCTCGTGCCGATTGTCATGGCACAGTCCGTTTATTTATTTGAGCTTTGAATTGTGCCAAATTGAATTGAATGTGGAATTTAGGATATATTCCTAAATTGTTGTGGTTAATTATTTCATTGAGAAATCGTTGAGTATTGATTGATTATCGAAAATGGTCGAGTAGGATCATAAAGCCATTGAATATAGAAAGTGGTTAAGTGGGACTGTAAAGCCATTGAGTATCGAAAGTGGTCGAGTGGGATCGTAAAGCCATTGAGTATCAAAAGTGGTCGAGTGGGGCAGAAACCATTATTATCGAAAGTGGTCGAGTGGGACCGTAAAGCCATTAAATATCGAAAGTGGTCGAGTGGGACCAGTAAGCGGGTTGAAGTATCAAAGTGGTCGAGTGGTGGACTGTGTCTTCCACCTATGCTTAAGATGTGATCTGAGGATTGTGATTTGTAATTGGGGATTGAGATGGAATAACCGAATCGACCTAGAAATGGTCCGACTGACATGTAATCGACTAAGTCGATTGAACTGTGATTTGATTGATTGTGCTTTGAGATATTTGAAGTATCTGTATATAACCTTGAATTGCAGGTTAAGACTGATGCCAAGGTACGTCTTCTACCCTGTGCGTGTATAGGCAGCCTATAGTATAAATGTTTACTAATCGGGCCTTAGTGGGGTAGAACTCGCTGAAACGTAGTCTCATCCCGGTTTGGGGTAAACATTTCAGGACCCGATGAGAAGCTGAAGAGGAGGAGTCTGAGAAGGAGAACTCGGAGGTGAAACCTGAGGAGAAGGATTTTTGGAAGAAGAATATAATACCAAGAGAGATCTTGAGTACGTCCTGGAGGGATTGAGATTCCATCTTCTTTTGTGAACTCCAATTGATGTGAATAGTTATGAAGTTCTCCGGTTTGTGTTTTGTATAAAAGTTTGGTTATAAGTTTCAAAATGAAAAATATGGCCATGCTTTTCTATTCCATTATATTTATTGTCTAGGGATTATAACTATTTCCGCATGTGCTTAATAAAAGAAAGGGTCGGCGATACATAGTCTTGGGATATCGCATTATAAAATCGACCAATTGAGAAGAATGTGTCCGTGCCCAAGGATTGGGGTGTGACAATAATCTCATAAATTTTTTTAAAATTTGATTTTTATTGTGCTATGACATCAATATTCTAGGGGATGGTGCCCATTTGATAGTGCTCAAATTATTATAAATTTCACTTTTAAGCGTGTCCGACGTCCATTTTCTAGTGGATTGGACATCCAACCTTGTGTGAAAACTGCAACTAGCTCATTGGACAGTTGAGGCCCTTCCATCTCAATCTAGAGGCCAAGCATTGTGGGGTTACGATATAAGATTAGAACCTTAGAAGTCTCTGGCTAAGCATTGGTGGATTTACCTAGTGTACGATACAACAAATGTATTTCAATATGTGAAGCTTGTTTTGATGGACTACATAAAAGAATTCCATTTAATGAAAGATGTAAATCCATTGAGAAATCAAAATTATGTATGTCAGATAAAGTGGTTGTTGCTATCTATTTTAATAATGAATCATAAATTTAAATTTAATTGAATACCTAAATAAAATATATAGACTTTTCTCTTTGTCTTAGGTGGATCAATTGTCCCGATTAGAAAATCCGCTATATAGATAATACATATTCCAATTGACCAAACTTCAGTTACAAAGCAAAGATATCCACGGAAGATTTGAACTATTTTGATATCCTCAACCAAGAGGCTACTAACATGTACCGTCCAAGCTAATATTTCAAGCTTGCAGCAGTACCGTCCAAACGCGCTCCGGTTTTTGGACCGGCCCGTTCCAACCCTTTGAATGGATCAGACTGTAAAGACTTGCCAGCACAGATGGCTTTCTAAGTGGAATTTTCGTGACTTCGGATGTGGAACGAGTCGCAATATTCGCTCCTTTGAAAGATGACAAAAGTTGAAAATGGAAGGACGCAATATAGAAAACACGGCTTCGTGGCGGTCCCTCGAGGGAGAGCATTATTGCATGGGACCCCGCGGTCGTCCTACTGACCTGACCTTTCTAGGCAATTAAACCTTCCACGAAAAGAGCACCCGGAAGGGTACAAATCCCGTCCGCTGATTTTCTGGTGATAGGCGTGGGCTCCATCCCCTTGCAGATATCTTAGCGACGACCTTGGTCTTCCACTAATCTCGTGACTAGTGCTGGCCTCCGCTTCCGCGTTCTTTCCTAATTCCTCACGGTCAAAACTTGTTCATCTCCGAGGCCCCGCTCTCCTTGTGAACTTCTTTTCATCGATTCAACTGCGACCCTCTCTGTCGTCGAGCAGCGAGATGAAGAACATGAAACCACCACTTCTACTATTCATCTTCATCTCGGTCTCGCTCGAAGCACTACCGATCTCAGTCACTGGCAACAACGTTGACGCTTACCGGCCGACCGATGATATTGCCGTCGACTGCGGCTCCTCCACAAGCTCCACTGTGGGGAACCGGAATTGGATTGGAGACGCCGCCGACCGTTCAGACTACTCTCCAATTGAGAAAACTCACTCCTCTATCCCTACACAGTCAAGCAGTTCATCTTCCAGAGTCCCTGGCACCGCCCCATACCTCACGGCTCGCCTCTCCCGCTCCGAGTTCGCCTACACCTTCCACGTCACCCCAGGGCCCAAATTCGTTCGCCTGCACTTCGTCCCTTCGGATTACCCCAACTTCCGCCGCGTTGATTCCTTCTTCTCAGTCGGGGCCGCTGGCTACACCCTGCTCCGCAACTTCAGCGCTTCCCTCTTTGCTGATTACCCCCCCTCCGTGAGCTTCTTCTCTAAAGAGTTTTGCTTAAGTGTCGGAGAGGACCAGATATTGAACATAACGTTCACTCCCACTCCTGGTAATTCAGACGCGTACGCTTTCGTGAATGGAATCGAAGTCGTTTCCATGCCCGAAACTCTCTACTACAACACCGTCGTCGACTCAGAGGGAGTCAAGTTGGCAGGTCAGCAGACGCCATTCACCTTCCGTACCACTGATGCTCTCGAAGCGGTGAAGCGCTTGAACGTGGGAGGACAGTTTGTCAGTCCAGCTCGAGACACGGGAATGTACAGGACCTGGGAAGCAGATGACGAGTACGTGACTTCCTCAGACATCGGAGTTTTGCCAGTTAACACAACTATCCAACTCAATTACGGTGAGCAAGTGCCAAATTACACGGCTCCAGATCCCGTATACACAACTGCAAGGACCATGGGAACGGACAAAAGAATCAATCTGAGCTACAAGCTCACGTGGTCTGTCGAGGTGGACACGAACTTCTACTACTTGGTGCGGTTACACTTTTGCGAATTCCAGATAGAGATAAATAAACCCTTAGATAGGGCTTTCAGGATTTTCATAAATTCACAGCTGGTCGAGGGTCATGCGGATGTCATGGAATGGAGCGGGAAGGGCGTGCCCGTCTATAGAGATTTTGCAGTAGCCTTGTATGACAGCCAAAAGAAAAGAACCAACCTCTCCGTCGCGTTGGGCGCGCGTCCAGATGGTTCTACTCTTTACTCTGATGCCATCTTGAATGGCCTCGAGATATTCAAGATCAGCAATCCAGATGAGAATCTCGCAGGGCTGAACCCGGATCCGGTCCCGAATAAAAGGCCGCCACCGTCAGGGCCTACACAGTCAAGCAAAGCACCGTCGAGCCTCAGCAAAGCAGTAAAAATTGCCATCGTTGCTGGTGGAACTTCGGGCTTCACCATACTCTCTCTCCTGGCTTTCTTCCTTTACCGGCGACGAAACAGAGCAAACGATTCGATAAAATATTGGGTGATCCCGGACCACCACGTCAGCGTGGTCTCCGACGAGTCATGAAGCACCATGTGGGGGGGGTTGGGGTGGTGCACTGAAGATTTTCTCGTAGAAGTAGCTCTTCTCCCGCAAAACAATTTTTTATTTTTTAATTTCCCCTATCACTAGACCTGCACATAACAGCCTGCACACATTTATTTCTCTCTCTCTCGCTCATATCCTCTCTCCTTCCGTCTCTGAAGAAGAAAATGGACGTCCTCCTCTCTGCAACAAAGACGTTCTCTCTCCCTCTCCTTCATTCAAATTTTGGATCTCCCCTTCGCTCTTAGATTTTGCTCCTCCAGGCCTCTGCTCTGGCATTCGTTGCAGCTCGAGCACTCTTCGCTGTTTCTGAGCTCTTTCCACGGCGGACATTTGTTTCGACGAATCTAAGTTGTTTCAGCATTGAAGAGGCTATCGAGAAGCCGAGGACGGTGACATAACAAATGTCAGGTGTGACTGCTAGTGTTGCCGGCGAACAAGGGTGAGGACCGCTAAGACAAAGGTGGTGGTGAAGGAGAGGACAAAGTCGGTGCTGCTGTTGAGCATGCGGAATGGAGGTTGTAGCAGGCGTTGCTTCTGTTTTGTTTTTTTTTTTTTATTTTATATTTTAGTGAAAAGGGATTGCTTTGTTGAGTTGTTGAGTTTTGTTGAAGAGGTCTTGCTTTAGTTTTATTTCTAGTGTGGAGCAATGGAATCACGTTCCTTATTATTTTCCCTTGCTTTGGACAATTTGAATAAGATTTCAGTTTTGCAAGTATATTTCTGACATGGAATTGTTCTTCGTTTCATGTTTTGTTGTATAGTTGAGTTTTATGTGCGAGATCTTTTGAAAGGTAACAAGGGAAGCAAAATGTGCTATGGCTTTGTTTAACATCAAGAAGAGCTTATATTAATGTATTATAATCTCTCGTTGTTATGTCCTCAAACCTCGACGAGCATTCACAACATTACCCAACTTAGTATACATATTTAACAGGGTGTGAGAACAAAAACATCATCAAACATCTCCAAACAAGTACAAACCCACAAACCGACGAAGTTCCATATTTACACATCTCGAAGAATAAAACAAAAACGTCACATACCCGCCAACTCACAACATCTCTCATGGGACACCATAAAAAACCATTTTTGCTTCTTTTGCCTTCCCAAACTTCATCGAAAAGAAAACGTGAAAAAATGCAAGGCCTCATCTGAGTGAGACAAAGGATTTGGACGAACTTGATTCCAATAATGTCCTTTGAGAACTTTCGCAGAAGAGATGAAAAACGACTTGCGAGAGATCTCAAGTGAAAGAAAACGAGATAAAAACGTAGAAAACAAGGAAATTTTGGAGGGTTCTTCTGAGTGAGACGAAGGATTTGGAACGCCCGAGCAGCAACAAACGCCAAAGCAGAGGGCCGGAGGAGCAATATCTAAGAGCTAACGAAAGATCCAAAATTTGAATGGAGGAGAGAGAGAGAGAACGCCTTTGCTGGAGAGAGAAGGACGTCCCTTTTCTTCTGCACAGATGGAAGGAGAGAGGGTATAAGAGGGAGAGGGAGGGAAAAAATGTGTGCAGGCTAGTGTGAGCAGGTCTAGTGATAGGGAAAAAAAAAAGAATTGTTTTGGGCGAAAATGTTAAAACTCATAAAAACACCAATCAAAACAGAAAAATTTCTGTTTTTGAGAGAAAGAAAAGATAAAAAAAAACAGAGCACTTCATACTTCTTGTGCTTAAGAAAAAAACTGTCAAGTACAACCACTAAATACAAAACAAAAAATTGCTCACGTACGTGCAACACATAACTGCACACAAACGTGCTATTAACTTCCTATAAAATAGTAAAAACACTAAATACGTAACTAAATGAACTTGACTCAGAGTAAAATAGAGTAAGTGAAAACTGAAAACAACAGAAAACAGAGACATTATAATCCAACAAACTCCTCCTTGGATCAATTGCTGTTGCATACTCCAATTTTCTTTCTTAATACTTCAAATCTTCCAGCTTAAAGTGGTTTTGTGAACATATCTGCAAGCTGATCTTCAGATCTACAATAGACCAATTTAACTTTGCCACTTTGTTGCACCTCACGCATAAAGAAAAATTTGACTTTAAAATGCTTAGTTTTGCCATGAAAAACTGGATTATGAGATATTGCTAACGTAGCCTGATTATCCACATTAACTTCAATGCAATCAGTAGAATTCAACCACAGATCCTTCATTATCTTTTTCAGCCACAAAGCTTGATTTGCAGCTGCAGTAGCTACTATAAACTCAGCATCTGCAGTGGACTAAGCTACAATCTCTTGCTTTTTGGAACACCAAAAGAAACAAGCAGAACCAAAACTAAAATAATATCCATACGTACTTTTCATGTCATCTACTGAACTAGCCCAGTCACTATCAGAAAATCCTTGCAAATTAAACTTCTGACATTTCTTAAACTTCACACCAAAAAACAATATTCCTTTGAGATATCTCAATACCCTTTTTGCTGCAATCAAATGTAACTGACTAGGACTACTCATAAACTTGGATAAAATACTCACAGCAAATAGAATATCTGGTCTGGTTGTTGTAAGATACATAAGACACCCAATCAGACTTCTATACATAGAAGCATCTACTGCATCTGTTCCATCATTCTTCTGTAGCTTTTCTTTAGCAGCCATAGGAGTGCTTACATTTCGACAATCTTCCATCTGAAACTTCTTTAGAATTTCCTTCATGTATTTTTTTTCTGACAAATGAAGATCTCATATAAAGCCTGTTTGACTTCCAAACCCAAAAAATAAGCCATCTTTCCCAAGTCAAACATCTCAAAAACTGCAAATAGATCTTGCTTCACATTCTCTATCAATTCCATATCATTTCCCGTCACTAATAGATCATCTACATAAAGTAACAGAATTACAACACTGTGATTCACCTTCTTGACATAAAGAGTGAACTCACTTAAGCTTTTTACAAAGCCAAAATCCTGCAAATATCGATCTATCTTCCCATACCAAGCTCTTGGAGCCTGCTTCAATCCATATAGAGCTTTCTTCAACCTGTATACACTCTTTTCTTGCTCTTTGATACTAAAGCCTTCAGGTTGTTTAACAAAAATCTCCTCCTCAAGCTCTCCATTCAGAAATGCAGACTTGATATCTAACTGAAATATAGGCCACCCCTTCTTTGCTGCAATAGCTAACAGTAACCTTTTGTATCAAGTCGTGCAACAGGAGCAAATGTTTCAGAATAGTCTACTCCCTATATTTGTGCATAGCCTTTCACCACCAGTCTAGCTTTGTGTTTATTGACAGAACCATCACGATTAAGTTTTGTTCTAAACACCCACTTAACCCCAATCACATTCTTATCAAATGGTCTGTCAACAAGTTCCCATGTGTGGTTTTTCTGGATCATTGCAATCTCCTCATGCATTGTTGCAATCCACCTTTGATCCTCCTTAGCTTCCACAAAGTTAGATGGTTCAAGCATTGCCACATTGCTTCTTTCATAGATTTCAGCAAGTGACCTTGTGCCTATCACCGGTAAATCATCCACATTGTCTTCCAATCCATCTATAACTTCATCAACCTCTACATCTGTTGCAGGTTGTTTTTTGAACTGTTGCTGTTCTGCATTCTTTCATTCCATCCAATTCCACTCATCTTCCTCTAGAAAAACAAAATCTCTGCTTACAGTCACCTTTCCTATCATAGGGTGAAAAATCTTGTAAGCCTTTGATTGAAGACTATACCCGATGAAGATTCCAAGCTCGGCTCTTTTATCCAACTTGTCCCTCTTGACCTGAGGAACATGAGTATAACACAAACACCCAAAAACCTTCAAATTTTTCACAGAAGGTTTAACACCATACCAGACTTCAAAATGTGTTGACCTCTCTAAGGCCTTTGTGGGCAATGTTCACAGAACACCGTAGTATTAGCCGCTTGCCCCATTGAGAACTTCTTAGGCAACATCTTCTCTTGCATTATACAGCTGGCCATCTCCATAATACTTCTATTTTTCCTCTCACTGACCCCATTATGTTGAGGTGAATAGGGAGCAGTGAACTGCTGCACAATTCCTGCTTGCTCACAATTCAACTTAAACTTGTGAGCAGTATACTCGAGAACCATTATCGACCGAGCATTTTAATTTTCTTCCCACTTTGATTCTCAACTAAGGCTTTAAACTTCACAAACACATCAGCAACTTTAGACTTGGCTTGCAGAAAATAAATCCAACTCATCCTAGTCATATCATCAGTGAAGGTAATGAAATACCTGCTACCATTAAGAGAAGACTCAGACATAGGTTCACATAAATCTGTGTGGACTAATTGCAGCTTCTCACATGCTCTCCAACCTCCTCATTTGAAAGGAAATCTGACTTGCTTGCCAAGAAGACAAGTTCTGCACTGTGGAAATTCCTCCTCCAAACTTGGCAAGTCATCTACCAAGCTATTTCTCTGCATAAATGACATGCTCTTCCTGTGAACATGCCCAAGTCTTTTATGCCATAACTCTACATTTTCTTCTTTGCACTTTAAAGCCATTTGTTGCATCTCTTGTGGCTTGAACATGAAACTCTTGTCCCTCATTGGGATTTTTAGCACTTCTTTGCTATCTGGATTATTAATAAGACATTCATTCCCTTCGAACTTCACTTTATAGCCCTTCTCAACTAATTGACCAACACTTAACAAATTATGGTCAATATTTGGCACAAAGAGAACATCACCGATCAGCTTCACCTCCTGATTTCCTTCAATAGCCACTATACCCTTCCCTTGCACTTCGATATATTGTGCATTGCCAATTCGACTGGACCTACCCGGCTGTCTAGACTCTAAACAAAGCTTCGAATTGCTAGTCATATGATTGGTATAGCCACTATCCACCAGCCATGCATCATTCCCAACAAAAGATTCAGAAAAAGAAGCTACAAACAAGTGCTCTTCCTCAGCTTCATTCACTGCTACTTGTGCTTTTCCTACTTGCTGGTAATTTTTTTCTTTACAGATGGCTTCTATGTGACCCAACTTGTGACATCTTCTACATTTAGCATCGGCTTTCTCCAACATCTAAAAAGCGATGATTAGTTCCACCACAATATTGACAAGGCTTTTTGTTCATCTTCCATTTGTTAGACCCACTATAATTTCCTTCTTTTGCTACAAACTTGGAGTCACCGGCATTTTCTCTAGACTGAATCCATTTCTTCCCTTTGCCTCCATCATTTGACTTCATTCTAGCTTGCAGCGCACCCTCTACAAAGTCTTCTCTTCTCATCAGTCTTCTGTGCTTTTGTGCTTGCATAGTATTTAACAATTCTACAAGCTTTATATCAGCTAAGTCTCTTGTATTTTCCAGAGACGCTATGGTGGCTTCGAACTTCTCTGGAAGAGACACCATGATCTTCTGAACAAGCCTTTCATCTTTCAAGTCAGTCCCTAAAACTCTGATTTTTTTAGCTATCCCAACCAACCTATCAAAGTACTCCTTCACTGACTTTGAATCCTTCATCTACTGCCTCTCAAACTCCCTCAAGAGATTTAGCACCTGCATGCCTCTTATCTTCTCATCTCCCTTGTATTCATCCTTCAAGGAATCCCATATTGCATTTGTAGAATCACATCTCATAATCCTTGTGAAGATAGTGGGTGAAATAGCAGCGTACAGGCATGACTTTGCCTTGGCCTTCCTTGTGATTCTCTCTTTATGGTACTTTATCTGATTCAAGGTCGGATTGTTTGGAAGTGGAGCAACCTCATAATCATCCTCCACAGCTTCCCACAAATCATGACCCTCCAAGAATGCCGACATCTTGACAGCCCAAGCCTGATAATTTTCCCCAGTAAAGACTGGAGTTGCCATTGCAGAGAATCCACTCGGTCCTGCCTCCATCAGCTTTTTCTTTGCAAATCGGAAGCAATCTTCACTCAATTACCCTCACTTCACAGTCCCTTAAGATCCCACAAACGCTCTGATACCAATGTTAAAACTCATAAAAACACCAATCAAAACAGAAAAATTTCTGTTTTTGAGAGAGAGAAAAGCTAAAAAAAACAGAGCACTTCATATGTCTTGTGCTTAAGAAAAAAAACTGTCAAGTACAACCACTAAATACAAAACAAAAAACTGCTCACGTATGTGCAACACATAACTGCACACAAACGTGCTATTAACTTCCTAGAAAATAGCAAAAACACTAAATATGTAACTAAATGAACTTGGCTGTTTTTTAAAACAGAGTAAAATAGAGTAAATGAAAATTGAAAACAGCAGAAAACAGAGACATTATAATCCAACAGAAAAGAATTTCCTCTACTCTAGTGGCCCCCACACCTCTACATGGCCGTTTGTGAGTGGTTGGAGACCATGCTGACTTGATGGTCCCGGACAACCCAATATTTTCTCAAAGGATTCGACCTCGAGCGACGGCACCTCACAGTGGGGCCGTTATCCTATGTGACGACCAAGTCAACTTAGACCCAGGGGTCGTCCCTGCAGTCGGATCGGTGCTGCCACTTCTCGCTAACGGAGATTAGAGCAGCCACGAACAACTTCGATGAGGTGTTTATTATCGGCAAGGGCAGGTTTGGCAACGTGTATAAGGGCTATGTCGATGGGGGCGCCACCCAAGTGGCGATCAAGCGGTTGAACGCGGGGTCGCAGCAGGGCCACCACGAGTTCATGACCGAAATCGAGATGCTCTCCCAGCTCCGGCACCTGGTCTCCCTGATTGGGTTCTGCAACGAGGCGGGAGAGATGATCCTGGTGTACGACTACATGGCGTGCGAGACTCTCCGTGACCATCTCTACAACACCGACAATCCCCTCCTTCCCTGGAAGCAGCGGCTCCAGATCTGCACGGGAGCCGCGCGTGGGCTGCACTACCTCCACACTGGTGCCAAGCAGACCATCATATACCGCGACATGAAGACCACCAACATCCTGCTCGACGAGAAGTGGGTTGCCAAGGTGTCCGACTTCGGGCTCTCGAAGGTCGGGCCGACGACGGTGTCCAAGGCCCACATCAGCACCGTCGTGAAGGGCACCTTCGGGTACCTGGATCCAGAGTACTACAGGCGCCAGCAGCTGACTGACAAGTCCGACGTGTACTCCTTCGGTGTGGTGCTATTCGAGGTGCTGTGTGCAAGGCCTGCCGTGAACCGGATAGCTCAGAAGAATCAGATCAGCCTGGCCGCCTGGGCCCAGAGCTGCTGTAAGAGCGGGAGCATCGACAAGATCGTGGACCCACATCTGAAGGGGGCGATCGCCCCCGAGTGCCTCAATAAGTTCTGCGAGATCGCCATGAGCTGCTTGCAGGACGAGGGAACCAAGCGGCCATCCTTGAATGACGTCGTGTGGGGCCTCGAGTTCGCACTGCAGTTACAGGTGAGCTCGGAGCAGGGGGTGGTAGACCATGTGGTTGCGTCCATGCACGATGGCGATGGCGACGCCAGTGACGATGACACGGCTCCAATTGGAGGCAACCTAATGGGCCGCAGCGATGAGGTGTTCAGCACTAGCAACAGTGGCGGTGGGAAGAGCCTTGGGGCAGCTGCGACAACGACCAGTAGCGATGGCGTTTATGATGAGAGTACGACTAGTTACGATTCGGATAAGTTGCTCTCTGGGGCTGTCTTCTCTGAGATTCTGAATCCCAATGGCCGTTGAGAGAAGGGCGTTCAGGTTCATCTGTTCCTGCATATTTCTCGAATTTGGATATGGCATGGTTTTGCTACAAAATATGGAGCATGAAATAGTGCTTATTCTTTTTCTGCTTTGGGACAATAATTGTAACTTGTGAAATGCCTCTACAGGCATAAGTTTTGTGTATTTTCCTATGCAAAAATAAATAAATAAAAATGCAGTCATTAGGAATGTACTCAAATTCTAATCGATGTTAGATAGTCTCATAGTTTTTGCTGATAATTGAGGAATATCAAGTGATTCCCAGAGTAGAAGTCCTGCAATCCGGCTTCAGGTTTGCAGCGAGAATAGTCCACCTATGAGTGTTCGCTATTCTAGGAGTTGCTCCACGAATAATCAATGAACAGACGGAAACGACAGCCTATCGACTGGGGGATCTTCCCACTTCATGAAAGCCCTGTGCTAGTGTCGATTTTTTTCATCGCCAAATTAAGCATGTCTTAATTAAGAATCGGGAGAAAGAGTTGGTTGTGGCAACTAGGTTTTTTTTGGATGAAGATGAAGATGAAGATGTAGACGAACAAGATGAAGACGAGAAGATGAAGCAGAAGAGAAGGTAAGCTGGTGAGTTAATTAGTTGTCTTCTACAAACCCTAACCCCACAACCAAATACTTTATTTCCATCTCTTCTTCTCCCGTATTAAGCCATGGTTCGTCAATCTTCTTCTCTGATCAAGCTTCCAAGAAAGACTCGAGGACTAGGGTTTCCTTTTCAAGTCAATTTGGGGGAGCAATAGGGCCATACGACATCATGTTATGATGAAACATCATCAACAGGGACTTAGTATCATAAATTCAAATATTTCTGAATCATTTACAAAGATTTGCAATGAGCATTGTAACCAAGAATAACATAATAAAACGTCATTAAATGCTTCAAGCACTAGCGAATGAGCATTGTACACCAGATGTACCATACCCCGCCCCTAACTCATTTCGATGGACTAAGAGGCTGCTAACATGCAAATCCAAAGGTTGGATTCGGATCGAGTCGCCATATTAGCTCCTCGAAAGACGACAGACAGAAAATGGAAGGATATGGCCAAGAAAAAATGAGGAAAGTGGCATGGGAGAGAATTTTAGGCATGGACCCGGCGGTCTTGCTCCTGACCTGACATTTCTACGCAATGGAACTTTCCACAAAAACCACACCAAAAGAGTGCGAGTCCCATTGGCTGCTTTTTTTGTGATTACGGGAAAGGGCCCCACTAATTGCTTATATTTTAGGGACGACTTTACTCTTTCACTCAATTTGAGAAAAAATATTAATGCGATCATATATTTATTGTATCAATTTCAATGTAATTCTAAAATTTTTAATTTCACTAATATAATCTTAAATATTTTTTTAGAGTTTTAGTCTAATCCTTCCAATCAATTTGTATTTGAAAATACTGATATGGTAATCCAATCACCATCGGCCGTCCTACGTGGTACGGCTAGAAAGCTAACGTGCACAAATTTATTCAAAATGGCTTTGTTTTGAGTAATTTTAGAGATTTTCTGATTTTATGCCTCATTTGGGTGAAAGTATGATCGTGGCATCTCTTATACTTGTTGGAGTAGAGGTGTTACAAATATTATAAGTTTGGATTGCTGCTTTAGATCTTAATTATGTGAAGCATGGAATTTTCCTTTCATTGTGCCTTTGCCGCTGTTTCAATTTTCATCCGAGGCCTCCCTTTGTCTCGACGCCACTACCTCTGCTTGAATTGTTACACGGAGCAACTCCCTCAGTCTGCCAAATCGTGGCAAAATCAGGTGGGAATTCATTTGATTCTGATGAGTCTTCGCCGTTTGCCTTGGTTTGTTACGCCTCCATGCAGATTGGTGCCGGCTGCAGCAAAATGGGCTTGGCCGGGATCACTAGGAATTTTTTAGACTTGTTCGCTTGTGGCCAGCTTCGGGGCCATTCACCGGGAATTTGAGCATCATTGAGTCGATTATTGAGACACGCTTGTTAGCACCGCCGTTAGATCTGCCGAGCTAGAATGCTTTTCCATAGTCCATGGAGGAGCACCGGCAGCCGTATCACCAGCTCAACTTTAACTCTAGAAAAATCAGCTTTCTTACAATGATTTACCATGTTTCCCGATGAACAGTAGTTTGGCTTAACTATAGAAAAATCTGATTTCTCGCAACAATGTACCATGTTTCCCTGAGAGATTCAGGATGAGCTATAGTGCGGAAAAAGAAAGAAAAGAATAAAAAGAAAAGAAAAGAAACAAATAAGAAAATTCACAAAAATATTCAAAATCTTGGTATTTTGAACCAAAAAAAAAAAATCAGCTTGCCCATTTCATGTCGCTTAGGATAGTCAGATATGATTGAAATAATATGCCAACATTTTCAAATGAAAATTAGTCAAAATAGATTACATTAAAATTCAATGATTTAGGAATAAATTGGTAATTTTCCCAATCTTGTCTGGTCTTCCCTTCCTTGCTTTGTCCTAGCTCTTTCCTAATTCCTATTGATTAAAGTTGGTTCATCTTCGAGATTCTACTATTCATGTGAACTTCTATTGATCGATTCAATTGCGACCTTCTTAGACAACAAATGGTTAGATGAAGAACATGAAGCCACCACTTCTCTTACTCCTCTCGATCTCGATCTTGCTCGAAGCACTCTTGTTCTCAGTCACCGGAAACAACGTTGGTGCATACTCGCCGATTGATGATATCGCTGTCAACTGCGGCTCCCCTTGGGCGACCTACTCTCCAACCGATGAAATTCATTCCTCCATCAATGCAAATGCAAGCCGTTCATCTCCCTCCTTCCACAACCTCATGCCATACCACATTGCTCGGCTGTCCCGCTCCGAATTCATCTACACCTTCCGCGTCACCACGGGGCCCAGATTCGTTCGCCTCCACTTCTTCCCTTCGGACTACCTCGACTTCCGCCGTGCCAATTCATTCTTCTCGGTCAAGGCCCCCGGCAATACTCTGATCCGCAACTTCAGCGCTTCCCTCTTTTCTGATCATACCAGCTTCACGAGCTTCCACAAAGAGTTCTGCTTAACTGTCGGAGCTGACCAGATATTGAATGTTACATTTGCTCCCACTCCTGGTAACCCAGAGGCATATGCTTTCGTGAATGGAATCGAAGTCGTTTCCATGCCCAAACATCTCAACTACAACACGGTCGTTGACTCAACCGAGGGAATCAAGTTGGCAGGTTACAAGACGCTGCACAATTTCAGTACTGCTGATGCTTTTGAAGTGGTGAAGCACTTGAATGTTAGAGGACAGTTTGTCGGTCTAGCTGATGATGCAGGAATGTGCAGGACCTGGGAAGTAGATGAATCCTACGTGACTTCCTCGAACATCGGACTTTTGCCAGTTAGCAACTGTCCCACTCAATTACGGTGAGCAAGTGCCAAATTACACGTCTCCAGCTAGCGTATACAGAACCGCAAGGACTTGATGAGATTACGACTAGTTGCGACTCACAGGAGTCGCTGTCTAGGGCTGTCTTTTCTGAGATTAAGAATCCCAAAGTTCGTTGAGAGGACACCCAAGTTCGACTGTTCCTGCTTTTTTCTTGAAGTTGCTTATGGCAAGATTTTGCTATAAAAAATGGAGGATGGAATAAGGCTTTTTTCTTTCGCTTTTTTTAGCTTCGGGACAGGAATTGTAACCTGCGAAACACATATGAGTTAGCACATTTTCCTACGTAAAAAAATTTGTTCCTCGGGAATGTACGCAAATTCGATCGAATGTGAGATCGATGGGTTTGGCATTCTGGGAAAATTGCTGACTTATGCTCCAAAAATCATGTATTGGTCAAGACAAATCCATTATTCTATGTAAAATAAGTGGCTTTAATGTACGGTCAAATGAACAAATCCATGATATATTCTTAATGAACTATTCGACTCTTAGGGCCGTTTGGTTCGGCTTTTGGGGAATGTATTTGTTAAAATGCAAATATTTTTGGGTGAAAGAGGTTTTCCGAAATGCAAATAGTGTTTGGTAAAATTTACATTAAGAAACAACTTTGGCCAAAATACCGTTTGATAAAATTTGCATTTGTAAAAGACTTTTATTAAATTAAAAAAACAAAAAAAAGATTTGTATTTTTTTTTTTGAAGTCTGGCCACCGGACCGCCGGATCTGGCTGCTGGAGCGCTGGATCTAGTGGCCGGATGGCCAGATTTGGGCCCTGGACAGTTGCCGGGGTCGCATGACCCCAGGTGGCCTGAGGTCACACAATTCAGGCCATCAATCGCCTAGGTCGAGTGACCCAGGCATTCGACCCAAGCGTCGCCTGAGGTCTGGTGACGGTCATTGGGGTCAGGCGACCCTCAAGCGGCGGTTGCCGGAGCACACGACCCCTTGGCCAACGGTCGTCGGCCTCCGATTGGCTTTCGTGCGGTGGTTTTGGAGAAAATGAACAGTACCGGGGACTTGCATTCCAAATATACAACTTCCCAAAGTACCTCCAAACCTGCTTTGAGCTAAGGGCCCTTAGAGCCATTTGGAAATACAATTGTATTTTGTCAAAGTTGCCCAAAAAATCGAACCAAACGCGTTTGCATTTAGCCAAGAGACTTTAGAGTCCAAAAGCCCATTTGCAAGGTCGAACCAAACGGGGCCTTAGTTCATATAAATTTCTCAAAGTTCCTTTTCATTTATTGAAAAACCCTTTTAGAGTCATCCCAAATGGATGGTTTTGGTTGATAGGCAAAAATGAAATCACCATTTCATCCTAAGCCAGGATAGAATCTATGTTTTAGTTCAAGATCCATTTTGTTAGACGGACCGGATTGTCCATTGGATGAAGGATCCTCCCACTTCCACAAAAGCCCTTAGTGTTCATTTTTCAGTAGAGAATGCAAATATGATATGAGAAAGACGGGTAATCGAGTTTTGGGTACTGTAATTAAGTAGGTGTTTTCTTTTTCCATCTAATGCTCGAGGAAGTGTCATTTAGCTGTAGATGAGAAAATCCCCCGGAAATTGTGGTGGGGTAGCATATGGATGAGACTGCAAGCAAAAAGGGTGAACTAATGCGAAACATTGTTCTGAAAAATCTACACAAAGTTGAGCAATAAAATAAAATAGAGCTCTACGAGGAAAAGACGGATGAAACAAAATTTAGCAAGACACGACCCGATATAGAGAAGCCATCTACATTGCTGCGGGATGCTACAGATGGTATCTGTAATATTAGCCTTGCGTGTGACCCAGATAAAAAAGGAAAAAAATAAAGGAAATGTTGACCTGGTCAACAAAGAAACAAACAGTGTACACTTAGCTAAAATAAAAAGGCCAAGACACGCACGGGAAAATAAGGAGAGAAGAAAGGAAAGAGTAATAAAAGAAGGAAGAAGGAAGAAAGGGCAAAAAAGAGAGGGGGAAAAGAGAAGAAGGTTTTGTGCGTGCACGCCATATGGATTTTGCCAAGTTGATTCAACTCTGATTCACGATGTTTGATAAATGTTAGCATCGTTCATTGTCCAATCAGAGAAATTTTTGGAATTAGGACTTAAATTCAAAGTTTTATGAAAATTGAGCTGTGGAATTTGATTTTGGAATTGTTGAGTTTTTAGATTTCATGGAAATTGTGGATTATGACATTTTTAGAGCTATGAGTTTTGAGAGGAGTCGTTCTAAAGGAACAGTTTTGTTGGAGCAAAATTTTAGGATTTTGCGTGCAAGTTTTGATTTGCATTCAGGTTTAAAAAAGCACTTCGAGTAAGCACTTTCTTGTCGCATATAAATCATTTTATTAGTGATTAAGCTTATTATAGTCATTTCATAGTCGAGGGAGTGTTCTACTTGGTTTTAACATTGATTTTCGTTTAATTTTTAGGATTACGAGATCATCGGCTTGTACAGTTACGTGTTATTTGGTCTAGGTATTCTTAGGTGAATGGTGCTATCTCTTCTATGAATTTGTAAACATGAGTCTTAAAACATGTTTATTGCATAAAAGTCTAGATCGGAAAATTACTACCTTTTAGTATTTGTGAATAATTTGAGAACTATTTTTGTGAAAGGTATTGAAAGGATTTATAATATATAGCTTTACTAACTAGTTTATGAAATGAGTTTGGAAAATATTTGAGAAATGCTTTATTAACAGTTTTTTTTTAGCAAATGAGCTAGAATGTGGAATGTGTTTTGGTTTGTGAAACCGATTTAAACTTTGTAAATTTTGGAGGATGCTATTGTGAGTTTGTGCTAGTGCTCAGTATCACTGTGAGCTATGCATGCATACTAGTTTAGAATATCCTTTAGGCCGAGCTATAGGGTAAAAGTATGTAGAGACCTTACCAAAGGGGAATCTTGATAGCCTTGTCACTAGGTGTTGTGTCATGACTATAATTTCATATTGAGTAAAAGATTGATCGATGGATAAACCTGATATGAGATGGATCAATGAAATATACCATTTATGTGTGGTATGATATTAATCAATGGAATAAACTATTGATATATGAATTGATAAGATTGTCAATGCATCGGACCATTGATATTTGTTATGATTTTGTTGATTTGACAATTTTTTTTTTTATATGTATATGGTTATGTTAAAGCGATCTAACTCATTTTTATTTTGTATGTATATTATATATTGGAATTGAAATAAGTGATTTTTGAACATTGTTTTGTAAAGTGCAGCGGATGCTCAATGCATAGTGGATTATGAATTTGCTTAAAAATATATGCATTACTCATTGAATTGTGGTTGCTCATTCTATTCATCCTTCATGTTTTTCAAGTCTCTTGATTAGTGCTCATTAGAGCGAAAGCATTATTGAAGAAGACTTCTGGGAGCCGGACTTTTTTGTTATTTGAAACTGCGTCCTTTGGGTGAAAGGACGACTGTGTCATTACCCTAATCCTTGTAGGATTTGGGGTGTGACAATATCAATCATTTGTTATTGTCAATGATAACAAATTGAAGAACGGAAAGAAAAGTAAAAGCTACGCTAGAGAATCTCAACTGGACATCTAGGCATTCACAGAAAATATAACAAATTGGTGTTGATATAGAAACTTCGAACCCCAAATAGAATTCTAGGCAAAAAGGCCCTACTTTAAAGGATGATCTTTGCCCTCCTATTTCTACCAAGCTACTTGTTTTTCTAATCTTGAAAGTTACGAAGGATCCTATCAAAGATAGTCCAGTTGGACCCATGGAGATAGTCTCAATATACAGGTACAATTTCTCAATTAGAATAGTGCCAAGCCTATTCATCTTCTGAACATATATACTTTGTAAAAAAAAGCGGGATGAATTGTAAGATTGGAGATGATTCATATTGTAATACAAAAAGCAGGAGAAATTTTAAGATTGGAGATGATTCATATCGCAATACAAGGATGTTTGAGCCAAACAAGAAAGGAATAAGAACCACTCCCACGATAAAAAGACAATAAAGAGATGAGGAAAAATCAGGTAATGACTGCCATTTTTCATGAGGTGCATAATGAAAAACACTAGCTATGGCTATGCATCTAGATCTAATTTGATAGACGCAGATGAATTGGATATTTTAATTTCAAGCAAACATCAAGAGTTAGAACTAAATTGCTTCTAAAATTGGCAACATGAGCATCCAAACAATTCTACTCATTTCCTCAGCACCAAATAATATCTTGCAGATGCCATGAGACTTGAAACATTTATACATTCTATTGTCATGATAAGACACCATTTAATCGCAAAAGAAGGGGAGCTGAAGAGTTTAGATGTGTCAGCATGACATCCCACAAGTTAAAAACCTTTCAATTCATAAGTATTCTCATAACATGTGGAGAGAAGGACACTAAAAGCACCAAAAATTATGTACGGTGCTCACTTTAGTAGCAAAAGTTTTCATGAGATCATGTGAGCGGCAAACTAGAGAAAAAACAAGCACTTAAGTGTCTTCGATGAGAAATTTCGGCCAAAATAAGTACATGACATTTATAATTAAAATTTTAATATGATGTGGCATCTTCTAAAAAAAAATAGTCCACATGGACAATCCTACATGGCTCGGTGAAGTAAAATGATGTCGCACACCTTTAAGGAAAGTAATGTCGCACCACCAGGAGAAAAATAGGGCTCATGTCACGGATATATAGGTAATTTGAAGAAGCAACTCCTTGTTGTTCACTCATCATCACAATCATCACTCGTCGTTGCTCACTCGATCATTGTCTTTGCTTGCATGCCATCTCTATTACTCTCACTTAGTTAGGTTTGTCATTTTCTCTCGTTGGCTCAATTGGCTAGAATAATTAGGGCTCACAACAGTGAAGTTGCAGTTGTGGGGAGTTCAATTTGTTTAATCAGTTAAGTGCTATCTTTGTTGCTTTTTGTCCACAAATGACAACCATTAAGTCATTGTTTAATCAAGTGGATGTGATTATGGGGACCTCCATGGGAAGTTGTTATCATTTTTGCAATGCCGTCCAAAAAGCTAATACCATAATAACTATTTGAATGAAGTTTTATAGGTCTCATGCATTTTAATTATAGTATTTGACTTTGTTGACAATATGGTTATGTTGTTGTAGCCTATTAGAAGTTTGAAGGTTCTCATCTCTCAAGGTGGCTCAAGTCAAGAGTCAAGGACTGCACCCAAAAGAAGAACCCCACCAAGCTCAAGTCCAAACACAAGAGGATTGGCTTTAAAGGATAGTGCTCCAAAGAAGATAGGTGTTGGTGCAACTTCAAAACTTAAACGAACAAAGAACTCAACACCGGTTCCATCTCAACCAACCAATTGGGGCAATTCCAAAACAGCCACCAACACCATTACCTAGGACCAATCCAATCAAGTGACATTAGGAAGACAAATACTACAATTAAGAAGAAGATATATGGGATTAGAAGGCTAGTAAAACAACATGTAGCTCCACTTCCAGTTGGAAAGAGTGAAAGGATAAAGAATCAAGCCAAAAATCCATCTAAGGGAAAAGGAAAGAGGAGGAGGGGGATTGTGCATATTGACTGATTGGAGGTTGATATTGACTGAGATAGTTGAATGTTGTTATTTGGTGGGAAGCCAACCCTTGGATGTGGATGTTTTTGTTTGGTTATCCATACTAACCTAATGCAAAGAACCAGTTTAATGTCAAGGGATAGATGTTTATTTTGCCAATGCTTTTGGCAATTCCATATTTTATGTTTAGGTGTGCTAGTTATGCTAGTTGTGCTTGGTGCAGTACTTGTACAATGTGGTGTAGTTCAATACTTAGTACTCATGCAGTGCTTGTGTTAGTAATTGTATGTGTTGGTGCAAACACAAGATACACCAACACTTGTATGTTTTAAAGTGTATTATGTTGGCATCAACACATATAAGTATACATCCAATGTGTCTAGGCTCTTTTGTAGTATATACAAGGTGTGTCGGCAAACGATCCTTAATCAAAGGTTGGGAATGTTTTAAAAAGTACAACCAATATAACCATTTTAAAAATTTGTGCAGCACAAGTGATCACTTTTTTTTTTTTACCACAACTAGTTCTTAAGTGATCACTTTTAACAAAATTTGACACTTAAATGATCATTATTTGCAACTTTTGACATTGAAATAATTACTCATGAACTAGTTACCAATCCTTAACTTGACTAGTGTTTGTAGTAAACTAGCAACTAGAAAACCATTATTAATAGCAAACATTGTAGCAAACCAAGATTGATAATATACAACTAAGTAAGAGAATTTGTTATTTTCAATCTTCCATTTTTACAAAAAAATTGTAGCAAATCTTTTGGCTTCAACAAAAATTATAGGAAATCAACAACACAACTATACTTACAAATTACCCCAATACAAGTACATATTTCACTGTTCTTCAACTATGGTAGACTAAGAAATTTCTTCTCATCGCTCATTTTACATTTGACAATAAAATATGCCAAACAAGAGAACAACAACACAATCAATACTTGATAACACTTTCTTTCAATTTTCATTCTTGAAACTTCCTTCTTCAAATGGTTGGCCAAAGATACTAAAGCCTTTATTTCAGTTTACATTGAGTCAACATCATCCAACTTGTCCATTAATGTAGGTTGAGGTTAATGGATCTGAAGTGGTGGTTGATATAAAAATGGAATATTCCAAAGCATTCGCTCTGTCCTTCAAGTTACTCTAAGATCACTTCTATCACTTGACTTGAGAACACATCGACCTATTTGAAATATTTTCACTTTAAGCCTTCTCAATACCTAGCGTATCCATGGAATTTTCTCCTAAGATTCAACTGAGTCCAAGATGTCTTTTTGGACTAAGTTACCCATAATAATAGCAACACGCAACTTCTTCATTGCTTCATTGAAATGAATTTGAGCTGTGGCTCAAGCTCCTGCCATCGATTTACACGATTGAGCTGTTAAATTTGAAGGCAAATCAAATTAGGTGTGAAATTCGGTTGAATGACCAGTTAGCATTTCAAATTTGGTTTCTTTCAATTTTGTGATTTAGAATTCTTATTTGAAGGAAACCTAATAGATGATGCCTTTTATGGTTTAGATGCTGATTGGACCCTCTAACGAGCCATTTCAGCTCAAGAAATTAATATAAAAAAGCCACATCAAATTTTCGGCGAAACAAATTGGAATCAGTATCGAAAAGATCATTTTTCTAAAAATTTAGCATTCAAATGATCCAAAAAAAGTTAAGCATTAGAGAAATCTAAAGCAGTCAGTAAATTGTAGGGAGAAAATACTTACCTCAGAGCAATGAAAGCAAATGAAATGTTAGTTAAAGATCATATCAACAATCTACTTATGATTTCTAATTAATACACAATTTACTCAATACTTCTTGAGGTTTTCACTTATTTAAATGAAACTTAAACTATGTGCAATGCATGTAATGCAATTATTCTAAGTACAATATCGTACACAATATGTCAATACTAAAATCACATATAACTTTCAATTAAATAAACCTAACATACTAACTATATGTGACATGATTTTAATTAAATGACCAAACTCTAACTATGGGTAACAATAAGCATATGACTATCTTGACAAGTCAAACACTTTAATTTAATGACCTTAAAAAATGTAAATATTAAATAACATGCAGTTAATGAATCTAGTTCTACATAACACACGCATGATAGTTTTTTGTGTTTGTTTTAATTAAAATTCATAACAAAAGAATACCCAATATTTAACATCAATTTAAATTAAGAAAAGGGAAATCTAATTTATCCTAAGCAAAGTTCTTGTATTTTTTATTTTGAAATTTCGAAATAAATTGATTATTCAATTTAAACATGCAATCTAACCTAAAACAGACAATATCATTAACAAAAATCAATTTAACTTCTATCAATTTTTTTTTTTTTTTTGGAATTTGTTTTTTTTTTTTTTCGGAAACAATCAAACAAAAGATAACTATTCATCAAATAACACAATCCACGATGCTTATCTTATCTATTTAAATTTGAAAATAGAATAAACCAACGATTATATCCAAAGGGTTAAGGATATTAATAGAATGTTTTCCATTTAAATGTGGAAATGGGAAAATCAACAATCATATTCAAATAATTATGGATATGATGAAAGATTTTCCATGCCACCGAGTGTTGTATCTCATAGTTAGAGATCGGATTGCTGTCCAAACACGTTGTCGGGGTGATATTTTGGATTTTGTGGATATGCATATTTGTTTGAATATTTGACAAACGACATTCTAACATTTCAGCCTAATAATGACGACTAGTTACACTAGCAATCAAAACTCATTGACATTTTCACTTTGCATTAAATACTCTTTTATTGTAAAATGACAAGCTGAGCACACTCTACATTCTTATGCTTCAGCCTAGTAATGATGACTAGCTTCTACTCTTTCAAACTTGCAATAGAACTTTTTTACATCCTAATTTGGCATTAAAGACCCTTAAATGTAAGAAGACAAGCTAAGCACACTAAAGCAATTAAGACACAAGAAGCGTTTGAGCACACCAACAAGGAGAACATATTAATTGCTTCTGCAACCTTGCATTTAAGCCACCAATCATTAGCAAATGCTTTCTTGTGTGCCATGGAACCATCGGACCATGTAAAGGACAAATTTACTATGTGTTTCCATGATTCACAAGTGGGCTTGATGGGCCGATAAAACTTGAGTTGGGATGGCCATGTAACCATTGGAAGATTTAAGTTATGATGTTATCACTTCATCCACCTTAGGATGATGAAGATTTGACCTCGAAACAAATCGAGAAGGTGGGGATTTGAAAATCCACCTTAGGATGGTGAAGATTTGACCTCAAATCAAATACGACTTCTTCATCTTTGAGATTGGGAGAAGGATCACCAATATTTTGAAAGATGATAATCACCTAGGAGTTTAACCTTGTAAGCATCGTCATCAATTCTTTTAAGCACTTTGAAGGACCATCAGCTCTTGCCATGAGCTCATTCTTCCTTCTAGATGAAAATCTCTCTTTCTATAAGTATATCCATACAAGGTCACTTGGTTAAAATTGAGCATCATTTCTATTCTTGTTAGCTTTCCTTTTGTAAGACTCATTTGCTTTTTTCAATCTTTGACTGAATTAGCTTATGAAGTTTCTTCATCACCTTGGCTCTCTCTTCAACTTTATAATTGACTTATGAATTGGATGAGATGGGAATCAAGTTGATAGGTGTGACGTGATTGATTCCATACACAACGTCAAATGGTGAATGACCTGTGGTGTATAAGCAATTATAAGCAAAATCAATATGTATAACTTTAAACCTTAATTTTTAAAGTCTTACTTAACATGCTTTGAAGGAGATTAGTAAAGGTGTGGTTAGTTACCTTTATTTGACCATCCATTTAAGGGTGACAAGTGATGCTGAATAGGAGTTTAGTACTAAGCATCCTTCATAGGGTCTTCCAAAGTAGCTCAAAATTTGGGAATAAATTTGGATTCCCAATTCGACACAATTGTCTTTGGGATTCCGTGAAGGTGAATGATCTCCTTAAAATATAACTCAGCCGCATGAGATGCATCATTCGTTTTGTGACATGGAATGAAATAAGCCATTTTAGAAAACCAATCAACAACCACCATAATAGCATCCTTATCCCTTTGAATCGGGGTAAGTACAATACAAGTGTGCCCATTAAAGTTTGCTACAATGGAGAGTTTAGGATTACTAGGGAAGAGAAGGACTACATTGGTAGGCAAATAGCCATTGTCCTTATTAGTATAAGTTGTTATTCACAGACTTTAGAAATGATATAGTAGATCAATTGAGATGCAAAATAGGGAAATTATATTACCAAGTACCTGGTAAATCTCTTAAATATGGTTTAAGATATTTGCACAATGATAGTGGGGGTTAAGGATCTTGTTTATTATTTTTTACACGGTCATAATGCTTATGTGTATGTTGAACATCGGTTGTAGCTTGGGAGAAGTTTAGAGGTGTTGATATCTCAAGGAGGACCAAGTCAGGAATCAGCTGAATTTACAAGAAAAAGCCAAGGGCAAGAATCGATAAACCAACCA
Source organism: Eucalyptus paniculata subsp. matutina (assembly GCA_017140255.1). Lineage (NCBI taxonomy): Eukaryota > Viridiplantae > Streptophyta > Magnoliopsida > Myrtales > Myrtaceae > Eucalyptus > Eucalyptus paniculata. Next base: position 19,216,841 of record CM029444.1, on the reverse strand, counting down.
ATAGTAACTCAAGTACATTCAAAGAAGCAACCAATGGCAACTCCAAAATAAAGGGCAACTCGAAAACAAGCACCAAAGAAGACTTTAATATCAGATCCACCTCAAATAAATGATCTTGGGAATTCACAACATTCTTCCATAGTGCCAACACCAATTACAGAAGCTTTAAGAATGGGCAACACTGAAACACTTGACGCTCAAAGAAAAAAAAAAGGATCCTCCAAAGGATAAGACAATGAGAAAAGGAACATGAGTGAATGATGTATCTAGAGTTTTAGGTCGGAAGAGTGCAAAACTCATGAATCAAATGAAGCCATTGAAGAAGAAAAAAGGAAATGATGAAGTTCTTTATTGTCACGCCCTGTACCTCGAGCGTGCGCGCACCCTCGATGGTCGAACAAATTGCGACGTTCCCAAGATGCGTCGCTGACCCACTCATTTTATACACATGCAGAAACGAATTAAACAACCTCCAGACAATAAACAAACATGTGATAGAAAAGTAGGACAATCAATTTAAACCAAACATATTTTATAAACCAACCAGGTCATTTACAAAAGGTCTAAACCCTACAAGTATATATACAAGAGTCTAACTCAAAAAGGAGCTATTGAGCTGTCTAAGCTCCGGGCTCTTCATCCATAGGCTTCGGGTCCACCATGACACCATCGGGAGTGTCAAGATCTACTTCCCACTCCCCAGTCCCAGTGGGAGGTCCATCAAAACCCTGAAGGGGACCCTCCTGACCCCCTTAAGGAAAGCCAATGAACCATGCTATGAATTGGTGAGGTACTAACTGAGGTAGGCCTTCATCGACCCATACCATAGACTCAACTAGCTCTCGAGTTATGGTGGTCCTAGGAATAGGAAAGAAAGTGTGCTCAAAATCCATCACCTACAGGATCCCATATCGTACATGTCGTACCTCTATCTAGGGACTTGGAAATTGTAAACCACGATGGGATGAGACGATATCTCAATGAGTCCGCACCCTAAACCTCGATTAGAAAGATAATTCACCTAGAGGCAGCCTATACACACATCATATAAGACTTACCTTACCTCAGCTCTCTCCTGCACGTTAGTACAGCTCATATAACATATGCATACCATAAATGCACTCAATAATTGGAACATTTCAACTCAAATATCAATCAATCACGAGGGCCCCAATTATAAGGCCAAATTGTTATAACACATCTTATTTTGTGCCATACAATTTTATCCCAAAATCAAGCGTGGTTATTTCATTCATTCAAGCATTCCAATTAGTTACGACCCAACGGTCTTAGCCAACTCAACAATCAGCGGTCATCCGGCATAACTGGGCATCATCTCGCCCCCATCGAGCACGGCAACATCTACATCTAGATGGCATTCCCAAATGAGCATCGACCCAACCTCCACTGCGACCGGCATTTGTTGACATGAGGCATTCCCAAAAAAGCATCGTCCGGCATAAACGCTCATGACGAGTTCTCATAACGATCACATCCACATCCAATCCTGACTAAGGACATCATGCTTTGCACTCAAATGCCTCAATTTTAAATAATGTACTTGGCCTATTTTCTTCATATTAAAAACACCCGGTAAAATAATTGTGCGTGGACACATAATTAGATTGAACCATAAAATGCAATATCCTCTCTTTTAAAATCCCACAATTTTACATAGTACTTAAAAACCTTTTTGGCGTCAAAACCTAACACTTGGTATTTTTCTAATTAAATACCAAAATTTCATATTTTTAAAATAATAATTCAAAACTTATCAATCAAAGCATCTGTTGACACATAAATTTTGGCGACCCGGTCATTGATTTTTTACACAAAAATTAGCGATTAATTTTAACCCCTAAAAAAATGCATCAAAACAAATAAAATGAAAAAAAATGAAAAAAAATGGAGGAAATTGATTTGATTGATTATGCATAGAAATTTGATATTCTAATGAATATTTAGATTTTTGTTAAATGCAAAAGCAATTTAAAAATCAAGTGAATAAATGGCAAGAATTTTCGCAAAATGGAATAAATTTGAACAAAATTGAGCTGATTGCGAAATCACGCTCTAATTTACATCTTTGATTTAATGTGATAGAAGATAGAAACTCAAAAAATACCATACAAAGCGGCCGTCTGGAATCACTATAAAAGAGTCACAATTTTCATGACCGGGGGGGGAATAAAAAATTGGAGAGAAAATTCGTGCGAAAGAGCCCTTCTTCGTTTTTCTCTCAAGTCCAAAAAAAATAAAAGATAAAAGAGGGATTTGACTTCTGCAAAAAAGGACACCAGCAGAGAGAGAGAAGACTTGCAAAGGGACGTGAGAGTGAATAGAAGAGAAAAAAAAGTAAACAAGAGAGAAAAGAAGAAAGTTCTTCTTCCTCACGAGGTTTCATCCGCCGAACTTGTTGGCCGCTGCGCGGCACCACCACTCTTTGCTCCGCCAGCCACCATTGTGCCCTGCGACACCAGCAGCCACGCCCGAGTCCTCCGTGATGCCCCTATAGCAGTTGAGCCTGCGTCGGTCATCACCTCTGCGAGCCTGCACCACCGGTCTCCAAGCTACACCGTTAGTCTCTGAGTAGCACTGCCGCTCTGCTCATCCCCGCCAGTCGACGCCGCGACCCGACTACCCGCGATCCGCGCTCCAGCTCCTTTGCCCCTGCAAAACTACTGCTGCCTCTTCGAGCTGTTCCACTAGCCCGACAAAGTCATAGCCCAACGCCGATCCTCTGTCGTTGCTGCCGAATTGCCTCCGGAGCAACCATCGAGTCCATTGAGCGCCGATCCACCGCCGCACGCTTACACCTCTGGTTCGACTCTTGGCGATCCCCCTTTGCACCAACAATGACACCCGTGCTTTGCGTGCACCTCAGCCCGTCGTCAATGCCACAACAACCGCCAGCTCTGAGCTACTCCACCCCTTTGCCTGCTAGTCGCTGCTGCTGACGCCAGCCCACGCCGGTCATTACGCCTCCGCGTCCTTGTAGCAGCTCACAACAGCAATGCCAAAGCCTGCTACTGAGTCCTCCGTTTGAGCGCCACCCCAATTTTGAAAAAAGGAGAATAAAAAAGAAAACACATTAGGTGGTTTTTTTTTTAGTTTATTTTATTTATTTTATTATTTTTATTTTACTTTATCTTGTTTTTTTAGTATAATTAGTCCTTAGTATATATGATTGGAAATTCCAACATATTACCTGATTCACAACCACGCTTGGTTTTTTTTATTTCATCTATAAGGCTTTAGATGAAATAATTAATCAAGCGGGAATAAAATTGATATTTTGATATTTAAGACTTAAAATTAATTTATCGATTTTACTAGCGAAATATTACCCTTTGATTTGAATGATGTGTGATATTTTTGGTAATTGTGAATGGTCTGTCTTGTCTTGATTACTTTATTTATCTTGAAACATGTTTGAGTTAGAATATTGCATGTTTTAGGGTTATTTGCATATTTAGACTAAACATTTTATTTATCATGAATTTTTTAAATAAAAATAATAAAATAATAAAATAATAAATAATAAATTTAGGATGTTAGATTTTTGTTTCATTAGCTTAAATTGCATGTTTAATTATTTGACATTTCTTAATTTTGAAATTAATTAAAAAAAAACAAAAATCATCATGTATATGTCATGTAGAATTGGGGTATCCTTTTGTATGTCATTGCATATTAGGATAAATTGCATACTTCATTTTAAATGTAGATTGATTTAGATAGATTACATCTTAGATTAGAGATTGCTAAGTTAAGATAATATCTTGGTTTAAATTAGGGTTTAGCTTGACCTAATCCTTAATATAAGTTGGATAGGATCTTAATTTAGCTAGATAATTTTCACATTTTTCTAATTTCGAATTTCATAAAAAATACAAAAAATGTCTTATGATAAATTAATTCCATTCTCTAGGATAGATTGCACATTTATTAAGAAAACACAAAAAAATATTATGTGCATGCCATTTAGAATTAGATTCATGAAATGCATGTCATTTAGTGATTGTTGCTAGGTCCATTTAATTAGAAATTGCTTGTCATTAGAATTAGGTCATATTACATTGCATAAAGCATGATTTTCATTGAATAAGTGAAAGCAAAAAAGAAATTGCGTTTAATTAAAAATCACATCTAGGATTATTGATGTGAATTCTAATTCAACATTGCAGATGCTTTCGTTGCTTTGAGGTAAGTTTTGCGATTTATTTATTGCTTTACTTAGATGTTAAATTGGTGTTTTGTGCACTCATATGATCACCTTACATGTTAGGAAAATAGATTTAAAATCAATCCAAATTGCTTGCAAAAATATTTTTGAAAATAAAAAGAAATGGTATCGAAAAAGGCATTAGAGAAGTCTAGTGTAATCAACTCTCCATACTCAAAGTCTCTAGTTCGTAGGAGTAAAATAATTTTCCTGTTATTTTACTTGGGTTTCTAATCGACTCACCAAAAATATATTAGTGGCGACTCCTAGATAAAATCCATTTGCATGTTAAGAAATTTGAACTTAAATCGTGAATTGGTATGAGCTTGGGAAAGCCCGAGTTAAGTCTAGGCTTAACAATCCATTAGCCAAACCCTAGGTGATTCTCACCCGAAAATTTGATCACGACAACATCCAATTGCATAAATTAGCACTCAATTGCATAAAACAATTGCACCACGATGATCAAGCACGAAATTCGACAACCAACTATCTCGGTAAAATTTCCGCTAATTAATAAATAATTAAATAAATTATAAAATAATTAAATAAATGCAAAATAATTAATTTAAACCACTAATTAATCTACCTAAGCTAATCTAACCACTTAATTGGACTAATTACCTAACCTAGCTTAGGATAAATAACATACACTCATTAGACTAATTATCTAAGCTATCTAACCACCTAATTAATATAACTAATTACACTAGCTAAATTAACCCTTAATCCTATCTAGGCCTAAACTAATCCACTAATTAGCCACTAATCCACCTTTAAGTGTAATTAGCATCCTAATTGGAGATTAGGAGGTAAACTCACCGGTTTAACAAGCCGACGAGTTCACGATGATGGCGACGCGAAGGTGAGCAAGACTCGGACCTACGACAACACAAAAGGAGGCTTGGAAGGGCCCGAAAAAGGGCCCACAAAGCTCATAGCTCAAGCTGTGAGTTTGATTTTGCTTTGAGTTGGTCCAAGGGAACCGAGGGGCTAGATCGGGCTGGGCTTGGGCTAGCTGGTCTGGCGGAGGGAGCTTAACATAGTGGACGGGCAACTTGGTCAGGACAGCGGCTGAGCAAAGACTGGCGACGGTGGGCTAGCGTGAGCAGTAGTGGCTGACCTAGGCTCGGGGACGATCGAGCGGAGACAGTGTGAGTAGGTGGGCCAGTGGAACTAGAGCTTGTGTGGGCAAGTTGCAGCTTTGGTGGGTTTGAGCAATGGTAGATGGTTCGGTTTTAGGAAGGTGAGATGCAATAGCAACAATGGAGAAATGAAGAAGGAGAAGAGCTGGAGAAGAAGGTGCTGTAGTAGTGGGAGGTGGTCGAGTAAGCCAAGGGGGAAGTGATGAGAGAACCAATGAGGACAAGGGGCCTCTAAAGTCAAGGAAAAATATCTATAACACTCAAGTGCAGCCTCATAAGTCTTCAGCTATCACCAACAGCCCTTTTTTCCCTCCCAAAACTTCTTAAGTAAGCCCAATTGAGATCCAAATGTTGTAACTCTCATAACCCTATGAATTTCATGAATTTCTCTCACCAAATCAACTCAATTTCACACCAAATAACTTCAATTCAATGGCCAATAATGCTAAGGGGGCAGCCTAGACCAACTTCCACCATTTCCATCACTAACCCATCCAACTTGAAGGCCAAAACTCCACACAAAAATGGTCCTCCGAATTTCTTGAATTTAAATTGTCCAATTTTGAATTTCTACCAAAATTCCTAGCTTGCTGAAAATTCTTCAAAGGATGAGTTGACTTCCCAAAAATAAATCGCAACACATTGGAACTTTCGATCCTTGAAACTGGGTTCAATTTCGTGGTAAATTTTGATCGGACGCAATTTTAGTGTGACCTAACCTATCATGTAGCTTTTAGGAATTTGTAACGCATTTGACTCGTGGTCAATTATTTTCGATTCACATTGTGCATCTCCGACTCATAGGTGGCTCTTGGTTATCGTAAAAATCTCAAAGTTTCAATTACGGGTATCGGATACAAAATTGACAGAAAAATTGATTTAATGCCGTTCAACACGAATTTTACAATCGGGTGGAATCACTCACAATTTAATTACATGCTTCTGTCGAATCAACCTATCTTCGGTTTCTAATCGATTTTAACAGTGCTGTATTAACCCTTGTTAATTAGCACGGCCGAGTAGTCGATTTTTAGTCGAATTCTCAAGTCGGTCGTGTTTACATCCATCAACGGCTTCACATGATAGATTAATTATCTCATGAGTGATCAGCTCAGAGAAAAAGATTATAGGCGCATCGATGAAAAGCCAATTTCCTTTAATTGAAATAGGGTCGAAAATCAGGATGTTACATTTATATTGACCAATGAGAGGATGCCGTCTTTTTATATTTTTATTATTAGGTGTTAACGTCTAAGATTTTACGATTTTATTGTAAGGTGATTGAGATTATTGCTGTATTTTGGCTGGTGATGTGTTTAGCAACAATGTTAGTTGTTTTAGATTATTGTTGCATTTTGGATGGACAACTCAATGGGAATGTTGTTTCAATCTTGAATTTGTAAGGTGGTTATTGAGACTATTTTGTTTTAGATATATCAATGTTGATGTAAAAGACCTTCTAGGGCAATGTGTATGATTTTATGCTATCTCGGATTAAACCATACCAAGACTGATGGTATTTGTTGAAATAAGTCTTATTTTGTATGCTATTACAAGATGATAATCTGCTTAAGTATATTAAAGGATATAAGATGTGTTTGACAAAAGTGAAACCAATAAATTACTTAATCAAAAAGTTGAGGAACTCAAGTTGTCACTTTCAAAAAGTTAAGGAACTTAAGTTGTAACTTTTAAGAAGATGAACAAAAGTGTTCACTTAATGAATCAACTTTTTTTCTTGGAGCACTATTCACAGATGCTCTTAAACTAGCGACCGAAGCACTGTTCCTACGAAATCTTCAGCGGTTGATTCCCGTCATGTTGACCGTTCGTTGAGGCTATTCGTTGGTGACCTAGGGCATCTGGTAGGCCTCTTCTAAACCCCTATAAGCTTGCCTGGTATGTGCTCCTCTTTGAGCTGCGATGGTTGAGTTTGGTTAGGGTTTATCGCCCCTGTTTTCTGCAATTCGTATCTCTGTGTTTCTATGGATCCCGAATCATCTTCGGCCCAAAATGAGGGGATAGGGGCTATTTGAAGCCCTCCCCATCTTAACTATGGCCCCTCCTCTCTTAGTGGTGTCATAAATGAGAATATGGGTTGTGTCGCCCAAGCCCTTGCTGTTTCGAAGGAACCTTTTGTTCATGCTCGTTCCACTCGTGTTCCAGATGGGTTGCGAGGAAGGAGTAGAGGAAGATAAGGATCTAAATGACCTCAGAGAGCAGTTTCGAGGAGCTCAAACTTGCGTAATTGGGCGAGTGTGGCTGTGGCCAAAGTAGCCACCAAAGGATACGACTTGGAGTTTATTCCTCCAGTCAATAACAAGCCGGTAGTTGAAATGACTAATGATGATCTTCAAGATGCCAACTCGAAACTTCAAGAATATCTTGTTAGATACTACTTAGGCAGAAGGATACCTTTTAAAGTTATAGAAGCAACATTCAAAAAGGCTTAGGGGCCAAACTTGGTTGAGATAATGGCCGATGGGAAGGGATTTTTCTTCTTCCATATTTCGGACATGGATTTTCGAAGAAAGGTTTTAGGAGGGCTTATTACTGTTTCAAAAGTACCTCTTGTTCTGGAGCAATGGATCGACCCTGGATTTGAGGAAGGACGCCCATCTTACTGTTCCTGTGTGGGTAAGGCTTAAAAACTTACCTACCATTTTTTGGTCTTCACAGGCTATTAGCAAGGTTACAAGTAAGGTCGGGAAGCCACTTTATGTAGACTTGAGAACTGATCAAATGAAAGCGCTGACTTTTGCTAGAATCTGTGTAGAAATTATAGCAAAGCAGCTTTCATGTGAGTCCATTGAAGTGGTTCACCATGGCGAATCATGTTTGGTCAAAATAGAATATGAATGGAGACCAATGGCTTGTGTAGGTTGTGGCATCTTTGGCCATAAATGTAGTGTTGTTGTTGCTTAGCCCTCTGCTGCAAATGCTCAACAACCTTTGATCGATAGACCTCCTGTTCTTCAAGATGTGTCTTCTTCTCCTATCCCTTCCTCTCGGCCTACAGACTAAGCAAGTTCGTATCTTCAATACGTTTAGTCTTCAGACAGGACGTGAGACAACCCCCTCTTTATTAAGAAGCCTGATGCTGTTCATACAACAAATGCCCCTACTCAACCTTCTAAAGATGGTACTATCTACTCGAACTTAGCTGATACTCTGGCACAGCCTTCAACGGCAGTTCTTGCCGCTAATGCTCAATAGGATGCTAAACCTAGTTAGAAGCAAGTGAAGGGGAAGAAAACCAAGGCCCATGTTGGTAAGGATATAGTATCTTTTAGCTGGCCCCTCCTTTGATGGGGGACTTTCCCTCAAGCTAAAAGGTCCTGCTCCTGAGAAGGTCATCTCTTGCAAGCCTCCTACAAGTTTTAAAAAAATCTTTGAAGATTAGTGTTGACCTAGCCCCCTAGGTTGAGGCGAGTGCTGTTGTGACCCCATTGATGGCTCGTGGTGGCTTAGATGATGACATTGTTGGGCCAGGTGCTTATAATGACTCTGATGATGATGACCTTTCGGTTGGTGACCCTCCTCCGAGTTCCTCCCCGCCACTCCATTCGGCGAAAACTTTGTAGGATAAGCTATTAAAGCTAAAGACTGATCCTCCCCCTTTGGAAGTACCTACTTTGGCTTTTAGTCATCGTAAGTCTTCAAAGAAGAGGTAACTCTATCATCTTTCTCTGTAAATATGTATATAGGCACTTGGAATGTTCGTGGCATCCTTAACCCGGTTAAACGTGCTGAAGTTAGAAAATTTGTTTCTACAAATAATCCATGTGTTATTGGACTCCTGAAGACAAAAGTCCCTTTACCGTTATTTGATTCCATCTCATCCTTGCTTCTAAGGGGATGGCGGTGGGTGGCTAACTATGACTACTCCCCTCGTGGGAGAATATGGGTTGGTTGGAACCCGAAGGATGTTAACTTTGATATATTAGATACTAATGATCATGTTTTGCATAGGCACATTAAATTTATTCTCTCTGGTATTGAATGTTGTATATCCATTGTCTATGGCGAACATATGTTTGTAAAATGTCAGCCCCTTTGGGCGGACCTCCTACATTGGAATAACCTCTTGGAGGACTCATCTTGGATGGTTGCTAAAGACTTTAATGCTATAAAAGATCCATCGGATTGTGTTAGGTGTTCGAACACATGGATTTTGTATTTTGAGTTCAACCTTTATCTTGCTCAAACTAATTTAGAAGCCTTAGATATGTGGGTCTCCGGTTCACTTGGTCCACCTCAACTATTTCTAGTAGGAAGTTAAGGAAGATTGATCGAGTGTTGGTGAATTCCAAGTGGAACTTTGTCTTCTCCTTCTTTGAAGCCTTGTTCCTCAACCCTAGCATCTCTGATCACACGCCCATGGTGGTTAGAGTTCTTCTCCCGGTAATAGGAGAAAACCTTTTAAATTTTTTTATTTCTGGTTTGACCACCCGGACTTCTCCTCCTGGTTCACCAGGCCTGGGAGAGTCTAGTGAGAGGGATTCTATGTTTCGTCTTGTCTCCAAATTGAAGACTTTAAAGGGTTACCTCAAGCGACTTAACAGAGAGACGTTTTTGATATATCTAAGAGAATTGAGGCAGTTAAGGATGCCCTTTGCTGCACCCAAGTTGACCTCTAGCTTGAACCGAATAATGTCTCCCTCTCGGATCTTGAGAAATCTCAGCGTCGTACCTTTGTCGATTTGCGAAAATATGAAGAATCTTTTTATAAACAAAAGTCGAGAGTTCGATGGCTGAAGGAAGGAGATCAAAATATGAAATTCTTTCACCAATCTGTCAACAGAAGACTGGTTAGAAATAGGATTTTGTCGGTAAATGATCACTTTAGTATCTTAATTACTAATCCCGACCAGGGTCCTCAAATTTTTGTTGCATTTTATTTGGATTTGTTTACTCCGAAGATTACTCTCTCCAAACTGTCGCTACAAGCTCTAAAGGAAGTCATATGGCATCCACTTTTAAATGGCCAGGTAAGCACCCTCGCTTGCTTGGTTTCTGATGCTGAAATTCGAGACACTCTTTTCTCCCTTACCCGTGGCAAGGCTTCGGGGCCTGATGGTTTCTTTGTGGAATTCTTCAAGAACAATTGGGGGATTATGGGTCCGTCTGTCCTAGAAGCTGTACAAGACTTCTTTGTTACTGGCCGGCCTCTAAGGGAGGTAAATAATGTCATACTTACTCTCGTGCCTAAAGTACCAAATGCTACTGTTGTTGCTGATTTTAGACCGATTATGTGTTGCAATACAATTTATAAAGTCATTACAAAGATCTTGGTCAATCGTCTTGCCTCGGTTCTGGATGTCTTGATAAGACCATCTCAGAATGTCTTGATAAGACCATCTCAGAATGTGTTTGTGAAGGGTAGGGGTATTAGGGATAACATCTTACTTAGGAGCTTTTTGCTAGTTTTCACCGTGATCCCTACCTTCTGAAATGTGCTATTAAAGTTGATTTTCAGAAGGCTTATGATATAATAGATTGAGACTTTTTAGAACTAACTCTCGATGCTTTTGGGTTCCCTCCTTGGATTATTCAACGAATAATGGTTTGTGTCCGTACACCGAAGTTTTCTATTTCAATTAATGGTGAACTACATGGATTCTTCCCAACTAGCCAAGGTATTCGATAGGGAGATCCAATATCTCCATATCTCTTTACTCTGGTTATGAAAATCTTCTCCAGCATCTTAAGTGGCTACACTTTGTTCAAGGAATTTAAATATTTCTGGAGGTGCAAACCGGTAAAACTTTCTCACCTGTTTTTTGTTGATGATGTCTTCCTCTTTTGCCAGGCTGATTGGACTTCGGCAGTGTGTTTTAAGAGGGCCTTGGATATCTTTTCCTCTTAGAGCAGTTTACTACCAAATAAAAGCAAGAGTGAAGTCTTTTTATCTAGTGGGTCTCCTTCACTTATGAGCCGTATCCTATTGGCTTTTGATTTCCAAGAGAGCAATTTACTAGTGCGTTACCTAGGTGTGCCGATTATTTCCTCCAGGCTGGGGAAAGCAGATTGTATTACACTGATTAACCGTATTATTGCAAAAGTCCAATCTTGGGTGCATCGGTTTCTATCTTTCGCAGGGCGTCTTAGTTAATAAGGTCATTTCTCCACTCCATTCAAGCTTTTTGGGCCAGTGTATTCACCTTACCTTATTCGGTGTTAGAACGGATAGAGCAGATATTGAGGCAATTCTTATGGAAATGCACCTCTCTTACTCGCCCGGGGGGGGGGGGGGGGGCAAAAGTATCGTGGAACGATGTGTGCCTTTCCAAAGTAGAAGGTGGTCTTGGTATCCGCAAACTTCGTGATTGCAACAAAGTAGCAATGTTGAAATATATTTGGATCATATTTATTGATAAGGAGTCTCTTTGGTGCCGTTGGATTCATAGCAATTTTTAAAAATGGGATAATTTTTAGGTTGCTTCTAAACCTTCTGTTGGATCGTGGGGTTGGAAAAAAATTCTTCAGTTAAGGACGCAGTTCCATTCCTCCTTTCATTGGAATGTGGGCAATGGGCTCTCGGTCTCCATGTGGCTCGATCGGTGGCCTTCTGTAGGCCCTCTGAACTTAATCATCCCTCATTCCCTTATAGAAACTTTTGGTTTTTCCAGACTTGTTACTTTGGCAAATCTTCTCTCTCCCACAGGTCAGGTTTTTAGAGCTTTATTGCAAGTTTGATAGTTGGATTTACCAGTCCTCTCCTCTGACCCTGATCGCTTCTGCTGGTGTGGTAACTCTTTAGGCATATTTTCGGTGGGCTTGGCCTGGGAGATCATTCGTATTAAGAAATGTCAAGTTCCTTGGGCTTCTTTCCTTTAGGATAATGCTTTAACCCCTAGATTTCACTTTCACCTTTGGCTTATGACGAAAACTACTTGCCCACTCAGGTGGCCCTTCTTTCTTATGGGAGAATCGATCATGGATTATGTGCTTTTCGTAGTTCTGTCCTGGACTCCATTGATCACTTGTTTTTTTAGTGTCATTTATCAACGATGATTGTGTATTTTTGGGCCACCAGATGTAACCTTCCGTGGTGTAATAAGCCATGGATGGACAACCATAGTTGAGCGATAAGTTCCGTGCAGGTAAGGATTTCTACCATAGCATTGCTCGGTTTTCTTTTGGTGCGATATGCCATCTTATTTGGAAGAATAGGAACAACATTATTTTTCAGGGGGGGGGGGGAACTTTGGTGGTCTCAGCCATCAAGAACCATATCATCAAGGTTGTTAAAGATAAAGCGCTCACTTTCCATAATGTGTTGGACAACGCAAAGAATAGGAGACTCTAGAGATCCTAGGGTTTTGACCCGTCCATCTTCACGGGCTCTTCTTCTCACTAGTGCTGTTTTTTGAGGTGTCGCTGCCTTGTTCTGCACCAACCTTCTCTCGTCTCGTTGCTTTCTCGGCTCGATCTTGGAGGGTTGCTATTGGTCTTCCTTCATGTTGGCTTTTGTTGGCTTTTATTCTTTCTTTTGTTGCTCATCTTCACCGACGACCTTTCACTCATTGAAGGTTCTTTTTTGAGTGGATGTTTTTGGAGCCGATATTTTGTGTAGTTGGTTCTTGCTAATATATTCTTACATTTTACCAAAAAAAACAAAGGTGTTCACTTAAAAAAATTGTTGGCACTTAAACGATCATTCATAAAGTTAATTGAAATTTCAACTATCCTTCAACATATGTAAATAGACAAAATCAACCACAAAATGCAGGACCATCCTTTCTTTTGCTACCGTTGTTGTGAGTTGGTCAAGCCATCTATCCATTGTATAAATCAACAATAAGGCTCAAATTGCATTAAAAAACACAAAGGATAAGTACACTAATGATGCCAAAAGTTTCCGTCGGATCACTTAAGTGCCAAATCGGAGGAAAAACGCTCACTTTGGTGCCACCGGCAAAAGATTCCGGCCAAAATGATTTTTTTTTTTTTTAAAAAAAAAATCGATAAGCCTTTAAATAACGTCGTTTTCGGTCCTCCTTAAGAAAACAACGTCGTTTTGCCGTCCTACGTGGATGGCTTCATGGAAACAACGCCGTTTAGCTCACATGGGGAAAAATTAGGGTTTCCGCCGCTCGGCCACCGTCGTTCGCCCGCCGTTGCTCGGCCACCGTCATTGCTCGGCCACCGTCCCTCAGCCACCATTGTAGTTGCTCGACCAGGTGAGCGAGGAGAGACTGAAATTGTTGTAGGAAAAATCGAAGGCAAGGGCGGAGGAGGAGGAGGTAGAAGATGGGTCGAAGGGGCTGCTGGTGCGCTGCTACTGCTGGTGTGTTGCTAGTGTCGTTGCTAGTGTGCTGCCGGTGCTGTTGCTGGTGCCGTGCCGGTGCCGTTGCTGGTGTGGGTCTTCGAGGAAGAAGAAGACACGAAGACGAGCTTCCCTCTCTCTCAATTTAGGGATTAGGGTTTCAAAGTTGGGGGAAAGATGCCAAACGGCGTCGTTTTGGTGTTTGGATGCTGACTCAACTCTCCAACGAGCCATGTCGGCGTAAAAAATTAATAAAAAAATGCCACGTCGAATTTCCAACCAATTTCGTCGGAGTTGGCACCAAAGTGAGCGTTTTTCAAATTTTTTGGCACTTAAGTGATCCGATGGAAACTTTTGGCACCAAAGTGAGTGTCGTACACAACTTATGGCACTATTAGTGTACTTATCCCAAAAACACAACGTTCACCAAAATCCACCAAGGCCATTCAACCATCCAGTCAACAAAAAACCAGTAACCCAGCCACATACATCATAGAAAAAATAAAGTCATAGCACCAAATACAGCAATGCATTTCATTTTCAACTATCGTAGACTCAATAACTTCTTCTTGTTATTGAGATTACATATGACCATAAACCAGACCAAACCCGACAACACCAAGACAAACATTACTCGATAAATATCTCTTTGAATTTTCATCATTGAAATTTCTTTTTCAAATGATTCGCCAAAGGTTTCGGACCATTTTATTTCCACTTGCATAGAGTCAGCATCATCCAACTCATCTTTCATTGCTAGCGCAAATCCATGTTGTCATTGAAAGAGCTCCAAGGTCACCTTTGTTACTTGATTCGAAAATATCACGTCCACCCACTTGAACTATATCCATAATTGAAGTGTTCTCTATACCAGCGCATTCATGGAACCTTTGCTCGGGATTTTCTCTCATCCAAGAAATTCTTGTTGGACTTCACAGTCCACAAAAACATAAATACTAACTTTCATCTAACCAAAGGCTTCACTCAAATGATCACTTGATCTTAGTACCTCCAAGTCCTTGTGAACCACTCCTCTTGTCAAGTTCCTCATCCTTGTTAACATCATTCAATGAACTTATACCTCCAAGTCCTTTTGAACCACTCCTCTTGTCAAGTTCCTCATCCTTTTTAAAATCATTCATGAACTTTACTAAGACCAATGATATTATCATAGTCGTCCTAAAATTATCACCACTTCATCACAATGAACATTTGCATGTATCAAATAGTTATTAAACCAATAATAGTTTTGGAATCATATCATAGGGAGTTTTCCCAACATCTTGTTCAATATTCCATTTACATATTGGCCTAGCATCATAGACCAAGAGAAAATGTACACAAGTAAATGTACACATTAATAGTTTTTAATTATTTTGGCATATTCAAATATCATAGGATTTTGTAAAAACATTGTAAATTTAGATTTTTTTTTTAAATTACAACGACTTATAGAGAGTTAGGAAATTCTATCATAACCAAGAGGAAAGTGTCATGGGCTGATCAATTGGGATCGTGACCACGTGGTGACTTGGGCTATTTTGGATCACCCAAGCCAAGCCTTGCTCGATCGAACGCTCACTTGCTCACACACTCGGATCCTAGAGAGAGAAAGTTTCTAGAGAGAGGGACTCTGGAGAAAAAGGAGCTTTGTATTGCTGAAATAGTTGGATGAATACAAATGAGGGGGAGGGCGCCCCTTCTTATACTCGAGGTCCTCATATTACATCCATTGATTTAGAATTTAACCAGCGGACGAGATCGCACTGCCTCAACTCCCGACACTTAATGGCAACCACTAGCTACCAACATTAATGAAAAGAGACTTCTAGAATCAGGCGTAATGACGGTGGTGTCCGCCCTTGGAAATCTCAGGGAGAAGTCTTGATGGGAATCCGAGCAAACACAGGAGTTCCTCCACAGATGAGTCACGGCCATCCCTTAGGAACCTCTTGGGTTGGCCTTCTTTCGGGCCGTGACATTCTCCCCCACTCAATTGAGCGATATCCTCATTGCTCACAGCTTGATGAGCGACTTTCTTAGCACAAGCATGGGCTTTGGCACGAGCTCTATTCCTTCGATTTTGCTTGGTGCGGACGCTCACATACAATAGGCCACACCCTTCAATGATTAGCTCGGATGTGGCACATGGCTCCATCTTCGGCTTGGACGGAGCATGCGACGCATTCTCAACCTCGGGGAAGAGTGCTTGAATTGGCATGGTGTGCGTTGGAGTAGGATCCAACTCTACCTTCGACTTCACCTCGGCTAGCTTGTTTATGCACTTGACGACTTTCAAGCACTTGTCAAGGCGTCGGATCGTGGCGATGGTCTTGGTGTCGACCATTCCTTTGATCATGGGGATCATCGACGGGCATTTTGGGTCAAGGATTATGATGCACTTGGTCCTCATGTCGATCATGGCTCTCACGCTATTGAAGAATTGCATACCAAGAATGAGATCATAATCATCAAGAGGGACTACCTCAAATGACATCTTGCCCTTCCATCCACCAATTTGGATGTCCACGTTGGGAGTTGATCCCATGCCCTTGAGGCCTTCCGAGTTGATGGGCTTGAAGGAATTCTCAGTTGGCTCCACGCGCAGCTTTAGGGCTCTCGCCACTTCGGTCGACATGAACATGTTCGACGCACCCGTGTTAACCAAGGCGAAAAGCATTCGGCCGCACACGTCAACCTCCACGAAGAACATGTCCGAGTGCGACGCAACTTCTTTTTCTTTTGTTGGCGACCGAGCTTGGATGGAGTTGATCAACTTCACGCCTCCAAGTCGAACTTGTCGCCTCTCTTCTTTTGGCTCCTCCTCTTCGATGGCAAGGAGGGTGTTGATTTAACCCTTCTTCGGGCACTTTTGGGTCCAATGTGGACCTTGGCAAATGAAGGAGAAGGCAGGGGTTGATCGAACTTACTCGTGTAATCCGTCAATGGTCGACCCCTTTGGAAGGACGGCTTGGAAGTTCCTTCTTCCCATGTTTTGGCTTGGCCGCTTTGCTCATGCAGGCCTTGGGGAGTACTCCTTCCAGCTTCATCCTCGGATTGATCCGACCTCCAATCTCTTGGTCTACTCCTTGGTTTGGCTTTGGTGAGGTTGACGAGCGACTTGGCCACGCTTAGCACTCTCGCGAGACTACTCATGTCCCATCTCTTGAGCTCGAGAAGTGCCCACAGCTTCAATCCATCCATTAACGCTCCGAGAGCCTCTTCTTCGCTTAGGTTGCGAATTTGGAGTTTGAGCTTCGTGAACTCCTTCACGTACTCTCGGATCGCACTCTTTGCTTGAGGGGATGGAGCTTGCTACGGGCTTCTTGTTGAGCAAACTCAAGGAAGATATAATCGCGGAACTCTCTCAAGAAGTTGTCCCATGTGCTCACGGGATCAGCGCTGCGTCTAATCTCATCGCACCTATTGCGCCACCAAAACATTGCCGTATTAGTAAGGAACATCGAAGCAGTTCGTACCTTGATCGACTCGTCATGTATCTTGACGGCACCAAAGTATTGCTCCATGCTCTAGATGAAGTTGTCCACCTCCTTGGCGGATCGGTCACCTTTGAACTTTTTTGGCTTCGGCACCTCAAGTTTGGGCACCGCTTGAGTAAGCATCGCACCATTCGTGATGCTTAACTTGCATAGGGCGAGCTCGGTCTTAAGCTCTTGGATCTCCACCTTCATGGCTTTGACCTCATCCCTACGCGGGCTTTCCTCCTCGATCACTTGGACGCGCTCCTTCAACACATTGATCGATATTTCCAGGGCTTCGTCCTTGTCGTGCAATGGGGCTGTAGCTTCGTTGAGGCCGGTCGTGAAGTCTTCACGGAGTTTGGACTCAACCTTCATGATCCGATCTCGCACATTGTCATGACCTTCCATGAGCTCGAGCATGACACTCTAGACCTTCCCGATCTTCTCATCGAACGTAGCTACGGCATCCATCGAGACATCTCTTTTCTTTTGTCGGCCGCGGGTCTCCTTGACTTGCACGGCCTCTCTATCCATGACAGCTTCTTGGCTCGACATTCCTTCAAATAATTGATGCTCCTCAATCTCTCGAAACGGAACTCTCATTTGCTCTAATGTCACGGGCCGAGAGATTCCTTAGCCTCGGAATGACCCGTGCGACGCCTAGCAAGCGGAACTCGCTAGGCCAGCCTTCCTTCTGTAACTATTCCACGAACAATATGGTGAATGCTTCTTCGTACGAGATCCCACCACGCCTAGCTTCACTCTGGCGTCTAATCCATCGAGTGAGACAGCAATTCTCTTTAGGCACAACAACTGGTTTCGGCTTACCATGGCCTCGTCAGTAGAGTGGCATCAGCTCTCGACCAGTTTGTGCATGAGAGGACTATTCCACCTTTAGAGCTCTTAAGTGATATAATCCTTCTATCTTAGAACTCTTAGCACCAATTGTCCTAATGCCACTCCCACGAACCAATTGTGTTCGTCCCCTCTGCCTCCTCACTTTTCACCCGATAACCCCAAGCACCACTCACAAGGTCACGAGTATGGGAGGATTCACGGACCGTGACATTCTTCCCCACTCAATTCGCAACGCCCTTGTTGTGATTTGCTCTGTCGCTTCCTTACGTTCCTTAACCATTGATGTGCCACTTTTGGGATTTCACATCGAATGGTCACACTCACCCAACAAAACGGGTTTTGCTCCATTGGTAGCCTCTTTTGATCTCAATCGCTCGGCCTTTCTCGGTCACCTGTATTTTTCTTTGGCAAGTGTGGCATTTTTCGCCAACCACATCTTTTGGCAGCACCATTTTTGCCTACTCAGCTTCTTTGACCCCAGCAGACCAAATGGAGGTTCTTTCCTTGTTGAAAACACGACAATAGACCTCTTCTTCATATTCATCGATTGATCTAGGAACGTTATCCACATTCAGCAAGGGTTCAGTTCTTCTCGAACTCCCTATTGGCTCAGTGAGGAACCGACTCGCCCTAGTACCATTGCCATCCTAGAAGCAGAGAGCCCAACTTCATTTGAGCATCTTTTGCCCCGGCCATTCGCTTTCCGCTCGCTAGGACCGAACCGGACATTTATCAGTTTGACGCACTAGAGCGAGAAGTTCAATTCTTCGACTTGCTCACTTACTATAGGGATTCTTGCTCTGATACCACTTGTCATGGGCCGAGAGATTCCTTGGCCTCGGAACAACCCATGCGGCGCCTAGCGAGCGGAACTCCCCAGGCCAACCTTCTTTCTGTAGCTATTCCACGAACAATACGATGAATGCTTCTTCGTACGAGATCCCACCACGCCCAGCTTCGCTCGAGCGTCTAGTCCATCGAGTGAGACAGCAGTTCTCTTTAAGCACAATAACTGGTTTCGGCCTGCCATGGCCTCTTCAGGAGAGCGACATTAGCTCCCGACCAGTTTGTGTACGGGAGGCCTACCCCGTGTTTAGAGCTCCTGAGTGATATAATCCTTCTATCCTAGAATTCCTAGCACCAACTGTCCTAACGCCACTCCCACGTACCAATTGTGTTGATCCCCTCTGCCTCCTCACTCTTCACCCGATAACCCCAAGCACCACTCACAAGGTCACAAGTATGGGAGGATTCACATACCATGACAAAAGCATCTTAATTTTGGAATAAATTTATGACAGCTTATGGATGTTTACTAGTTGTAATCAATATCACAACTTCGTAAATTTTGACCCCTTTTTATTAGTTGCAACTATCCGTCGTAACCAAGAGCAAAGCATCATAAATTTGAGTTATTTCAACACTACAAAATTTACAAATGTTTATGACGATGTTTAGTAGTCGTAACCAAGAACATAATGTCATAAATTTCATTTTTTTCTCTAATACAATAGCTTAAAATGTTTATGAGATTACATCGTAACCTTGAACACAACGCAACACAACATCCTAAATTCAAAAAGTTCTTTTTTGGCAACTGTGATTTATAAAAGTTAGCGAAGGTCTACAATGATTAAGAACAAAACATTGTAAATTTGGACATTTTTCAGTTGCACTGATTAAGAAAGAGTATGATGTTTGTCATAATCAAGAGCAAAATATCTCAAATTTGGGTAAATTTAAATTACGACCACTTAGCAATTGATTTTTTTACAAAAAAAAATTATGACAATTTATGGAGAGTTACAAAGAGCAAAGCATCATAAATCTAGATTTGTTTTTGTCAAAAATATGACAGTTTATAAATGTTTACGCCGTCATGTTGTAACCAAGAACCAAACATCATAAATTAGGATTTTTTTTTTTAATTCCAACTACTTACAAAAGTTTACAACAGTTTGTAATGACTAAGAATAGAACGTCATAAATTTTGAATTTTTTGTAATTATGATAATTTACATAGAGGGTGCATGACAACTCAAAATTTATGTTCCAGAAATAGTTTTTTTACGTTCAGGCACTGCTTTTTAGAAGAGAAATCCGTTTGATAAACCTATTCGTTTTTCTATTTCGGAATGGATTTTATTCCGAAATAGGTTTGAAAGAGAAATCGAAGCTAATTTCGGTAAGTTAAAATTTTCTACTTATGATTTCCGAAAAAGAAATCATAAATAATTTCTCTTATTAAGCCCTAATTTCGGTAAGTCCTCCCTCATCTCCTCTACGTCTCTGCCTCCTCCTCCTCCTCTGCCTCTCCTCATTTTATTAAAAATAAGAATAAATAAAAATAAATATATTCATTTTATTTATCATTTTATTTTTAGTTTATTAAAATTAAATTTATTAAATTTATTAAAAATAATTTATTTATGATAAATAAATATAAATTTAATAAATTTATTTTTATTTGCCTTGAGTGTTTTGCCAAATAATTTTTTTATTTTTTATTTTTATTCATTTTAAAATAAATTTATTCGTAAAATAAAATAAAATAGAATAAATCAAATAAATTTATTTTAAGGATATTTTTATTTTAAAATTATATTATATGTTTTATGATTTATTTTATTTTATTCATTATTTTTTTTGTTAATAAATCATTTTTATTTTTTTTATATTAAAGGTCGTCGGTTGTCGATGGCCGCCATCCAAAATGAAGAAATTTTGTGTCGTTATCAAACTAATTTCTATTTTTAGAGTAGAAATTTTCATGTCGTTATCAAACTGTTATTTTTGTTTAAACTCTTCTAAATAAAAATAAAAAAATTTATTTCTGTTTAAACTATTTTAACATAATGTTGGTTACATAAATACATAGTGTTACGATGTTGCATTGTCACTAAGTGCAAAGCATCATAAGTTTGCAAACTTTTATGACTGTTTGTCATAAAGAGAAGAATTTGTCATTAATTGAGAACTTGTTTACAAAGGATTATGACTTCATAAGAAGAGCAAAAATTTCATATGTTTGTTGGCTGTAATAAGGATAAAACTTCATAATCTAGTATTTGTTTTAAACTGCAACGCTCTGCGAAGGTAACCATGGACAAAATATTGCAAACTTTTAATTACGACAATTTAAAAAAAAAAAATTGACATTTGCATTGCGAGCAAGAACTTACCATCATAAATTTAAATCATTTCAAACTACGAAGGCTTATAAAGATTTGCAACAATCCTTGTAACTAACAATATAACCTCATAAAACTTTTTAAAATTTGATTTTTATTGTGCCATGACATCAATATTCTAGGGGGTGGTGCCCATTTGATAGTGCTCAAATTATTATAAATTTCACTTTTAAGCGTGTCCGACATCCATTTTCTAGTGGATTGGCCATCTAACCTTGTGTGAAAACTACAATCGGCTCATTCGACAGTTAAGGCCCTTCCATCTCAATCTAGAGGCCAAGCATGTGTGAGGTTACAGTATAACATTAGAACCTTAGAAGTCTCTAGCTAAGCATTGGTGGATTTACCTGGTGTACGTTACAACAAATGCATTTAAATATGTGGAGCTTGTTTTGATGGATTACATAAAAGAATTACATTTAATGAAAAATGTAAATCCATTGAGAAATCAAACTTACGTATGTCAGATAAAGTGGTTGTTGCTATCTATTTTAATAACGAATCATAGATTTAAATTTAATTGAATAGCTAAATAAAATATATAGATTTTTCTCTTTGTCTAAGGTGGATCAATCGTCTATATAGATAATACGTATTCCAATTAACCGAACTTCAGTTACAAAGCAACGATATCCACGGAAGATTTGTACTATTTGGATATCCTCAACCAAGAGGCTGCTAACGTGTACCGTCCAAGCTATTATTTCAAGCTTGCAGCAGTACCGTCCAAACGCGCTCCGGTTTTTGGACCGGCCCGTTCCAACCCTTTGAATGGATCAGACTATAAAGACTTGCCAGTACAGATGGCTTTCTAAGTGGAATTTTCGTGACTTCGGATGTGGAACGAGTCGCGATATTCGCTCCTTGAAAGATGAGAAAAGTTGAAAGTGGAACGACGCAATATAGAAAACGCGGCTTGGGGGTGGTCCCTCGGGGGAGAGCATTATTGCATGGGACCCAGCGGTCGTTCCACTGACCTGACCTTTCTAGGCAATTAAACCTTTCACGAAAAGCGCACCGGCCAGGGTACAAATCCCGTCCGCTGATTTTCTTGTGATGGGCGAGGGCTCTCCACTTGCAGATATCTTAGCGACGCCTTTGGTCTTCCACTAATCACGTGACTAGTGCTGGCCTTTTCTTCCGCGCTCCTTCCTAATTCCCCACAGTCAAAACTGGTTCATCTCCGATACCCCGCTCTTCTTGTGAACTTCTTTTCATCGATCCAACTGCGACCTTCTCTGTCGTCGAGCAGCGAGATGAATAACATGAAACCACCACTTCTACTATTCATCTTCATCTCGGTCTCGCTCGAAGCACTCCCGATCTCAGTCACTGGCAACAACGTTGACGCTTACCGGCCGACCGATGATATTGCCGTCGACTGCGGCTCCTCCACCAGCTCCACTGTGGGGAACCGGAATTGGATTGGAGACGCCGCCGACCGTTCGGACTACTCTCCAATTGAGAAAACTCACTCCTCTGTCACTGCAAAGGCAAGCAGTTCATCTCCCAGCGTCCCTGACGTAGCCCCATACCTCACGGCTCGCCTCTCCCGCTCCGAGTTCGCCTACACCTTCCACGTCACCGCAGGGCCCAAATTCGTTCGCCTGCACTTCGTCCCTTCGGATTACCCCAACTTCCGCCGTGCCGATTCCTTCTTCTCAGTCGAGGCCGCTGGCTACACCCTGCTCCAAAACTTCAGCGCTTCACTGTTCTCCGATAATACCAGCTCCCCGAGCTTCCATAAAGAGTTTTGCTTAAGTGTCGGAGAGGACCAGAAATTGGACATAACGTTCACTCCCACTCCTGGTAATTCAGACGCGTACGCTTTCGTGAATGGAATCGAAGTCGTTTCCATGCCCGAACGTCTCTACTACAACACCGTCGTCGACTCAACCGAGGAAATCAAGTTGGCAGGTCAGCTGGCGCCATTCACCTTCGGTACCACTGATGCTCTCGAAGCGGTGAAGCGCTTGAACGTGGGAGGACAGTTTGTCAGTCCAGCTGAAGACACAGGAATGGACAGGTCCTGGGAAGCAGATGACGAGTACGTGACTTCCTCGGGCTTCGGAGTTTTGCCGGTTAACACAACTATCCCACTCAATTACAGTGAGCAAGTACCAAATTACACGGCTCCAGATAGCGTATACAAAACTGCAAGGACCATGGGAAGGGACAAAAGAATCAATCTGAGCTACAACCTCACGTGGTCCGTCGAGGTGGACACGAACTTCTCCTACTTGGTCCGGTTACACTTTTGCGAATTCCAGATAGAGATAAATAAACCCACAGATAGGATGTTCAGGATTTTCATAAATTCACAACTGGTCGAGGATCATGCGGATGTCATTGAATGGAGCGGGAAGGGCGTGCCCGTCTATAGAGATTTTGCAGTAGCCTTGTATGACAGCCAAAAGAAAAGAACCAACCTCTCCGTCGCGTTGGGCGCGCTTCCAGATGGTACTACTCTTTACTCTGATGCCATCTTGAATGGCCTCGAGATATTCAAGATCAACGATCCAGTTGAGAAGAATCTCGCAGGGCTGAACCCGGATCCGGTCCCGAATAAAAGGCCGCCACCGCCAGGGCCTCCACCGTCAAGCAAAACACCGTCCAGCCTCAGCAAAGCAGCAAAGATTGCCATCGTTGCGGGTGGAACTTCGGGCTTCACCGCGTTATCTCTCCTGGCTTTCTTCTTGTACCGGCGACGAAACAGAGCGAAGGATTCGACCTCGAGCGACGGCACCTCAGGGTGGGGCCCATTCTCCTACGCGACGACCAAGTCAACGAAGACCCAGGGGTCGTCCCTGCCGTCGGATCTGTGCCGCCACTTCTCGCTAACGGAGATAAGAGCGGCCACGAACAACTTCGACGAGGTGTTAATTATCGGCGTAGGCGGGTTCGGTAACGTGTACAAGGGCTATGTCGATGGGGGCGCCACCCAAGTGGCGATCAAGCGGCTGAACGCGGGGTCGCAGCAGGGCCACCACGAGTTCATGACCGAGATTGAGATGCTCTCGCAGCTCCGGCACCTCCACCTGGTCTCCCTGATCGGGTTCTGCAACGACGCGGGAGAGATGATCCTGGTGTACGACTACATGGCGCACGGGACTGTCCGTGACCATCTCTACAACACCGACAATCCCCCCCTTCCCTGGAAGCAGCGGCTCCAGATCTGCACGGGAGCCGCGCGTGGGCTGCACTACCTCCACACTGGTGCCAAGCAGACCATCATACACCGCGACATGAAGACCACCAACATCCTGCTCGACGAGAAGTGGGTTGCCAAGGTGTCCGACTTCGGGCTCTCGAAGGTCGGGCCGACGTCGGTGTCCAAGGCCCACGTCAGCACCGTCGTGAAGGGCACCTTCGGGTACCTGGACCCGGAGTACTACAGGCGCCAGCAGCTGACTGACAAGTCCGATGTGTATTCCTTTGGAGTGGTGCTATTCGAGGTGCTGTGTGCAAGGCCTGCGGTGAACCGGACGGCTCAGAAGAAGCAGATCAGCCTGGCCGCCTGGGCCCAGAGCTGCTGTAAGAGCGGGAGCATCGACAAGATCGTGGACCCACACCTGAAGGAGGCGATCGCCCCCGAGTGCCTCAATAAGTTCTGCGAGATCGCCATGAGCTGCTTGCAGGAAGAGGGAACCAAGCGGCCATCCATGAACGACGTTGTGTGGGGCCTCGAGTTCGCGCTGCAGCTACAGGTGAGCTCGGAGCAGGGGGTGATAGACCATGTGGTTGCGTCCGTGTACGATGGCGATGACAGCGACGAGGACGCGGCTCCAATTGGAGGCAACCTGATGGTCCGCAGTGATGAGGTGTTCAGCACTAGCAACAGTGGTGGTGGGAAGAGCGGTGGGGCAGCTGCGACGACGACCAGTAGCGATGGCGTTTATGATGAGAGTACGACTAGTTACGATTCGGATAAGTTGCTTTCTGGGGCTGTCTTCTCTGAGATTCTGAATCCCAAAGCTCGTTGAGAGAAGGGCATTCAGGTTCATCTGTTCCTGCATATTTCTCGAATTTGGAAATGGCATGGTTTTGCTATAAAATATCGAGCATGAAATAGTGCTTATTCTTTTTCTGCTTTGGGACAATAATTGTAACTTGCGAAATGCTTCCGCACGCATAAGTTTTGTGTATTTTCCTATGAAAAAAAAAAAAATTTGTCTATGTTAGATAGTCTCATAGTTTATGCTGATAATTGAGGAATATCAAAGTGATTCCCAGAGTAGAAGTCCTGTAATCTGGCTTTAGGCTTGCAGCAAGAATAGTCTACCTACGAGTGTTCGCTATTCTAGGAGAATTGCCTAGAATAGCCGACTTATTGCTCCCCGAATAATCATTGAACAGACGGAAACGACAGCGTATCGACTGAGGGATCTTCCCACTTCATGAAAGCCCTGTCCTAGTCTTGATTTTTTTCATCGCCAAATTAAGCATGTCTTAATTAAGAATCGGAAAAAGAGTTGGTTGTTGCAACTAGGCAAGATGAAGACAAGAAGATGAAGCAGAAGCGAAGGTGAGTTAGTGAGTTAATTAGTACTCTACTACAAACGCTAACCCCACAACCAAATACTTTATTTCTATCTCTTCTTCTCCCGTATTAAGACATGGTTTCTCAATCTTCTTGTCTGATCAAGCTTCCAAGAGAGACTCGAGGATTAGGGTTTCATTTTCAAGTCAATTTGAGGGAGCAAAGGGGCCATACGACATTATTTTAGCCCCTTTTTGCCACATAAATCAAAGATTGTCCACATCAAGTTTCTTTAAAAAAAAAAAAAAACCATGTCAAACTCGAAAATTAATTCAAAAGACCACGTAGGGTGAATTGCCCAAATAAACACTTAAATGATCAACTTTTCTTTAATGTGACATTCAAGTGATTGCTCGAAAAGTTTTAGTACTAAATTAAGCATCGCCAAAAAAATGGTGGCACTTCCAATATCATTTTCCCAAGTAACTTGTAATACATGTTGTAAGTGCTCTAAAGAGGCATAATTCATGCGAATTGATCATCGTTGGATATGTAAATTGCATGTGTGAAACCATTTTGGTGCTACTATAACTTGTGCACCTTATTATGCGGTTTTGTTTTGTTATTTTCATATAGACTCATGTAAACTGATTTAGGTTTAAGTGTCTTCATGAAAAACATTTGCAACAATGCATTCCACATGTGTGATTTTTCTTAAGATTTTTACACACCATTAGATCGTCGAAATTAAGCATGCTCTGTGATGGTTAAGATTGAATTAGGGGCTTATCATGAGCCTATCCACATCCATTCGTTTGGGTCTCTTAACAACCAAATCATGCTATGGCGTCTTCTCAACGTTTGAAGCACGTGTTACAAGCTTTGCATCCATGCATGGTACGTCGTATTTGAACTTCATTTGATATGTGAACATCATATATCAATTTAGCCAATTGCAATCGAAATTTGTTAAGCACGTCATTTCTAGTTCTAAGTCATTTTGCAATGCTTTTCATGCAATGTTTATGACTGTTCTGTATGTGGCTGATTTGCATGTCTTCACGATTCTTATTTTTTGACCATTAAATTGACCTCAATCAGTCTCGAATCCTCTTAGGAAGTCTTAGGATTCGTCTAGATCTTTCCAATGCCATTGATTTCATGCGATTTGCTTATCGTTTGGCCCCTTTTCCATTTTTGTCAATTTACGTAAGAAATCTGACTTAGCTAAAATTCGGAACCTCTGTTTTATCCCCATTAAGTCTGATTTTTATTATTTTCGTGTGATTTTTTCGTTAGAGATTCTTGGGTTGGACGCTTAACGAACTTTGTTCATCACTCTTTTCTCTACTTTTTGGTGAAATTTCGCATTTTTTAGACTTTGTTTACTAGGTCTAATCTCTCTTGACATGACGTGATACTTTGCTGTTTTGTTGAATTTCTGATGAAATGTTGAACTTCATTGAATTTTTATAAATACTTATGTAGCTCGTTTTAAAAAACTTTCTTCATGAATTTTGTTTCCCACAATGTCATGCATGTTGTCTAATTTTCTTAGAACAAATTATTAATGGGTCCATGGTCGATTGCGTCAATTTTTTTTTGCCCTGTTCTGTGATATGTTGTCACAATTTTCTGCTATGTTTTTCTTTTAAACATTTTTTAGGTTAATCTTCATGTTGAATTTGCTTCACATGTCTCCATGGACTTTGTTCCTCACATTCTGAACTTCACACATAAATATTTGCAGAAAATAAAATACATTTTAATGTGATTTTTCAGACCCTTTGAACATCTTGAACGTGCCTGAATTTTTCCGTTCTTGTTGATTTGAACCCGCTTTTAGTTCAAATGTACTAAATGAATAATTGACCCAATATTGGATTACTGAAATTAATTAATTGTTTGGGAAATAAGGCTCAAGCGCCTACCTACATGTTTATTTCCCGTTATGCATGTGTTTTTATCTATGTATGTATAGGTGCGATGCCTGATTTCGTGGGATGACCTTAGGATTCATTTAGAACATGATTTAGGGGTTTATAAGCATTGGTTGCCATGCAAGAACACAAGTGGTGACCGATGGTTGTAGAGCATGAAAAATGAATTGGGATAGGTATCTAGAGGGATTGACACATGAATTTTAAAGGCCAACCCCGACGCCTAATGTATTCATTTTTTGCATATCATTTCAATGGTCTGATTGTTTTTTATAGTCTTATACTTGTGATCGTTTTTTCCGTGAATGATTGTTTATTTCCTATTGTATGTACCTAGTTCTAGTTTTAGATTAGAATTAGATTAAGTCTTTGGAGATGGAGATCCCTCAAGACTTGAAGACAACACAAGGTTGATGTCCTATCCAACTGTATCCTTTGTATCATTTGTCCCCCATATATGTTTTGGGTTATTTCATGTTGTATAAACACCCGACAAGGTGCAGGTTTTTATTTTTTTTTTATTCATCATTTAGGGTTGTACGTTAGATTTACCATTTTCCCTAATTGTTCACTTGGTTGTTTACTTCCTACCTTGTTTTTAATTTTCAATAGTGTGTTTTCTTTTCTCTTTCTTAGAAATAGAATTTAATGAAAATAACCATCCATGCATGATCACTTAGTTAGTGTTATTGACCTGAAAACGTAAAAAAGAAATGTATCGACACCTTAGGAAATGAGACATATTATTAGGTATTGAAAGGCCGCTAATAGAAATATTAACATTACCCAAGTCCCTGAATTTAGAATCTCTAGTTGTGTAGAAATCGAGGGACCACTCTTGACCTTCAATTGAGTTTTTGAGGCGTTCCCCAAAAACAAAGTTAGCGGCGATTCTCGTCTTTATTAGATTGATCTAAACAACTAAATAATAAAATTAGAATGCGAGTCCCATTGGCTACTTTTTTGGTGATAGGGAAAGGGCTCCACTAATTGCTTATATTTTAGCGATGACTTTACTCTTTCACTCAATTCGAGAAAAATATCACTCCGGTCATATATTTGTTGCAACGATTTCAATGTAATTTTAAAATTTTTAATTTTACCAATATAATCGCAAACATTTTCGTAAAATTTTAGTATAATCTTTCTAACCAACTTTTGCCTAAAAATAGTAATTCAGTCATCGCCGGCCATCTTATGTGACACGATGAGAGAGTTTACGTAGATAAATTTATTCAAAACAACTTCATTTTGAGTAATTTTATAGATTTGTTGATTTTATGCATTCTAATTTACTTTTTTCTTTCTTTCTTTCCTTTTCCGTGCTACTCTTCATGTTCTTCTTTGGGTGTGGGTCGAATATTTTCTATTCTTCATCTTTGTTTTCAGTAAAAACAGAGGATTGACTTGACAATACTAGTAATAAACAATCATTGATGTGGTAATGGCTGGCTTTTGACTTAGTCAACATTGACTAGTAAAGCAAAAAAAAAGAAAAGTGGACTCTCTTTATTAAGAAAAGGAGTACACGTTAAAAAGAGGGAAATAAAGAAAAAAACAGAAAAGGACAGGAACAAAGGGAGAAAAGGAGAGGAAAAGGAAAATGAGTACAAGCCATGGGTGCCTCGCTAAGCCAGAATAAGGATTTAAGCTCTTGTTCATCTAATGGGAGAAGTTTTCGAACTCAAGCCCTAATTTTGGATCCTTGTGAATTTTAAGCTAGTGGGTTAAATCTATGAGTTGTTAAACTGAGAAATTATGGGGTATTGGTAATTTAGCGTGTTGTAAAACTATAGAATTTTACATAACTTGATTCAAGGTTGCATTTTGTCCAAAACAATTTTTCGAAGTTATGTGCACGTGCTAGAGCATTAGCAAGTTTCCTAGTTTAGGGATGGTTATAGCCCATCTTCGGCTATCTTTAGAGTCAGCAAAGTTTAGGGTATTTAAGTATCTCGAAAGGGCTTTCGTTTGATTGAAGATTTGCTAAAATCAAAGTTTGATGGAGAGAGTTGTGGTGTAAAAAAATCCGACATGTAAGCTAAGCATAGCAAACAGCAGTGGACGTCTACTACAGCAAGCCTTTCATTGTTGTGTAGGAGCTGATTGGTCGACGAATAAGCATAGTTTAGAGTTGTTAGTTAAAGTGTTTTACTTTATTATAACATCAATTCTCGTTTAATTGATAAAATTACGAAATCATTTACTCAAATAGCTACACTATTTGGCTTTGAGCATTCCTAAGTGAGTAGCGTCGATCTCTTTTGTGGTTTTACAAAACCCATGTCTTGAAGTAATAGTAATTAGATATTATATATATAAGCGC
Organism: Eucalyptus paniculata subsp. matutina; assembly: GCA_017140255.1. NCBI lineage: Eukaryota > Viridiplantae > Streptophyta > Magnoliopsida > Myrtales > Myrtaceae > Eucalyptus > Eucalyptus paniculata. Next base: position 19,186,922 of record CM029444.1, on the reverse strand, counting down.
ATATTTGTTGCATAAAGCTAGATCAAGTATTTATTACTTTTTAGTTATTAGAGATGGTTTGATTAACTTTTCTTGAAAGTTTATGTATTATTTTGTAAATACACTTTATTAGATAATTTTTGAAAAGATTAGAGAAATACTTTACCAAAAGTGATTTTGATTGATGAATTGAGTTGCAAAAGATTAAATGTTTTGGTTGTGATATAGAGTTTGAATTGGTTTTGTGGATTTTGGATGATGATGTTGTGAGTTTGTGTTGATGCTCAATGTCTCTATGGGCCCATTTGAGGGATTTGTGAACATGCATACTACTAGTTTTATAATATTTTTGTGGATCAGTTATTAGCAATATAGGTAGAAACCTAGTCAATGGTAGGGGAACCATAAAGTTCGATTTTTTTCAATTCGGTTTGGATAATATTAAAAACCAAAATTTTTTTAACTTGTTCGGTTAACTGAACCAAACCAACCAATAAAATCTAAAAAAATTTCCTTTTATTTATTTTTTCTCTTTTTCTTTCTTTTTCTTCTTCTTCATTAGCCGTCAATCACCAACCATGGTGGCGGTCGCGATGGCAGCCAGTGTCCGGCTAGAGGGGAGCTAGAGCCTCGCCATAGGCCGGCAAAGCTCGAGCTCGCCTAATGCCGGCAAGCTCAAGCCCCACTAAATCCGGCAACTTGGGCGGGGCTTGAGCCTCTCTGGAGGTCACCAGAGGTCAATTTACTTAAAAGATATTTGTATTACTCATTGGCCTGTAGGTGCTTTTCGTTTGCCCTACTTCTTTTTAAGGTTCTTCTAGAAGCCACAAAAAGGACAAGAGTGTCTACTTTTTCAAGAGGACATTTCGATAGTGGGATTTTTTTATATGAGCCGTTTATGTCTGAATTGAACTCATGAGTTTAGTTGTTGGTTGGAAATGTGGGTTGGATGTATGACAAATATTATAAGTTGAGATCGACATTTTAGATCTTAATTGTGGGAAGCAAAGAATTTTCCTTCCATTGTGCCCTTGCCGCTGCTTCAGTTTTCACTTGAGGCCTCGTTTTATCTCTGCGCCACTCCCACTGCTTGAATTGTTACATGGAGTGGCTGCCAAAGCGTGGCAAAATCGGGTGGGAATTCGTTTGATTCCGATGAGTCTTCGCCGTTTGCTTTGGTTTCTTGCACCTCCATGCACATTGGCGCCGACCGCGGCAAAATAGGCTTGGCCAAGATCACTGGGAATTTATGAGAGACTGGTTCGCTTGTGGCCAGCATCGGGGCTATTCACCGGAAATTTGAGCATCATCGGGTCGATTATCGAGACGTGATTGTTAGCACCGCCATGGAGGAGCACCGATAGCCGCGCCACCAGCTTAGCTTTAACTGCAGAAAAATCAGGTTCCTTGCGCCTCCATGCAAATCCAAAGGTTGGATTTGGATCGAGTCGCCATATTCGCTCCTCAAAAGACGACAGATAAAAAATGGAAGGACATAACCAAGAAAACACGAGGAAAGTGGCATGGGAGATGAATTATTGGCATGGACCCGGCGGCCTTGCTACTGACCTGACATTTCTACGCAATGGAACTTTCCACAAAAAGCACACCAAAAGCATGCGAGTCCCATTGGCTGCTTTTTTTGTGATAGGGAAAGGGCTCCACTAATTGCTTATACTTTAGCGACGACTTTAGTCTATCACTGAATTCAAGAAAAATTATCAATTCAATCATATATTTATTATATTGATTTGAATGTAATTATAAAATTTTTCAATTTTATCAGTATAATCATAAATATTTTCATGGAATTTCAGTATAATCCTTCCGATGAATTTTCGTTGGAAATTACCGATGTTGTGATCCAGTTATTGCCCACCATCTTACATGATACGGCCAAAAAGCTGACTTGGGCAAATTTATTTAAAATGGCTTCGTTTTGAGTAAATTTATAGATTTTCTGATTTTATGCATCATTTGGGTGAAACAATAGTCGTGGCATCTCTTATATTTGTTGGAGTCGAGGTGTTACAAATATTATAAGTTGAGATCACTCTTTTAGATCTTAATTGTGTCAAGCATGGAATTTTCCTTTCATTGTGCCTATGTTGCTGCTTCAATGTTCACCCCGAGGCCTCCCTTTATCTCTGCGCCACTACCTCTTACACGGAGCAACTCCCTCAGTCTGCCAAATCGTGGCGAAATCAGGTGGGAACTCGTTTGTCCAATTCATATTGCTTAGGATAATCAGAGATGACTGAAATTATACGTTAACATTTTTAAATGAAAATTAGTCAAAAAGATTACATGGGAAATTCAATGATTGATGACTAAATTAGTAATTTTCCTAATCTTGTCCGGTCTTCCCTTCCCTCACTCCTTCCTAGTTCTTTCCTAATTCCCAATGATTAAAACTGGTTCATCTTCGAAATTCTAATATTCATGTGAACTTCTATTGATCGATTCAATCGCGATTTTCTCGGACATCAAACGGTGAGATGAAGAACATGAAACCACCACTTCTCTCATTCCTCTTCATCTCGGTCTTGCTCGAACCACTCACGGTCTTAGTCACCAGCGACAACGTTGGCGCATACTCGCCGATTGATGATATCGCCGTCAACTGTGGCTCCCCCGGCAACTCCTCTGAGTCCAATCGGACTTGGATCGGAGACGCCGAGGATGGTTCGACCTACTCTCCAATCGATGAAACTCATTCCTCCATCAATGCAAGCGCAAGCGGTTCATCTCCCTCCTTCCACAACAACCTCATCCAATACCACACGGCTCGCCTCTCCCGCTCCGAGTTCGCCTACACCTTCCACGTCACCGCAGGGCCCAAATTCGTTCGCCTGCACTTCTTCCCTTCGGATTACCCCAACTTCCGCCGTGTTGATTCCTTCTTCTCAGTCGAGGCCGCTGGCTACACCCTGCTCCGCAACTTCAGCGCTTCCCTCTTTGCTGATTATTACACCCGCTCCGTGAGCTTCTTCTCTAAAGAGTTCTGCTTAACTGTCGGAGCTGACCAGATATTGAACGTTACGTTTGCTCCCACTCCTGGTAACCCAGACGCGTATGCTTTCGTGAACGGAATCGAAGTCGTTTCCATGCCCGAACATCTCTACTACAACACAGTCGTCGACTCAACCGAGGGAATCAGGTTGGCAGGTTATGAGACGTGGCACAATTTTAGTACCGCGGATGCTCTCGAAGCAGTGAAGCGCTTGAACATCGGAGGACAGTTTGTCGGTCCAGCTGATGACACAGGAATGTACAGGACCTGGGAAGCAGATGAAGCCTACGTGACTTCCTCGAGCATCGGAGTTTTGCCAGTTAACATAACTATCCCACTCAATTACAGTGAGCAAGTACCAAATTACACGGCTCCAGATAGCGTGTACAGAACTGCAAGGACGATGGGAACGGACAAAAGAATCAATCTGAGCTACAACCTCTCGTGGTCCGTCGAGGTGGATACGGACTTCTACTATTTGGTCCGGTTACACTTTTGCGAATTCCAGATAGAGATAAATAAGCACTTAGATAGGGCTTTCAAGATTTTCATAGATTCACAACTGGTCGAGGGTCATGCAGATGTCTTTATTTGGAGCGGGAAGGGCGTGCCCATCTATAGAGATTATGCAGTATACATGCATGGCGGTGGAAAGAAGAGAACCAACCTCTCCGTCGCATTGGGTGCGCTTCCAAATGGTTCTACTCTTTACTCTGATGCCATCTTGAATGGTCTCGAGATTTTCAAGATCAGCGATCCAGCCAAGAATCTCTCAGGGCTGAACCCGGATCCGGTCCCGAATAAAACGCCAGGGCCTCCACCGACAAGCAAAGCACCGTCGAGCCTCAGCAGAGCAGCAAAAATTGCCATCGTTGCTGGTGGAACTTTGGTCTTCACCGTGCTCTCTCTCCTGGCTTTCTTTCTTTACTGGCGACGAAATGGAGCAAAGGAGTCGGCCTCAAGCAAGTCGTCCCTGCCGTCAGGTCTGTGCCGCCATTTCTCCCTGGCCGAGATCAGAGCGGCCACGAATAACTTCGACGAGGTGTTCATAATCGGCGTAGGAGGGTTCGGCAACGTGTACAAGGGCTACATCGATGGCGGGGCCACCCAAGTGGCGATCAAGCGGCTAAAACCGGGATCGCGGCAGGGCCTCCACGAGTTCAGGACCGAGATCGAGATGCTCTCGCAGCTCCGGCACCTCCACCTGGTCTCCCTGATCGGTTTCTGCAATGACGCAGGGGAGATGATTCTCGTGTACGACTACATGGAGCGCGGGACCGTCAGCGACCATCTCTACAACACCGATAATCCCCCACTTCCCTGGAAGCAGCGACTCCAGATCTGCATAGGCGCCGCACGTGGCCTGGACTACCTCCACACAGGTGCCGAGCACACCATCATACACCGCGACATGAAGACGACCAACATCCTGCTCGACGAAAAGTGGGTTGCCAAGGTGTCCGACTTCGGGCTCTCGAAGTTCGGGCCCACGAGCGTGTCCAAGACGCACGTCAGCACGGTCGTGAAGGGCACCTTCGGGTACCTGGACCCAGAGTACTATAAGCGCCAGCAGCTGACTGACAAGTCTGACGTCTATTCCTTCGGCGTGGTGCTGTTCGAGGTGCTGTGTGCGAGGCCTGCTGTGAACCGGACGGCCCCGAAGGAACAGATCAACCTGGCTGCATGGGCCCAGAGCTGCTGCAAGAGCGGGGATGTCGAAAAGATCGTGGACCCGCACCTGAAGGGGGCGATTGCCGCCGAGTGTCTTAACAAGTTCTGCGAGATCGCCGTGAGCTGCTTGCAGGGAGAGGGGGCCAAGCGGCCATCCATGAATGACGTCGTGGGGAACCTCGAGTTTGCACTGCAGCTACAGGTGAGCGCGGAGCAGGAGGCGATAGACCATGCAGGTGCATCCATTGATGACAGCGATGATAACGACCATGGCATGGCTTCAATCGGAGGCGACGCAATGGACAGCAGCGATGAGGCGTTCAGCAGTAGCATTGGTAGTGGTGGGAAGAGCAGTAAGGCAGCTGTGACAACGATCAGTAGCAATGATGTTCGTGACGTGAGTACGAATAATTATGATTCGCAGATCTTGTAGACTGGGGCTGTTTTTCTGAGTTTATGAATCCGGCAGCTCGTTGAGACGGGCATTCAAGTTTAACTGTTCCTGCTTTGGTTCTTGAAGTTGGTATGTCAAGGTTTCGGTGCAGAAGATGTAAATTTTACTACGTAAAAGCAAATCTAGTCATCAGGAAATGTACGCAAATTCCGATTGATGTTAGATCGGGATCAAGTGTATGGAAAGAGCTAAGTGAGAAATGATAGTCGCATGGTTTTGGGTTATTATTGAGGAACATAAAGTGATTCCCAGTGTTGAAGTCCTGGAATCAGGCTTGCAGAAAGTTAGTACATACGCATGTGTTTGGCGCTCCAGGAAAATTGCCTGACTTATGGCTCTATAAATCATCCAACAAACAGAAACGACTGAGGGAAACCCTTGGAAATCTTAAGGCAACTTCCACAAATACGTGAAGCATTGTTCTAAAGAATCTGCTAAAAGTCAAGTAAACATAGATGTAAAGCTCTACAAAGAAAAGGCGGATGAAACAAAAATTCATTATAAGTCTACATATAAAGCACAAAGGAGACCCAATTTAGAGAAACCATCTTATATTGCTGGTGTAAAAATATACTTACAATGTGAAGCAAACAGGATAGGGGAATGCTACCGTCTAATATCAATCATCAATTATTGTCGATGATAACAAATTGAGAACGAAACAAAAGGTAAAGGCTATGCTAAAGAATCTCAGCCAGATATCTAGGCATTCACAAAAAATACAACCAATTGATTTAGGATTTAGAAAATTCGAACCCCTAATGGATTTAAGGGCAGAGGCCCTACTTCAAAGGATGCTCTTTGCCCTCCCATTTCTCACAAGCTACTCAAATTTCTAGTCAGGAAAGCTGTAGAGGATCCTGCCAAAGATGATCCCGTTTGACTAGCGGGGACTGTCTCAATACGTAAGTACATTTTCCCAGTCAGAATAGTGCCAAGCCTATTCATCTTTTGCACACAAGCGCTCTGTACAAAGAACACGATAAACTGTCAGACTGAATACGAATCATGGTGTCATAAAAGGATGTTCAAGAGAGACAAGAAAGGAATAAGACAACTTGCACTATAAAACCAATTCCAAGAGACAGGCAATCACCATCTGCAGGTTGGCATCTAGATCTAATTTGTTAGATGTATAAACTGGACATGCCTATTTCGAGCAGACATCAAAGGTTTAGAACTAAACTGCCTGCAAAATTGACTACACTAACATCCGAACAATTCAACTTAGTTAATAAAGCACCAAATAATATCTTGCAGATGCTATAAGACATAAAGCATTCACATATTCTATCATATGATCAGGACAATGAAAATGGAATACTAAAAGACAAAGCTGAGGGTCACACAAAGACACCATTTAATCACAAAAGAAGGGGGCGAGGAGTTTAGATCTGCACAGATCGTAGCCACATGACATCCCACAGATTAACAGCCTTTCAATTCACAGGTGTCCTGATAGTGTGTGTACACCCATCAGTTATTTACTAGAAGTAAATATGATTAGAAAAGAGGAGGAAAAACATACTCAGATATTCATATGTCAATATCATTGAGGTTCCCCAAGCTGACATACTGAAAAACCGAGGACCCAATCCTCTATATAGACCAGTCCAACCGTCCTCTGCAATCAAGTTTCTCACAACCTTCCTAACAGATGTTCTCTTCTCATGCCCCATCACCTGGCAATTAAAGAAACAAAAGGTACACATAGGATTAAGTACTTCACTGAAAAGGACAAGAAGTTAATGTATTACAATGTGCCAGTGGAGAGAATACACAGAATGGCCCGCTTAACCAATTTAAACACATCTAGACCAACCTAATTTGAGAGCATTCATGCATTATTCATGCTAAGATGACAGATATATACATGCTAAAGCAAGGAGATCTGAATCCTGATTCTGTTACTGAATCTAAAAATTTGGTTGAATACAATTTCTTCATTCCTTTTCTTTTAATGTAGTATCTAGATTCTCTTTTTGATGGTCCATTTTACTGTTATCAATGCCAAAGTGTTGTGTAAATTAAAAACGTTGGATTATACAGGTTAAAACACATCTTCTTTTGAAAATGGGACAGTTAAACCCAACCATTAAGCTTGAGCTATGTGTCACATAGTTTAAACTATCAATCATGCCTTTATTTGTCAATTACCATTATTTTAAAATGACACTAGGGATGACAGTTCCCAAGTTGTTACACCTGGTATCATCACTTCGATTTTTTCTAAAAAATTAAATGACATTTAACATGAGCCATGACCAATGGCATGGGTCATAAGTGGGGGATTCCTCGACTATTGCCACGCTGCAATAAGAATGTCTCTTGAAACCAATAGACCTAATCCCATTAACACCTTCCTAGGAGAGCAAGTAAACTATAATGATCTATGCAGCCATTCCCATGCTCCTATTCTCTGTACCCTTTCTCCAACCTAACAATTTTACTCTTACTTTAAAATAATCCAAATGGCAAAAACTAAGATAAAACGACCTGGAGTTTAATGGAGTTCAATATTAGAGAGAGAAGTAGCGGATAGTCCTCATGGTAAAGAGAATTCTCTCATTGGTTCATGAAGGAAGAGTAATCATAGTAATAGCATCTATCACTAGAGGCAGCAAAAAATTACAGGGCCAATAAACAGATTGGATCACCATGCTCCATTCAGATCTTAGGTAGATCTTACAAAAGCGAAAAATCAACAGTCAACCTATTTAAAAGTACCTGTAAGCGAGTTTTGATAGTGTCTAATGGGGTGGTAATGCAAGAAGCTGTTGCACCTGCAATGATTCCTCCAGCAGCTTGAACTGACATTATTGTCCAATTACTTGGAGGAGCTTCCTGAAACTCTTCCCCATGACCTAAAAGGCTATTCAATGACAAGCGAATCAAAAAGAAAATTCAAAATGCCAAAGAGTACATAATGCAATTCCAATATAATAAAATTCATGTAAAAAAAAATGGCATTGTGAAATCTGGTCCTGTATTACATCAGTCCCATTTTCACATTTCCTGTTGCTCCTCCGAAATAAATATAAAAAAATACATTGGAAATGCCCTTCCCTTAATCAACATAATATCGCATTTCAGAACAGAGTACTTTATAATGGAAGGTAAGATCATGTACAGAAAAGATGACAAAGGCAGAAATGTGGAAACTAGAAAAATCTAACAGAATCTGTAGCAAAATTTAAGAGAGGATCTACTATAATTCGAGAAAGTAAAAGCAAGTTGCAAAAAGTGCTGACATTCTTTGTGACTGGATAGTTCAGAAAATATTGCACACAGGAAAGAGAGATTATGTTGTTTTTGAGATCTGACAATGGAGACAGGATTTATCATTCTTAACAAGAGGAAAAACAGACAACTGTTAAATGACAAATGCATGGAGGTAAATCCTTTAAGCTTTAGATAAAGGTAGACTCTCCAAATAATTCACCTGAATCCCATATATCTACAATATTAAATGGAGTATAAATAAAATTAAACATTTTGTCTTATGCTACACCAGGATGGCCATGAAAGATTGTCCTTTTTGCCAATGGAAGGATATAAACATATGGTTGAAGAAGAAAACATTGACAAATATATAATGGCTCCTTGGTTTATAAGAACAGAAAAGAATTAGAATAATAAAAAATGTAAACAAAGAGAAATTGTGAAAGCATAAAATGTGGTAACACAAGCAAGGATTACTTGAAAAAAAGGAGATAATGGAAATAAACATGTGAAAGCAATGGATAGAAGAAAAGATTCTTTAAGTAAGATTAGAGTGCTTGAAATCACTCTTCTGGAATGACACAGATGGAAAACTACACTTGACAAAAAGGAGGGGATCTAGATAAGGTGTAGGAAGTGGACCTTCTAACAGTGTGTTCTTCAAAACTAAAGTAACACATCTCCACTATATCATCATATTCTTTTAAATGTATCAAAATCCAAATTATTCCTCTTCAAAACAACCAAATTGTGATTTAAGCACTAGGAAAAGAGGTCAAGTAGGAGCTTTGAGATTAGAGATTCTCCTCGATAAGCACAAATAGAGCTCTAGTAGAAATACACTGACTGCAGAGCCTTCGGAAACAAAGTGAAAGCATGCATAATGTGATATTCCAAAAATAAAAATCTCCATGTCGGGTGCTTTTAAGGTTTTAAATTCAAAGCTGTCCTGCAAGTCCACCATATTTTATGTCCAACTACAAATTTAAGCTTTCATTTTTGTGCAAAGGTCCCAGTTTTCCATAGTCTTGGTTGACAGGATGTGGCTCAATTACATGTCAGTTGTGAAATATCAGAGTCCTGTTCGAACTAGGGGCACATGGAATGATCAGAAAATGAAGCCATTCAAATAGATTACACTATAATTATAGCATGTTTCAAATAAATAAGGTAGAACTTTTGTCATAACTACACATGATTACTTTGGTAAACACTATTAAGGCCATGAAACACTTCTCCTACAAAGGGGCCACAAGGCCAAGCCTAACAAATGCATCTTCAAACAAGGAGATAAATTGTCTGAGTTCATTCCACTGGCATGAGCCAATCATCTATCCAGTGCATAGAGGGAACTATGCTAGACCCGCAAAAACATGAACTCCATATGCTTACTCGATTACAATCAGCTTGTTTAACATATTAGCAGATGAGTACCTAAGGACAATGTTAAAGAATAGTGCTGAAAAAAGTCGCTGTCAACAGACAATCCATTATTGCACTGTTCACTGTAGAAGGAATCCATTTGACTAGAGACAGGACACATAGTGATGAATCAGACTGAAAGGTCACACAGCATTTTCACATCAAAGGAGTAATAACTTATAGATGTTAATGTATTGTATGAGCTCATAGGTGCTTAAGTTAAACGAGATACCTCTAAAGGGAACATTAAAAGTCAGTTTTTTATGGTGATGTCCCAACCCCTTCCCACTCCCCTGTGTAGATTGGCCTTTCAGTATCAGTGTCCATTTAAACTTTTTCAAGACATTATCTTACACCTGCTCTTTAAAGGGCAATGGAGGCACAATACCATGAATGTCTGATGGTCCAAGTCCTCTTTTGCGTTGATTTAAAGGCTTGCTAACTGCAAGAGGAGAAAAACATACAAAACATGCCCACACTCTTTGACTTTGATAATTCAAATGCCACAACATCGATGTTGCGCTGGTTAAACAGTTAAATGTCACATGTGACACTGAAATAGTTATGCAAACATGAAATAGCACATGCAAATGCACATGCAGTAGAAGAAGGAAGATAATTTAAGAACGACAAATCATATAACATGCTAGTCCAACAAAAGCTCATCAAAAGGTAATCTCTCCACGCCGTTAGCTTATTCAATGAGACCCCCCCCCCAATACATTGATAAACAGGAAAAAATGGAAGGCAAAAATATGAGAGAGAGAGAGAGAGAGAGAGAGAGAGAGAGAGAGACTCATATCAAGGTTCACCAGTTATGAACATAACAAAGTAAATTCACATAAGAAGTCTACATTATTCACATTTGAAGAATGGAAGCTTCAGGTACGTTGATAAGATCGGCAATTACATGAGAAAGAATTTCACGGAAGCTAGAAATCCTTTTCATTTTATTTAGTTTCAGCAGCAGTCCCAGTGTAGTTGAACTTCATCCACATCAAATGAGCACTAAACCAAGTCTTACCTCCAAAAAACACGCTGGCTTGAACCATAACTTGCCCACCAAACAGCACTTGATGGTGAATAAGTCATAACAGAGAGACCAAACCCTCTATACAATCCCCTGATGCCATCAGATTGCAACACCTTGCGAACAACGTCCAAACCTCCACTATACCTTGCATGGCCTGAGTATCCCTGGACCATCAGCTTTTGACTGACCTGAGGAGCACATGTGAGGATATGAACTTTAGCATCACAACCCCATGGAAACTTATTTCTATCATTACTATTCATTCCAGCTAACCAAAAGTAAGCTCAAATTTCCAGAACATAATGATGTTAAGTTACCATAATTTGGTAATCATTACCATAATACATACTTATTACCCCATATACGTGAGCCTGAGGAAAACGGTCAGATAGTCATGAGTCATAATGAGAGATTACATTTCAACGTGAACTACATACCACATCAATTGGAACAAACACAGCCTGAGAAAAGAGCGATGCAGTCATGCCAGCAGCACCATTTGCTATGGCTGCTTGGGTGGGCTCAGCTAATTTCATAGTTTCAACCATCTTGAAAGTGGCAACCTTGTAGTCTCTAAAGCAGTGAGGAAAATAATCCTTGCGGGAATTGCACCAGTGATGACCGTCCCAAATCCTCTGTAAAGGCCAGGAACCCCATCTGTCTTCAATATACCTCTGAGGACTGCAAGCGCGTTCTTCTCAAGAGTATGTTTTGTAGCAACCTGCAGCCTCGTTTTGACAACAGAAACTGGGTATAATGCCACTGTAACCCCCGTGAAGAGGCCAGCTCCTACAACATAAAACTTAGTTTTATCTAGCCTGCAGAAATTGGTGAAATGGATGAGCCTATAAGAGGGAACTAGTACAATACAGATAGAAGTCACATCTTTCTAAGTATCAAACAGATGTTGTAAATCATGGGATTATCAGCGCACACACACAAAGTTAACTACAAACATCCTATTTAAACCTCTGTTGTGTTCATAAGACCTCATCAAAGAACTCATCTTCGTTGCACTAGCATATAGGAGAATTCCCACGATAACCAATACATATACGAAATTGACATACGAAACTAAACATATAAATTATCAATGAAAAGCTTCGAAATGACGGACAAACGTGTTGAACTTACTTTGAAACCTGAAAGACAACATACCATTTAATTTCATTCCTATTCGTTATAAAATCCTACAGCTCGACATCACCGTATATCCATTCATCAGGGGCTTTGGTTACCAATAAATGCATAATCTTAGAAAAGCGATGTCGGCATACAATCTCATCATCATAACCTCGTACTAAAAGCATCAAACACATATCCCTACAACTGCTAGGACGGAGAAGATAAGCAAGAAATCCAAACTGAGGACCCCCTGAAATTTCCCTGATTGCTCGGAGATGAATTCCACACCCCATTCGCCGGGGAACCCAAGAAACAAAAATCAAACTGCCAAGAAAGCAAAAAGAACCCAAAAGAAAATGCGACGGGCGACGACGGAAACCAACGAAACAAGAACGAGTCACGAACAAGAAAAAGATCGAATTCAACAAAGAAACGAGCGACCCACTTGTCCCAATTGATCTCGGTTTGACCAATCGCATGAACTCGAGCGTTGGAGGCGTCCATGGACGTCGCGGAGAAGCAACGGGGTCAAAACTCCGTTGCCCAGATGCTGCGAAGACCGAATGTCTGGGGATGAATTTTGATGGGAAGCTTTCAATCCGGTTGCTTGGAGCGAAAAACTTCCCTCTTCTCTCTTTTTCTCCTCTCCTTTCTCTCGTTTTTTATTATTTTATTTTTAACGCCATTCAACCTACCAGCGCGGCTTCATGTTGAACAAGACTGCTCACATTAAAATTCTAAGTCACCGCACTTTTATGCCTATATAAACACATTTCGTAATATGATTTTTTTTTTAATGAGATATGAAATGCTTTTGTACTTAATTACGACGACTTGGATCATTTGGGCCATGAAAGGGCCTTGGGTCGCAATATCCGGCGACCGATCGATCTCTTGGCTGATGACCTTTTCTGGTCAATAGAGCGAGGATGGCCCACCAAACAAAAGGGGACTCTGAAAATTCCGCGAAGTTGGGGGAATATGCGGAACCAACGTTTCAGATGGGGTTTTTAGAGTCAACTAGCGTGAGCCCAACTACTGTGTTTACCCTAATGGTCACTCTTCCAATATGAAAGGAAAAAGAGGTATGAGTTTCTTAGAAGGTTGAGTGGAGGAGTAACCAACAAAAAAAGAAAAAAAAAAAGTAAGCCCAATCTAAAAGAAAAAAAAAAAAATTAAAATAAGAGTAAAGTAGAACCGATGAAAAAAAAAAAACTTATGTAGCACACAAATTTATTAAAATATGGATTCATTTAAATAATTAAAGAATATGTCTATTGACTAGAAGAAACAACATATATCTTTCTCAACTTACTAGTTTTTGTTAGAATAAGAAATAAGGAAAAATTTCAATAAAGATCCGAAATATCTTTATTTTCTCAAATAAGAAATTTCAAAATGAATTGTATTTCAAATAAAAATTGAAGTGGATTTATTTTATCAAATAAGAGGTTGAAATTGAGTTTGTTTCAAATAATGGCCTAAAATAAACATATTAATATGAAAGAATGACTTGACTTGATCAGCTAATCAAGGACATTTCCATCATTTACATATTTTATTTATTTTCTTTCTTTTTTTCCTGTTTCTTTTTTATATTTTCTTAACAAAGACAAACTAAAAAAAGACTCAAACTTATTAAAAAAAAACACAAATAAATAAATAACCAACCCTCTTGCCTATAGCTGCCACCCCATCTCCGATAGGGCATCGAGTCACTAAATGTTGCCAGGGGGAGGGTCACAACCCTCTCCTAGTTCTAGTGAGAGCCAATAACCTTCTCCTAATTTTGGCAAGGGTAGAGCCCTCGCCTTTAGTCAAAGAGGGTCGTTGGCCTTCACTAAGGCATAAGCGACCCTACCCAATGCCCCATTAGCGATGGGGGCGACAACCACTTGTGAGGAAGGGTTCTTGCTAATCACTTCAGTTTCTTATTTGAAAAAATGATTATCTTTTACGTCTTTATTTAAAACAATATCCATTTCCACTAAAGCAAATTTTTTTATTTAAGAAATTAAGATATTTTAGGTCTTTATTTGAAATTTTCTCTAAGATCAATATCCTAATCCAAATCTTTAATTCCTTTTCCACTAAAGCAAATTTTTTGTGGCATTTGATAATAGCATTGTATAATTTTCATTTTGTTGAAAATAATAAAAACTATTGTCCCTTTTCAGATTTCAGTTTTTTTGTTTAGATTTCCTAAAAACGCATTTTGTCCAAAAATAAAATCTTCGATATGAACACAAACTTTAAAACATATTTGATTTTAATGCTTTTGATGTTAAGAGGTATGTTTTCATTTTATAAGTAAACTGCATTCTCCTTCTTAAGAATAGTTTGAAAACTACTTTTTTCAATTTTTAGTTCGAAAGCTGAAAACAAATTCATTTCAAAACAGCTTTCAGTTAAATTCTTAACGTATTTTCAGTTTTGTTTTCATTTGCAAACGAAAATAAAAATAGAAAACTGGACGATTCCTTATACCAAGCAGACCCTCAATTTTTTTTTCAGATTTTCTTTTTTGGGGGAAAAGAGAGAAACAAAAAGAAAGTAGTTGCCCATTACCAATTTTAAGGATCTCAGAATCTAAAGAAACTTTCCATACCTCTTAATCGTGGCCAACAATGATTTTTAGAAATTTCACGTCGCTAAGTTGAGGCTGCGCTCGTAGATTCGAGCCTATGGCCTTTGAATGGGCTAAAATTTCGAGTCTGGGTACTACTATTTATTTTACCCTATCAAGGTCGGGCTCATTAAAAACTTTCGTCACAGGCTTTCCAACGAGGAAAATGATCACGCGAACGGGAAGTTCTTTGATGCTCAAGTGCTCAACATGAGTAAAAGTTTTATATGGCACTAATTTAAGCGACATAATTTTTTTATTAATTATTTCAATGCCATAAAATTTTTAAAAACTTTCACCACAAATATCATGCCACGTGAGATTTTCGACGTTTGGGTGAATGGTTTTTAAAAATTTGGACACATAAGTGATCGTATTGAAAGTTATGACATTGAAGTAAATAAAAGTCATAACACTCAAGTGATAAAGAAAAAAATTATGATTATTTAAGTGAATGTTGTAGAAAGTTATTATACTTGTAATGTTTTTATTTTCCTGAACATAAGGATCGCTCTCCTCCACCTCTGGTTGAGGACTAGTAAATAAATTTATATATAGGACCTGAGTTCCTCGTTTCAGCACATGGTGAGTTGTTCTCTTGCTTTCACTCTCAATTTGCTCTCTTAAGTTTCACTTGTGGTTTCCTTGGTGTTTGTAGGTACTAGGGTTCTCGCGCTCCTAAGGTAAGTCTTCACTCCCTCTCTCTTTAAATTCAATTAGAAAGCATTTTTATATCGTTGTAATGTCGATTTTAATCTTACATTGCATTGTTATGCTGCCTAGTTATAATGATAAAAATTTCATATGCTTCTTAATTATTGTAATGTCAAAATCGAACCATAACTTTTGAAATTCATTATGATACTGTCTAGATAGAAATAAAAATTATGCATATATCCTGATTGTTGGAATTACAAAACTCAAATTTAGAGCTTGATGGAGGCTATTGGTGCTGCTAAATGATCTTATTATTTGAAAGTCACCAGAATTCATGCTATTGATTTTTGATATACAAATTATGCAATTTGAAGGGTGATATGAATTGGCTGATATATGAAGTGCTAGAATAAACCCCTGGGATGCGATACCAATGGGATTGGTCTCATGTGTAGGATAGGTTACAACGACACGACCAAAGGTCAAAGATCAATAGCTATCGCGATGTCAACACATGAATCGAAGCTGCGTGCACATGAATCATAATTTTATCATTCAAATTTCACTTTTGAAATGCAACTACACACATTTCAAAATTGCATTGATGCATCTATATATCACAACACTTGTCACTTAAGTGCATTCAACACGTTGTACATGTTCGATTGACATGTTTTATATCAATTTTCACGTCTCCATACATATCTTATTCGATTTTTTTTTTTTTAACCGAGAACTCTACCATACATATCTATACTTCGAGGGAGACTAGCATGGGACCCAACCATAGCCCTCTACTTAAGACGCTAACACCTAGAAATTCGAACTTGCAACCTCGGCGATGAGGAGCAAGCCTTGAACCATCGAAGTTGCTTACCAGTGGGTGTATCTTATTCGATTGTTGCATCATTACTTATGTCATTAGTGCATGTTTTATTCGATGGCCACTCATATCATTTGCACATGTCATATTTGATTGTCATGTCATCACATATGTCAATCACACATGTTACTTTTGCTTACCACATCATTATGCATGTCATCCATGTATATTATGGTCGATCCCCACATATCATTCGCACATGTTGCGTTCAATCAACACATGTAATTTGGATATGTTGTATTCGACTTTTATAAGTCATTTGAACACGTCATATCCAATTGTTGCATGTCATATTCACCACTGCTTATTACATTTTATCATCGTATGCCATTTGAGAACATCATATTCGATCTTTGCATGTTACTTTCGATTCATAAGTCATTTTGCATGTCCGTGGCATATGTATTCTATCATGTGGTCAACTTGTATGCCATTCATATTCGATTTTGGCTTCTACGTGATTTGATCATTTCACATTCGGTGCAATTGTCGGTGTCACGCATCTTGCAACATGCACGGCATTTATAAAAGTACACACGCGCACACACAATGGGCAAATCCAACGCGATCTTTTGGTCTGGTTGCGTGTTGGTCAATTTTTGAATCTCTTGTCTTCTACTAACGAAAATGCACGATAATCAGGAAGTAGAACTTCATCGAATAGTTGTGGTACCTAAATGCGTTGTAGGATATAAACCAGTACTTCACGTAATCCGACCTCAGCCTCGGGTTAACGCACATAAACTATTCACATTGCATATGTTACCTAGGTAATTTATTCCCTGTAACTGCTTAAACATTTTAGCCATCCAATCATAAAAATTGATTGGTGCCGACCCCTCCTTTTTTTTCTTTTTAGAATCCGATGTATCTAGTTTCATAGCCAACTCGAACCTAGATTTTGGAAGACCTTAGGGACCGAGGCATCGACCCAATTTGCAAAAACTACGAGGTGCTACAATCGGATATGAATTAACGGTTACATGCCATTGAATGGGGCGGTTTTTGGGTGTAGTCGATGACGACTTTGCAAATGCACAATACTAAAGGTGTAATTGAGAGGCGTGAGAACTTGTTTACGTTTTTGTGCTCCTATGGCATAAGTTATAACGGTAAAGGGGTCTTATATTTCACTCGAGGACGGTTTTGGAATATCGAAAATAGGATTTTTTTTTTTTTTTGGGAAAAATTGACAGTATAATTTTATAATTTCTATCTCTATACAAGCACTCTGAGAAGAAGACAGCATGTTTGATAACGGTGAAACATAGACAAGGCCCATATCCAAGGAATGGCCAGTGAGATGTTGCCTGCGAAGGTTTGTAAGCATTAGCCCAAGTTCTAAGATGTTTGTCCTCCGGGTACAATAGGCCAAGCCCACAAAGGTGCAATTGGCCCAAAGGGAGGGTTGCCTTGGTTGGGGAAGTATCGGCGTAACATTGTTGAGGTATGTCTTTCTCTCTTTATGAATTATATGTACACATGCCGTGATCTAAGATTGATTGTGAAAAAGAAAAGCCATGTCCGTGGACTTAGAGAAGTCATCAAAGTAAGATGAAAGACCCAAATTTCTCATTGTTTCAAGGAAAATAACTCTAGCTAGAAGCTCTGTTCGTTTCATGGAAAATGCAGCGTTTCTGGAAGTCATTTTCCTCATTTTCCAAACAAATGTCATTATTTTCCTATATTCGTTTGAAACCTGAAAATAAAATGGAAAGTATTTTTCATTGTTTGATAAGGAAAATTTTCCTCTACATATATATATTTTAATAATATTATTTTTTAAATCAATTTTTTAAGATACATTTTAAAAAATAGATTTTTTTAAATCGATTTTTTAATTATTTTTTAATTATTCTTTCTTTTTATCTTCTTCTTCTTCTTTGGCTGTTTGTTGGCCACGCGATGGCTGATGACCGGCTAAAGGCTAGCTTTCGCTAGCTCGCCGATCTCGCGAGCAACAAGTGGATCGGCGAGCGACGAGCGGCGAGCCCAAGCTTGCCAGCGTCTAGCCTGGCTAGATCAGTGAGCTAGAGGCTTGTGCTCACCGTTGGTTGGTTGATCTCAAGCTTACCGCTCGCCAGATCGACAAGCATTAGGGTCTAAGCACGAGGGCGAGCCTTAAGCTCGCAGGCCTTTGGCCTTGCTAGAGGCTCACGCTCGCCGTTGGTTTGCCAATCTGGTGAGCCAGGTGAGGCCCAAGGCCAGCGGCGAGCCTCGACCTTTCTATGGTTGGTTGTTGGCTGTAGCCATGCCTGCGACCAACCAAAGAAGAAGGTGGAAAAAAAAGAAAAAAAGAAAAAGAAAAAGAATTTAATATTCAAATTATTAAAAAAGAAAACAAGAAAGAAGGGGGCTAATAGGTTATGAGAGGAGAGACTGACTAAGGAAAATGTTTTCCCCAATTTGAAAAGTGGAAAACATTTTCCTTTCTTTTAGAAGACTTTTTTTTTCCTTGGTGGAAATTAATTTCCACGACTAGTTCATTTTCCGTGAAACGAATACCGGAAAATCTGGAAAATGTTTTCTCGGAAATTATTTTCCGTGAAACGAATAGACCCAAAAGTTGAGGTTAGGTTGTTTTTAAGCATCTCTCTCTCTCTCTCTCTCTCTCTCTCTCTCTCTCTCTCTCTCCCCCCCTCCCTCTATGAATTATATGTACACATACCATGATCTAAGATTGATTGTGAAAAAGAAAAGTCGTGCCCATGGACCTAGAGAAGTTATTTGAAGTAAGATGAGAGATCCAAGTTTCTCATATCTAGAGCTTGGGTTGTTTTTATGGATCAAACTCTCTCTCTCTCTCTCTCTCTCTCTCTCTCTCTCTCTCTCTCTCTCTCTCTCTCTCTCTCTATATATATATATATATATATATATGAATTATATGTACACATGCAGTGATCTAAGATTGATTGTGAAAAGAAAAGACATGTCTATGGACCTAGAGAAGTAATTCAACGTAAGATGAAAGAAGCAAGTTTCTAATTGTATCAAGGAAAATAACTCTAAATAGAAGTTGAGGTTGGGTTGTTTTCATGGATCGAAGAGGTACTTGGAATGGAGACATCACTGTTGCGGAAAATGCCAAAAGATGCACCAATTGAAGTGTAAGTAGCAAATGATGAAAACAAAATCGTAGTCACACAAGATGTGAGATTTACGTGGAAAATCCAAAATCGAAAAAACCTCGGGGAGAGAGAGGGGTTTCACTATCTTCAACAAAGAGTACGAGAGTATAATCCAAAAACTCTAAAACTACTTGGTGAACCCCAAAATCTAAAGATCTAATATGAAAATAAGAAAAAAAAAAAAAAAAAACAAATGAGAAAATAATATGGAGGTTAGGGTTGGAGATGTGTTATAAAACAGATTCCTTTCATAATCTCCCTTTAAAAAAAAATCCTAAAACAAAAGTGCATGATTTAAAATACCCTTATTTCTTAATTTGAAAGTCAAAACTTAACAAATACTCCACATTAACTTCAAATCTTCAAAAGAGTATTATGTCAAACATCACAATATATGTTTCCCTCACCATCAAAAGTGACCACACAAGGAAATCCCAAAAACGGCAAAGTTGACAATGCACACCCCTAAGCCTATGTGAGCATACTCGGTGTAGGAAATAAGGTATGAAACACTACCAACTCCGCCTAAGCAACTCCAATGGCGAAAATGACAATCAAGTCCATGCAATTCTTGAACTTGGTCAAAATAACTAATTTGATTAACATATTTGCTAGATTATCCACCATAAGTATTTTCTTCATCATAACTATACCTCATCACATACAAAGTGATACCGTTTGTCAATATGTTTGTTCTCTCATCATACATTGCATTCTTCGTCAATTGAATTGCACTTCGGTTATCACAAAAGATAACATAGGCTCCCTCCTACTTCACACCAAGTTCTGTGACTAAGCGCTTCAATCAAAGAGCTTCCTTTACTGCTTCCGCTGCTACCATCTATTACGCTTCAGTGGTAGATAAAGCAACCATGTTCTGCAAAATTGCCCTCTAATTAACAACAAAACCACCAAGCATAAAAACATAACTCGTCAAAGATCTCCTTTTGTCAAGATCGCATGCATAGTCAAAATCAACAAAGCCAACAGCTGAATGTCCTATATTACAAGCTCTATTAAAAACTAAGCCAACATCGAGGTACTTCGAATGTACTGAAGAATGCATTTCAAGGCTTGCTAGTGAGCTTTACTCGGATGTGCTATATACCTACTGACAATACTAAAAGCCTGTGAAATATCCGGACGAGTGCACATCATAGCATACATGAGACTACCCACAACACTAGAATATGAAACTCTAGACATCTCATCTCTTCTTCTTTAGTTTTAGGCGACAAAGAAGCCAAAAGCCTAAAATGAGACATCAAGGGAGTACTCACCGGTTTGGCATTCTTCATGCCAAAGCGCTTAAGAACTTTTTCAATATACTTCTTCAGTGAGAGGTATAACTTCCCAACCTGTTTATCTCTACAACTCTCCACACCTAGAATTTTCTTGGAAATTCCAAGATCTTTCATCTCAAATTCTCTACTAAGTTACCTCTTCAAATTTTGTTTCTCTAACATGTTCTTTGCTGCTATAAGCATGCCGTTACATATAATAGCAAACTTTTATAGTACACACAGCTATCATGCGCATTTCACAAATAGTCATAACTCAACATAAAGTTGTCAATCCTCTTGTACCATTGTTGTTGAGATCGCTTGATACCATACAAAAAACATTTCAACCTACAAACTTGATCTTCTTTACCCTCAACAACGAATCCCTTGGGTTGAGATATATAGATTGTTTCTTCAAGCTCACATTGTAGAAAAGTGGTCTTGACATCAATTTGCTAAAGCTCTAGATCATAAAGAATGAAACTATGTTTCATAGTTGGAGATAACACTTTCTGATTAAAACCTTTCTCTACCGAATGTGCCTTAAATCATTCATTTTCAACTCTTGGAATTCCCTTTTTTCTTTTGAAGACCCACTTGGACCCCATAGCTCTTTTGCCCTCAGATAATTTCATTAGATCCCAAGTTTGGCACTTATGAAGAGACTCCATTTCTCCATTCATCGCAACGAGTCACTTCTCAGATTTAGAACAAATAGTAGATTCAAAGAATATATAAGATTCTTTAATACCAAGCTCTTCAGCAACTGTAAAAGCATATGCTACCAAATCAGCGCAAACATACCTTTAGGAAGGGTTAATTTGTTGTTTAATTCTTCCTCTAGCCAAACTTTGAGGTTACTCAATTTCTTCTACTTCTTTTTTGATAGAATTTGAGTCTTGTTGCTCATTGTCACTTTCTGGCCAAATAAAAACATCTTTAATTATTTTTCATAGATGCTCTACATGAATTTCTACCTCTTTCTAAATGTTCTCCTCATGAATACCTGTAGACTCAATAACAACCTTTCTTTTCCAAGCATAGACTTTTCATCAAAAGTAACATCCCTACTCATTATAAACTTTATGACTGAGGGTCAAAATACTATAATCTATATCTTTTAACCTCGTCTACATAACCAACGAAAATACACTTCTTGGCCCTAGGTTCAAACTTACCCTCTTTTACATGATGATAAACAGGACATCCAAATATTTTTAAAGTAGAATAATCATAAAGTTTACTTGACCATACCTCATTAGGAGTCTTAACACATCGTGTTCACAGCTTCAGCCAAAAAATCTTTCCCAAGTCCAGCATTAGAGAGCATACACCGAGCTCTCTCTAAAAGTATCCGATTCATGCACTCCACCACCCCATTTTGTTGAGGTGTGCATCTGATTGTTTGATGTTGGATAATCCCCGAATCTTCGGAGTACTTGTTGATTTTTTTTTAACATCTCCCACTTCTTGAACGGATCAAAAACGTCACTTCTACGCTTCAAGAAATAAACCCAAACTTTCCTTAAAAATCATCAATAAATATTAGAAGATAAATTACACCACCTTTAAATGTTACCTATGCGGATCCCCACAAATCGGAGTGAATATAGTCAACTGTGCCCTCCATTGAGTGCACTCCAGTACTAAAACTAATTCTTGCTGCTTCTAAAAAATACAATGTTCACAAAAGTCAAGTGATATCATATGATCTCCATAAAGTAAACCACATTTACTCAAGATGGTCATTCATCTTTCACTCATGTGACCTAACCGCATATGCCACAACATTGATTTTTCATAATCTAAAGAGAATGATATATTTAAAGAACCCACAATGGCATTTCCCTGCAAAACATAAAGGTTTTTCTTTATGTTACCTCTCATTACAATCAATAAACCTTTTGAAATTTAAAAAAATCCACATCCACCTGTGAACATGCACCTAGGGCCGTCAAATTGGTCGGAAATGGTCTGACCCATATTGACTCATTTAACCAATTTTGATCCATTTTTATGTAATGTAAATTTGATGATGCATACCCGACCTGACCCATATTATTAAGACACATTAATATTTAACTCAATCTAGGAAAACCCATTCCCACCATGTAATCACTATATATATGTTACTCAAATAAAAAATTCACATCAAATTAAAAAAGTAAATTAAACAATAAAAAATTAGTAAATAAAATAAAAATGTGAAAAACCTTAAATTGAAATACTTTTGAAAAATTCTTGATAAATAAAAGTTTGATTAGTTAGTGATTGACATGAAAATAATATTTGTTTATAACAAATCTTATTGGATGTGAGAATGCGGAACTTCTTAATTGTGATTTACCAAATTAAAAATTACATTATAATGTTTAGAATTTCTATTTCAATATCGATTGAATTTTGATCTAGACAACATCGAACTTCTTCTAAAAGTACTTCTTCAGTGTGTATATGGATATCTATCTACAAATATATATATATATATATATATATATATATATATATATATATATATATATATATATATATATATATATTAAATCGATATTTTAATTATTTTTAAAATTTTGAATTTATTATTATTTTATTTTTTCTTTATTTTTATTTTTTATTTTTGTTTCCTTCTTCTTCTTCCTTCTTCTTCCCTCTTGTTCCTTCGCCAGTGGTGATCGGCTAGAGCTTGCCAACCTAAGCTCTGTCATGGCCAGTGAGCTCGAGCTCAGCCAACCCAAGCTAGATCTAGCTCCACCGAGATTAACAAGCTCATGGCTCACCAAATCCAGGCGAGATCCGGCTCTGCCGAGGTTGATGAGCTCACTGCTTAATCGATCCCAACGAGATCCCGACAAGGCAGAGCTCGCCTATAGCTATTGCTAGCCTCCCCGTCACCATCTCTACCACCGCACACTCGAGCACCCAAACGTCTGCAGAGGCAAGTGGCGAGGAAGCTTTAGGTCACTGGAAGAAAATGGATGACCTCTTTGCACCTACACTTCTGTTATGTTAAGTGGGCCACTTGATATTTTAAATGGTTCGAAAATGGGTCATAAGTTTTGACCCACTTTCGACCCATTTGATTAAGGCTCACTTTTTGGACACAATTTTAGCTGGGTCTTCAAAAATCTTTGACTCATATGCAACCCATGTAGATAAAATATGAGTCCTAAAATGGGTGCATGACCCATTTTGACACCTCTACATGCACTTAATGAAATCTAAACTATTCAATGAAATAAGGTTTTTCTTTAAATTTGGGATGTGCCCAACGCTTGTCAAAGTTCTTACTATATTGTCATGACATTTAAATTTGCACTATACCAATACCAACAATCCTGCAAACTGCATTATTGCCCTTCAAAATTGAACCACCATTAACTTTCTCATATGTATAGAACCAATCTCTATGTGGAAACATGTGGGATGAACATCTAAATCCAAAATCCGTTCATTATCGACATGACAATCTAAAGACAAAACAATAAGAACATTGTTTGCATTAGCTAACTTGTTATTTTTCACCAGACTAGCTGAATAAAAACTCTCTATTGACTTCTTCCCATTCCTTAAGCAC
Source organism: Eucalyptus paniculata subsp. matutina (assembly GCA_017140255.1). Lineage (NCBI taxonomy): Eukaryota > Viridiplantae > Streptophyta > Magnoliopsida > Myrtales > Myrtaceae > Eucalyptus > Eucalyptus paniculata. The sequence goes on along the minus strand of CM029444.1, from coordinate 19,162,852 downwards.
CGGACACTCACTTTTGTAGTGTCCGAATTTGTGACAATAGTAACACTCCGCCTTACTCTTATCTCTACCTAATCTAGATTTCGAGCACCCTTTACTATTACCTTGTCTATCACAATGATTTAACCTTCACCTAACGTTTAGGCCATCAGCTTTATCCCCACTATTGCTCGCATTTAATTTTGTATGCATCTTCACGGAATTCAACGAGACTTTCACATCCTCAAAAGCTATAGATTCCTTTCTATATAGCATATAATTCACAAAATTCTCATACGAGCTTGGCAGTGAGCATAACACAATTAGGGCTTGATATTCATTATTTAACTTCAAATCTAGGTTTTTCATATCCGTAACAATTTTGTTAAATTTATCTAGATGTTCTTGGATAAGAGTATCTTCTTGCATCTTTAGCATATAAAAATGCTTCTTCAAGAATAATCTTGTCGTAAGAGATTTCTTCATGTAGAGGCTCTCAAGTTTATTCCATGATCCTGAAGCCATTTCTTCATTAGCAACTTTGCGAAGCACCTTATCGGATAATGACATTGGAAGGTGCTATGCGCCTCTCTTTCATCTCCTTTATCTCAGCTGTAATCATGTCGTTGGGATAATTTTCATCCAAGGCTCTAAATGAACCTTCTTGACGCAATAACGTTTTCATTTTGATCCTTCATAGTCCAAAATTGTTTTGGCCATCGAAGAGTGCCACTTCAAACTTGATGGATGCCATCTCAAATAAGAAGATTGAAATTCCTTCGCTCTGATACCAATTTGTTGCATGAAATGCCAAAAGATGCACCAATCGAAGCACAAATAGCAAAGGATGAAAGCAAAATCGAAATCACACGAGACAAAAGATTTACGTGGAAAACCCAAAATGGGAAAACCATGAGAAGAGAGGGGTTTCACTATCTTCAACAAAGACTATGAGAGTACAATCCAAAAGCTCTAAAACCACTTGGTGAGCCATAAGATCTAAAGATCTGATAAGAAAATAAGAAAAAACAATAGAGAAAATAGTATGGAGCTCAAAGTTGGATATGTGTTATTAAACACAATTTTTTATAGTCTCCCTTTAAAAAATCCTAAAACAAAAGTATATGATCTAAAATACCCTTATCTCTTAATTTGAAAGTCAAAACTCAATAATCTTTAATAGTGCGCCATTAGCAATGCTCTTAATCGGCGAATATCTGATTAGCAAGTGCAACGCCTTCCCTTTACAAGTGGGACATGTCACATTCAATGGCCCGGATTTTTTTAATATATGTATTACCTCAACAAATGATTTCGTTATGTATATTTTGACATATGTACTGCTCATTGTGAGCAGTCAATGTTTCTGCGCCTGAACATTCCAATAACAAAAGTAAAGTAAGGGAGGTCTCATCCTCGACCAAATCCTTTTTCTTTTTTTAAAGGAAAAATGATAGTAAATTAAAACCTCTCCTTTTCCAAATGAAGACGAAGAGGAACTTCTATAGTCCTAAAAATTCATCAATCTCTTCCAATAATAACTTAGCAAAAATGAAGAAATACATGGACAAATGGCCATCTAGTGGAGGTAAGTGTTTCAATGTGCTAAAACTTTTGGCTACGTTATTTTTAATTGGATATCAATAATTCCCAGATCCATATGGCGATGAAGATCTTTGGGTTGGCCCAACTGCTTCGCTTGGGTGCCGATTGCATATCATCGGTGTTCATTACTATGTCAATTGATCAGTGTTACGTATACATGTCGTGATCGAAGAGCGATTGCCAAAAACAAAAAAACACGTCAGTATTCCTATGAAGGTCATTAAAAGTAAGATGGAAGACCCACGTTTTTTTTTTTTTTTTTTATCAGGGAAATAACTTAGAATGAAAGTTGTGGTTAGGATTTTTCTCGGCCGAAAGGGGTGGTCGGAAGGGTTTTATGCGATTGCTTCGCAGACAGGCAACATTAACAATGCTCTTAATTGGTAAATTTCCATATCATTGTAACTACAAGTAGGGGGAACCCGATTCCAGTCTGGTCGAAACTCCTTTCAAGCAAAGAAACAATAAACTATCACCACGCGTGTTCAAAATGAAGACGGAAAGGAACTTCTAAAAGGGATAATGGCCCTGGAGTGGCGGCAAGTGCTTCCGGGGGTGATGCTTTTGGCTTTGTGATTAATTAATCATTGAATATGACGATTCCCAGATCCATATGGGGAAGAAGAGCTTGGGATGGGCCCAACTGTCTCACTTCGGTGCTTAAAGGACCGGTCATATTTGGGCATCATCGGTGTTCGTTGCTATGTCAATCAATCAATCATATGTACTCACGACATGATCTTCAATCGATCGAAAAAGACTGAGAAGACACATTCGCATACCTATAGAAATCATTGAAGAAAAGACTCAAGTTTCTGTTTGTATCAGGGGAGTTAACTCTAGAGGAAAGTTGAGGTTGGAATTTTCTTTGGCCGGAAGTGGTACTTAGAACCGGTCTAGGTTATTGCATCCCATTATAGACATTGTTAACAATTCATTGAGCTGTTCGTCCACCATTAATAAGTGACCGTAAAAAGAAAGGTTGAATCCTCACATTTGGAAGCAAGATATGTTATATTCAATGCCCGATGTATTTTAACTCATGTACTCCGGCAACTAATGATTTTTGCTAGTGCTTTTTAACGGATGTACTATTTCAACTGGGCTTATCCTGTTAGTGCCTTTTTGGTGCCTTATAAACTGATCATTCCAACAGTAATGGAAGATAGGTCCCAACTCGATTTAATCCCTTTTATAAAAGAAAAATTATAATAATATCATATTAAATTACCACCTCTCCTTTTTAAAACGAAGATGAAGAGGAACTTCAACGGTCCTGAAGATTCATTAATTTCCTCAAATGATAATCTAGCAAAAATGAAGAAATATATGGATAATGGCCCTCTAGTGGAGGCAAGTGCTTCAAGGCACTGATACTTTTGGCTACGTGATTAATTAATGATTAAATATTTTAATTCATAGATCCATTGGTGGAAATTCGGCTTCCAAAGAATGTGTGACTTGTTTTCTCTAATCCTTCAATATAAAAAGAGAAAATTTATGTAGCGGTTGTTGGAATTGATTAAAGAATTCGATGAGAAGGTGAATGAGCCACGATGAGAACCTTTGACCAATCAATTTTGTCGTGTTTTGGACGTTCAAACCGTGCATTTTCTTGTAAACTAATGCCATTGATCCGGTCAGAACTAGGAATAAGTTTCATATGATATTAAAATGACTATTATTTTTGCACACGCGTCATGGGAATCGTGTCTTTTTGTTTATCCTTTATATATCTAGAGGGTGCCAAAACATTTTTAAATTTTCAATTTCAAGCCCCATTTAGAATTGAATTTGTACCAATTCAATTCTACATTTTTAAAATTTTTTTAGTTTGGTCAATTTAATCTAAATTTTTTGACAATTTGCTATCCAACCAGTTTTGGTTGGAAATCACCGATATGAATAACATTTTAAATTGTTTTTAAAAATTATAATTTTTCAATTTTTTTTCCCTTTCATTGTGGCCTATGGGCGAGGTTCGTGATCCTCACTCCTCTAGGAGAGGCCATTGCAGCTATGGGCAAGGCCAGCCTCGCCGGTCGTGGGCAAAGGCAGCTTTGCCCACAGTTGGTTAGGTTTCGCAGCCCTCACAATAGCTCACCAGCCATAGTAAAAAACCAAAGAAAAGGATTAAGGAAAGAAAAAATGAATAAATGATTCAAAAAAATTGAAAAAAATTATCCACGTCAGTGTTGGTCATACCATTTAAGATGACCAACATTCATGTCAGTTATTTTTGGCCGAAATTGATCTAATAGACTAAATTAGCAAAACATCAAAAAATTTAAGATTAAATTAGCCAAATTAAATGTTTTAGGACTAAATGGCACAAATAAAATATGTGCAATTTTTTTTTTTTTTTGATAATTTTCCGCTTGATTTAGAACTCAAGTTACTAATAAGTGCACGGTAGTTAAAAGTCAAGGACCTATTTTGGAAAATTACGGTCTTATATGATGTTGTAAAGGATATGTACCATCGATTCAGGCATTAAAGAAAACTCGTAAAGAGCCTTCACTGAAGATCGTCAAAGTAGATTTTGCATTCACCTTAAACATACTTATTATGTGCAGTTTGCAAAATGTCAAATCTCCCATCTAAACTAAAATCTAATCTTATATATTGTACTGATACTGACTTTTGCTGCTTACGAGCATTTATGGAGGCAAATTAATTACATAATTCTTTTAGTTGACTTATTACGTGAAAAAGGAAGGCCGTTGGAGTTTCTTTCCTTTTGGGTTCATTCTCTCTCTTCGTACATAGCACTATATCATTAACAAAATTAAAGGGATTAATTTAATCATCTAACTCGTTATTATTCATATCTAATATACTTGATTTTGATTTAAAAAAAAGAAAAGAAAAGGACATCATCTAGATTCAACGTACATGATATGCTTTAGTAATGGGAAAATATTCATAGTAGTGGATTTCAATTAATTTGACTTGGTCAAGAGAAAATACTGCATATAAAAGCACAAGCATCTATATCTATGCAAAAGCATAAGGATGAAAATACTTTGTTGGGTGCACATACAATTTTTAGTTTAGTATAGCCGAGATAAGGTTGGATTTCAATAGAATAATACGCCGTGTAATAGAAATACAATATACAATTGTGTTGTAAGTGAATATGACTTTATTATGCACCATATACTTTGTGATGGCGATATATCTCTAATTGTGTAAACATGAGTCACTTCTAATATAGATAGTAAAATTACTTCATCTCTTATGCAATGTAAGATGTGATACACATTGCACCGACAATAGTCCTAATAGTAATTTTATTATTAATACGTAGTTGCAACTTGTGAGGCTAGTTTTCTTATGGTCAATGCGGAATATCAGCTGTAAATCTTTAACACGTGATGGAGCCAAAGAAGATCTCACCCTAGCAAATTTCCTAGAAACTTTATGGAGTTAAAAGGTCTGCAACACCGCATACTTTACGGAAAAATGTGGGTAAATTTCATTACTTAATTGGGATTTTTCTTTCGGTCACCGTGACTTTCGATAAAAGATGTTAGAATGTTTTTTTGGGTACACGAGACATTATCCCCATTCCCATGTGACCCATGGACTTGTCCCACACGTTAAGATATCCAAACCATCAGCCACGAGATGGAGCTATCGAAGTTTGACATGGTCGCCCTCGCTTGCATTTCTACCTTATCGATCGGCGGTGAACATGAGTTCAGACCTCCCTTTCCAGCGTGCCCTGAGTTTCCACATGTACACCATCCCTGCTTGTCAAATCAATGATTAGTCTAATTTGATGATCCAGTTTATACTGGAGACTTTTGTGCCTAGGTTACCACTTCTACATAAATACACACATTATCAAAAAATAATAATAAATACTCATATATTCATTGTCTAACATAGGTCAGATAGCCCCTCTCTCTCTCTCTCTTTCTCTCTCTACATGTAGTGTAATCTCACTTAGGTTAGGTGAAAGCAACCCCAGTTTCGTCCAGTCCAGCACCTCCCTAAGAAATTCATCAGTGGGCTCAAAAAGTCTCCTCTCTCTCTCTTTTGAATACTACTTTACTCGCCATTGCCGGACAGCAGAAAGCCAGCCCAGCGCCTCCGCGTCATCTCTCTCTCTCTCTCTCTCTCCCTCTATCAAGTGGGTCACACGGAGACGTTGTGCTCACGCGCAGAGCACGCAGAGCACAGACGTTCCCGCTCTCTAGAAAGATCGTACAGAGACCCAAGACAAGAACAAGAAGAAAGCATGGGCTTTTGCTTCTCCCCAGCTTCAAGATCCGTCTCCATGTTGTCCAACACCAGCGTCTTGCTCGTGTTGTTGCTCTCTTGCACCTTCTTCGCTTCCACAGGTACACCGCATTCTTCTTCATCTCTTTCTTCTTCTTCTTCTTCTTCTTCTTCTTCTGGGTGGTCAAATGCGTCGCTGTTTTTTTTTTTATTTTTTTTATTTCCATCTTCGCGTTTGGTGTCAGTCTTGGTCAGCACGATATCTGATGATCTCCCCTGCATGCGTGCTGGGTTGTGTTGTTACGGAAGATTTCTCGGAACCGGACGAGTTCCTTAGAATCTTGGTGCGGTTGACGGAATGGCCAAGCCGTTGAGTAACCAAGATTGTCACTGTTTCAACATTGAGTCGAAAGATTTTGTTGTTGTTTGGGGACTCCTTTGGGTTTCTCTGTAATCGCATTGCCTGATAGTGTGTGAACTTGAATTGAAGGAGCTGTTCTGTGATTTTCATCTGTTTCAGAATCTTATGATCCTCTCGACCCAAATGGCAATATCACGATCAGATGGGATGTTATGAGCTGGACTCCTGATGGCTATGTCGTAAGTGCTGTTCTATTGTTCTTGTTTGTATTCGTCGATGGATGACTCAAATTTGTCCTCTTTCCTTCCTCTCGGACGCCTGTTAGGAGTTCTTGATCAATTCATATATCGATTCTCATCTTGTTCAGGCTCGCTCGCGGTTTCACGAAAGCACGTCTTGTTCCTGCTTGAACCAGTAAAAATGATTCTGTTCTTTTCTGGGATAAGCATGTTCTAAAGACCCATCTTTGCGTATTTCTTCTTGTTGTGGGAAACGCTCGGTGCAACTTCTCAGATTCTACTAGCATTCATTTAATTTGGAAATGATCCCTCGATTTTTTCAAACGCGTGTTTAGGTCTTGAACTGAGCTGCATCCTTTGGAAACCCAAGTTCATTCATTTGATCGGGAAATTTGATTGTATCACTCGATCCAACAGGGCGGGAATTGATTTCAGGGCCTGTCTTTTCCCTTTTCCTTTTAGTTTTGGATTTCTTTATCACTTGTTCCAGATTAGATACCCGTATATGGAATTGTGCTCTTTGCTTGTAACGTGATGGACATAGAGGCAAAATTGGAGCGTTCATGCCACAATCATATCCTTCTTTCTTCCTTCCTTCTCTTTTACTTATAAGAATATCTGTGTATTGTTAAAACTTGCAGGCTGTTGTAACGATCTTCAACTTCCAGCAGTATCGTCACATCCAAGCTCCTGGATGGTCTCTGGGATGGACATGGGCGAAGAAGGAGGTAATTTGGACCATGTTGGGTGGCCAAGCGACAGAGCAGGGGGATTGTTCCAGATACAAAGGGAATGTTCCCCATTGTTGCAAAAAGAATCCTACAGTAGTAGATTTGTTGCCGGGAACGCCGTACAATCAACAAATTGCCAACTGCTGCAAAGGAGGAGTCATTAGCTCATGGCTTCAAGATCCTGCAAATGCAGCGAGTGCGTTTCAGCTGAGTGTGGGGGCTTCTGGAACCACCAACAAAACAGTCAGATTGCCGAAGAACTTCACTCTTAAAGCACCAGGGCCTGGTTATACTTGTGGACCTGCTAAAATAGTTAAACCCACCAAATTTGCTACTGCAGACAAAAGGAGATTTACGCAAGCACAAAGTAAGTTATGAGTAAGAGATATAGATGATTATTTTTGTATTGGAAGGTTGCATGGGATCTTTGGTAAGTGACCATTAGTTATAAGGAAGATACATTCTTCTGCAGCATGTTTGTTAACCTTCTCCTCGCTCTGCAGACTATTCTAGCACCCACTCGGTTTTGTGTTGATAGAATGAAACAATGAATGAATTTTTGTACTTCAAATGAAGATATCTGTTCTATGAACAATTTCTCATAAATAGCAAACCTATCTGTGGTTATCTGTTTATCTAGGAGTAGAGTATGTTCAGGTAATAACAGAGAAGCCTGACCTTGCTTTAATAACATTTAAGAATGCATTAGTTATTCAAATTTACTTTTCTGCTTTAAATTTAGATTATTGTCTTATGTCAGACCCAATATAGCTCCAACTGAAATGGTCGGGTCTAATTACTCTTCTTTTCTTTGGCAGTGACATGGAATGTTACATGCGCATATTCACAATTCCTGGCCCAAAAAACTCCCACTTGCTGTGTCTCACTCTCATCATTTTACAATGACACTGTGGTGTCCTGCCCAACATGTGCTTGTGGCTGCCAGAACAACGCCACTCAGCCTGGGAGCTGTGTGGAGTAAGTTCTTTTCACTTAGCCAACATCGTTTTCTAATAGGGCTTTGTGTTCTTTCATTGAATTCATAAAATTTTTATGCTCATCAGAAATCACTAGAACTCTCAGCATTTATCAGTCATTCAAGAAGTTTGGTTGGCCTTAGCTTGTGATTGTTTTGCTGATTATTTACAGGCCAAACTCGCCATATTTAGCTTCAGTTGTTTCGAATGCCGGAAGGAACAGTCCTCTTGTTCAATGTACGAGTCATATGTGCCCAATCAGAGTGCACTGGCATGTTAAACTCAATTACAAGGAGTACTGGAGGGTTAAAATCACAATTACGAATTTCAACTACAATATGAACTACAGTCAGTGGAACTTAGTCGTTCAGCATCCAAACTTTGACAATCTGACGGAGAGTTTCAGCTTTAACTACAAGCCATTAACACCATATGCAGCAATAAGTGAGATCTCTTTCCCTGGTTACTCCTGTAATATATCCTCTGATAGAAGTATTGTGCCATAGTAACCCAAATCCCATGTCACAATTTCTATGAAAATGCACCTGCCTTTTACATACTAAGCATTCTCTCGACCTTTTTTTTTGAAACAGATGATACTGCCATGTTATATGGAATCAAGTTCTTTAATGATCTGCTTATGGAAGATGGCCCTTCTGGCAATGTTCAGTCAGAACTTCTATTTAGAAAGGATGCATCAACTTTTACCTTTGATAAGGGCTGGGCTTTCCCGAGAAGGATCTATTTCAATGGGGATAACTGTGTGATGCCTCCTCCGGATGCCTATCCGTCACTGCCAAATGCAAGTATTCGATGGGGTGTCTCAAGATTTAGCATAGCAGTGATCTTGTTGGTGCTATTACTTCACTTGGGGCTTTTTTAAGGGACTAATTGAGTGGCAATATTCTTACTCTGTTGATTCAATTTTTGACCTCACAAGATTGATGACGGAGTCCATGCTTGGATGATGATACTTGTTCCAGGGGGTGATTCCGTCAAGTGATCAGATTGCCTTACGGTGCATTGTCACCTTCACAGAGACCACATTGTTTCTTTTTTACGTTTTTGTACCAAACTGATGGGTCCAAACACTTCTTTTGTACTTCACCTTATATTTGTAAAATAGTCGTTCGGTCATGTTGGTGTCACCTACTTTTTTTTTTTTTTGGTGAAAGTAAGAATTTGGTGTTACCTACTATTGACAGCAATGTAAATTGAAAATGCATTACATTTTTTGTTTCCTGTATTCCGTGTGATGCAAAACGTTCATGTCATTGGACTGTCAAATGCCCTCGATACTAGGAAGGCAACGTGGAAGAACCGGAAGGAGAAAAAGAAGAAAGAAAAACACACCGCACACAAGTTAAAGAGCTTTACATTAAATCTGTCTTCAATAACATGGAGTAAAGGCAAGTTAAACTTCCATGGGATCAAACCATGTATTGATCATGTTCTGCTTCTTTGTCAAGCAGCCGAATTTTACTGAGAAGTTTGTTTGACTATAACGCACCGTATTTATCTGTCAAGGAATCATGAGTCTGTATACATTACTCTCAATAATCTGATCTGACACTGTTCTCAAAACTGCTGAGAATTGCAGCATGTAAAAGAGGGGGAAAATGAATCTGAATACTTGGCAACTCGTGCTCCTAGAAGACAATCACCAAGCAGCAAACATCATGAGAAGGACCCAAGAGACTAAGGTCGAGACAGGCAGTAACTTCCGACGTGCTGAATTTGGCAGAAAAGGGTATGAATCTGGCGGGGGCAGCATGCACTCGTCGCCGTTGAAGTAAACCTTCCTTGGAAATGCCCAACCTTGCTTAAAAGTAAATGTGTTCTTGTCCTTTTGAAGAAGTACCTCGGACTGAACATTCCCAAGTGGCCCCGCTTCCATCAGCAAGTCATTATAGTACTTCATACCGAAGAACATCCCCGTGTCATCTGCATATGGAAACACAGATTAGTTCATTAAATGCCCGGCTCATGAAATGGTACAAGAACCAAAAACAGGCACACTCACTTATGGATTCATACGGCACGAGAGGCTTGTAATCCATACTGAAAACTTGGGTCACGTTGTTTAGGTTGGGATGCTGGACTACGAGAGACCAAAGCGTGTAGTTCATCCGGTAATTGAAGTTTGTGATGGCAATCTTGACGCGCCAGTAGTCCTTGTAGTTGAGCTTCACATGCCAGTGTACTCGGACCGGGCACATGTGGTGCGTGCATTGTAATAGAGGTGCATTGTCTTTTTTAGGTGTGTTTACCCCTGCCATGCTTAGAATTTTGGAGTCACTCCTGCATCACCAATAGCCACATCAGGTTTAGTTACTCCAGTAAACAGGCTTCGGGTGATTTATCATTGAGCACATAAGCGCTCGATCCTATTTCGGAAACAGCAAGTACAATAAATGAGCAACTACCCATTTTTGGCTTACTTGACACAAGTATTCTTGTTCTGGCAACCACAGGCACAGTAGGGGCAAGGAGTGATGGTTTCATTGTAGAAAGATGAGAAAGAGACACAGCAGCTGGGTTTTTCCCTAGCCAGGAACTGGGAATAAGTGCAGGTCACATTCCATGTCACTGCAATTTAAGAGCACAGAAAAGGTATGTCAGAAGTCACAACCACATGTTTCAGTGTTACACCATGGTTCTTCGGAACGGAGCTGCAGAATTGCATGAGGAATCAGTAAGAACCAGGAAATACATGTCAATGCGGTGAAACGGTTACGCTTTGCCTTTATTCTTTTAGGCTAAGTTGAGACATTCCACCATTAGAACAATAAATCAATCTGAAAGTTCTTTTCCCACAACAGGGTTGAAATTTCAAGATAAAAAGATTGTGCAAAGCGAACTTACTCAATGCCTGAGTTTTCCGGCGCTTGTCGGTGGTAAGGAAGTTGGTGGATGGCACGACCTTCGCAGGGCCACAGGTGTACCCAGGTCCTGGACCCAACAAAGTGAAGTTCTTCGGGAGCTTGACCGTCTTATTTGAAGTACCAGACAGGCCGACGCTGACTTGGAAAGCAGAGACCGAAGCCAATGGATCTAGACCCCAAGCGGCGACAACCCCGCCTTTGCAGCAATTTCCATACTGCTGGTTGTAAGGGACACCGGGGAGCAAGTCCACGACTGTGGGTGTTCTCTTGCAGCAATGAGGTATAGCGGCTTTGAACTTGGAGCAGTCGCCTTGTTCGGTGGTTTGAGCACCCACCATGGACCATATTATTTCCTTCTTTGCCCAGGCCCATCCGAGGGTCCAGCCGGGGCTCATTATGTGTCGGTACAACTGGAAATTGTTCAAAGTGACGACCGCCTGCATTAACCGGTAGCATTAGGAAAGGACATCGGTACATTTCCCTTTCTTTTCTACGATGGTGCAGTGGTAGTCGAGGTGACTAAAATCACAGAGGCTTTGAAGACAGATTTCGGTGGAGAATCTACGATTTCTCCAGTACATGGGTTTACATCACTGGAGATTAGCGAGATTGTATTCATCAGTACTTACCACATAACCGTCTGTGGTCCAAGACATGATGTCCCATTTGATTGTTACATTGCCATTCGGATCCAGGGGATCATATGCAGCTGCAGCGACGATGAAACACCAATTTTAGAGTGGACGAAAACAACCGCAAGATAATTCATCGATTCCCCTTTGGGACATAGAAGCGTACTTACCCGCATGGAAAACGAACACAAAAACGAAGGCTAGGATGACTGATCTCATATCGAGAAAGACAAATCAATCGCGTCAATATGGCAAAGGATGTGGGGGCGTGAGTATGCTCTCATGCAACTTCCGGCAAATTCTTCCCAGGAACTGCTGAAGCGAACTCACAAGATATATGGTGATGAAGTTCTTCTAACTAGGAGATGCAATGGCTAATGGGAACGCTGCGTGGTTGTGCGCTTATTAATTGGAAAATATGAACAATCTGTGAACAGAATTCTCTTAGGTACGTACCTGAAGATGGCTCACCAACTGGTGGTTGGACACTTATACACACTCTCTCTTGCAGCTTTCTGAATGGGGCTTTCCATATCTTCAAGCAACAGCTTTGTGAGGATGGGCGGGAGAGAGAGATGGAAAGAGATGTCATGTGTGTAGTTTAGTTGAGAATAACTTGCCAACCTTCCAGGTTAAAATTGAATATGACAGGTTCAATGGAACAATAACAGCAATGACTACAAAATCCCATCCTAAATGAAAGGAAACATTCTCCTTTTTCCTCCAACAGAGGAAGTTCAATGAATATTCCCTAGCGATGTAAATAGCAGATCATTCTAGATGGTTACACAGCTAAATTTGTACAAAGATCGATATACAATAAATAAATAAATAAAATTTATATGCATGACCACGTATCGCATTGTCCTGGAACATGGAACATATAGGACGTTAGATTTTGGAGAAAGAATGGCAACTATTATTTCCTGTGAAAATTGTGCTTTGGTTCTGCTCCTGCTGAAGAAAAAGAAAGACTCCTCTTTGCGAGTCACTTAGCCAGAGAGGGAGAGGAATGAGTTAAGGGGAAGTAAAGAGCGTAGGGACAAGTAGAAAGTAGTGAGCAATGCTCTTTTGATTTTAATAGAAAAGACATACCCACGACCATGTTACAGACTGACAGGCACGAATGCTTCCCAAGTAGAACTTCTCAAATGCCTCTACTTTTGCAGCCTCAGGGCATCTGACCGGTCTATACGAATTTGGGGGCCAAAGGCCAGTGATAATGTCATAATTTTGGTGTGATGCTCTTGTTAATACTATAACTTTTTAATCGGTTACTTAAATGTGGCAAGTTTTTAAAAATCAATCACTTAAGTGACATTGGTAATTTTCCTTACCTGAAAATCTTACATGTCATTAATTTCATATCAAATCACATGACGTGGCTGGCCACAAATTATTGTCACATAAGAGTTTTTGTTGAGAAAATCACGATGCAGTTTTAGTGATGTGCTTTTCAAATTAATAACACTTAAATGATTACTTAAAAAAGTTATTACAACAAAATAAAAGCATACAAAAGTCATTGTATTGTTAGTGTAATTATCCCTAAATTTAGAGTTGGGATTTCTACGCTTCAACGCACAGAAAACGATAATAAACACAAATCAGATTACTCTAATTCGTGTAAAATGCGGTTGTAAACGCAACACTATGCAAAATAAAGAAAATTCTCAATTTCACATTAACATTCAAAGATGTAAACTTTCTTATATACTAGAAAAACCATTGAACACTACATCAAAAGTACCATGGTCAGTTAGCAATTGAAAAAACAAAAAAGATAATACCTAAAATTTGGATAGATGATTGATTAAAGAAGGAAAAAATCACTAAAGTTCTAAAATATTATCTAAAATAAAGTAATTATCTAAATAAAGAAAAATCATAAAATTTGAATGACATGACTCAGCGTTATTATATTAGTTCACACTTTGATATAAGCTAATGTGTTTAGGATATAGCATTGGTGTTTTATTGTTCACACCCTCTCAACATCTTGAATTGACCACATTATTCATTGAGGATCCTACTTTAGTATGCCGCTCGAACTTGCTTAATTTTTAATTACGGGATTTTACCCACAACAAAGACTAAGATCATATATGGGGTCCACTCTTGATTTAAGCTTATATCTCCATTTTTCTTCTTTTTATTTGGTTTCAATTATACTAAAAGTATGAACTACCCTTTTTCACCCTAGCCTCATATTCGACACCCTTTATATTTTGAAGTTTCCTTCATATTTGTCCTCTTATTTTCCGTTGTCCACTTGCATGAGAGTTTAACCAATTGTTGTAATATGAGCAAGCATTAATCGTACATGGAACTAAAAGAAGGTTAGCCTAAATTCTCCTCATGATTGTGGGACTTTTTTACTTCGAGTTCCGGTACAAATGTATGAAAAAATTTATTCAAAGATTGAATATTATGGTAGATTTGCTGTACTTTACACGTAATTCATATTCTACTGTAATTAGTCTAGAGACTTTGATCCTCATAACTAGATGTGTAAGTAGAAAAAGACTTAAAACAAATATCATGATAAAACAATTTGATAGTTTGAATTCTTAATAGCTAAAACTTTTCATTTAAATTTAGAATTTTACTCATCTTCCATTATATTTCTTTTTGTAGTGCAGTCACTATGAAAAAATATATTCAAGAGCACTCCAATTGCTTAAATGTATCTATTGATGAAAATGCGAATGGAAATGGAAAAGAGAAATCAATTATGCCAACAAGTTCATTAGAAACTTAACCCGATAATTTCCTAACACAAGAGGATCTTTTGAGTAGCATGTGGACACATTTCTTGCTCAAGGTTATTTTGTCTCTATTAAAACTTTAAAGAGAGACAAATATGTTCTTTTTTAATGTGATAGGAGAGGTAATTATTGTGATTAATATAATTTTTTCATTGCATGTTAGGGAAGAAAAACCAAATTTCGTTTGATTCACTATCCTTTTGAAGTTCGTGGCTTGAAAGGGAAGGATTGATCATTGTCACTTAATACATTGAATACATTGCACAATCATGATCCATTGAGTGATATGTTCAAACATCCTACTTGTCTTCACTGAATGAAACAAGACTTGAGCAATTCAAATACACGGACCTTAACATAATGACATATATCAAAGTAACAATTAGACAAATACATCCATTAAACCTAGTAGATGATTCTTTTCACTCCAGGTTACAATTGAACCAAATGCATTCATTAAAACTACGAGATGATTTTATTTACTCTTACTTATATTATGTTATCTTTATAATAATGTTTTTGTAGTACCCCATAAAAAATAATATACAACTCATTAACACAATAACTAGTTGGCTATTTGCCAATAAATTTTTTTTTTTAAGAGGTAGACCAATTTTGTTCCAAATGAGGAAAGAAGAAGAAGAAGAAGAAGAAGAAACCAAGCGAAAAAAAGAAAAAAAAAAAGAAGAAGAAAAAGAAATAAGCTTAGAACAAGAGTGAACCCACATTTGACTTTAGTTTTCATTGTTTGGGTAGAATTGTAATAAAAAGTTTTAAGTTCTAAAATAAAGCTATGTTGGGACCTGTAAAAATTATTCATAAGGTCATAAATTGATTATACTTTTACCAATTCAGTTTTAAATCTTTCAAATTTGTCAAATGAGTCTTAAACCTTTTTAAACTTTGCTAATTGAATCAATTAAGCTAATTTTAGTTAGAAATCGCTAACGTGGACGCCAATACTAACATGGACAATTTTTAATAATATTTCAATATTTTTATTTTTATTTTCCCTTTTTTCTTTGATTTTTTGTGTTGGCAAAGGTTGTTAGTGATCCTCACGGCATAAAAAAGAACAAAAAATAAAACAAAGGGAAAAAGGAAAATAAAAATAAAGATGAAAGTTAAAAAAAATTAAAAAAATGTTAAAATATTATTAAAAATTGTTCACATCGGGCGCTAGGATGACTAATGTCCAAGTCAGTGATTTCTAACTAAACTTGATCGAGTGGACTTAATTGGCAGACTATGAAAATGTTTATATTTCAATTGGCAAAATTGAAATATTTAAGATTGAATTGACAAAAGTGCAATATGTTTATAACTTTTTGGACAATTCCCGTGGCCAGAGGACTAATAGCCTACCTTTTGATTGAGACTTGTACCCTTCCTTGGCCCTTTTGGATTTAATTTGCTTTGAAGCTCTTGATATCTATTCACTAAACTTTTTTAAGGGAATGGCAACTATGTATTTTTGACAAAAGAAAGGTGGCTAGGTCGTATGCGATGAAGAATAGAGTGATAAGAGTGTGAACCATTATCTCATAAAAGGTGCCGATTAAAATTTTTCAAACATTAAATTAGCCTCCCCGATTGTTTCAGAATAAATTAATTAATTGAATTCCCATCCAGTCACCAAATTCAAGTTCTGAGACGGGTTGCCTGTACTCGGGAAAAAAAAAAACCTAAAACATCGCGGCCAAGTGCTGCATCCACCATCATACCACGAAGTTCTTACTTTTACAAACTCATAATTCATTTTTTTTGGAAAAAAAATTTCTATATAAATTTTCCTCATTTTTTGGCATTTGGTTTGCTTGGAAAAATGAATCATTGAAAAATGTTTTCCTAGTCAATGGAAAATTTTTCAATTAAAACTTAAATTCAGGAAAATGATTTCTCATTTGAAAGGACTAGAAAACGTTTTCCAAAATGTTTTTTCTAGCTTTAGAATCCTTGATTAATGCAACATTTATTCTTACAAAAATAAAATTTAAAAAAATTCCATTATTTATTTATTTTTTCTTTTCTTTTTCTTCTTTCTTTCCTTCTTTTCTTCTTTCTTTCTTTTCTTTCTCCTTCTTCTTGCATTGGCTGCATGCCTCGATGACAACCGACAGCTCGATTATCGTCCATGACGTGGGCCAGTGAGCTTGAGAATTGGTCGATTCAAGCGAGCCTGAGTTGGCCAAGGCTATCAAGCATGGGGCTAAGTAGATCCAGGGGCAATTGTAGCTTGCCCAAGGTTGATGAGCTTGAGCTTGCTTGTAGCCATCGTAGGTTGGTTGTGATGGAGGAAGGGGAAAAATAAAACGAAAGAAAAGAAAAAAAAAAAAAAGAAAAAGAAAAAAAAAGAAAAAGAAAAGAGAAGAATAAAAAATAATTAAAAATTCAATTTTAAAGAAAATAAAAAATAAAATAAAAAGAGAAAATAAAAAATAATCATTTTTCTAAAATAAATTCATGAGATTGAAATCATTTTCCAATGAGATCCAGATATCAAAAGATATTTTCAATTATATATATCATTAAATTAAAGGAAATCAATCGTATTATTAAAAAATGATTCTTGAGTTTTTCGTAAAATAAAGCATCCAAATGCCAAGAAATATATACAAGCACAAACAAATTGAAGAGGCTTAGGGCTTGAGTTGCACAAACAAGAGGGTTATTTCTAACTAAAAGCCAATGTGGAGTTGCCAATCTGTAGCATTTTGGATTTTGCAATGCAAATCATGAGGTCGCCTGCAGGGCTTGAGTTCCTAGATTTCCCAAATCTAGATGCGACTTAGCTACTAAATCGATTTATTCGAATTCTTGAAATTAAAAAGGTTGCTGGCAATCATTTTGATTGAATCTAGATTGATTGTGATTGAACACCTACAATACTTAAGCAGTTTCCAGAAATGAAACCACCTAACACGTGTAAGAGGATTAGTCTGCATAGGTAATCAAGAGTTTTAGGTGAGTTTGGCCAGGTGGGGAGGAGTTAGCAACCGCCTCTAACGGCACCGCAATCTCTAAATCCCTATTTTCTGCCATTTTTATAAATTCGAAATGAGAATGATGTTTGAAAAATAATTTTGAACGTAGAAATCGATCAATTTGCAATTAGGCAAAATATAATGCATATCTTGCTAATTAGAAAATTCATTTGCACGTGTGATTGTGTATTTTAACAATATGCAATAAATGAGACATTTGACGTGTGAAACGATATATGAATGACATAACATATGATGTGGAATTTAAAAATGATAATTTATCAAAAAAAAAAATGGCGCATACGACATGTGCAAATTACATGACATATGAAGTGAAAAATTGAAAATACGTACAAGTGGCACATGAGGGGATAATAGAGAGGAGAGCCGGGAGATTCGGGTCAGGGTGATCCCAGCCCAAGCGCCAACATCCTGCCCATCTTCGCCTGCGGGGGCAGCATCCTTCGCCCCATCCCACCACGTCATAACGCAGGGCTCACATCCCCATAGCTTGCCCCGTCAATCCAAGTTTTAATGGAAAAATAAAATGATAAATACTTGGTGTTATCACATCATTCTTACCTTATTTTAATCACACCACAATTATATTACTTATTTGCTTCCACCGGTGGCGTCGGCGGCCCGGTTGGTCTCCTGCTGAGGTTCCCTTCTACATATCATGGGCTTGAGCCTTGCGTCCACAATCTCATGACTTAGTTTAGTGTATGGGTTGTAGACCTCTAATGATTCGGCGGTGTCATGGTGATGGGATCGCTTGCTTCAATGGTGCCGAGTAACAGAGGCTCAACCTCGCTTAAACTAAAACATTCCAGGAAGGATGTGAAACCTTTATGGTTTTTGTCTAGATGAGGTAGTCACTGCTGGTCGCTCCTCAAAATTCTTCTCTCTAAGGACAAAAAGAAAACACTTTTTTGGAGTTCCATGCGCAAGTCGTGGCGAGGCAGGGTTACAGGGTTACAGGAGATTGCATCCCCACCACCTCGGCCCTCCCCTTTGCAAAATGTAGATTTTTATTCTCTATCCCTGCTCAGGAGTAGGGTCACTCCAATCCGGGGAGAGGTGAAGTGCGCCCCAACAAGGCAGGTCGGGCCAACGTTGTCATTTCCTCATGCGAATGACCGGATACAGCAATTGAAAACGACATGCCATTGACATAGAATGTGATATGGCATTTGAAATCGGAACATGCTAATGACGTGGCGTGTGACATGGCGCTTGAAAGCAATGTAGGGGTGATCAAGGTTCCCAAAATTGGGAACTGGGTACCATTGGTCTAGTTCGGTCCAATGGACCATTCACTTTCTATTTTTTTTTTCCATTACTTGATACAATATGTTATGAGGAAATAATACAAAAAGCTGGTTAATTTTATTTTTTTGAAGATATAATTAAAAAAAAAAAGGTATATGTAGTTGGTCGGTTTTCCTTTAGAACTGAAAACTAGATTGCACAAACACTGTTCTACTTTTAAGAATCGGGAATTAAACCAACACTATTGGGAATAGGATGCAATTGGCTAGTTAAGTTTGGTCCTGGCAACTCCTAGTTCGAACAATTCATTTTGCACACGTCTAATGAAATGATATGACAAGTGACTTGGTAACTCAAAATGCATAAATGTGATATTTAATTGGCATGTCATCCATCCATGTTACATTTGATTGTCATGCCATCATAATGCATGTCATCCATACATGGTATACATGATTGACACATCATTTCGCATTTAATTCATACATGATTGTTGCGTTGTACATTCATGTCACATAGGACTTCTACATGTTATTCACACACGTCATATTTAATATCTACTTGTTATTTGCACATGTCATATTCGATTTCTATGCTATTTTTACATAATCGCTTATGACTTCTTCAAAGCCATTCGATCAAGTCACAGTTGCACATCATGCATGACATATTTCAAATATATCTTCACCCATGATGGGGTCGCTTGATACGAGATGAGGTGATGTGTTTACGAGGGTTTATTGAGTGATGTCGAAGGAAATATGAATAGATCAAAGTATGGGGATAGATGTTGATGGACAAGTGTAAATGAAAGAAAATATACGATTACTGTCAAGGCCTAAAGGACTCACCACTAGCCAAGGAAAACAAGCGGGATCAACGAAGTTCATCACCAAGACTTAAATGATGAACCACCCGCCAAGGATAAAGGACTTCAGGATAGGTCAGGCCTAGAGGACGAACCACTAGTTGAGGATAAATGGCTTCTTGGCTCACTACCACACTACCAATGAGTAATTCATGGCTCACTACCAATGAATAATTCAATATTCAAGGATAAATAAATCATGATAGGAGTTATCAACTTTCCAAAGATATATACTTATATTGAGAAAAATCTCATATATTCATATACTAAAATTGTTGTCAGCCTTTACAATGAGATTATGCCCCAATTTATAGAGATACTACTAAACAAAGCAAAGACTTTTCAAAGTCCCAGGAACCAAACGGACTCTTGGGGAACGCACCTAATAATGACTCTTAAACACAACGACACAATAAGAACTCATCAAAGTTGCGAATAAAGAGACTTAGATGCATGCGTTTAATTATTAGATGCAATGAAACTTGATAAGAATCTCTAAATTTGTGCTCCAGCCTTGGAAACCAAACGTTCAACCTATACTGACCAAAAAAAAACGTTCAACCTATCAGATCATTAAACAACAGTAGAAATCAACCAAATTAGCCTCCCATCATTCAGTTGTCCTTGGGGAGTAAGCCTCGTAAATCAACAACAATGTCGCATAAGCAACAACTTTGTCCTCAAACCCACGTAATTAAATTGCAGTGAAAATTAGCTTTCGCTTGCATGAATAGCAAATTGATTGGTTCAATCGACGAAATATGAGTTGACTTGTGGGTTGATCGATAGGTTCCAATGCTCCCGCATTAGATGAGGCAACATTTTCTCTTGGTTGCATACCGGTTAAAATTCGACTTTTCAAGCACTTTCAAATAAATTAAGGAAAATGCACGATAAATATGAATTATGGCTTAATGAATAAGTTGAAGTACTGAAATGATATTTTGGGGCGCCAATCCATTCTTCACGTAATCGAATTCCCAAATCTCAGCCTCTCGTTAAGGTATATATAAACCGACTATCTTACACATGTCACTAGATAGTTTATTAATCTATAACTTTCTGAAACAGCGAAATTACTTACGTTCTTTTGACATGATTGCAATAACTCTTTGATGCATGTGGAAGGCCGGGAATAATTTTGTTTTCCGGACGACAGATTCCACATCCAGAAGCCCTAATTGATTCCTCCCTCAAAACGCTACGCACGTACAGCAAATGGAACCCCCCAAAAAATGAACTTGGAAGTGGCAGATATAGAATTACCTCGTGCTTGGCTCCCACCGAGGTGCATTGCTATGAGGATAGACATTGACGACTCCATTGGGGCGGGGTCATTGACAGAGCTATTATTGCGTGCATAAATTGAGATTAGTCGGAGTTCTAAGGGACACATTCGCCAAATCTGTTCCAGTGTTGTCTGCCATACAGCTCGAAGCCCTGGGTCTTCTCGAGGGACTGAATTTTGTGCAAGAAAGATAAAGCGAAGTGCTGGAGATTCAGTCAGACCGTTTGAAGTGGTCAAAGCAGTGAACATAGAGGCCCGCGAATATTTGGGCCCTCTTAAGAAGGCCAGTGTTTCTCATGTGGGTAGGAGTATGTATCAAACTGCAGATTTTTATTTTTATTTTTTGATTGAGTAGCTAAAGTTTAGCGTTTGAATATCCTCCCCCATAATTGGGTAACTCATCCGCAAACCTATTAATAGCGTTTGACAGTCATAATAAAATTCAAAATAAGATAAATTTTACTCAAGATAGGATAAAGTCGGATATAAGAATGATATAATTTTGATAAAATTATCCATGTTGATGTAGGATAAATATGAATAGGATTTTAATATCCATAATGAGAAATTTGTTTTTTTATTATAAAAAATTTCTTACATTAATAAAATTAAAATTATATTTCAATATAGATAATATTTGAATTCCAATATAGGAAATTCGAAATAACAAAAAATGACAATTTAGTTTTTTTATTTAACCTTTTTTTATTTATATATACAAATTTAATTATATCTTATAATATATATTCAATATATAAATACAAATATATTTATATTTATTACATATTTGAGGTATTTTAGTAATTTAGGTATATGAGCACAATTTTACTATCTAATAAAATTTTATTAGAGAATGATGGAAGGTAAAAAAGACATAAAAAAGAACATAATTAAACAAAGAGAGGAAATTTTTTATTTATTTATTTATAACAAAGCAAATACAAATGAAGTAGGTAAGAATGGCCCGAGAGATTTTTACCGTTTCTGTTTGTGAACTTCTACATTCATTTTTACTGATATGCCGCTTTTATTGAATAATGAATATAATATAATATGAATATGTCCGACTTTAATATTACGGTTCACCAAACAATAAATAAGATATATCAAAATTCTTAGATTTCATATTATATTTTATCCATTCCTATTTTGATCAAAAATCACGATAATCAAACGTAGCCTTGTCATTTACTTTGTCCTGATGCCCTTTCGTTGGGCTCTTGTGTTTAAGAACTATCTAATAATACTAGTTTTTCCAACCAAAAACAATTAATCTACAGCTTTTAAAGTATTTTAGGTATCCAATCAACCCAGGTTAAATAAATCCATTGATGGTAACTCCTCTCTACTTTTTAATTCATGTATATGGTGTCGTAAGCCAACTCGAACCTCTCGGGTGAAGACCCTGGGGACCGAGGCACCAACCTTGGTCTACGAAGTTCATGGCGCTAAAATACCAAAGAAATTGCAAGGAAACATCTTCTTACGGGTCCAATTACTAATGCCAGAAAAACTTGGATTGTCGTTAACGGCCAGATCTGTCTTGCCGTTTAGATGACTTCCATGGATGAACAAAGTCATCTTGACTCGTCCAATCTCCCCGCGTAAACCCTAGCGAAATCATAAATTTCAACGAACGAACCAAGGAAAACTTGAAAAAACAAGAGGCTAAAGCCCCTGGTTCTGTCTGAAGTCAAACCCCCGATCGCCCGCTGTTTGAGCAGAAGCTTCTTTTGCCGTCCAAAGTGATGGCTGCTCATTCTCGCGAGAGCGTTATATATATATATACACACACACACACACATACAAATTACAGGCTTATAAGCAATTTATACTCAAATCAAGGAAGCAGCCGGAGAATTTAGCACAGGTCCTGAAGTGCACGGACTTCATGATGGGGCATTGGGTCAAGCCAGACGTGAGTATCTATGTATTTTAACTCTCTTTGTTTGTTTTGTGAAAAAATGAATGATTTGAAAAGCATATTTAAAAAAATAATTGCTTTTATCATTTAAAGTAATTACTTAATGAAAAGTATTTCTTTATTGACCACTATTTATGTCTTAATATTTTAGTGAATCATAAGAATAGTTTTTTGTTCTTTCGTTTTTCTTACCGATAAAAGTAATTATTTTTAGAAAACTGTTTTCTAAATCATTCATTTTTCACAAAATAAACGTATTGTATTCCCTGAATTACTTGTCAATGTGGTTTGCTTAACAAGTGTAAATATATATTTATGGGTCGGTGTCTCATTACTTCTATCTTCTAGCACATAGCGTAATTCCATAAACAGCCTTATCCATCCTTGGTTTGATGGTTAGTGAGAGGTTGGATAGTTAAAATCCTTAACTCATGTGCCGATAAGTCCGCTTGTGTAAAGTTTTCTTTAAATTGTTTGTGTAGGACGAGAATATAACGACATAGTATTGGTAAGCTAAAATGGAAAAAAGTCTACAGTGCAACAATCAAAATAGCCGGACACTTCCCCACAGGATATTTGTAGGACGAGAATATAAGTTTCTAAACATACTTCGGATAATTCGACGATTGAGTTGTTTAGCCATAATATGATGTTTGTAAATTCTAAACCAGAAAATCTTGCATGGTTTTCAGATCATGTAGATGAGGTCGAGCGGGACATATCGATAAGACCCTTATAGTTAATCGAACAATACGAGATAATCACTAGCGTATTTTTATTTTTCTTTTACCTCAAGATAGGATATTCATTGACTTAATATCCATGGCCCTGTTCTTATATATAGGTGTATCCACTGATGGCGGCAATGACATTCGTGACAAGTCTTTGCATATTCCAGCTCACAAGAAACGTTCTCTTGAACCCTGATGTCAGGTAACGAGTACTTTCTGATACAATAAAATTCCATGGAAAGAGTCCTCGATGACAATTAATCAACAGCATAATCTGTTGAATTTCTTTGGCTCTTTATTGTTTATCTTGAACTGTTCACGGGAATACAGAATCAACAAGGCACATAGAGGCACGGCAGTGTTGGACAATGCAGAAGAAGGGAAGAAGTACGCCGAGCACGGGCTCCGCAAGTTCCTCCGCACTCGGCCGCCGGAGGTCATGCCAACCATCAACCACTTCTTCTCCAAAGATAAATCTGCATAATTGTACACCTTTTAAAAAATCCTGAAATTTGAAATTATGTTCAGTGTACTTGTGAATGAAACTTATGATGTATAGCTAGGTCTGTGATGTGTGATTTGCAAACTCTAAGATGGATGATATTGTAGATGCCATTCTTGTTTTCTATTTCATGGACATGAGTGTAATCAGGCTAAGGTAACCGCGGGCCTTCATTTTGTAGCCGCAAATTTGCACGAAGAATTGGCCGTGGGTTCCTGATGAACATTGCGACTATGAAACCACAAATGTTTTTGTCTATGCCTCGATGTTTTGCATGTTTGCAGCCCACTCAGCTGTTTGCAGCTTAAACTAGGATTTCCTATTAATCCAGAGATAGACCTGACCGATGGGTGGGCAACCGTGCACCGAGCTTATAAATCTTTAGCCCAGGCTTGCCGATGATTTGAGAAATATTAAATATTATTCAAGAGATGATCAGGCCTGTACAGGCCCAAGAAGGAGTTCTTTTGCTCAAGTCCACTTAATTCGTGCTTCCGGCTTTTACGGCTCAAGTGGGCCTTGCGGGCTGCCAGGCTCGTGATAGGTCAAGTTAGGAGCGAGCATTGAGAATTCTAAATGTTTTTTACATGTGAATTTTACTTAATATTAAGACATCATAAAGCTATTTCTTCATACCATATATAATTAGCTTCAAAAATTTAAAATAATGTCTTTTGTAATGATTCTAGCCATCGTCCATTTTGTTTAATGAGTCCCAAATTTCAAATGACATTTCTGTGGAGTGAAGACTTTTGTTTGTTAATATTATTCGAGGATAACAATTAGGAATCTCAGAAATAGTCTAACATCTATGTCATAGCTTCATCAAATTTAATTTACTAGGAAACACAAAACCATAATTATATACATAAATGCCACATATATGGCCTAAATTGATGTGACAAATCCTCTTTATCTCATCTAGATGCATAAAGTATCATATTGGTAAAAGTTTCAGATTCATATTAATAATGGTTTGCTTTATAACATGAGGATATAGGCGCCTTTAGAATTAGATGATCTTTACAACTATCTAATTTAACTCTTGAGGACAAGACATTTTTTGTAAAAAA
The DNA here is from genome assembly GCA_017140255.1 of Eucalyptus paniculata subsp. matutina. Lineage (NCBI taxonomy): Eukaryota > Viridiplantae > Streptophyta > Magnoliopsida > Myrtales > Myrtaceae > Eucalyptus > Eucalyptus paniculata. Next base: position 19,137,809 of record CM029444.1, on the reverse strand, counting down.
TTATTACACAGGTAATCTTGAAATTAAAAGATTCCTCCAATAATGGAAAGAAAAGAGTAAGTGAAATGAAAGAAAAATCTGTGTTAGTTTCGTGACACATCTTTTGATTATCCTTCTTCTCTTCTTTTTCTTGGAATTCTTTTACTTCCTTCAATTATCTTTTTTTCCCTTTCAACTTCCCTGATTTTAACTTATATTATCAAATGAATAAGTGGAGGGTTGGGAAGAGAAACGGAAACTTCGAAAAATACTCAAGCAATTCAAAACTAGAACAAAGACCAAAATTACTTATGTAAACATTTTTTTTTTTATTTTATTTATGTGGGTGCAAATTTGTAACCAAGTAACCTTTCCCTAGCCAAACACATACGCGAACAAAGTTTTTTGGGCCAAACATGTAGGTGATGAGAAGAAGCGAATGAAAACCCTAGGATAAAGCGCATGTCTGAAAAGGACAAAGCTGCAATGGACAATTGCAATCAGTTGCAATCATCCCACTTGCCACGCAACTCTCGAGGTAGCATAAAGATGCTGGACCCTAATACCGATGTGTCCAAGGTCTTTGATTATCTCTCTAATTATGATGATGATGGATGTGAGCTTTCTATATGTACATCATTAAATCTTGTGGATTTTATGTGAGATCCGTATCAATAATGGTTAATGTGGGCCGAGGTCACATAGGTTGGGATCGTGCCGGATATTTTCCAAGTTACTTGTGGATTGGTTGGTGTCAAAGGTCGTACCGCATTGGCCCACATCTATTCCACCATTTACATCGCTCAACTCCAGCTGAGAAACTACTTGGAGTCTTTGATTGGGTGACCCGCCATTTGGCTGTTTCCTTCTCTGCGTAGCATATTCCATGTTTTATGCCACCAGCGAAAACAGTGCCGGCCATACAGAGTAAATATACTAAATCCATTGACAAAAAAGAAAATGTGAGGATCTATGAGCATATTCTTGTTGAAATATTTTTATTTTCAATCAGTTGTCAATAACAAATTTTTCTTACTTGGCCTTTTGTTAACAAAATCGTTCTACAAATTTATCTTTAATTTGTGCTGCAAAATTTGCAACTTACCTGCATGATTCAAAATCACAGTGCTTCGAAGCTGGGAGAGTTAGCTTCCTGATGAGTGGTAGGTTGGGTGGGACTCCAGAACGAATTTGACAGAAAAAAATTGTTTGATGAGTTTAGGGTAAATAAGTTTGCCATGGAAGAGTTCACCACCAAGACATATATGAATATTTTACCTATCAAGGATAAAAGACTTTAAGGTTCACACCAACAAATTATAGAAAGAACCAAAAGACTTTAAGGTTCACTAGATCAAAAAACGAAGGAAACACTCACTTGTGAAAAGTTCTCATATATTATGAATTGAAAAATCTATGTGCTTAAAAGTAAGAATGCACCTCTTATTTATGAAGGGACTTGGACGATAGATTAGATAAAATTAAGCTAGGAAAATGTTAAACTAGGAAACACAATCAAATTAGGAAAAAACGTGACCTTAGAAATCTCATCAAATTAGGATACCAACTTAAATTCAGAAACAACCCTTTAGCCTTTGATTTTTTTTTTTTTTTTTTTTATCTGTCCTATTCTAACTTTTATTCACTTTTAGACTTTGCCTCTTTCCAGATTATAGGAGTCAAACCCCATAATTGAAACTAAACATCCTCACCCTCGAACCCTTAGAAGGTAGAGAATTAAACTCTTCATTTCCTCATTTCCATGTGAAAATGGTTGCCTTTGATTCTGTTGAATGAACCTTTATTCTCCAATTTATAGAAACTACATTTTGGCCTTTCGGGTGACCCCCATTGTTGGATCTTGAATGGTGTTGCAGCTGTGAGCAGATTGCCAAACACTTTAAATAGCTACATCCTTTTCACAGTTATAGTGTTTTCAAAGATATGTATCAAATGGGCTCTTAAGGTGAGTATGACAAAATTTCTATTTCTCTATTTCTTTATTTTTCTATTCTAGAAATAGATTTGGAGTATAAATTAGAAACTTAAATTTTTTAACTTTCCTATTTTTGGAATAAAAGTGAGAAATGAAAACTTTTTTTATTGTTTACACTTGTCATTGCCTGCCACCAATATGTTGGCTACTCGGCAACGGACCCCGGATGCCGGATGTTGAACGCCCATCACTGGTAGCTAGATGTCGGCCACCGCCTCGTAGAAATAGAAATTTTATTTTGTTATCAAACGAATTTTTGTTCTAGAAATAGAAATTTTGAGTGTTATCAAACGCATTTCTTTGCTTAGAAATTCGTCTAGGAAATAAAAATTGAGAAATCGATTGTTGACCAGAATTGGATTTCAGTTTCAGAAATTTTGTCATGCGCACACTTAATAACCACTATTTTACGTTTTAATGCATTTTGTGTGTGTATTACTTGTGCTTAATACTTTCAAAATCAAAGTAACTCTTATTAAACCTGTTTTTTTTTTTTTTTTTGGGTCAAATCTTATTAAACCTTTTTCATAAGTTAAAAAAAGGGGACACGTTAATAAGACTCATAGAAGAAGAATCAAAAGCATATGCCTTTTTCTTGTTTCTCGTTATCGGGGCGCGGGAGTTGTTCCCTTACTAAATGGATGGATTTCCTTCAAATGTTATCGGCGGATGTTTCCTTGTTCTCCTGAGCGGAAGTTTCTATGCATTTTCCATCAGACCAAAGTCCCTCCCACTTTTTCCAAGGAAGATCTCTGTCGACCTACACGCGTAGCACCATCCTCGTTTCCATCCCATTCACATTCAGATGGCTCGTCGCGAATGCCTTCTCTTGCTCGTACTTTCAGCGACGCTCTTCAGTTTCGGTGCCTCTTGCTCCAATGGAGAATGCAGGGTTCGTATGTCTCTGTCAAATTGTACTTCAGTTTTCGGCATGAATCTTGGGAAAATTTCCGATTTTGTTGCTTGTGTGGTTTTTCGTGAATGAAGCTTCTTGATGAGTGCTCGAGCGATAGCGACTGCGTGGCCGGTCTCTATTGTTTCTCTTGCCCTCAAGGCTTTTCAGGTTCCAGATGTGTAAGATCATCCATTACTGACCAGTTCAAGCTCTTGGTAGTCATCTCTCCCTCTCTTTCTGTAACTTTTTTCTTTGCCTTTAACACGAATTCTTTTTTTTCTTTTTTGATTGTTGCTATCGACCTTCTCACTGATATCGGAGAAGTTCAGACTCTTTGGAGGGGAGTTGCTTAAGCGTTGAACAACTGAGAAATAAGGTTTTCTATCCAATTCTGCATTTTTTCTAAGTGGGCTAAATAAAAGTTGGAGTAGAGCAGCTGAAGTATTGACGAACATGGAGTTCGGTGACCCAAATATATAAGAAGAATAAGGAAGCAACTTCTCTGTTCATATTACATGATCAACCTAAATTCAACTGCCCATGAGCATTCATTTCATGTGTGAAGAAGAATCTGAAGTTTGACTTTTACAGAGAAATTTACATAGTCCATGCCACTGAGAAATTTGCAGTTCCTTTTCCCAATTTAAGCCTCAATCATCTATAATATGCCAATTCGTTGCTGTTTTTAATGTATTCTGGTGTTGTTGGGAAATGTATAGATGTCACAATTCGACATTTGGGCTACGTAAGATTGTTAAGAACTTGACTGGGTAAAGAATGATGGCACTTTAATTATGCAAGATACTGTACACATTTTCTGAAAGCTTGAATTACAAGCCAGAAAACTTTCTGGCATGAGTATTTTGTTTTCCTTTTTTCTTTTTTTTCTTTTTTTGAGTTTCGGCAGGTGTATTGGAAAGGTTGACTGGTATATCATTGTGATCCACTATTTGACCTGCTTTGTCTAACATTTTTTATTAGAACAATTCTCTTCCTTTCAACAAATATGCATTTTTGACGACCCACAATGCGTATGCTATTGATGGAGAGCCACTGCACACGCCTGTACCAAGAGTAACAGTTACAAATCAAGAGGATACCGTCACTCAACAGCTAAACGTATGATTTTTCTCATTTTCATTTTCAGGATGTTTTAGGAACATGATCTCAATTTAATGTCGCCATTGGTGTTTTTCCATTTCCAGAATGGAGTTCGAGGGCTGATGCTAGATACATATGATTTTGAAGGAGATGTATGGCTGTGCCATTCTTTTAATGGTCAATGTTATGACTTCACTGCTTTTGTAGGTATTCTGTCCTTAAACTGATAGTTTTTTTGTCCACCCCGTGCTTTATGATTTTCCTTTTCTCATTGAAAATTTCTCTTTTCTTCCTTCACATATCTTCTTGGTGCACCTCAAATGCTGAGGATCCTGGTTTGCCATGTAGGAACCGGCTATAGACACTCTCAAGGAAATAGAAACTTTTCTATCTGCTAACCCGGCGGAGATAGTCACTTTGATACTCGAGGACTACGTTCAGGCACCGAATGGATTGACAAAGGTCTTTACTGATGCTGGCTTGATGAAATACTGGTTTCCTGTATCAAACATGCCAAAGAACGGGCAAGATTGGCCACTAGTTAGTGACATGGTGGCTAATAACCAGCGGCTGCTCGTGTTTACCTCCATCCGGTCAAAGGAACAGAGTGAAGGGATTGCTTATCAGTGGAATTACATGGTTGAAAATCAATGTATGTGCATAGTCAAGTTTACTTAGAGAGAATCTTTTTGGCTATTTGGCCTAGAATTTTTCAAAAATATGATTCGTTGTTGACAGGTTGTGTCCATGCATGTAAATGGCGCATTAATTAATTAGTAATTTGCAGATGGCGATGGTGGAATGAAAGCAGGAAGCTGCCCAAACAGAGCTGAGTCGGCTACTCTTGATGACAGGAGCAAGTCCTTGGTTTTGGTGAATTACTTCCGGTCTCCGCCCATCAAGCTACTCAGTTGTGAGGACCATTCGGGCAACCTCATTAACATGCTTCATACTTGTTATGGTGCGGCCGGCAACAGATGGGCTAATTTCGTTGCCGTTGATTATTATAAGGTACAAGTCCTTTGATCTTCTCAACACTTCTCTCTGTCTATACAACATTCTGAAATTCAAGAAAGTATCAGGGATATCTTATTTTCCTTGTATGTCCTAGTTGAAAAACTCACAGATAGAATGCACCTTGGGCTCATGCTCTTGTTTGGCTAGATACTCAGACACGCCTAGAAGTTGGTTATAGTAATACTAATTTTGTCTGACCAAATTGCTCGATAGATTGAAACCTGCATTATTTGGAATTAAAGAGTTCTGGAAAAGCATTGACACAGGGAGCTCTTTGCTTTTATGCAGAGGAGCGAGGGAGGAGGATCATTTCAAGCAGTAGACACCCTAAACGGGAAGCTGCTATGTGGATGCGATGATGTGCACGCGTGTGTGGTAAGTGAAACTTGAGGTGCTGATTTATTTCTCTGAAGCAAGAAGAATGTTCTCTTCCCGATGTTGGCATTATTGTGGATGCGCCATCCTTGTCAAGAGGTCAAGTCAGCTTGAATGGATGTCCCAACCATTTCAGTTGCTTTGATGGTATGGGGAACCAAGCCCGTGTCATAGCCTAATCTATAAGGACATGCTTTTCTCTGAATTATGAATTTGAATCCATGAAGTTCATTACTAGTTCGGAGAACATTCACAGACAATTGCATATTTCTTTTCTGCAAAGTTTGCTGACGTAATTGATATATTCACTTTGCAGCCGGGTTCAACTTCTGGGGTGTGCTCTCCATAGAAAACAAGAGTCTTCTGAATAGAACAGAAGGAACCACAACAGCTGCTGTAACTAGGAATAGGAAAATGCTCACTGCAATACATGCCGAGCCTCCGGCAAACATGGGAATCAAATCAATAATTGCTGCATTTTCTTTTTTGTTTTACGTAAAGATACAGTGACTTGGCCAGAATAGCCGATACTTAACACGCAATCGATGTTCTTCAATTTCTAGACACTCCATCTTGGACTTTTTTGTTGGCCAACAGTGCCTATTGCAACGCCTCTCTTACAGAAGCGAAATTGATAGACTGCGTCCAACTATACATATGGAACATGATAGTGTGTAGAAGAGAGAACTTCTTGCGAGTGTTAATGGCATACATTAGCTTTGCCTCCGAGTTTGAAACATCATTCTTCGAAGTCGATTTGGGTCTAAGGTAGTTGATCACTATCTTGTGAAGCAAAATATTTGAGGCATTCATCCTCAAATATGAAATTCGTCCTTCCGCCATTCCATCCCGAACAAGCTCTACTATCGCACGTCCAATAGACACATTAATTAATTGGAATTTCCCTCTTTCTACCCTAATCACATCAGCCAATGTGTCCATGTCAACTATATAGTCCTAATCTCAAACACTGAATGAAAATCTATTCGCATCCAAGAAACTTATATTAGAATAGAAGTAAGCTGTGAGTTCAGCATAAGCCTCTGTCGTCTTAGAACAAAACTGTTCCAATTGAAGAAGAGTGAATTTCTCTCATAACTTAACATTCAGATAATCAAGAAAATCAAAATCCACACTTCTAGGGTTAATCACCTCCCGCTTTAACAACTTAGAATAAAGTCACGTGTGTTCCTCCGAGCGAAACAAATCCGTCCTATTGCTTCAAATATTCGCCGCAACACCCATTCTAGACTTAAAATGAGTGTACATCTTATCATCATCATTCCCATCAGGTTGACTCAGCCCTACAACACGTGGATCGTTTGGGATAATTGCAAATGCTTCTTCTACTGACCCCGCATGAGCAATTCCCAATCGTTTCATTATGCGTAAAAAGTAGGTTTCATTTCGATACCCTTTCTCTTTCAAGAATTCATCAATATAGTTCAAGGGAGTACCACCCTTCTTCAAGGCAGAGTAAAGCTTAAAAATAAAAGCGGGCTTTTCAGTTCTTACGGGTTCTGCATCTTCGATGATTTCTTCTTCTGCTCGATGATCAATATCCTAAGGTCTAGATGGAGGAGATGGACACTGTTGAGAATATTGTGGGCCCTGGTGCTATCTAGGAGATTCTTTTTCCCCGGTGAGGTCAAAATGCGTAGGACTCTCACGCATTTGTTGTGGTCCCTTATTCGCGATCCTTGAAAACTTTCTTTAAAACGACATTCTTCACAGTCTTTGAGAGATTCCAAGCTTGTTTCGCAAGAAAAGTGAAAACTATTCGAGGATTAAACAAGAGAAGAAAAGAGAAGTTGAAGATCTGTACTTTCTTAGGGTTTTGTGAGTAAAACAGAGAAAAACCAATAGTACATAAAGCAGTCGAAACGAGGCATACGGAACGACGTAAAAGGAAAAATAAAAATGCCTTTTCAAAAAATAATTGTCTTTTTGAAAAAATAGATAACCGTCATTTCAAAAATAACTTCATTTTCGAAAAGGAATGATTGCAATAATCACGAAAATTAGGGAATATAACATCAATCAATTACAGATTAATAGATGATCGTATCTTTTCGAGATTTTATCGAGAGATAAATTTCTAAAACAGAAATAACTTACAGTCAAGATTCTTGATCTTCTAAGTATGAGTATCTTTAGACTTTTTAGCCTTGAGTCTGAACTTCTTCAGACTTTAAGATATTGAGTTTGGAACGAATAACCTCGAATTGACTTTTCTCCAAAGGCTTTGTAAAAATGTCCGTCAGTTGATTCTTTGAGTCAATAAATCGAATCGAGACTCCTCCATTTTGCACATGATCTCTAATGAAATGATGTCGAATCTCTATATGCTTTGATCTTGAATGAAGAATTGGATTCTTTGTAAAATTGATTGCGCTGGTGTTGTCACATTTGATCTCAGTGCACGAATCTTCAATTCCAAAGTCTCTTAACTATTGTTTTATCCACAAAATTTGTGAACAACAACTTCCAAGAGCCACATACTTTGCTTCTGCTGTAGAAAGAGTTACAGTACTTTGCTTCCTCGAAAACCGAGATATTGTCCTGTTACCAAGCAGTTGACAGGTGCCCGAGGTGCTCTTTTTATCAACTCTGCATCCTGCTAGATCTGCGTCTAAATATCCAAGAAGAGTAAAGTCTCCTTCTTTAGGATACTAGAGACTTAAATTAGAGGTTGAAGCAATGTATTTGATGATACGTTTTGTAGCACTTAAATGAGATTCTTTAGGATCTGATTGAAATCTGGCATAAATACAAACACTAAACAGAATGTCATGTCTAAAAGTAGTAAAATAAAGAAGTGAACCAATGATACTCATGTATAGCTTATGTTCTACTTTCTTTCCTCATTCATCTTTGTCCAGCTTCAAGAAACTTGACATTGGTATATCAGTCTTTTTGCAATTCTCCAGTCCAAACTTTTTGACAAGTTCTTTAGCATATTTTTCTTGATAAATAAAAGTTCCCTCCTTCAATTGTTTCACTTGAAGCCCGAGAAAGAAGGTTAGTTCACCCACCATATTCATTTCAAATTCATTATGTATAGATTTAGAGAATTTCTTGCATAGATTTTCATTAGGAGATCCAAAAATAATATCATCAACATAAATTTGAACAATCAATAAGTTTTTGCTTTCTCTTTTGATAAACAAGGTAGTGTCTACTTTACTTTTAACAAAGACATTTTGAATTAAAAACTTACTTAACTTATCATACCAGGCTCGAGGTGCTTGCTTTAAACCATATAGCACCTTTTTTAGTCTGAATATAAAGTCTGGCTTCCTTGGGTCTTCAAAACCAGAAGGTTGTTCCACATAGACTTCCTCTTGGATAAATCCATTTAGGAAAGCGCTTTTGACGTCCATTTGGAATAACCTGAAATTCTTATAACAAGCAAAAGCAAGTAATAATCTAATTGCTTCTAACCTTGCTACTGGTGCATAAGTCTCATCATAGTCTATCACTTCTTCTTGCGTATATCCTTTGGCCACGGGTCTTGCTTTGTTCCTTACGACTTTTCATTTCTTATTCATCTTATTCCCGAAAACCCATTTAGCTCCAATGATAGATTTACCTTTCACTTTATGAGTCAATTCTCAGACATTATTGATACTGAATTGCCTGAGTTCTTCTTGTATAGCTTCAATCCAGCTTTCATCAATTAAAGCTTCTTCTATACTCTTGGGTTCTATTTCAGAAATAAGAGTCACAGCACTAGACTCTTCACGCCTTTTAGATCTTGTGCAAATTCCTTCATTAATGTCACAAATAATCATTTCTTTGGGATGACTAGACTTGTGCTTTCAGTTACTAGTTAATTTGTCAAACTGTTGATATTTTTCTTCATTTGATTCTTCAACGATCATTTGTTGCTAGTCTTCTGAAGTCTAAGTTGCCTCTAGAGATTTAGGAGTCTAAAGCAGGTTTAGATTCTTCAAGTTAAGTCTGAATCGATTGGTTTTGCATAAAGTTTTGAAATTTGACATTCATCGATTCCTCCACAGATTGAGTCTTTTTGTTGTATACTCTGTAAGCTTTGCTGATGGTTAACTATCCAAGGAAGATACCTTTGTCTGATTTTTCTTCAAACTTACCAATTCGATCATTTGCATTTTTCAATATAAAACATTTGCATCCAAACACATGACAATATAAAACAATTGACTTCTTTTATTTGAACAACTCATAGGGAGTTTTCTCCAGAATAGGCCTTAAGAAGACTATTAATAATATAGCATGCTGTAGAAACTGCTTCAACCCAAAAACGAGAAGAAATGTTACTTTCAATTAAAAGAATTCTAGCCATTTCCTGTAGCGATCTATTCTTCTTTTCCACAACTCCATTCTGCTCTAGAGTATATGGTGAGGAGAATACATGCTGAAAACCAGATTCATCACAGAATTTAGCAAAGTCTTGATTTTCAAATTCACCTCCATGGTCTGTCCGTATACTTGAAATAACATACAATTTCTCACTTTGGACTTTCTTAGCAAATTTTATAAAATAAGAAAATATTTCAGACTTACTTGCTAGGAAATATACCCAAGTGAATCGTCAATAATCATCCACAATTACTAGACAATATTTCTTACCTCCAATGCTCTGAGTTCTGGTTGGTCCAAAGAGATCCATATGCAAAAGCTACAGTACACGATTAGTGGACACTTGATTTATTGGTTTGAATGAATTTCTTAATTGTTTTCCTAACACGCATGATGTGCATAGATCATACTTTTTGTATGTCAGTTTGGGTAGTCCATGAACAAGCTTCTTTTTTAAAATTTTGGCTATTTGCTTCATGTTGATGTGCCCAAGTTTTCTGTGCCATAGATTCACTTCCTCTTGAACTGAGATTAGACATTGGGATTTTTTTTTTTTTTTATATCCAAGAGATAGATATTCCCATGTCTTCGCCCCGTGAAAGTCTGAGAAGAGTTTTTACTGGTTCCTGAACATATTCTTTCTTGAAAATTGATTTTGAAACATGTATCGCATAATTGGCTGATACTCAACAAGTTGTAGTTGAATCCTTCCACTAAGGAGACGTTATTGATTATGAGACTTCCAATTTTTACGGTTTCATATCCCACAATTCTACCTTTGCTATTTCCTCCAAAAGAGACTTTTCCACCATTAACTTGTACAACTTTTATGAAACAATTTGAGTCTCATGTCATATGTCTTGAGCATCCACTATCCAAGTACCATTTAACCTTTTTTTTTATAGTGACCTGCATTTAGAAAAGAAATTCAAGTTTTCTTTGGTACCCATACTTTCTTGAGTCCAATGGAGTTAATGCAATATGTAGTCTTTACCCAAACCTTTTTAACAGATTTCCAAACCATAGGACATTCTTTCTCAAAATAATCTGAACTATTGCACTTAGAACATTTAAGAGTATTGTTTTTAATTTCTATAAAAAAAATTTTGTAGGTCTTTGTTTAATTCTTTCCTTTACTTTAGAAAAATCAATTAAAGGAATGATTTCAGCAGTCATTTCCAAACCTGATTTGTTAAAGGTCTTTGTGTTGAAAGAATCTTTTCTAATTTCTCAAAACCTATAGAAAACCTTTTTGAAATTCTTGAGATATCATTTTTCAAAAATGCATTTTCTTTTGAAAGTGAGTCTGCATTTTCTTTCAAAGCAATAACACTTTTATCCAAATTTTCAACATTTTCTTTCCAAACAATCTCTTGTTGCTCCAATACTGAATTTTCTCTTTTTAGTTCGGAAATCCTCTTGAGAGAGGTTTTGAGACTAAGACACGGTTCATCAATATATTTAGAGACTTTAGCAGGAATTTTTAAGTTACTTACCTCAATTTCACTATCTGAGTCTGAGTCTGTCTCAGAGTTTGAATTTGAGTCTGATTGTGTCATTAAACAAATATTGGCATAATCATCATCACTTTCTTCACATTCGGTATCACTCCAAGTGCCTGCTTTAAGAGCTCTTCAATATTTCTTAGCTTTTCCTTTCTTTTTCTTCACTAAGGGACAATTAGGTTTAATGTGTCCATTTTTCTTGCATTAAAAACAAATCACATCTTTGTTGGAATCATCATCCTCAGCTGATTTATTTTGAAACTTTTGAGAACTTTGTTTCTTTGAATTGAATTTTCTTCCCTTCTTGTTCAGTTTTCTGAACTTTCTTATCATGAGAGCAAGCTCTTCATCATCCATATCGTCTTCAGAATCCGTAACATCATAATCATCATTAAATTTTAATACAATGGATTTTTTACCTTTGGGATTTTCATCTTCGTTGATTTGCTCCACTTCATAAGACTGAAGAGTGCCAACCAATTCGTCAACAGAGAGTAGCATGATTTTTTGTGTCTCCCCTATTGAGGTCTTTATATGATTCTAATCTTTGAAAAGATCACGTAGTAACTTGTTAACCTTTATGGGTTCAAAAATTGGTTGACCTTGATACTCAAGACCATTCACGATTTCTGTAAAATGACTAAATATGTTAGTGATAGATTCTCCTGATTTCATCTTGAATGCTTCATATTGACCGAGCAGAATATTGATTATGGTTTCTTTCACTCGATCGGTTCCTTCATAGGTGATGTGCAATCTATCACAGACTTCTTTAGTTGTTTCACAATAAGATATTATGTTATATTCAATAGGAGATAATGCACAATATAAGAAATAAATTGCTTTTGCATCAAGAGCTTATCTCTTGGTTATCTCTTCTTGAGTCATTTCACTAGACTCAACAGCTTCTTTTCCTCTTTCTGAGACTATTGTAGCTTTAGAAATGATTCATTTATCTACCATGTCTCATTCCAGAGAATCTTTTGATCTTAGGAATGCTTTCATCTTGTTTTTCCATATGATGTATTCTTTTCCATCAAAATAAGGCGGTCTAGTGTTGATTTGCCCTTCAACCAGACCTAGAGCCAACATACTAACCATGGATTGTTAACTCTGAAGTAAAAACACTTCAACTTAAATGAGTACACAGGCTCTAATACCAATTGTGAAAGCTAGTACAAGTACCTAAAGGGGGTGAATAGTGCGAAAACAAATTTTGTAGAGTAAAGTATATAAATTTGTTTTTAAACAAACTCTGTTTAGTAATAAATTATGAAAAGGAAATTAGACTTTAATAATCAAAGAGTTACGATCAAAGTAAAAGAACTTATGGAAGAGAATAAGAACACAAGGTTTATAGTGGTTCGACTTAATTCAAGCCTACGTCCACTCTTCCGCACTAACAGCCCACCGGCTGGATTTCACTAAGAATCAAAAGATTTGTTACAGTATAGCTCTTCCTTGATTCCACAGTGTAGAGACCCTTCTACACTTCCTCAAGATCTTACAAAAGTATCAACTTTCTTTTGAGTACAAGTTCATGCTAAACAATTGAATTGACAAAGAACAAGAAGCTTCATATTTTGGAATTTTTCTATCACGTACACACTTGAATAATTGGAACGTCTTCCTTATATACTTCTTCATGCCACCACAACCGTTGGCACTTACCAAAAGAGCTCTTCCAATCTAACCGTTGGACAGAATCAATTAGGGAGATTTTGAGTTATTTAAGGAATATGACGATAGCCCACCAATCATGCTCGCCCATACAATCAGGATCTAGGTTTTCATAAGTAGAACCTTCTAAGTATACTTAGCCAATCAACGCATCCAAAATACCTAAATCAATCTCAAGATGAATAATGGATTCCGAGATGCTATATCCAGCCATCAAATCCTTAAAGAAATACTTAATTAAAGAAATACTTAATTCTGGATAAGTCTCATTCGACGGTCTAGAAACTATCAATGGGATAGATTTTAAATCTTGAATCTGGCGGTTTGGTGGTCTTCAAACTTTAATGAAAGAATCTGCAAGTCTTCAAATTAGACTGATGAAAACGTTTTGTCAACTTCAAAACACGCAAGGAAGTTTTCTCCAACAGCATTGACACTAATATGCAACACATGACATGACACAACACCACACACCAACACGTTGTTTTTTAAAAAATAGAGGATTTCAACACATTGTGACACGTTATATATTAAATGTATATTTTTATGATTATAATTTGATTCAAATTCACAAATAAATAAATACATAAATAATGTAAAAAATTCTAGAAATCATCTATACTAAAAACATTAATCTTTCATTTGTTAATATCATCCATTGTTTTAATTTAACAAATTCAACTCCATTCAAATAATTCACAAAACTTAGAAGAAAAAAACATCCACATTCTGAACTCGTGTATTAGAGCGTGTCAACAGAAAAGAGAAAACAAACTTGAGGGATAATTTGTATGTCACAGGAAGTGAGAGTTAAAAAAAGAAGAAAAAAAACTAGGTTTTTTTCTTTCTCCAATATTTTTACTATTATTATTATTTTACATATTTACATTTTGAATTTTCATTTATTAAAAAGTTTTCAAATCAACACCTTGCATATCAAAATCAAGTGTCGGAATTCCGGACTCGAATATCAGAGAATGTCTGAACAATTGAACAAATGTCAGATTTTCCTACACGTGTTGACCAAGCGTCGGAGAGTGTCGGGAAGTATCGAAAACATGTTGAAGTATCTAACATGATACAAAAACTCCTAAAAAATGTCTGTGCTTTATAGCCAAAAACCACAAAGTAGTATATTTGTAACAAATATATCATCCGTTAAATTTGATTAATACCATAGAAAACCACAAAAATTGTACAATTGTGACAAATAGAGAGTAAAATCATAAACCGATATATTAGTCAATTGTTACATATTATCCAACTTAGCAATTTGATATTAAAATTTCACGGAAAACTAACAAAGGATAAATTTATTATAAGTGTATCATTTTGGAGTAAATTTGTCAAAAATATACTAGTTTTAGGTTTTTTGTAGTAAAAAAATTAGTTTAAATAAATTTATCACAAGTGTACCGGTTGAGGTTTTTCAAGATATTAACCAAATAGTAAATAATAGTTTATGAATGACATTAAGTTTTGACAACCAAAAAAGAATAATGCTGTATCTAATTCTGGATATGTAAATTACTATCATATTGATAGTCTTATTAATTTTATCAGAATCATAATTAACTGATTATATATTTATTGAATCTTACGATTAAATTCGTAGACTATGATTACAATAACTTTATGAAGTAGTAATTTATATAAAATTATGATTACTACAAGATTATAAGCCTTAACTTCGAGCTCATGAAGAAGGATATGATAAAAATGATATGCTACGTCGGTGTTTGTCTTGGGGCCATGAAAATGAAAGCACCTAAATATCTGCAAGCAAAGAGAGAGAAAGTAGCTAAATATCTCTCTCCTTTCTTTAATTGGCGAAAGAAAAAAGCAAGAATTAATACCACGAATATCATAAACTCAAATTTACCATATGCTAATTTTTTTACTATTAAAAACACAAAAATGGTACATTTATGACAAATTAGTCTAATTACCATTAAATTGAATTACTATCATAAATGAAGTGTAAAAACACTAATACATCCATCAATGTAACGTGATCATTCAACTCAACAATTTGATTATAATATTTAACGAATGGTAAATTTATGGATTTTTTTGTGTTAAAAAATTAGTTTGAAATAAATTTGTTTGTTGTGATATAACTTAAAATATAATTGATAAAACCATCGACCATACCTTTATTGGATTTGGGAAAATGGCTAATTCTATAACAAAAATCCCATGCTTTTTTTCCGTGGAGCTCATTACTTCATCCTGCCAATAACCCAAATTTGTATTAACAATCCAAATACAAATTTCTTTTGAATTTCTTTATGATTAAAAATTATTTTCGACGGCTTTTTAAAATAACGCTAGACAAAGGAATCCAACGTAACAAAGTGTGCACGTCGTTATATCAATCCGATGTAACTACACATGTAATTATATCAAAATTTCAGCTACCGTGTTTAAGGAATCCAAGGTTATTTTATTGTGACTCGAGTAAGATTGAAGGCATTGGTGAGAAGGGATATTAATATCCACAAAAAATATGTGTAGAATTTTCTTGACATTATCCTTTTACGAAAAAGATCTTCTCCTACCGAAAATAAAATAAGAAATATAGAAAATAAAAAATAAAAAAAATCCAAGCCCCAATAAAAAGTCAAAAAAACCTCCCCTCCCTCCCTCCCTCCCTCCCCTAAGCCCCACCCGCCCGCAGCACGCTCCCGCACGCAAGCAAAAGAAGAAAAAACACACGGGAGGTTCCTTTCTCTTCGTCACGCCATGAACGGAGCTCCCCTCGGTCGGGAACGCCTGCATTAGCCCCTCGCCGGAGAGTCTGAGAGGGGTTTCGGGCCGGTTGCGCAGGTGCCGGCGCCGGCGACGGGGTCGCGAACCGGCGAGGGCGTCGGCGCCGGCCTTTGTAGCCCAAGCCCGTCCGTCGCCTTATTCGATCGTGATTTGTTCCTCGCGCGATTTTTTTTTTCCCTAAAATCAGACCCGAGCATTACCAATACAGCTGAGGTCCCATTTCGTTTAGCATACGATTTTATCCGACATTGAAGAATTCTGGAGTTCACTGAGGTTCGAGGATTGCCGGTAGGTTTTTGCCCATAACTATAATCAGATCTTGAGTTCGAGAGTCGTGTTTGTGTAGCTCTTTATTTTTGGGCTTGAATGCTGATAGAGTATTCTTGAGGTCTGAATTGAAGATGTCCGGAGGAATAGCGTCAACTTTCATCTGAAAAGCTGTTTTATTTGGTTTTGTTTTTGCTTTGTACATTGTCTGCAACGGTGTCCGATGGCTGTTACTGGCATTACGGATGTTGTCTGCAACGGTGTATGATTGCTGTTACCGGCATTATCGATGTCCTATGTTGTGTCAAGGTGGGATTTTTAATCTTGCCACTGTCCTGTTGCACAGTAAAGCACCGCGATTTAGTTACATGTACAGTGGTCCCGTGGGACTTGGCATTACTGAGAGTTGCTTGATGGGTTGGTTTTGAGTCTTCATCTGCTAAAGCTCATTTGCTTTGCTCAGAATCTCAAGTCCTGTATCTCTAATTTCCACTTTTATGCCATAAGTTGACGTGCTTATCGGTTGAAACTTTAAATTTGTCTGTATTCAGTTCTCCTACTTCAGTTTGTCCTGAACCAAACTGTTTTGACAACTTCATTTGTCTTAAATTTCAGGTCCCCTCCATGTTGAGAATGATGACCGAGAGTATCAAACCTGTAGAAACTGACATGGTTAATTCTAGCAACAGAAAGATATTCGTGCAGGAAAACTCAAAGTTGGCCGGCAAGGCTGTCACTTTTTCGATGAATTTGACTGAGCAACAAGAGAATCCCTTACAGGCAGATTTGATGACACAAAGGTTGCGTTTCAGAAACCTAAAGTTGGAAGAGGGGACAAGGAACAATCCCTTCGAAGTGAGCATCATGGATAGAAACAAGACAAAACAGCGGAGCATGTGCATGAAAACACCCCAAGCGGTGTCAAATAGCTCTACAGCTTATGAACTACTAGGCAATGGCCTTGCTGATCTTAGTCAAGCCAGTCTCCTGCCAAGTATTGGTGTGGCAGGTGAAAACTGTGTATTGGGAAATGGTAATAAGTTATTTGAATATTCGGTGCATGAAGCAAAGCCAAAGCTACTTGAGCAGCTCTCTGGCAAGGATGAAGCAATGATGGAATATTCCATTAGAAGACAGCATCATGGAATATTCCATTTTTCACCGGCACGGCCACTTTTCCTCCATCGGAGGAAACTTCTAATTCTTGATATAAATGGGCTTCTTGCAGATATAGTTTCTCCTCCTCCCAAGGACTACAAAGCAGACATAAATATTGCAAGACGAGCAGGTGAATTGCGAACTTTGTTTATTGAGTCTTGTGGTTTCTCTTGTCTTTTATGTTCACTGGCTGATATTATATTTATGCTGCTTCTTTTTCAGTTTTTAAGAGACCCTTCTGCGTTGATTTTCTGAAGTTCTGCTTTGAAAGATTTGACGTGGGCATATGGTCATCAAGAAACAAGTATTACTAGGCCAATTCAATTCCTGGCCCTCTCTCTCTCTCTCTCTCTCTCTCTCTCTGTGGCAGTTCAGGGTGTACATGCTGATTTGGCTGATTTGGTTTGTGCATCTCTACAGGAAGAATGTGGAAAGAGTGGTTGATTATCTTCTGGGAGATATGAAGCATAAGCTGCTTTTTTGTTGGGTAGGCATTGTTTTGCTTTTAATAGCACATTTAGTTCCTAGACAGTAGTCCCGCTTGCTGGTTTTCAGATGAGTTATAGCTTTCCATTCTGCATGGTGGTGCTGATCACAATTTCATCTGTAAAATTTGATGTGCATTGAATTCTCCTCTTGACTTGAAAATTGTCTTCTGAAACCTTATCCACCAGGATACTTAATTAGATAGTTGTGACCATTTGGCTGCTCTGTTTTTGGCTGTTCCAGCCAACTTCCATAACTAAGTTGAGCAGGATAACGACCCCGGTACCTTCAAGATCCTTTAGTTTCGCCTAAAATTTACCTGTATATAGATTAGGTGCACCTAGTGTGTGACTGTGGTCCTTCTTTAATCAATGGGGAATTGTATGGGCCTCTAATTTGAGCACAATCTCTCTGGTGCACCTAGTCCCACATACATTTAACAAGGTTTCAATGTTCTTTGTCCACTTCAGGTAATTTGGAAGAAAGTTATGGCCATTCTAATTGTTCCAGAGGTCCTGCCGATTTCTGCATGTCCCAATCATAATGTGATGTACATATTTGTGTTTTGCTTTTGACAAGCACTGATATTTACACACTAACGACAACATTGTATTCTAGTTGTAATTTTATTTCCCCTTTGCCTCGTCGCTTATTTTGGTGTCCAATGTGATCTCACATATGGCAAGCATTAGATTTAAGAAATGGTGAAAAAGAGTGCTTCATCAATGTGAAGACTAATTTTAACCAACAGCAATCCTAATTGCATATCAAACTTCAGTTAGCTTTTTATATGAATCAGCTGCAAATTTGAAGTCATTTTTTTCACACTGATGTCCTTATTTTTATGGTAATTCTTATTTGAGAGAAATGGTGCACAATTCAAAGACATTTTTTTATGCTGATGCCCTTGTTTTCGGTTTTAATCTTTATCTGACACTAACCATGCAGAATTGGTACTTAAGTAAACTGATGCTGCGTAATGATGTGGTAGGATCTCTCACATTGCACTGCTACAAGGTTTAGAACACTAGAAAACAAGCATAAGGCCTTGGTGTTTAAGGAAGTCAGGAGACTTTGGGAGAAACATGAGTCTAGCCTTCCATGGCAGAAGGGAGATTATGATGAATCAAATACGCTGTTATTGGATGATTCCCCTTATAAGGCCTTGCTCAACCCTGTAAGTTGTCCCCTTTTCCTGATCCTTGTGTTAGGCTGCTTACATGGTCTTGGGTTTCATTTGTACTAATGAAAATTCACTTGCAGCCACACACTGCAGTCTTTCCCAACTCTTACAGGTTTCAGCATGAGCGTGATGTTTCGTTAGGTATGATGCTCAATAGTTTATTTTTCAGAGAAACGGTGCCTACATTGGGGCATTTGAATAGTTACAGCAATCCTGTGTCATCTTTTATCAGACCCTCAATCTCATTCTGCTCTTGCTTTTGGCCAAAACAATGATGGTGGCTGGACCAATCTTACGTTTTGCATGGTTGCATGAATATTCTCTCCTTCCATATCTTGTTGAGAAGTAAATTTAGTTCTGAGGTTGTCATTGCAAATTTTGAAAGAATATCCAATACTGGCTCAATGTGAGTTGAGACATTAGTGACATTTGTGTCAGGTAATGGAGGCAACCTCCGCGTTTATCTGGAAGAGCTAGCTGCAGCCAATGATATACGGCAGTATGTGGCACAACATCCATTCGGTCAAACAGCAATTACTGCAAAAAGTAAATATTGGGGTTTCTACCGCAGAGTCATGAGTACAGTAACGCCACGAGATCACCCGTACTTCTCAGCTCAGGCTCGCCCATGACTCTCTGTTTTGATCAGCTGTGATGCAGATAGATGGGAATCTGTGTCCAGTCATCCAAGTTCTTTGAGAAATTTTCTTATGTGCCAAATCATCAAGTCTCATTTATGCTTCGTGCATGCACCAATGTGGTCACTCTGAAGTGAAGTGCTCAGGTGGTTTTCTAATTTCAATTTTCTTTTTTGTTCATGCCATAACTATAGACATGTTGATAGAAGAATGTGATGGGTAGAGTTAATTGATTTGCAACAAATATTGATTTATTCTCGTTGACTGCACGGAGCTTTAATTATTGAAGAATGAAGCAACTACAGAAAAAGTTTTCTTTTTTTTGTAAGTTTTGTTTATTTTTCAGTAATAAGAGTAGCCATTTTGATTGGTTTGGCAGGATCATCAGCATGTCGACACCTTATGAACATTTGTATATTATGGCAGCTGACATTTTTTTTTGCTTTATTTCACTTGAATATTTCTCTAAATGGAAGTTCTCACTTTGAGTTTGGAATGCCCTCATGATAAAGACGTGTTTTTCATGACGGACTGAACAGGATATGTGGAATAAGTATGATTTATTATATAATCCAAAAAAGAGGATCTTGAATAGTATTTGAAATTCAGAGGAATTAGGTCGGAAGTCCATTGAACAATTTGACATAGCCTTGGCCCGTTTACGGAAATTGGAAATGGAAAGGGAGCAGTGTCAAGTGAATCCGAAGAATTCAAAACCCCCAGCCCTTTACCTGGCGTTTTCCACTGGAGATGTCAATTTTGTACAGTTGTATTCGCACTATTCTTTTCTTGCAATGCTTTATCAATCGTGCACATGGGGTACTGTTCTCCTCCAAGGAAGAACCGCCGGTCATTCTCACTAGTTCATGCGGGCAAGCGATGTTTTTGTTTTTGACCAACTCCAATTTTGTGCAGTTCCGTATCTCTTATCAACGAAACTCTCGTCCCAAACGTGAAAAGAACCGGGCGTAATGCACAAATGGCCATACCACCAAATTGAGTGAATGGACATTCCATGGCCCAAACCATAGAATGGACGCTACATTCTTCCTTCAAATATCCCAAAAATACTCACACCAGTTTAGAAGTCTATGCAAGCGAATCCTCTTTTTCCTTCTAATATAATGATATAACAACCTATCTAGGAGACAACTATGACGTTTCAACATTATTCCTGGCCATTCTAATTTTTTCAACCAGAAGAAATCTCCTAATTTGTTTCCACATCATTTCTTAGCAAGAACTAAACATTGGAATTGCAAGGATAACTTTAAACTATTTCCTCTTGCCGTTCCATCCCAACCGCTTTCCGTTTGATGTTAATAAAAGTGCCAGAGGCATCATAAAATTCTTCATAAATTTCTATACGAGTAACACAGGAACAGTATCACCAGAAGCAGTCTAACAAAATCTGAGAGTAACTAATACAATTGCTTGCTCTACAACGGAGAGTGATCTCCTTTCAACACAACCATGGAACCATAGCAGGCAGAAAAATAAAATTCAAAGACTGAAACAAATAGATAAAACAACATATAAAGCATTCTTCCTGTGCCATAAATAGATACATAAGCAGTTAAACCATCCATCTGAAAGTGAGAACCTTTATTTGGAAAGAATCATTGGCTGACAACAGCTAATTGCTCAACTGGTATCATAGAGCTCATGTACTTCTTATACAATCTACCATTTAGCACGTCGCCATAATCAGAATCAGGCAATATGTCACACAGAAGTTCACTGGCATTAACTAAAATGCAAAACAAAGCTCTCCTGCTAGATTCTCAGAAATGGTGAAAGTCTAACTGAACAAACATAATGTACAACTAAGCTGCATCAGGTGTGTTTTCCTCAGACCTTTTTTTCTTGTCATCATCAGAGTAACTATTCCCACGCTGAGGGGAACCCCAAATAATACCGTCATTCTCAAAGCTCAAGTTTGGGTTTGCATTGAAGGACCTTTTGCCAATCCTCATCTTAAACTGCACAGACGGTCTTTGGCTTGGAAGGACCTTTTTCTGACCCTCATCAGAATCTTTCAACCTGCTCTTCATCGAATCAGTGCCTGAGACAAATGCTTCCAGTGCAGATGTTTTACCATCCATTACCTGCTTTTGTCCTACATTGTCGCTAATCACTGCTTCACTGGAGAGCTTAGCAGGAAGAACAGCTGGAGATACTTCTTTCTCACCAAAATTCAGAGGTGCAGCGAGATATGGATTAGTTACTGCTGCTTCTTTCAGCAAACCAGCATTTCTCTCATCAAACGGCAAAGGACCTTCTAATCCCTTGATAGAATGCAATGGCTGCACACTCAATGAAGACTGCTGCTCAGGCTTTATATCGTCTTTTGCATGTTCAATGTCTACAGGTTGAGGATCCTTAGCACCATTCTCCTGCACTGGCAACTGAACATGATCTTTAGTATCAGGAAATGGAGGCAACCAAGGCGGAATATGTTCATGAGGAGGCTCCACTCCAGCTTGCAAGAAACTTGGAGTCTGCTTTCTATCTCTAATGATAGGTAACTGAGGAAGAGCATAGGCAAATGGTAACTCTTCAGAATCACCAACATACTGCAAAAGTTCACGTACTACACCTGAGTGTGCTAGGCAGTGATCTATATCCGAAGCACCCACAAAACCAAGCCCCAAACTTAAATCTTCCAGTCCTTGGATAACATCAAAAACATTAACCTCTGCTCTACCTGCCAAATTAGCATACAAGACTGCAGTCTTTCCTACATCACATATGAATCTAACTGCTACATCCGAGAATGTCTCGAGGGCCGATTGCTGAAAAGCCTGAAACCCTTCAGCTTGACACACCTGCGCAACAGCAATCTTTGCAATGGGCCGTGCAAAATCGTCGACACTGGATTTTCTGTGACCGCTTGATTTTCCATGTTCCCTTCTGTTCTCCCGACCCCCATCACTCATATTCAATACCTCTCATATCACCTCACCGAAAGCAGTAATAACCCATTATCCACATTGTTTCCCAGTAATGCAATTATTAACCTGCTAGAATAATAACAAACTCAGTAACAAACTTCAAAATTCCATTTCCATCTGTAAAACCGATATTCCGACAAAGCAAGAAAATTAACTAATTTAATTAACCGGCGATTCAAGCACAATTCTGTCAAAACCCTCACGAAGAACGTGAGAATTTCGACAAGAAAGATATATAAGGAAAACATAGCCCTTCATTTACACGCATATTCTCCAAAATTCTCTTTTCTTTCTCCTCTCATCATGTATTCCACAACTGAACGAAGTCAAACCAAGCTCAGTCCTCGAGGCTCCTACAGACCAAAACCTCAACCTACGCACACCAGCAACCACACAGGACAAGCCCAACTCGCGCGTCAATCTTTACCATAAAGCAAGGCAGGAATCAGCGAACCAACAGCGTCACGACGCAAACCCTAATGTCCCCACACTCCGAAAAAGCGAAACCCGCAAAGCGAGCATGAAGGAGCTCGAGAAAGAAAGCAAAGTCAACTAGTTGGTCGCTCTCACCTTCGAAATCCTCAGAACCCTGCGACCCGCACCGCAAATTGTTCACGGACCGAGCTCCAGCAGCCACCACCAGAAAATGGGGCAACCGGGTCTGGAATTGACTCGCGGAGACTTCATAAAAATGGATGCGATACGCAGAAGAAGCTCGCGAGCTCTCTCTGTCTTCCAATGGAGGTTCGAAAAACCCTCTTCTTCTTGGTTAAACCTCCGGATCCAGAAAGTCTTTGCCAAGCCTTGCTCTGTCCGGAGAGACAGAGATTCGTGATGGTTTTTATTACAACGTTGGGACAGATGGAGGGACGAGATATTCTTTTCCTGTTTCTTCTGTTTTTTTCTCGTTAGGGTGAGACAACGGTCTAAAATGGAGGGCCTCTGAATATTTTTTTTCTCCTTGAAAAATTTCAAATAAGGACATAAATACTTCCAATTTCTCATGTAAGAGTTTGAAACGAATCTTATTTCAAATAGAGTTCCAAATTATTATTTTTTTTTAAATAAGGGTCTGAAGTGGCGAAGTGATTTGTTAATCTAAAAAAAAAGACCTGACTTTACTGATTGGTTAAGGACACTTTTGTCATTTTTCTTATTTTCTTCCATTTTTTTCCTTTTAATTTTACCTTTTTCTCTTTTCTTTCAAAAAAACAAACTTAAGAAAAAATAAGGACTGATGATACTCACAAGAATTGTGAGAGGATCATGAACCTAGATCTGGGGTTCTCAGTACTCTCTCAATTCTAGCCCTCGCCTCTAATTGGCAAGGTCGCCAACCCTCATCAAGGCACCAATGACCCCACTGGCCATGGTCAATGCCCCACCGTTGATGGAGGCAGCGACCACAAGTGAGTGAGGTCCCTCTTGGGTTTTTTTTTTTTTTAAATTCTTATTTTCTTTTCTTGTAAGTTTTGGTCTTTTTTATGAAAAACAAAATATATATATATAAAGGATGTAAATGCTTTTGACTAGTTGATGAGTTAGGTTATTATTTGAAATCGATGTATTTATTTCAAGTCTTTATTTAAAATAGAGTTCATTTTAAGTTTTTATTTGAGAAAATAACAGCACTTCAGCCCCTATTTAAGATAAAGTTCGCTTCAGACTTTTATTTGAAAAATTGATGGTACTTCAAACACTTATTTAGAATTTTCCTTTTTTTTAATCATTTCACCTCTAATTTAAGTTCAAATTAGAATTCTTAACTATTAACTTTAAAAATAAGTCCTATACACTTTAAATGGAGGTACATATTTGCCCTTAACATTCCACTAAGAGGTAAAATCCCGCTTTACTTTCATTTTGTTACGACCATCAATATTCGATTTATTTTTTCCGTTTGCATGCACCAACATGTGATTTTTCAAGGGAAAAATCGGGACCTTTTTTTAAAAAATTTTGGTCAAATCTCTCTTTTCCCTCGAATATGTTAAAACAAATTAAAATTTGCGAATAAACTCCATAAATCAAAAGATGCTATGATCGCTGTAGATATACAAGGACATTATACCGATGATGATGTTAATAGATCGTGTTAAAAAAAATTCAAATTTATTCCAAATTTTGTCAGTAGTCGTTGAAATGTGTAAAATAGTCATTTTATTTTTCATATATCCTTCAGTTTAAAAAGATAATGGCTATTCGCGTGGCATAGTTATGCAATCTCATAGTTTTCGGCTTTATACAACATAATTTATTCAAACTCTCTGAAGCCAAACTGATTAAAGGGTTAAATTAAGCCATCTTTCAATTAGAGAAATAATTTACACAGCCTAAATGAATGGAATAATTTTGGTGTATGCTGAAGTCGGGGGTGGTTTTTATATTATAATACATGAAAACAAATATAAATAGATTTGGAATTAAAAAGGCTAATTATAATCAAATAAAAAATAAAACGATAATATTAATAATTTTTGTGCTAATTATTTTCTAAAGATCATTAATTTTTTTTATCTTTTTCATGTTTATTTCGTAATTCTAAACAAATTATTGGCGCATTTGGAAGCAGAAAGATGATTTGACTAAAAATTCAAACTAAATTACAATTTTACCCTTAAAAATTCACATGTTACGACCATGCAAACGGAAAAATATCCGGTGTCTAAAGATGGACACGCATTTTCGTGAAATTTTGTGAGGGGTTTTGTATAATTTCTCCTATTAAAAAACGAAGATGTAAGATGTTGATTAGAAGACCCTTTGATTAAAAAACTGGATATGCGTAAAGGTGTTAGATATCAAAACCAGGGCAATTGGATCTAGTGTAGGCTGGTTGTTGGAGAAAAACTCCTAGGAATTTTGATGATTTCCAAATTATTATTGGTATATATGTTCATGATAATTATTATGAGCTACTTGACATGATTCGCTTGGAAAAAGAATCACAAGATTTCCTTGCACGACTTGTTCGTGAACAGCATTAACTGATTATTGAAAAACGGCTAGTGATGATTTCTATATCACTTACGAGAAAATTATATCATTGATGATGTTCATGTGAGGATATTCATTTGAATATCAAATATGGCCATGAACTACCAAAACAACACAACAGAAAAATCAGAAATCATTCATGACAACACCTACATAACCGGTTTCAGGAAAGCTCGCTGATGTCCGTAGAAAAATACTATTTGAGTAGTCTAGCTACAAAACAACAGCTAGCAAAGACTCTTAACGGCTATCTACTCCTCTAGACCATCTCCACTAGGAAGATTGAAGATGTCTACATAAGAAAAGTTAGTTCAAGCTGAAGAGAGTTAGATGATTATTTTGAACAAGCTGGAAATGCCTGAGTTGTGTTATGAGCAAATTGTGTTTTACACTTTGAGATTTTCAAAGCAATCTTTATATGTTTATTTTGAAATTCTAAATTTATTTTAGCACATTTGAAAGCAGAAGGATGATTTGACTAAAAATTCAAACTTAATTACAATTTTACCCTTAAAAGTTCACACGTCATGCTCATGAAAACGCAGAAATAGACTACAATTAAAGATGAATATGGGCATCATCGTGAAATTTCATGAGGGGTTTGTACTCTCCTACTAAAAGACGAAGATAGGAGATGTTGCCCAAAGGACCCCATGATTAAAAAACTAGATACGTGTAAAGGCATTAGATATCAAAATTCAGGCAATTGATTCTAAAGTAAGCCAGTTTTTTTTTTATGACCCAGGGAACCCGCGCACCATATCAATACGGACAGCCCGACAAGCCCAGGGTAATGGGGGTAAACCCTGGGGCGACGCTAGTAGATGACCCACCACCCCGACATCGCACTTAAGATCCCGTGCGACTAACGGGATTCGAACTCCTCTTCTATCGCAAAGGATCATGGGAGCACTTATCCAATTAGGCCACCGTAGGCAGTGGTTCAAAGTAAGCTAGTTGTTGAAGACACATCCCTAGAAATTTTGATGATTTGCAACTATGATTTTTTTTTGTCGGAATAATATATATTATGATAAGTGCATATTTTTGTGATAATTATTAAGGACTACATGATATCCATGATGTGGTTCATCCGAAGAAGATTGCAAGATGTCCTTGTACAACTTATTTGTGAATAGAATCAATTAATTGTTGAAAATCAGCCTATGATGATTTCAATCACTTATGAGACAATTATGTCATTGATGATGCTAAGATAATGTTTTTTTTTTTTTTTTGGTAAAAGGTAAGTAAATGTTGAGATAATGTTCATATGAGGATATTCATTCATTTGAGTGTCAAATCTAGCCATTGGCTAACAAAATAGTACAATAGAAAATTGAAAATCGTCAAAGAGATAGAAATAGCTTTTGTCAGAAGCATAGATGATGTGACAACACCTACAAGACCCGATTTAGAAAAGCTCATCGATATCCGCAAGAAAGAACCGTTTGAGTTGTCTAGCTACAATACAGTAGCTACCAAAGACTCTTAGGATGCGTTTGGTAACGTTTCTGTTTAAAAATTGTTTTGGGAACAGAAATAGAAAAAAATGTTTCTATTTCAGGGAACAATTTTTGAACAAAAAAAACGCATTTCGTAAATCTATTCCATAAATATAAAAAGAATAGAAACACGTTTGGTAAATTTGTATAATTTTTTATTTCTTTTAATTTTTTAATATTTTATTTTATTTTTCTATTTTCTTTCTTTTTTTCTTATTTATTTTTCATTTTTTCTTTTTCCATTTTTCTTTTTTCTTCTTTTTTTGGTCAGTCGGCGGCCTCGGCCATGGCGTAACCGGCCGACGAGGGCCGACGGCCTCGCCCAGCCATGGCGAGGCCGAGCTCGCCGGATCTGGGTGAGATCGAGCTCACCCATGCCGGCGTAGTGAGGCTAACCTCACGCTTGGCTAGGCGAGCTCGATCTCGCCCAGATCTTGCGAGGCCGAGCTCGCCCAGCGGCCGGCGAGGCTCGGCGTCGCCGGGCCACCACCAGGTCGGCGTCGCTGGTGGTGGCCCGGTGACGCCGAGCCTCGTCGGCCGCTAGGCAAGCTCGGCCTTGCCGAGGGCCGGCGAGGCCGCCGGCCCTCGTTAGTCGGTCGCCGGCCATGGCCAAGGCCGACGACCGGCCAAAGAAAAAAGAAAGAAAAAAGAAGAAGGAAAAGAAAAAAAAAAAAAAAGTGTTTCTAGATTTTGTTCCAAAAACAAGAAACAAGTTTTTTTTTTTTTTTGTTTTACGTTCCAAATGTGTTTCTGAGAACAAAAAAATAGTTTTGGAACAAAAACGCAAACAAACGCGTTTTTGTTCCTTTTTTGTTTCCAAGAACAAAAAAACAGAAATTTTTGTTTCTGGGAACAGAAACACATTGCAAACAAACGCGCCCTTAATGGTTACCTACTCCTCTGAACGATCCCTAATGGGAAAATTGAAGATATCTATGTAAGAATAGTTAGTTCAAGCCGAAGAGAGTTAGAGATTTATTTAGAGCAAGTGAGAAATGTCATGAGTTGTCTTTTGAGCAAATTGTGTTTTACACTTTTATATTTCCAAAGTAATGTTCTTGTTGCCTTGTAATCACGAGAAAATTAAGTGTACACACTTTATAGCAGCATCTAGATCCTAATAGTGTGATCTATCAAATAAAATGATCAATGCTTGTTAGTTGTAACTTAGCTAGATGATTACTAGTATAATCTAGTCCATGTTGTGTTTGTTAGTCTAGATAGTGGACATAAACTTTGTGATTAAGTCGAAACAGTAAACATTAACGTGCTCTTTTACTTCCGCTCTTAACTAATATATTCTCAATATCCGCTTCACTTGATTTCTAGTGAATAGTTGCTATGTTTTGTAAATTCACCCCTTTTAGGTTGCTTAGATAGCTGCAACACTAGTTCTCACCCTATTACTAGAAACCATACCTAATTCTGCAAATTCGAAACCAGCCCACTGATTCCTAGACCCAATTAGGAATTGGCCCATTAATTTTGGTATGCCTCTTGTGTGGGTCCAAGAACTAGTTGTGAGTACTCCCGCTCTACATTATAGCAGTGACACGAGTTCATACTCTTTCACCGGCAACCATCATTGATCATCATTTGAATACATATAAAGTAGAGAACAAAGAAACAGAAGCATATATCACCCCTGCCATAAATACTTGGTCATATCTTTGCCTCATTTTTTATACTCTTGAGAACTTCAGTCATATCTATCATATCTTTCTAAAGAATTTGACAAATTCGGATTAAACATCAAAGATGTTCTCAATACGCACTGATATCCTTGCTGATTACGCTTGGTACTAGACCCTTAATTATTATAACTCTCTAAACTCATTTGTAAATTGAGAACTCCATGTTTACCAATTTTCCATTGTCAAGACCTTATCAATAACCAACACATCCAAGATCTAAACTAAACTTTACCTTTGTCTACTTCCTATTAACTAACAATGCCCGCTAAACATATGAACGATACAACCACAATTTATGACCAACACACTAAACAGAAGAATGACAATTAAGGTTTTGAACTTAATATGTGTGAACGTGATTGAGACAGAAGTGAAGTAAATTAGAATTTTGAAATATAACAATTAACACACGCATGCACGCACGCGCGTGCGCGCGCACACAAATATATATATATCGCTTTGGTTCAAATGGATGGGTTCACATTAATCAAATTGATAGGGAATCGGGAAATAGTCTAGTTCCTACAAGAACCACCCAAAACCAGCAATTTCAAGTCTAGGTTGCTGACCAAAAAAAAAAAAGCCTCGGTTGATTCTTTGCTCATCCCTAATCAAATGTGCAAATTTGACTACATGAAAGTTTTTAGTCATATTGTACCACGCGAAAATTCATTATTTTTTGGTTTCGTCAAACACCCAGGATGAATGTAGTCACAAATTCTTCTTTTAACGTCCACGAAAGAAGGGAAGGCTTATGTCTCTAACAATCTAAAGATGTTGATACCAGAAATTTCTCGTCCCAAAAGTTAACATTCCCATTTTAGAAATTAGGGATTAAATTCGTCATTATTGTTGGATATTTGACCTCTAACCAAAACCACCTGCAGCATTTGTTTCATTTTAAAATTAGTAAGGGACATCCTACATTTCATACCTGTATTGGATTGGGTTCCGATGACGTCGCAAAAATTCGCGAAGACCTCGACACATGACCTAACTCAATTCTGGCCTCCCTTGTCTCCCTCGAGCTTTAAATAAGTAGGTTTAAAAAGCTAATAGACCGAGACGGGGCCTAGGCGAGAACAGTGGCATTGGCTCGGCCCATGGCCGATCATGGAAAGTTCATCTAAGCCTTTCATTTTGTTATCCTTTAGCTAAGTATGGCATGGAATCAATGCCTTTTCGAATGATCATATTCCGAATTTATTGCTTATTCCGTTTGGTACCTAAAGATTGTGTGGCCTTTGGAAACATATTACCATCCCGGGCAAATGTAACAAAGCAAACGCAACAAACGATTATAACAAAAGAATCTTTCTTTAACAAAGGCGTCGGAAAAAGTTCGTCGCTTTAGTAGTTGAGCAGTGGCTAAAGGGATTTGATTGCACCGGATCAAAAATATATAGGACTTGATTGCCCATTCGGCAAAACATTTAATGATGTTAGTGCAATTTTCTCTTTCACATTACAACATATATTTTATTTAAACTTTAATTTAGATTGCCCGGCTAATTTTCCATAATAGTTTATATACCATAATGATCTAAAATTACTTGTAATTAACTTACATGTAATATATTTCTTTGGAAAAGTACGCATGCAGCATGATAGAAGTGTGAGGCAACAGTAACACCAATCTTCCCGCTGCCTTGCGAAATGGCCCCCAGGGTTTTTGTAGGGGAAAATTAGCCCTGACAAGGACGAGTCTTTACGAGGCATGATGGTTGTTTACTAAGAAAATAAAATGGTACCAATAAAGTAAAAGAAAATCAATGTATTTTAGCGTCATTTCATATGATAAAACAGTGATTTTAGTGCCATTTCGTTTTACAACAAATCAAGATGGTTATGTGCTAAGAAAGTGAAAGAAAATAAATGAATTTAAAAGTTAACCAATAAAAGAATACTGAAAGAATTTCATGGGATGCTAATCTTTACCATCATAAAGCATACCCTTGAACTAAAAGACTCCAGATTTCGTGCAAATAATCGACCTAGGTGGTTCGATATCTTTCCCTAATGCGTAGGATATAGGCTACTGGCTGACCTAAGTAGATCAATGACAACTTTGGAAATACATTTAAGAATGTACCATTTTAGTAGATTGTGAGGATCCAGAGTACATAAGATTTTAAGAACCTGAGATGCTATAGATTGACCTTAGGTTTGTGAAACATTAGGTGCTATGGATTACACCTAGCTTTGCCAAATTATTGGTGCTGCAAATAATCACGAGAAATGTTGATGCGATCATATCTTGTAGATCGCTTTTTTGTTTGTTAGTGAAAACATTGCGATACACATATCTCCTTTGATGTACGTTGGGGTATGTGAGATTTGAGCGTTGTTGGAGATTATGAGATTTAAAAGGCACTTTAGATGCATATTTTCGATACCATAATTATTTACATTCAACTGAATTATGAATTTAATGATCTATACTATATCGAGTAAACTCATGTCCCTCTATGAAATCAATTTAAGCAATTAATTTGACTATCTTAATCTAACTAACGTGTTCCTAATGGCATATGCCTTTTGTGGCTCCATTATTTACGGAACAGATTTTTCTGTGTGTTGAATATGACCAACGATTTATAAATCTAATTGTTGTCTTCGATCTAAGCATATTCTTTTTTTATTATTTAATTTGACCCTGCCCCATGCTGAAGAAGCCAAATCATGGGTGTGATATCATTTTCAAAATGGAACAGTGTATGACCTGACCCGACGTGACCATTTGCATCACCTACAAATGTCCCAACCCAACACCATGAAAATTCAGAAGGCAATTATGATCTTGTTTAAGCCAATCAGAAAATAAAGGTGGTCAAAGCCTGTCAAATTGGAGCGTTTTATCTTATCTTTCCTCCCTCTTTAATCAGGTCTACTGGAGCAAAGGATGGAAGATTAAAAGCACTATTTCATATTTTTTTTCAACAAATAACTGTGCTGTGAAATCCACCGGTGATTAGTCAATGAGTCCTACTCTGAAAAGACTTTTATATTTTATTTATAAATATTTCTCTGATTTTTTGAATGAACACAAAATATCCGGTATCTTGCAAATGTATTAAACATTGACCAATGTAATTACATACATTTGTCTTTACAACTATTTAGAAAATAAACAACGTCTTAAAATTGAATGAGCAAGTCAACAAGTGACTTTTTGTTAGAAAGAATTTGAACAAACAAGACTCCGTCAGTATAGTTTACTAAAAGAAAGATCATTTATGTACCAAACATATGTATTTCCCTAATGTTATATTACAAGTATTGCCACTATTAGTGAATATAATGATAATAATTTTGTATCAAGCCTCACTATTTGTTTAGATATCTCAGCTATGTTGTCCAGTCATTTTATAAGAAACTTTTGGTAAAAATTTGGATACCCTTAACTTCCCGAAATTCTTAAAATTATAAAGAATTTGCTATATCGCTAATCAATACCTCAAAATCTAATATATTATACATCAAATGTGAAAATGTTGATAGATGCAAAATACTTTGGTACTTTTTCAAGTACTTGCTATACAAAAAGGAACCTAGTAATTTTTCTTTATGTTTTCCTGCTAAGGTAATTTTCCTTTGGACCTAGACTTGACACACTATTAAGTAGACCACTAGAGACGCCATAACTTTTAAACTAAGGAAATCGTTTGATCTAAGGAAATTGTGGTGCCTTCAACATCTATACGAACAGCTCGTCCCAAGTGCTATATTACCTATATATATATATATATAAACATCATCTTGACTTTTGCAAACTTACTAAACTTAACATTCCATATAGATAGATCAAAAAATGTTTATGAACACTTATGTTATACTTGTGAAGTTTAGTGTTGTGATGTTACAAATCAAGTACGATGCACAAGTGATTGTATGAGCATCATTGTGCAACCCAAGCATAAATTATTTTTTAGTACTTTGATTTATTTGGTGATTGATATGAAGTTAAAGCATCATATATTGACAAGTGTTGCGCAAATATATTGAGCAATATCCACAGAGGCAATAGTGGTTTTGGGACCCACCAAGCCAAGACCTGGTTAGACCTGGTTAGACCCAGTTACTTAAAATGCAAAAATGGGTGCCGTCTAAGCAATTTCGTTCTCGAATCTGGCTAGACAAATTCAATTCATTTTGTCGACTATTAGATACAAATTAATTTTTGGACCCTACTCTACTCAGATCTCTCAGTACAAGTTGGATTGCCACAAGATCGATAAAACTTAGGTGTGGACCGTCTATAAAAAGTTCGAAGCAGGTGACCCTACTATCCGTCCCCATCCTCCGTTCTTCCCCCGGTGGGTGATATCATTTATTCTCCCTCTCTCTCATGCGCACAACGAACGGCATCGAGAACACAAACATGCACAGCTGGTAGCAGTAACGAAGCCAAGTTCATTTGAGCCTCTGCCTCTGCTCAGTCGAAAAGGGCCATTGCTAATTTGCTATGGACTGCAGAAGAAAAACGATGGCTTTCATGGCCGCTGCCGTGATACTCATCTCGAGGCTGAACGCTACGTCCGGTCACGACGGTCAAGAAGCAGCGGCGGCAGAAGAAGCCGACCGCATAGCGTCTCTTCCCGGGCAACCGAAAGTCCCGTTCCGGCAATTCTCGGGGTACGTCACCGTCCACGAAGCCGCCGGTCGAGCCCTCTTCTACTGGCTTACCGAAGCCTACTCCGATCCCTCTTCCAAGCCTCTCGTCGTCTGGCTCAACGGAGGTCTTCCTCCTCTCTCTCTCTCTCTCTCTCTCTTCACTGTTGGATTGCATGGCACACCCTTGTTTTCTCTTCCTTTCCTTCTCTCTAACTGTTATCAGCTGGAACTAGAACTGGGGGTGAGTTCTTTCAACTCGTGACATCCCATTTTTCTTCCTCAAGTTTCTCCACGAAACCCACACTAACAGAGAAGAAAAGAAGTAGAGGTCTCTCCATATTTAGGAAAATCATTGATTAAGCGGGGAGACATCTTTCTCTTTCCTCTTACCTTCATCATTTCAGTTGTTCTAATTTTGAACGCCAAGACTCTGGAACTGCAAGAGTGACATACGACTATACGAGTCAAAAAGAAAAAGAGAGAGAGAACACCCTCATGTGCTGTGTCCCCCAAAACCGATGATGTTTTACACCTTTTTTTCTTTGGGGGTGGGCATGGCATGTACCGAAGCAAAAGGAGCCATACATGACCCAACCACCTATCATGTAAATGGAAACCCATTACGTGGGGAGAGAGGGAGAGAATCAAACCTCTCTCTCTTTCTCTCTCTCCCGTATTTCTTACTGGTCTCACGCAAGGCAGAAGCTGCAGTGAGAGTTCACAGAAGAAATTCAATGCTTGGAAGCAAACCATAAACAGCCTCAGCTTTAATTACTTCCATTCACACACCCAAACGACTCCCCTCATTCATCATTAATTGCTCTCTCTCTCTCTCTCTTTCTCTCTCTCGCTCTCTCGTCATGAGCAGGGCTTTGTCAGCGAGGTTTGATGCCCCATCAATACCTCTACGGCCGCACAATTTTCAAATCTGCATGTGCAAGGAAACCCTTGAAACTCACTCCACTGTTTGATGGATTGGAATTCACCTAGTTCCTTACGTTCCCTATGCTCTCTCTTATCTTCTTAGTACTGCCCATGGCACTTTTTAAGCATTAATATAAAAAGAAAAAGATTGAATTTTTAAGGTATCAATTACACGCATCATCAGAAGAAACTGATTTTCTGAAGATTGAATTATGATAGATCTCTTAAGACACTCGTTAGAGAGTCTCTCTGTGGATGTGTTTTGTGGACTTTCTTGACTTAGCTACGGACGTTCGTTCGTGATGTTGACTAGACGAATCACATTATACAACAGCATTAATCATCACGTGGCCCGCCCATAAGGATACTGTGTTTCTAATTTTAAGAAGATAAAATGATAAACCAAGGCAACAAGTCGATAATGCTAAGGAGATGAAAAGAAGACTATTCTTGAGAAAAGATGGGGTGCTTCACCTTGCTATTGATGCTCTTGCTAGTGCATGTCCATTGTAGTTTAGCAAGTACAGCACTTCTAGTTTTACCGTACTCTGGATTTACTGTACAACGTTACGACATGTCGCCATAGTTAAATACAAAAACATCTTGACACATCGTAAAATTGATTTACCAGTTCACGGCTATTGCTTGATTTGGACCGACTGGATGCGCACATTTATTGATCCTCTTCACGGATAAAGATGAGATTTTATGAACCGAAGCTTATATTTATGTGCGTTGTCATGCATAGATGCATTTTGGACCTTTGGTATTTCCCTGCAATTTGGAATTTATCTCGACTCATCCAGCAATTCCATTGTGTTATGTGATATAAATCCTAATTGATTTAGAAAACAATAGCTTGATTTGTGCAAGAACTGGGTCTACTCCACCCAACTCGTTCCCCTACCGAAAAATCCAGATATGAATTGGACCTACCAAATGTTTTGCTCAGTGAATAGTGACCATGTGCTCTTGGAACAATGCTCGGAACACCTCTACCAGCACACTACACAAATATCTTATCACCCAAACAGAAACGAAAATTTATGTCTGAAAAAGATTGTCGCATTCAATGTACACGATGATCACAATAGAAGCATCGCCCAAATAGAATTCAAGAGGCTTTTCATTTATATTTTACCCATGGATAATTGCAAAGTTTTGCACCCGCATATCGAATTTCATGCCCACTTTAGAAACCTGCGATTTGCATTTTAAGTTTTACTACTTTCATATCGAATTGCATACTCACAACCCCACTTGTTTTAAGAAATTACCTTTTTCCTCACGAATTCTAACATATAATTCCACACTCCACCATCTCTCTCCTGCCACCCTCGGCCTGCTGCCACCCTCGGCCGCTCCTCCTGCTGTCTCCCTCCTCGAACTCAAGGCTGGTAACCACCTCAAGATAGTTTTGCAATTCTCTCTGACTAAATGATCTGGTGATTTATCTATAATACAACTGGTTTGCTAGTAGACGAACAAGATGGTGTATACAAAGATATAAAGATTATGAATTGGATTTGCTTATGCAAAGTGTTTGATATGGTGGCACAATCACACAGGTCCCGGCTGCTCGTCGGTGGCATACGGCGCCTCCGAGGAAATCGGGCCATTCCGGATAAACAGGACGGCCTCAGGCCTGTACCTCAACAAGTTCTCGTGGAACACCGAGGCCAACCTCCTCTTCTTGGAAACCCCAGCCGGTGTGGGCTTCTCCTACAGCAACCGCTCCTCCGATCTTCTCGACACCGGCGATCGCCGCACCGGTACGGCCACAACCGTTCATTTCCCATTACTGATAGTGTCTTTTGCATAGTGAATGGCTTAATCGGTCAATTTGACAATTCGAGGAAGCGATGGATGGAGGAGAGATGAGTAGACCTTGTGTAGGACCCGAATTTTCGGAGGGTAGCGTGCTAGCCACTAGCCAGTACTACTGGGACAGTGATGACGTACTGTGGGCCCCGCAAGGTGGTCCAAAATGGAACGTTGACTCTTCATTTATATGATCATTGTGGATTTTGATAGAACTTCTGGACGGGTCCCGCATTCGACCCGGTTCCATTATCGACCCAACAGCTCTTTTCGTGGGTATGATGAATGATTGCAATTGAGAAAGGATAGAGAAGGTAGCACTTAGCTACTCTTTGTCAGGGGGGGTACATCTTTTACTCGAGATGAAATCAAAATGAAAAAAATCAAGGGAGACATTTCGTCTCGTGAAATTATGGGTATTTCTCATTAGGGCGGTAAATTTCTTTTCATATGTTTTTATATATATATATTTTTATCTGGGGTAAAATATGTTTTTTGTCTTTTTGGGTCATATGGGGTAAAATGTGTTGGGCAGCTGAGGATTCACTGGAGTTCTTGGTGAGATGGATGGAGAGATTCCCGAGGTACAAAGGGAGGGAGGTGTTCCTGACGGGAGAGAGCTACGCAGGCCATTACGTCCCTCAGCTGGCCCGCCAGATTATGGCCCATAACTTGAAGCCCAAACACTCCACCATCAATCTCAGGGGCATTATGGTACTTTCCCAATCGTATCATCAGCAAAACATTTCTGTTTTTGAGTTCTATTCTTCCGTTGGAAAAGGTTCGTTTTTCTGCTTTGGAGAAGCCAAGCAGAAGAGGATTAATCAGTTCAGGGACTGCAAAATTTCATTAACTCAATCCTAATTACGAATATGACCAAGAGGGAAATCCTGATTATGAAATATTAACTTTACGGATGAAAATAATTTTGGAAAAATGCAGGTAGGAAATGCAGTGACGGACAACTACTACGACAACATGGGGACGGTGACGTACTGGTGGAGCCACGCGATGATATCGGATCAGACGTACAAGCAGCTGATGAGCACGTGCGACTTTCGTCGACAGAAGGAGTCGGACGAGTGCGAGTCGGTCTACTCCTACGCCATGGACCAAGAGTTCGGCAACATCGACCAGTACAACATCTACGCTCCCCCCTGCAACTCCTCCGACGGCTCCGCCGCTGCCGCCACCACCACGCGACAGTCCATTCGCCTCCCTCACCGCCCCCATCACAACAAGGTACTCCCCTCTTCCCTTCATTTGTGTGTTGTTTCATTTGCCGTGCACTATTTGGTTTTATAATCTGTTCAGTGCTTTGAAAGTTGCAAAATAATCTTAATTTTGCTTAACAAGTTCTGGTAAGCCCTCATGGTCCGCGCAGTTGATTGGAGGGTGTGGGAGTTTTTAGCTCAAAAACTACAGAATGCATATTTAAACCCCATCAATTACATGTAAATAATTATGGTCTTGACCATTTGCACAAGTTAAAGGCATGAATTTAATTCATTCACACGGCTTACATTATGTTTCACTGGCTTTTAGATAATTGAGTCTCTATGTTCGTATTCTTGATTGTCCAACCAAAAAACATAAACAAGTGTGAAGAGAACCAATATCTTCGTATGTGTACCGTCGTATACCTATAATTCCCTAACTATAAATTAAAAATTAATTTTTTTAGCAATAATTTTGGATTCAAATTATTCCTACATTTAAGTTTTATTTATCAATTATTCAAATTCAAACTATATATTATAATTACCAATTATAATTAAAGTTTAATATATAATGATTTTATCACAATAAATCACCTAATTTGTACATCTACTTTTTCATTCAAAACAGAAATGGAATTATCCATTCTGTTATGGTCATTCTACTTTGCAATGTTCATTCAACTCTCATGTTTAAACCAAAGGAAAAAGGCCCTTTGCACCGAAAATGGGTATTAAGAAATGGGCTTACTCTAAAATGCCTGTTCACTTTTCATTTTACAATAAAATTTGAAATATATAATTGCAAGTGCTATGATAAGGCATAATTCGAATAAATGAAATTGAAAATCCTACGTCAAATTGGTCGAATCATTAATGTCACAAACAAACAAGGGTATTCTCATTCCATTTCATTCCCATAATTTACCGAACAAAAAGATTAAAATCTTGTTCCACTCCGTTCTATATTTTTTTTCCCGAGCAAGTATCTTCATCTGCCTTTCATATCATTAAGCAAAATGGAATATGATATTCGTAGCATGGTACTTGAGTGTTGTTGCGTGGATGCTTTGTGTACTTGCAATGACATATGAAGTCTGTATTGCTTCTTAATTTACGCGTCTGTTCCGTATCTGTTCCAACATTATTATACATACTTGTAATAATGTAGTGCTACTAGTACCATCACTTCACACTGCAGAAATTGATCAATTTTGTTTTTCCTTTTACTCATTTGGGAATTCCTAATTCACTGTTTTTCTGTTGTCCTAAGGTCTAAAATCTCCTTTTATCTATGGAAAAAAAAAAACAGATTTTGAGGCAGATATCTGGGTACGATCCCTGTACAGAGAAATATGCAGAGACGTACTACAACAGGCCTGACGTGCAGAGAGCACTCCACGCCAACGCCACCAAGATTCCCTACAAGTGGACTGCTTGCAGGTTCAATTTGAATTGCAATTTTTTTAGCTCCTTTTGCCAAAACAAGTATAATGAAGTGATAGTCAATTTGTCATAGTCCAAAATGGAGAATTATGACTCAATGTGTTCCTGTTTCTGATGGCAGTGAACTGTTGAACCGAAATTGGAACGACACCGAGGTGTCCATCCTTCCGATCTACAGGGAGATGATTGCCGGTGGCCTCCGAGTATGGGTGTTCAGGTTGGCGGGTTTATCTCTTCTTCGTTGATGCATATTTGTGCACCATTTCCTCGCAAGAATTCAAGTCGACATTTTCTTATGCCCCATTGAAAAAACGAAAATAATCACAGCGGCGATGTGGATTCGGTGGTACCCGTCACAGCCACGAGATACTCACTCGCGCAGCTCAAACTGGCAACCAAGATCCCGTGGTACCCTTGGTACGTCAAGAAACAGGTCGGTGTCTCCCTTTGATTATCGACTGATATACCATATATATGAAACGTTTGATGAATGCTGTGCTATTGATGTTTGTCCATATGAGACTGATCAATTTAGGTACTGATGTGGTCATGTAGGTGGGAGGGTGGACAGAGGTATATGAAGGGCTGACATTTGCCACGGTGAGAGGAGCTGGCCATGAAGTCCCTCTTTTCAAGCCCAGAGTCGCTCTTCAGCTTTTCAAGTCCTTCTTAAGAGGAAAGCCCCTCCCAAAGCCATGAACTCTCAGAAAGAGAGAGAGAGAGAGAGAGAGAGAGAGAGAGAGTTGATTATTCAACGTGGTGATAATCAAAATGGAAGATTTCTTTTCTGCCATTTCTTTTCACGTTAGCTTATCAGTCTTGACCCTAATCCCCTAATCCTCCTTTTATTCTTTTCCTTTAATCTATTTTCTAAGTAAACTGAATCCTAACTTAATTATACAACGGTGGCATTGAAACCCAGGACACGAGATAGACACATTATAGGTCACCTTCATCACAGGGTAGGTGATCGCCATTTAATACAGTTCAGCTTTCCCTTGTATAGTGCCATAAATTTTCGGTCTATCATATGAATGCATCATGCTAGTCGCTTGATGATGCAAATCCCCCGAGCATTGCCGCATATAAACTTTTCAACTTCATCACCTAACCCGACCTTCTGAGTAGACGATGACCTCCCAAACGCATAACTGTGTCACCAATTCAATTCAAAACGAAGATGAACAAAGGACTACGAATCATATTATTAGCAGAAAGAATGACAATTAAAGAAGCCATATCCCCAATTCCGGAAGCCAAGCAAGTCATAGAAACTAATGTACATGTCATAATCCCATGCCGGCTGAAAACTAACAAAAACATTTCTAGTGTCACAAAACTCGGCCACCAGGAAGACTGGCATCAAGCACGACTCGGGTCAGAGCTGGCAACATTCCTGTTCCTCCTAAAACGAGTGGGCACTGCCATCAGCTGAAAAAGAACAAGCTTCTGTCACAACCTGGTTGCCGTTATAGGATACACATAGAGTAGCAACATGGTCAATCCATCCATTTAACTGTTGAAGATGAACAAATCACACTGCCCAAAATGGTTTTTGAGTTGTCGCTGTAGTCAAATTGCTGCTGAGTGATTCTTCGCTGCTTTCATCAAGGTCATCATCTTCATCCCCATATTCCATCAATTTGACCAGAGTCTCTGCAGACAATAAAGCAAAAACCTCATGGGACGGACAGATTAAATTAATACAGAGCTAAACCAAATGGAAAAGAAAGTAGATAACTTGAACACGGGGGAAGCAACGAGGAATTTCATCCTTTTTTTATCTTTCTGATAGCAAAACCATCGAAATCTGCAACCAAATCAAGGCTTCAGGATGAAACTATTAATTTTGTAGCCTACCAGGTATAATCTCAGATCTTGTTTTGTCCAAACTCCCGGCCTTATCATGTACTTCAGGACTAGATTTAGATGCAGTAAATTTTGGAGGGGGTGGGGGCATGCTTTTTGGGGGAGGCGGTGGCATTGCATTTGATGATGGCAGTATTAACTTCTTTGGAGGTGGCATGGTTGATATATTTCTTGAGCTCATGTCCAACCCTGGCTCTCTCGGCTTTAAATATGCTGATTCCTGTAAAAAGGCAAGAAAAAATGGTAACATTAGATTGGACAGAGTAATGAACTTCTCTTGAACTCCTATCCCACTGCTCCCTGAACTTCATCCCTAATTTGTGCGTGTCACTGCTGCACGCCTACGCTACTCAAATACAACTAACCATCACAAGGTACCCTCTAAATACATTATTTGTGCTCACTGCTCAGTCTCTAGCCATATTGACACAGGCACTAACCCAAGGAAAAAGAATCCATAAATTACAATAGCAACTTAGGGAAAATTGTGCTAGCCACCTGCTCTTGCATATTCTAATTTGCATTCAGATGACAATTTCACTCAGGATCATCTAGTCTGAGTGTCCTTGCTGATTCTACGAACCAGCAGACAGCCAACAGTGCTCTCAGCTTATACAGAGATTTATAGCTTTAATCACATGGCTAGGATTAATCAGCAGTGACAACTAGCTCTCCCTTCAACTTAAAAGGGGACAAATTTGGGAGGTCCTAATCTAGTACTAGCCAGCAAGATGTCGTAGCTTAAAGATGAGCTAAAAAATAACAGCAATGCAGAAGGATCTCTAAGTGATTTCTTTGATCAACCCTTCTCTGCTATACTATGTTAAGCAAGAAGAATACTATCCACAAACATTTCAACAGATTAATTGCTTGTTAAAGGAAAGGTCCTTTCTACAAAGCTGTGCGAAACCAGGTGTCATTGACTTGCAGAAGCTAAAATATCAATAAGGTAGCAAAACATGAAATGCATTTCATGAGAAGGTGCGATAAATAAAGGAGATATCAGTTCCAGGCTGGGAATCAGTTTGCAGCTGTCCGTTGAACTCTCCAAAAGTAAATACCCTGTGACACATAAACTCCACTGTTCCTACAACAGGAGTCCAGTATCTGGCAGTTAGCTTCACAGAAGGTCAGAGAAAATACCTGGAATATCAAATATTAAAAGTCAGAGGAGAAAAATACATAGATCAGTAAGCAAAAACCGTTAGTGCCGCAAGTAAACGCAAAGTGATAAATAACCATCAGAAGAATAACCTGTGCATATAAATGTTAAAAGCAAAGGCATATGGAATGAAGACAAGCATAAGCACATTATCAATGATATGAACCCTCCTTACCCATGGCAGTTTAAGCCTTCCATCCGTCCAACAAAGTCAAAACGCTTATAAACATCAAGTAAAAAAATCCTCTCATAATTATAGACAAAGAACACCCCCATCTATTATATAAGGGTTTAAGCTCAGTTTTTGTATTCGATTGAATTTGCATCATGCTGATTTTACCCCATTTTCCTACATGATTTGGTTTAAAGCTTTCAAGGCATTGATCTCTACACGGAACGACTTTTAAATGCATCGGAATCTTCACAGCAAAAAGCAGTCTCAAGAATTTGCTCGTACCTGATAATTTGGTGATGGATCTTTATTACCAACCGGCAACTCCTGAAACTTCCGCCTTGGTGGAGGCCTTTTCTCTTTCTCAGAATCAGGCTTAGTGCTCAGCTCAGACATCACAGTTGCTGATGCGGGTGCGGAGGCGACAGAAGAAGTGACAGAAGTTGACCGTTTAAGAACCAATGCAACTTGTTGCAAAGGTGTGGCTTGAGGATATATTCCTTCATATCCACTATATCTTGTTCCACCAGTTACCAAAGGCTGGGAATGCTGGACCATGTTTGGTGGAGTCTGAATGCAACCTAGCACTCCCCCGGACATTGACACTGCTCCTTGAGTGAAAGCAGAACTTACCCCAGGGACCATTGGTGATGAAAGGGGTGGAGATGTAGTAAAGCTACTAGTAGATGTCAAACCAGCGGCTGGATTTGTACTTTCTGTTACCTCACTTCCAGAACTGTTTGATCCCACCAACTGCTGAGGAGGTGGAACGGCACCATACACCTTAGAGGACGATACCCTGTGCAAAGTTAGAGCCAAAATGGTCACCGTGACCAATTAAACTGTATATTGCAACGTAATTTCAGGAATAAGAAATTGGTTCCATAAAGGTCCAGACATTTTTTTTTTTTTTTTAATTTTAAAAAGAGAGGTGGACAGATTGAAGGTTAAAGTAACAAGCAGCATAAAAAAGAATTTTCGCTGTGATTGACAGCTGTTTAACATTTCTAGTTTTTTAGGTTACAAAGGAAGAAGCCCATCTCTAATTCTCACAAAAAGAAGGTGAAATTTAAAGCTACAGGAAATGCACTTTTTAATTGACTAATGTTTGTCAATGAGGATACCTCTAACACATTTGGGAGCAAAATATGGTGAATATTCATTTATATCTGTATAATGAAAAAGAAAAGAACAGAAAAGGAAGAGTGGAAATAACACATGGTAGAACACAAATGGAGTCTAGCAACAAGAAAAGGAGTTCTTCTAAGTAGTTCTTTCATTATTTGGAAGAAATAAAGCAAAGAAAAGGTAAAGGTGATACCAATTGGCAGCAAATATTGGTCTATGTCAAGCAAATTCTCAATGCAGATTTTACAATTTGATGAGACAACATATCATCAAATGCAGCATTCAGTATAAGCATGACAACTACTAAGACACATGCCCAAGAATGGAAAAAAAAAAAATCAGCTTAAAATACTATAACAAGCAACATGGCCATAAATTGACAGTTATCCAATAAACACAGCATATATCACCAACTAACAAATCCTTTAACGTTCCAAATCAATTGATCCTTAGGAGGCAAACAAGCTCAAGAAAAGAAACAAATGCTCTCGTTGACTCTCTAATATGTAGAACATCCAAGCTGATGGAATGTCAGGATACTCTAATTCCAGCATAATCACACCCCTTTTCACCTGGAGGCACCGCATTCTAAACTGATTGTATCCAGAAGATTCTCAGCTAGACTCTTCGCACTTTCAAGGCTCTTTCCATTGTTACTGGATAAGAATAAATGCAATGGCTGCTGTCCTTCTGCAAGTAGTCAGGAAGGGCGTCACTGACAAGAAACACAATCATCACAAAACGTTGAATCAGTGACCCATATGGTAGATGATGCTACCTTCTCCATGCAAGCTCTCAGAAGTCCCAGAACCACGCCCTCTTACTAAGACAGTTGCTCCTGTTTCATTCATAATGTGATTTATATATTGGTCCTGCACATACAAACGAACCACCACCAGCACAAAAAACAATCTCTCCCATTTGCATGGAGA
This sequence comes from Eucalyptus paniculata subsp. matutina, assembly GCA_017140255.1. Classification (NCBI taxonomy): domain Eukaryota; kingdom Viridiplantae; phylum Streptophyta; class Magnoliopsida; order Myrtales; family Myrtaceae; genus Eucalyptus; species Eucalyptus paniculata. Next base: position 19,093,981 of record CM029444.1, on the reverse strand, counting down.
AGTCAGAGAAAGCTTCAGACATTAGAATCTTTCATGATCATAATATTCAGTGTAAACTTTAAATCAAAAGATAAAAAAAATAATAACCCAGAGCAAAGAGCAACATAAGCACATTAGCAACAAGACGATGCAGTGGTCCACTCTGAAAAGGCAACAGTATGAGTGAAAATGCTACTACATTGATGTCAACATTTACCACACCTAAACACGAATATACAACCGTCATTATTCTATTGTACCCTTAATTTAGTTAATATCCTTTTAGTTGTAAAGATTGTTCACTTTTTCCCCTTGGGCTTTCCGGCCTGCATTTGCCTGCTACTGATAATCAACACTACAACTTCCAAACACTAAATTCAAGCCAAATCTAAAACCAAAGACCCATGGAAGTGAAGAAGCCACAGCCAAATGTCATAGCCTTCTAGAAATTTCATAATAACGTACATATGTATAAGGTAATTTCAGAGCTCAAACTTAGCTCAATTAAGTGATCATAACATTCTATTCAGCACAAGTTCATTTTGTACAGAGTCATTTTGCGAAAGTTGAGATTAAGCATGAAAGATGAAGTTTCTTCAGGCTTAATTAAAATAAATATCTAGCAATGACTTCTTGAATGAAGAATATTTCAAGTGTTTTGGTACAATTGTAAGTCAAACACTCCTTCCAAAGCCAACTCAATGCGGTGACAGAGAAGAAAAGCTAGACAGGAACAGAAAAAAAGTTAATTTGGACTCACATTTGGTCCACGAATGCGGGAAGCAATGTTCCATGATGGGTCCGCATCAAACCCCAAATACACGCATGTGCTTAAAGCTTGAGAAACCTAAATCAGATAGAGAGTTCACATATCTATGGATCATGTAAATAATGCAGCAGGAGACAACAAGGAGATGATGCAATAGATAACCACCTTTACTCCCTTGTCAGTATAGAAGATGGGCTGCGGATTTTGACCCTGTTTCAGCATCTCTTCGATCATGGCGGCTGCACGGTCAACAGCTATAATTCGTTCAACAGTCTCTTTCAACTGTAAGGAGTCAATTTTGGTTAACACAAAACAGAATTTAACATGCAAAAACAGTAGCCTTGCAGAAAAGTAAAGAATAGGACACAGACAAACACAAAACCTAGAAGCTAATTATTTTGACAAGCTACAATTTTACCAAGGACTGCCACAATAAAGTTCAACAATTCCTCCTGGCACTTCTCAATAGACAATTGTTCCTTCATTATAGTTGTGTAATGATTCAATAACGACCAAATTTCTCCCATGGAACTTTTTCACATCTTCCTGAGAGGAATATGAAACTCTCCCTGATCTACTACACTAACACAGGTATTCAGGTGTGCGAATTTTTCTCAACCAGTAAAAAGAAGATGTCCATCATGTAAGTCAAGGGGTAGTACTTGCATGTCATTGTAGTAGTACTACCCCTCAAAAAGCCTACCACGCACCTAAAAGAACCAGAAATGTTGAACACTGTTGTCCTCATAGAGAAATAAACGGTTTGAACATCCGATATCTTTCATGAAGATATAATTCCAGGTATAGAATACAATCGTTGTTGTGTAAAATAATAGTTTAAATTCAACCTGATTGGATAATAACGAGGTCACTTTTTAGTTCTCAACCTCATCTTTGAACATGCAAGGAATACTCATGAACTTGGAATGTCCAACAAACTAAATCGTATTCTATAGAAACATGTCGCTACGCAAGAAAATAAAAAAGAATGCATCTTACATGTGCGCCAGCAGAAATGTGGAGATATAATGGCTTTCCACCATCAGGTAAGGCATTTGGTGGCCGGTATTTTCCCCTGCAGAGAGTAATCACCATGTAAATAGTAAGAAAGAAGTAGGAGTTATCACTAATGTCCTTTCTAATTCTATTGGTGAACTGCATACCTAGTTGTTACCACAGCTCCAGTGCATTTCTGAATCTGCAAGACAGGTAGACATCTTGAATTACTCAAAAAAGTACATGGAAAGAGTGGCGAAATTATAAGGCATGGAAAAGAATTTAAATCTTATTACCTCTTCTTGTGTTTGACGCTTTGTGAGCTTGTACCGAACAGCAGATTCAGCATCATTTATGACAATTTCCCGAGCAATTACCAAGTCTTCTTGGACCTTTTGCTGGACAGAAGACATGTCATCACCAAACAAGAAATTATCATAGCCAGAAACCAAAAGTATGAGGGAAAAGAACAAATGGAAGGAGTGGAGAGGTACTTCAGTTGGACAAAAAGTTTCAGGATCATAGTTGCACAGCAATAATTATAATCTATGAGCTCATAAATTGTCCATGCATTCTTAGCCATGCAGGAGAAAGAGCATATGAGGTTCTGATGAAAATAAACTCAGAAGGATTGAAGGCATTTCCCATTTTTACTTAATTCTAATTAATCACATGAGCAAACGAAAAGCAGAAAGCGTCATTCCAGCACCACAGGTCTAGGACTAAGTCATTTGATGAACACTTCAAAAAGCAGCTCACTTGGTTTAATTTGGGAACGACTGCAGCACTCTGCTGTATCACCGCAGGTGACTGAAGTGGATGGGACGTCGCCACGCCATTAGCCGGAAGCGAATTCATCAGGAGCCCAGCAGCGACCGGCGCCGCCATCGGAGCGGAAGTCCCGGCAAGAAATCCCATGTTGGCCAATGGAAGAACACCAGGCAATGCCAACCCGATCGACGCCGGAGACTCCGCCGGCTGATCCCATTTTCTCTTCTTTCTGCAACACCCCAGTAAGGCGCGGCGGAAACATTGAGCATTGCGGGGAGCAACATGTATCATTCGAAATTACTCGCGCACCAAGAACAGAATACCCCAAACCCCAAACATCTAATTTTGATCATCATGCGATTCTTGATCACGACGCAAATTCCAATCGAGAATGAACAGACTGCAACGAAGCCCGCAGAACACAGAGCGACAAATTCCAATCGATCAAGGGAAGTACCTTCGCCTCGTCTGCGATTCGTCGGGAGAAACCCTAGCGCCGCCGTCCTCCGTCATCCCCGACTTCGATGGGCAGATTCCAACTGTGCTGACCTCAGTTTTCGTGAATCGCTGCCGTCCCCGGTGCGCGACGTGGCGGTTGGGTTTTTGCGTCTTCGGCTTTTATGAAGCCTCTAAATTAATAGATAATATTTTAAATGCCGCTACTGGGGCAACAAGCTGGAATAGCTCAGTTGGTTAGAGCGTGTGGCTGTTAACCACAAGGTCGGAGGTTCAAGCCCTCCTTCTAGCGATTTTCATTCGTTTTCCTTTTTGCTCCAGACCTGCCCTGCTTTTTTTATGGTCCAGTCCCCTCCCTCCTTTACTCACTGATAGGTTACGCGGGTTTATGAAGTACAAGGGAAAGTTAGTTACGGAAATTTTACCAATTTACTGCAAATAGGAGAAAATAAATATACTGTTAATTTAGGAAAACTGTTATGTACTGTTGAAAATTACGAATAATAAAACACTTAAAATTTATGACAAAACATAATGATAATTACCGATTTTTAAAGAAATCTACAAATGGATATTTGCAAGTAATTTACTGTTGTCATGAGGACAAGTACGGACATGAGGAATATTACTATGAACTTTAGGGGCATAACTATCGTTGGAGGAATGGAAAATTACAAACTAGGAAGAAGTGTTAGAACTTAAAAGAAGTAGTTTACTATAAATAAAAGAAATGAAGCTTACCATTAGCTAAGAAGCACGGACACTCTCCAGGACCCTTCGTGTCGTGTCCGACACTCCGACACGTGTCCAACACGCTCCGACACGTTCCGACACGCGGTCAACGCGAGTCGGAAAAACCGACATGCAGTCAACTGTTTCCGACACGCTTCGACACGCGAGTCGGAAATTCCGACACGTGACTCCGACACGCACGGGGTTATTTTTATAAATTTTCAAAACTTCTGGGGTCTAAATATAAATATATGAAAAAAATATAAAAATAAAAAAATAAAAGCTAAACTTCAGTCACGCACGAGGCCTAGAGAGTGGAGAGTGGAGAGTGGAGACTCTGGACTCTTCTCTTCAGTCTTCATGGGAAGTAGATGTTGGAGGTGAAGGGACTAGGCGAGGCGCTTCTTATTTGTATCTTTTGTATTAACAATTTACGCATTGTGTCAAATCCGAGTATTACATTAATGCTTATTAGGAGAACTGGGATTGCTGAATTGTTGCTTGCGATTATGGTAGAAGGATACATGGATAAGAGTAAGGGAAATTCTGAAACCTAACAATGATCCAGAGATTAAGGTGGAGTTGAATTTGCTAGGCATTATAAAAATGATTTCAGAGGGGAAGAGTTCTTATTTGCTGCTATGCACCAAGTAGGATTTACCCTGAGTGAACGGACTGATTTTTGTCATTTTTATGTATTGAGTGCTCTATTTTGAATAAGTCATCTATGAAGTAAGTGGCATCAAAATTGAAAACCTAAAGGGCATATCGGTTTTGATATGATTTTTCTCTATTGTTATTTCCTTTCCACTTTTGATATGATATTAACAAATGTAGGATTAACGTTTTTAGTATAAATTAATTTTAGATTCTTTTCTTTTTATTATTATTTAGTTGTTTATGCATTTATATATAAAAATATTTATTTAATATTTAACGTGTCGGAACGTGTCGAAATTCTATACTTTTTGAGAAATGACGTGTCGCGTGTCGCGTCGTGTCGTGCCGTGTCGCGTGTCGCGTGTCACGTGTCGGTGCTACATAGACCATTAGTTGAGGTAGTTCATGAACTCCATAAGAAAGTTAATCGGAAGGTTACGAATTATAGGATCCTTTAAGCTAAAGAGCACTGGAAGAACTTTTTTTTTTATTTATTTTAATTTAAGTTTTAAAGTGGTGTCGGGTGAGCTTTCACACAATCAACCCCCGAGTGATCTTGAGGGCAATACTGTCCTATGTCAACAAGGTAAATTCAAGATTTTAGAGTGCTCCTAATAAGGCATGAACTCATGACCATAAAGGGGAACAAATGTTGTTGTCATCCAAATCCATACCTTGACGGTACAGAAAAGAACATGACTACCTTTCATTGAAGGCTATTAAAGCTTTTTTACAAAGTTGTACTTGTAAATTACCATTGGTGAAGACAATTACTAATTGTAGGTATCATCACTTATGTAGTTTGAGGTAATTTGCAATATTAGTAGTTAATTATTAACATTTTCAAGTTACGAATCTCTTAGGAAAGTTACTATCCGAGATTTATATCAATAGCCATTGGTATAACCAAGATCACAATGATTTTAGGATATCTACAATCACTGAACAAGAGAAATTACAGCATATGAGGACAATTTCTAATAGATCGCAAAACCTAACGAACCATAAAGGAATCATGCACCAATGATTTTAGCCATTTAAGATCTTTGTGCTATGAAATACAACATTTTGAAAAACGTATAGCGTTATTTATATCAATAGCCATTGGTATAACCAAGATCACAATGATTTTAGGATATCTACAATCACTGAACAAGAGAAATTACAGCATATGAGGACAATTTCTAATAGATCGCAAAACCTAACGAACCATAAAGGAATCATGCACCAATGATTTTAGCCATTTAAGATCTTTGTGCTATGAAATACAACATTTTGAAAACTAAGCTAACCGAGTTTTGATACTACTTGATAAGGTTAATGCGACAATCAAGGGGGGTGAATTGCTTGTTTGAACAAATTAAAATCGTTTCACAGGAGACTAACATATACTCTTTTGTAGAATGAACTTAGTTGTATAGATGTAGATGCTTTTATCTAACACTAAATAAGAGTTGAAGAGCTAGAAAATTTCTGCAAACACACGTATAGCGATTTGGCTTTTTACTTAGCCTACGTTGACTCTCATACCACCAACCACAATAGGGTAAAAATCCACTAAAAAATTCATAGAAGCTACGGAACAGAAGGTAAGAAGCTAAACAGATAAATCTATAAAAATAAGCACCTATTACACTATCAAACACTCTCATTTCACGGATTACAAGAAAAGCACAAGCCTCGTAGAGAATTACAAGCAGTTTTTCACAAGTACAAGCACAAGAATATTCAAAGAGAGAGAATAGAGTTCTTATTTCCACTAAAGTCCTCACTCCTCAGCAATCCTTGATCCCTATAGATAGCCTTCTAACCATCAAACTAACCGTCAGAAGCCATCTCTCCGTCAAAAAATCGGTTGGACTCGCCTCCCTGCTCGACAGACCTACAAAATGCACGTCCAGACAATCATCTCGGATGCATTTCATGCATATGATATTCAATTTCCATGTCATTGACGTATCTTACGATTGAAACACACATCACACGTACATGCACATTCGATCATCGGATATTCATTCACTGTGCTTTTTAAATATTCTGTTACATGTCTATTTTAGTTAATGTTAACTTTAAAATTTCAGACTGCATTTTGCATGTCCAATTTTTAGCAAGTATTATTACTCAGTCTTTTCTAAGCTCAATATATAACAACCCCAAACATTGTACATGTGAAAATTCTTCATGGTAAAGACAAAAAGGAGAATAAACATTCTTAAATATATCCATGCAAAACACATGTCAAGCAACTAATTTGTTTTTCGGTCATAATAAGACTTCACTTCACTGGAGTTAGCCAACAGAGCCCAAGAGAGGGGGCATCATCACAATGCAGAGCCCAAATGATCAGGGGTGAGGAATTCTTGCAATTACAGAGTTAGCCCCCTCCCTCGCACTATAGATACAAAGTAAAATCCTTGAAAAAATCCGAAACACCACGTTGTACTTTCTCTCTCGCTCTCGTTCCAACTAGGGTTGGAGGGCTCTCTTTAGATGTACTAACGAGGGTACTATAATTTCTTAGCAACGCAAGGGACTCATCATAGTACATATACATTTAGAATTTTGAGAACAAACAACTTTAGAATTTTCCACTCATCTGTCGGTAGCTGCGTTGGTTGAGAATCCCTTTCTCATCACAGAAGTCAAGAGTTCGAAACCTGCAGTTATTAGCGATTTAAGTGAAAGCCCTACCGGTGGATTGTTGGGCTAGTCTTATTCGAGGTATAGGGGCCTGGCCCTTAGGCCCCGTTCGGGCACAGGGGTCTGTGATGGAGTTCTCGGTTATCAAAAAAAAAAAAAACTTTGGAATTTTCCTAATAGAATGGAAAGCCTCGTCGAGTCTCCAAAGCCAATTTTGTTACGTGAGTGGACCGCAGGCTCAGATGGTCATAAATCTCGTCCCGGTCTTCATGGGCCGACACTCCGTTGATGCGACGTCGTAGAAAAACCATCGGCCTCTTCACTGGGCCCCAAAGAAAAACAATCTTTTATCCCCTCTTCTTCCCTCTGGTTTCTCCCCAATATCGACCTCCGTAGTGACGTTCGGAATCTCTCTCTTCGATGAAATCCGGTTGCCCAGTTCGTGCATTTCGATTTCGGGGCCAAGCTCTCACCAACGACGCCCGACGGGTTTTGATTTCGATTGGATCGCAGGATTTTCGCCGATTCGAGAGTGAGTCTTGAAATTTGCGAATTTTCTCCCTGGTCCGATCTTGGTTTCCTGAATTTACGGTCCATTTGCTTGATTTTTCGTTTTCTGGGTTAACTTCGTTGATTTCCTCGGCTTTTTTCATCGACCCATTTCAAGATTGGCGGCTATCTTTATTTCCGACAGGATGATTATGATTTAGATCAGATCTTAGGTAGTGGGTGATAGCGGTTTCTGGTAACCCTTCGGTCTGAGAGGCACCTAGGACATTGACGGACGACTGGATTTGTTTGTCTTAGCCGTGCTCTTGTTCTTGTCAGCGGATATGATCTGATAACCGTGCCCACTGCCCTTTATGCTGCAGTTGGTGAACGAGCTGCTGCTTTGCTATTGCCGAGATGTCGTCGTTTGATGAAGTTCTGAAGGCCGTTTTTCCTTTTCTGGATGGCACGGACCTCGCTTCTTGTATGGCTGTGTGTAAGCAATGGAGAGAGATAGCCAAAGATGATTACTTTTGGAAGTGCCTATGTGCCAGAAGATGGCCTTCGATTTGCAAACGACCGAACTCGTTTCGGGTAACCTATTACAAACTATATCAAACATTCCATAGACGCCAGCAACGGCAAGCTCTCCTTCCCCCGCGGCTTTGCTTCGAGGACTTGGAATTCTTTATCGACATGTGGACTGAGGATAATTTGATCTTCTCAGAAGTGGTCCCAGGCCCTATTCTTGAGGCCGGAATAAAGAACCTACCTCCTGGAGTGAGTGAAGGGATTAGGCTTCACCTAGACTGTCCTCAGTACAAGATGACGCTACCTGTAGAACCGAGATTCACTGTGGCTTTCAGCCAAAACCTGACTGTGTCGGTGCTCGCAAGACGCAAGGATTCCGACAGGGTTGCTTGCATCATCAATAACTCGGATTTTGGCTATACAGATCGAACATCAAATAGGTTCATGGCGTATGAATACCTCGACTTTTCTCCTCTCTATCCTTTCATTTCTAATACTCGAGCATGGATTTCCTTGCTCTTTATGGACAAGGATCAAAATGAGGGTGTAATTGATGTTTTTGGTATCGAAGTGGACTTCTGTGATGCTGCAAACTCCAAGGAAGAGGTACTCTGGCTCCTAGACATGCTTGATTGGAAATAAGGGACCGGTGCATTAAAAGCAGAATAGCGGCTGTAACTTGTTCATTAATACGTATTTCTCTGTATGTCAGCTATTCCTTAGCGGCTGCAACTGGTACTGAGTACGAGGAATATCTATGGGATTTGCCTTCTGTCAATACTACAATTAGCTGGACTGATGTGGAGTTCATGTCAGCTGTTGTACATAGTCTCTGTCCAATTTCAATAAAAATGTGCATTCGTCAATGTCAATGTCCGAATTTTGTTGCTTCTTTACTATTTGGTCTGGCACTGAAAAAGCCAGAGAATATAAATGATTTATGTCTTTCGTGTTAACATTTCAAACATGAACATTTTACACTAGACTACTCTTATCAGATGTTTAGTTTTTCTTTGAACAATTTTATCATGTCACATTCGATTTTTTTTCCTTTGTAATCCTTGCATATCGAGATAATTATTAGGTCTATAAATAGGGAGCCAACTATTTTGGAAGGTTAAAAGAGCAGTTTCCCCTGGCTTCTGGTGTCTTGAATGCCAATATTTCTTAACTGAGCTGAAAGTCTTCTCTTTCATACCTGCTTGCCTACTGTTTTTTTTGTTTTGCTTTGCAATCTGTTATATCCACTATCCCTGAGTTTGGAAGAATTGTTGGAACACTATATATTTTTATGCTTGCCATGTAATTGTATTCCATTTCAATAGGTTCACTTGCCATTGTTCACTTCTTTGTTTGGTCTTCCTTCCTGTGCATTATAGCGTGACACACAGATATTTGCCATTCCTCTTTCCTTGATTGCTTTGTCATGTGGCCTCAGAGTCAAGCCCATAGCATTTGGTCCTGTCTTTCGAGCAATCGATGGTCTTAGATAAATGGATCAACTTTTGGATTGTATATGTCTGTAGTCTCTCTCTCTCTCTCTCTCTGAGTTTCGTCCAGGGGAAGTTATTCTACTTATGTTAATGTAAAGAAATTGTCTGTTGCTTTGATCATTATGTCAAGTTATTGGTGTGTCTTTTATTGATAGTGCACTTTTTATCTGGTTCTCTCAATTTGTTCTTTCTCCAATTGTTTCGTTTTTCTTGTGAAGGTGGGTTTGTAGCATTGACCTCCTCCTGCATGCTATGCCCTACATCCCTCTATGGCTATATGTAGGCTCTATCCCTTTTGAATGGATCTGGTTTTCTGATGATTACCCTTTCACCGTCTCTTTGAATTTGATAGTTGAACCGCGATTGACAGATCGGGAATGGTTTTTGATTTATTTTCTAGTTTCCCTTATATCTGCTAGCCGTTAGGCTAATTATCAAGATACTTTCTTGTCTCTCTTTGGGCTGTCATGCCATGAGCGAGTGGTATCTTTGGTCCTTTGTGGAATTCAATAATGTATATGTGGCACCGCTATGCTTAAGGAAACTTACGATGGCAAGTTAATAATTATTATGGCTTAAAAGAAATGAAACATGAGAAGGTAGTAGTTTTGGATGAGTGTATATGAAGTTTCTCCTGCTGAGTCTCTAGAAAGAAAAACTTCTCTGAATGGCAGGATTTAAGGTTTTTCCATCAAATTTGGCTGCCAACAACCCTGATTGAGTGAATCTAGAAAAAAAAAATTGCTTGTAGTCCACTCTTAGCAGTCAACCTACGTCGGATTTTCCTGATTTTTATGTGAATTCAGTTATTCCAAATCCTCTCTTTTTCAGAAGACATACCCTGGATTGTCCTGATTCTTCAAATTAAGTTTCAGAATGCACAACTCATGGCTTCAACAACTATGAATTTCTCACTTCATTTTTGTGATGATCATAACCCAAGACTTTGAGGAATCACACTCATTATGTTCTTTCATCTGGTTTAATTTCCTGGAGTGTATGTTATTCTTCTGCTGTGATATTGAATACTCGTGTGTTTCCTGGATGGAGATATTTACTGATATCCCTGTTACCACTTCTAAACTGTGTTATCTCTCTCCGGAGCTTCATCATGGGAGGAGGTTTTTAAACTTTCTCAACCTGTGATAAATGAGGGAGTTGAACAATGGGATTCAAATGTTGTTGGACAATTGCTTCGTTGTTGAGTTCATGTTGGTTGGATTCATCCTTAGTAAATTTCTTGTGGAGTCAAGACGGTCCTTTAGAAGTGATTAACTGGGAAAGTGGTTTGTTATGTTTCTAAATTTCCTAGTTTTGCAGTTAGAGATTGGAGTTAAACTATCGACAATTTCCTACTACCACTGGGCAACCTACTTTTGAAGCCTACTGGGCTGTTGTAAAATTCTCTCTGTGGATCTTACTGAAGAAAATGCTTATGGGACTGTACCGAGCACTCAGCCTGGTGGTTAAGGGTTTTGAAGGTATTGGGCCGGGTAGTTTGGGGTCCATGTTATTTATACTGGGGGAAATCAAAAGCAAAATTAAATCTTTAATTCAGGACTCCTTTGCATATGGATAGATCCAGGATAGATGATGCATTTTTGTGTGCTAAAGAGGTATTTGGATCTGAAATTTGTGATAGAATTCCTGTGATTTTATAAGTGTGGTTCTTCCAATGAAGTCGAATTCCTCTGGAAAGCTTAGCGGAATTTTCTGTACCTCCAATACCTAGGGAAGGTTTCGATTCTCAAACAAAGATATGATGGTGACGTTTTAAAGCTGAGTATAAATGAACCTCCTTCAGTGTTATGATGTACTTGAGGAGATGCTTGATTTAGAGGAGAAAGTGATTGTTCAAAATCATAATTTCTCAGTTTCATCCTCATCTAAATTTTCTAAAAGGTTTTCTGCACTTATTTAGTCTTAATATTTCTGGCAATCCTATGGATGAAGCTAATTCTTCTGCTACATCATCATTTGGCCTGTTCTTCGCTTGGTCCTCAATCCGGTGATTTTATGTGGAAATCTGTAGCTATTCCTCACTCTCTGAATTCTTCTAAAGCACTAACAGGTATGCTGTTTTATGATTATTATCATTATTATTTTAAAATTTTCGGGAGGCCAAGGGAATACAAGTCTACTGGCTTGAGTGCTACGCCTGCTGGTTCTCCTGCAACAAACTCTGTCCATGTCTCGTGTCTTCGCTTGAAATATCAGGCATTTGATGGTCCGCTGTAACATGATGCTTGGATTGGTGGGTATGTCTTGTTTTGCATTCTTGCTTTGTTTGAAACTAAAGTAAGAGAAACTAACGCTGCTCCTATACATCTAGCAGTATGAAAAAAATCTGATTTACTTTTGGCAATCGAATTTTTTTTTCCCCATAGATGATCCTGCATAGTAGCCACCTTCACATTTTGTTTCATTAAAATCAGGAAAGTTTGGGGTGCGTTTAATTTGAAGGATAATTATCTCTAGGAAATTGTTTTCCATTTTTGGGTGTTTGGTTGACAAAAAATTAATTGATCTACGGAAAATACCTTTAATGGGTTGAAAATAATAAGTTTAAACTGGTATAAAACAATTCTTCCTTAAAAATAATTTTCATAAAAAAATGATTTTTTGTTATTTTGAGGTTTTTAGTGACCCTTAATCTTGATTTTACGATGTGGTTGATTTATCCTATATGTGAGTGCTGCTATTGACAGATAAAGGCTTAATTAAGAAATCAAAATTCTTTTCAACAGACCTCCCGTAGGTAAAATCATCTAATCATCCAATGGCAATCTAAAATTGGGTTGCATGGATGTCATGGATGTCATAAGACTTGTCCGACGCATTTTCCGTTAAAAATGGCATTTTAAATTAATTTTTATTTTCCAGCTAGCTTTTTTAATTATTTTTATTTTCCAGCTGGCTTTAAATTATTTTTTATTCAATTTTTTAAAAAATGTATATTTAAAAACTAAAATTCATTTTTTAAAAACTATTAAAAAAAGAAAAAGAAAAAAAAAGGGCAGAGGAGGCGGCCGTCCATCGCCGGAGGGGCCGGCGACGGTCGCCGGCCGCCGCCCAACCGGCGAGGCCCGCCGGCCCGGCGAGGGCCGGCGACCCTCGCCCGACGCGGGTGAGGCTCACCCGGTGCGGGCGAGGCTCACCCGGCGCGGGCGAGGGCTCGCCGACCCCCGGCGAGGCCGGCGACCGGGCGTCGGGCGCGGGCGAGGGTCGCCGGCCCTCGCCTGGGGCCGGCGAGGCCTCGCCCTGGTCGGGCGGCGGCCGACAACCGTCGCCGGCCCCCTCCGCGATGGGCAGCTGCCTCTTCCCTTTTTAAAAATTTTTTTTTTAACAGTTTTTAAAAATTAAATTTTAGTTTTTAAATATAATTTTTTAAAAATTTTGAATAAAAAATTATTAAAAAACCAGCTGGAAAATAAAAAATTATTTAAAATACTACGTTAGCGCCACGTCAAGATTTTCCGTCAATAAAACCGACGGCGTCAATTTTAGGACTCAATTGAACTATTTTTGACAAGTTTGAGGACTTATTTGCACTTTTTGCAAATTTTAGACTGAAATGCATTTTCGTGACAAGTTTTTTGGTGACTTTAACAGGGTATTGAAATAAATGATAACTTTAGATGTACGCTTCGCAAAAATTGGGATTCAATTTCCTTTGCAAAGGGTTGGAGTACTATTTATAAGTCAATTTCAAGCTAATTTCTCAATTCGAGGGAAGCACTAAAAGGACTTATTTTTAATCCAGATTGGAAGAGTTTAATGTTAAGGAAAGGGGATGGAGACATTTCCCTGCCAATTAAGCACGCCCATCTTCTTAGTGTTAGAAAACATTTGATAAATAAGTTTTTTGACAAATAAAAGATGGCTTTTTTTGGTCCGGTTCTATAATTACAAGTCATTCTGTGTATTATGTATTGTGCGCAGGTTCGGAGACCATTTTTCTTCACTCATACATTCCTATCTCAATCCCCAATGAGATGGAGAATCGAGCTCCCCACCTCCTTTTTCTCAATTGGATAGGGTGGCCATTACGGCAACTCACAATGGTTGACAAATAAGAGGAGAATTAAATAGGTATTTGATAATATGGATTTTGCACAATGCCCAATGATAGTTGAAAGAGCCTATTGACATGGCTCATCAGTTGAAACAAAGCCACGGTATGCACTCACATATAGGAAAGATAATCCTATGATATGATATCTTTGAAAGTTGGAGAGCCTTTAGGCTAACAAAATAAGTAGAAATATCTTACCGAAAAAAAGAAGCAAGTATAAATAGCCTCGAGTCAATCATTTGACACTCATAAGCGGTTATTCTATCAATTACATTCTCTAAAGGCTCGCTAGCCTCAAAGGGGCTCCAAAAGTCCACCACGGCCAGTCCTTCTTATTTGTGGTATGCAAAATCGTGGAGTCATGAGCAATAAGGAATTCGCACAAAGGAGTTGAGTCGCGGCCTTATCTAAATTCAATTGTCATCCATTGGCATCGTCTGTGGGGAGATTGCCCAAAAAAAAAAAAATTCTATCTCTTTAATATCAAAATTTTGAGTGAGAAACTTACAATAATCCATATTTAGGACCAGTGGAAATACAAATACACATGACCATTCTACCTTAGGACACGTTGCTTGTGACAATTTGATTTTCTATTTCTGTTTTCAATTAAATAAATCGGGTTTTTCATTGGCGTGCTTATAATGTTATTCTCTAAGCTGATCACTCATGAAATAACTAGACTAATCGGAAAAGTTATTAAAGGATTTTGATGCAACAGACTTGAGAATTCGACCAAAAATCAACTGCTCGACCGTATTAGTCTACAAGGATCATTTCGGTACAGTCGAAAATCTATCAGAGATCGAAAATAGGTCGATTCAATAGAGATATATAATTAGGTATGGGTGATTCCATCTAATTACAAAATTCTCATTGATCGGCACTAAACCGATTTTTGTGTCGTTTTGGTACCTTGTGCTCGTAATTAAAATCTCGAGATTTTTCACGGCAATCGAAAATCGCCAATGCGTCAAAAATGTACATTGTGGCTCGGGAATAATCGACCACAGGTCATTTGCACCGAAAATTCCCAACAATTACCTGATAGTTTAGGTTGCATTAAAATCACATTTGATTAAAATTAACCGAGGAAATGATGCCGATTTTAGAAATTGAGAACTTTCACGTGTCACAATTAATTCCAAGGAATGTTGTTGCATCTTTTCAAAGTTTATAGATGACGGGAATTATTAGCGGAAAATGGCAAGAGTAGCGAATTAAAAGAATAAAGAAAATGCCACTTTTTAAATAGATTTTTGGGCTTTTATTGTGGAACATTTGGAGAAGGAATTATAAGGACTTAAATAAAGAATTGTCCTTATTAACTAAAGTGGTGAAATAGTAAAATGGAAAAGGGAGAGCTTATTAGAATAAAGCAAATTTGTAAGAATACCTAATACCTTAAATTTCTTTATCATTTGAGTTTCATTTAGTGTGGATAGAAGTGACCAGGGCTGGTGAGCCTTATGAGAGTGATAGGAGGGCTATTTTTCCATGGAAAAATTACCATAAATTTGTGGAAAGTGTAAATGAAACTTCCTGGTAATTTCCTCATTTCTTTCTTCATCTTTTCCGCGCATGAACATCCGCTGGTTGTAGCGAGCGTTGGCTCCTTCCACCATTTTCCTCTTTTTCTTTTTTCTTTTTTTATTCCTTCTTCTTTCCCTCAATTGTAAAAGCTTTTACCGTCACCATCTTCAAACGTGCACATCTCTATTTTGCCTTTTTCTTCTGGTTTTTCCTTAACCGAACAGTAAGCAAAACCGAATCAGAGTAGATCCAGTTTTTGGCGCAACAAACCGGCAGACCGTCGGAAATTCGATCGGGTTGCCTTTTATGTTTTATATCTTTTGATCTTGGAGTTCAAGTGACGACGAAACCCCTTACCAGCAGGAGAACAGCTCAGCCGACCAAACACCACGTTTGTTTCTCTCTACTGAAAATTTTGTAATTCCGTGTGTTTCTATTGCAGTTACACCGCAGCACACCCCTCTACTGTTTCGGCTAAAGACCTGTCTCTATATTGCTGTCCAGCCATCAGCGAGAGTTGTCTTTAGTTTAACTAGGTGAGTTGTTTTCCTAAAATTGAATTAGGGGCTGTATACCTCTATTTAGGGATCTAAACAAGGTAAGAAAGGTCTAGATGATGTTAAATATGGTTGAGTGTTAATTTAGTAAGGTTAGATTAGCCATAGGAAGGCTTAGTTTTAGTTAAAATAGCAAGATAAGAACCGTAGATGACGGTTGGGCTAAAAATAGAGGATGTTCTTTAAAACTGTTTTCTAGAGATGTACAATTTATTATTTTTGGATACTAACATGTGTTACGATTTTGAAGTGAATTCTTTTTGAAGAAATGTTTTACACGTCTTCAAGTATAATATATATTTTTCTCAGGATTTTTGAGAATTTAAAGGAAAATGATTTTGGCTTCGTTGTCTTTAAACATAAACTCGAACTGCACTGGAATTTGCGACCTATAAGAATTCTATAGATTGTTACTAACCCTTTGGATTCGATTTTAAAAATGGGTTCTTCACAAAAGTTATTTGTTACATTTTCTAGTTGAACATACTCGAATTTCAGACCAAACGAACCTGTTTCAGACCTCGAACCAAGTTGATTTGGAAAAACAGAAGCGTTGGAAACAAACCCAATTTTAGTACTGGATTTAATGAATTACTAGGCCAAATCCAGAAGGATCTAGGTATTGATATCTCATGAAAAATGTTTGTTTACATGTCTTTTAGCATGTGTTCAATTTTTCGAATTTTTCAAATTTATATGAGTTGGTTTTTAGTCTTGAACTCAAAGTACACAATTAGGCAATTTCTGCTAATTTTGATCATTAAAAGTTTATAACTATTTGAGGTGTTTTTTGCTGGAAAATTGTTTAATTGATGTTGTGAATGAAATATGCAATTGAGCATTGAACTATGACATTGAGTGAATGTTTATACGACATGAAAATCCGTCACAAGCCTTTGGAGCAAGATGATGCTCTTTCGGGAATGTCCCAAGTCAACGAATGCCGGTCGCAGTGGATGCTGGACCAATGCTCCTAATCGGAATACCGTCTAGAGGTAGACGTTACCGTGCTCGACGGTGTGAGGCGATGCCCAATTATGCCGGAAGACTGTTATCTGTTAGGTTGACCATAACTAGTTAATGTAAATTGTGAAATACATGAATGATCGAAAATTGATTGACCTAATTAAGAAACGAAACTGTATGGTGCGGTACGAGACGTACCATCACAGTTTAGTCTACTAATTTGGAGCCCGTATAATTGTGTTAATATTTACATTCTTGATAATTCATTTGTGAGAATACTATCATGATACTTAATCTTGATACTATTATGTATGACTTGATTTGATTGAGACTAATGTGTAGGGAAATGCAATCTAAAAGGGGTTGTGAGAAACATGACTAGGTTGCATGTAGAGTGTACTTTTATTTTAATATGAATTTAGGGACTTAACTCACTGAGAAGTGATTTCACCCTATAGTGGGCTAAAATTTCAGATCCCTAGATGGAGGAAGGTCAAGTCATGTGCAGTCGGTTGCAGGAAAGAAAGAGTAGGACTCTCGCTATCTCCTTCCAAGTGATAACGGGTCTTCCGTCGAGGCTGGATGCAGGGTGCCAGCTCACCTCAAAGAGATCGAGAAGTATGGTAGTGTAGTAGTGAACCTCAGTCTTGTAAATAGAAGCTTAGATCGTGGGTAATCGAACAGCTTCACCTTTTGTATCGAATATTGGGGTGTTAAATTGGTCTATATACATAACTATTATGGTATTGTAGATATAGCTTGTAAAAATATTATCCTATGTTTCTATCCGACTGCTTTGTTATAAGGAGATTGTTTTACGTTTTGCATGCACAAAATAATGAATGGAACGACAACAGTTCCTAGGATGTTATAAATTGATATTGAACATTGAGGGATGTGCATGTGCTCATCGATATAATTTGCAATATTTCAGGAACGTTACCGACCCATTCATTATTTTGCGCATGCGGAAACGTAAAACAATCTCCATACAACAAAGCAGTGAGATAGAAATGTAGGATAATATTTTTACAAGCTGCACCTACAAAACTGTAGTACTTATGTATATAGACTAGTTTAACATCCCAAAAATCGATACAAAAGGTGAAGCTATTCAGTTACCCATGAGCTAAGGTTCTATTTACAAGACTGGGGTTTACTACTACACTACCATACTTCTCAATCTCTTTAGGGTGAGCCATCACCTTGCATTCAACTTCGACGGAAGACCTGTCATCACCTAGAAGGAGATAGCGATAGTCATACTCTTCATTTCCTACAACTGACTGCATACAACCTAGCCTTATTCTATTTAGGGGCTTGAAAATTTTAGCCTACTACGGGGTGAGATTACTTCTCAGCGAGTTAAGTCCCTAAATCCATATTAGGAGAAAAGTATACTCTAGATGCAACCTAGTCACGTTTCTCACAACCCATTTTTCAATTGTATTGCTTTGCATATTAGTCTCAATCAAATCAAGTTATACATAATGGTATTAAGATTGGGCATCATGATATTATTCTTACAAATGAATTCTCAAGAATGTAAATATTAATACAATTATACGGGCCCCAAATTAGTAGACTAAACTGTGATGGTATGTCTTATATTGCACCATACAATTTCGTCTCTTAATTAGATCCCTCAATATTCGATCATTCATGTGTTTCATAATTTTCATTCATTAGTTATGGTCAACCCAACAAATAATAGTCTTTTGGTATAACTAAGCATCGTCTCGCACCGTCGAGCGCGGTAACATCTACCTCTAGACGGCATTCCGATTAGGAGCATCAGTCCAGCATCCACTATAACCGGCATCCGTTGACTTGGGGCATTCCCAAAGGAGTATCGTCCAACCCCAAAGGCTCGTGACGGATTCTCATGTCGTGTATACATTCACTTAGTGTTATAGTTCAATACTCAATTGCACATTTCATTCGCAACATCAATTAAATAATTTTTAGCAAGAAACACCTCAAAATAGTTATAAACTTTTACTGACCAGAATTGGTAGAAACTGTCTAGTTGCGCATTTCCGGGTTCAAGACTAGAAACCAACTCATATGGGTTCGAAAAATTCTCAAACTTGAACACATGCTAAAGGACATGTAAAAAAACATTTTTTATAAGATACCAATGCCCAAATCCTTCTGGATTCAGTTCAGTAATTCACTCAATCCAATACTAAAATTGGGTCCGTTTCCAGCACTTCTGTTTTTCTGAAATTAACTTGGTTTGAGGTCCAAAACAGGTTCGTTTGGCTTGAAATTTTAGTATCCTCAACTAGAAAATGTAACAAACAACTTTGGTGAATAACCCATTTTTAAAATCGAACCCGAAGGGTTAGTAACAACCCATTGAATCTTTACAGGTTGCAAATTTCAATGCAATTCGAGTTTCTATTTAAAGACAACGAAACCAAAATCATTTTCCTTTAAATCCCCAAAAATCCTGAGAAAAATATATGTTATACTTGAAGATGTGTAAAAGAAATTTTCAAGAGGAATTTACTTCAAAATCGCAACACAGGTTAGTCTACAAAAATAATAAATCGTAAACGTCCAGAAAACAGTTTTAAAGAACATTCCATGTTTTTAGCCCAGCTGTCCTCTACGGTTTTTATCTTGCTATTTTAACTAAAATTAAGCCTCCCTATGGCTAATCTAACTTTACTAAACTAACACTCAACCACATTTAACATTATCTAAACATTTCTTACCTTATTTAAATCCCTAAACAGATGTACACAACCCCTAATCTAATTTTAGGAAAACAACTCACCTATTTAAAACTAAAGGTGGCTCTCGCTGATGGCTAAACAACAACATAGAGACAGGTCTTGGGTCTTTCGGTGATTTGGTTGAGCCAAAATAGTAGAGGAGTATGCTGCGATGCAATTGCAATAGTAACATACAAAATTACAAAATTTTCGGTAGAGAGAAACAAATGTGGTGTTTGGTTGGCTGAGCTGTTCTCCTGCTAGTGAGGGGGTTTTGTCGTCACTTGAACTCCAAGACCAAGAGATATAAAACATGAAAGGCAGCCCGATCGAACTTCTGATGGTTCGCCGGTTTGTTGCGCCAAAAACCAAATCTCCTCTAATTCGGTTTTGCTTGTTGTTCGGTTCAGCAAAAACCGGAAGAAAAAGACAAAATAAAGGTGCGCACGTTTGAGGGAAAGAAGAAGGAAAATAAAAATAATAAAAAAGAAGAGGGTAGAATGAGCCAACGCACGCTACAACGAGCGGATGTTCATGCGCGGAAAAGATGAAGAAAGAAATGAAGAAATTACCATAAAGTTTTCTTTACACTTTTCACAAAACTATTGTTCTTTTTCCATGAAAAAATGACCCTCCTATAACTCTCATGAGGCCCACCAGCCTAAATCACTTCTATCCACACCAAATGAAACTCAAATGATAAAGAAATTTAAGGTGATAGGCATTCCTATGAATTTGCTTTGTTCCAAGAAGCTTTCCATTTTCCATTTTACTATTTCACCACTTTAGTTAATAAGGACAATTATTTACTTAAGTTCTTATAATTCATTCTCCAAATGTTCCACAATAAATACCCAAAAATCTATTTAAAATGTGGCATTTCCTTTATAATTTTAAGTTGCTACTCTTGCCCTTTTCCGCTAATAATTCCTGTCGTCCATAAACTTTGAAAAGATGTAACAACATTCCTCGGGATTAATTGGGACACGTGAAAGTTCTCAATTTCCGAAATCGGCATCATTTCGTCAGTTAATTTCAGTCAAATGTGATTTTAGCGCAATCTAAACTATTGGATAGTTTTTGGGAATTTTTGATGCAAATGACCCATGATCGATTATTCCCGAGCCACAGTATACATATTTGACGCATTGGCGACTCTCGATTGTTATGAAAAATATGAGGTTTTCAATTATGAGCACAGAGTACCAAAACGACACAAAAATCGGTTTAATGCTGATCGATGAAAATTTTGTAATTAGATGGAATCACCCATGCCTAATTATATATCTATATCGAATCGACCTATTTCCAGTTCCTAATAAATTTTCGACTGTGCCGAAATGATCATTGTAGACTAACACAGTCGAGCAGTCGATTCTTGGTCAAATTCTCAAGTCTGTTGCATCAAAATCCTTTAATAACTTTCCCAACTAGTCTAATCATCTCATGAATGATCAGCTCAGAGAATAGCCCTATAAGCACGTTGACGAAAATCCCGATTTATTTAATTGAAAACAGAAGTAAAAAATCATATTGTCACATTGCTAACTTGGATCGTCTAAGGGAGGAATAGAACCAAGCACCTCATCAAGCCAAAAGCCAAGTCCGATGGCAAGAGGACAAATGATAGCATATAGAGAGATTCGTCAAAATGTAAATCATTGTATAAAGAAACACAATCTTCTATCAAATAGAAGTTGAAAGAGCTTAAGAAATGGAAGAAATTCAATTAGATTTAGTGGATTTCGACCTTACGTACTCTAACACCCACCCTCGACAATGCCAAAATGCACTATAAATTCCTTGAAATGTTACCACCCTTACCCGGAAAATATGAGCCAATGTAGACCCATAAGCCTTTGTGATATCATCTATAAAATCATCTTTAAAGTTTTCGGCAACCGCTTGAAACCGTGGCTACCTAGACTCAGTTCTACTAAACAAAGTGCATTTGTCAGTGGACGTAAAGTCCAAGACAATATATTAATAGTCCAAGAAGTCCTACACTAGTTGAGAATCCAAAAGAGGAGAAAAAAATTCCAAGCGGTGTTAAAACTCAACATGCAAAAGGCATACGATCGAGTGGAATGGGATTTCTTGGGAGAGTGGATGTTGAAAATGGGTTTCAGTTAGAAATGGGTGGCAATGATCATGAACTGCATCTCCTTCATTATGTTCAGTGTCAAGCTTAATGGAGAACCCCAGCAGCACTTACACCATACTTGAGGTATTAGACAAGGTGATCCTCTATCTCCTTACCTCTTTATTATCATGGCTAATGCTCTATCCCATCTTATAAACAAAGCCATAGAAGACAACGGGTTAAAAGGAATTAAATGAAAACTTTCTGTCTAACACTCTCACATTTGTTGTTCACGGATGATGCCATCTTTTTCCTAGAGGGAAAAATCAGTGAATGTCATAATTTAGCTAGTGTATTGAACCAAGGACAATCCATAAATTTGAACAAATTAGGGATTTATTTCAGTAGTGGCTGCCCGCCAAACCTACGAAAGAACACGGCAACAGAATTGAGAGTACCAATGATAGAAAAGACAGGGAAATATCTAGACATTCCATCGAACTGGGGTAACTCTAAAAAGGAAATGTTTGCATGGATATTGGTAAGGATCAACATGAAACTAGAAGGTTGGAAGGAGAAGCTCATTTCTAGAGTGGGGAAGGAAACCTTGATAAAAGTTGTAGCACAAGCGATACCCTAGTACGTGATTTCAATTTTTAAGATTCTCATGTTCTTATGTAGAGCAATTGAACAAAAGATAGCCTCTTTTTGATGGAAATAGAACGAAGCAAAGGCTGACATTCACTGGAAGAGATGGGAGGTACTTAAGCTAAGGAATATAGACGAGGGTCTCAGATTTAGAGATCTCATTACTTTCAACAAAGTTATGCTAGGAAAGCAGGCATGGAGACTAATTCAATCCCCCTCAACCTTGTGGAGCCAAATCATTTAAAGACTATATTTCCCTAGAGTAAGCTTTTGGAATGCCAACAAAGGTTCCTTCTCTTTGGGATACGTTCAATATACTCCCAAAACTTGTAACGAAAGTGCAACTGAATCTTAAAGTTTACAAAAAATGCAATCAAGTGCTAAAATTTGTTAAATTGATGCAATCAAATCCCTTCGTTAATACCGTCAATTTGATTAATAGAAAATGCTGATGTGACATTTTTAAATTAAGTTTTATTTCTGACATGGCATTTTTTTTTCAACTCTTATTTAAATTATTTA
Source organism: Eucalyptus paniculata subsp. matutina (assembly GCA_017140255.1). Classification (NCBI taxonomy): domain Eukaryota; kingdom Viridiplantae; phylum Streptophyta; class Magnoliopsida; order Myrtales; family Myrtaceae; genus Eucalyptus; species Eucalyptus paniculata. The sequence continues at coordinate 19,071,358 of CM029444.1, read as the reverse complement.
AAAACTAAAAAAGAAAAACTAAAATTTTATTTTAAAAAAAAACTGGAGGGGAAAAAAAAGAATGGCAAGGCTAGCGCTTGAGCTGCCACCGCTCATTGCAACTTCATTGGCCCTAGGCGAGGATGGCTAGCCCTCACCAAGCCTAAGTAAGGCCTCATTAGCACTTGCTCAAGATTGGCGAGCCTCATTGGCCCCAAGTGAAGGTGCTCAAATCTAGGCAACATTGGCCCTCACAAGGGGTTGACAACCATCCCTTGCCCTAGGTGAGGGCCAGCCACCCTCACCCAAAGCTAGCAAAAGTTGCCAGCCCTTCCGACGATGAGCGGCAGCAACTAAAGCACCAGCCTTGCCATTCTTTTTTTTTTTTCCATTTTTTTAGTAAAATTCTATGCATGTAAGAAATAAAAATTAATTTAAAAATGCCATGTCAGCATTTTTATTAGTTAAATTAATAGTGGTAATGGAATGACTTAATTGCACTAATTTAACAAGTTTTAAAACTTAATTGCACTTTTTGCAAGTTTTAAGACTCAATTGTACTTTCGCGACAAGTTTTATTACTTTTAATGGACATATTCCTTTCTTTATTGTAATTAGTTTAGTTTTAAAGTTCACCACAAGAGAATACAATTTCTTAATAACTGACCAATAGCATTAGCAACTTACCTAAAATTGTGATAAGTTATAATTTTAGGATAAGTTATAGAATCAATAATTAGTAATTGACCCCAAAATTTATAAAATATATAGTCCATGCGTATATGACTATGAGGAATCTAGAATTAGAAATAGTAAATTACTTCGAATTTTTATAGGTTTGAATGTCCAGACCATCATTAACTTTAAAAGTTCGAATTTTTAACCAAAATGATTGTAACAATCCTTTCATGTTCGTAAACTAATGGATCCCACCCGTAAATAATTATCCTTGGTTCTCTTAATTTTCCTTAATCAATGAAAATTGACACTTTTAACATCAGTTATTTTCTTTAAATATTAGTGAGTTACTCCTATTAACCGCTTTAACAAGTTTGCGATAGCACTTCTAGGATTGATCCAACGGACAAGATCTTCCGGCTTCAAACTAATGGCCCATGTCCTATATAGAACTGGCCCCGTAAAACACCCTATTAGACTATATAATTTTCCTAAAAATTAGATTACTGAAAACAAAAGAATATTGGCCTAATACCCTAAAAATCCCCCAACTTTAGATTCAGTCCAATTCTTCCCTAAACTTGTTTTTGTCTCATAAAAACCCTTCAACTTTAGATCTAGTCTTGATTCTATCCCTGGTTATGAACCATAAATAACTTCCAATTTTATGTCTAGTCCTAATTTACTCTAAACCTTTTTTTTCTTTTTAAAAACCATCAATTTTTACTTGAGTCCCAAATTTGCCTCATTAACCTTTTGTCCCAAATTTCTCTTAATAATTAAGAAATGGAATGTTGCTAAGTACGAATTATATGAGCGTCTCGAGACCACGATAAATGGAAGACTCTCGAGTGTGAGAGATTGGATACTAAGCACAATATCAAATAACCCCGAGCGAGATGGAAGGAAGACTTTCTTAAAAGTAAGCAATTGAAGAAATCAATTCTAATCGCTCTAGTTTTTAACCAAATTTTAGATTTAAGAAGATGTCATTTGGGCTAATGTGGAAATTCATCTCCAAAAAAAGACATGTTCTTGAATCTAAAATATATGGAAAGATTAGAGCAATTATGTGGTTACGCTTTCCATATCACTAAGGGTGATTTTAGACAAATTATTAACGAGGACAGACATGTAACTCAAAAAAACATTGTCGGTTTTTTATGAAACAAAAAAAGTTTAAGGTAAAATTGAGACATAACTAAAAGTTAAGGGTTTTTTATGAGATAAAAAAATCAAAGTAAAATTTCCCATCCTAGAACCAGCCAAACCGCCCATATGAGTCCCAGGTAAATTCATGGAATCAATTCTTGATCCCTACAAAATTTTATTCATTAATCTATAACGTGGCGTGTGTGTGTGTGTATTGGTGAAAACCAATTTTGTTTGATCTTTGATCGATAAACGAAAAACAACCTTACCAATTGATGGCATACCTTGGAAATCTTAATGCCATAATGCCTTTCAATTGGTATATGCATATATACAAATCAAATCAATCGCAAATCTCATAGAGGGCTAAACAATGTATGCTTACAAAATGAATTCCTTTGTGCTTCAAATGAAGTCTGGATGGACTAAGAAATGAAACTCTACTTGCTCGATAGACACATGAAGGGTGAGTTAACTATTCAAATGATGAGTACTTGTGTATTTCAATTGATATTTGATACTCTTGGTTTTATCAATCAATCCATAAATCTTGAAGGATATACCAAAGAAGGCCTTTGCATTTCAATTGACACAAGTTCTTGATGAATCTTCAAGTAAGTTATAATTGAGAGTGGAATTCTTTTAAATATACATACCGGTCCGGTCAGGTGGGCAATCCCACATTTAGAATTGGAATTGGACTAGTACTTACCAATTCCAGTAAATCAAAACTAGGAACTAGATTGGTCCCCATGGGAATCATCGATTCTAAGTCGGCCCGGTCTGGTTTCGGGCGATTTCTGGTTCATTTGTGCACCCCTAGTATATAGGGTCCTAAGAATTAACCCTGTATCAAGCCAAACTCATTTATTTCATTATAGAAAAGCATCATACCTATAATCCAAACAAAGAATACATATAAATAGTCAAAAGTATTGTTTGTTGCATATTGATAAATCCTTAATTATCCTTATGATTGAAAAGCTTTCCGTATAAGGGTGAGCATGTTACGATTTAGTTGGATTTAAAAGTCTTGCCAAACCAAACTAAATTAATGCACTTCAAATCGATTAGAATCAACTTTTAGGCTAGGTTTTTTTTCCTAAAAATGTATTATTTCTGGAGAATATTTTCTAAAAAGTCATTTTCCTAAAATGACTGTTTTTTTGATATTTAGCTAAAACCTAAAAAAGACCTAGAAAATATTTTCCTCCATTTGATGAGGAAAATCTCATAGAGAAAATTATCAATTTTTTTTTCTACTTTTTCCTTAGCTATTGCCGACCACAATTGAGCTCAAGCCTCGCCTAAGGTTGGCAACCAACCACAAGTGAGCTCGAGGCTCGCTACCAAAGGCCGCAAGCTCACTCAATTTGGCGAGACTCGAGTTTGGCAGCCTCTAGCAAGGCTTAAGCCTCCCTGCTAGAGGTTGCAAGCTTATTGGCCTTAAGTGAGCTCTCAACGAGCTCAAGCCTCGGCACCAAACAAAGGCCATGAGCTCGCATGATTTGGTGAAGCCTGAGCTCATTGACCATCACCATGGCTAATAACCATATGAGGACAAAGCAAAAAGAAAGAAAAAGGAAGAAAATAAAATTTCAGAATAATAAAAATTAAAAAAACTTAGAATATTTTTATAAAATAAAAACATTTTATTAATGAAGACCCAAACTCTAGCATTGAGAACCCATGCACAGCCTTTGTGAACCTGAGCCTAAGGGCATCAAGGACCCGAACACAACCTTTATAAACTTGAGTTTGGGTTCTGAAGCATTGAGTATAGGCAACAAGGGTCCAGGCCTGACCTCAATAGACTTGGGTGTGGGCGTTAAGGGCCAAGGCCCGAGCACTGAGGTCCTGGGCTTGGCCTCAGTATACTTGGGATTAGTCGCCAAAGACTTGGTCTTGAACGCCAAGACCCAAAAATCAACATTGGAGTTTCCATATCCAAGCATAGAGTTTAAAGTCCAAACACCAATATATAGTCATATCTTCAAAAACGTTTTCCAATTCTTTCAAAGAGAAAATCATTCTTCTTAATTAAAACTTTAGTAGGAAAACATTTTTTTTAGTAGACTCATTTTTCTAAATGAACCAAACGCCGAAAAATGAAAAAAAAAATGTTTTTTGCAAACAAACGGACTTAACCGTATGAAAACATTTTCCATTGACTCATTTTTATAAGTGAATTAAATGCCTAAAAATGAGGAAAATGCTTTTCGTGAAACAAAAAGACCATAAACCGTGTTCCTTTCTATTTATTTATTTTTTGGTTGATAATTAATGAACTCATATTCACTCAGATATTTCAAAAAAAAAAAAAAATACTAGTTTCACGAAGACGTCAACATTCATAACGACTCATACATTCACACAAAAAGCAAATCAAAGCAACTTCGAGCAGTACAAACTCGAAAACTTTAAGCCACTTAATATCTAAACGAAAAAGAAATAACGACAAAAATTGGGAACACGGTTCCCGAATTCGTGCTTAAGCTGATCTCGTCCTTCTTAAGATGCCAAAGGAGGCTCGAATCGTCTTGTGAACCGTTCTTTTGAATCAGTACTCTTGAATCGAACCAAGCCACAAAAACCAGTTTGGTTTGATTCAGTTCGACATCCACAGCTCAGATCACTTTGCTATAATCAGGGAATGCTTGACAAAGTAGAAACAGAATTGATATTAAAAGAAATGCAGGGCACTCCCTGGACATCATGTTATTCACGGCCTTACAATAATGAAGAAGTAGTTCAAAGAATTTTCTGCACATTTCAAATGTTTACTTCGTGATTTGTACAAAATGAATGACCCAAAAACAGCCTAAGAAAAGTTCCCAACAAATTGGAACTGCTACAAAAAAATCTCCATGATCTACTTCTAGAATTTGCTGTAATCAAGCAAGTAAAACAAAAGGGGAGGTAACTAATAACACGTAAAAGAACTCATGAAAGTGTGGGAGAGCTGATAGAGAAACCTAACAAAGACCTGGCCCAGAATTTACTCAAACCAGCACCATGAGCATGTCGCCATCGCACTTCTCATCTTATGCCTGATTTCAGACATATGGACTTCCGAATCAGGCAAGACCTCCCATTCAGGACAGATCACGAGGCCATCATCTTTAATAATAAGAAAATCCAATGAATGGCTATGTTACAGAATCAAAAAATTCTCCAGCCTGTGTTGAGTCATGTCCGAATGGGGGGAGGGACAACAAGGAAGCCAGACTTCAGAGGTGCCATATGGCCAACCGCTGCTTGTGATTCACATGGGTCTTGATGAAAAGCTTGAGCTCTAGTGCTATTTATGCGCACCACAATACCATTTACATGTTTTCCACTTGCATCTCTTTAGCTTCTAGATCTTCCAGCTAATAGACTATGATTCCAAGATGTGACAGTTCCTTATAAAATCGTTGGAGTAGTTAACATATTTGGTCCAAAACGGGCGTAGATGCTCAAAGCCAATGTACAGCCAAGGTTTTGACTGACCATTATAGTGGATTACTGCAGCCTTTTTCACACTCTCAACGTCTGTGTTAATTTGATAACCTAAGCCAAGCAAGTGCCATGAAGGGTCAATTGGGTGAACATGGCCTCTGAATGCAATCAAAGCAGGAGGCAATGTTCCTAGTTTCCACATTGTCATGTTTGACTTCAGATTCTGCACATAAAGCATAATGGGTAATCAACCATTATATTCATGTGATGTAATTATTCAAAAGTATAATCCTCACTCCACTGGTACTCACTAATTTAGAATGAAGTTAAAGGTCTCTCCTTCTGAAGTACCAATGTGATTGAAGGTATGTTATGTACATGAGACATAACACATAATTAGGCAAGTCATACCTATAGGTCCTAGCAGGAACTTTGGTGTTCTAACACCCTTGTAATCTTACTGGCCATAGATCTCCCACTAAGGGCAAAGAGAGCATAAATGAAGCACACTTCAAGTGAAACTAAAGCTATTTACATGAAGGCTTTGTCTAACAGTCATTTATCTCCATCTTCCCTGGCCTAAACAAAGTGAGGTCATAAGCAATAAAAGCCATATGACATGATAACAGTGCAACAGTACAGACATTGTGATCAGTACCTCTTTCAACCAGGCATGGTAAGCTTCCCTTATACCAGTTTGCCTCCATGCACGAAGATCAAATATGTTCATCCCATAGGCCCATGCACATTCCTCTGGATCTAAATTTTCTGCTATGAGGGGATGGGAGAAATTGAAGTAATTCTTGAACCGCTTGGACATAACCCAGTTGTCTTCACCTTTACAGGTTTCTACAGCTCCGTTAACCTTTCCCCCAAGGTCAATCTCCCAAAGTGGAGATAAGTCATGCTGAATTACGACATCATCATCCAAGAACACCACCTTGTCAAGGTTAGGAAAGAGCTGTTCCAACACAAATAATCAGATGTATATCCATAGAGAGGTATCAATCACAAAAGGGGATATACATCCAATAACCAAGAATGTACAACAAAGGTCCATATATAACTCAAGAATCAGCTAAAGTACCAGATTTTGTCATCTGGTATATTTCTCAATCACAGTAAGTAGGAATGCAGATAACAAAATTAGTAAGTGTATTATCTGCAAAGTCCTCTTATAACATTAGAGCTTAGAAATCCTGCTTGCAGCAACCCTCTGAACCATTTCCCGACTCTCTTCCATCTCGCAATGCATAAATCACTGTATCAACTTATGGCCATTGCCTATTGTTTCGAGATGGATTGAGTTCTTTCTCTACTCCACAAGGAATCAAACTTATAGATGTTTTGATAGAAAATCCCAACCAAAAATTAGCTCAGAGCATTTCGTTTTTTTAAAAATACTTTTAGCCAAAACATTAATGATATCTCAAACACAGATCAGGATAAAATCAGACATCATTCGTGTATCAAGCACCAGGATAGACGGCCCACTGAGTTCCATTTCCACTATTTAGTTCGCACCAAGCAATAGAAAATCTAAGAACGATGTACTTTTAATCCTACGCCAATTAATTACCTCAGGAAGATATATTCGGATGTGATTGAGCAAAGAGATATACTTTGGACTTCTAGCCTGTAATTTTGAAGCAAACGATCTTGGAGTTGTGCTGCTGAGGTTGGCCCCAGCAATGTGATTTCCATGGTAATAATTCCTGATGCTACTGTGGCCCTCCAAAGCTTCTAGTACAGGAACATTCTCTCTTGTTAACCAGTCAAACTGATGAATGCCTTTCACTTCCACGATAGCAGGGGACACAGAATTAAGTGCAAACCAAGAGTGCATCCCCGCATAAGTTTTCTTGTCAGTGATAACATGGAAGACTACTTTTTCAGGTTTCAGAGATGACTGGACAGTGGAAGCCACAACAACTGAAGCAGCTAAAATGTTATCGGTCGATAACACAAAGTGGTGGTAAGAGTTGTCAGTGAGTAAAGGAAGCAACTCTGGAGAAGGCAATTGTTTGCGTGCGTGAGCATTAGAAGAATATTCATCAGTTAGACGCAAAGAGAGACAATAAATGCCTTTTGGAACAGAACTAGCTGCAAAGTGTTTGTTCATCAGTTCTGCAAACTTTGATTCCCTTATCTCTCTTTCAAATTTCTCCATCTATAGAGAAAAGCAAATAATTCAGTTAGGAAATGTCTTAACAATATCTTCATAGTTGTCCTGCTGTTAAATGCTGATGAATGAAATTAAAGGGACAGATCCTACAGATAACTCAAAAGGCCCATATGAACACCATATTCTGCATTGACCCAAAAAAAAAAAAAAAAAAAAGAACACCATATTTTGCATTATTATAAGCACCATCTCAAGTATTTGAGGCCCAAAATAAATCCTACATAATACATAAACTCTATTGATAATTTGGAAGGAACTTAGTTATGAGGAAACGACAAAGGAAAACAGAATACTACAGTAAAAAGGTGCACGGACATCAATAAATTGAACTAAGATCCAACTAGCAACAATGTCTGCTCAAGTGTGAACACTCAAGAGACACCATAAGAAGTTGGTTTCAAGGCAACCAAGATGGCAGGCAATGTGAAGTAAGTATATTTTCTATTTCTTAAGCAGAATTGTGATAAACAACAACCTAATTACTACAAGAGTCCACAAGTAATAAGGACAGGTAAGTAAGGCTTAAACCAGGATTAACTGCTTTAAAATCAGGTATCTAAAACTAAGCAATTAAGAATTGTGAAATGATTTACAAAAACTTCAAATACTAAAACAGGCTAATTTTATGCATAGTCACCCTGAGAATATATGCCTTGATCAAAAACCAAAAGTGGAGATTCAACAAGTTATCCATCCTTTTGTAGCATGACACATACCATTGCTCTCAACTTGAGTGCGAAGGTCCTTGCGTCATACTGATTGTTTTGGATCTCTAATACAAGTTGATCAAATGAATCTGGAAGCTTCAAATTATCTGGGATGTCTGCACTCTTCACTTCGTTTAGAATCTTCTGAAAGTCTCTAACCAGTCTCTGTTGCACCAATACCACAAAAATTGTAAATGCTTCATCCATTCTCACAAACTTCTAATAGAAAATGCAATATGAAAAGATATGCACAGTATAAGAGAGAAGAAGTTACCCCCGAATGATCAACCCTGTGAAGAATTCTAGGTCCAAACCGCCGGCCTAAACAATCTGAAACTTGAGAAGAAGCAAGTCACATCAAAAGTAAGACACTTGCAATGCAATCAACATGAGATCTGAAAGGTCACATGAAAAAAAAAAAAAAAGAATCTTCTGGAAAAATTATAATGCGTCATTGTAATTCAGCCATCCTCCAAATCCACACTCAATAGGATTTTTCCCCCTCTTTTGATAGGATGCACTTAGGAGACCAATAGTCAAGAAAGTTTTCCAAGACAAACATTACATAGTATATCAACCAAAACTTAAAGGAACCAAAGGCCCCCAGCCATCTAGTCAACTGCTAAAGCAAAATGGTAAATTCATAGTTACAATGTAAGTCAAAAGAGTTGGAAGTAATACAAGGCAATTAATTTGGTTTGATTTTACAGAACCAAGTTCTGGCTTAAAATAGGATCCACTAATGAAAGGCTAGTTGATAGCAACGTGTCCATGTGCAACAATGTAAAGTAGAAAACACAATTCAAGCATGGTGAAGTTGATGCCCCAATAACACAAATTAAGTACTCAACTGAACTCAACATGTTGCACAGGCTACTTTCTTTACTTTACGAGAGTTCCACCTAAATTTGCACTTGTGGGTGGGGTGGGGTCCATTCCACATCATAGGCAGAGGCAAACATATTCTTGATTAATTTTCCTCCACACTAGTGATAAGAAACCCTTCATTGCTTACATGAGCTCATTTTTATATTCCCCAGAAACTCACAGGAAGGATTTTAAAAATTAAAAGAAAGCCAATGTCAAGGTACTACAAGTCTACAACTGAAATAATCATCATAAAAGGATCCTCTAAGATTAGTTAATTAACAATATTGGATCTTCCAACTTCAATCAACTTTGAGAAAATTTGCCAGGACATAGACGCTAAGGCCAGAATATGTCTTATGCTCAGGAGAGTGGCTCTTCTCGATTGAACCAATGTATTAACCTTTGTTCCGTACATTACAACTCTCAACCACTTGAGAGATCATGAGAGAAGTAGGGTGATGATTGAAGGATATGGTTGTCTCACAACTCAACAAAGAATAAACACCCACCCCCTTTTTTTCCTTATATAGCTAATCTCTTTTACTTAATTTCAAGAAAACTAGATGTTCATGCACTATACATGTCCTCGTACATGTATCTGAATAGTACAATAAACTGAACTGATCTCAGAATTAACCTAACAAATTAAATAAATTCTAGAGAATTCAAGGTAATCTTTCTTTCAAGAAACTAAGTTGTGGTACTACGTAAAAGCAATTTAAAGTTCAATGCAAGTGCTGTCCTGAGGTGCAGTGTGTTCATGAAATTAAAAATTTAATCTCTAATTGACATTATATGATGAGTTCCACGAATAAGGGACAGATACAAACTTATTCATGAGCTACCATAAGTCCTCTCAAAAGACATGTGAAACAGAACAAAATCTGAAGTTAGAAGTAAGTATCATCTTGCATGTGCAATTCCAAGTGCATATAATTTGGGATAGAAGAGAGAGCTAAACAAAACTACACATGCATTTAGCTGAATTGACATTCTGCTCCACAAGCACATCTCAAAGACATGAACAGGAAAAAAAAAAAAAAAAAAAAAAAAGAGGAAAACTTGATGGATATACAGGACATCAAGAATAAAACAATCATTTCAATGACAACGTCGGCATAGCATCTCTTATTGCAAATTCACGCGCAAAGAATATTCAAATCTACCCGCACGAATTCAAACACGCGAAGTGGCTAATCTAATTGTCAAATAATCCAATCCCGGCCGATTCGGATCAATAAAGGCTAGCGATGTCCAGGCCCATTACACATTGTCACACGAAACCAACACCAACGCGACGAACCAAAATCCGTCGCGCGACCAACGGAACGACGCGACGAACAAGACATTACCGAATGAGGAGCACTTGTTGACGCCTTCGAGGGTAACGACAGCGGTGAGTATGAACACGAACGGCAATAAGAAAGCGAGGACGAGGATGGTATGAAAAAGGGTCCTGTAGGAGATGTGGCGAGCTGCGACCTTGATCTTCATCAAGTCAACAAACCCATTGCTACTCGAGATCGTAATGCTTCTCATGCTAGGCGAGAAGTGAAGCTGCATGGTCTTCGGTGCCGCAGCCTCACCTCCCCGGCGGCGGGAGCGCGACCGGCGCGAGGATCTCGCGACGGCAATCCAGGCCCTCCGCAGCACGAACTAGCGACCGATGAGGAGGAAACCGACGGCCCCGCCGCGGGGTTCACCATCAGATGCGGCGTCGATCCTCGATCCCGCAATCGGATCTCCCGGCGATTGCGAATGCTGTGTCGGGCTGATGTCTCCGCTATCTCGAGACCGCATCGGAGATCGAGCGCATGCGTTTCGACGTCGATTCGATCCGAGAAATGGGAATTCGAAGGATCGTGGAATCAAATCGAAGAGTTCTTGTCGTCGCAGATTTTGGGCATTTCTCGCGCGTGAAGAGAAGAGAGGGAGGGAGGGAGGGAGGGAGGAGGAGGCGGAGGAGAGAGAAAATGCGCTTCGCCTGACGGTGGTTTTGTGCAGCTTTATTTTCTTTTCGGATTTTTTTTTAAAATGTTTCGATTTTTTTTGGCTCGTAAATCGCGAATATTCAATTTCTCCTATTGGCGGATCGGCGGATCGGCCCGAGTTGGAAAAGTCGATAATTTAATTTTCAAAATAAAAAAGTATTATTTTCGAAAAGAAGAAATCAAAGGGATTTTTCAGAGTCAAAACCGTGTTGCGTTCGCGGGGGAGATAGAGGGAGGGATGTTTGACTTTGACTTTGAGAGGGAATGATGGGGTAAGGTGGTGGTGGTGGGGAGTGACTCTCCTCGTCCACCCTCTTCCGTTAATGGGCAAGCATGACATGCTTTGCTCGCACGTGCGCCCGTGTGTTTTGCTTTTTCTGAGTTTTTCTAAACTTGGGCATTCTATCCTTTGGTCAAAGCCTTTTGGGAAGATTAAATTTGCGTCTGTGCATATTGGGCATTCGTGTATAGAATAGATATGTGAAATTCACGGGAGTCCTCACTTGATATTCGACTTTTATGAATTTAAGTCTAAGGAAGAAATTATATCACATATGGACATAACTGTAGATATATGTCAAAATATCATAGAAAAGCTTAGGACTTACGTTGCCTAGAATGGTGCATATTTGAACTTTGCCTCGACCATGACCGGACCACCTAACCACCCTCTGATAATTTTGCTTGCATCGTAATTTGATATTTTTTTTTTCTTAAACAAAAGGAGACATTGTATTCTATGGGCCTTGACAATTGGGAGCACGATCTCTATACATGAATACGTCTGACATTAGGCAAAAGATCAAATATTGATAGGAAATCTTGATGTGACATGAGAAAGGCATGCTATAGGCATATTGATGGTAAATTAAAATGTTTATGTCACGTATGTATTATTTATTTCTAATGTAATCATTTGTCATATAGTTATACATTGAAAAAATCTCAAATTTGAGCCCGTGAACAACATCTAATTTTGACCACAAAGAAAAACATTCGATTGAAATCGAGAAAGTCCAATTGGACTAAATTCCCAAACAAAGTAGGGAAATCAACTTTCCTAATATTGCTGGTGTCATCGCTTGAAATGGGAGAGTGCGACATGGCAGATAATTGTCGCCAAAGACGAGAAACTATTATTAAGGCTTTATTTATCTTATGGATAATAAATGATTTTAAAATATTTCTTTAAAAAAATCATCTATATCAATCTTTGAAATAACTAGTTAAAGAAAAAAATCATTATCCACAACAATTTATCTAAAAATTATCTTGAATGATGAAATTATTTTTCTTTTATTTATGTTTGTAAAGACATAAGTTCTCGTTTTTAAGAAGATATTTTTAAATCATTCATTTTCACAAAAAAATACATCTTAAACTAAAAGATTGTTGATCAACAAATCATTTAGCTAAAAAATTATGTAACATCTCTAGTAAAATAAAAATTGACAAGCGACAACATTAAGCCAAAAGTTTATCGATTGTGTACCGAGGGGCAAAACTGTACCATATGTCATTTCACATGGCAAACACTATGGCAACGTGAAGTGCTATGCGGCACATGGAAGCGATGCTTCTCTTAATTTTGGCTTTAACCATATACAATGGATGCATCATAAAGGAAAGGTCCAAGCCACCTTTTGAATTTCTGGCTTAAAAAAAAAAAGTTTTTAAGGTAATTTTAATTTTTACATATACTCCAAAAAAGAAGGGAACCTCCTATTTTGTGAGGATCTCTCTTTTTTTCTTCAAAATCTCCTAAATTACTTATTTACTATCCTTAAATTTGAAAATACACATACTTTGATAACTTAAATAAGAATTATAAAATGGTCATTTAACATAAGAAACCCATTATCTTCATGATTCTGTTCACAATAAAATTCTTTCATAACTAGCACAATTTGGATAGTTAAACTCTGGGCCTATGATCCTATCATGCTCTTAAAATACATAAGACGCTACTTTAAATTCTAATGAATGGCTCAAATTTTAATACTCAGTAATGCAGAGAGTTGAACTTGTATCGTGTGCTTAATTTAATGCATACGTCATATCCTTAATCACGAAACCAATTCCATAGAATTCCATTATAAATTCATTCTCTAACGATGAAATAAAATGAGTTTGGATTTGCATTTGTAAACATTGCAACACAATTTATGTGTCATGCATGTATGCCTAGCAGACTCTAGTGTGTTCTTTCAAAGATTGGATGCACTAAAAATAAAATTAAAATCCCCTTTCGCATTAAAAAAAAGAAAAAAAGAAACGCTTTCGTTATATCTTGTTTTATTTGCCTTCTGTTTTTTTTTTTCCTTGCTACTCTCATAATTTGAATATTACTAAATATAAAATGTTTTAAAATCTTTCGAAATATACAAACATTGATATCAATGCACATATAATTTGTTCTCTCATTTTCAAAACTTTTAATTTTTTTCTCATCATCAAATTCTGAAGGGTGGAAAGCGAATGGTAACTGTCTCTACATGTTTTTCATTATGTTTCTTAACAAATTAGTAACAAAGTATTGAGAAATAATAGAAAACTTAGGAAATTTATTAATTATTACAAATTACTTTGAAAAAAATAAAAGTTACTGACAAATAGCCAAGATTACTAATTACTAAAAGAGAAAACTCGCAATATGAAATATTTACGGAATGTGATTCAAATATTAATTTGAGTAAGTTTGCATCCAAAGTTATTAAACGATTTGAATCTTCACTTCTAATTGGAATAAATTACTTTTACATAGAAAAAGTTACTAACACCATATTGAAATTACTAACACTAGAAGAACTCGCATTTTTGAGAAGTTACAAATAAATGTGCAGAACTACGACATGTAATACATCCTAATTTATTTAGACATGTTCTTTATTTAAGGAAAAAAACCTGCAACTGTTCATTCAAAATTGCTAACAACTAATATTACGAAAATTACATCTTTTATTGACAAATTACTAAAAGAATTTGGAAATTTACTGAATTTTAATAACAGATGAAGAATGAATTTGGACGTGTAAAATTATTAAACACTAGAAAAGTAGCTAGATAAGTTTAAGTTCTCATTTAAGGTGCTTTTGTTTCCGGGAAAACTCTAACATAAAAAAAAAAAATTGATTTATTCAGAAAAATTAATTTTTCTTTATTCGGTGAAATGTGACTGGAAACTAAGGGTGCGAATGGTAACGTTTATGTTCTTTTTTTGTTAGAGAACGAAACAAAAAAAAGTGTTTTCATTTAGGGAACAATTTTTGAACAAAAGAACGCGTTTGGTAACGTTTGGTCCGGGAATAAAAAATGAACGAAACACGTTTGGTAAATTTTATTCTTTTTTTGTTTCTTTTAATTTTTTAAACATTTTTATTTCATTTTTCATTTTTTTCTTTCTTTTTTATTTTTTCCTTTTTCGGTCGGTCACCGGCCTCCGCCCGACCGGCCGACGGGGCCGGCAGCCTCACCCAGCCACGGCGAGGCTCGCCGGCCCTCGGTGAGGCTCGACCTCGCCCACGTTGGCGACGCCGAGCCTCGCCCACGCTGGCGACGCCGAGCCTCGCCTTGGCTGGGCGAGGCCGAGCTCGACGGCCGGCCATGGCCAAGGCCGGCGACCAGCGTAAAAGAAAAAGAAGAAAAAAGAAGAAGAAAAAAGAAGAAGAGAATAAGAAGAGAGAGAAGAAACGTTTCTTTGTTTTGTTTAAGCTAAAACAACAAATTGTTGTTTCTTTTTTTTCGTTCTTATTTTGTTCGGAGACAAAAAAAAAAAAAACGTAAACGCAACCAAACGCGTTTTGCATTCTTTTTTTGTTTAACAAAATCCATATAGAAGTGTTCTTAAACGTTTCTTAGAAACGTTTCCATGCACAACCTAAGATTTTATTTAGAAAATATTTTCCCGCTCGCTCAGCATTCAATCTGAGCGCTCGTCTTTGATACGAGGTCAGCAGAGGTGACGTTGGCTTCTTGCTCTCCATCCCTATCCCACCTCGGAAACCCACAGATCCCACTTCTCCAAAAACACATCGCAAATCCTCCGAATCCATGCTCAACTTATTACGACCCGTTTCAGCTCTGGTTCCTTCGCGTCGAGCAAGCTACTCACTTCCCTGACATCGTTGAACACGCCCTCGAGACAGAGCACGTCGTCCTCGATGGCAGCGAAGAACAATAGCCAGCCAATGGAGGGAGAGGATCGCTACTCGCTAGGGCGGAAGGAATCGGGCGCCGCTTCAGCAGACGATATCGTAGGCCTGACGTCCATGGCTTCGATGCTTACCACGAAGGCGCAATCAACATGGCACGAGCATAGAGAGAAGAGAGGGGCACAGACAAGTTGAATGAGAGAAGAGGAAGAGGAAGCAGTTGAGAAAGAATGCTGCTCCAGTAAGTATTTTTACTTCTTTAGATCTATGAATTTTTTCTTTGGTTGAAAGATTTAGGAATTTACTTTTCTAATTTTATACATGCATATTTTCGTTAACCAGAAAGTGTTTTTAATTAACTAATCATATTTCACAAATTAAACGGGTGAACGTATGGAAAATTAATTTTCGAAAACCACTTTCGCTCAAATAAACACTTCATTAGGCTCCATTTATTTTGTGAATGATGAATGATTTGGAAAATATATTCTTAAATCGATTATTTGTATCATTCGAAATATTTAATCAACAAGAAATGTTTTCATTATCAAGAAGACAACAATTTAAGTCTTGATATTTTTCATTTGTTTAATTTTTGTATGTCATACAAATGATCACTTTTTAGGAAAATATTTTTTTATATTATTTGTTTTTACAAAATAAATAGAACCTTCAAGTTAGCAACTTTTAAATGTTTAGTAATCAAAAGTTTCGCTTCATTAGTGGAGGTAATTTTTTTCGCATTTTTTTTATAGTAAATCTTGCCATCAGAAAAGTAAATGTTCTTTGTAATTCGCCATGTTTTTAGTAATTTTATCAAAAGTCAAAATCAACTTTTCATCAATCGCGAGTTAGTAGGTACTCTCTACACGATGGAAAGTAAGCTTTTGACACTTGGTGATTATTAATTTTTTTCAAACTTTTATTAACTTTTTGAAGTCAAACCTTGGAACTACGAGATATTAAAAAAATAACTTTTGACCGTTTTCGTAACTTTTTCATATGGGAAACGAGTGTGTTACAAAAAAGAAAGCTTTCCACATTTTCAGCAAATTTCTATAGTGCAATTGTAACTTCTCCCTTATCGGCTATTAGTAATTTTTCCACATTTGTAGTGACTTTCAGAAACCAAAAGCGACTTGGAAAGCACCATAAAATGATTTTTATACGTTAGGTATCATATGTTATATTTAGAAGGAAAGTTTCCTCTTTTTGTGAGAAGAAAAAATTATAATTAGTCATAAATTTTAGGACAAAAGCCATTAAATTATTCCCGTTGTGAAAAATTTATATAAAACTTTTTTCTGTGATAACAAAAATTCCAAACTTATCCTGTGCGACATATTTATTTTTCATCAAGGTTTAGTTAATGAATACCATTAAAAATATGAATACATGGACTTTGGAAAGTAAATAGTATTAACATCGCATTCACGTGATTTAAGTGATACAAAAATGATATTATTTTGGTTGAAAAATCATCTAACGGACTATTAATAAAAGGTAAATGGATCACATAGGTACACGTTTTTGGGTTTTAATGTCACAAGAAAATGTTTGAGATAAATATGTTATAGTCAGCATAATTTGAGATTTTTTTATGTCACAAAAAAATTTGGGTAATTATATCATGGTGGGTATAATTTGGGTTTTTTGTGGCATTTTCTCCAAAATCTATGAGAAGTTGGTCCTTCCTTAGCGGGTCATTTAGAATAATAAATTGTAATATATAATTCACGGTAAGTTTTCCACGTGCGTCAATAATTTTTCAAATGCGAAAGTAATTATTCTCATAAAAGTAGCTAGTAGCTTTCAAAATTGTTATTGACTTATATCTTCGTGGAATGTCTTGAAGAAAGTAATAAGTTGATCAGATGAGCGGTTAAGTGCAACATGGGTACACTCCTCCACGGCAAGTCTCATATCCGTATCTCAGTGCTTCCCTCCTAAAGTAAACCTTCCCCGCCATCACAACAGGGTAATTTTACCTGTTGCACGCGAGTAAAACATGCATGGATCAGTGAGAATTAATTAAATCGAAAGATTCAGATACTTGATCTCATAAAAATAAAAAGTGCATGAGTTTGCTATATATTTTTTTTATAACACTTATTCTTACATGATAAGTGCAAAAAATAATAATATCGAAACTATCAATTGGCCAGTCAATACTCAAATTTGGCGAAATATTTCATATAAAAAATAATTATTTAAAGAATTCAAATCTTCATATATTTCTAAATAGTTTCGGTAACTGTTGATATTGATATTGATATTTAAAAATAGCCAATCGCAAGTGATTAGTCATTTTTTTTTTTTTTTTTTGAGCAAGAAGTGATTAGTCAATTTTGAAGTACTGTTATATTCACACATATGCAGTAATTTCTAGGAGTTTCCATGAATATCCACACAACCGTATATATTTTTTTATATTCACTCATATTCAGCCGCTGTTTTCTATCGATCTTATCAACTTCTCAAAGTGCAACTTTTTGTTGTCCTGTCAATATAGAAAGTGTACAGTGCAGAGAAATGACCACATGCCGCTGCGACGCTTCCATGTGGAACGGGAAGGTAAAGAAAATGTTTTATTGCAAATGTCGTTTTCCGAAAAGATCTGCGGTATCGCCTGCTAGGCTACGACGGTCCTAGCTGCACTCGTTACACCCTCAACCAATAAGATGCCTCCACCGCACTCAGGTAACTAGAGATTTCCGGCTCGGCCAATGAGAAGCCTCCCGATCAGCGGCCCGGCGTCGCGGCGGATCGCACCTCGATGTTCGAGAGAACTCGTGATTCGATGCACTTTTTAGAGTGGACTCCATTAATATGATACGGAGAGCAAGATGGTTCAGCGAGTGAATGTAGTCGCTCGACTTCACGTCGACGTTCCCAGCTCGCGGCGATCTTCTTTCCCCGTTCTCCTGCAATGGCGACTTCGCAGCTCTCCGCGAGGCCGCCGCCGTCCGGCGACGAGCGGTTTCCGCGACGCCAGGACCAGCGCAGGTTGCTCGGCTCCGGCCTCGGAGAGAATAAGTTGGCGCTCTTGTTCCGAACTCGGGATGCGAGGCCGCTCAGGACGAGGAGGCCTTTCGCGGTGAAGAGCGTGTCCGGCGAGTCGAAGAAGAGGCTCAAGGATTCGCCACTCGAGGAAGGTCTCGACTTTCGATGTTCCGTCGCTCATGTCTTTTTTTTTTTTCCTTCCTTTGGCTCTGATGATCTTCGTTCTCTCGATCGGTCATTCGTAGCTTGAAGCGGCTTGATACGCGTTGCACTCTGTTTTTTTTTTCTCTTCTAGTTTTCATTTTGCTATTGTCGTGATTGGAGAGATTCTGGTTTTCAGTGCGTGCATATCCGCAGTGAGCGCAGTTCCGGATGAGAATGCTGATTAGACTGGAAGCTAGTTTTTCTCTCGTTTTGTGAACTCAGACAGTTGAATATTCGAGCATGCGGAGTTTCTGTTGGTTGTTCTGCTCAACTGCTGATTTTTGTTCTCTCATGCTGATTTTGTTTTCTCCCTTTAAAGTTCATCTCGTTGTGCCGAGTGAAATTGCCAAAAAAGTTGCCAAAGTTAAGATCGCCTTCAATTTTCAATTATCCGATACTCATCACTGTGCTAATTGAGTCGCTTCCGATAGAGTTTTCTGTGAGGATAAGATTAAGTACGACTTGTTGCCTTCTCAGCGATGAAAAACGATCACGAGTCACGATCTGATGATTTGGATAAGTGAAGTGACCAGTAGCGATGCTCGCAAAGGAAATATTCGTTAAATCCATTTCTGATCTAACTTGTCTGCGACTTTTGAGGATGCTCAGCAGTAGGATTTGATAGTGAGCTGAATGGCGAAGCTGCTCCTGTTGGTAGTCTGGATCATTTGATGTTCACATGGTAACTTGTGATGGATGGGCAGAGGAAGTACGTGTTCTGGCCAGAGACGTATCCTATGGAGATACTTGCATATACATGTCCTGGGTGAACCACAACGGTTGGATGTTGTGGACCCGCGTGGAATCCAGATGATCAGTGGCTGAGATTTCACGCAGTCCCCGTGGACCAGGTTAGGCAAGAATTTGCCCACATCAAGTGAGCGAAGGGTCTGCTCTGGTCGGTGTCTCACGTTTTCTGATTAAGTTCATGTAAATTAATTTGAAAAACTTACAATGTCTTACTAATGGCAGGGCAAAGCATCCACGTGGGTAAGTCAGAAATAAGATTCACGCATGTCCTTAAAATCTGTTCCGCTCATTGCTTTATCATGGTATTAGTGTCATGAGAGAAAGCAATGAGGTTGTTTCACTGAATTTGTGGCTTTCCAGAGGGAGGACTAGTTGGGTCGTCAGCCTTTTAATAATTCACATAAGTGGCAAGAATAAAGCTTGAAGTACACATTAAATCTTTGTGGGGCTAAAAAACAAGGGTGATATATGGCTTAGCATATCAATATGTAGTTAACCTTCCATTTTCGGTCATTAACTCTATTTCTTGTTTTGATGGCATAAAGAGACAGGCAGTCCAAGTCCTCTCAAGCCGGATGCTGCATCCATTGCCTCAAGTATCAAATATCATGCAGAATTTACGGCTCCCTTTTCTCCTGATCAATTTGAACTTCCGAAGGCTTTCTTTACAACTGCTCAAAGCGTCCGAGATGCTCTCATCATTAATTGGAATGCAACATATGATTACTGTGAAAAGTTGAACGTAAAGCAAGCATATTATCTGTCAATGGAGTTTCTACAGGTTTGGCACCGAAATTGCTCCATGTAAAGATAGAGCTCTATGTTCCACTTATCCTCATAAAGTTATAGCTCCATTAGTGTGGTTTCTGTAGGGAAGAGCACTGTTAAATGCGATTGGTAACTTGGAGCTCACAGGTGCATATGCTGAGGCTTTAAGCAAACTTGGGCATGACCTCGAAAATGTTGCAGCCCAGGTATATTGTGCTTGTTGCTTATTTCGGATTAGATACTGTTGCTTCATTTTTGCATAGTGAAATCTGCTGCTACAATTGGCTAATCTGCACTGTACTAACACTACAACAATGGTGGTGGAAATATCATGATGATGTTGGCTAAAGATCTGTCTATCTTTAATCTAGGTAAAACTGTCTACACTTCTTTGCACCATTCGTATCCTTTTCATTTGGGCCAGAGGGTCATTTGTAACTCAACTCCCGTTTTCCTTTGTTGCTAAATCTTGCTGTATAACTTGAAAATGTATATATTGGTCTTAATCCATCAACTTTCTGATCATCATCTGCTGACCCCTGCTTCCTGATGTTAAGTAAGACATCCCATTATGTGCTGTATCTAGGAATTTGTAAGTTAATAACTTCATGTTCTTAATCAACTCTTTCTAATTGACCTCATGTGCATTTTAATGAAGCGATGATAACCTAACAAGGTAGATGGAGGGGATATATTACTCATTTTTTATAGTTATGGGGATTTTTTGCCAAAAGAAAAGTCAAGTGGGTCAATTTACGGATGATCCAGGAGGTGTGCAGATTTATGTCTTTCCCTGAGGCTTCATTTCGTTGCCTGAATATAAGCCTTCTTAATCATTGCCTTTTGAAAGCCTGACCTACTAATCTCTGGCTTATGCCATGATCTCACTACGTAGTTGTTTGCTTTATGTCACATATGAATCGGTACATACTTTTTGGTTATTTTATAGACATCAAAAGTCACTTATATTTGCGGTTAATATTGGTAGGAGGCTGATGCTGCACTTGGAAATGGGGGTCTTGGGCGACTTGCCTCCTGCTTTTTGGACTCCTTGGCAACTTTAAATTATCCAGCTTGGGGTTATGGACTTAGATACAGGTATGGCTTATTTAAGCAACGAATAACCAAAGATGGTCAAGAGGAAGTCGCTGAAAGCTGGCTTGAGGTATGCTGAAATGTTCTTTTATTTAGTTCCATATTCCACAATAGGTCTAGAATTTCATTTTTCCTTTTTGCTGGAACAACCTCTGCTTAAGTACAACACTAAAATCTAACTACTATGAAATCTAATTTTGGAGTTTAA
Source organism: Eucalyptus paniculata subsp. matutina (assembly GCA_017140255.1). Lineage (NCBI taxonomy): Eukaryota > Viridiplantae > Streptophyta > Magnoliopsida > Myrtales > Myrtaceae > Eucalyptus > Eucalyptus paniculata. The sequence goes on along the minus strand of CM029444.1, from coordinate 19,050,176 downwards.
TTGGAGTTTTCTTAACAAATAACCTTTCTGCTTGCATTATTTTTTAATTTCAGCCACACCTGATTTTTTTTTATGATGTTGCTATATCATTTATTTTTTGTATTTCACTTGGATTCCATATTATCATATTTATTCCCATGATTATTTTATGCTGTCGTGTCTACTCATTTTTCCATTTATATGATGATAATCTGCAGAACATGGTTTTATTTGGATTTTCTTTACATCACTGGTGATCTCATCATGCTTACTCTGTGTAGATGGGAAATCCGTGGGAAGTTGTGAGAAATGATGTATCCTATCCTGTAAAATTCTATGGCAAGGTTGTGTCTGGATCTGATGGTAAAAGACGCTGGATTGGGGGAGAAGATATACATGCAGTTGCATTTGATGTCCCAATCCCTGGTTATAAGACAAAAAATACCATCAATCTGCGGCTTTGGTCCACTAAAGTTCTTTCTGAAGAGTTTGATTTATCTGCTTTTAATGCTGGAGAGCACACCAAAGCAAATGAGGCACTGTTGAATGCTGAAAAGGTTATTCTCCAGGGTTTTTTCTTTTAAATTTTTTGTTTGTGACCTTTCCTCTAATTCTCAAATATAGATTCTTTATCTCTGAGATAAATAGAAAGGCTGAATATGGTTGGTGGATTACTGAACACATAATTTATTTGTCTACTCGGTCTGAAAATAGTCAATAGTTATGATTACTGGTATCCTCATTATGGCTTTTTTTTTCCCGTGTAAGATTTGCAAGGGAATATAGGAATCCAACCCCAGACCTCTTAGATTTTGGTGAGGTTAGGCCACAGCTAGGCCAAGCCTTTGTGCTTGAGAGGATTGAGATTTTTCTTTGACATGGCCTTCTTTTCTGTCCCTGTAGTTGTTGGGATACATTTCAAAGTTGTCCACTGGCATGGCCAAAATAATTGAGTCTCTGACATGACTGTTGGCTACCAATGTCCAGAACTGGTCTTCGGTGTTGCAATAACATTGTTGCATTCTCTATTAAGTTGCCTTGATAAAAGATTCTTTTGGCTTTATGCTAATAATTTTGATTGATGTCAGATTTGCTATATACTCTATCCTGGTGATGAATCCATTGAGGGAAAGATCCTCCGCCTGAAGCAGCAGTATACTTTGTGTTCAGCATCTCTTCAAGATATTATTGCTCGTTTTGAAAAGCTATCTGGTAAACATGTAAAATGGGAAGATTTCCCTGAGAAGGTTGCAGTGCAGATGAATGATACTCACCCAACACTTTGCATCCCAGAACTGATGAGGATTCTAATGGATGTTAAAGATCTAGGTTGGAAAGAAGCTTGGGATATTACTAGGAGGTACCTTTTCTGACATTATGTGTATCCACAGTACAAATTTTATTTCCTCTAGCTTTAAAAGAGCATTTAAAGTAGTGGATTATCTCACTTGTTTCTTCCTTTTCATTTCTATTTGGAATTTGTTGAAGGTAATAAATAGGTGCAATGGCATGATCAGATATGTGTAACCGATCTCACTTTGCTGGAGAAAGTTTGTTTTTCACTGTAATTATTGCTACTTTTATGAGGTTATCATCGATGAACTTTGAGCAGTCTTCTCTTAAAAGCCACATGCTTGAAGACAAATATTGACGGTCATTTCTGTATCCTTAGTAATTTGGAATGCTCTAGATAGTTAAAGAATAAGAACTGCATATCTTTGTATTTGACATTATAAGTTATTTCCTTCAGATGTAGAAGATAGAAAAACAAAAGAATCATGGTGATTAGGTTTGAAAGTTCCTGTCTCATGACATTAATCTAAAACAAAGCACGGAGAAAGGAGATTGGCCACTCTACAGGGATGTTTTAAGGGGGGCTCACACTCTAAAGAAATAGAAGAAGTATCAGAGACGTCATGCCACGAATGATGTAGCTTTCTCACAAAGCAAATCAAAATACCTAAAAGTGAAATGACATGTTAATTTGGAAGTTTACTCCCTGAGGTAATAAGTTTAATGTAAGTAAACAGAGATGAGTATCAATTTTTAAGGCTAGAACATGTGATGATGGATTTCTATAAGCCTTGTAATTAGTTTGATGTATGCATCTTCCACATTTTAATTGTGCAACTTGTGGTCTGTGGAATTCTGTCCTGTGAGAGTTTAATTTAATTTTTTTCTTCGGCTGACTGTCTAATCTGCTTAAAGCTGCTCCTTTCTTGTTCTTCTTATAGATAATTTGATAGAAATTACCAATATTAGTGATAAATGTGTACTTCCCTTTTGCCAATTCAAGGACTGTGGCGTACACAAACCATACTGTTCTGCCTGAAGCACTCGAAAAATGGAGTTTAGAACTTATGCAAAAGCTTCTTCCTCGGCATGTTGAGATTATAGAGATGATTGATGAAGAGGTATACTGGAAAAATTAGTACCCATATTTTGGACATTCCCCAATTCTATTTACCCGTTTCTGATATCTTTCAAATTCTTTTTTCGTCCTGTTAATATGTTACTTTGCAGCTGGTTGGGACAATAATTGCAGAATGTGGTACCAAAAATCCCAGTTTACTGGAGAAAAAATTGAAGGAAATGAGGATACTTGAAAATGTTGATTTGCCGCCTGCTTTTGCTGAGTTAATAAAACCAGAAGAGGATCCTGTTGCTTCTTCTGAGAAGGAACCAGAAACTTCTAAAGAACTTGACATTAATCTTGAAGATGAACCTCATAATTTACAAGCTCAGGAGAATAATGAAGAATTGCCGGAGCCGGAGCCTGAACCCGAGCCTCCTAAGATGGTTCGGATGGCCAATCTCTGTGTGGTGTGCAGTCATGCTGTTAATGGTGTTGCTGAGATTCACAGTGAAATTGTAAAGAAGGAAGTGTTTCATGAATTCTTTACGGTAAAACTTTTCTTTGGCTTGCCCTTTCTGCTTTAATAACCCTCAAACTCAAAATAGAATCCAGCAAGTATTAGAAGTCTCAAGTTCATTGTACACTATCCTCAATATAATTTCTAATCAATCTGTTCTCTTGATCTTTGGCAGTTATGGCCTGAAAAATTTCAAAACAAAACAAATGGGGTGACACCAAGAAGATGGATTCGTTTCTGCAATCCTGAATTAAGTAAAATTATAACTAGGTGGATTGGCACAGAAGACTGGATCCTCCAAACAGATAAACTAGCTGAGTTGCGTAAGGTGATTCACCAGCCTTGATTTTCAAATTCTGAGATACCTTCATTTATTTTCATGTGGTCTCCTCTGACTGAAATTACTCTATTGCCATCACTTTCCTTTGCAAATCACCTTTCTTTTTCGGTTCAATGGAAGTGGGAAGGATGGATTCAAGTTGCAGTTTCTTTCTGAATAATTGATACTTCACTTGGATGGAGAACTGTTGTTAAGTTTAAACAAGTATGGTTGAGGAAGTAGCATTATTGGTATCCTAGTGATGTGAGGACTTGAGAGGTAAAATCTTACATGATGCCACTTTCCAGTTTGCAGATAATGAGGATCTTCAGACTCAATGGAGGGCAGCAAAGAGGAGCAACAAAATGAAGGTTGTGAGATTCCTTAAGGAGAAAACTGGATATGTCGTTAGCCCTGATGCAATGTTTGATATTCAGGTCACATTCTTGTCTCTGTCCTCCTCATCTCTTATCCTGTATTGAGTAATTCGTAGGTCGACATGTGCATTCCATATTAGCCCCCTAATTCGTAGCGTATTTCTTCTTAGTCGCGTTTGAAACCAATTTTTAAGTTGGGGAAGTCAGCATTTTGAAACAGAGACCACCTTAAATGCTACCGTTTATGTGCATCCACGTACACTTTGCATAAGAACTAATTTTCCATTTATAGATTGACAACTGAGCAAGCCAATTCCCAAAAGCTTGCTGTGCGACAACAATAAACAGTTACAACATGCCGTCTTCAGCACAAACGAGCTGATTCTTCCTAAGCTCCTGATGTTTGGCAATTATTACCCCTTCTGTGGGCATGCGCATGAGGATCGCTATGCACATCTAAATTTTAGTTCAAGAGTCACTGCACTGACTCCTGATGACTACTGGTCATCTTGAATGGGTGCCAAGTGAGGACTTATAACAGCAATCATTTGGCCTTAAACGTGTGAATACGTTGCTGACATGAGTCACCACTGCCTGCCTATGGATCTATCACATAACCGTAGTGGATTAGCATTACCTGTGCTAGCTTGCTGTTTGCTGGATGCAAAACCTTTTCAAACCCTGAAAAGTTGTGTCCCTTTGATGATTTATCAGTTCCTCCTGTCAGTACAATGTGGACGATCCAAGCCAGGGAACCCCACTTGTTCCAATGTTCCCTCCCAAATTCCTCAGCTCATAGGGCTTTAGTAAATAGTAGCGACCAAAAGCTAAGGCTTTAGTGAAACATAATGAAAGGAAATAGAACGTAATCAACCAAAAGTTAGACAAAGAAGAAAATTAGCAAATAGTAGCAACCAGCAGATCTGGCTTTAGCTGTGAAATACCGTAGCTATATAAAGAGTTTGTTTGAGTGTGGTAATGTGCCTATCATCGGGAGGAATCCAGCATATAGAACTCATGACCGCACCATTCTTCTTAGTACTGAAGATAATAAATTCTTCACCAGGACAATAAAAAAAAAAAAAAAATCCCAGTATTTACACTGGAAGAGCAACTGATGACATGTTGGTAATTCCAGCAAGTTCAAGTAATAACAGTCCAGCATACAAAAGGCCATTTGCATTCTTTCTGATCTATCTCAGTCAAACAATGTTGTAATGCAACACTTTTTCTTGCGGCAACCTATACACTTTTTCCTTGCAGCAACGCATACTCTTTTTCCTGAGAAAACAGATAGCACATCACAATGGTTTTATAGTGGACTGCAAGTTTTGATAACCATCAGATTCTATGAACGAAGGACATCATTCAGGGTGGCTGCTTTAATTGATGTGTTATGAGGGAGGAGGGGAAACCGAGGATCATGTAGTGAAAGCAACTAAAGAGTAAATATTAATTTTGAAAATGATTGCTCAAGTACTTCCATGAACAGTTAAAAGAGTCATCCATGGTTCTAATGGTATGTCAAATATGAAAACTGCATATTATAACTTTTCCTCTCATCAGTTGGTTATTTCCTTTCTTGTTAAGAGGATAATTTAGGTATTGTTTGTCTTGTTCCCGGGTACTATAAGTATTAGTGGTCTCTGAGAATTTGATATCATCCAATTCTTTGTTTACTAATGTAGAACTCATACTACACCTGATCTGATGATGTAATGTAGGTGGTGGTGAACCCCTAAATTCTTGTTGATGTCTACATATGTAACTTTTTCCTGATATATATTGGAAACCTTGACTTCTATGTTCTCCCCTCACTGGTAATTTGACAGGTGCTGATTCTAGAGCAGTCAACATCCACATTTAATCTGTAGAATAGAATTTGAATGGTAAAAGTTCAGATGCTCTCCATCTCATAATCATGTCTCCTCATTTGAGCATCCAGAAACCTTCCTTTCACATGTCAAACCTCCTAAGTTGCTTCTCATCTGCAGTTGGCATCACCCCCTCCATTCCTGGAATGACTTTATTTCTTATCTTTTCTTGAGTGCCTGCACATTTAAAGAAGCATTGTCGTATTTACTACACTCATTTTGTACAATTGTTGGTGTTTAACTGCCCAGCACTGTGGACTATAAGGCATTTTGGCTTCAATATCTCCCTACAGAATTTTATACTTAGTGGCATTTGAGGGTGCACAAACATACAGCAGTCAATATAGACTAGAGATTCAACAATATTCAATATTACTTATGGTTCAAGCTAAAAGGAGCAAAATTGAGAATTTTTGCAATGGAACAGGGGTCTTCTACCACTGTATCTTGCAATATGGTGGGAAATTATATTTGTAGACATGGTGCTTATGTTGCCACAAGCATGGAAGATTTATTTTGCTATGATGGTGCTTATATTGCCACAAGTGCGTGACATATATATAAAGGATATAGCAGGATTTGCTTTACGAAAAAATGGGTTTGGACGTGGTTAGCACTTTGGCAGGATTTCTTTCATTAATATGCTATATGTCAATTTTTCTTTCTGGCCAGAGCATTTGTGTCACTTGAGGGAGTAAATATTTCCAGTGGTAGGGCACAGAGTGCAAACGAGTTTTATTTTATTGTTCTCTTTCTTAGCTAAGCACTATCCAACATGTCTCCTACTTTCAGGTGAAGCGCATCCATGAGTACAAGAGGCAACTTTTGAACATATTGGGAATTGTTTATCGTTACAAGAAAATGAAAGCTATGAATTCTGCTGAGAGGACTGCTAAGTTTGTGCCGCGAGTTTGTATTTTTGGCGGAAAAGCATTTGCCACATACGTGCAGGCTAAAAGGATTGTAAAATTTATCACAGATGTTGCTGCAACAATTAATCATGATCCTGAAATTGGTAATTTGCTTAAGGTATGGCTGTCTCACTATTTCTAAACCGTTTTATACTTGTTGAGTACTTTGATTGTTTGCTCTTGGCATGTGTAAATAGGCGCCTCTAAAGTTTATTTTGTGAATCAAGGTGCAACACTCTCCTATGTGATTAATTTGGGTGTGTAGCATCTCCTGCATGGCCCAAAGTTGATGCTTTTTTTGCATGTGCTAATTACTACATTTTGGATACTGTCGTTCATGATCACTGCATTCTAAGGGGATATAGTATGAGAATCTGTGTGCAGCATATTTGCACGATCTTAATAGTCAACAACATTTTTATTTTGACCATCGTTCATCCTTTTTGGTTTTTATTTCGTTTATACAGTTCACTGTACTTGTTTGATTGCAGGTGATATTTGTTCCTGATTACAATGTCAGTGTTGCTGAATTGCTGATCCCTGCAAGTGAACTCTCACAGCACATCAGGTACTTGACCTCCTGTTTGCTGAAGAAAAAAAGAGAACTATTTCCTCTGGATTTAGTCCAGTGAGTCTTTTGATCGTCCATTCTTGTCCCTGTGTGATGGAATTGTTGAGGTCACAAGTTCCATTGGCTGCATGTGTAACAAAGACTAGAAAAGACTAGAAAATCTACTACTGTTCAGTGGCACGGATGCTTTGCACTGTGAAACAGTCAAATTGATGGCATTTATACCTAATGATATGCATCTATGTTCTATTTCGGATAAATCACAGTTTGAGTTGGGTCCTTTACTGGATTTCCACTCTGAACACACAGCATCTTTCTTGGCTTGGCTGAATATTTGTCTTAAGAAGCACTCTTGATCCCCTTGCCAATTTGAAATGGGATTGATTAGCCTCTAGGGATCATAGTGCAACCTTCGCATGAGCATAACAAAGACTAGAAAATTCTACCATTGTTCAGTGGCACAGGTGCTTTACACTGAAACAAGCAAATTGATGGCAATTATACCTGACGATAACGCATCTATCATCTATTTTGGATAAATCACAGTTTGAGTTGGGACCTTGGATGGATTTCCACTCTGAAAACACAGTATCTTCAGTGGCTTGACTGTATTTATCTTAAGAACCACTCTTGACGTTCTTGCCAAGTTGAAATGGGATTGGTTAGCTTCAAGGGATCAAAGTGCAACCTTTGCATGAGCAGAAATTCTCCTACATGCCCATTAAATATAGTTGCTTTCCCTCCTTACTATTAGATCCTATTGTTGCTGGTTGATCAGAATAATCTCAATACATTCGTTAGTTCAGTTTCTAATTTTTGCTGCGCCTGGAATTTACCCTCTACCATATAAATATACTTATAATCCATGATTTTCTCTTCTTCAGTACTGCTGGGATGGAGGCCAGTGGAACCAGCAATATGAAGTTTGCGATGAATGGTTGTGTCCTAATTGGCACCTTGGATGGTGCCAATGTTGAAATAAGACAGGAGGTTGGAGAAGATAACTTCTTTCTCTTTGGTGCTCAGGCTCACGAAATAGCAGGGCTTAGGAAGGAAAGAGCCGAGGGAAAGGTATGTCTACCTGTCAACTACCTAAAAACCATGAAAGCTGTTAAAAGATATATGCAATATACCTCGTGACCCATTTGACTTCAGCCTTTGGGGCAAATAGTTGTATACTTTGACATTAGAGCTCACGTCAAGATTTCAAATTTTGACACAACGGCTGTTGTTGCTATTTTCTTAGAATCCTTTTCATTCCATTCGTGTTTGTTTATCTGTTTCATAAAGTGATGTTCATCATTTTGTTCATATGTAAGACTTGACTTACCCTCGAGAGGTAGTGCTAGAGGATATGCTTGATGAAGGCCTGATTTCTTATAGCTTAAGCCTTTTGGACAAACGACTGGGTGGGAGATAAAAATTGTAGCTGGTGTTTCTGTTGAGTTAAATTGCAGGGTGTGCTTGTTCTGTCTTTGAGATTTACTGACTGTTTCCTCTCCATCTAGTTTGTCCCTGACCCACGATTCGAAGAAGTCAAAGCGTTCATCAAAAGTGGCGTATTGGGGCCCTACAATTACGATGAGCTGATGGGATCTTTGGAAGGGAATGAAGGTTTTGGTCAAGGAGATTATTTTCTCGTGGGCAAAGACTTTCCTAGTTACATCGAATGTCAAGAAGAAGTTGACGAGGCATATCGAGATGAAAAGGTGATCATTGCGCAAAACCATGTCGATGTACCTGTCTTTGGAGTGCATTATGCAAATGATCTCTATGCATAATTACACTTGACTTGTTTGCTCGTCTTGCAGAGATGGACGAGGATGTCGATTCTGAATACTGCAGGATCACACAAGTTCAGCAGCGATAGAACGATCCATGAGTATGCCAGGGACATATGGAACATTGCACCGTTTGGAGTACCGTGAAGAGTTTACTCAGTCATCCACGAGAACTGAGAAGTTACCTTGCGATCGCCTTAGCTTCTGGCCATTGTGGTCGAGTATCAGGGCGAACACAGTGAATAAGGCAGACCAAATTCTGTGTAACACTCAATTATAGTGGCTATTAGTTTGTGTCTACAGTATCACCACCCCAACCCGCTGAACAATACGAGTGAATGCTCCAAAGTTAAATGGCAATTATGTCATAGTGTAGAGGTTCGGCAAATAAAAAATAGTATAACAATAAAGGTGGGATTTTCACTTCATTTCTTTGATTCTCCAATATCATTTTCTCAACATCTTTGTCATCCCTTCGCTTTCTATCGCACTAGTAAATTTCTCCATGGTTCCTATTCATTCAATTGAGGACGGGATAATTTCTAATCCTTGACCTTTGAAAGTAATTCTTATATACACTTGGAGCATATTAGCCAACTTTATCTTGGTTATTAAATGATATAAGTTTCATGTAAGGTTTACATAATTAAATGGTTAAAGCGGACTGGTATCATGTGTAACAGGTAAAAAAGAAAAAAGATTTGCTCTTACTTTTGGCCCCTTCTCAATTCAGGCTCTGTTTTTCTCTTTTAATTTTCTCAGTGAGTACAATATGCATAGGGAATCTTAATCTTAATCAAAGCCTAATCTGGGTAAAACGTGGGAATATCAACCGAAATTGAGGTACAAGGCAAGTTCAAAACTGTCAGTAGTTGTTAAGCAACTGGATTAAGGCACCCAAATAGCAGATTACCGAGAAAAAGACATAAAATTTCAACCTCAACGGTCCTGAAAATTTCCACATTTGAGAGTTCTCCACATCGCTTTCATGAAGATCCTGCCTAATACTGATTCTTCCAATTTTTCCAGTCGCACTGTGAATTTGTGAACAAAAAAGAAAAAAGAAAGAAAATACTAAAATCATATCTAACCTTGATTATTGCTTACATATCCCCACTCGTGAAAGTACCAAATAAGTACTTGCTTTTAAAATCTTGTAGACCATTCTGAATATTCATACGAAATATCCTTATGTCCCTATTTACGAAATTACTATTTTCTTTCCAAAGATGAAATTCTCGTTTAAAAAATGCCCATCCTTAAATAACAAATTGTCACATCTACCCAAAAAACTCAACTTAACTAAAAGCCAAACCACTCAAACTCTAAACAAGACGCTAAAATGATACTGCAAGGAGGGCCTTTGGTCTTTTTAATATAGGACTTTGCTTAAAGGTCCGCGAATGATATATGCAAAAATAGAGACACGTAAGTGGTGATTAGGCCAAAATTGATCTATGTTTCAGGTTGAATTATTTAAGGAAAATGGAGAGAAATAGCCATTTTGACGTAAATTCAAGGTTTATGTTTTCGAATTTAAATTTTAGTTTCATCTAGAGTTCAATGATGTATATTAGTTCCACTCTCTTGCCATTTGACTCCATAGTGGGATGTTGATCTCAATCACCTAGGAATTTCTCATGCCATGTCGATTCCGTCTCGATCAATATAGGTACTCACTTATCAAGAAAAAGAATCTCGTTTTTGCAATGGACAAGGAATTCACATGAATTCCTATTTTAAGTAATATTATTCAGGCAATGAGGCTTCTTTTAAATTGTTTGGATGACGATATATTTTGAACCTTCTAGAAAAAAAATAGTTCACAGTGGCAATGGCAACGAGAAGTTAGCGACAGTCGACTATGAGCACAACTGAGGCTTGACTACTGGCGGCGAGAATCGACTTTTAAAGACAGACACTGGCTGGCGACTAGCAGACGATGGCGGCAACAACCAATGATAAAATATGGATTTTTGATGTCTTCGTTGTGGTAGCAATATGGAAATCGAATTGTAGCCTCTCCACGGAAGCAGGATACGAGAACCACCATGATGGAAAGGTTTTCGGTAGTTCGAAAATTGGAAATTAAAGATCAAAATAAGAGTGTAGTTACTACCAATATATTTAAAAGAAAGCTAGACTGATTGGACAATTATTGTGCATGTGTGAAACAAACTCGTCATTTTACAAATACAAAAGATCTACCGAAAAAGTAACAAAAAAGCCTTAAATCTATTATATTGATACAAATTTAGTTTTAAACTTTTCAATTGAAACAATTCAGTACCAAACCTTTTTATATTAGTATCAATTCAGTCCATCCGACTAATTTTAGCCAATCGGTATTAACGTAGAATGCTAACATGATAATTTTTTAATATATATTTTTATTTTTAAAATTTTTTTTTCCCTTTCTTTTCTCTTTTCTTCCTTGTTGGACTTTCCCCACAATGGTCAACGAGGGTTGCGGGCCTCGTCCAATGCCACGAGTAAGCGGTTTTGTCCATGGTTGCAAGTGAGGCCAACCTCACCTTGACCTCACCTAGTAGCCTCGCCTAGATCTAGGTGAAGCCATCTTGCTCGTGGCCCTATGTGAGGGCCGCGACCCTCGCCGGCCATCAGCGAGGGCTTCGTCGCTCTTGCACAATGGCCGGTGAGGCTCTAAAGGAAGAAGAGAGACAAGAAAAGGAAAAAGAAAAAGAAAAAATTACTAAAAAATTCGAAAATATAAAAAAAATTATTAAAAAATTGCCACATCAGTATTAGTGACAACCGACATCAACCAGCATCCACATCAGCATCAGCCAGTCAAAATTAATTGCTTCCATTTTGAGAGCTGAAAATAGTTTCATGAAAGTAACCATAACTTTTCCAACAAATTTTGAGAAAATCGTGACATACGCAGGATTATTCTAATGTAAGAATTACAGCAAGCAGAATAACCGCACAGAGAAATTATAAAATTTTTCAAGATTTTTTTCAGTAAAATAACGACTACTTTCATATGTAAACTCCATTTTTATCTCGGCGTAACCACAATGTATTTTATTTTCAAGTTATTACCTCAGCATGATAACCATTATCACATTTATTAAAAGAGTTTCCGCACCTTCATTCCGGATATCGTCGAAATCTCCAACAGAAAATTGAATCAAAGTGAGTATCAAACTGAAAGCCAGAAAATAGAACTCTTCGCGTCAAAATTGTGGACATGGTTAAAAATGCGCAAAAGGGATGGGATGACCTGGGCTTAGTAAACTTGGACCAGATAACTGGGCCGGATGACCCTGGCCCAAGTCACCCTCAAACGGATAACCCCCAGCCCAGTTAAATCAGGGTGGGTAAAGGGGCACAACCTGATTATTTGTTTGGATTAATATCTTGAAAACCCCCAAATTGGTACATTAGTGACAAATTTACCCAAAAATATTTTTTGTATCATGAAAAACTCAAAACTGGTACATCTGTGACAAATTTTCCTTGACTAACTATAAAAAACCCTAAACTGGTATATTTATGACAAATTTAGCCCAAACTAATTTATTTGACCGCAAAAAACTTCAAATTGATAAATTTGTGACAAATATACCCTTAGCTAAATTGGATTAATATCACAAAAAAATCAGAAAAATTGTAAATTGTGACAAACGGAGCGTAAAATTCCAAATTGGTATATCAATAAACCGTCATGTGTCATTTAACTTAATAATTTGATAATAAAATTTTAAAAAAACTAACAGAGGGTAAATTTGTCACAAATGTATTAGTTTTGGGTAAATTTATCACAGGTTTGGGGTTTTTGGTGATAAAAAAAATAGTTTCAAGTAAATTTGTCACGAGATGTCTCAGGTTTGGAATTTTTCAGGGTATTAACCCTATTTGTTTTAATTTTTCATGGTATTTTTTTCCTAAAGTCATAACCTTTTGGTCCAATATCAGATTCGCGTCATTCTCATGCTATTGGAAAAATTGTGATTTCTAGTTTTCAAATATATGCTCAAATCAAGTTTTTGATTTCAAGATTTTAAATGAGTATCGGGTTGTTTTTTGATCACTTAAGCAACAAACTTAGATTAGTTGCTGAAGAACCCAAACGAAGTTACGGAAGTTAATAATCACTTATATATTGACCCATTGCTAGCTTGTTTGGAGTTGATTCTTGCTCTGGGAAATCTGGTCGGATTCTTAAGTTTGTCTTAAGACAATGCCAAATTGGGGAAAGTTTGGTGCCTTCGAAAAGTTCTCCACAAATTTTATTTAATCACAGTAGCATGGTCGAGTTTACAACAAAATTCGACCGCGGGACAAAGTCGGTCAAACTTAAAAAGTCTTTTAAGGTGTCTATAAGAATCTCGATACCATTTATTGTAAGGTAATCGAATTCCGCACTTTTTGAGGAGTTTTCTTTCATGGGGACACCAAATCCATATTTGAATTTTTTTTCCCAAACATGAAAAATGTAGAGTTGGATTCCCACCTCTTGAGCAATATTGGATATTTGATGAAGATCTATGGCATGAACCATTTCATATGTGTGTTAGTATCAAATTTCTGTTCATATGCCAAAGCAAAAAAGATCAAGGATATGCTCAATAAATGGATCAAGTCAAAAATGCATTTTTGTTAGTTAATTAAGAAAATTAATACAATTTGTTTCCTATTGAAAAATACTAAAAGCTCAACTCAAAAGAAAAAAATAAAGGAGATTAATCAAAAAGTATTGGACATTATCCATTCCAACATGAAAAGCATAATGTGTATTGGAGTCCCTAAAAAATCCTGACAAAGAAATCCCAAATAGAAAAAAATATTATGAGAATTCCAGCTAAAACATTTGTATGAGTTTAAAGTTGACTATTCTATTAGGAAGTTATGCATTATCTATGTGATATAAATCTCTTTTCTTTATAATTAGACTAATTTCTATTGAAAATACTCCAGCTAATTCATCGTTAATAGTATTATCCACGTGCATATCTTGAGTTTCGAAGTTGTAAATTTCTTCCATGTAATCAATTTGATCTGTTTCCCAAATAAATTCTTTTCCGTTGTCTTTTCCTAACCATGTTACGAATTATTCGGGTGCATAGCACAGGTTACAAACCCAGTATAGAAATGTAAGTCGATAAAGTATTTTGTCTAATTGAAGATCACATGAAAAAAGTTTACTATGGAGGGGGCAAAGGGGGAACAAAAAGAGGAGAGAAGGCATAAGCCAGATTTTCTGCATCACCAACTGTTATGCAAATAGCAATATAGCTTGACAAGATATCAAAGTTTAATCAGTGCTCTTTATTATTGTAATATTTTGGTGTATATTGTGATTGAGAACCGTATTATTTGATTAGGAGTCTAATATCATGCCAACATATCATGTGATAAAGAAAGTATGCAAAAAGACTTCAAAAACTTCTTCGATTACGTGTCCACTTTCTATCAAAAACTGGAATGGGTAGGCTGTGTCCTCTCTTTACCAGGTGACTAGAGCACAAGAATCAGATGAGATGGCCAGGAGGTTCTGCTCTCGACCACATTTTGGAAAATAAGTAAAAGATCAAAAAGAAAAACCACACCGAGGATGATGATCAGCTGTATAATCTTTGATTATCAAGCCATGGAAACAAGAAGCTAGAATGATAACCAGTTCAGATTATTTCATCCAATAACAATGGCAAAAACATCGACATGAGAATGCCAAAGGAATGTATCCATCTGTATCAACAGAGAAATCAGAATAGAAATATGGATGGACTAAGCTTCAACAGAGAGAGAGAGAGAGAGAGAGAGAGAGAGAGAGAGAGAGGAAAAAAAGGGTAAAAGAACCCAAGTCTAGAAAGCTTATTACCAGAAACAAAATAAATGGACTAAGCTGCACATTGAGCTAACCATCATCTGATCTGTGCTTGCCTCTGTTGCACCGATTCATCATCTGAAAACACAACACTAGCAGCAATATCAAACTTTGTTTCTTTTTTCCAAACAGTAGTGAGAGGCTAAAGATCAACCATGTTAGTTATGTCTGCAAGCCTTTGCTGTGTGGCCATGTTTGTCAGCATTTCTGCATTGGCTTAAGGATTCTTCACGTAATGAGCCCTCTTGTGACCGCCCAAAGCTTGGCCCGATGAGAAATCCTTGTGGCATATTGAGCATATGTGCCTTTTCACCTTCTCTGAGTAGTGCTTGATGCTCTCGGGTTCCGCACATCCACGATTTCCTTCAATCCCCCAAGAAGCATCGATTGTAGCATCCTGTTTGCTCTCAGTGTCCTTGCTTTTATACTTATTTTGCTCACCCAATTCACTGAAAACTGGGGATTCCTCAGCGCAGACATTATCTGGCGTGAATTTAACCCTGGTTCAATCAATGGTTCTGCTTTAGCTCTCGAATCAGAACCCGCAATTTGCATCATGTCACGATCCATCATCGCCACCTCATGCAGTGGCCGTTCATCTGCTCTGGCTGCTTCAGGCTTTTTGTGCTGAACTTCCACAGCGCCACCAAGCATCCCGGCAGGAGCCTCCAATTTGACCCCTTCCTGCTTCATTCTCGTATAGCCTCTTGAATGGCGTTCATTGTACTCAGATGCTTCAGTTATCCTCAGTTTTTTTTCCATGTCAATGAAATCCAGGGCCAAACCTGAAGAATTGAAGCCCGCCTCACCTCGGGACATTATCTTTAACTCAACTGCTGCTTCGTTTGCCGGGTCTTGCTCGGCCTCGCTACTGAGCGAAAACCCATTTGGTATGGAAAACAGAACTCCCTCAGTTCTTTCATCGACATTGCAGCTAACTCGTGGTGTCCTCTTCCTCCTGGTCATGTGCTTTGCCTCGTCGTCAAATAAAACGCTAAGCAGGAGATGACCTTTGGTCTTACTCAAGTCCACATAGCGATCTTCACTGGAGAGACTCAAATTCAATCTCTCCTTGTTGTGGATCGGCCTCGCACAATCCCGGCAAGATTTCATCGACCTGGACCCTTTGCCATGGTCTGCGCACCGGTTGCCGCGCTCGTCGTCCTTCCTTGAGTGAATTTTCATGTGGCCAAACAGAGCTGTTGTTGACCTGAATCGCTTGTGGCAGACCAAGCACAGATTTTCTTGGGCATTTTCCATCAGGTCTTCGTCGTCCGAGCTGCTGAGAAGTCTCGGTGAGTTGCCCAAATCCTCTCCAGAAGTGGCCGGGGCTACAGGGGTACCGGCTGGGTTGGCCCTATCCACCACAGGGATGGAGCAGCCATCATCTGACTTCGACGAGTTCCTCAAACTTTTGTAGGCCTTATGCGTAGAAGTAGAAGGCATAACCTTTCCAGAGATGGCGTCCTTCAAAATCAGGATCTGTCCATCTTCGCTGGGCGGTACCGGTATGGAAAGAGCAAGATCCTTAACCATGGGAGGCTTATTCTTCTTCCCCTTTACTTGCTTCCACCCTGGTTCAGACCCTAGAGGAAGCACTGCAGCTGCTGGAGCCGGGAGGGGTGCCACTTCAGGAGTAGCAGGTCTGTCACCGATCTGGAACAGCTTCCGTCCAGCATCAGGGCAACCAGGAGCCCCAGCTGCTTCCGACACAGGAGAAGGGCCGTGGTCCTGAGGAGCAGGGACGTCATTGGGTGGAGCAGCAGGGGCTTCCTGAGCAGCAGGGCCCTGGACCTGAGCTGCAGCAGCCACTTCCGAAGCAGGAGGATCAGTCGTGGGAGCTGGGCACGAATGGCCAAATATGCCACATTTTTGGCATGACACCGGCCTCCATTCAAACTCGATGGCCACCGTACGAGAGATGCCATTAAGGACCACCTCAACTGAAATACATGGAGACAGATTCGCAGAAATCTCCACACACACCCGAGCAAAGGAGATCATGTTCATTTGTTCAGTCCGTTGATCTACATAGAGAGGTTTCCCCACCGTGCTAGCAATGGCGCTAATTGCTGGTGCTGACCAGAGCTCACAGGGGAGATTCTTCAACCTTATCCACACAGGAATGGTGGAGTGGTTGTCCTTCTTCAAGTCCATCAAAGGTTTCCATTGCTGAAGAACAAGGGGAACCCTGGCAACTGTGATCAGCCCACCCTCTAATATCTTCCTTCGAAAATCAGCATCCGGGATGTGAAAAAAATAGAACCCCTGGCCATTCGCCATCACACCAGCTAACTTTGGTCCCCAAAGCTTAGTAAGGGCAACCTCCGTGAGTTTAAACGGAAGTTTTTTCCCCACGAAATACCCAACCAAGCATTGAGACCACTTGGGATCAGCAGCCTCTAGAACGTCCTCCGGCAAGTTGACAACTGCCTTGTTGTCTATAAAAGTTGGGGGGATAAACGTTAAGTCATAACCTTTAGTTGCAGCTCTCGCAACATTGGCCCAAGACCGGGAAGAAGACCTGCCTCTGCTACGGCCATGAGGAACACCCAGGCCTTGCAGGCCTTTGCTAGCAAGACGTTGGACTTCCGCCCAAGCAACGGGCGCTGAATCGAGAGGGGCCGAACATCCCACAACAACAGAAGGCGAGGGATTTTGGGGCACAGCTGAAGAACTTACCTCAGCTACACCTAAATAGGCCTTACCCAGATGACCTACCCCTTCAACAGAAGTAAATGCCATAAAAGCAGCAAAAAGTTTCTAAATCCCGCGAAACCCTAGCACCGTGAATCCAGAGCCGAGAAAGTAGGACGTACCAGGCCAGAAGCTTCGGTGAGGAACGAGAGGGAAGCTAGACAAAGCAATCCTCCAAAAATTAGCCGAAACGGACGGCTAGAGCCGGAGCAGTAGCGAAGGGAAGGAACCGGAGCTACAGTGAACCGATCGTCCCCTTTGAGAGCGCTTGTGAACCGTAAACCGAGGGAGAACAAATGGCCAAAGCTCGCGGGATTCTCTCCGATAATCACCAAATCACGAAAATGGCAGAAAAACAGAGCGAATTTGAAGAGAGAAAACGCAAACAGTTGGTCGAAACTCAGAAAGGTCGAGACTTTCTCCCTCACCGAGAGAGAAAGAGAGAGAGAGAGAGAGAGGGGCAAAGAGGAAGCAGAGGAATTAGAAAGCAGGCGAGGAAGAAGCAGGGGTTTTTGAATGCGCAGATACGTGCGTCAGTGGCGAAGGATTCGTTGTTCGTTGCGCTCGCGCGCTCTCTCAAACGGGTATGTAATAGCCTACGCCTGAACTTGGAAGCAAAAAAAAGAAAAAAGAAAAAAAAAAGCTTTTCATATTCCAACATAATCATTTTCCTCTTTTTTCTAATCCTTTGTTCACCTTGATATTTGGGATTCTATGAGAAAAAAATTATACAAATAATTTTAAGGATCACGAAATTTTATTAGGATTTATCCTTCAAAAAACCAAGAGTACTAACACGTATACTTCTCTTAGCAACATCAATTAATCAATGATGAACTTGATGCGATTTAGAAAAAGTGCGTGTCTCGGATAGGAGAAAACGAATTTTAAGAAGGTTTTGGTGGCCTACTTAATAAGGAAATATTTTCATTTTCTATGTATTGTTTGCATCTTATCCGAGATAGAAGGTGCATGTAAAACAACAAATATTCTTTATTCAGCTGCTTAACAGTAAAATCCTTTTGAGAATATACTAAGTGATAAGGAGAATTTGCTATTTCAAGACTCCATTTTGTATTGGGTAATAAGTATGAGTATGTATAGAACAATCACTACAAGGTTACTTTACCCTTTTTTACTTTTCATGATAGGTTGACCGTAAATGGTGGATACTAGGCACTGCGTGTTGCGGCAATGTAATAATAGGACGAGTCTAGCCAAATTTTTCATTCCTATTGGGCGTTTGAGCACCAAATCTGACAAAAGTTTACCAAGTATGATAGTTTGAGAACATGAACAAAGCAACTAAAAAGGATACGGCTAAACAAATTAGACAACTCATTTTCCAAGTTACCAAAAAATAAAAAAAACAACAAAATTAGCATGCTCTATATGTCAGTCATTCGATTACGGATTTTTGAGAAAAAAATTATAGATTAATTTTCAGTTAGGTGTTTGAGCATGCACAAAGCATTGTAATTATAGGACCATTTGATGCATGGATGTAAATCTACATCGATCGTATCTATCATAACTGTTAGTCATATGAGCCCCGTATATGAATGCCACATGATTAACGGCCTAGGTTCAAGTAGGAGTATCTCCAAGGATACAGGAATCATAAGAAGTTTGTGGCACTCAAATTGAAAAAAAGATGATTAACTGTTAATCATATGAGCCCCTATATGAATGCCTCATGATTAATGGCCTGGGTTCAAGTAGGAGTATCTCCAAGGATATAGGAATCATAAGAAGTTTGTGGCACTCAATTCGAAAAAAGAGGTGGGAAGAATATTAGAAGTGTATGCTTCATAGTAAATGGTTCAGTTTATTCAACCCTTTTACAATACTTTTAAAATAATGTTAGAAAGGCCCCTTGACGGAGTACTAGGTGACAAATTAAGTTCCACATCATTATTTACTTTTATAATAAATGGTTTATAAACTATGACATCGTGAAATAATTTTTTCATAGCTCGATGAAATTGAAACTCAAGACCCCTTTTCTGGGGCATTTTTTTTTTTTTTTTCCCTTTTAATTTCTACTCGTGACTTTTCCTTCAAAATTTGAAAAAGATAAAAAAGTCATTTTCAATTAAAAAAAAACATTATATGCCCAAATCTTTTGAAATGTCTCAAGTGCTTTGTGTTAAATAAAAATTAAAGTCTGAGCTCCATAAACTTAGAAATCAAATAATATATGATAGGAGTCACAAGTCACCCTAAACAGGAAAACTAATCAACCCTAGAATCAAGGTCAAGTGTGCTGATGAGATTAGATGGGATGATCAAGAAGAGAACTCGCTTCCGTTGTTATTAAGTCCGGAACTATTTGCAATGCGTTACTTTTGCTCTTTTCATACACAAGTTCAATGAAAAGTGTCGGTGCAACTTAACATACGAATTGGTATTTGAAGTCGATTCCCCACTTACGCGATAGCCATTATCCTTGATAGAGTTTGACCCAACAACAGTTCACCACTTATAAAATGTAGATACATATAGAAAAACAAGGTAGTTAATTGTTCTAGAACACCAAGAGAATCTATTTCGGAGAGTTGCTAATCGTTCATAAACATATTGACCCGATAGAAAGTGCAATGAAAATATTCCAAAAAAACAGCAACAGACAAAGGGGTAATACTATTGAATACGATGTAGAATGAAAGAGAATCCATTGACTTCACCATGACCGATTATGCTGACTACTCCGGGGAAGTAAGAGAACAATCAAAATCATCAACGAACAAGGAGGGACAAAAACAGTTGCCTTAGAGATAGGGTCCTTGGCCGACGTCAAACACCAATATTAGGTGCAGCTCTGTTATCCAATCTTGCGCAACTCGTCGAGCATACCTGCCTGTTTAGCTTCCTCGAGTCGTCATTGATGCTCTTGAGTTCTGTGCAGCCACGACTCCCTTCAATCCCTTGAGAAGCATTGACTGGAGCCTCCTGTTTGTGTTGGAGGTTATAGGTTTGAGAGAGAAGAAGCGGTTGCTTGAAATATTACATCAAGAGACGTCAAGTTTGGAACGCTCAATAGCGTTACTTCCAGCGTAGGAAAACCCTAGAGTTTTTATATGCATGTTATTGGGCTCCAGCCCATATGGATCCAAATAAGCTTGCTTTCACCTATTGGGCTTATATGAACATATTATTTTAGGCTATATTAATAATATATCCAACAATCTCTTCTTATGTTCACCATACATCACAATCTAATAAGGTAGTCAGTGTAATATTCACACAAACATGAATCATCCATATTCAGTCCAAGACAATCAACTCGGATCGATCAAAGAATATTTCAGCAGTAAAGTATTAAACTAAATCATCATTTACTCATCATTCTTATCATGAATCTGTTCTGAGATTAACAAAATCCAAATCCCAAAATAAATCTCAGACTCAGTTCACAACCAATATATGCATAACAGTCAAGTATAAGTAGGCCAGTCAAAATAGTCCAAGGCCTTACAAATATAAAAAACAAGCATAATAATGTCCACAAAATAGAAATAGCAAAATGCAAGTCTCAAGTAAATGGACTTCATCAAAATAAGCAATAGTAGGTAAACTGTCAAATCCCTATGCGCTTTAAATGATATATATTTATTCATCAAGTAGGTCATCCTGGTCAGGATCCCACTCATTAGGCTCTTTTTCATCTCTGCCATCCCCTGTAGAATGTCAAATATGAATTTTATATTATTATGAATTCAATCATTTGAATAAAAACTTAGCAACATTCCATCAGACATAGAAGAACATATATTGATGTCATAAAGTATTATAATATCATGTTCATAAACATCAATCAAGTTTCATATATTATGAACATGACCTAAATAATGTGATTTACAAAGAGCCATCAACTTAAGTTTATTTTTAGGAGAATAACTATTGTCTAGTTTCAAAGAACATGACCTATAGTCAAGTCACCTACAATAATCTAGTCATGTAATATCAAGCTTCAATTAAGAACAAGACTAGCAGATTTCTTATGTAAACAATTGTTTCTATGTTTTAATTTGGAATGTCACAGTTACTAATTCTTTAAAGTCAAATAATCGAGCATCAAGTTTGTAATGAAATCATTTAACCAAAAAAGATAGTCCAATCTAGTTGAATTGTATTATCAAGTTTGGAATGATACAATTTTCCCTAATAGAACATTTGAATTAGGTTAAAGTCATCTTCATCAAGTTTGGAATGAGATAACTTACCATTTACAAATTAGTCAGCAATTGTGAACATTGATGAAATATATAAACTGTGCTTATCATTGTAGCCAATAAAGAAAGATTCGATAATTCAAAAAACACACAATTAGAAGGTAAGTAAATGGTAGTTAAAGACTTGCCTATATAGTCTTTTACCCCAGTTCTCCCATTGTTTTGAATAATCGATCTTTAGGCATACCTTTAGTGAGAGTATCGATTATGTTATCCTTTGATCTCACATCGATCAAGGTGATAACCCCTTTTTCTCTCAGATAATTCAACAACGCATGTCTCAGTCTCACATGTCTTCTCTTTGAATTAAAGAGAGTATTCTTGACGACTTGGACAACTGCTCGATTATCACATAATAGGCTTCAAGAATTAATCTTTAGCTGAGTCCAAAGAATATCCATAATCAGATTCTTTATCCACTCACCCTCTTCATCGGCTGAGACTAAAGCAAAGAGTTCCGATTCCATAGATGACAATACAATACAAGTCTATCGTTTGGATTTCTAAGTAATAGCAGCTCCACCCAAAGTGAATACATATTCACTAGTGGACTTACTATTTCCAATATCTGAGCACCATGAGACATCAGAATATCCATCCATAGTTGGAAGATAACCAGAATAATAGAGAGCATAATCTTTAGTACCTTTAAGGTACCTCATTAGCCTATGGAGGGCATCCCAATACTATTTATTAGGATTACTAGTGAAACTACTCAGCATGCCAATTGTAAAGGCTATGTCAGGTCTAGTGCAACTCATAGCATACATGAGACTACCAAGCAGTTTCGAGTACTTTAACTGATCCAAGTTGGTCCCTTCATTAGGATTTAGTCTGTTATTATAATCACATGGTGTCTTACTCGGTTTACACTTATCATATCCCCAAGTAGAAAGTAGCTGCTCAATATAATGAGTCTGGCTAAGGGAGATGACTTGTCGTTTAAAGCTTACTTTCATACCAAGAATGGTATTAGTAATAGCAAGATCTTTCATGTCAAATTCTTTAGCTAAAGTAGCTTTCACGTCACTCATTATAGAATGATCGAAACCAAGAATTAACATGTCATAAACATACAAGCAAATGATGACTATCTTATTTGACATAGAACGATGATAAATGCATTTATCTGAATAATTAGATTGAAAGCTATAACTCTTTACCACTTTGTCAAATTTAAGATGCCACATCTTATGTGCTTGTTTAAGACCATACAAGGATTTATTCAATTTACAAACTTTTTCCTCAAGACCTTTCTAATATATCCTTCTGATTGTTCCATGTAAATTTCCTCATTTAAATCCCATTTAAGAAAATTGTTTTTACATCCATTTGATGCACTACAAAGTGTTCAATAGATGCCAAAGTAAGAAAAATTCTTATAGTTGATAGATGACACACAGGTGAATAGACATCAAAATAGTCTATTCCACTCTGTTGTTTATAGCATTTAGCTACTAAACGTGTTTTGTATCTGGCTATTGATCTATCACTATTCAGTTTCTTCTTCAACACCCATTTACAGCCTATAGCTTTAGCCTCTTTTGGCATATTTACTAGCTACCAAGTGTGATTCTGTAGCAGAGAACTCATTTCATCATCTATGGCTTCTGCCCACAGAAGAGATTCCCTATATCTTATTGCTTCTTGATAGGAGAATGGATCATCCTCAAGATGGTAAGCAACAAAGTTCTCACCAAAAATTTTGGGAATTCTTTCTCTTATAGATACTCTAACTGAAATTGGTTCAATAGCCAACTGTGTAGAATTAGTGTTAGAAGGGCCCGCTTCAAATTCTACAGGAGATTCTGAAATCATATCTGTAGATCCAAAAACATTCAAGCCTTGATCTCTAAGAAACTTGTTTTCAAAGAACACTGTTTCTCTAGATTCTATCACTGTGTTAGTAGATGGATCTAAAAACCTATTTGCACCACTATCTTCTATACTACCTAGATATACATAAGTAATGGTTCTAGATCCCATCTTAGGTTTCTTAGGATTTGGTATACTTACATAAGCAATACAGCCCCAAGTTTTAAGAGTATCATATCTACAATGGTGCTTATGCCATATCTCATAAGGTGTCATGGACAACTTAGAGTGCGGCAACCTGTTCAAGATGTGATTAGTAGTTAGAACTGCTTCTCCCCAGTAGGAGGAATGCATGCCAACTGTAAGTAACATAGAGTTTAACATTTCAATTAACATTCTATTCTTACACTCGGCAACACCATTTGATTGGGGGTGAATAAGGAGCAGTGGTTTCAAGTATTATACTTTATGAAGCACAAAATTCCTTGAACCTTCACATAGTATATTCTCCTCCTCAATCACTCCTAAACCTCTTAATTTTCAAGTTGAGTTGATTTTCTATTCTAGACTTGAAAATCTTAAACTTTTCAAACGCCTCATCTTTCAATTTCAACAAATAGATCGTCTATGAATGTTATTAGATACTTCCGACCACCTTTAGTAATATAATTTCTAAAGTCACAAATATCAGAATGTATTAACTCAAGAAGTTGTGTGCTTTTAGAAACCAACTTAAAGAGTTTTCTAGTGATTTTAGCCTGTGCACACATTTCACACTTATCCAATCGAATAGAAGTATCTAATGGAATGTTGTGAGTTTGAGCAAGATGTTGCATTTTCCTATAATTCACATGTCCAAGTCTATTGTGTAGCAACTTTAGATCAATCAAAGTAAAATTCACGTGGTTTATGCTATTAGCATTTAAATTCAATCTATACATACCATTAACCATGAATGCACAATCAAAATAATATGAGTTAACAGATAAAGTTACTCTACCATTCATAGTTGAAAAAAATATACTAGCTTTATCAAGTAAACTCATAGATATCAAATTCTTCTTAAGTAAATGTACTACTCTAACATGTTTCAAAGTTCGTAATTTACCTGAAGAAAGCACTAAATTTGCAGTTCCAGCGTGAGTCACCTTTGTCTCACCACCATTGCAATTTTCCATGGTGTCTTTCACTTTTGTGACCTTAGTGAGTAAGTTCTTGTCATTTGTAGCATGGCAAGTAGAGCCATTGTCCAACCACCACTCAGAAGAGACGCTGGCCTTTCCATTCTTTATCATTCCAATAAAGGCTTGAGGCTCAAATCATCTAATTAGCATATTGGCCTAATTATGTGATGTGTCATTATTTGGTTTCCTCGGCAACTTACACGTTGTTGCCCAGTGACCCCACTTTCCATTGTTATGGCACTTGCCATTCTTCTTATTTTTAAAGATAGTCTTTTTGGCCTCTAACTGTAAAGAGGATTCACCTTTTGGTGACTCAGACTTTTTCTGAGGTTTATTGGAGTGTGAAACCAAGTTGGCAGTCCCACTTGTTCCAAACTTTTTCTAGTAATATTTTGATCATCAATGTGAATATATCTCTTTAATTTATCCAGTCCCATCTGTACCTTCAGTCTGTGAATTTCAGTCTTGAAAGAACTCCATTTAGTTGGTAGTTTGCTCAACACAAGACCGACAAAGAGATTATTGGACATATCAGAATTATTATCTTTCAGCTTGTTTCTCATGTTCTCAAATTCAATTAACTGAGAGGTGATACTTGAATTCATAGTGAATTTAAAGTCAAAGAATTTTTTTGCTAGAAGAGTTTTAGATAACCCCTCTTATTTTTGGAACTGAGTGTTTTAGTGATCCCATATTTCTTTCCCCGTCTTATAATCACTATAAGTCATAACCAGATTAGGATTTAGAGAGTTCAATAAGTAATCTCTACAAAATCCTCATATTTGTTCCATTGATATTTATCCACATCTTTAGTGGTAGATGCAAAATCACTCAATACAGTATAGGATATGTCACGTTCTTTCATGCCAAATTAAACATGTAATTTCCAGCCATGAAATTTAGTAACATCAAAAGATTGCAACTTTATAATATTATAGGAACTATGTTTTGCCATTTTTAATCAAAGCAAAGTGTTAGAAAGAGTGCATCTTGAACTCCTCAGAGCAACAAAGTCGAATAACTCCCATAACCTTGATCAAACCGCTCTGTAACCTTGATCAAACCACTCTGTAGAGATGAAATTTGCCAAAACAAACCCCAAAAATAGATCTGGAGCGCCCAAAAACCTTAAGATGGATTGCCCTTATCACTGGAATTCGTTGGAAATTTCCGCCGTCGAAATTCGTTGAAATTTCGTTCCTGAAATTCGCTAGAAATTCATATGGAAACTTCCGGGTGCCATAACTTCTCCTTCCGACCTTTGATTGATGTGAGTGACCACTCAAAACGTTCGTATCAACGAGTAGAACAAAGCCCAAGTGGTTTCACCCTCTAAAATTGGCTATAATTTTTGGATTCTTGAATCAAATATTTCAGTCACTCGAATCTTCAAACTTAGATCCCGACCAATATCACCATCGAAATCGAAAATGAATTACACCCGTGAGTTTGTCTTGACAAAATATTCAAGAAGACACCTTACTCACTCAAATCCAACACACGAACATAATACTTCGAGATTGTTGGAGGTTATAGGTCTGAAAGAGAAGAAGCGGTTGCTTGAAGTATTACACCAAGAGATGTCAAGTTTGGAACATTCAACAGTGTTACCTCCAGCGTAGGGAAACCCTAGAGTTTTTATATGCATGTTATTGGGCTTCGGCTCATATTGATCCAAATAACCATACTTTCACCTATTTGGCTTGTATGTGAACATATTATTTTAGACTATATTAATAATATATCCAATAGTTTGTTGCTCTCAGCGTTGTTTTTCTCAATTAGTTCACCAAGAACTTGGGATTCTTCAACACAGACCTTATCTTTGTATTTAGCCCTAGTTCGATCCATAGTTCTGCCCTTTCTCTCGATCCAAAACCTCCCATCACATTACCATCCATTATCGTCGCCTCATACATCGCGTCTTTGCCTGACCTGGCTACTTTAGGCTTCTTGAATCCAACTTCCCTAGCCCCACAAAGTATGCCGGCGAGAACCTCCATTTCGACCCCTTCTTGCTCTATTCTCAAATAGCCACTCGAATGGCTTTCATTGCGCTAAGATGTTTCGGTTACCCCCCTTTCTCTTTCTCCACGTCAAAGAAATTCGGGCTCAAGCTCTTCCCGAAAGCTTTGACGCCCAAACCTGGAGAATTAAAGTCTGTCTCACCTTGGGACAACATCATCAAAGAAATTGCTCCTACGGTTCCCGGGTCTTGTTCGGCCTTGCTACTATACGAAGACCCATTTGGTGCGGAAAACATAATTCCCTCAGTTCTTTCATCGACACCATACTCGATTTGCGGTGTTCTCTTCCTCTTGGTCACACGCATTGTCTCGTCGTAAGATAAAACGATGAGCAGGAGATCACTCTTGGTCTTGCTCGAGCCCACAAAGTGATCTTCATTCAAGAGACTCAAATTCAATCTCTCCCTATCGTGAATCGGCCTTGTGTGATCCTGGCAAAATTTCATTGACTTGGACCCTTTGCCGCCACCTTTGCACCGGTCACTGCTCTCGTCATCCTTTCTCGAGTGAATCTTCATGTGGCTAAATAGTGCCCTCATCGACCTGAACCGCTTGTTGATAAAGCTAGTATGAGCATCTAGAGGAGGGTGAATAGGTGCGAAAGCAAATTTTGCACAATATAGTATAAGAATTTACTTTTAACCCGAGTCTAATTGACAATAGACTCTGTAGAGGAAATCGGACTCTAACAATTAAATAGAGTTACGAACAAAGTAAAAGAGTTCATGGAAGAAAATAAAAACACAATGTTTATAGTGGTTCGGCTTAATTTAAATCTACGTCCATTCTCCCGCACTGACAGCCCATCGGCTGGATTTTACTATGAATCAAAAGAGTCGTTACAGTATCTCGTCCTTGATTCCACAGTGTAGAGACTCTACTACACTTTTGTAAGGCCTCATAAATGTCTAAACTCTCTTTTGATTACAAATTTTTGCTCAACAATTGAATTAGCAAAGAACAAGGAGCTTCAGACTTTGAAATTTTTCTATTGCGCACACTCTCAAATAACTAGAGTATATTCATTTATATACTCCTCCATGCCTTTATAACTATTGGCACATTTCAAATGAGTTCTTCCAATCTATCCATTGGACATAATCAATTAGGGAGATCTCGAGTTACTTAAAGAATGTGATGATAGCCCACCAATCCTACTCACCCATACATTCAGGATCTAGGTTTCCATAAGTAGAATTTTCTAAGTATACCTTACCAATCAATGGATCCAGATTACTCGAATTAATTTCAAAACGAATAATAGATTTTGAGAAGCTATTTCCAGTTGTGAGAACTTCTTTAGCCAATCGAATCAAAACCTTAAAGAAACACTTGAATTTGGAAAAGTCTTCTTCGCTGGTCTAGAAATTATCAATGAAGACAGACTTTAAATCTTGAGTCTGGTGGTCTTCAGACTTTGACGAAAGAGTCTGCAAGTCTTCAAACTAGACTGATGGAAATATTTTGTCAGCTTCAAAACAAGTAAGGAAGTTTTCTCCAACAATCTCCCCCTTTTTGATGGTGACAAAACTTTTTTGCAGATTTGGATACTTTTGACTTGCAAGACAATACTCAAGCAAGTAATGATATCTCATAAAAGATAAATGGATTAGAATAAAGATAGTATCGAATCTGCATCCACAGGAAATGAGTTAGTCCTGTAAAAACAACTATCTTTGCCATGAATACCAATAGTGCTTAAGATACTGCAAGCATTAAATGATCAAACAGTCCAAACCAGAAAACATAGTCCAATAGTCTAAACTAGTCACATAAACACAAGAATTAAAGTCAAATCCAATCAGATCTATCAAATCAAATCTGCACCAACTTCTCCCCTTTTTTGTCAGCATTAAAAAGGCAGAGACGAAAAAGAGATTTGGATAAAATTAAGATTGTTTTGGAATGCGAACGAGTTGGAAATCTCCCATCGACTTGATAGTCTCCTTCAGCTTTCTCGGATCCTCCTTTAGTTGCGTTATTTCCTCACCCTTGGCAGTTGCCTGAACTTGAAGATTAAGGGCCTGAACTTGATTGAGCAGTGAAACTGAAGAGGCTTGATTAGCATTCTGCATATTCTGAAATTCACATCCTAGAGTATAAATCTGACCTCGCATCTCCATAAGAACATCAAGTAACCTTCTAAAGTTTGCTGAATTGTCAGTTAGAGTGCTTGCTTCAACATGATCAGTTTGTGGAGTATTGGCAGATGATGGCATTTCAGCATGATCACGCAGACTTGGAGATGAAACATCATGAATTTTTCAGGAAATTGAGAGGCATATACATCTTTTGGATCGGCAGGAGAATGACTAGCATCATCACTAGTAAAAGCAAGTGAAGGAGTACCTCTTTTCTCAGCAGCTCCTTCTGTTTCAGTGCCTTCAGGTGGAGAGAAGTACTCTTCATGCTCTGTCTCTTCCTCAGTGACACGAAAACCTTGTTCTCCGCTTTGCTCTTCTTCTGCAGTTCTTCATTCCTTTGCTTCCTTCCTCATCGATTCCCTCTCTTCACTCCTCTGCTTTGCTTCTTCTCTATCTTGGTTCTCGCTATCCTCTGTCTCTAGAGCAAGATGCTATAAGTTCCTTAAGGCAAGAGCGGAAATGGTGATATCATACTCATCTTCTTCATCTTGCAAGATGAG
The DNA here is from genome assembly GCA_017140255.1 of Eucalyptus paniculata subsp. matutina. NCBI lineage: Eukaryota > Viridiplantae > Streptophyta > Magnoliopsida > Myrtales > Myrtaceae > Eucalyptus > Eucalyptus paniculata. Next base: position 19,021,035 of record CM029444.1, on the reverse strand, counting down.
TGCTCTCCTTCTTTTAGATGGAGTTGTCATGGGCTCCTTGCCTTTCCGTTTTGCAACCACAGGGTCTTGACATGAGTCTTTTCCTTAAATCTTTCCAAAGCCTTGTTTAGCTCTTTCAGACGCATCTTTGAAATCATCTTCAGTCCCACCACCATTTGATCACAGGTTCAAACACACAGAATTTTGGGAGGCTGAATGTTAAAATGTCTGAATAACTGAGTAACAAGTGTTGAATAAGGAAGTTGACCCTTGTCCTTCACCATTGATATGTACATGTGAAACATGATAGTGTGTGGCAAAGAAAACTTTTTACCAGCATTGATAGCATACATCAGCTTCGCTTATGAATTGGAGATGTCAGTCTTTGACGTAGATTTGGGTCTAAGACAGTTATCACAATCTTATGAAGCAAGATATTTGAGGCACTCATTCTCAAATACGAAATTCGGCCTTCTGCCATTCCATCTCGAATAAGCTCCATAATCGCACGACCAATAGACACACTAATTGATTGGAATGTCCCTCTCTCTACTCCAATCACGTTAGTTAGAGTGTCCATATCAACCACATAATCCTAGTCTCTAACACTGAAAGAAAATCTATTCGGTTCCAAAAAGCTTAGATTGGAATAGAAATACGTAGTAAGTTCTGGATGAGCAATTGTCATCTCAGAGCAAAATCGTTCAGGTTAAAGTAAAGTAAATTTCTCTCGTAACTTCGCATTCAGAGAGTCGAGAAAATCAAAATCCACATTTCTTAGGTTTTTTTTTGGTTAAGACACATAGGTTTATCACCCCTCGCTTCAGCAACTTAGAGTAAACTCACTTATGTTCCTTAGAACGAAACAGATCGGCTCTTCTTCCTCGAATGTTTGCACCAACACCCATTTTAGGCTTAAAATGAGTGAACATCTTTTCATCATCATTCGTTCCATCAGGTTGACTAAAACCTCCAACACGTGGATCAGTTGGGAAATTTGCAAAAGCCCTTTCTGTCGAGCCAACAAGAGCAATCCCCAAACGTTCCATTGTTTGTAAGAAATGGGTTTCATTTTTGTACCCATTTTCTTTCAAAAATTCATCAATAAAGTTCATTAGAGAACCTCCATTCTTTAGAGTAGAGTAGAGCTTGAAAGTAAAAGCAGGCTTAAGAGTCCTTACAGGTTCGACATCCTCCAAAATTTCTTCCTCCGCTTGTTGTTGTTGATCATTCTGTGGTCTAGCCTGAGGAGAATGGTGCGGTTGAGAATGTTGTGGACTCTGCCGATGTTTTGGAGATTCTTCTTCCTCGGTAAGGTCAAAGTGCGTAGGACCCTCACACATATGCTGTGGTCCCCTGCTTGCAATCCTTGAAGACTTTCTTTGGGACGACATTATCACAGTCTTTGAGAGAGTTTCCGAACTCGATTCACAAGAAAGATGAAAACTTTAGGGATTAAACTAGAGAGAAAAAGTAAGAAATGTGATGTTCTGTGCTTTTAGAGTTTGTGAGTTAAAACGAAGAAGAAAAACAGTATATAAGGAAATTGAAATGAGGTATACGGATCGTTATGAAAGGAATGATAAAAATGCCTTTTAAAAAATAACTGCCTTTTTGAAAATAGATAACTGCCATCTTAAAAAGATAACTTCCTTTTCAAAAAAGAATAATTGCTACAATTTCAAAAAACTTGGAAAGATAACATCAATCAATTGCAGATAATAAACAATCGTACATTTTTGAGATTTTATCTGAAAGATAAATTGCTAGAACTGAAATGACTTACAGTCGTGATTCCTGAACTTCTAAGTTTGAGCTTCTTCAGACTTTAAGATATTAAGTTCGGATTGAATAAATTTAAATAGATTTTTCTCCAGTGACTTTGTGAAAATGTTTGCCAGCTGATTCTTTGAGTCAATGAATTGAATCAAGACTTCTCCATTTTGAATAGGGGTGATCGGTTCCTGGTTCGATCCGATTCCAAGGTGGAATCGGGAACCGGATCGGGAGAACCGATTCCCAATTTTGGGAACCGTGGACTGGACCGTTTGATCCTAGGATGGGGAATTGGACCGACCATCGGTTCCGGTCCGGTCTGGTCTAGTCCAATAGAATCGGCACTTTCTTTTTTGACTAAAAAACGACCATTCACTAAAGAACAACCTTGCTTCGGACTGATCAATCCAATTCGGTTCCCAGACGATCTAATAAAACTACTCACACATGTTTCCACGTGCAAAATATTCAAACTTCACTTGCGTGAATATCAATCATAGTTTATGTGTTTCATGCTTAATTTTAAGCATAAAAGCCATAACAATTTGAGTAAAATCTGTGCTTGGCTTAGGTTTTATAGACAATTTCTCTTTTATGCTTTGAGTGTTTAGTCGATGTTGGACTCTTGAGGCTTTAAGTGCCTTGTTGTTTGGAAGTGAGGGGAGCAAGAGAGAGAGAGAGAGTGTGAGCATGAGGAACTCCTAGAGCCTTGTCCCACACCGAGTAGAAGATAAACCTAACAAATAAGTTTTCTAAGAGCTTTAGTCGTCTCTTGGCCACATAAGAGGTTGTTACCTCAATTGCAATTCCGATTGCAATAAGTTTCATATATAATATTCATATATAATATGTGTTTATATATTATATGTATATCAATTATATATAAAAAGATTTGGTCTGGTCCGGTCGGTCTGGTTGATCTGGTTCCCACCTTGTTGTTTGTAAGTGAAGGGAGCAAGAGAGAGAGAGAGAGAGAGAGAGAGAGAGAGAGAGAGAGAGAGCATGAGGAACTCCTAGAGCCTTGTCTCACACCGAGTAGAAGATAAACCTAACAAATAAGTTTTCTAAGAGTTTTAGTGATCTCTTGGCCACATAAGAGGTTGTTACCTCAATTGCAATTCCGATTGCAATAAGTTTCATATATAATATTCATATATAATATGTGTTTATATATTATATGTATATCAATTATATATAAAAAGATTTGGTCCGGTCTAGTCGGTCTAGTTGATCCGATTCCCTGGTCAGTCCGATTGATCCAGTTCCCACCTTGGAAACGAGAACCGGACCAACCGGTCACCGGTTCCAAGATTAGGAACTGGGAATCAAATTGCAAACTGTGGGAACCGCCCAAAATCAGCCGGTCCGGTCTAGTCTGGTCCGGTCCCGATCCGAGCGGTTTTTGTTACACACCCCTAATTTTGACATGGTCTCTAATAAAATGATGTCGAATCTCTATATGCTTTGCTCTTGAATGAAGAATTAGATTCTTGGTAAGATTAATCGCGTTGGTGTTGTCACATTTGATCTCAGTGCATAAGTCTTCAATTCCAAAGCCTCTTAGTTGTTGTTTTATCCATAGGATTTAAGAATAATTTCCAAGAGCCACATACTTTGCTTCTGCTGTTGAGAGAGTTACAGTACTTTGCTTCCTTGAAAACCAAGATACTGTCCTGTTACCAAGCAATTGACAAGTGCCCGAGGTGCTCTTTCTATCAACTCTGCATCCTGCTAGATCTGCGTCTGAGTATCCAAGGAGAGTAAAGTCTCATTCTTTAGGACACCATAGACCTAATTTAGAGGTTGTTGCAACGTATTTGATGATGCGTTTCGCATGTACTTAGATGAGATTCTTTGGGATTTGATTGAAATCTGACATAAATGTAAATACTAAACAAAATGTCAAGTCTAGAGGCAGTAAGATAAAGAAGTGAACCAATAATACTCTTGTACAACTTTTGATCAACTTTCTTTCCTCCTTTATCTTTGTCCAGCTTCGAAGAACTTGACATTGGTGTATTAGTCTTTTTACAATTCTCCAAACCGAACTTTTTTAACAAGTTCTTTGGCATAGTTTTCTTGGTGAATGAAAACTCCTTCCTTCAATTGTTTCACTTGTAGTCTGAGAAAGAAGGATAGTTCATTCATCATGCTCATCTCGAATTCATCCTACATAGACTTAGAGAATTTCTTGCATAGATTTTCGTTAGGTGATCCAAAAATAATATCATCAACATAGATTTGAACAAGTAGAAATTTTTTACTTTCTCTTTTAATAAATAGAGTAGTATCTATTTTACCTTTAACAAAATAATTTTGGATTAAAAACTTACTTAACCTGTTGTACCAAGCTCGATGTGCTTGCTTTAAACCATATAGCGCATTTTTTAGTCTAAATACAGAGTCTGGTTTCCTTGGGTCTTCAAAACCGGGAGGTTGTTCCACATAGACTTCCTCTTGGATAAATTCATTTAGGAATGCATTTTTTACGTCCATTTGGAATAACATGAAATTCTTATAACAAGTAAAAGTAAGTAATAATCTCATTGTTTCTAACCTTGCTACTGGTATGTAAGTTTCATCATAGTCTATCTCTTCTTCTTGCGTATATCCTTTGGCCACAAGTCTTGCTTTGTTCTTTATGACTTTTCCTTTCCCGTTCATCTTGTTCCTGAAAACCCACTTAGTTCTAATAACAAATTTACCTTTTGGTTTAGGAGTTAATTCCCAAACATCATTAATTCTGAACTGCCTGAGCTCTTCTTGCATAGTTTCAATTTAGCTTTTATCAGTTAAGGCTTTTTCTATGCTTTTGGGTTTTATTTCAGAAATAAGAACCACAGTGCTAGACTCTTCACGTCTTTTGGATCTTGTACGAATCTCTTCATCAATGTCACAAATAATGAGATCTTTGGGATGACTGGACTTGTGCTTTCAGTTGCTAGTTGGTTTGACAGACTGCTGATCTTTTTCTTCATTTGATTCTTCAACATTCGTTTGTTGTTGTCATTTTGTAGTTTGAGCTGCTTTTGGAGAATTGGACTTTGTGGTGTCTGGAGTACGTTCGGATTCTTCAAGTTAAGTATGGATTGATTGATTTTGTATAAGATCTTGAAATTTGACATTCTTCGATTCTTCCATAGATTGACTCTTCTTGTTATATACTCTGTAAGCTTTGCTGGTGGTTGAATATCCAAGGAAGATTCCTTCGTTTGATTTTTCTTCAAACTTACCAATTCGACTATTTGTGTTTTTCAATATAAAACATTTGTAACCAAACACATGAAAATAGAAAACAATTGGCTTCTTTCCTTTGAACAACTCATAGGGAGTTTTCTCCAAAATTGGCTTTAAGAAAACTCTGTTAATGATATAATATACTGTAGAAACTGCTTCAGCCCAAAAACGAGAAGAAATGTTACTTTCAATTAAAAGTGTTCTAACAATTTCTTGCAACGATCTATTCTTCCTTTCCACAACTACATTCTGTTCTGGAATGTATGGAGAGGAGAACATATATTGAAAGCCAGATTCATCACAAAGTTTAGCAAAATCTTGATTTTCAAACTCACCTCATGATCTGTCTATATGCTTGAAATAATATACCCATTCTCATTCTATACTTTTTTAGCAAACTTTAAAAAATAAGAGATGGTTTCAGACTTACTTGCCAGAAAGTATACTCAGGTAAATCGTGAATAATCATCCACTATTACTAGGCAATACCTCTTTCCACCAATGCTTTGAGTTCTAGTTGGTCCGAAGAGATCCATATGTAGGAGCTACAGCACACGATTAATGGAAACTTGATTAATTGGTTTGAAAGAACTTCTAACCTGTTTTCCCAACACACATGGTGTCTATAATTAAGATTTTTGGTATGTCAGGTTGGATAGTCCATGAACAAGCTTCTTTGCAAAGATCTTGACAATTTGCTTCATCTTGATATGGCCAAGTTTCTGATGCCATAGATTAGCTTCCTCTTGTATTGAAATTAGACATTGAGATTTTTCTGGTTTGATATCCAGAAGATAGATGTTCCCATGTCTTCGCTTCGTGAAAGTCTGAGAGAAGTCTTTACTAGTTCCCGAACATATTCCTTCTTGAAAATTGATTTTGAAACCTGTGTTGCATAGTTGGCTGATACTCAGCAAGTTGTAATTGAGTCATTCTACCAAGGAGACGTTGTTGATTGTGAGACTTCCAATCTTTACTGTTCTGCATCCGACAATTCTTCATTTGCTTTTTCCACCAAAAGAAATTTTTCCACCATTAACTTGCATAAGATTTATGAAACAACATAAAATTTTTCACCTGTCATATGTCTTGAGCATCCACTATCCAAGTACCATTTGATATTTTTCTTGATAGTGACCTGCATTTAGAAAAGAAACTCAGTTTTCTTTGGTACCCATACTTTCTTGGGTCCATTGAAGTTAGTGCAATATACTATCTTTGCACAATTCTTTTTAACAGGTTTCCAAACCATGGGACATTCTTTCTCAAAGTGTTTTGAGCTATTGCACTTAGAACATTTAAGAGCACTACGATCAACAGGTTTTACAAAAACTTTTTGAAAATGATTTATATAAAGTTCTTTTGTAGGTCTTTGTTTGATTCTTTTCTTTAGCAAGGGACAGTTGGATCTGATGTGTCCATTTTTCTTGTAGTCAAAACAAATCACATATTTATTGGATTCATCGTCCTCAGTTGATTTATTTTGAAACTTTTAAGAGCTTTGTTTCTTCCAATTGAATCTTCTTCCCTTTTTGTTCAGTTTTCTGAACCTTTTTATCATGATAGCAAGCTCTTCATCGTCCATATCGTCTTCAGAATCTGTAACATTAAAGTCATCATTAGATTTTAAAGAAATAGATTTTTTACCTTTGGAATCTTCATCTTCATTGATTTGCTCCACTTTATAAGACTGAAGAGTACCAACTAATTCATCAACGGATAGTGGCATGATTCTTTGTGTCTCCCTTATTAATGTCATTATGTGATTCCAATCTTTGGACAGTCTACGCAATAGTTTGTTAACCTTTGTCCTGAGATTGGTTGATCTTGATACTCAAAACCATTCATGATTTCTATAAAACGACTAAACATGTCAGTGATAGATTCTCCTGACTTCATCTTAAGTGCTTCATATTGATTGAGCATAATATTGATTCTGGTTTCTTTCACTCAATTGATTCCTTCATAGGTGATGTGTAGTCTATCCTAGACTTCTTTAGTTATTTCATAAGAAGATATTCTATTATATTCAATAGCAAATAATGCACAATATAAGGAGCAAATTGCTTTTGTATCAAGAGCTTGTCTCTTGATTATCTCTTCTTGAATCATCTCGCTAGCCTCTGCAACTTCTTTTCCTCTTTCTGAGACTGTTGTAGCTTTAGGAATGATTCATTTGTCTACGACATCCCATTCCAGAGGATCTTTTGATCTTAGGAATGCTTTTATCTTGTTTTTCCATATGCTGTATTCCTTTCCATCAAAATAAGGCGGTCTGGTGTTGCTTTACCCCTCAACCAAGCTTGGAGCCAACATACTAGCCATGGATCTTTAACTCTGAAGTAAAAACACTTCAATTTAAATGAGTACACATGCTCTAATACCAATTGATAAATCTAGTACGAGCACCTAGAGGGGGGTGAATAGGTGCGAAAGCAACTTTTTCACAATATAGTATAAGATTTTTCTTTTAACCTAAGTCTAATTGACAATAGACTCTGCAGAGGAAATCAAACTTTAACAATTAAATAGAGTTACGAACAAAGTAAAAAAGTTCAAAGAAGAGAATAAGAACATAAATTTATAGTGGTTCGGCTTAATTCAAGCCTATGTCCACTCTCCCACACTGACAGTCCACCAGCTAGATTTTACTATGAATCAAAAGAGTCGTTACAGTATCTCGTCCTTGATTCCACAGTGTAGAGACTCTGCTACACTTCCTCAAGGCCTCACAAATGTCTAAACTCTCTTTTGAGTATAATTTTTCGCTCAACAATTGAATCAACAAAGAACAAGGAGCTTTGGACTTTGAAATTTTTCTATCGTGCACACTCTCAAATAACTAGAGTATCTTCCTTTATATACTCCTCCATGCCTTCATAACCATTGACACCTTTCAAAAGAGTTCTTCCAATCTACCCGTTGGATATAATCAATTAGGGAGATCTCGAGTTACTTAAGGAATGTGATGATAGCCCACCGATCCTGCTTGCCCATACAATCAGGATTTACGTTTCCATAAGTAGAACCTTCCAAGTATTTCTTGCCAATCAACGGATCCAAATTACTCGAATTAATTTCAAAACGAATAATAGATTTTGAGAAGCTATCTCCAGCTGTGAGAACTTCTTTAGCCACTCGAATCAAAACCTTAAAGAAACACTTGAATCTGGATAAGTCTTCTTCGCCGGTCTAGAAACTGTTAATGAGGGCATACTTTAAATCTTGAGTTTGGTGGTCTTGCGGTCTTCAGATTTTGACGACAGAGTCTGTAAGTCTTCAGACTAGATTGATGGAAACGTTTTGTCAGCTTCAAAATAAGTAATGAAGTTTTCTCCAACACTTGTCACAAACCGGGCACGGCTTTTCCTGGGCACTTTCCTTTAGCTTTGAGAATTTCCACGTCTTTTTGGGGTTTTCTTGGAGAAAATACCTAAGGCGTCGCTCATCTGCCGAGCTGTTATCGATCACCAACGGCGGCTCTCTCTCTTGTAGATTCATGGCCATGTGACACCTCATGTGACCTCCCAACATTGGTCTGCTAGAATAGATCCTATCGCAGAGCCTACACAGATATACTCTCTTTAGATTCTCTCCGGTCGCCATCAAATCATGAAAACAGCAAAGAAAAAAAAAACAGGGGGATATCAAAGAGAGAAAATGCGAATAGTTTGTCAAAACTCCAAAAGGTCGAGACTCTTTCTCACCAGAGAACGAGCAAACACGCGAGAGAGAAGGCTACAGAGGAAGAAGAGGAACCATAAAGCTCACGAAGGAGTAGGGGCTTTGAACATCTCTCTCTAGAGTTTTTAAATGTGCAAATACGAGTGAGCACGAGTGAATTTGTATATGACTGATTTGTTGGTTGTCATTCCTTTGTTGTTGCTCGCTCTCTCAAACGGGTAATGCCATGTTTGGCAGCTGAAATAGCCTCAATCCAACATATCTTTTTCTTTGAATACTAGATGTGTCAAAAGTTGTATACGGTGTTTATTTTAGTATCAAAAGTTTTTGTCGGCTCATTTAAGTGTCTAATTGGAGGACCACTTAATTGCCTCCGGTGATAACTGGCTAGAGAAATTACGTGGTTTTACTAATGCGATAGAAAGTGAAGGGAATGAAGGTTTTGGTCGAGGAGATTATTTTCTCGTGGGCAAAGACTTTCCTAGTTACATCGAATGTCAAGAAGAAGTTGACGAGGCATATCGAGACGAAAAGGTGATCATTGCACAAAACCATGTCGATGTACCTGTCTTTGGAGTGCATTATGCAAATGATCTCTATGCATATTTACACTTGACTTGTTCGCTTGTCTTGCAGAGATGGACGAGGATGTCGTATCTGAATACTGCAGGATCACACAAGTTCAGCAGCGATAGAACGATCAATGAGTATGCCAGGGACATATGGAACATTGCATCGGTTGGAGTACCGTGAAGAGTTAACTCAGTCATACACGAGAACTGAGAACTTACCTTGCGATCGCCTTAGCTTCTGGCCATTGTGGTCGAGTAGTAGGGCGAACACAGTGAATTAGGCAGACCAAATTCTGTGTAACACTCAATTATAGTGGCTATTAGTTTGTATCTACAGTATCACCACCCCAACCCACTGAACAATACGAGTGAATGCTCCAAAGTTAAATGGCAATTATGTCATAGTGTAGAGGTTCGGCAAATAAAAAATAGTATAACGATAAAGGTGGGATTTTTCACTTCCATTTCTTTGATTCTCCAATATCATTTTCTCAACATCTTTGTCATCCCTTCGCTTTCTATCGCACTAGTAAATTTCTCCATGGTTCCTATTCATTCAATTGAGAACGGGATAATTTCTAATCCTTGACCTTTGAAAAAAATTCTTATATACACTTGGAGCATATTCCCCAACTTTATCTTGGTTATTAAATGATATAAGTTTCACGTAAAATTACATAATTAAATGGTTAAAGCGGAGTGGTATCATGTGTAACAGGTAAAAAAGAAAAAAGATATGCTCTTACTTTTGGCCCCTTCTCCATTCAGGCTCTGTTTTTCTCTTCTAATTTTCTCAGTGAGTACAATATGCATAGGGAATCTTAATCTTAATCAAAGCGGCAAAGCCTAATCTGGGTAAAACATGAGAATATCAACCGAAATTGAGGTACAAGGCAAGTTCAAAACTGTCAGTAGTTGTTAAGCAACTGGATTAAGGCGCTCAAATAGCAGATTACCGAGAAAAAGACAGAAAATTTCAACCTCAACAGTCCTGAAAATTTCCACATTTGAGAGTTCTCCACATCGCTTTCATGAGATCCTGCCTAATACTGATTCTTCCAATTTTTCCAGTCGCACTGTGAATTTGTGAACAAAAAAGAAGAAAGAAGAAAGAAGGGAAAATGTCACAAATAGTCCCTATACTTTTGCCCAATGTGCAATTTCGTCCCTAAACTTTCGATCGGCTCAATTTGGTCCTTGAACTATTGATAAATGTCCAATTTAGTCCCTGAACTTTTGATCGGCTCAATTTGGTCCTTGAACTATTCATAAATGTCCGATTTAGTCCTTCATTACTGTTTTTCCTTTTTCAAAATTTTTTTAATTTTTTTTAAATTTTTTTTTGCTTTTTCTCCCTTCCCTCCACCAGCTCCGGTGGAGGGAAGCCGGCGTCGGGCGAGGGCCGCCCTCGCCGGACGCGGGCGAGGGCCGCCCTCGCCGGTGTCGGGCGAGGGGCTCCCTCGCAGATCTGGCGAGGGAGGCCCTCGCCCGACGCCGGGGTGCTCCCTCGCCCGACGCCGGCGAGGGGCTCCCTCGCAGATCTGGCGAGGGAGCTCCCCTCGCCCGACGCCGGCGAGGGGAGCCCCTTGCCGATTCTGCGAGGGAGCCCCTCGCCGGACGCAGGCGAGGGCGTCCCTCGCCGGTCTCGGGCGAGGGAGCCCCTCGCCAGCGTCGGGCGAGGGCCGCCCTCGCCGTGTCCGCGAGGGCGGCCCTCGCCCGACGCCGGCGAGGGGCTCCCTCGCAGATCTGGCAAGGGGCTCCCCTCGCCGGCGTCGGGCGAGGGAGCACCCCGGCGTCGGGCGAGGGCGGCCCTCGCCCGACGCCGGCGAGGGGAGCTCCCTCGCCAGATCTGCGAGGGCGCACCCTCGGGCGAGGGCTCCCTCGCCGGACGCGAGGGTCGCCCTCCTGCGTCCCGAGGACGCCCTCGGCGCCGGCGAGGGCTTCTGGCTTCCCTTCGCCGGCTCCGGCGGAGGGAAGGGAGAAAAAGCAAAAAAAATTAAAAAACATTAAAAAATTTTAAAAAAATTAAAAAAAAAGGAAAAACAGTAATAAAGGACTAAATCGGACATTTATGAATAGTTCAAGGACCAAATTGAGCCGATAAAAAATTCAGGGACTAAATTGGACATTTATCAATAGTTCAGGGACCAAATTGAGCCGATTGAAAGTTCAGGGACGAAATTGCACATTAGGCAAAAAGTATAGGGACTATTTGTGACATTTTCCCAAGAAAGAAAATACCTAAATCATATCTAACCTTGATTATCGCTTACATATCCCCACTTGTGAAAGTACCAAATAAGTACTTGCTTGTAGACCATTTTGAATATTCATACGAAATATCCTTATGTCCCTATTTACGAAATTATTATTTTCTTTCCAAAGATGAAATTCTCGTTTAAAAAATGCCCATCCTTAAATAATAAATTGTCACATCTACCCAAAAAACTCAACTTAACTAAAAGCCAAACCACTCAAATTCTAAACAAGACGCTAAAATGATACTGCAAGGAGGGCCTTTGGTCTTTTTAATGTAGGACTTTGCTAGGTCCACGAATGATATATGCAAAAATAGAGGCACATAAGTTGTGATTAGGCCAAAATTGATCTATGTTTCAGGTTTAATTATTTAAGGAAAATGGTGAGAGATAGCCATTTTGACGTAAATTCAAGGTTTATGTTTTCGAATTAAAATTTTAGTTTCATCTAGAGTTCAATGATTTATATTAGTTCCACTCTCTTGCCATTTGACTCCATAGTGGGATGTTGATCTCAATCACCTAGGAATTTCTCATGCCATGTCGATTCCGTCTCGATCAATATAGGTACTCACTTATCAAGAAAAAGAATCTCGTTTTTGCAATGAACAAGGAATTCACATGAATTCCTATTTTAAGTAATATTATTCGGGCAATGAGGCTTCTTTCAAATTGTTTGGATGACGATATACTTTGAACCTTCTAGACAAAAAAATAATTCACAGTGGCTATGGCAACAAGAAGTTAGCGACAGTCGACCATGAGCACCACCGATGACTGACTACTGGTGGCGAGGATCGACTTTTTAACACAGATGATGGCTGGCGACTAGCAGACGACGGCGGCCAACAACCAATGATAATGGCGGTGACAGTGACAAAATATGGATTTTTTATATCTTCGTTGTGGTAGCAATATGGAAATCGAATTGTAGCCTCTCCACGGAAGCAGGATCCGAGAACCACCACAATGGAAAGGTTTTCGGAAGTTCTAAATTTGGAAATTAAAGATCAAAATAAGAGATGTAGTCACTACCAATCAATTTAAAAGAAAGCTAGACTGGTTGGACAATTATTGTACATGTGTGAAACAAAATCATCATTTTACAAACTCAAAAGATCCACGGGAAAAGTACAAAAAAAGTCTTAAAATCTATTACATTGGTATCAATTCAAGTTTAAATTTTTAAATTGAACAAATTTGGTTCTAAAAATTTTCATATTGATACTAATTTAGTCCATCTGACTAATTTTAACCGATCGGTAATAATATATAACATCGACATGATAATTTTTAATTATTTTATTTTAATTTTTTCAATTTTCTTATTGATTTTATTTTTCCTTTTCTTTTCTCTCTTCTTCCTTGTTGGACTTTCCACATAGTGGTCGGCAAGGGTTGCAGGCCTCACCCAATGCCAAGAGCAAGTAGTTTTGCCTAGGGCTGCAAGCGAGGCCAACCTCACTTCGACCTTGCCTAGTAGCTTCACCTAGATCCAGGTGAAGCCACCTTGCCCAGGGCCCTAGGCTAGAGCCGTGACCCTCGCCGACCATCGGGGAGGGCTTCGTGGCTCTCACACAATGGCTGGTGAGGCTCTAAAGGAAAAAGAGAGAAAATAAAAGGAAAAAGAAAATGAATAAAATATTAAAAAATTTTAAAAAAATTATTAAAAAATTGCCACATCAGTATTAGTCAGATGGCCAACACCAGCCAGCATTCACGTTAGCACCAGCTAAACAAAATTAGTTTGATAGACTGAATTGATACCTATGTGAAAAGATGTAGAACTGAATTAATACTAATGCAATATGTTTAAAACTTTTTTTTGTAATTTTCCTAAAGATCTACATCTGTGGGCAAAGTGACATGTGGGTGAGGGTTATCGATCACAGAACACCTCTTCCATATCACAATTTTCAAATTAATTGCTTGAATTAATTATCAAAGCAATTTCCTAAAGTTAGGAAAGCAATTTTTTTTTTTTTTTTTTTTTCAAAAAACACAATTACTTGAAAATTCCTCACATTTTATTCCCTCGCATGTCTTTGCGTTGTATGTGTGCTTCCTATTTTTGAAAATATGCATGATGTAGGGTTGATCGGTTCTCGATTCCCAATTTTGGCAAATGGGGACCGGACTATTTGTTTTTAGGACCGGGAATTGGATTGGACCATTGGTTTTGGTCTGGTGCAGTCTAGTCTAAAGGAACCAGCCACTTCTTTTTTCCCACTAAAGAGTGACCATTAACTCAAATCTTAAGATATTGACGGAAGCGGCGATGAGTGAAGAGTTATTATGCCATAACTTGTGGTACCATTGGACAAGATAATATTTTTTTTGGTAAGGGTAGGACAAGATAATATCTCATTCACTTGTTACTAATTTTTTAGAAGAAAAGATAAAATATATATATATGTAGTCAGTTTGGTCTAGTTCCTTATTAGAATTAGGAATCGGACCGCTCGAACTCCGATTTCACTTTTAGAAACCGAGAATTGGACTGATACTCCCAAGAATCAAACTGAACCGATCGGTCTAGTCTGGTCAAGAAGGTTTCTAGTTTGGGTGATTTGTTTTGCACACCCCTAGTATGATGTGCAAAGGCTATACATGTGTCCTGAATTACAATTAATCAAATATGTTTATTTGACAATGCATAATTAGTTTGGAATGGCGGAACAATGTTATTATTTGGTCTATAGACAAGGGATGTTGTCCTTTCATTCCCATAAGACTGGCTTTGAAAGCTGAAAATAGTTTCATGAAAGTAACCGTAACTTTTCCGACAAATTTTGAGAAAATCGTGACATTCACAGGATTATTCTAATGTAAGAATTAAAGCAAGAAGAATAACCGCACAGAGAAATTATGGAATTTTCAAGATTTTTTTCAGTAAAATAACGACTATTTTGATATGTGAACTCCATTTTTTCTTGGCGTAACCACAATATATTTTATTTTCAAGTTATTACCTCAGCATGATAACCATTATCACATTTATTAAAAGAGTTTCTGCACCTTCATTCCGGATATCGTCGAAATCTCCAACAGAAAATTGAATCAAAGTGAGTATCAAACTGAAAGCCAGAAAATAGAACTCTTCTCGTCAAAATTGTGGACATAGTTAAAAATGCGCAAAAGGGATGGGATGACCTGGGCTTAGTAAACTTGGACCAGAGCAACCCTGGGCCGGATGACCCTGGCCCAAGTCACCCTCAAACCGAAAACCCCCGGCCCAGTTGAATCAGGGTGGGTAAAGTGGCACAACCTGATTGTTTGTTTTAAATTTTCACGGTATCTTTTTCCTAAAGTCATAACCTTTTGGTTCAATATCAGATTCGCGTCATTCTCATGCTATTGGAAAATTTGCGATTTCTAGTTTTCAAATATATGCTCAAATCAAGTTCTTGATTTCAAGATTTTAAATGAGTATCGGGTTGTTTTTTTATCACTTAAGCAACAAATTTAAATTAGTTGCCGAAGAACTCCAAATGAAGTTACGGAAGTTAATAATCACTTATATATTGACCCATTGCTAGTTTGTTTGGAGTTGATTCTTGCTCTGGGAGATCTGGTCAATTTCTTAAGTTTGTCTTAAGACAATGCCAAATTGGGGAAAATTTGGTACCTTCGAAAAGTTCTCAACAAATATTATTTAATCACAGTAGCATGGTTGAGTTTTCAACAAAAATTGACCGCGGGACAAAGTCGGTCAAACTTGAAAAGTCTTTAAGGTGTCTATGAAAATCTCGATACCATTTATTGTAAGGTAATCGAATTCCACACTTCCTGAGGAATTTTCTTTCATGGGGACACCAAATCCACATCTGAATTTTTTTTCTCCCAAACATGAAAAATGTAGAGATGGATTCCCATCTATTGAGCAATATTGGATATTTGATAAAGATTTATGACACGAACCATTTCATCAAAGCGATATATGTGTGTTAGTATCAAATTTTTGTTCATATGCCAAAGCAAAAAGATCAAGGATATGCCATGTGACATCCTGAATTTCCAATTATGTTTTCAATAAAATGAATCGGGTTTTTCATTGACGCGCCTATAGTTTTATTTAGTAAGCTGATCACTCACGAGATAACTAGTCTATTTAGTGAAGCCGTTAAGGGATTTTAACGTAATAAATTTGAGAATTCGACTATAAATTGACTACTCGATGTGCTAGTCTGCAATGGTCATTATGGCCCATTTAAAAATCAATTCGAGAGCAAAGATAGGTCGACTCAATTGAGCCACGCGATTAAGTGTGGGTAATTCTACTTTATTGCAAAATTATCGTCGATCAATACTAGACCGATTTTTTTGTCGTTTTGGTACCCTGTTTTCGTATTTGAAATCTCGAGATTTTTACGAAAATCAAGAGTCAACAATGTGTTGAAGATGTACAATGTGGCTCGAAAATAATTGACCACAGGTCAATTGCACTAAAAATTTTAAAAGTTACTCGGTAGGTTAGGTCACGTCAAATTAAAATTAACCACGAATTTAAATCCGATTTTAGAAATTGAAAATTTTTTAATATCACGATTTATTTTAGGATGGCCGACTCATCCTTTAAAGATTTTTTTGCAAATAGAAATTTTCGTCAAATTTTCAAAGTAGGGCCGTTTTTTACTGGAAAAATCAGAGGGCCGTTTTTAATCGCGTTTTTGGGATTCTAGTTGGGAGGAAAAATGTTGAATGGGACCGATTTAGATTCAATTGAAGGAGAATTGAAGTGGATTTGGGGGAATTTGGTGCAAAATTCGTAGGCTATGGGGGAGAGAACATTTAGACCACTTGGTGAAGCTTCTAAGGGAAGTCTTAGGCTACCAAGGGGCCATAGATGACAGCTATGGTTGGTGGGGTCTTGCTAAGGGACAGATAGGATAGAAGGGTAGACTTTGGAGGCTTTGAGGGACCTTCCAATCTTTAGCTGTCTCCTTCTTCCTCATTAAGCTTGCTTTCTCCATGGTTGTCACCTTTTGAGCTCCCAAAAACCAGAGAAACTGAGCAGCCCCTTCCCCCTAGCCGTTGCACGCCCGCCAAGCCACCAGAGCTACCGTCCAATGCTGTCTTTCGCTCGAGCAGCCGCTCGAGTCCCTCGTGCGATCGTCTCGCCCGTCTTGCCCCCTGTCGCGCCCAGTCATGCCCCCGAGTCATCTCAGGATATCGTTGAAGTCCCTTGGTTGCCATTCAGGCCGTCGGAGCAACCATTGTCGCCCGTTGTCACCTGTTGCAGCCACCGGTCCACCCATTTTGCCATTTCAACCGTTGGTTCCAGCTTGTTCGGCCTAGGACGTAATCGGAAGCCCAGCCCAACCGTGAGCCTTTATGGGCCATTTCAAGCCTCTTCCGAGCCTTGTTTGGCATCGTCACTAGGAGGTTTGTTGCCTGTCTCCACGTCGCCATTGTCATGGCCTCACCGGATCGCTAAACTGGTGAGTTTACTTGCTAAACTCTACTTAGGGAGTTACTGACGTTTAATGGGTGATTAATTTAGGCTAAGTATGGTTTAGGTGATTAGTTAGAATCGATTAGGGATTTAATTATTCATTTGTGCATGTTAGGCGGTTAGAATGGATAGATTAGAGACTAGATAAGTTGTGCTATTTATCTAAATAGGTTCGGAAATTTTTCTAACCCGTTCAGGCGGTTAATTAAGCATTTCCCCCATGAGTTTGCATTTTTGGTATTTAATTGTATTTATTTAATTATTTATTATTTTCCGAAAATTATACTGGGATAGCCGTTGACCGAAATTTTGTGCTAATTTTGTGCAAATTGAGTGGTAATTGAAATTTTGGGTATTTATCCCAAAATTGTGTAATTTTGGTATTTAATAAGAAAATATCGATGCGTTGGTTTTTAACGCCAAAGATGTTTTTAGGCACTATATTAAATAGTGAGATTTTTTAAAAGAAAGATATAACATTTTGGCTTAGACCAACCGTGTACCCACACATGATTATTTTTATCGAGTGTTTTTAACACGATGATATAAGGCCAATTTCATTATTTGATTGAGGAATTGGTGTGTAAAGCACAAGGTCCTTGGCCGGGATTGATTTATCGTATTTCAGCTTGTGTGAGCCTTAGTAAATCATCAGCTTGTGCGAGCATTATTGTATGTTAGCTTGTAAGAGTAGTATACTATATCAGCCTATGTAAGCTTTGATATGTCAACTTGTGAGAGTAATATATTATATCAGTTTAACTGAGCTATAATATATATCGGCTTGTGCGAGCTACCACCTATATATTAGCTTGTGCGAGATATCGCCTATATATCAGCTTGTGCGAGCTACCACCTATATATCAACTTGTAAGAGCTATAACCATCTATTTCAGCTTGTGTGAGTAGTGATCGATTGGATGGAATGAATTGGTTGAGATTATGAACTGTACTGACGTACATGAGAGAATTGAGGCAAGGTAAGTCTTCTGACTTGTGTGTATAGTTGTCTCTAGGTGTATTTCCTTCATAGTCGGAGTTTAGGGGTGAACTTGCTGAGACATAGTCTCTCCTCGTCGTGAGCTCAACCTTTTCAGGTCCTTAGATGGTAATTCATTCAAAACGTTTTGGCCAGCCCAAGAGGATTATTGAGCAGGTCACCGATATCCCTGTTCCCAAGGGCCACGGAGTCCAGGTTTATGAACTTGCGAGGACTATCATTTGGGTTGATGCGGGTCTACCCCATAGGGTACCCCATCAATTCAGATCATGGTCTCGTCGTAGGTTCAATGGACATAGAGAGGGTCTCCTACAGGATTTTGAGGTCCTTGTATTGGTGTTAGAAGTTTTTTTTTGGCGTGGGTATAGCTGACCCTCCTGGTGGTGTAGTGGTGGACCCAAATCCCTAGGAGACCTTGGAGTTTTCAATTAGGGATTTGATTGGAGTTTTCAATTAGGGATTTGAGTGCCTAGAGGACTTGTAGGCTTTTCTGCTTAGGGAGACTTTTGACTTAGTCTTTTGTTGTAAATAAACTGAGATGTTTATAAAAATGTTTTGGTTGTGAATGTGTTTTTGCTTTTATATCCCATGTTGGTTGTTGTTAAGGGTGTTATTTCGCTTTCGCATGTGCATTAAAAATTGAATGGGTCGGCGACGCGTTCTGGGACATTACAAATTTATCAACCGCCGAGGGATGGGCACACGCTCGAGGATCGGGGCGTGACATGCCTAATAAATGAAACAAGTCAAAAATACATTTTTGTTGGTTAATTAAGAAAATTAACACAATTTGTTTCCTATTGGAAAATACTAAAAGCTCAACTCAAAAGAAAAAATAAAGGAGATTAATCAAAAAGTATTGGACATTATCCATTCCAACATGAAAAGCATAATGTGTATTGGAGTCCCTAAAAAATCCTAGCAAAGTAATCCCAAATTGAAAAAAATATTATGACAATTCCAGCTAAAACATTTGTATGAGTTTAAAATTGACTATTCTATTAGGAAGTTAAGCATTATCTACGTGATATAAATCTCTTTTCTTTATTATTAGACTAATTTTTTTATTGAAAATACTTTAAGCCAATTCATCGTTAATAGTATTATCCATGTCCATATCTTGAGTTTCGAAGTTGTAAATTTTTTCCATGTAATCATTTTAATCTGTTTCCCAAATCATGTCATAAATTATTTTCCGTCATCTTTTCCTAACCATGTTGCGCATTATTCGGGTGCATAGCACAGGTTACAAACCCAGTACAGGAATGTAAGTTGATAAAGTATTTTATCTAGCAATTGAAGATCACATGAAAAAAGTTTGACCATGGAGGGGGCAAAGGGGGATCAAAAAGAGGAGAGATGAGGCATAAGCCAGATTTTCTGCATCATCAACTGTTATGCAAATAGCTATATAGCTTGACAAGATATCAAAGTTTAATCAGTGCTCTTTATTATTGTAATATTCTGGAGTATATTGTGATTGAGAACCGTGTTACTTGATTAGGAGTCTAATATTATGTCGGCATGTCGTGTGATAAAGAAAGTATACAAAAAAACTTCAAAAACTTCTTCCATTACATGTCCACTTTCTATCAAAAACTTGAAGGGGCAGACTGTGTCCTCTCTTTACCAGGTGACTAGAGCAGAAGAATCAGATGAGATGGCCAGGAGGTTCTGCTCTCGACCACATTTTGGAAAATGAGTAAAAGATCAAAAAGAAAAACCACACAAAGGATGATGATCAGCTGTATAATCTTTGAAAATCAAGCTATAGAAAGAAGAAGCTAGAATGATAACCAGTTCAGATTATTTCATCCAATAACAATGGCAAGAACATTGACATGAGAATGCCAAAGGAATGGATCCATCTGTATCAACAGAGAAATCAGAATAGAAAATATGGATGGACTAAGCTTCAACATAGAGAGAGAGAGAGAGAGAAAAAAAAGGGTCAAAGAACCAAGTCTAGAAAGCTCATTGCCAGAAACAAAATAAATGGACTAAGCTCCACATCGAGCTCGCCATCATCTGATCTGTGCTTGCTTCTGTCGCACCAATTCATCACTTGAACACAACACTAGCAGCAATATCAAACTTTGTTTCTTTTTTCCAAACAGTACTGAGAGGCTAAAGATCAACCATGTTAGTTATGTCTGCGAGCCTTTGCTGTGTGGCTGCGCTTGTCGGCATTTCTGCATTGGTTTCGGGATTCTTCACGTAATGAGCCCTCTTGTGACCGCCCAAAGCTTGGCCCGATGAGAAATCCTTGTGGCATATTGAGCATATGTGCCTTTTTACCTTCTCTGAGTAGTTCTTGATTCTCTCGGGTTCCGCACATCCACGATTCCCTTCAATCCCCCAAGAAGCATCGATTGGAGCATCCTGTTTGTAGCTCTCAGTGTCCTTGCTTTTATACTTCTTTTGCTCACCCAATTCACTGAAAACTGGGGATTCCTCAGTGCAGACGTTATCTCGGCGTGAATTTAACCCTGGTTCAATCCATAGTTCTGCTTTAGCTCTCGAATCAGAACCCGCAATTCGCATCATGTCACGATCCATCATCGCCACCTCATACATTGGCTGTTTGTCTGATCTGGCGGCTTCAGGCTTTTTGTGCTCAACTTCCCAAGCCCCACAAAGCATCCCGGCAGGAACCTCCAATTCGACCCTTTCCTGCTCCATTCTCGTATAGCCTCTTGAATGGCGTTCATTGTACTCGGATGCTTCAGTTATCCTCAGTTTTTCCATGTCAATGAAATCCAGGGCCGAGCTCTTCCGGAAATGTTTGATGCCCGAACCCGAAGAATTGAAGCCCGCCTCACCTCGGGACATCATCATCAACTCAACTGCTGCTTCGTTTGCCGGGTCTTGCTCGGCCTCGCTACTGAACGAAAACCCATATGGTGCGGAAAACAGAACTCCCTCAGTTCTTTCATCGACATCGCAGCTGACTCGCGGTGTCCTCTTCCTCCTGGTCATGTGCATTGCCTCGTCGTCAAATAAAACGCTAAGCAGGAGATCACCTTTGGTCTTACTCAAGCCCACATAGCGATCTTCACTGGAGAGACTCAAATTCAATCTCTCCCCGTCGTGGATCGGCCTCGCACGATCCTGGCAAGATTTCATCGACCCAGACCCTTTGCCACGGTCCGCGCACCGGTCGCCACGCTCATCGTTCTTGCTCAAGTGAATTTTCATGTGGCCAAACAGAGCTGTCGTCGACCTGAATCGCCTGTGGCAGACCGAGCACGGATTTTCTTGGGCATTTTCCATCAGCCCCAAGAATTTCCACGATTTCTTGGGGTTTTCTCGGAGACAATACCCAAGACGTCTCGCTTTCCCCGAGCCGTTACCGATCGCCAATGATGGCTCTCTCCGCAGTATATTCTTGGCCATGTGACAACTCATGTGCCCTCCCAACACTCGTTCGCTCGAGAAGATCTTGTAGCAGACCTTGCCAGTATACTGTTTCGCGGGATTCACTCCGATAATCACCAAATCACGAAAAAAAGCGGAAAAACAAAGCGTAATCGAAGAGAGAAAACACAAACAGTTGGTCGAAAGTCAGAAAGGTCGAGAATTTCTCCCTCTCCGAGAGAGAGAAAAGGGCAGAGAGGAAGCAGAGGAATCAGAAAGCAGAGGACGAAGAAGCAGGGGTTTTTGAATGTGCAGATACGAGCGTGAGTAGGCTTCTATATGACGATGGATTAGTTGTTCGTTGCGCGCCCTCTCAAACGGGTATTGCCATGTTTGGCAGCTGGAATAGTCCTACGCCTGGAACTTGGAAGGAAAAAAAAAAAAGCTTTTCATATTCCAGCATAATCATTTTTCTCTCTTTTTTTTTTTAATCCTTTGTTCAACTTAATATTTGGGATTCTATGAGAAAAAAATTATACAAATAATTTCAAGGATCATGAAATTTTATCAGGATTTATCCTTCAAAAAACAAGTATGCTTCTCTTAGCAACATCAATTGATCAATGATGAGCTTCATGCGATTTAGAAAAAGTGCTTGTCCAAACACATTGGCTCGGATAGGAGAAAATGAATTTTGAGAAGGTTTTGGTGGCCTACTTAATAAGGAAATGCTTTCATTTTCTATGCATTGTTTGCATCTTATCCGAGATAGAAGGCGCATGGAAAACAACAAATATTCTTTATTCAAGTGCTTAATAGGAAAATCCTTTTGAGAATATAGTAAGTGATCCGGAGAATTTGCCATTTCGAGACTCCTTTCTCTATTGGGTAATAAGTATGAGTATGTATATAATCACCTAGCCGTAAATGGTGGATACTAGGCACCGCGTGTTGCGGCAATGCAATAATAGGACGAGTCTAACCAAATTTTTCATTCCTATTGGGCGTTGGAGCACCAAATCTGGCAAAAGTTTACCAAGTATGATAGTTTGAGAACATGAACAAAGCAGCTAAGAAGGATAAGGCTAAACAAATTAGACAACTCATCTTCCAAGTACCAAAAAATAATTTTAAAAAAACAACAAAATTAGGATGTTCTATATGTCGGTCATTTGATGACAGATTTTTGAGAAAAAAAATCTAGATTAATTTTTAATTAGGTGTTTGAGCATGCACAAAGCATTGTAATGGCATGACCATTTGATGCATGGATGTAAAATCTACATCATATCTATCATAACTGTTAATCATATGAGCCCCGTATATGAATGCCACATGATTAACGGCCTAGGTTCAAGTAGTAGTATCTCCAAGGATACCGGAATCATAAGAAGTTTGTGGCACTCGATTCGAAAAAAGAGGTGGGAAGGACTTAATCTTTACATACATCTATTTAACATTTGAATTTATTAGAAGTGTCTGCTTCATAGTAAATGGTTTAGTTTATTCAACCATGTTATAATACTTTTCAAATAATGTAAGCAAGGTCCTTTGATGGAGTACTAGGTGACAAATTAAGTTCCATGTCATTATTTACTTTTATGATAAATGGTTTATAAACTATGACTTCATGAATTTTTTTCATAGTCCGGTGAAATTGACACTCAAGACCCCTTTTCTGGGGCAGATTTTTTTTCCCCTTTTAATTTCTACTCGTGACTTTTCCTACAAAATTTGAAAAGATAAAAAAAGTCATTTTCAATTTCAAAAAAAGCATTATATGCCTAAATCTTTTGAAATGTCTCAAGTGCTTTGTGTTAAATAAAAATTAAAGTCTGAGCTCCATAAAACTTAGAAATCAAATAATATATGATAGGAGTCACAAGTCACCCTAAACAGGAAAACTAATCAACCCTAGAATCAAAGTCAAGTGTGCTGATGAGATTAGATGGGAAGATCAAGAAGAGAAGTCGCTTCCGTTGTTAATAAGTCCGGAACCATCTGCAATGTGATACTTTTGCTCTATTCATACGCAAGTTCAATGAAAAGTGTCGGTGCAACTTAACATACGAATTGGTATTTGAAGTCGAATTCCCCACTTACACGATAGCCATTATCCTTAATAGAGTTTGACCCAACAACAATTCACCACTTATAAAATGTAGATACATATAGAAAAACAAGGTAGTTAATTGTTGTAGAACACCAAGAGAGTCTATTTCTTAGAGTTGCTAATCAATCATAAACATATTAACCCGACAAAAAGTACAATGAAAATATTCCAAGAAAACAGCAACAGACAAAGGGGTAATACTATTGAATACGATGTAGAATGAAAGAGAATCCGCTGACTTCACCATGGGGACCGATTACGCTGACTACTCCAGGGAAGTAGGAGAACAATTGAAATCATGAAAAGAACGAACAAGGAGGGATAAAAACGGCTGCCTTAGAGATAGGGTCCTTGGCCGGCGTCAAACGCCAATATTGGGTGCAGCTCCGTTATCCGATCTCGCGCAACTCGTCGAGCATACCTGCCTGTTCAACTTCCCTGAGTCGTCATTGATGCTCTTGAGTTCTGTGCAGCCACGACTCCCTTCAATCCCCTGAGAAGCATCGACTGGAGCCTCCTGTTTGTAGCTCTCGGCGTTGTTTTTCTCAACTGGTTCACCAAGAACTTGGGATTCCTCAGCGCAGACCTTATCTTTGTACGAATTTAGCCCCAGTTCGATCCATAGTTCTGCCCTTTTTCTCGACCCAGAACCTCCCATCACGTTACCATCCATTATCGCCGCCTCATACATCGCGTCTTTGCCTGACCTGGCTACTTTAGGCTTCTTGAGCCCAATTTCCCTAGCCCCGCAAAGTATGCTGGCGGGAACCTCCATTTCGACTCCTTTCTGCTCCATTCTCAAATAGCCACTTTCAGTTACCCCCACTTTCTCTTTCTCCACGCCAAAGATATCCGGGGTCAAGCTCTTCCCGAAAGGTTTGATGCCCAAACCTGGAGAATTAAAGTCCGTCTCACCTTGGGACATCATCATCAAAGAAATTGCTCCTACTGTTCCCGGGTCTAGTTCGGCCTTGCTACTGTACGAAGACCCATTTGGTGCGGAAAACATAATTCCCTCAGTTCTTTCATTGACATCATACTCGATTCGTGGTGTTCTCTTTCTCCTGGTCACGCGCATTGTCTCGTCGTCAGATAAAACGATGAGCAGGAGATCACTCTTTGTCTTGCTCGAGCCCACAAAGTGATCTTCATTCAAAAGACTCAAATTCAATTTCTCCCTGTCGCGAATCGGCCTTGTGTGATCCTGGCAAAATTTCATTGACCTGGACCCTTTGCCGCGGCCTTTGCACCAGTCACCGCTCTCGTCATCCTTTCCCGAGTGAATCTTCCTGTGGCAAAAAAGTGCCCTCATCGACCTGAACCGCTCGTCACAGACCGGGCAGGGCTTTTCCTGGGCACTTTCCTTCAGCTTTGAGAATTTCCACGTCTTTTTGGGGTTTTCTCGGAGATAATACCCAAGACGTCGCTCATCTGCCGAGCTGTTATCGATCACCAACGGCGGCTCTCTCTCCGGTAGATTCATGTCCATGTGACACCTCATGTGACCTCCCAACATTGGTCCGCTAGAATAGATCCTATCGCAGAGCCTGCACAGATATACTCTTTTTTAGATTCTCTCCGGTCGCAATCAAATCACGAAAACAGCAAAGAAAAGAAAAACAGAATGATATCGAAGAGAGAAAATGCGAACTGTTTGTCGAAACTCCAAAAGGTCGAGACTTTTTCTCACCAGAGAACGAGCGAACGCGCGAGAGAGAAAGCTACAGAGGAAGAAGAGGAATCATAAAGCTCACGAAGGAGTAGGGGCTTTGAACATCTCTCTCTGGAGTTTTTAAATGTGCAAATACGAGGGAGCATGAGTGAATTTGTATATGATGACTGATTTGTTGGTTGTCATTCCTTTGTTGTTGCTCGCTCTCTCAAACGGGTAATGCCATGTTTGGCAGCTGAAATAGCCTCAATCCAACATATCTTTTTCTTTGGTTACTAGATATGTCAAAAGTTATATACGGTGCTCACTTTAATGTCAAAAGTTTTTGTCGGCTCATTTAAGTGTCTAATTGGAGGACCACTTAATTGCCTCTAGTGATAACTTGCTAGAGAAATTATGTAGTTTTATAATTAAAAATTTCATCTGAGGTGGCATTTATTTTGACACTTAAGTGATTACTTTTTAACAATGATTGCATTGTAGCGATCATTTTTTAACACTAACTAGCACTAAAGTGGCATGCTAGCGAGTAATGTAGAATTGAGAAATTAATAAAATATTGCCACATCAAATTTCCAGTGATTCAGATTGAAGTTAGCACTTTAATGATCATTTTTTTTTCAAAAAAGTGGTATTTAAGTGATTCGAATTTTCTTTTTATACTAAAGTGAGTGTTGTACATAACTTTTGATACTTCTATTGTTCTTATCTTATTTTTCTGTTCTTTTCCCATGTTGTCCCTTATATTTGGGAGTTGGGAGAAGTTTATATAGATAATTTCAAGGATCATAAAATTTTATCAGGATTTAGCCTTTTAAAAATGCAAAGGTACTAACAAATATGCTCCTCTACTTGTGCCCTAAATTAAGTAATGAACAGGTCGATCTAAACTGCTTGTAGTAGACAAGGCGCGAATTTTCTTGGGCATTAAAATCACGCCTTCATACTTTAACATATCATTATTAACTATTCTAAAAGTTTAAACTGTTAGACAAAATTGTGATTTATTATTTAATTGCTCTAACATTTTCCTTTCGCTCCAAGAATTTCCACCATTTCTTGGGGTTTTCTCATGAAGAATACCCAAGATGTCGCGATTCCTCCGAGCCATTATCGATCGCCAATGGTGACTGTCTCTCTCTCCAATCTCTTCTTGGCTGTGTGACACCTCATGTGACCTCACACCTATCGTCCGCTCCAAAAGGTCCTACTGCAAAGATTGCACTAATATTCTCTCTTAGGAAAAAGTGTGTGCCCATACACATTGCCTCGGATAGGAGAAAACGAATTTTGAGAAAGTTTTTCTTAAGGAGTGCTCCACTTAATAATGAAATATTTTCATTTTCTATGCATAAATTGCATTTGATCCGAGATAGAAAGTGCATGGATAACAACAAACTTTCTTTATTCAGGTGCTTAATAGGAAAATCCTTTTGAGAATATAGTAAGTGATTAGGAGAATTTACTATTTGGAGACTCCATTATCTATTGGGTTGTAATTATGAGTATGTACATAATCACCTTGTCGTAAATGGTGGATACTAGGCGCTATGTGTAGCGGCAATGTAATAATAGGACGATCCTACCAAATCTATCATTCCTATCAAGCGTTTGAACACCAAATCTAGCAGAAGTTTACCAAGTATGATAGTTTGAGGACATGAACAAACCTTAGGACTAATCCGCATAACGCCGGTACTCAATTTTTGGAACCAAGGACTGACTCTATTGAGCTTGGGACCGACTCAATGGGTTCAGTCCGATTCTAGGGTCAGCTCGGGACTAAACAATAATTTTTTATTTCATTTTTTTTACTCCTTAAAAAAGTGATTGAGGACCGGATTGACTCAATGGGTTCAGTTCGATTTCCAGGTCAATCCAAGACCAACTAATAATTTTTTACTTTATTTTTTGTATTCTTTGAAAAGGCAACCAAGGACCATACCGACCCAAGGGTTCGATGATGAGCAAGATCAGCTAAGAAAGGCAAGCGGTGAGGGTCAAGTGGGATGAGTATCGAACATAATAAGTATCGAATGTCGAGCGGGGAGCAACAAGCAAGCAAGTATTGAGCGGCGAGTGGCACGAATGACCCAAAACGAGCGAGGCGAGTGTTGAGTAGTGAGCGGAGAAGTTGTTTCTTTCGATTTTGGCAAATTGAAGATAATAGGACAAATAAGATAGAAGAGAACGAATACTAAAGGATGATGCTATAAGGAGCTATTTATTCATTTTTGGATGCCATGAGAACTCCTCACAAAAACATTTTCCTTCTTCGTAAATTATGATTATTGACACTATAAAAGACCTTAAAAATCTAAGTTAGTAAAGAATAATGTAAAATTACTTGAACTCCTTACTAATAAGCTATTTAATGTCGTTGACGCTATTTATTTTAAGGTTTTCTCTATATAAAAAAATTATAAAAATTATATATATAGAGTCAGGGTTGGTCTGAATTGGATCGACCCGGAACTCTCAAGACCGAGAACTGACCCGCAAAGTGCTGGTCCAAAAATTCTAGGACCAATGACCGCCCTAGTTTCTTTAGGAACCAGACCAGGACCGGCAGGGTTGGGCTAGTTTAAGGTTGGTCCAGGGTTGACCTTGGATGGATGCTCACCCCTAAACAAAACAACTAAGAAGGATAAGGCTAAAGAAATTACACAACTCATTTTCCAAGTACTACACAAACAAAAAAATTAGGGACTATATCTCAGTCATTCGATTATGGATTTTTGACAAAGAAATTACAGATTAATTTTCAATTAGGTGTCATTGCATGCACAAAGCACCATAATGGTGGGAACGTTTGATGCGTGGACTTATGTCCACATATGAGCCATGTATATAAATCTCACATGATTAGTAGGGGTGAGCATGATCTAGGTTGGGCCGGTCTACCCCCTAACCCGAGAACCAACCCGCACAGTATTGGTCCTCAATTTTTGGGACCGAGGACCGACCCTATTGAGCTTGAAATCGAGGATCGGACTGACCGGTGGGTTCAGTTCGATTTCAAGGTCAATCCGAGACTAACCAATAATTTTTTATTTCATTTTTTGTACTCTTTAAAAAAGCGATGGAGGATCGGACTAATCCAATAGGTTCGGTTCGGTTCCAAGGTCAACTCGGGACCAACCAATAATTTTTTATTTTATTTTGTGTACTTCTTGAAAGGACAACCGATGACTAGACCGATCCAATGGGTTCGATAACAAGTGAGGTCAACTAAGAAAGGCAAGCGGTGAGGGTTGAGTGGGATGAGCATCGAACGGAGTAAGCATTGAGTGTTGAGCGTGGAGTAACAAGCCAAGTGAGCATCGAGCGGTGAGCGACATGAGTGACCCAAAGCGAGTGAGGAGAGTGTCAAGTGGTGAGCAGAGAAGTTGTTTCTTTCAATTTTGGTAAATTGAAGACTAAGAGGACAAATAAGATAGAAGAGAACGAGTACTAGAGAAAGATGTCGTAAAGAGTTATTTATGTCATTTTGGACACTGTGAGGACTCCTCATAAAAATATTTTCCTCATTCGTAAATTATGACTGTTGACGCCGTAAAAGACATTAAAAATCTAAGTTATTAAAAAACAATATAAAATTGCTTGAATTCCTCACTAAAGAGCCATTTAATGTTGTTGATGACGTTTATTTTAAAGTTTTCTCTATATAAAAAAATTATAAAAAATATATTTTATAATATATGTATATATATATATATATAGTCAAAGTTGGTTCAGGTTGGACCGACCTTAAACTTTTAGGACCGAGGACCAACCCGCATAATGCTGGTCTAGGAATTCTATAACTAAGGACCGACCTAGTCTCCTTGGGAACCGGACCAGGCTCGGCATGGTTGGGCTGGTCTAGGGTTGACCCTAGACGAAGCTCACCCCTAACCAAGGATAGAGGAACAATAAGAAGTTTCTGGCACTCAATTCGAAAAAAGAGGAGGGAAGGACTTAATCTTCGCATAGATCTATGTAACATTTAAATCTATTATGATACTTTTGAAATATTTTTAGAAAGGCCCTTGATGGAGTACTAGGTGAGAAGTTAAATTCCACATCATTATTTAGTTTTATGATGAATGTTTTATATACTGTGATTTCATAATTTTTTTTTTCAGAGTCTAGTGAAATTGAAACTTAAGACCCCTTTTGTGAGGAAAATTTGTTCATTTTCCTTTTAATTCCTACTCAAACTTTTCCTTCACAATTCGAAAAGGTAAAAAAAGCCCTTTTTTGATTTAAGAAAGAATTACATCAAAATAACTTGAAAAGTCTCAAGTGCATTGTATTAATTAAAATTAAAGTCCGAGCTCCATACAAGTTACAAGAAATCAAAAAATATATGATAGGAGTCACAAGATTAGATGGGAAGATCAATAAGAGAAATCGCTTCAATTGTTAATAAGTCCAGAATTGTTTGCACTACTGTTCATATGCAAGTTTAATGAAAAGT
Source organism: Eucalyptus paniculata subsp. matutina (assembly GCA_017140255.1). Lineage (NCBI taxonomy): Eukaryota > Viridiplantae > Streptophyta > Magnoliopsida > Myrtales > Myrtaceae > Eucalyptus > Eucalyptus paniculata. The sequence continues at coordinate 18,991,470 of CM029444.1, read as the reverse complement.
GTAGGTGCAAATTAACATATGAATTGGTATTATAAGTCAATTTCATCATCCTAAATAGAGTTCAACCCAACAATAGTTCGCTGCTTATAAAATGCAAACATAAAAATGAGGAAGATAACTATTCTAGAACACCAAGAGAGTCTATTTCTCAAAGTTGCTAATCAATCATAAACATATTGACCCGAAAAAAAACATAATGAAAATATACCCAAAAAGTAGCAATAGATAGATGGTGATATTATTGAATATAGTGTATAATATGGTGCATTTGTTCAACAGAAAATGAATGATCTGAAAAATGTTTTTTTAAGAATGACTTCATACCTGTTTTGTGGAATCATTATAGCCTTGCATCAGAAACTAAATAAGCAATTGATGAATTCAAACAAGTATATGACAAAGCAAGGACACCTCCATCACAAGAGCATGAAAAGAAATGGTAGACACAGACAATCTTGCACAATCATCTCAAGACCCCTATGAGGATCTTGCACAGTCATCTCAATGCCCCTATGAGGCATCCTATACCCAATGGGGAGACCCTCACAAAAATAGATGAACGAAAAACATTTTCATCGTCTATGAAGATATTTAGTCATATATTGTGGTTGATGATGCAAATATTTTAAATTGACCGGTTACTTCAAGTGATACAAACTATCATTTTTAGGAAAATATTTTTTAAATAATTTATCTTTGCAAAAAAATAGAGCCAGAGTGAATCAGTTGACTTTACCATGTAGACCAATTATCCTAAATACTATGGGGATTAGGAGACCACTCGAAACCATCAAAAGAACGGACATTGAGGGATAAAAGCAGTTGCTTTAGAAATATATAATCCTTAGCCGGCGTCGAATGCTGATATCGGTTGCATTTTGTTATCAGATCTTATGCAACTTATCAAGCATACTGCTTGTTCACCTTCTCTGAGTCGTCCTTTGATGCTCTCTAGGTCGATGTAGCCACAACTCCCTTCAATCCCTTGAGAAGCATTGATTGGACCTCTTGTTTGTAGCTCTCAGTGTCCCTACTTTTATACTTGTTTTTGTTTTCCTCAACTGGTTCATTGAAAAATCGGGATTTCTCAACTTAGACCTCATCTCTGTATAAATTTAGCCCTAGTTCGATCCATATTTCTAGCCTTCCTCTCAAATTAGGACCTGCAGTTCCCATCGTGCCACGATCCATCATTGCCACCTCATCCATCAGCTCATCACTTGATCTAGCCGCTTGAGGCTTCTTGAGCCCAACTTCCCTAGCCTCGCAAAACATGTCAGCGAGAACCTCCAATTCGACCCATTTCCGCCCCATTCTCAAATAGCCACTTAAATGGCTTTCATTCCACTAAGATGCTTCAATTATTAGCCCTTTCCCCATGTCAAAGAAATCCAGGCTAGCTCTTCGTGAAATGTTTGACACTTAAACCCAGGGAGTTGAAGTCTGCCTCACCTTGGTTCATGATCAAAATGTTGGCCATCAAAACGACTTCTCAAGATTGACATAACTAGGAACTCAAACATATAAAAGGAAAAGATGAGGATTTGCATACCTAATTTGGAATCCATGATTCTAGGAGTAAACAACGACAATCTAATACTTCAATGTTAAAGATCTTCTCCTCTATCACCCTCCATACCCTAGCTCAATGAGAGTGCCTCTCACAAACATTTCTTATGAGGTAGTGGGTGCATATGTTTCAAAATGGCAAAAAGTGAGGGTTAAAAGAAGGATCTTAGCCTATTTATAGAGTTGTGGCCAGGTTTTCTCATCTTAAGCTAGCCTAACTCAGCCTACATAAGCTAGACCCATATTCGACTGCTAAGAATCTTTATATATTACTTTATTAGACTAATTTTGTAAAAACGGTAAATTACAATCTTAATTAATATAACCCACATTAGGAAAACTCTTACATTCTCCCACTTTGGCTATATTAATTGAGATTGCACTATATGTGCATACTTTTATGTTAGTTTAGAGATAATTCACAACAATTAATCCGATACCATAAAGCATCAAACATCGGATCATGGAGGTAAATGCATATACATATACATACAAAAAGCTTTCCATGATCACAAGTGCTTTCAACTATACTGATATGGATTCATATGGTTGTGTGGCAAATAGATAACACCTCATGAAAAATAATTTCTTATATGTTATCCTCTTTGTCTGTCATTATTCTCTTATTATCATAGAAAACTAGATGTGTCACTAGAGAATATCTTCATAGTTCTAATGAACACACATATATTTTATATTTATGATTAACATTTCTTTATGTGTAATTAGACATAAGTATAATGCTAATAACTAGATGCCTCTAGCCTTCACTCAAGATTTACACAATACTCTGAGATTTTCATTTGATATATGTATACAACTTAATAATAATCCATACCAAAATAGTTGCCATATATCAAAATGTTACCAAATGTAACAAAACACAGATGTAAACTTTATTAGAGCGAATTTGAAGTAGCTCCCACTAAATGACACTATCCAATGATTCTCCCAAGCCCATGTTCATGACATGTCGCTTAAATACACAATGGCAAAAGCCTTTTCTCAATGGATATGCTAACATATATGATCTTATGCAGCTTATCAAGCATATTGCTCGTTCACCTTCTCTGAGTTGTCCTTTCATGCTCTCGAGGACTCCCTTCAATCCCTTGAGATGCATTGACTGGAGCCTTTTGTTTGTAGTTGTCGGTGTCCCTGCTTTTATACTTGTTTTCCTTAACTAGTTCACCAAAAACTCGAGATTCCTCAACGTAGACCTCATCCCTATAAGAATTTAGCCCCAATTCGATCCATATTTCTAGCTTTTCTCTCAAATCAAGACATGCAATTCCTGTAGTTGCCATTGTGCCACGATCCATCATTGCTACCTCATCCATAAGCTCATCATTTGATCTAGCTACTTGAGGCTTCTTGAGCCCAGCTTCCCTAGCCCTACAAAGCATGTCGACGGGAACCTCCAATTCGACCCCTTTCTGCCCCATTCTCAAATAGCCATTTGAATGGCTTTCATTCCACTCAATTGCTTCGGTTATCAACCCTTTCCCCACGTTAAAGAAATCTAGGCCAGCTCTTCATGAAAGGTTTGACACCTAAACCTGGAGAATTGAAGTTTGCCTCACCTTGTTTCATGATCAAAGTGTTGGCCATCGAAACGATTTCTCAAGATTGACATAGCTAGGAACTCAAACATATTGAAGGAGAAGATGAAGATTTGCGTACCTGATTTGGAATCCATGATTCTAGGAGCAGAACAACAGCAATATGATATTTCGATGTTGAAGATCTTCTCCTCTATCACTCTCCATACCCTAACTCGATGAGACCGCCTCTCACAAACGTTCCTTATGTGAGGTAGTGGGTGCATACATTTCAAAATAGCAAAAAGTGAGGGTGAAAGGAGGAGGGACCTTAGCCTATTTATAGAGTTTTGGCCGGGCCTTCTCGTCTTGAGCTAGCCCAACTCAGCCTACATAATCCAAATCCATATTCGACGGCTAAGAAACTTGATTTATTACTTTATTAGACTAACTTTGTAAAAACGGTAAATCACAATCTTAATTAATATAGCCCACATTAGGAAAACTATTATATTCTCCCACTTTTGTTATATTACTTGAGATTACACTGTATGTGTGCACTTTTATTTTAGTCTAGAGATAATTCTCAATAATCAATCTAATCCCATAAAGTATCAAATACTGGATCATGGAGGTAGTTGCATATATATACACAAAGCCTTCTATGATCACAAGTGCTTTCAACTTTACTGATAAGGATTCATATGGTTATGTAACAAATAAATAACACCTCATGAAGAATAATATCTCATATGTTATCCTCTTTGTCGGTCACTATTCTCTTACCTTAGGTATTACAAAACATCGGATATGCTACTAGAGAATAATCTTTATGGTTCTAATGAACCCACATATATTTTATATTTATGATTAACCTTTCTTTATGTGTAATTATACATATGTATCAGGCTAATAACTAGATGCCTCTAGCTTTCTTTTAAGGTTTGCACAATACTTTGAAATTTTCATTAGATGTATGTATGTGACTCGATAATAATCCTTACCAAAAGAGTTGACATATATCAAAATATTACCAAATATAACAAAACATAGATGTAAACTTTATTAGAGCAAATCTGAAGTAGCTCCCACTAAATGACAGTATCCAATGGTTCTCCCAAGCCCATGTCATGACATGTTGCTTAAATACACAAGCGAAAGCGTTTCCTCAGTGGATCTGCTAACATATCATCCGTGGGAATATGCTTTACTATAATGTCACAATTATGTATCATTTCCTTTATGGTAAAAAATTTGATCTCCATATGTTTAGACCCCTTGAGACTTTTGTTGTCATTGACAAATAAAACTACACTGTTATTATCACAATATAATTGTATGGGTCTATCCATAAAATCAAATACGATTAATTCTCTAATAAGGTTTCAAAGCCAAACAGCTTGAGTGGCAACTAAAAAGCATGCTTTAAACTCCACTTGCATGGTAAAGGATAATATAGATTTTCGTTTCTCGTTTTTCCACAATATTGCACCTCCTACTAACATGAAGATATATTCTATTGTCAACTTTCTATCATCCTAACAACTAGTAAAGTCTGCTTCCGAATATGCTACTAGTCACAAATCATGGACATATTAGTAAATCAACATATGGTCTCTCGTTCCTTTTAAGTATCTCAAAATCTTGGATTTGACTGATATCTATTTAGAAGTCTTGTCATAAAGGTGATATCTGTTCTAGTGCAAACTTGAGCATATATGATACTTCCAAGTGCACTAACATAAGGTATATCCTTCATTTGGTTTTTCTCAAAATTTGATTGGGGATATTGTGAGAGACTTAATTTGTCACTTTTAAAAATAGGAATAATGCGTTGTTTGCAATGCTGCATGTTGAATTTTTCCAAAATACAATCAACATATGCCTTCTAATATAAACATAACATAGAGTGAGAACGATCCCTATGAATTTTATTAGAATTGTATGCTTCATAGTAAATGGTTCAGTTTATTCAACCATGTTACAATACTTTTAAAATAATGTAAGAAAGGCCCCTTGATGGAGTACTAGGTGACAAATTAAGTTCCACATCATTATTTACTTTTATGATAAATGGTTTATAAACTATGACATCGTGAAATATTTTTTTTTCATAGTCCGGTGAAATTGAAACTCAAGACCCCTTTTCTGGGGCAGATTTTTTTTTTCCCTTTTAATTTCTACTCTGACTTTTCCTTCAAAATTTGAAAAGATAAAAAAGTCATTTTCAATTTTTTTTTTAAAATTTAAAAAAGCACTTTATGCCTAAATCTTATCAGATGTCTCAAGTGCTTTGTGTTAGATAAAAATTAAAGTCCGAGCTCCATAAAACTTAGAAATCAAATAATATATGATAGGAGTCACAACTCACCCTAAACAGGAAAACTAATCAACCTTAGAATCAAGGTCAAGTGTGCTGATGAGATTAGATGGGAAGGTCAAGAAGAGAACTTGCTTTTGTTGTTAATAAGTCCGGAACCATCTGCAAAGCGTTACTTTTGCTCTGTTCATACGCAAGTTCAATGAAAAGTGTCAGTGCAACTTAACATACGAATAGAGTGGGACGATTTAGTTTCAGGATTGGGTTCCAATTCTCACACTCTGCAAGGAGGTAAGGCAAAAGTCTGAGAGTGAGTATTAAAGTAGGAATGGAGTAGGACAGACTAAAAAAGAAAAAAACATACGAGTTGGTATTTGAAGTCGATTTCCCCGCTTACATGATAGCATTATCCTTAATAGAGTTTGACCCAACAACAGTTCACCGCTTATAAAATGTAGATACGTATAGAAAAACAAGGTAGTTAATTGATCTAGAACACCAAGCGAGTCTATTTCTTAGAGTTGCTAATCAATCATAAACATATTGACCCGACAAAAAGTGCAGTGAAAATATTCCAAAAAAAACAGCAACAGACAAAGGGGTATTACTTTTGAATACGATGTAGAATGAAAGAGAATCCACTGACTTCACCATGGGGACCGATTACGTTGATTACTCCGGGGAAGTAGGAGAACAATCGAAATCATCAAAAGAACGAACAGGGAGGGATTCGGCTGCCTGAGAGATAGGGTCCTTGGCCGGCGTCAAACGCCAATATTGGGTGCAGCTCCGTTATCCGATCTCGCGCAACTCGTCGAGCATACCTGCCTGTTCAACTTCTCCGAGTCGTAATTGATGCTCTTGAGTTCTGTGCAGCCACGACTCCCTTCAATCCCCTGAGAAGCATCGACTGGAGCCTCCTGTTTGTAGCTCTCGGCGTTGTTTTTCTCAACCGGTTCACCAAGAACTTGGGATTCCTCAGCGCAGACCTTATCTTTGTACGAATTTAGCCCCAGTTCGATCCATAGTTCTGCCTTTTCTCTCGACCCAGAACCTCCCATCACGTTACCATCCATTATCGCCGCCTCACACATCGCGTCTTTGCCTGACCTGGCTACTTTAGGCTTCTTGAGCCCAACTTCCCAAGCCCCGCAAAGTATGCCGGCGGGAACCTCCATTTCGACCCCTCTGCTCCATTCTCAAATAGCCACTTGAATAGCTTTCATTGCACTCGGATGTTTCAGTTACCCCCACTTTCTCTTTCTCAATGTCAAAGATATCCGGGGTCAAGCTCTTCCCGAAAGGTTTGACGCCCAAACCTGAAGAATTAAAGTCCGTCTCACCTTGGGACAGCATCATCAAAGAAATTGCTCCTACGGTTCCCGGGTCTAGTTCGGCCTTGCTACTGTACGAAGACCCATTTGGTGCGGAAACATAATTCCCTCAGTTCTTTCATCCACATCATACTCGATTCGCGGTGTTCTCTTTCTCCTGGTCACGCGCAATGTCTCATCGTCAGATAAAACGATGAGCAGGAGATCACTCTCGGTCTTGCTCGAGCCCACAAAGTGATCTTCAAATTCAATCTCTCCCTGTCGTGAATCGGCCTCGTGTGATCCTGGCAAAATATCATTGACCTGGACCCTTTGCCGCGGCCTTTGCACCGGTCACCGCTGTCGTCATCCTTTCCTGAGTGAATCTTCCTGTGGCAAAAAAGTGCCCTCATCGACCTGAACCGCTCGTCACAGACCGGGCAGGGCTTTTCCTGGGCACTTTCCTTCAGCTTTGAGAATTTCCACGTCTTTTTGGGGTTTTCTCGGAGATAATACCCAAGACGTCGCTCATCTGCCGAGCTGTTATCGATCACCAACGGCGGCTCTCTCTCCGGTAGATTCATGTCCATGTGATACCTCATGTGACCTCCCAACATTGGTCCGCTAGAATAGATCCTATCGCAGAGCTTGCACGGATATACTCTGTCCAGATTCTCTCCGGTCGCAATCAAATCACGAAAACAGCAAAGGAAAAAAAAAAACAGGGGGATATCGAAGAGAGAAAACGCAGACAGTTTGTCGAGACTCCGAAAGGTCAAGACTCTTTCTCACCAGAGAGCGAGCGAACGCGCGCTAGAGAGAAGGCTACAGAGGAAGAAGAGGAATCATAAAGCTCACGAAGGAGTAGGGGCTTTGAACATCTCTCTCTGGAGTTTTTAAATGTGCAAATACGAGTGAGCAAAGTGTATTTTTATATGATGGCTGATTTGTTGGTTGTCATTCTTTTGTTGTTGCTCACTCTCTCAAACGGGTAATGCCATGTTTGGCAGCTGAAATAGCCTCAATCCAACATATCTTTTTCTTTGAATACTAGATGTGTCAAAAGTTGTATACGTGCTCACTTTAGTGTCAAAAGTTTCCGTCGACTCATTTAAGTGTCTAATTGGAGGACCACTTAATTGCCTCCGGCGATAACTTGCTAGAGAAATTATGTGGTTTTATAATTAAAAATTTCATCTTAGGTGGGAACATTTTGACACTGAAGTGATTACTTTTTAACAATGATTGCATTGCAACGATCATTTTTTAACACCAAGTAGCACTAAAGTGGCATGCCAGAGAGTAATGTAGAACTGAGAAATTAATAAAATATGGCCACATCGAATTTCCAGTGACTCAGATTGAAGTTAGCACTTTAATGATCGTTTTTTCAAAAAAGTGGTATTTAAGTGATTCAATTTTTTTTTTAATACTAAAGTGAGTGTTGTTCATAACTTTTGGTACTTCTATTGTTCTTATCTCATTTTTCTTTTCTTTTCCCATGTTGTCCCATATATTTGGGAGTTGGGAGAAGTTTATAAAGATAATTTCAAGGATCATAAAATTTTATCAGGATTTAGCCTTTTAAAATGCAAAGGTACTAACAAATATGCTCCTCTACTTGTGCCATAAATTAAGTAATGAACAGGTCGATCTAAACTTCTTGTTGTAGACAAGGCGCGAATTTTCTTGGGCATTAAAATCACGCCTTCATACTCTAACAAATCACTATTAACTGTTCTAAAAGTTTAAATTATTAAATAAAAATGTGATTTATTATTTAATTGCTCTAACATTTTCCTTTAGCTCCAAGAATTTCCACCATTTCTTTGGGTTTTCTCATGGAGAATACCCAAGATGTCGCGATTCCTCCGAGCCATTATCGATTGCCAATGGTGACTCTCTCTCTCTCTCCAATCTCTTCTTAGCTGTGTGACACCTCATGTGACCTCACACCTATCATCCGCTCCAGAAGGTCCTATTGCAAAGATTGCACTAATACTCTCTCTTAGGAAAAAGTGTGTGCCCATACACATTGCCTCGGATAGGAGAAAACGAATTTTGAGAAAGTTTTCTTAAGGAGTGCTCCACTTAATAATGAAATATTTTCATTTTCTATGCATAAATTGCATTTGATCCAAGATAGAAAGTGCATGGATAACAACAAACTTTCTTTATTCAGGTGCTTAATAGGAAAATCCTTTTGAGAATATAGTAAGTGATTAGGAGAATTTACTATTTGGAGACTCCATTATCTATTGGGTTATCACCTTGTCGTAAATGGTGGATACTAGGCGCTGTGTGTAGCGACAATGTAATAATAGGACGAGTCCGGCCAAATCTATCATTCCTATCAAGCGTTTGAACACCAAATCTAGCAGAAGTTTACCAAGTATGATAGTTTGACAACATGAACAAAACTAGGGGTGAGCATGGTTCGGGTTGAACCGGTCCACCCCATAACCTTAGGACCAATCCGTACAGTGCCGGTTCTCAATTTTTAGAACTAAGGACTGACTCTAATGAGCTTGGGACCGAGGACTAGACCGACCCAATGGGTTTAGTTCGATTCCAGGGTCAGCCCGAGACTAAATGATAATTTTTTTATTTCATTTTTTCTACTCCTTAAAAAAGCGATTGAGAATCGGATTGACTCAATGGGTTCAGTCCGATTTTCAAGTCATCCTAGAACCAACTAATAATTTTTTATTTCATTTTTTGTACTCCTTGAAAGGGCAACCGAGGACCGTACCGACCCAAGGGTTCGATGATGAGTGAGGTCAGCTAAGAAAGGCAAGCGGTGAGGGTCAAGTAGGGTGAGTGTCGAATAGAATGAGTATTGAATGTCAAGTAGGGAGCAACAAGCCAAGCGAGCATTAAGTGGTGAGCGGCACGAATGACCCAAAGTGAGCGAGGCAAGTGTCGAGTAGCGAGAGGAGAAATTGTTTCTTTCGATTTTGGCAAATTGAAGACTATTAGGACAAATAAGACAGAGGATGACAAATACGACAGAATAGAACGAATACTAGATGAGGATGCCATAAGGAGCTGTTTATTCCTTTTTGGACGCCATGAGGATTCCTCATAAAAACATTTTCCTCATTCGTAAATTATGACTATTGACACTGTAAAAGACATTAAAAATCTAAGTTAGTAAAGAATAATGTAAAATTACTTGAACTCATCACTAATAAGCTATTTAATGTTGTTGACGATATTTATTTTAAGGTTTTCTATATATAAAAAATATATATATATATATATTTATAGTCAGGGTTGGTACGGGTTGGATCGATTCAAAACTCTCAAGACTGAGAACTGACCCGCACAGTGTTAGTCAAAAAATTCTAGGACCAATGACCGACCTAGTTTCCCTAGGTCAAGGTTGAGAACGTATGAGCCTAACCAGACTCAAGTGCTAAATTTGGAAGAATTAGACGTGAGCGATAGAGTGTCGTACGTGGAAAGCCTGATTGAGATTGTGGATCAGTAAGAACAGATTCTGTGTACCAAGTAGGTCCCATTGGTTAAAGTGGTTTGGCAACACCACAGTACAGAAGGAGCGACATGGGAGACTGAAGAGTTAATGAGAGAATTGTACCCCCATCTATTTGATCAAGTCTTGTAATATGTTTAAATTTCAAGGACGAAATTTTTATAAGGGGGGAAGAGTTGTGACAGCCTAAATTTTCAGAATTTGTTTTCGATTAAATAAATCGGGCTTTTTATCGAAACGCTAATAGTACTATTCTCTAAGCTGATCACTCACGAGATAACTAAACTATCTGATCACTCACAAGATAACTAGACTATTTGGGGAATCAATTAGGGAATCTAAATGCAATTGGACTTGAGAATTCGACCAATAATCGACTGCTCGACCATGTTAATCTGCAAGGGTCAAGATCGATAAGAAATCAGAGATAGGTCGATTCAACTGAGATATGTGATCAAATTGTGGGTGATTTCACTTGATTGAAAAAATTCTCATCGATTGGCACTAAATTGATTTTCTGTCGTTTTGGTACCCGGTGCCCGTAATTGAAACCTCAAGATTTTCATGATAATCGAGAGTCGCCAATGTGTCGGAGATGTACATTGTGACTTGAGATAAATCAATCACGGGTCAATTGCACCAAAAAAATTCCTAAAAGTTATCCGATAGACTAGATCACGCTAAAAGCGTGCCGGATTGAAAATAACTGCGAATTTGAACCCGATTTCAGAAATTGAAAATTCTGAGGTGTCACAAGCTATTTTAAAAACGTTGACTCATCCTCCAAGAAATTTTCAGAGATTTCGAGATTTTTATGGAAAATCGAATCGGATGTCGCGGAAAATTAGCGGAAACTCGGATTGGCCAAATTAAAGGAAATTTGGACTTCCAAGCCGAGTTGTATGATATTGGGGAATTATAGAAAATTATTTGAGATTTTTCTACCGTGAAATTGGACCTCAATTTGGGAAATTGAGTGATGAATTAAAGTTCAATTTGATTACATTCGGAGCTTGGGAAGAGGTTGGATTTTTGGATATCAAAAGTGAATTATTTGATGATTAAATAGCAAATAATAAACAAGGGGGACAAAGGGATAATCATGAAGACTTTTTGGACCAAAATCATGATGGATACTAGATATTTTGGCCTTGGCTAATTAAGCTGGGTTTTCTCTCTCCTCCTCCTCCCTTTGTGCGACAACCTGGTCTTCCGCTTCACTTTCATTTTCATTTTTGAGCTTCTTCATTTCGGTCTCCCTCTCTGCAACGACAATCCCCCACCGAAATTGCTTTTGGTCGCATATCCTTCAGCCCATGCCATCATCATCATCTTTCATCATCAATATCACCATCCACCGAGTTCTCTCTCTCTCCATGCATTTCTCTCAAGCCCATGCGTCCACTGAAGCCACCAATTCCCCTGTTGCAGTGCCACACGTCCAACACCTGATCTCCATGAGTCAAAGTTCCTCAGCCAAGTTTTTTTGTTGACTCTTGGCCGCGCGTCTCCCGCAGCTCAAACGAAGCTGCTTCTCCGTTCATCCGCAACGCTAGCTGGTCCCATCTCTCTTGCTACGTCTGCCAACCGCTCGAAGCAGCCACGTTCGAAGATCTCTCATTTTTCCTTCGTCCGCGACTCAACAGTATCGACCGAAGTGAAGGCCGAAGCTGCTTCAGTGATCTTTCCCCCCTACAACTGCTACTTGCCGTTCATCCTTCAGCCCTCAAAGCCGAACCCTTCACTGTTTGTAACCACCGAAACCTCGGTCAAAACCCCAGCATCGAAGACCCCTGCAGTAGCTCCCACGTTGACGCCTGTTGCTCCGCTTCTTTCCTCTTCACTAGCAAGCTGTCCGTGTGGTCTTCTCCAGCGTACATTTCCTGCGCTCGTGGATTAGCCCAGCAAGCCAGTTCGATTTTCAGCTGCCCAAATCTGCAACCTTCATCCCATGAGCCCAATTGCAACCCACAATTTAAGCCTTTGGTCCAACTCGATTCAAGTCCAGCAAGTATCTTCAGCCCAGTGATTTTCAGCCAATCTCCAGTAGATTTTGAAGCCCAAGCTTAGGCCCAAGTTCAGTTAGTTCTAGCCCATTTGAAGTTCAGCCATTTTGGGCTCGAGAAGAAGGCCCAAGCCCGCGACCAGCAGCCTGCAGAAGCCCAAGACCTAAATTCAGCCTTGCTGAGTTGTGTTGGGCCGGTCCTAGGCCCGGTCCAAGTTCGCCGACACCTCTGAAAATTAAGATTTCGGCCGCCGTCGCGTCGTCGTCGCGGTGAACCGGTTTTCAAGATACATCGGTGAGTTTATACTTTAAACTCTGCTTAGTAGGTTAATGAAGTTTAAGGGGTGTTAGATTTATTTTATTAGGAATTAGGTGGTTAGTTAGATTAAATTAAAAATGTAATTATTTAATTGAGCATGTTAGGTGGTTAGCATGATTTAGCTAAGGCCTAAATAAATTGTACTATTTATCTAGAAGGGTTCGGGAATTTCTCCAAGTCCATATTGGTTATTAATTTAATGATTCTAGCCTAGGTTAGTATTGTTAGAATTTAAATTGATTTATTTAATTAATTTCGGTAATTATTTAATTATTAATTATTTTTTCTGGAAATTATACCAGGAGAGCTGCTCGATAGAATTTCAAGCTAATTGCAATGATGTGTTTAGTTTCTGCAATTGAATGATGTATTGTTGAATTGAGTGATGATTGTAATATATTGGTATTTTAATTGGAAAATGCCTGGTGTCGGGTGTTGACACCGAAAGTGGTCTTTAAGTACCAAATCAGCTTAGGTGAGCAATATGGATTTATAATAGCTTTGGGGAGCGTTAACGTCATTATAGATCTCTAGCAGCTTCGGTGAGCAATGGCAAGCAATAATACTTTAGCAGCTTTGGTGAGCACTTTAGACATCTGCTTCGGCGAGCACTTGTTATTTAGCAGCTTCGGTGAGCACTATTTGATCTAGTAGCTTCGGTGAGCAAATTTTAGATATCAGGTTTGGGGAGCAATGATATATGAGTGTATCTATTTCAGCTTAGGCGAGTAGTGTTCGAATCGACATAATATATGGTTGACATTGATGGCATGGAGTCGAATGAATCGACTAATTGATGGTGAATTTGAATTGAATTATTTAATTGAGTATTTGAATTATACTGACCTACAAGGTGGAACTGAGGCGAGGTAAGTCCTCTATGCTAAGTGTGTGATTGTGTGGTTAGGACACTTCTGGGCGTATTTCCCTCCTAATCAGGGTTTAGAGCTTATACTCACTGAGATTATATCTCAACCCATTGTGGGACAACATTTTCAGGGTCGTTGAGTGGAGGACCTAGAGCTGAGAGAAGGTGATCGGAAGCGTAGGTTAGTTAGGACCGTCTCTTTTTGGAAGGCCAGTATTTTGTAGTCTTTTGACCATAGACTCTTGTACATGACTTAGTGTGAATATAAAAGCATGTTTGTTTATGAATTTGTATCCTGCTTTTATATCCCGAGATGGTTATTGTCAGGGGATTTCTTTTCGCTTCTGCATGTGCAATAAAATGGAAAGGGTCGGCGACTCGTCCTAGGAAGTCGCAAATTATTATCGACCAGAGAAGGATGGGCGCGCGCTCGAAAATCGGGGCGTGACAGGACTGACCCTATTAAGCTTGGGACTGAGGACTAAACCGACCCAGTGGGTTCGGTCCAATTCCAAGGTCAATTTGGGACCAACCGATAATTTTTTATTTCATTTTTTGTACTATTTAAAAAAGCGATTGAGGACCGGACTGATCCATTGGGTTTGGTCCAGTTCCAAGATCAACTCGGGACCAACCAATAATTTTTTATTTCATTTTTGTACTTCTTGAAATGACAACCGATGATTGGACCGATCCAATGGGTTCGATGATGAGCGAGGTCAACTAAGAAAGGCAAGCAGTGATGGTTGAGTGGGGTGAGCATCGAACATAGTGAGTATTGTGTGTCAATCGGGGAACAACAAGCCAAGCGAGCATCGAGCGGTGAGTGGCACGAGTGACCCAAAGTTAGTGAGGTGAGTGTCAAGTTGTAAACGGAGAAGTTGTTTCTTTCAATTTTGGCAAATTGAAGACTAAGAGGACAAATAAGATAGAAGAGAATGAGTACTAGAGGAAAATGCCGTAAAGAGTTGTTTATGCCCTTTTGGATACTGTGAGGACTCATCATAAAAATATTTTCCTCATTTGTAAATTATGACTATTGACGTCGTAAAAGACATTAAAAATTTAAGTTATTAAAGAATAATGTAAAATTGCTTGAATTCCTTACTAAATAGCTATTTAATGTTGTTGACTCCATTATTTTAAGGTTTTCTCTATATAAAAAAAATTATAAAAAATTGCTTGAATTCCGGGTTGGACCGACCTTAAACTTCTAGGACCGAGGACCAACCCGCATAGTGCTAATCTAGGAATTCTAGGACTAAGGACCGACCTAGTCTCCCTGGGAACTGGACCAGGCTCAGCATGGTTGGGCTAGTCTAGGGTTGGTCTAGGGTTGACCCTGGACTGATGCTCACCCCTAATGATTAGTGGTCGATCCAAGGATAGAGGAACAATAAGAAGTTTGTGGCACTCAAAAGGATTTTCCTATTGATATGGATTCATATGGTTGTGTGGCAAATAGATAACACTTCATGAAGAATAATATCTTATATGTTATCCTCTTTGTCTTTTATTATTCTCTTATTATCATAGAAAACTAGATGTGTCACTAGAGAATATCTTCATGGTTCTAATGAACCTACATATATTTTATATTTATGATTAACCTTTCTTTATGTGTAATTAAACATATGTACAACACTAATAACTAGATGCCTCTAGCCTTCACTCAAGGTTTACACAATACTCTGAGATTTTCATTTGATATATGTATACAACTTAATAATAATAATCCATACTAAAATAGTTGCCAGATATCAAAATGTTACCAAATGGAACAAAACACAGATGTAAACTTTATTAGAGCGAATTTGAAGTAGCTCCCACTAGATGACACTATCCAATGATTCTCCCAAGCCCATGTTCATGACATGTCACTTAAATACACAATGGCGAAAGCCTTTTCTCAGTGGATCTACTAACATATATGATCTTATGCAACTTATCGAGCATACTGCTTGTTCACCTTCTCTGAGTTGTCCTTTCATGCTCTCGAGGACTCCCTTCAATCCCTTGAGATGCATTGACTGGAGCCTCCTATTTGTAGCTATCGGCGTCCCTGCTTTTATACTTGTTTTCCTTAACTAGTTCACCGAAAACTCAGGATTCCTCCATGTAAACCTCATCCTTATAAGAATTTAGCCCAAATTCGATCCATATTTCTAGCCTTTCTCTCAAATCAAGACATGCAATTCCTGCAATTGCCATCATGCCACCATCCATCATTACTACCTCATCCATCGGCTCATCACTTAATCTAGCTGCTTAAGGCTTCTTGAGCCTAACTTCCCTAGCCCCACAAAGCATGTCGGCAAGAACCTCCAATTCGACCCCTTTCTGCCCCATTCTCAAATAGCCACTTGAATGGCTTTCATTCCACTCGGATGCTTAAGTTATCAAACCCTTTCCCCATGTTAAACAAATCTAGGCTAGCTCTTCGTGAAAGGTTTGACACCCAAACCCAGAGAATTGAAGTCTGCCTCACCCTGATTCATGATCAAAGTGTTGGCCATCAAAACGATTTCTCAAGATTGACATAGCTAGGAACTCAAACATATTGAAGGAGAAGATGAAGATTTGTGTACCCGATTTGGAATCCATGATTCTAGGAGCAGAACAATAGCAATTTGATATTTCGATGCTGAAGATCTTCTCTTCTATCACTCTCCATACCCTAACTCAATGAGAGCGCCTCTCACAAACGTTCCTTATGTGAGGTAGTGGGTGCATACATTTCAAAACAGCAAAAAGTAAAGGTTAAAGGAGGGACCTTAGCCTATTTATAGAGTTTTGGCCAAGCCTTCTCATCTTGAGCCAACCCAAAATAGCCTACATAAGCCAAACCCATATTTGACTGCTAAGAAAGTTTATATATTACTTTATTAGACTAACTTTGTAAAAATGGTAAATCACAATCTTAATTAATGTAGCCTATATTAGGAAAACTATTACATTCTCCCACTTTTGCTATATTAATTGAGATTACACTGTATGTGCGCACTTTTATGTTGGTCTAGAAATAATTCTCAATAATCAATTTGATCTCATAAAATATCAAACACTGGATCATTGAGGTAATTGCATATATATACACAGAGCCTTCCATGATCACAAGTGCTTTCAACTTTACTGATATGGATTCATATGGTTATGTAACAAATAAATAACACCTCATGAAGAATAATATCTTATATGTTATCCTCTTTGTCGATCACTATTCTCTTACTTTAGGTATTACAAAAAACCGGATGTGCCACTAGAGAATATCTTTATAGTTCTAATGAATCCACATATATTTTATATTTATGGTTAACATTTCTTTATGTGTAATTAGACATATGTATAAGGCTAATAACTAGATGCCTCTAGCTTTCATTTAAAGTTTACACAATACTTTGAAATTTTCATTAGATGTATATATACAACTCAATAATAATCCTTACCAAAAGAGTTGACATATATCAAAATATTACCAAATATAACAAAACATAGACGTAAACTTTATTAAAGCAAATCTGAAGTAGCTCCCACTAAATGACAGTATCCAATGATTCTCCCAAGCCCATGTTCATGACATGTCGCTTAAATACACAAGGGAAAGCCTTTCCTTAGTAGATCTACTAACATATCGTCCGTGGGAATATGCTTTACTGTAATGTCACAATTCTGTGTCATTTCCTTTATAGTAAAAAACTTGATCTGCATATGTTTAGACCCTTTGAGACTTTTGTTGTCATTGACAAATAACACTACACGGTTATTATCACAATATAATTGTATAGGTCTATCCATAAAATCAAATATGATTAATTCTCTAATAAGGTTTCGAAGCCAAATAGCTTGAGTAGTAATTGAAAAGCATGCTATAAACTCCGCTTGCATGGTAAAGGATAATATAAATTTCCGTTTCTCACTTTTCCACAATATTGCACCTCCTACTAACATAAAGATATATCCTATTGTCGACTTTCTATCATCCTAACAACTAGCAAAGTCTGCATCCGAATATCCTACTAGTCACAAATCATGGACATATTAGTAAATCAACATATGGTCTCTTGTTCCTTTAAGTATCTCAAAATCTTTTTGGTAGTAATCTAGTGATTGTGTCTTGGATTTGACTTATATCTACCTAGAAGTCTTGTCATAAAAGTGATATCTAGTCTAATGCAAACTTGAGTATATATGATACTTCAAAGTGCATTAACATAAGGTATATCCTTCATTTGGTTTTTCTCAAAATTTGATTGAGGATTTTGTGAGAGACTTAATTTGTCACTTTTAAAAATAGGAACAATGTGTAGTTTGCAATGTTGCATGTTGAATTTTTCCAAAATACAATCAACATATACTTTCTAAGATAAACATAACATACATCGAGAACGATCCCTATGAATTTTAATGCCAAGGATGAATGATGGCTCACCAATGTTCTTCATGTCAAAATTCTTCGACAACATTTGTTTTGTCTCATGCAGTATCACGTGGCACCTCATGTGACCTCCCAACATTGGTCGCTAGAGAAGATCCTGTCGCGGAGCTTGCACGGCTATACTCTCCAAATTCTCTCCGGTCGCCATCTAATCACGAAAGCAGCAAAAGAAACAGAGGGAAATCGAAGAGAGAAAATGCAAACAGCTTGTCGAGACTTCGAAAGGTCGAGACTCTTTCTCACCAGAAAGCGGGCGAGCGCGCGGGAGAGAGAAGGCTATGGAGGAAGCAGAGGAATCATAAAGGCCTCCGAAGAAGGAGCGGGGGTTTTGGACTTCTCTCTCTGGGGTTCTGAAATGTGCAAATACGAGTGAGCGTGATTGGGTTTGTATATGATTGATTGATGTGTTGGTTGTCATTCCGCTGTTGGTTCTCGCTCTCTCAAACGGGTAATGCCACGTTTGGCAGGTGAAATAGTCAATGCATAGAACCCAACAAAATTAAATAATGATAGAATCAGGCTTCCTAAATCCAACATATTTTCTTTTGTTTTTCCGGGTTCTCCCTAATATTTGGGATTTAGTGAGAGAAGATCAACTAAACAATTTCAAGGATCACAAAATTTTGTCAGAATTTAGCCTTTAAAAAAACAGAATACCAACAAATATGCTCCCCTAGTGCCATAAATTAAGTAAAGAGCAACTTCTCTATGGGATCTGGAAAAGGCACCTGCGCAAACACAATGGGTAGGCTAGGGAGAAAACTAAGTTTTATAAAGAAGTATCTCTGGAGCAGTGGTTATCCTTGCTTAATGGTAAAATGGTTTCATTTACAATACCCAAATTATATATAATACGAGAGAACTTATGCTTTAAAAATGACAAAAATCTATCGGTGTGTCGAAATAGAAAGTTCTTTTGAGAAAATGGTAAATTATCAAGAGGATTTGCTATATTGAGACTCTATTCTCTTTTAAGTAATCATAATGAGTACACATACAATCCAAGACGGCAATGTAATAATGCGATGAGTCCAGTCAATATTAAGCCATTAAGCACCAAATCAAGCAATTTACCAAGTAAGATACCAAATACAATAGTGTGAAATGTTAAAGATGCAACTAAGATAGATAAGGCTAGACAAATTATACAACTTCTTTTCCAAGTAGGAAAAAAATCAACAAATAACAAAATTAGGATATGTAATATAGCAGTTGCGCCATTCAATTATGATTAACTTTCAATTAGGCCATGGCAATTGCAAAGCACCCTAATAACTAGATAAATTGTTGCATGGGTTGAGTCTACATGGATTGTGTCTATCTTAACCGTTAATTGTATGGCATCACATACAAATTCACGTAATCGATGGCTTTGATTATCTTTAAACCATCGATAAGGTTCGAACAAGAGTTTCTCCAAAGACTGAGAAATTTGTTCACGTCACTCACCTAAAAGAAGAGGAAGAAAAGACTCAATCTTCACATAGATCTATTTAACATATGAATGTATTAAAAATTGATCGTAGCAATTACGCAAGTATGGTTCTTATTAAATTATAATTTTTTCAATCACGTTACGATACTTTTAAAGTAATTTCAGAAATATCGCTTGATAGAGTTTTAGGTGACAAGTCGAATTTCATATCATTATTTATTCCTTTAATGAATGGTTCATAGAATACGACCTCATGGATTATTTTTTCAGAGTTTAGTGAAATTGAAACTTACGACCCCCCTTCTTTTTTGGGGCAATTTTTTTTTTTTTTTTAATTTCTCTCTAATTTCTACTCATGACTTTTCCTTCAAAATTCAAAAATGTAAAAGAATTATTTTCAATTACAAAAGATTATAAAAATTTGGACGTTTTATATGTCAACCTGCAAATATTGTAAAAAGTCCCAAGCGCTTTGTGTTAAATAAAAATTGAATCCGCAAAATGTACGATAAATCAAATCAAATGTAGGAGTCACAAGTCGTCCCAAATGGGAAAACTAACCAACCCTAGTAACGAGGTCGTGGGTGCTGGCGAGATTAAATGGAAGGATCAATAAGAGAACTCGCTTCCCCGAATCATTCTCATGGTGAATTCTTAATAAGTCCATGACTGTCGGCACTGCATTACTGATGTTTTGTTTACATGCAAGTTCATTGAAAAATGTTAGCGCAATTAAACATACGAACTGGCATAAGAAGACGATTCCTCGCTCACTCAACAGTCATCATCCTGAATAGAGTCGACCCAACAGCAGTTGGCCAGTTAATGAAGACAAATAGAAAACAGGGTAGTTAAGGGTTCTAGAACACCAAGAGAGTTTATTTCTCAGAGTTGCTAACCAATCATAAACATATTGAACCGACAAAAATGTAATCAAAATATACCTGAAAAGCGTAACAGACAGATGGGTAATATAATTGAATACAATGTAGAACAGAAGAGTGAATCCGCTGACTTCACCATGTGGACCAATTACCCTGACTACTCTGGGGAAGCAGGAGAACATTCGAAACCATCAAAAGGCGAACATGGAGGGATAAAAAAGGCTGCTTTTAAAAATATAGGATCTTGGCTGGCGACAGACGCCAATATCAGGCAGGTCTCCATTATGCCACGGCGGGCATGTCCTTGAGCCAGGGATCCAGCGGCTTGCCAATGGAGTAGACAATGAATCCGATCTCACGCAGCTTGTTAACGTTGACGACGTTCCTGCCATCAAAGATGTAAGCCGGCTTCTGCATGTTGTCATATATCCTTTGGTAATCAAGAGTCTTGAACTCATCCCACTCAGTGAGGATGCAGAGACCATGGGCATCCTTGACAGCATCGTAGGCGTCCCAGACTACAGAAACCTGCTTCACAGTGGTGGGACTCATCGGCTGAAGGTGGACTGGGTGGTCCCAATCAAACTTGTTCATGGTAAGGTCCCTCTGGATCTGCTCCTCAGTCACCTGAGGATCATAAATGCTTAGCCTGGCCTTGTCTCCCAAGAGACCCTTGCAGACATCGATTGCGGGAGTCTCACGCGTGTCCCCAGTATCTTTCTTAAAGGCAAATCCAAGAATGGCGATCTTCTTGTTTGAAACTGTGTTGAACATGGAGGAAACCACACGGTTCACGAAGCGGGCCTTCTGATAGTCATTGATCTTAATCACTTGTTTCCAGTACTCAGCCACTTCAGGAAGGCCATTGCACTCACAGATGTACACCAGGTTGAGAATATCCTTTTGGAAGCAGGATCCACCAAAGCCAACACTAGCATTAAGGAACTTGGGACCAATTCTTGAGTCCTTGCCCACAGCATAAGACACTTGAGCAACATCTGCACCAGTGGCCTCGCAAAGTGAGGACATGGCATTCACAGAAGAGATCCTTTGTGCCAAGAAAGCATTAGCAGCCAATTTAGAGAGCTCTGCAGACCAAAGGTTGGTCGTTAAAATGCGGTCTTCAGGAACCCAGTGAGCATATACGTCCTTCAAGGTTTGGATGGCTTTCTGGCCTTCTGGAGTTTCCCTGCCACCAATAAGGACACGATCTGGAGCAAACAGATCTTCGATTGCCGTCCCCTCAGCAAGGAACTCTGGGTTCGACAGAATCTGGAATTTGATTCCCTTGCTGTTATGGGTCAGAATCTTCTCTATTGCCTCGGCAGTCTTGACCGGGACAGTCGATTTCTCCACAACAATTTTATCAGATTTTGAGACATCAGCAATCATACGGGCTGCACTTTCCCAGTAGGTCAGATCTGCAGCTTTGCCTGCACCCAGACCTCGAGTCTTGGTAGGGGTGTTGACAGACACGAAGACAATGTCAGCCTCAAACACATGTTTCTCCACATCGGTGCTGAAGAAGAGGTTCTTCCCTCGGCATTGCTTCACCACCGCATCAAGGCCTGGTTCATAGATTGGGAGCGTTTCGCTGTTCCAGGCTTGTATGCGAGAGACAGAAATATCAACGACCGCAACTTCTATTGACGGGCACTTGAGAGCAATCACGGCCATAGTAGGCCCACCGACATAGCCAGCACCAATGCAGCAGATCTTCACCATCTCTCCACACTAATTAAGAACCTGAGAGAGGTAGAACATATTAGGAAATAGTTCTAAAATAACTCTGCTAATTTTGGTATCACGAGTCAAATAGACAGACCAATCGCAAATCACACTTAATATATGTACAAAACTGCACATATTTTCCTCCGCTTCCTGAAATAAACTAGCAACTTATCGTGGCCTATGCATGTCGGTGAGGTGCACAAATAGTGTACTGCATGCAAGTATCCACCCAACTCTGCTTCATTCAGACTCTCATCTTAGATCTAATAATTAAGAGCTCTAATTTGCCTGAAGAATGAACATAGGTCCGCATTCTTTAGCCAAACTCTTTTCTCTCTTTCACCAGCCCCGGTAAGCCTCGCAAGATTGAATCCAGCATCAAATCAGTAAGCATCCCCAGCAAGCCAGAGGACAAAACGTACTCAAAATTGAGAGAAAAGCTATCAACAAGAGAAATTTGGCAAATAAAAACCCAGTAACAGATGGAGATCACACCGAACTATAGAAAGGCGAATAATCGCCAATAAGAAAAGGTACGTCCAAGAAGTATGCTTTCTTGGTTCAAATAAGTACAAAAATATAAACAGAACATCCAAATTCGCATATAATGCAACAAGCGGTGGGGTCAACCTATCAGATCCGATAGTCCAATGCTAATTCACGGCACAAACCAAGATCACCAGACCGTAAGCTCTCAACCCAAGCCCGAACCATGCAGCGAACACAAGAAAGAGCTCAGATCTGAGAAGGAGAACGCCTACAAAACCCAAACAGCCACCAGATCCGACCAGCTCAAGCTCCTTCATCACGCGCGCATCTCAAAGGAAGCTAAACGACCCGAAAACTTCCGGATCGAATGCCGCGACATGCAACACGACATTAGATCTAAACGATCCAGACCCGCTCAGCCCAATCGGGCCGCCCCGGGGGGACACGGGATCGGGCGGTCAACCGAACGAATTCAAGGGTGAAAACGAGGAAGCATCGTCGACCGAAACCGGAGCATTTGCGTTTCGAGGATGAGATGAGCGATCGGGGATTTACCTTCGTCAAGAGGAGCTGCTCCCCGCGTCCGGAAATAGGAAGATCGCTGGATCGATCCAGGGGCAGAAGAGAGGGAGACAGAGAGAGAGAGTTGAAATGGACAAGGAAGAATGAGGAAGCGGGGCAGGTTTAAATACGCGAATTGAGCTCGTTCAATTCAAGATCTACCCACACCACCGCACTCTTATTATCAATCGGACAATTCTTCCTCCTCCTCCTCCTCCTCCTCCCTCCTTCTCCTTTTTTATATTTCCTTTTTTTTGCCTTTTACGGTTCGTGTGGAGCTTTCCACTCGCAAATTGACGCGCCACGTGGCGTTTACACGGACGGTGAGGATTTTGATCTTCCGCGAAGCTGAGTGGAGGAGGCGGAAAGACGAAATTGGCACCCACCGTTTCGGGGTTACAGTGCAGGTTCACGCGGTTAATGGGAGGATACAATCTGTAAAGAAGAAGGCGCCGACGACGCGACGCCAGATGCGAAATCCCCAAAATCCCCCTAAAATGGCATGTATTCTCCAAATCTGATTTTGTTCGAAAATTCTCTCTCTCAATTTGAGCACTTTGACTCGAGACCCTTTCAAAGTGACGCACGTTTCTCGAAATTCCTCCTGAATTTATATTTGTCTCCAAATTTCCAGAAAGCGATCATTATGACGTAATGATCATAGAATGAATTCATCGCGGCTCTTATTACCGCTAAACAATGAAAATTTACACATTTCTTGCTTGAATGGTTATTAAGACGCAATTCTTCCGCGCCACTCACGTGCCCATAAAAACCGTTGAAAACCTTCATTTCTTTCTTGAATGGTTATTAAGTTCGGGATATTTTGAAACAAAGTCATACGCGAGGGAACTTTAGAAAAAGGATCATACTTCATAAAGTTTTTTGGAATCTTCTCTCGTGTCATGAACTTCCCTTCGTGTACTTGTCCCCATGCATTACATGTTCACTAGATGATTTACCTGCCCAACGCGCGGGTCAAATTAAAGCACCCGCAAAACATAGTAAAGGAAAAGTGAAAAATAATTGCAGATTTATATTATTCTCTCATACAAGTATTAATTTTACTAATTAAAGTTGTCAGTTCAATATATTGCAAAATGATTGGCAATTGAAAAAGAATTAATTCTTTCATTAAATTTATTCTTCATGACAGAAATTATAACACAATAATAGGAAAAATCATTTTGCATGAAAAATTTATAGATAATCTATTTGGTTAATAAAAAATAATGCATATAAATCTTATTACCATATATGGTGAACATTCTCCTAAAACTCCTCAAAAACAAGAATTAGTAGTATTTTACAAGATAAAGATGTTATAATTATATTCACTTGGTAAATGAAGAGGTCTTTTCTTAAATCTCATCAATCCACGTGACATCACTTAAATTTAACTAATTTTTCCACATATCATTTTCCTTTTTTTTTTCCCAATCAAGTCACTTGTTTATTTTTTCTTTCAAGCATCTAGTCAAAGATCCACCAAATTAATTCTTAGTGGTCCTTTATCTATCAATTCTTGAGTGAATTACTTGACCCTGTACCTATCAGAAGAAAAGTCGACGGAGAAGGTGCAGCTAATAGCGGTGGCATAAATGACGTTTTACCTCACGTCATACTAAAACCAAAAACAGAAACATCCGCATAGAACAAAAAGATGAGAAGGGAATTGAATCCATATATCCACAATATGTCACATTAATCGCATAGGAAGCCAAAAAAATAAAACAAAATAGGATGTTTTGAATTTTATTTCGTTATCAAACGAATTTCTATTCCAAAAATAAAAAATTTTAATTATTATCAAACACGTTTCTTTGTTCAAAAACTCGTTTTTGGAATAGAAATTAGAAAATCAATTTAAATTTAAAAATTAATTTTTGTTCCAAAATTTTTTTCATGCACTCCCTTAATTGACAAAATTAAAAAGATCACATACATACATTACCTTTATGACTGATTGGAAAATTTCACCACTACTCTAACATGAGAAAAATTACGAAAATGTCTCAAACATATTGCACTTATGCTTATTTAGTCATAAATCTTTCAATTTGATTAATTTATTCCTAAACAGTTAACAGGTTTGTCAATGCAGTCTATTCAGCCAATTTTGGCCAAAAATTAATGACATAGACACTAATTGCCCTATGTGACATGGTCGATGCTGATGTGAATTTTTTTTCAAAATTTAAAATTTTAAATTTCTTTTTCTTTTTTTAATTGTTAAGGGTCGAAAAGGGGCCCTTGCCATCGGCCGAGGCCTAGCTACCCCCGTTGACCTTAGGGCAAGGGCCTAAGAGCCCTTGCCAAGCCTTGGCCGAAGATCAATAGCCCTTGTTGGGCCCTTGATAATAAAAAAGGAAAAATAAAAAAAAAAATGAAAACATTTTGCCTATTACATAAGATGGACGACATCAATGCTATAAATTTCTGGCCAAAATTAGCGGAATAGACTATATTTGCAAATTTTTAAAAGGTTTATAATTAAATTGACTGAATTTAAAAGTTTAGAGCTGAAGGTGCAAATGTAATAGATTTACGGTTTTTTTGGGTAATTTTCCCCCTATCATTTTTGGTTCGTCGGACTCTAACCTGTTTATTGAAGAGTCCTCTTTTGTTCTCTCATGCGGCACGTGAAATATACGTGAGGCCCGCTCAAGCTCTTCCTTTCAGCAAATTCAATGACAATCCTGGACGCCATAATGTTCAGACCTCCCTGGCGGTGCTCTTAAATCGCGTTGGCCATCCCGAGTTTTCAGCCCGTGTTTATCGGCTAGCCGTTCATCAATTGCGCAGCTTCTGCATGGAGCTCTAATTAAATATTTGTCATTCCTTCATTCTGTGGTACGGTACACCGAAAACTGCACCACGAGGTGCTTTCTTTCACCCTGGGAGCCCCTTCTCATTTCAATTAGGGCGGACCTACTGCACTTTTTGAAGAGTCAGCCTCCAAGACGGTGTCTGAATGCCTTCAACGTTCTCGATTTCTACGCTCGTTTGTTTTTCTCGAAATTTTATGATAAAGGTGTACTACTTCACATATTAAGGAGGGCAGTTTGGATTTGGGACGCTAAGATTTGAAGAAAACCTTCTTACTTATGCTGTTTCTCTTAAGATGCAAAGTAGTATTGCTTCAATATAGATAGGGCAATGTGATATTGATGTGAATGACCTCATTGAGGTAGCCAATGTCCTCGACAAGTGGCTTGTAAAATTGAGGTCGCGAGCGGCCATGGTCGACCTCAAATGGAGGTTTAATATGGTTGACCTGCCAAATCTCACTGCGACGACCTCGTTCGAAATCGCGAGAGAGAGAGAGAACCAAGGGCCATCGGTGGTCGTGGGGAGTAGGGCCAAGATCCTCAACTTCAAGATGACTAGTGACTAGGCATTTACTGGTGGCTGAGTTAGGGTTGAAACTGGCAACTTCCTGTGCAAATCCATATTGGCAATCGATGGTGTCAAAAGCCAAAAACTTTATGTGAGAAGCATATCCTTTTTTGAGAAAATAAAGGGCACAACTGAGGCGCGAAAAGTAAGACTGATTTTTGATACTTTTCATTTATATTATATTTTTAGTTTAGAAATATGTTATAAACTACTCTCGATTATGATATTTTTTTAAATTAAATTCTCCAACTTCTTTTGTTTGTTTTCCTGTTGGTCATTGAAAGTTTTTGTTTTGCAAAATCATTTTTTTTTCTAACTTCCATTTTTAGCAATCGAGTTCAGCCCTGTAAATTATTTATGTGACATGTCTAGATATTGGATATTCTTAAGTGAACTGAGCGTATGATGTTCTTGTCCACTTAGACCAAGCCAACCATCAAATGTGAAGTTTCATCAATTTGGAAGAAAATAAAGAAACTTTTATGATTGATTTGGGTAAATGAGAAGTTGAAGTCATCAAGCCAACGTAGCATCTTTCTTTTTGGCATGCGGAGTTAATGCCGGAACGGCTGCCTCAATTCTCATCAAAGAAGGGTAATTGAAAAAAAAAATTGGATTTCGATGTGCGGGACAAAGGCCTATTTTAGAAACCAATTAAAGATTTTTGAAAAGTATTTTCTTATTATTAAGAAGAATTTCCCTAAGGATAGGGTCGCGAGAAAAGATGATGATGCGTTTAATATTCTGAATTTCTTGCAATTTTTTCTTTATTAGGATGGTCCAATTAAATCAAGACAGTTGACTTTACGCCAGGTCTGCTCAACTATTTGTTTGGTGCAAATTCCACTTCCCCGAAGTTGGTGGAACTCGTGGCTAGAACATGGACAGAGACAGATCGGCCCGCGGAAACTGCGGAACAAGGTATTAATAAATAAAAGGGCTAATGCAATCATGCATCGTGGAGTCGAGCCATATGAAACTAGATAAGTAAGGTTTCTTTCTAAAATAATAAATAATTTTTCTGATTTTAATCATCTTCGGACAAAAACATATTCAAAAAATGTGTTTCATCCCCCCACCCTTGTAGGCCTGGCGATCATGGGCAATAGAATAAGCACTCACGTCTCTCCCTGCTCTAGTTTGTTGACTCCTAGCTTGCAGAATAAGCAATCATGGCTCTCTTTGATATTCTGGCTACCAAACAACGAAATGTTTTTCTTTTATCATATTGCAGTTTTTTTTTTTCTCTGAAAGATTGAACGAAAAAGACAATTCCGTTCTAGCGGAATTATGACATAAAATTTAAGAAGGTTTTACGAAAAAAATCATCCAAAAAGTTATAAATCTATTATATTTTTGTCAATTTGATATTAAACATTTAAGTGTGCTAATTGAATTATAAATATTTTTATGTTTTGACAATTAAGTGCATTTGGCTAAATTTGGCCAGAAATCGATGATGTGGACATTGATAATTTCATATGGTACAATCAACGCTGATATATATAATTTTTAATATTAATTTTTTTTTCTTCCTCTTTTTTTTTTTTCTTCCCTTCTTCTTCTAGCTCAGACTTCAACAATGGTTGATGACCAAACAAAGGTGAGGTCCCACGAGATCAACCTAGCCATGGTTGGGGGAGGCTTGTCGTCACCATCCTTGAGCAAGTTCAAGGTTGACCTCGCCAATTTGATGATGGCGAGCCTCGCTCACCCTTAGGGAGGCTCATCCTCATCAATGCTAGGGAAGGTCGGCCTTATTAGTGGCAGGGCGAGGCTCGCTCTTGCCAGATTTGGTGAGGTTCGAGCTTGCTAGTGGTAGGGTGAGGTTGACCTTGCTAGCCCTCACCTTTGGCTAGTTGTTGAGGCCTAGCAACAGCTAGAAAAAGAAGGGAAGAGAAAAAAGAAAGAGAAAGAAAAGAAAAAAGGAAAAATAAAAAGCAAGTAAAAAAAATGTTCAATTATTATTAAAAATCGGCCATCTTAGCGTTAGTCACACCGGGTTGAATGATCAACATCCACATAAGAGATTTTCTATCAAAATTGATCGAATAGACTTAACGGTAAAAGGTAAAAATGTTTCGAACTCTATCGCCACAAATAAAAAGTTTAAGACTAGATTGACAAAAGAGCAATAGTTTTAGGATTTCTTGGACAATTTTTTCAAGTTCTACAACTCTTGAAACTTTTGCCTTTATTTTTTAAAAATGATTATTAGAAGGGGAGATCCTATCAAAAATCCATTTTTTTTTTTTATCTGTGGGACACAAATATCCCGAGCTTTCTTTCGTCTCGCTAAAATCCCCAAACCTGTATTAGTGGCCTAAAAATGCCATCATTACACTTCTATCCATAAGGGCCCTTGGCCAT
Organism: Eucalyptus paniculata subsp. matutina; assembly: GCA_017140255.1. Classification (NCBI taxonomy): domain Eukaryota; kingdom Viridiplantae; phylum Streptophyta; class Magnoliopsida; order Myrtales; family Myrtaceae; genus Eucalyptus; species Eucalyptus paniculata. Next base: position 18,962,735 of record CM029444.1, on the reverse strand, counting down.
TGTGGACAAAATGCAATCTTGGGTCATCGGTACGATATTGGAGAATTGATTAGACGGAGAAAGGGTTTACGATATTGTTGTCCCACGAGGCAAAGGTAAACTTCATGTGGGGATTAACTTTATTGAACATACGAAAAAAGGAGATCTAATTGTTGATGTCAAACGTTATTGTAGTTTAGGACGAAATGACCCTTCGTGAACTACTCATAAAAAAACCTAGAAGCAATATAAAAGGTCACTGGGTTTGTTATCTTGATTAGGTATGGAAAAATATTAAAACCAAACCAATAGTCATTGGTGTACTTCTTAAGTAACCGAATCAAATCAACAATAAAACAATTATACAGAGGATATTGCACCGATTTATCGACTACTTTAGTTTTCTTAAAGACCGTCCTTAGTTTATATGGACATGCCTCGAATAAAATGGCGTACTTGTGTTGATCCACGTTATATATGTACGTATTGACCAAACTTCCCAAAGATGTGTCACTTCAAAGGTGACGAGCGATCATTACATAACAGTTAATGGAGCTTCCATCTTTTAAATTTTCCTGTTAGGGGTTTTAATTTTGCAAAAATTACTTTTCACATCAAAGAATACGCCAATATAACATTAATTAGTTAGGAATAGTTCAAATAATTGTTTATGTACAACTTTTATTGGACTTGTCTTGTTCATATCGTCTATATTTTTTATATTAAAAAAAGGTTAAAGACCTATACAAAAATTTAACTCGTAAATCTACAATCTCTAGTTTATCATATAATAAAATACGAAGTAACTCAATAGAAGGCAATAAAAAAAATTAGTGTTCAAGTGCTTATTGATTTCAAGATAAGCATTTTCTACCATGGGATCACAACAAGCTATATTCAGTTCAATAGATCACGGTGTCATTTTTTTAGCTCCGGCTGAATTGGACTCACTTAATCTTTTCTTCCATGAGATCGCCATTGGTTACAAATCTATAAATTCACAATTAATGGACAAAATGGTCATTTTCTTCTAACTAAAGTTCAAGGGTCATTATGAAATTTCACAATATTTGGAGGGTCAGATCTTGTGCCCCGTCAATTAGATCCTTGATTGGTAGTCGAGAACAATCAGAATAAACTGAACTAACTCCTTCATATGAAAAGTGTAAGAATTATACATGCACACGGCAGGAAAGAGGGTTGAGTTGAAATTTAGTCCTCTAACTCGAGTAGTTTTTGTGAGGAAAAGTCACACAAAACTCTCTCAAACTTTGGGATAGTGCATGTTTGCTCTCTCCCTAAAATTCCATTTTGTTAAGGCCATTAACCCCTCTGTTATATTTTCTGTAGCTTGTGTAATACATGTAACTTATAAGAGTGGTAAACTTGTATTTTCATCATTTTATGTAATCAAAGAGATGAGATGAAAATATACTTTTATTAACTAGAAATCATTTATATTACTCGTGTCAACAGATAAATTCACAGGGGTTTATAGATGTAACAAAATTTTGGACTTGCTCCTAGAGAAAATGGCTGTGCCTAGAAGGAAAATATATTCTCATGTACTAATTTTTATTGCTCGCTATGATGATTGCATTATTCTGGTAAAGGGGAAGGAGAAGCTTTAAAATAAAGAAATCAGATTGCTTTAGATTTCAGGGAAGGTTGAGTGGGGTTGAAGCCATGTTGAAAACCTTTGACTGAACTGAAAGGCACAAGCAGCTGGAAAAAGGTCGCTTGATTATGACTCATGATTAGACCAATAAGCTCACCAGCTAACACGCAATTATAATATTATTGCCAAAAAAAAAAAAAAAAAAAAAAAAAAAAAAAGGGACAATGATGTAGCATCTAATTAGATGACATTTGGGAACTTCGTTTGGTTATTTTTTTTCTATATAATATAAAGGCATAAACACGAAGTAATCAAAGAATAGATTTTTAATTTATTTATCAATGTACTATATAATATTACACATTATAAAAATTTCTCGCTCACATTTAAGTTTAAAACATTCTAAAAATGTGGATTTTTTTTTTTAAATACTGAATTTCATTGAAAAGTTTTTTTGATCAAATATACAGATAATTTTTTAATTATAAAAGTAGATTATAAATATATATATATATATATATATATATATATATATATATATATATATATATATATATCACATAAAGCAAGGAATGCCTCTTATTTTTAAGTAGGACTAATCGATTCCTAGTCTGGTCCAATCGAGAATCGGATTGAAAGGGATAGTTCCTAGATTTTGGGATTGGGAATCGGACCTACTGATCCTAGGTTTAGGAACTGGACCAATCAACAAGTGCGGTGGAACTAGTAAATTTGCTGTTTTGGGCCAAAATTAAAATGAAAGATGGGAGAAATTGTGAGGAATTATGGTTTGTTTCTTAAGAAATTTAAAAATATATAAATTTAAAATGAAAGATGGTTTGTTCCCAAAAAGAGAGCAATCGATTAGTCTGATTTGGTCTATCTAGTCGGTTTGATTCCCACATTAGAATCGGGAACCGGGGAATCAGGAATCAAACTACTCTCTTTTTGGGAACTACCCAAAGTTGGCTGGTCCAATCTAGTCCAGACAGTTCCCAATTTGTGCGGTTTCCGTTACACACTCCTTTCTCTCTTGTTCCATGAAAATAATACATATGTGACAAATTTACTTCTTCTTTTTTTGTGACCCAGGGAACCTCTGTGCACCGTCTACGCTTGGAGTAAACCCTGGAGAGAGTAAAGTCACCACCACCCTTACTCCCCGGATAAGTCATGGGTTCCTTTCCAACAAGGCAAACGACGTAGGGATTCGAACTCTGGACCTCTCGCGAAAAGAACCAGCGCCCAACCACTACGCCGCCACCACGGGTGGTTACTCCAAACTAAGTTTTTAATTATGAAAAACCCCCAAAATAATACATATGTGACAAATTTACCTCAAACCAATTTTTTGATTACTAAAAATCTCAAACTGGTATACTTATGATAAATTTGCATCAAATTAATTTTTTGATAGCCAAAAACCCAAACTAATATATTTTTGACAAATATACTCTTTCTTAAATTGGATTAATATCACGAAAAACTATAAATTAATGTACCCATGACAAATGGAGGGTAAACTCCCAATCGGTATACTTATTAACTATCATGTGTCATTTAACTTAATAATTTGATTATAAAATTTAACAGAAATTAATGAATGTTGAATTTGTCATAGTTATAGCAATATAGAGTAAATTTGTTATAGATGTACTAGTTAGGAGTTTTTGGTGGTCAAAAAATTAGTTTGGGCTAAATTTGTTATAGGTGTACTAATTTGAGGCTTTTTGTGGACAAAAAAATAATTTAGAGTAAATTTGTTACGTGTGTACCGGTGTAAGGATTTTGTGATATTTAACCCTAGATATGGGTAGTGCTCGAGTTGGTGGCTCAATAAGGATTGAAATGGTCATGGGATTTTGGTGAAAAATTATCAAAAAAATTATAAACCTATTGTAATTGTGTATTTAGTTCTAAATATTTTAATTCGACCAATTTAGTTATAAATTTTATGACAATTCGCTAAGGCTACGTTTGGATTTGGCTTTTCCAAGCCACTTTAGGCTTCCAAAGCCCTTTAGGCTAAAAATGGGTGTTTGGCAAAAAAATTTGCAAGTATCTTTAGCCCAAAATTTGCCTTTTGAAGGCTGAAAGCCCAAGGCAGGCCCTGCCTTGGGCATTTTAGCTTTCTCAGTAAGTTGGGGTTACTGTTAATTTTTTTTTTCCAAAATTATCCTTACAAACTTTTTGTTTTTCCGTTTTTTGCCCTGGTGAGGAGCACTGTTCATCTTCTCCGTCAAGGGTGGCCCCGGCGGCAGCTGCTCGGGTCGTGCGACCCAAGTGCGGCCCTCGCCGAGGTCGCGTGACCTCAGGCGAGGGTTGCGTAGCCTCGGCGACGGCCGATCGGGGTCGTGTGACCACCAGCGAGGTTGCGCGACCGCCGGCGAGGAAACACAACATCCGGCGAGGTCGCGCGACCGCTAGCGAGGTCGTGCGACCCAAGTGCGGCCCTCGCCGAGGTCGCGTGACCTCAGGCGAGGGTTGCGTAGCCTCGGCGACGGCCGATCGGGGTCGCGCGACCCAGGCGCGGCCCTCGCCGAGGTCCCCCGACCTCAGGCGAGGGTTGCGTAGCCTCGCGACGGCCAATCGGGGTTCTCGGAGGTCGAGGCGGCGTCGCACGACGCGCATGACCTCGCCGGCCCAGATCCGGGGTCGCTGGAGGTTGCGATGTCGTCGCGCGAGACCTCACCGACCTAGATCCGGGGTTGCTGGAGGTCGCAATGGCATTGCGCGACCTCGCTGGCCTAGATCCGAGGTCGTGACGGCGTCGCGCGACCTCGCGGGCCCAGATCCGGGGTCGCCGGAGGTTGCGACGGCATCGCGCGACCTCGCCGACCCAAATCCGGGGTCGCCGAAGGTCGCCGGGGGTCACCGCCGACCACTGGATGCCGCCTGCCCTTGCTGGTTTTCACTTTTTTATTTTTTCTATTTTTCTTTTGATATTTTTTTTTTTCACAAAAGTCCTGTGTCCTCCAAACACCATTTTGCTCAAAGGTACTTCACAAAGGGCTTTTAAATTACAATTTACCAAACACAATTTGCATTTTGAAAAACACATTTAACTCAAAGGACTTTGCATTTTCCTAAAGAACTTTTCCCCAAAAGTCTTCCCAAACACACCCTAATTCAGTTCATCCGACTAATTTTGGCTGGAAATCATTGACGTAGCACCGCCAACATTTACATTCATAGTTTTCTAAAAATATTATGATTTTTTTATTATTTTCTCTTTTATCCCTTTTTAATTTTTGTTTTTCATTGTGGTCAACAAGGGTAAGGCTCAACCTCACTAAAGCTGTGAGCAAGGTGTGGACAAGCGAGCGAAAACAGCCATCTTTCTGGGCAAATTTTTTAAGTTCAAATCAAACTTTGATCAAATCATCATATCGAGCTCCCCGAATATTGAACTCCGTAATTGAGCTGCTATGATCACTTGTTCTCCCCTTGCTCACGAAACTTGCCAGCCAAAATGAAAATTTTAAAATAATGAAAAGAGGAAAGAAAATGATAAAAAAAAGAATAATTTTTTAGAAAATTATAAAAAAATTGTTCATGTCAATGTCAACGATACCACATTAGCAATTTCTAGCCAATATTGATAGAATTGACTAAATTGATCAATTAGAGCTGAATCAGCATAATTTTAATATGTTTAGAACTTGTTTGGTAATTCACATGGATTCCGGGGGATAGGCTTACATCGGCTAAATAGAGACAAATCAATAGGATTGAAATTGAATTAGATGTCTTGCTTGTCTTCTCAGCCGAACACCAACTTATGCACATCTCCATCATTTACTATTCAATTATTGAAGGCAAGGACTAACAACGTTTTGGTAGATGAAGATTTTGCACGTCTTCCATGATGGATCTAATGGGAACATGCTTCCCACGTGATGTTTATCATGTTTTAACTTATGTAAATTTAATGAAATTCCCTTTAGAGGACAAGCAAGAAGGAAGGTGAGAGAACCCGTGAAATGGGTTATGGCTCGTAGGGATGAAGGCGCTTGACTTACTATTCGGAGCACGCAATCGCTGAAAAAGTATGCTGGGGAGAAACACGGGCAACGGCGAAACACCAATGGTGCAGATCGAGGGCGACAATGGGAGCTAAATCGGTATGAGCTTCACAGACGATGAAAATTAATGAGCTATGAGGAACAACAATATTTCTCAAGCGGACGAACGCAACCCTACATCGACGATTCAAAGGAACCATTTGATGGATGTTGACTTGGTTGAAGACGATGAAGACTTGAGGAAGATAGAACGTCACATCTGTTTTCTCTACTTTTTTATTTTCCTCTCTCTGCTTTAAGTTTAGTTTGATTCTTAATTCCTATTCTGATGGCTCGGCTTTTTCAAATCACATGGCAATAGCCACATAAGTCGTCAACTAATTTAATGAAGAATAGGGGCTTGTTTGATAAATATGAAAAATAATTGTTGAAATTCTAACCACTAAATATCAAGTATTGACAATTTTAAGTGATGATACTGACCTAATTTCAACGACTGAATATTGTTAATTTCTCACCTTTCGTGGAATTTGGATCATTCGCATATTATGAATCAGACAGGATCATGGCCGCCACGTGTTACGGGTCGGGTACCAAAACAGGAAGGCTTGCTAGTGGGCACAGCATATTTTTAGACTAATTAGTGTGCCTTTGGTAATATTTTTGCTTCCGAAAACAATTTTAGTTCAGAAATTATTTTTTTTCTATTCCCTAAATGAATTGCAGAGCAGAAGAATGTATATAATAATTATATAAACTTTATATTCCTGAAATAGAAAAAGATAAGAGATGCATTTGGTACAATCCTAAAAATTTCGATTCCCAATTTTTTTCATTTTATTATAAAAATTTTAGAAGAAACTTAACAATTTATGTTTGGATAAAACTTGAACTTTTGTAAGGATTTAACTAATCAAGATATTCTAAAATGGCCTTGGAAAATCCAACATAATAGTTTATAAAAGATGGATGGCTAAAAATGGCAATTTATGATTCACAATATGAGGAGGTTGATTGTAAATTCCTTGGGGATTACAATAAACAAGTGCATAGCCTTTTGAACTTTTGGGGGGGGGGGGTAAATGTGGCATCCTAAAAATTCAAAGCCAAGCCATAAGGTGTGTTAAAGTCTTTAATTAGGTGATAGAATTTCCATGGCTTATGTTTTAGCCATTAGTCTTTTAATTTGATGATTTGTGCTTGTGATTGTGGAAATTTAAATTTAATAAGATTAATAATCTATGCTTGGCCATATGATTTAAATTTCAATGAGCAAAAATATCCTAAGACTTTGGCCAAGATGAAAATTGGAATTCAAAAATATTTATAGAAGGAATTTCAAAAAAAAAAAAAAAGAGAAAAAGGGGATTAAATTCGAATGGGCCTTGGACCCATTTGGCCTAAAGCTTGGTGGGCCAAGCTAGTCGGCCCAAATGGAAGCCCAAGAGGAGGATTCGACCAGCCCAAGGGAGTGGCCGGATGGGCCTAAGCCCAAGCCCAATCAAATTCAAATTTAAAACCCAATATGACAAGTGGCAAATGGCAAGAGCATGCATTGGTTAGTCTTTAGGCAATCTCATGATTGCAAATGATGGGATTAAGGGGATATAAAAGGGATGAGGAGAGAGAGAGTGGCCGGATTACTTGCTTCAATTCGTCCAAAGAGAGGGTGAGAAAGAGAGAGAGTTTGAGAGAAAGGGAGAGAAACCGAGAGGGAAGGAGGCGGAGCCGGAGGGGTGTGCCGTTTGTTCGCCGTCCGATCGTCGCCGTTCGTCGTCGTTTGTTCACCTTTAAGGCAAGTGGAGTCCGTAACTTCTATTGCATGTTTGTTGTGGTGGTTGCATGTTAGATTTTAGGTGTGATTTGTGCAAAAAACCGAGGTAAGAGTTGGTTATTTGTAAACCGTGTGACTGTTCTTGTTCGGTTTGTTGAAGTCAGTAGTTTGTTCGAGTTTTCATGTGTGTTTGGGGTTCGATTTTGGCTTCGGTGTCTCATGAAAGTTGAAGCTAACATCTTGTACTATGACATACTAAAAATTCGTAGAAAACGATGGAGATTTGAGGGGTCAAAAGTTCTATTGTACGGAGACTTTAGATCTGCGAAATTTTTACTGACCTCTTGTTGATTTCTTGGTTGCATGTTGATTTCTGTTGGAGATCTCACCTTGTTGTCTTCTTGAAAGTTGTAGGAAACACATTAAGCTACAACATACTCAAATTTGAAGAGGAATGAATGAGTTTAGCCTAGTAAATCGGCTAGATCTTGGAGATGATTGATTCTGGTGAAGTATCTCGAGACACCCGAGACTTCATGGACTAAAATGGTGACCATAATCTGGTTATTTGGCCTATATCTCTTCATGAAACTTGTAAAGGACACCTTGGTACATAACATACTAAAATTTCAGAAGAAACGAAAGAGAATAGATGGGTGAAATCTAGAAATTTCGGAGGAGTGTGTTCTGGACGTCGCGGTCGTGGTTCCAGAAACTTCGTAGGGTTGTAGAAATTAATCTAAAAAGAATTTGGCTTAGAGTTCTGCATGAGAAATGCACGAAAATGTGTTGGATATCACCCTGTAAAATTTCGTAATTTTTGAAGGCCATATGAGTATTTTAATCGAATTTATGTGAAAACTGTGCAAGTCTGGCCATTATCCGAATATAAGGTGCTATTTTGTGAAAATTGCGAAATTATAAGAAATTCAATTCGGCCCCAAATTTTGTATGAAATTGTGATTCTATTTGTTTGCTTAATGATTTTTGAGTATCATGATTTTGGGAAAAATCATAGATATTAAATTTAATATTTATGGAAATAAAATAATAAATAATAATAAATAATAATAATATAATAATAATATAATAATAAAATAAAATAAATTGGATTTTTATTTGGCCATGGATTCAATTCCATTTGTGTGGCACTTGTGTGATGAGGTCTTTGTATATGTATTAAGTTGAAATGCATATGTGATTAAGCTTTGGCATGTGTATGACATGTGAATTGAAATGCAGGTGTGATTTGTTTGATGCCATGCCAATTGCCATGTTAAATTGAGATAAAAGGATAAATGTGAATGAGAAAGAGGTTGTGGTGGAGGATGCTGTCTGGTGGCCTGGTGGCGTAATTCCAGAGATTCCCTGGGAGTTTCAGGATGCCCGGAATGTGGGGGGCCGGAAGCCCTGTTGGAGGTTTCTGTCCGAAGGGAATGCCTCGTGACACCAGGATTTGGGTGTGGGATGCCTGACTAGAAGGGTAAAGGCCGGAAGCCCTGTCGGAGGTTTCGCCCGAAGGGAATGCCTCGTGATGCTAGTTGAGATGCGAGATGCCCGGAATGTGGGGGCCGGAAGCCGGTGGCCATGGGATGGCCGAGTTGGCCGGGAACCCCGTCGGAGGTTTTCGCCCGAAGGGTTGATAATGAAATTGATAATGGTACCCTGTCGGAGGTTTCTGCCCGAAGGGTTGATGATGAGATTGATGATTTGAGAAATGGGTGATGTGGTGATCAAAAATTGAAAGATAAAGATGATAATTAACTCATGATATGATGATGCATGATGATGATGGCATGTGATGTGATATGATGATCACCTATGATAATATGTGCATGATGATGCATGATGATGATGGCATGTGATGTGATATGATGATCACCTATGATAATATATGCATGATGATGATGGCATGTGATGTGGTATGATGATCACCTATGATAATATAGGCATGATGATGATGGCATGTGATGTGGTATGATGATCACCTATGATAGTATATGCATGATAATGCATGAGGGTGATGTGTGATGTGACATGATGATCATCCATGGTATGATATGCATGATGATATGTCATAATGACGATAATGATTATATGATATGCCATGATGATGATAGTGATATATGATATGCCATGATGATGATGATATATATGATGTGATGATGCATGATATGCATGGTTACAAGGTAAGTGATGCTTGCAACGTGTGATGATATGCATGATGCATTGGAATGTTATTGGATTTCCCTATCTGCTGAGTAGTTGTACTCACCCCTTTTGGGGATAACATTTCAGATTAGTAGATGGTTTGAGCGGTTAGATATGACCGCGGGGAGAAGGATAGCAAAGGAGGGAACCTTTGGACGCCGACACTGGTTGATGGACCTTAAGCATACGATTGTGAGAGGAGATGTCGGTTATCTTTTAAAGTATAGCCAAGTATAGAAACATTGGCATTTCGATGTACTGACTAAAGATGTCCATATGCTTTATGTAAATAAACGTGTCCGGCTTTAACTTATATAAGATGTTTAGTAGGTGTGCATCGATTTCTGAATGTAGGGAAGGAAAGTGTTGGATATGCTTCCGTTATGTAAATTGCGCAAGGGACCGTTAATAAAAGACGTAAACCCCCATGGTTGTATGGACCCGCTGCAACTAAAAATGGTATCAGAGTGACTTGTTATTTGGGAAAGAAAAAGGAAAAGCGAACTGTGGTGACTCTAGCGGATCCAGGGCCGTCGAGGGGTGCCACAGTAAAAGTAAGGAATATATTGGGGAAATGCCAAATTGTATAAGCGAAACAGCTTCAAAAACTTGCACTCAAAATGAACAAGCTCATTATGAGTGGAAGGAAGTTGTGAGAAAAGGCCAAATGGCTACAAGAAAACACCGAAAAAGAGAGTGCCAGGTGGCAAAAAACAACCACTAGTCAAAGGCAACCAACAAAGACTAGTAGGTTAGACGGGCGATTGAAGAACTCTAGACGAGAAGATAATGGGGTATAAATCCCAAGAGCATTGCAGCCTTCTATTTCTAATGGAGTCCTTCACATTCTTGAAGGTGACAGCCTTGTCCTTGAGGTGCTTCATGGCCAAAACATAAAATGTCTCCCCCTTAAAGAGAATATTGTTCTCGTTCTTCCAAATGATATGGCAAAGTGTACCAAAAACAAATTGAGCAACACTTATAAAACTCCTTGCTCGAAAGCAAGGTTATGGCTCAGCGGATATTCTCCTCCCAAGATCTGTTCCACCAGGGAAGGTTGCACCTAGCCACCCAAAAGAAAGCCAAACTAGCCATAATGCGACACTCAAAAAAGAGATAAGCTATAAAGTCAGGTATGTCATTGCAAAAGGGGTAGGAAGCAGCATCAATCCTACCATATGACAAAAGGAGAGATTGAGTAGGAAGCTTACACTTGGTGATGAGCCAAAGGTGGAATTGGTACCGAGGCAAAATGGCATTGTTCCAGATGAAGTGATGCCAATTGACACAAGCGTTCTTCCTCCTTAAAGCCTCCCAAGCCGAGTCTTCTTTTGCCTTTTGAACTTTTTTAGTTGCAAGAAAAAGAGTAAATTTTGCTAGGTGGAAATGAGCAAGGATGAAACAATTGAGGATGTAGGCAATCCTAAAGTTGGTGCACTTATCTACACAAACTCATTAAACCTTCAAGCAAATGACATCGAAAATCTATTGAGCATAGGCTTATTCGACTGTTGTAAACATATGACAAGTGGTAATGCAAAATACTTGTTCAGAGCCATCTAAGTTTTTATTAAAATAGAATTCCAAATAATCTTAAAGGATGTCTCCAATAGAATCTTAAGAAAAGAAAACATCTTCTTCTAGCGAAGTCGCCAAGTTGTTGCGACCTAGCATAGTGTCTTAAAAAAAAGACATTCAAAAAGTCATATGGTAACCTAAGAGCTTATTTAATTTTGATTCCAATTCTTATCAAAATATTTTCACCTTGTTATGCTAAACTAATTCTATTAACACTAAAATATAGTAAAATTACTCAAAATCTAATTTTCTCAAAATTTTCTTAAATTTCTATTTTTTTTTTTTTTATATTTTTATTCAGAAAAGTGAGGAATTAGAACGGGTTAGGAGATTGATCTAGATGTGGGTCTCACTTGGACCTTGTGTCAATCAAGTAAAGATGAGTACTAGGATACGCTAAGCTTTTTTTCCCCCTCCCTAAAATGACTTTATTTATCCATGTGTTCCTAGGAACAAAAAATGTAGATTTTTTAACTTATTTTTGTAACAAATCTATTTACTGGCTTCTAATGTATTTTGGTAAATAGAAAAATAACTAACGTATACAAACATATTTCTATCTTTTTCTATTCCAAGGAGTAAAAGAATAAAAAAATAAAGAAATAGAGATGTTACTGAAAAGGCTGCTACTTTCCAATCAAGCTCGACATAGATAAAGACATTCAAGTCCATCTTGACTATAAGGATAACAATGAGACAGGCTTGGGATGACTTATCTAGTCCTAAATCTGTCTCAACTTTTGATTATTTCACAAGCACATCCCAAACCTTATAAGCTACGTTTAATTGTTCAAATTTCTAGTCAAGATATGATTACATAAGATAAGATGTGAAATTAAGGGATTCTTGTATATTTTATCCATTATTTGATGATATGTAGAAATAAAATTGGATATTTTATTAGTACGAACGGCATATAGGTGCATAAATGGTAAGAATTTCTTACGATTCACCACTAAAGAAACCACAAATGCTCAAGCAGATATAACCTCCATCATTTAATATATAAGCATAAATCTTAATCAATAAAGGAGCCAATCATAGAGTTCCAGAGCCATTAGACTATGACAAGAAATATAAATAAGTAATAGCAATATCGATGGAGTAAAGACAAATGTCATATCTAATAAGAGAGAGAAATACAATTATTTACCTTCTCGATTTCGAAAAGAGGTGCTTCTAGTCTCTCACCTACTTATTGTTTCATTATTTTTCCATCTCTCTCTCTCTCTCTCTCTCTCTCTCTTTCTCTCTCTCTCTCTACTTCTTTTCTCTTTTCACTTCTTTTTTATTCCCTTCCATCTGTCCTCACTTAAATTTATTAAATAATAAACTATACTAATATATCTAAAATATGTAATAAATATTAATACTAACTATATATATAGCATATATATTATAGAGTAGAAATAAATTCAAATATAAAAATAAAATAGGAATAAATAGAAACTAAGTTTTTTGTTATCTTTAATTTTATTTTTGTATTAAAGTTCACATCTTATTTATATATTATTATTACTATTTTAATTTTATTAATTTAAGAAGTTTGTTATTCGAAAAAATAACTCATATATCATGAATATAAGAAATCCTATTTACAGTCATTCCACTTCCCCCACTAAATATCTTTATTTGGGATATCTCGCTTTTATATTCGAGTTTATCTTGTCATGGATTGGAACCAAAAACAATATATGATAAAATTTACCATATCCTGAATTTTATCTTGACTACTAAATAATATCTTAGACCTATTACAAGTTATCTAGTACTTGACGATTACCATATGTTTATTATTTCTCCATCATAATTTTTTATTATCTAATGCCAATTAAATAATAGACAATCGCAATAATGAAAACCAAGATTATTCAACCACCTCGATTTCAAAGTTTCTTGTATAGATACAAGTATTATAAAGTAATAATGTAGATGAGTAGAAGTGATTACTATTTTCAAAGTATATGACAATACATAAGTGAACTTATATTTTGAAAAAAAGGGTAAAAGCAATTTTAGTAAAGTTTCCCTTGGTAAGACGATTTTGGTTTTGAGTTAAAAGTAAGACAAATCTCAAATGCATCCCAAGTTTTGCTACAAGGAAATTGTTCAATCAATTTTAAACATATTGTATGGATGCCAATTTAATTTTAAACTTTCTAAATTTTGTCAATTGATTTCTAAACATTTACACAAAATTCAAACATAGTCAGTCTGGCCAATTTTTGCAGAATATTATTGATGTGGGAGGTGACATGTAGGATAGCCGGCAATAATTGGACCGTCACGTTAGTGATTTCCGATGATAATTGATCGAAATGATTACATTTAAATTTTATGCTCAAGTGTAGAATTGTATAAATAAAATCAAAAAATTTATGACTTAGTTGACATACATATGATTAATTAAAGACTGATTGGATAATTTTTTTTTTTTTTTTTTTGTACTAGGATCCCAAATTCATCCGGCATCCGAAACAACAGCTGCTTCAAATCCAATTAACGTTCGGGGTGTGTTCGGTCTGTTATTAGACTCAACCATTGCCTAACCTTAGTTTAGGCCCGCCCAAGTTTTCGTTTCCTCAAGAAAGGGAGAAAGTGGTTCGCATGTGGTGGGCCTTCCAAGCTTTTTGATAATCGATCTTACGTACAAAACGGTGAAGTAAATCCTCAAGATATATGGCATCTGTTTATTTTCACGTCCATGGATGGACTCTTTAGCTCCTATACTCAAATGCTCCCATAAAACATCACAAGATTAATTCGTCGTTTTTAAAACTGAGGATGGTGTACTAGAAGTCTTAAAATGTATTGCAAAGCTTCTTGACAATCGATCTCACGTAGAAAAATGTGAAGTACATCCTCAAGATATATGGCATCTGTTTATGCTCAGGTCCATGGACAGACTCTTTAGCTCCTACACTCAAATGCTTCCATAAGACATCACGAGATTAATTTGACATTTTTAAAGCCAAGGATAGTATATCAGAGGTAATAGAATTTATTGCAAAATGAGTCTCAAAATTTTCAAATTGTGTATCAAGTTCTAAAATTTGCCCAATTAATGCAATCAAAGACTCTGAATAGCTTTGTTTAATTTCGTTAACCTTTGCTCTAGCTTGGGGAAGGGTTGCCGATCCTCGCTCGCCTATAGGGGAGAACTTTCTAGTGCTTGCACAATCGTGGCCCATCGCCCGCCACTGTTGCGTGAGGTTTGGCCAGCCCTCGCGGTCTCCCTGCACCTCACCTTCAAAACATTGGCCATTCAAAACCCAACAGGCCTCTGTCAACCAACACGAAGCAAACACAGAATCACCCTTTCGCAACCGGTAGCAGCTAAAAAAAACTCCCAAAGCCCTGTCTCCTTAAGAACCGCCAATGCCTTCATCCTTAAAATATACTCACTTAATTCAGCTATGTCCTGTGGCAAAAATTCTAATTAGCTTTGGAATTTATGGGTTTAGATTTGTAGTCTATTGTTAAAAATATAGAAACATTTTCTTTTTCTTTGCAGTAGTTGGTGACACTAAAATTTTTCCCAGCAACATATTTACGCATTTTTTTGTAAAATATAAAAAATACTAAAAAAATACATGACAAACAATAAAAAGAGAGAGAAAATAATAAGAAAAAAATGGGCTCCAATGGGACAGAGCTTAAGCCCATCCAATTCATGCAGCCCAGGCCTGGCCCACAAGAGCAGCCCAAACCATCATATTTGAGCCAGCCCCATCAGAGAAGTCTGGATCTGGAGCCCATCAAACAACCACAAACCCAAAAAATTTCTCTCAGCAAAGCCCAATGGTAAAGAGCAAGCCCATCCGAGAGTTGGGCTCAGTCCAACAACTCAACATGTAAGTCCAAGGCCTCTCTCTCCCCGAACATTCAAATTGAACACTACAAGTACTAGAGTTGAGTATGATTTCGGGTAGAATTGGAACCAAAGAATCAGACAAGTTAACTTGGAACCAAAGAATCGAACTGGTGGGAACTTGTTTGATTCCATGTTCCAAATTTTGAGAACCTATTTTGACGGGTAGGTTCTAGGTTCTAAGTAAATGAATCCTACAACATGAAATAAGTTTTTGTGTTTTTCTTGTTCTAGGTCTTCATGTGATTTTGCGGTATTTTAAGGTATTCAATAATAAGTGTATAATTTGAAATCACTAGTCTAAGCTTTCATTTTATGATTAAAACATTTACCTTCATATTCTTCGTGTTCTAAATAAAAGTTGTGATAAGTAAATTGCAGCAGTAAGTGGAGGTAATTAAATGTGATTATTTATTGCAATTATTCAATTAATAATACACGTCGAGTCTGGGTAGAACTTGGAATCAACCATGGAATCTATGACGGGGTGGGTTCTAAGCTTCAAGGAATATAAGGTAGTTCCAAGTGGAACTGGAAACCTCTTAGTCCTAAGCACGCGTGAGAACTGGAAGGGCAAGAGACCTCATAACCATCATAAATAGATAAGAAGTAAGAAATCCTCTCAGTTGAAAAGTTTTGATCAATTTCAGTCTTCTTCATCATTCTCAGTAGCTGGAGAGTTGCCGTGGCCGTCGCATATTGCCATTCCCCTAGCCATACCTTCCTTTCTTAGTCACAATAACTGAGGAACTTGAGCTGCTCTCCAGGTTGCGAATCAACTTCTGTGATCTTCAGATTGTTAGTTGCCACGGGTGAGTATGATATATCCAATCAAGTACGTGCACTATGTTTTTCTTTAGCAAACAGAGGTTAAGAATTTTAGATATTGGTCATGTCTGGATCTTATGTAATCGAGTTGCTATTAGCGATTTGACCTCAGGTGATGATATGGAGACGAACTGTTGACGTATTCCTACATCTAGATCATTGGATGAAAGTGTCTGCAATATGTTCGATGATTTTTCTAAGTGAAACTAGAGCACGAATTTCAGTAAAGTTACTGCGTGTTGACGTCTGGTTGATGGTTTGATGTTCAAACTAAGATGAATTCGTTCGATCTCCTCATTGTGCCTTTGAGTTGATCTATTGTTTTGCTCTACCGAGTCTCCATTTGTGCACTGCTTGCTTGGTCCCTACTTATTTTTCAGTCTCAGTTTTAATCCATTTCATTAGCCTCATTGCACAATAATTATTTGTTAATTGATCTTAAGTGGTGATCAAGAATCGCATGTATGAAAACTAAAATTGTTTGTGATGTTTTTTCTCCAAGTTTGAGTAAATTGAATTGATCTGGATGCTCAGCATGTTCTGATTCCATCCACCGAGAGTGAATATGAATTACATATTCTGTTATGTGAGGAATAATGCAAATGCTGTAAGTGTGTGCACATTGATAAGCACACTAATTAGATGATTAGTATAATCAAATCTTTGAACTTAGAATCTCTAGTTCATAGGAAGCAGAATGTTTTTCTACGTTCTACTTGTCTCCTTATTGGCCTCAAATATCCAGTGGCAACATTTTTACAAGATAGGATCTCGTCTTTAGAGCGATCGAGATGGCGTGCCGAGCAAAATCAAGCAAACCTCAAGTAGAGATAATATTAGTTCCTCGTTGACAATCCACTAAACTTGTTTCGCCCAAATGGGAAAGAATCCTGTTTCGGGAGAGTCGCGATAGTAGTCGTATGGTATTATTCAAATTAAAAAGAATAAAGAAAACATTTCTTCATCAACAAAAGTCTTTTCTGTTCATTGGTTTTTTGCTCTCTTGTAAAGTAGGGTTTAATGAAAGTACCTACTGACACGTGCGCTAAATTAAAATCTTAAAGGGAATATTCTGAAAATTTGTTCCAATTTCCAGGATAATTTGGGCACAAAAAGTTGTGACAATGTTGTGTTTCGCTACCTAATCACTCAAATATTTTTCATCTTCTTGCCATGTCGCTAATTTCTTCTTGCTCCAGCATGTGAGAGAGTCGTTGACTAGAGTTTTGAGAAATTCTGCTTAGGAATTGCAATGGGCGGGGCGAGCATCGGCGTTCCCCATACACCCCCCACCCATGGCCCTGTGTTGTACCCGCACTATGCGCCGCGCTTTGGGAGGCAACTTCGCCCATCCCTACCCCCACATAATCATGCGGGTACTCTTTCGACCAAAAAAATAAAATCATGTGAGAACCCTATCTTGCCAATTATTTTTGCAAGAAAATTAATTTATTAAACACAAAAACTTCACATATCGAATGTTGAAAATTTTTACCTTTAAGTAACATAAAAAAATAAAATAAAATTAGAGGACAATTTTAATTAACATATTAATATAAACAATAAGAGCATAAAAGTAGAAATGAATTACCTCCAGCCTGCGTTGGACGCCACTTCGTCGCTTCGCGGCCTGAGAATCAACGCAACCCGCGAAGTCCGCATCCGAATAACCGATCACTTCCAGGTTGTCGGTCGTCTATATATAATGGATTACTCGATATCTTCCCAACATTCCCACAGCAAAATCGATGTTAGATCGAGTGCAAACCTGAGCATACATCAAGCTTCCAACAGTAGAAGCATATGGAATGTTGTACATTTGTTCCCTTTCTAGATCGTTCTTCGGGCATTGATTCAAATTGAACCCGTCACCCTTCACAATGGGTGCTATACTTGGTGAACAATCTTTCATCTGAAATCTCTCTAAGACCTTATTGATATAGGTTTCTTGAGATAGTCCTAAAATTCCTCGAGATCTATCTCTATGGATCTTAATGCCAATGATATAAGATGCCTCACCCATATCCTTCATGTCAAAACGGGATGCTTGTTTCAAGCCATATATAGATTTCTTAAGCTTGCACACCAAATGCTCACCTTTACTAGAGGAGAATCCTTTAGGTTGTTTCATGTAAACCTCCTCCTCTAGTTCTCCATTGAGGAACACCGTTTTTACATTCATCTGATGTAATTCTATATCAAAATGGGCAACCAATGCCAAAACAATACGAAGAGAATCTTTCTTAGATACAGGAGAAAAACTCTTCCTTTTGAGTGAATCATTTGGCAACAAGTCTAGCTTTATATCTTTCAATGTTACCCAATGAATCTTTCTTAGTTTTGAAGACCCATTTACAACCAATGGCCTTTGCACCATCAGGTAACTGAACCAATCCCAGACTTTGTTAGATGCCATAGAACTCATCTCTTCCTTCATGGAATTGTACCACAAATTGGATTTATCACTATCCATGGTTTGTGAAAACGTTTCAGGATCATTCTCAGCTCCAATATTGTAGTCCGACTCTTGTAAATACACAATATAATCACTAGGAATAGCCGATTTCCTTATTCTAGTAGATCTTCTCAATGTTAGATCAACATTCTCTTGAGGAGCATGTTGATCTAGTGATATGAGATGGACAATAAAACCTGTATCCCTTAGACCTTTCGGCATATCCACAAACCTGTATCACTTATGGTCCTTGGGTCCAACTTCTTTTCTTGTGGATTATAAATTCTCACTTCAGACGGGCATCCCCAAACGCGCACATAATGTAAACTCGGTTTCCAACACTTAAATAACTCAAAAGGTGTCTTTGGGACAGCCTTGGTCGGAACTCGGTTTAATATGTACACTGCCGTCTTAAGTGCTTCAGTCCATAAGAATTTAGGAAGTTTGGAGCTGCTAAGCATACTACGCACCATGTTTAATAAGGTCCGATTTCTTCTTTCCGCTACGCCATTTTGGTCCGGAGAACCAGGCATAGTATATTGTGCAACTATCCCATGCTCTTGAAGAAATCTTGCAAATGGACCAGGTGCTTGTCCATCTTCAATGTATCTACCATAGAATTCTCCACCTCTATCGATCTCACGACTTGCTGATGTCGTCCCTGGCCTAGGATGCTGCCTCGGTCCCATCGCCGAGATTTACGTCAATGCAGTTTCCGCATTTATGCTCTATTGGTATACGTGGGAGAGCAAAGGGATGGCGCCCCGGCCGGAGGTAGCTGTCGACATCATGGAGCTCATCTCCTCCAACGGCTTCCCGTTGCTCCTGGACTCCACCGATGAGTTCTTGAATTCCGTCGCGTCCTAGAACGAGTGCAAGAAGTTCCACTCGGGATGCATCTACAACACTTGTAGGGTCGTCGAAGGCCGTTATCCATTGTTTTTTTTTTTTTGGCCAGCACAACAACAAACAGCACGACGACCAAGCATTGGACAATCAGGCCGTTCAACCGTGTCGAAGTACCCGAAAAGAGGTCGAGAAGATCAGCTCACGGGTGCATGGAGCGGCTCGACAAGCAAGCACGGAATGGGCGAGGTTGAGGGAATCCCCATCCACACCCTACGTCCGTCCAAGGTGAAAATTCCATCCTCCTCCAGCCTCACACCCCCTTAGCAATTGGGGTGAGGTCACCTTAGAAGGTTTATGTGTTAGGTTTTGTTGGTAAACAAACTAAGAGGTGCCTTATCTCATATTTTTTGATATGATTGGTGGTTACAAATAAATTAAGACATGCATTGTTTCATATCGAAAAGATTTGAGTGGTGGTTACAAATAAACAGTTGACTAATCTCACAACAAAAAAATATGATTATACATATGTTTCATTAACAAAAAGATACGAGCGTGTATCTATTCAATTGATGGTTACTTTTTTATCTGCTTAATTGACGAAAAGATATAAGAGTGTATCTTTTCAATTGTTGGTTATATCTTTTCAGAAGTTATAAAATTTAGAATAAAAAAATATAAAAAATAACTTTAAAAAAAAGTTTTTTTTTTTTTTTTTTTTTTTTTTTTTCAAATTTTAGTTTGTCTTTTGAAATCTTCCATTTGTTCACAAAACATTGTTATAAATTCAACGTTCAACGTTTCGGTCTCATACTTCTCACTTCTCTTGTTTTTATTTTTCCAAAAAAAAAAAAATACAGCTATTATTTTCAGTTATTTACCTTTAAGAGTTCTTAGAGAAATACTAGATTTGCTATATGTTATTCTTGCTTGAGACTCTATTATATCTTGGCTGATTTTTTCTAGTAAACATTAGCAATGTTAGTGGAGTAAATAATTCCTTAGAGATAATGCCTTTTCACACTTCAAAGTCGGATTCCGCTTTTCCCTATCGATTTTTTTCCCAACAATTTTAAGGAATTTCAACAATGGAATTAGAATCAATCGAAGTCATGAATCAAGACATGGTGAAACTGGATCAATTTGATGGGAAAAACTTTGCTCGTTGGAGGGACAAGATGATGTTCCTTTTCACTACCTTGAAAATTTCTTACATTCCAAATCGAATCTGATGCTAAAGGATCCAAAGCCTACCACTAAAGGAGGAAAGCTAAGTGCAGATGCCATTGAAAGGGTCAATAAGGAGAGCAAGAAATGTGAAGAGGATGAATTGCTATGTCGTGGGTACATTATGAAAACATTGTCTGATCATTTGCATCGGTTATTCATTGAGATGAAATATGCCAGAGACATTTTGAATGCACTTGAATTCAAATACAAGGCAGAGGAGTAAGGTATCAATATATATTTGATTGCAAAGTATTTTAATTTTAAGTTTATTATTAGAGCAAATTCATGAATTGCAAGTGCTTGTCAACAAAATTCGTGACATCATAATTAATAATCTAGAATCATTTCAAGCTGGAGCAATTATTGCAAAATTGCCTCTGACTTAGAAAGATTATGGAAAAAGGCTGATGTACGAGTTAGAGGACATAACACTGGAGGAAATTTAGAAACGTCTTCAAATTAAGCAAGAGTCACATGTATGTGATAATTGTGTTTTTTATGATACCAAGGTGAATGTTGTGGAGGGTGATGTATTTCAATCCAAAAACCACCATAATTTTAAAGTCAAGAAAGGGCAGAAATTTAAGAAGACATAAGAAGAAAAATGGTTGTTTTTGTTTTTGACAAAAAAGGACATTGTGCAAAGGAGTGTAGCATCGCAAACACACATCCAAGGACAAGAACATATCAATGGTGAAGGCCAATGTTAATTCGGTTGAAGAGAATTTCGTGGCCATGGTTTCAACTATGTTTTCAAACATGAATATTTATTAAAAAAATCAATGATTTTATGGCCATGATTTTTTAATATTACTTCTTTCAAGTTTGGTTGGTTGTTAGATTTTGGTGCAACAACAGTTCATGTGTGCAATGACCATTCAATGTTCAAGCATTTTGAAGAGGTTGTTAATACAAATATGAAGAGGTGTTGATAGCAACTAACATTCTTGTCAAGGTTGTTGGCAAAGGCGCAATAGAGATAGATTTTAATTTTAGAAAGAAGATTACCCTTCTTAACGTGTTGTTTCTACTTGAAATGAGGAAGAACTTATTTCCTATTAATTTCTTTGTATAAAGGGGTTTAAAGTTTTTTTTTTGAATTTGACAAGATTATCTTGTTGAAGAATAAGCTATTTATTGGAAAGGGGTATGTCGGTGATGACATGTATGAGTCAGGTATCAATAATTCTTTCAATTCATCTACATATATTGTTGAGTTTCCTTTTTCGTGGCATAGTAAATTAGCACATTTAACTTTTTGCAGTTAACGAACATGAAAATGTTAAACTTGATCAATTTTAATGGTGAATTTGATAAATTTGAAATCTTTGATAAGTCTAAATTGACAAACAAAAAAACATTTTTCTAGTGCCAAAAGAAATTTGAATTTATTGGATTTGGTGCATAGTGACATTTGTGAATTCAATAACATGTTAACTTGCAGTGGGAAAAGGAATTTCATTGCCTTTGTGGATGATTGCAAAACGTATACATGTGTTCATCACACAAGATGAAAAGATAAAGCATTTTGTGAAGACAATTGTATTATCCATCAAGTTTTAGCACCATAACTCCACAAGAAAATAGTTTAACTAAAAGGAAAAACAGATTTCTATGAGAAATGGCTAATTGTATGCTCTCACATTTAAGCTTACCAATTAATCGTTGTGGGGAGGCATTGCTTACAGCATGTTACATTCATAATAGGAACCATCTAAGAGAAATAACATTAGCACCTATAAATTGTGGAAAGATAGAGACCAAACTTGTCATACCTTAAAGTGTTAAGGCGTTTGGTATATTATTGAGTACTAGACCCCAAGAAAGCAAAACTTTATTCTAAAGTTATCAAAAGTGTTTTTCTTTAAATAAATCGAGAGCAGTAAAGCTTATAAGCTTCTTGATTTAAGGTTCAATGTCATTGTAGAGTCAAGAAATGTTGAATTCTTTGAGAATAAATGTTCTACGGGTTTTATAATTATTGAAAATAATATAAAACCTATAGAAATACAAGTAGATTCTCATGAGAAATAAAAAATAATTCTAAAAACATAATTGAACCTAGAAGAAGCACTAGAGCAATGAAATTGAAAGATTTAGGTCTAGATTTTATTACTTCTGTTTTCCTTGTTGAAGGAGACAAAGATAATAACGTGATAAATAAACATACTTTAGTATTCAATTTAGAAGATGATCCTAAAATTTTTAATAATGCTATATCTTCTGCATATACCTTTTCTTTGGAAAGAAGTTATAAATGAGGAAAATGACTTAATTATATTCAATACTACTTGGGTATTAGTAGATTTACTAAAAAGATCTAAGTGGGTGTAAATGGGTTTTGAAGTGGTATCGACAAAAACAATGAATAAATTATTTTGATATTTATGCTCTAGTAGCATGAATAACATCTATTGAAATTCATTTTTCTTTAGTGCCCATTTATGATTTTTGTGTTCATCAAATGGATGTAAAAAAAAAGGAACCATCGGCCTTGGTGGCTCCACTAGATAAGAATCCCTTGCCTTGGGGGAAAGGTGAGGGGGTCAAACCCCAGTGGAAGCATCAGTGTCTTAAGCGTGATGCCAAGGTGGTGGGTCCTCCGCTAGCGTCACTCCAAGGTTTACCTGTCGGCGTAAGCGGACGGGGTTCCTTGGGTATCAAAAAAAAAAAAAAATGGATGTCAAAAAGGCATTCTTGAATGGGGATTTAAATGATGAAATTTACATGAAACAACTAGAAGGTTTTATTCTTCTTGGAAATGAAAGGAAACTATGTAAATTAATTAAATCTCATTATGGCCTTAAGCAAGCTCCTAAGTAATTGCATAGAAAATTTGATTCAGACATATAATCTAATTATTTCAAGTACAATAATGCCAATGAGTGTGCATATTCTAATTTCACTAAAGACTATGATGATTTAATGTACTTATATGTTGATGATATACTTATTTTCGGAATCAATATGATTGAAGTCATTGAGACTAAAAAGTATCTAACTCACATCTTGTAAGATGAAAGATTTGAGTAAAGTGGATACTATTTTGGGTATTAAAGTTAAAAAATATAGTGGGGGTTAATCTTAGAATTAAAATGATTACGTTGACAAATTTTAAATAAATTTAAATATCTTGGTTTCAAAGAGATAAGTACTTCGTTTTTATTTCAATATTAAATTAAATTATAATACTCTTTGAGCAGTAGTACAAATTGAATATGCTAGTGCTATAGGATTTTTAATTTTTGTAGTGCATTGTACTAGACTTGATATTGTTTTTTTAGTGTGCAAGTTAAGTAGATATGTTGGTAATCCAATATAGAACATTATAAAGCTATTGCTAGAACTTTTGGGTATAAGAAAACTAAAAATTGGGGATTGTTCTGTAAAAATTTTTGACTGTCAAGATACATTGATGCTAGTTAGATCTTAAGTGTTCGGATTTTGCTAGACTTCGAATACGTAACGGTCCATGACAAGTCGACGAGTTTGTCGTCGGACTACGTCATTGGCACCACTTGTGGATGCCGTTTTGTCACCACTCTCACGGTATCGAAACGTCACGTTTCATCACGTTCTCGCGATAGCATCTCATCTAGAAATTTCTTCACGTAATGTCACTTGCGAGACCAACCCCTTCCGCATTTGTACCTTACTAAAGCGAGCTTTTCATGCAGGCGGAGACGTCGACTTCCGAAATTTCAGCCACGTACCTCATTCATTTCCATGCAACAAGAGGAGGTTTTGGACATCAACTTTGTAGTCACGTTCCCTCTCTTTAGCCAGCCAACAAGGTGAAGATTTGACCATGCATGAAGGACACCCTAGCATAGAGCTGTTTCCGTCCAAGCTGCCCCCGAACTTTCATTTCATTGACTAATTGAGTCAACCAACACAAGTGCACGTCCATAGCCATGCCATGCAGACGAGGCCTTCGACCACCGAAGGGCTGCTTCGCTCTTCTCCCCATCTCCTCTCAACCGGTCAACCAAGGGAAAAATGCTTGACCAAGCGGCCACGTAACCCCATCTTCGGTGGCCACCAGAGCGGGAGTGTGGGACAGCTGCCTGCAAGCACTTCAGCCGTGTCTTCATGTGGCAAGGAGAGCCACCGAGAGCGGCCACGTCTCCCCCACCCGTCCCCTCTACAAGCGGCCACAGCAATTGAAGATTGTTGACCCAGCCAGCAGCAACGTTTTCTCCTTTGATGGCCAGCAAAAAGGAAGACTCGACCGTGGGAAGCCACGTTCTTGCATGAGACATGCAAGGTGTCTCACGCAAGGGTTGAATTCTTCGGCTGTCTTCTCTTCGTGCTGCCACGAAGTGGAGGGGATAGTTGACTAGGAAAGTCAACAACAAGAGGCCACGTCCATGCATGAAGACCAAGGGGTCATGCACAAGGAATTCTCACGCCAAGAATTCATCCACGTTTCCCCTACGTGCCTTTCGTTCAGCTGCCACAGAATTTTAGTTTATTGACTAATAAAGTCAACCGAGAGCAAGCGGGAGAGGGACGGCCTCTTTTTCTTTTCCTTCGTCTCAGTTTCATTCGCCCATTTCAGTTTCGTTCGCTCCTCGATTCCTCAGCAAACTTCAACAGAAAATTTCTCACGGTCCCTTCCCTCCTTGCTACCACCGGCGACCACCCGCACCACTACGTCACCGGCCTCCTCACCATTCCGTAGCTCACCACCAGCCGCATCTCTGTCTGCCGTTGCATCGTCTGATCATCAGCCATGCTTGTAGCGACAGCTCACGGTTCACTCACCGCCAACACCACCGGACTTGAGGCAAGTCGATATCTACTAACCTATAAGATGTGAATGTTGTTGTTGCTTGGTGAAACCATCCCATATGTTAGGATTATTTTAGTATACTCATGCTGAATTGTGAACTCGGATGTTATCGGGTTGATTTTGAGCTATATGGGAAAGGATTTTATAACTGTTGTGGTCAAGTCCGAATTGGAGGCCACGTATGTGCTAATTTCCGATATTTCGAAGCTCTAAGATTTTTTGGGTGTAAACTACTTTGAAAATTTTAGGGTCGAAATTGAGATCATCGACCGCCGATGTGTCAATTCCAATATTTTGAGAAATGTTCATGGTTTTGATGAAAACTATTACGTATGAATGTTAAATCTTGAGGCACGAGTACATCTTGAGCTTATATCCGTGAATTTCGAAAAAAAAT
Organism: Eucalyptus paniculata subsp. matutina; assembly: GCA_017140255.1. Taxonomy (NCBI): domain Eukaryota; kingdom Viridiplantae; phylum Streptophyta; class Magnoliopsida; order Myrtales; family Myrtaceae; genus Eucalyptus; species Eucalyptus paniculata. The sequence continues at coordinate 18,937,125 of CM029444.1, read as the reverse complement.
TTGAGATTTAAACGTGAAAATGGATTTTATGGATTCGGTATCATGCTTTCGAGTTTATGAGTTGATTTCATGGATATGAGCTTGACATATTTTTTAAAGACTTGTTGCACTAAGGTTCATCTTATGAATTGAGGATTTTGAAATTTATGTAATTATCATGCATTGACCATGCGAATGATTTTGGAATTTAAAATGGTTTGACTGCTACACCATGGTTGATGTGTTATTGATGCCATTGGACCCCTGGGATGACGATGCCCCGGGTGTCAGGTTTCCTGGAGGATCGCGATGGCAATGCCTCTAGATGCCTATGGGACATCATTAATATGGTGAGCCCTAGAGGTTCCCCGGAAGGCGAGATGCCCAGGAGTGTGACATAACATGTACCGGATGCCTGGGGACATCATTGACATGGTGAGCCTCGGAGGTTCCATGTGATGCCAGGTGGGGTGCGGGATGCTTGGAGGTGTGACGTAACATGCTCCGGATGCCCGGTGACTGAAATATGGAACCAGAGGCATTCGTGATGCCAGGTTGGGTGTGATATGCCTGGAGGGATGCAAACACTAGTCCTCCGAAAGATGGTGTTAGTGGAATGAGATAAAATGAATTTCTGAATTCTCATTGTTTTCGATATGCCACCTCATCATTATATCTTCCTGATTTGATGCATGTTTATTACCACTATTATGTGTGCTGATTTGGAATGTGTGGAATCGGGTAGTGATACACGTACGTAATATAGTTTAGTAGAAGTTTGACTGCTGGGTAGTTGTACTCACCCCTCGTAGGGCTAACATATTACAGAGTGATAAAAATGCTGCTACTGCCTGCGTCTTTCGGTACCTTCTATGGCATTCCCATCGATTTGCGATGGGAACAATCGGAGCATCCTGACCCTGATATGATAGGACTCACTTTCATCCGGATATGGGTGATACTGACGATTGACACCGGCCTCCCCTTGAGTCTTGTGTATCGGGAGTTTGTGGTCCTATATGTCCGAAGGGATGGACGTACCATGGGACCCCTGTTGCCGCCGCTAGAGGACGATGATGGAGGCTCGAGTGGGATAGAGTGCCAGCAGTGAATTTTTAGTTGAAGACATATGGTGTTGTAGATGACTAAAGGAAAAGTCGGTCATTTTTTGGATATAGCCAATATATAAAACTTTGGCTTTTGATGTACCGACAAATATCGTCTAACAAAATATATGTAAATAAAGAGTGCCTAGTTGATATATGTGTATGTATCTAGTGTGCATCATTTCAAAAGTTTGGGACGTCCTTGGGCCGCGACGGTCCCCGATCCTTAGGGTCCGCCATGCCCAATATCTTGGTTCCCTGCTATATCATTGCGGAAGCATATCCATCCACTCTTTTCCCAAACTTTTGAAATGATGCACACTAGATATATCAACCAAGCATTCTTTATATAAATATATTTTGTTAGACGATGTTTGTCGGTACATCAAAAGCCAAAGTTTCTATATTGGCTATATCCAAAAAATGACCGACTTTTCCTATAGTCATCTACAATGCCATCTGTCTTCAAGTGCCGCTGTCCAAAAATTCACTGTTATCTTCCTGTCCCCCGCTACTCTATCCCACTCAAGCCTCCATCATCGTCCTCTAGTAGCGGCAGCAAGGGTCCCATGGTACGTCCATCCCTCCGGATATACAGGACCACAAACTCCTGATACATAGGACTCGAGGGGAGGCTGGTGTCAATCATCAGTATCACCCGTATCCGGATGAAAGTGAGTCCTATTAGATTAGGGTCAGGATGCTCCGATTGTTCCCATTGCAAATCAACAGGAATGCCATAGAAGGTACTGGAAGACGCAGGCAGCAACGGCATTTTTATCACTCTGTAATATGTTAGCCCACGAGGGGTGAGTACAACTACCTAGTAGTCAAAGTTCTAATAAACTATATTACGTACATGTATTGCTACCCGATTCCACGCATTCCAAATCAACACGCATAATAGTAGTAATAAACATGCATCAAATCAGGAAGATATAATAATGAGGTGGTATATTGAAAACAATGAGAATTCATAAATTTATTTTATCTCATTCCACTAACACCATCTTCCGGAGGACCAATGTTTGTGTCCCTCTAGGCATATCGCACCCAATCTGGCATCGCAAATGTCTCCGATTCCATATTTCAATCACTGAGCATCCGGAGCATGTTACGTCACACCTCCAAGCATCCCGCACCCCACCCGGCATCATGAGAAACCTTCGAGGCTCACCATGTCAATAATGTCCCCAGGCATCCGGTACGTGTTATGTCACATTGTCGGGCATCCCGCCTTTCGGGGAACCTCTGGGGCTCGCCATATTAATGATGTCCCACAAGCATCCTTGCCATCGCAATTCTCTAGGAAACCCAACACCCGGGGCATTGTCGTCCCAGGGGTCCGATGACATCAATAACACATCAACCATGGTGTAGCAGTCAAACCATTTTAAATGTCAAAATCATTCGAGTGGTCAATGCACGAGAATTACATAGATTTCAAAATCCTCAATTCATAAGACAAACCTTAGTGCAACAAGTCTTTAAAAAAATATGTCAAGTTCATATTGATGAAATCAACTAATAAACTCGAAAGCATGATACCGAATCCATAAAAATCCATTTTCATGTTTAAATCTCAAATGTTTTTTGAAATTCATAGGTATAAACTCAAGATGTGCTCATGCCTCAAGATTTAACATTCATACATAATAATTGTCATCAAAATTGTGAACATTTCTCAAAATATTGGAATTGACACAAGACGGTCCATGACTAAGTGACGAGAGCGTCGTTGGATTATGACATTGGCTCGTATCATCGTTGGATCGATGAGTCACATATGGAAATAGTTTGATCGTCAAATAAACTATAGATTTATCAAAGTTTCCTTAAGGTCATTAGTGAGACCCATCTCAGTTATGTCTAGCTGACCAAGGAAAGGAAGTACTGATGTCACGGATTGACGAAGTGTTATCCGATTTTGTCATCGACACCGAGGATTGAATTTTGTTATACCATCATCATCATCGGCACTACCTTGAACCCTACCGATTTGTGTATATTTTTCTTTTGGAGATACTACGCAGCTTTATCACTTAAGTGTATATGGAACAAGAAAAGAATTTGAGTAATGAAAGAGTACATTTGATAAATTGTTAAACCATGAAACCATAGGACTGAAAATGCCCCAAGAATGTACAAGATTAAGGATCAAATTGTGAGAAATTGGGCCACTAATCACCGGCCCAAAACAGCCCAAAACAGCCCCATATTAGTCGACACTTAAGTCAACTAATGGAGGAGGGATTGACCAAGAGGCCTCCACCGTTGGACACCTCATAGCATGCAGGAGGAGAGGTGGCCAATGAAGCTGCTTGGGAAGGCCATGTCTACAACCAGCTGCCTCTCGACCGAACATTCACCAAATAACCTGCATGCAGCAATTAGTTTAATTAACAATTTTAGTAGGCAAAGTGCTTGTGTGTTCGAGCAAAGAGAGAGAGAGAGAGAGAGAGAGAGAGAGAGAGAGAGAGAGTAATCGAGCGAGAGGGTGTGTCGGCAAGGGAAAGAAGGAGACCAGCCCCCACTATGAGCATGCCTGCTGCCGCCGTCGACGCTGCCTAGCTTCGCCGTTGATTGAGCCGCGCCGAAGTCCGCAAGTTGCCATTTTGCTTGCTGTGGTTGCATCGGACTTAAGGCAAGTGAAAGTCCATTGATCTACATTATGTTGTGATGTGGTTGTCTAGTGAAGTGTAATAGATTTGGAGATGCTTGAATTTTGATGCTGGATGCTGGAATTCGAAAGAATAGAAGTAATTCCCTAGGACTAGCAAACTGTTTCGTGGAAAAACAGCTTGACCTTTGGACTGACTGTGAATTTTATGCAATTATCTAGTTGAAATTGGACTTCATGTCCTTGATGAAAGTTGTAGATGGAATCTTGAGGAGTAACATACTAAAATTTGAGAAGAAACAAACAAGTATTGGTTTGTGAAACGATTTTTCTTTGAAAATATTAAATCTGGAAACTGTTACAGGGGGTTAGGGAGAGTTATAGTGATTATAGATCTTGATATACAATGTATTTGACTTAGATTTCTTCACAAAAATTTTACCTCTATGTTTTATCTATAACATATCAAAATTTCAGAATTTTCTGAGTTCATTTAGGGGTTATATTGAAATTGTTATTGAAACTGTGTAATAGTGATGTTTGAAGCTTTATGGCTGTGATGCACGGACCATTGCGATTCATACGAAATTTTCTTGACTTGGTGTTCTTCATAAAACCTTTTTCCCTAGATCTCGTTTATAACATATTAAATTTTTAGAATTTATCAAGATTGTTTACTGATTTTCCTGAATTTCAATTAGTGGAGTGCATTCTGTTTTGTTCAAAAACTGTTTTATTTTAAGACCAATTGATTTGCTCTATGAGTTGTGATGTCTTGGATCATTATTTATACAACGGATGCGGTGAAATTTAGCATATCATATGACATCAAAAATTGATGAGGCTTTATAAACTCATTGAAACTTTTGACATTATTGCATCAAATGTTATTTTCAAAGTGAGACATATATGTATATATCATGATGTTGATGATACCGTCAGACGTTTGAGTTGACGATGCCCTAGGAGTGTCGGGATGCCCATAGGGTCGAGTGAGTTGATGCCGATTGGATGCCCGGAGGTGTGTGCCGGAGGTCCTGGGAGTTTTGAGATGCCCAATTGTAAGTATTGTACGTAAATCCGGATGGAAGGGGCAACCATTTTCATGGCAAGCCTTGGATGTGCCTCGTGATGCCAGGTGGGGTGCGAGATGCCCGGAGGTGTGTGCTGGAGGTCTCGTGATGCCAGGTTGGGTGCGAAAGCTCGGAGGGATGCAAACACTAGTCCCGGAAAATGAGATTTTTCGAACATTAAAATGGGAAATAAATCATATGCATGTGTGTGCATATGGCATGGTACATGAATTGTCTACAAATTGTGAGTTGGTATTATTTGACATTAAAAATGTGGTTATCAGGGCATGGAATAGACTTTATATATATATGCATGATTGCATAGATGATATGTGCATTTCACATGAAATCTTGGTTGTCTTGCTTGTTGCATTGTGTAGTTTGATGGATCTTTTATTGTTGAGTGGTTGTACCCACCCCATTTGGGGACTAACATTTCGGACTAGAAAGAAAATGCCTCTGCTACCTCGGACTCTTGGTACATTTTATGGGCTCCTGATTGACCTACAGTGGGAGATGTCAGAGCACCATCATCCTAGAGTGCATGGATTGGTGTTCGAACGTGTGAGGATTTTGCTGACCTTTGATATAGGCCATTCTGCCGACCCAGTTCATCAAGAGTTCATTTCGGTTCTCGTTTGACTAGATGGCCACTTGCTGAGGTTGCTGTCGCCACCACCGGCCGATGGACCGGATTGGATTTGATCGTGGGTCGAGATAGCAGATGACGCATTTTGGACCACCAACACTAAATGATGGGCCAATATACATGACTATTGTGGAGTCAGGTACTTTTGGATATAGCCGAGCTTAGAAAAGCCTTGGCCTTTTGATGTACCAATTCATGATTTCCATCAAGTTATATAAATAAAAGTGTTCGACTCTAACTTATATAAAATGTGTAGTTGGTGTGCATTGCATTATTTTGTTTGAGTATGGAATAGGGAGATTTTGAATATGCTTCCACTATATAAGTTGCACAGGGACCATGCAAGAAAGTAGGAACTGTGGCACCCCCTAATGCCCCTAATCCATTAGGGTCACCACGGTCACTACCTCCTGGCTAATTACTACCCTAATACCATAGATTTTAATATAACACATAACTCTAGGGGTTCCTACTTTCTTGCCCGATCCCTGTGCAACTTATATAGCGGAAGCATATTCAAAATCTCCCTATCCCATACTCAAACAAAATAATGCAATGCACACCAACTACACATTTTATATAAGTTAAAGCCGAACACTTTTATTTACATAATTTGATGGACATCATGAGTCGGTACATCAAAAGGCCAAGGCTTTTCTAAGCTTGGCTATATCCAAAAGTACCCGATTCCACAGTAGTCATGTATATCGGTCCATCATTTAGTGTCGGCGGTCCAAAATGCGTCATATGCTGTCTCGACCCACGATCAAATCCAATTCGGTCCATCGGCCGGCGGTGGTGGCGGCAATGGCAACAACCTCAGCAAGCGACCATCCAGTCGGGTGAGAATCGAAATGAACTCCTGATGAACTGGGCTGGCAGAATGGCCTATATCAAAGGTCAGCAAAATCCTCACACGTTTGAACACCAATCCATGCACTCCAGGATGATGGTGCTCTGACATCTCCCACTGCAGGTCAATCGGGAGCCCATAAAACGTACCAAGAGTCCGAGGCAGCAGAGGCATTTTCTTTCTAGTCTGAAATGTTAGTCCCCAAACGGAGTGAATACAACTACTCAACAGTAAAAGATTCATCAAACTACATAATGCAACAAGCAAGACAACCAAGATTTCATGTGAAATGCACATATCATCTATGCAATCATGCATATATATCCATAAAGTCTATTCCATGCCCTGATAACCACATTTTTAATGTCAAATAATACCAACTCACAATTTGTAGACAATTCATGTACCATGCCATATGCACACACATGCACATGATTTATTTCACATTTTAATGTTCGAAAAATCTCATTTTCCGGGGACCAGTGTTTGCATCCCTCCGGGCTTTTGCACCCAACGTGGCATCGCGAGACCTCCGGCACACACCTCCAAGCATCCGACACACACCTCCGGGCATCTCGCACCCCACCTGGCATCACGAGGCACATATATCGCACGCCATGAAAATGGTTGCCCCTTCCATCTGGATTAACGTATAATACTTACAACCGGGCATCTCGAAACTCCCAAGAACCTCCGGCACACACCTCCAGGCATCCAATCAGCGTCGACTCACTCGACTCTATGGGTATCCCGACACTCCCGGGGGATCGTCGACTCAGCCGTCCGACGGTATCATCAACATCATGATATATACATATATTTCTCACTTTGAAAATAACATTTGATGCAATAATGTCAAAAGTTTCAATGATTTTATAAAACCTTATCAATTTTTGATGTCATATGATATGCTAAATGTCACCGCATCCATTGTATAAATAACGACCCAAGACATCACAACTTAGAGCAAATCAATTGGTCTTAAAGTAAAACAGTTTTTGAACAAAACAGAATGCACTCCACTATTTGAAATTCTGGAAAATCAGTAAATGATCTTGATAAATTCTAAAAATTTAATATGTTATAAACGAGATCTAGGGAAAAAGGTTTTATAAAGAACACCAAGTCAAGAAAATTTCGTATGAATCACAATGGTCCGTGCATCACAGCCATAAAACTTCAAACATCACTATTACACAGTTTCAATAAAAATTTCGGTATAACCCCTAAATAAACTCAGAAAATTCTGAAATTTTGATATGTTATATATAAGACCTAGAGGTAAAATTTTTGTGAAGAACTATAATTCAAATACATTGTATATCAAGAGCTATAATCACTATAACTCTCCCTAACCCTCTGTAACAGTTTTCAGGTTTAACATTTTCAAATAAAAATCATTTTACCGACCAATACTTGTCCGTTTATTCTCAAATTTTAGTATGTTACTCATCAAGATTTTATCTACAACTTTTATCAAGGACATGAAGTCCAATTTCAACTAGATAATTTCATAAAATTCACGGAGTCGCCAAAGGTCAAGCTGTTTTTCCATGAAACAGTTTGCTAGTCCTAGGGAATTACTTCTATTCTTTCGAATTCCAGCATCCAGCATCAAAATTCAAGCATCTACAAATCTATTACACTTCACTAGACAACCACAGCACAACATAATGTAGATCAATGGACTTTCACTTTCCTTAAGTCCGACGCAACCACAGCAAGCAAAATGACAACTTGCGGACTTCGGGCGGATCAATCGACGGTGAAGCTAGGCGGCATCGACGGCGGCAGCAGGCGTGCTCACGGCAGGGGATAGTCTCCTCCTTTCCCTCACCGATGCACCCTCACGAACTCTATCTTTCTCTCAGACTCTCTCTCTTTTTCTCTCAGTCTCTCTCTCTCGATCACTCTCTCGTTCACTCCACCCCCTTCTCTTTCTTTTGTTTTCTTAATTAACTAGTAATCATGAGATTTGCATGTATAATCTTTGGTGGCAGCAAGAGACGGCGACACCTCATGCAGCCGTGTCTTCTCATGAGGAGTCCATTTGCCACTTGTTCAATTGCATGCATGGATGTGGCCTCATTTGGGCAAGCCTTGGTCAATAATCTCTTGTTAATTTGACTAATCATGCGACTAAATGAAGAGGAAATGTGGGCTGGTTGGGTTATGGATTCTATTATCCCTAAGTGTCCAGCTCACATTTGCTTCTAATGTTCCACCTTAATCCCCGCTTATGTATACATAATTACAAATACTCGCATGGCCACATAATACTACAACATTAATCAAGGGTAATTCGATTCATAGGGTACCCCGCCAAGTATAGAAAATTTCTTATCAATCTATCTTTTAGTACAACCTTGGTCACACACGAGCATATGATACATTTCCAATAAAACAATAGTCCATTCAATGCTCAGCCCTTGCTTAATTGTAATCCATTGGTCTAATGACTATAATATAGTCCGACCGTGCTTCCATCACCTAGTCATGGGCCATAGTGTATCTAGGGATCGTTAAGAAATTTTAGGATGCCACACATTGGCGGTCGATGATCTCAATTTCAACCCTAAAATTTTCAAAGTAGTTCACACACAAAAAATCTTAGAGCTTCAAAATATCGGAAATCAGCACGTACATGGCCTCCAATTCGGACTCGACCACAACAGTTATAAAATCCTTTCCCATATAGTTGAAAATCAACCCGATAACATCCGAGTTCACAATTCAGCATGAGTATACTAAAATAATCCTTACATACGGGATGGTTTCACCAAGCAACAACAACATTCACATCTTATAGGTTAGTAGATATGGACTTGCCTCAAGTCCGGTGGTGTCGGCGGCAAGTGAACCGTGAGCTGCAGCTACAAGCACGGCTGACGACCAAACGATGCAACGGCGGATGGAGACATGGCTGGTGGCAAGCTACGGAACAGTGAGGAGGCTGGTGACACAGTGGTGCGGGTGGTCGCCGGTGGTAGCAAGGAGGGAAGGGGACCGTGAGAAATTTTCTGTTGAAGTTTGCTGAGGAATCGAGGAGCGAACGAAACTGAAATGGGCGAATGAAACTGAGACGAAGGAAAAGAAAAAGAGGCCATCCCTCTCCCGCTTGCTCTCGGTTGACTTTATTAGTCAATAAACTAAAATTCTGTGGCAGCTGAACGAAAGGCACGTAGGGGAAACGTGGATGAATTCTTGGCGTGAGAATTCCTTGTGCATGACACCTTGGTCTTCATGCATGGACGTGGCCTCTTGTTGTTGACTTTCCTAGTCAACTATCCCCTCCACTTCGTGGCAGCACGAAGAGAAGACAGCCGAAGAATTCAACCATTGCGTGAGACACCTTGCATGTCTCATGCAAGAACGTGGCTTCCCACGGTCGAGTCTTCCTTTTTGCTGGCCATCAAAGGAGAAAACGTTGCTGCTGGCTGGGTCAACAATCTTCAATTGCTGTGGACGGGTGGGGGAGACGTGGCCGCTCTCGGTGGCTCTCCTTGCCACATGAAGACACGGCTGAAGTGCTTGTAGGCAGCTGTCCCACACTCCCGCTCTGCTGGCCACCGAAGATGGGGTTACGTGGCCGCTTGGTCAAGCATTTTTCCCTTGGTTGACCGGTTGAGAGGAGATGGGGAGAAGAGCGAAGCAGCCCTTCGGTGGTCGAAGGCCTCGTCTGCATGGCATGGCTATGGACGTGCACTTGGGTTGGTTGACTCAATTAGTCAATGAAATGAAAGTTCGGGGGCAGCTTGGACGGAAACAGCTCTATGCATGGGTGTCCTTCATGCATGGTCAAATCTTCACCTTGTTGGCTGGCTAAAGAGAGGGAAATACAAAATTGTTGTCCAAAACCTCCTCTTGTTGCATGGAAATGCATGCGGTACGTGGCTGATATTTCAGAAGTCGACGCCCCTGCCTGCATGAAAAGCTCGCTTTAGTAAGGTACAAATGCGGAAGGGGGTTGGTCTTGCGAGTGACATTACGTGAAGAAATTTCTAGATGAGATGCTATCGCGAGAACGTGATGAAACGTGATCTTTTGATACGGTGAGAGTGGTGACAAAACGGCATCCACAAGTGGTGCCAACAACGTAGTCCAATGACAAACTCGTCAACCCGTCATAGACTGTTATGTTTATGAGGTCTGAGAAAATCTGGATATCACAATATCATTACACTTTTGGATGAATTTTCACATTAGGTGGATGTGTTGTATTATGAGCGAACAAGAAACAAACATACATAATTCACTCAACAATAGAATCTAAATTGATTACTTAGTAGCAACTAGGAAAGAGATTGAATAGATTAGAAATTTGTTGTTAAATATCAAATTATGGCATAGTCCTATGCATCCTACTTCTATCCATTGTGATAGTAAGGCTATTTTGGCAAAAGCTTCTAGTAGCACTTATAATGACAAGTTTAGACATATCAGTGTTAAACATGAGTACGTGGAACAATTAATTCATGATGGTACCATAATAATTGTCTATGTGAGGTCAAGCAAGAATTTTTACTGATCCACTTACAAAGACTTTATCAAGAAACATGGTAAAGATGACCTCAAAAGAAATGGGGCTAAACCTCATTGAGTAAAATCACTAGTAATGGTAATCCAATCTAAAACTAGTATTACTAAGGTTTAATGAGTAAATACAAATGTTTGAAAGTGATTCTTTGATACTGACATTAACCTGGACATTTGAAGTCAGTGTGGTCTATCATGTCCAGTAAGCAAAATTATATTCTTAATGAAATATAATACAAATTAGTAATGGGTTTCTTAGTAAGAGAAACACATGTCGAATTGATATAATGGGCGGTTACAAAAAATTAATAGGTGCCTTGTCTCATTAGAATAGCTATGAGTGACGGTCACAAATAAAGAGGTGCCTTATCCCTTAACGAAAATATTTGATTGTACATCTATTCCATTAACGAAAAGACATGAGTGTATATCTATTCAATCCGCGATTAAGTTTTATCTATTCAATTGACGAAAAAGATATAAGAGTGTATCCTTTCAATCATCGGTTGTATCTTTTTAGAAGCTATAAAATTCGGAATAAAAGATAGAAAAAAAAAAAAACTGTTTTTTCACCGCAGTTCAGTTACTCTTTCGAAAGGTTGCGAGAAAGGTTGCATCTCTTCACACGGCATTGTTGCAAATTTGACGTGCAACGTTTCAGTCTCACACTTTTTCATTTCTGTCGTTTTTCTTTTCTAAAAAAAAACAATCTTAGTTTTCAACCGTTTCCTTTTGAGAGTTCCTAGAGAAATACCATAATTATTATATGGTATTCTCACTTTAGACTTTGATATGTCACAAAAGACTTTTGCCAATAATCATTAGTATCGTTTGTGAGGCAAATAATTCGTTAAAAATAGTGCTTTTTCATATCTCAAAGTCCGATTCCATTCTTTTCGATGAACTGCTATTTTCCCAACAGGCATCATATCATAAGAACATGTTTTCATCCCTAATCACACGTTAAAGTCGCAAATTTTGTTGGTCCACGACCAAACAATTGAATTTTTCTCTGTGTTGGTAAGATTCAGAAATGTCAATAAACTAAGTGTCGAGAGTTACTGTTAAAAAAATGATATGTTGTTTCTTTTTTCTCTAGTAAACTAGTTATTAGTGCTTATCAATACTTTCGAACTTACTGACTAATGTAAAGTGCCAACTTTGGAAGAAGGACACCCTAGGTGCCAAAATTTATAGGGGTTGACACATACTTATCGAAACTTCTAAAAGGTACAGTTAGGTGCCAAAATCAGAAAATAAAGGAACATGTAAGTATCAATGGCAAGAATTTCAGGCCAAACAACTGATGTAACTCTTTCCGACAAGATTTTCAACTTATGTGGCATTTCTTTAAAAAAAAAAAAAAAAAACTATCCACATGGCATTGACATGGTTAGATAAGCTCAAAATGACATCGTTTTAAGCGAATTTGAATTTTTAATATAAATATTAATTAAATAAAATTATAATAAAAAATGTAGCAAATTAGCGAGGGCCTCCACGGCCCTCGCTATTGTTGCCTCACCATTGCCGGCCCTACCATCCACAAAAAGAGCTGACGCAGTAGGGCGAAGGTTGGCCAACCAATGGTTGGCGACCCTAGCCAATCATAAGCGAAGGCTTGCAAGCCCTTGCCCATATCTAGAGTAAGGGGTCACGATCCTCTCCCAAATCAGGTGAGGATCATTGAACCTTGCCCAAAGGGGCCGAGGGCCGCCGCTGGCTGTAGTGACCTTTGCTCAGTCTAGGCTAGGGCTTGCAAACCCTCGCCTACAGTCGGCCAAGGTTGTCGGCCACTACTCGAGGCTTGGCAACCTTGGCCAACCTTCACCCCATCGGCGTTGACCCTTTTTGACAATGGTGGAGCAGTGATGGCAAGGGTCATAGAGGCCTTCATTGATTTGCTACCTTTTAAAAAAAAATTAATTAATATTTGTGCCAAAAATTGAATTTGGGGGCAAACTAACGTTGTTTTGGGTTGAAAATTGTTGAGTGGATATTCCGGCAAGCCATGTAAACTGGTCTTATTAATAAAATAACTCCACTTCAGATTTTCAATAGGCCTTGTCGAAGTTGGCACTTAATGTACCTTTTGAAAGTTTTAGCATTTATGTGTCCACTCGTTCCAAGTTTTGGTACTTAGGATGTCCTTCTTGCTGCCAACTTTTTCTAAGTGACCTATTAACTTTTCTCTAACTATCTTACCAACTATCTTTAATAATCAACTTTCCCTTGAGTTATTTATTATCAACTTCTCTAGGAAGTTACCAACTTTTAATTGTCTTATTTACCAATGTATTATGTATTAACTCTTCTAGAAAAATATCAACTTTGTTAATCAATTTACCATTTTATTACTGATTTTTTACCGACCACTTTTAGGTAACAAACTTTTTTTATTGAGGGGGTTGTGCCTCGACTTCTCATAAGTCAAAAGTAACTAGTTATTTACCCGTCAAAATCTAATAGATTATTTAAATATTCAAAACTATATGCGATCCACATATCAATATCGACAATTATATATAATGGAAGTCTTAGGTACTTAAGGCTTAAAAAATGTCAAAATGAGTGCGTTACAAGATTTGCGTAAAAAAAGAGTCAAAGGTACATATCAGTCTAAAGAAGCTCGCGTACTAACCTTTAAACATATTTTTAAACCACCTACTTTTCTCGTAAGATACTACCAATTTTAATCGACTTACTTATCAGTGTCTCTAATAATTCACCAACTCTCAAAAGAATTACCCACTTTTTTGAACTATTTTCCAACTCTCTATAATTAACTCGTCACTTACATTAACAATTCTTTTGAGTTACTTACCAATGTTTATTTTTTTTAAATTACCAACTTTTATTGTAGGTCAATAGCTATTATTTGCCTTACATTATCGACCTTTTTTATTATGGATTACCAACTCTCATTTGAGTTTCTTATCAACTTTTATTTATTTTTTAAAATTTCAACTTTTTCGTAATTTATCATCTTTTGTTTACCATTTACTATTATGTTTCTAACTTTGCCTTGAATTACTTACCAACTTTGTGTTGATTTTTTTAATTGCCTACTATTTTTTTTAAGTTTGCTAACTTTATTTGAGTTACTTACCAACATTTCTTGAAAGTTATTAATTGTATAAGTTGCTAGCTTATTTGACTTACTGACATTTCTTATAAGTTACCATACTAGAAAATTACCAACTTATCTTTTGAGTGACTTACCAATTTTTAAAAGATGAACTTACCTATTATCTTTAGGTTACCAACTTTTCTTTGAGTTACTTACCATTTTTTATTTGATTTGGTAATCGAATTTTCTCATGAACTACCATTTTTATCAGTCTTACATGCCGATGTACCTGAGTCACCAACTGTCCTTTAAAATTACTAATTTCTCTCAGGTTGCGCATGATAAAATTTATGTTTCTTGATTTCTCTGTTTCTCTGTTCCCTAACAGGTTTGGGAACGTAAATCCGTTTGTAACGTAAATTGATTTTCTATTTGAAACAGATTTCTGTTTAAATTGTTTTGGGGAGAAATCGAAGCTAGAAATTGTAGCTTCTCTCGCTTTTCGAAATAGAAATAGAATTTTTTTTTTTTTTGAGACTTTGTTTAAGAAACATGCATGACTTATGTATTTCATTTCATGACTTATGTATTTGAGACTTTGTTTATTTATGTTTTTAAGTTGCAATTATGATAATATTATTGCTATAGGCATTCTTCTTTAAGGAATGTCATTGAAAAATCATTTGGGGCATTGAAGAATCGCTTTTTCATTTTGAGGCACATGCCCTCATTTGCACTTCGAAAGCAAGCACATATCGTAATTGCATGTTGTGCCATCCATAATTACATCCGCGATCAAGACAAGATGGATAAGAACTTTTCCCTATATGGAGATCCGATGTACGTGGTTGAACCTACGCAGGATGAACTTGTAAACATTCAGTTGACCAAGGAGGGAAACCAAATAAATATGCTTAGGAAAACCATTGCCAATAAAATGGCAAGGGAATAATATGCCAGAAATTTCATGAAATTGTATTTTCAACTTTTGTAATGTATTAGTATTATTTCGACTATTATTTTGTATTTGAGGATTTCCTATGTTGTTATCTAATCAATTTCTATTTCTAGCACAACTTTCATTTTATTAATTTCTAATCGCTCGCAAATTGCGCCTCCCTCCATGTCAACTAGTACCTAACATAAAATCACTTTGTGGTCTCAAAAGAATGCAAAAAAGTGTAGTGACTTAAACCCGAATTTTGAATGAGGAGAATAAATACATTCACTATTTGCATATTAGCATTTGAAAATACCAAATCTTTTATAGTTTGCATATTAGCATTTTTTATACTAATTACTAGCTTTTATTTACATAAATTGCTAATGTTTTGAAGTTCCTAACTACTCTATCGAATTACCAATATAAATTAAAGTGATTTATCAACTTTTATCAAATTAAATTACCATCATAAGCACCAAGAAGAGTGAGGTAAAATGATGGGGACAACATGATTCATAGAAATAGAAATTTTTTTTCGTTATCAAACTGATTGCTTTAAATAAATTTGAGTCGTTATCAAACGGGTTTTCGCTTTCTAAATAAACTTTTAGAAATTGAGAAATGATTTACTTTAAATCAATTTCTATTTCAGAAATTTTATCATCACAAGCAGTGACCTATCAAATTTTTTATTATTAACTTATATAAAACTTTGGCATTACGAATTCTCCTTTTGAATAACTTACTAACTTTTATTCGATTTTTTGTTAAAAATTGCCGAAATTTCTCATATATTGCCAAGTCTCCCCTAAATCTTTTAAGTGCGTATATTTCATGGAAAACTCAAGATTTTGAAAATATTTTCCAAAAATAATTGATTATGTACCTTAGAAAAATTAATCAATGAAAAATATTTTTATTACCCACAACAGTTTATGCCTAACTATTTTCGTGGGTAATAAAAATTTCATTCAATTGTTTTTCAAAGTAAAATATGCGATCATTTTTTCAGAAAATATTTTTCAAATTTTAAATTTTCTTTAAAATAAACGGAGCCTTAATGTTTTAAAGTGGCCAATAAATTTTCTATTTTTGAAGTTATATTTGCTTCTAATAGTCCTATTTATCGCTTGTCTTAGAATATTCAAGGGCATTCTAATTTGTTCAAGTCATTTTTTTGTAGATAATATTTTGTGTAATAGTAGTATATTTAACTTGAACCAGAATTACAACGAGGAAACCATCAATGGTTAGAAAACTCCAGAGTCCATTTGCCAAGGAAACGTGGTCGGTGGTAAATCCGATGATGGCTGCAGTAGCCCTCTCGGCCCAACTAGGTCCGGTCAAGTTAACAAAGCCCATATCATCTTCGATCAAATCTGGACGAACAATTCTTCTCTTGCGTTGGGCCTCCTTGGGCTCACTTAGGAAGTCTCCCTATGGAATTAGAATATGCTGAAAAGACAACTATAGTTGACTCAATCTCATCCTGTCAGCGATTATCACCAGCTTCGCTAAGGTTTCCACGGCATCCCTAGCTGAAACCCTAGCAATACTTGAAGCACTCCAAATAGCAGCGTTTCGTGAAGAAAAACTGATAACTATGGATGTCACATCCTGATTCACAAGAAGAAGGGGCATGAAGGGGCATGACACGGCCTTTCTTTTACCAATGGACGCAGCCTCAACGTAACTAAAATTCAACCCGATATCAACATATATACATCAACATATATATATTTGACAAAAAGGGGCACTTGGTTACAATATCAGATATCTATAAACACGAAAATCAAAACATAAACTTTCTACAAAGACTAGCTTATAAACCTATTAACTATGTATAAGCCATACCCAAAAATTTCCACCAGAAAAGTTCTCCCCGAACGAATGCTCACGCCTATTCGCAACTCGCTGAAGGACCTGAAAAACAAGTAGATGAGAGGAGCGAGCTATTACGGCTCAGTGAGTAACACATTTCTTCTAAGCGGATCGAAAAATCACTATGCACATTTAAAATATAACTCAAATATATAATCATAACTCAAATACCAAAATACCAATGGTCAAGTCCATTAGTTAATCTCATAAAATATGCATCAATGGTCTATTCCATTGATTAATCTCATCAAATCACATCGATGGTTCATTCCATCGACCAAACTCAAATCACACGTCAATGGTCCACTCCATTGACTAATTCATGCTCAAATGTCTAACCATGGTCACGCTTAACGCCCGTGACAAGACAACCAAAATTCCTCCCTTGGCAAGTTCTCCACTTATTATTAGCCGGTGGCTCGGCCCACAAGGATATCCTAGAATAGTATGCACATACCCACACACCCCTCAGGGTCCACAGCGACATTGAGCACCAACCACCAATCACAATATCCAGTAATCCAACATCAGAAAGAAAGTCATATCACAACTCAAAATTTGATATATAAATATCAAAGCATTCTCCAATATTTCAAGATTCTTTCACAAAGAATTTCACAAATCCTTTTTCAAACAACCATTCAAATCGAAGTTAGAATATAACTTCCTTCAAACAACAAAAATGGCAGTAATAACTCAATCCTGTTTTATGCAACAAAATATGCTTTTTATCAACTCATGAAATATATAGTCCACCACGTTTATCAAAACATGAGTTTAAAATACAAAGAAGAAATAGTGTTACTCACCTGGAAAAAACCAAAAATCAACTACGACGCTCATACAAACCAACACATTCGGATTCATAACAATTAACGAAAAAATAATATCAAAAGGCCGAATAAAAAGGATATTCTTATAACGACTCGCCTAGACTAGGCCTATTAGCCGATAAAACGACACATACGCGCCCCAAAAGCTCACAATTTAACAGAAACCCATCATTTTCAGCTAGGCGCGGCCCATGCGCCAACTTCGTCACGCCATAACTCCCTCCACAAAATTCCGTTTCAAGCCGTCTTATAGTCTTTAGAAATCTCTTTTAACGTACAACAACAACCCTAACTCAGCCACCCCAAAACACTACCGAAAATGACAAAAAAAGATACTCGAAGCCACTGATCGCTATAGTATCAGATTGCGCCCCCAACTTCAAAATTCCGTTCCGAACAAACCGCAAGCTCAAATCACGATCCGTAAGATGCCATAGCTTCACAACATCCCAAAGTACCATTTCTAAAAAATATACAGCCTAACGACTCAAAAATCGGGCTTCGCCACACAAATACCCAAGAAATCCGAATTTCGAGCTCTAATTACAGCGATTGCTTCAAGTAAGTGATTAAAGGCTTCAATTTCTTACCAGCTTTGCGAAACACCCTTTAGTCGGCTTGATGACGCATCCGGACCACAAGCGCGCCAAAATTTTTCCCTTTTTCTCTTTTTCCTTTCTCTTCTTTATCTCCTCCCTTGTTTCGCGTTTTCCCCTGTTTCTGCCCGCTGCTCTTCTCTTTCTCTCTCTCTTTCTCTCTTTTTAAACTTAGCCGAAGCTTCTTCCACTTTCCTTCAGCCTCCCTTTTTGACTTTTCAACCCTTTATTTTTATTTTATTTTATTTTATTTTCTTGTTTTAAAGCCCATATATTACATTCTCCTCTCCTTAAAAAAATTTCATCCTCGAAATTTACAGGCACCTCAATCATGAAACAAGCGAGGGTATTTGCGCCTTGCCTCTTCCTCGAGCTCCCAAGTGGCCTCTCTCTCTCTGTGATTTTGCCATTGGATCTTCACATAAGGAATAGTGCGTCATCGCAACACCTGATCCTTCTTATCAATAATATGAATGGGTTGCTCTTCGTACATTAAGTTTTCTCTCAACTTCAATGGTGTAAAATCCAATACGTGATCAGGATTTGGCACATATTTCCGTAATAAAGATACATGAAACACATTATGGACTCCGGATAATGCTGGAGGTAAAGCTAGCTTATAAGCAACTTCACCAATCTTTTCTAATATCAAAAATGGTCCCACGTACCTTGGGCTTAATTTACCACGTGTGCCAAATCTCATGACGCCCTTTATAGGAGAAACCTTCAAGAACACATGATCTCCTACATTAAATTTTACTTTGCATCTCTTAAGGTCTGCATAACTTTTCTGACGGCTTTGAGCTGTTTTCAAACGCTCTCCAATGAGTCTGATTTTCTCTTCTGATTGTTGTATGAATTCAAGGCCGGTTAATATTTTCTCACAAACATCATCCCAACAAATAAGAGTCCTACATTTACACCCATACAAAGCTTCAAAATGAGCCATTTTAATACTAGAATGATAGCTGTTATTATAAGAAAACTCTGCCAAGTGTAAATGTTCATCCCACAAACCACCAAAGTCAATAACGCAAGATCGTAGTATATCCTCTAATGTCTGAATAGTTCTTTCTGACTAGCCATCCGTTTGTGGATGAAAAGCTGTGCTAAAGTTGAGTTGAGTACCTAACGCCCCTTGTAAACTCTTCCAAAAGTTGGACACAAACCTGGGATCTCTATCGGAAACAATACTCACTGGAACTCCATGAAGTCTCACTATCTCATTGACGTATCGCTTCAACATGTCTTCAAGTGAAAGACCAAATCGATAAGACAAAAAGTGTGCAAATTTAGTCAATCGATCAACAATCACCCATATGACATTCTTACCACTAGGCGTCCTCGGTAAGCCGACAATGAAATCCATGGTAATATGCTCCCACTTCCATTTAGGTACTTCAAGTGGGTGTAGCTGGCTACCTGGTTTCTTATGCTCAACTTTCACTTGCTGGCAAATTAGACATTGGTCGACAAACTTCACAATATCTTTCTTCATATTGATCCACCAAAAATTTCCTCTCAAATCCCTGTACATCTTGGTGCTTCCTAGATGAATCGAAAATCTAGTGCTATGAGCTTCTTGTAATATCTCCTTTTTCAATTCTAAATCATTGGGAACACATAACCGACCACAAAAGTCATCTTGTTTCAATTCTAAAATGACCGATCTACATGGATACTAAAGTCATCTTGTTTCCCAGCTTCTACACCTTCTTTAATCTTCTCCAATTGAGGATCTTCATTTTGTTTAGCCTTGATTCTGTCAATCAATAACGATTGTACTCAAAGATTAGCCAATTGAACACCAAGCCGATGGACCAAAACCTCCAGGTCTAGCTTTCTCATATCCTCAAGAATAGGCTTTTGAGAAGTGAGCAATGCTACCATATTTCCAAAGAATTTGCGACTCAAGGCATCGGCTACCACGTTAGCTTTTCCTGGATGGTAATTGATGGATAAGTCATAATCTTTCAGAAGTTCTAGCCATCTCCTCTGCCTCATGTTAAGTTCTTTCTAAGTAAAAATATATTTCAAACTTTTGTGATCGATAAAGACTTCACATTTCTCACCATACAAGTAGTGCCGCCATATTTTTAATGCAAACACAACCGCCGCCAACTCCAAATCATGAGTAGGATAGTTCTTCTCATGAGCCTTCAACTGTCTAGAGGCATATGCCACAACTTTATCATTTTACATAAGAACACAACCTAAACCTTCCTTAGATGCATCGCAATAAATTGTAAAGCCACCAATTCCTGAAGGCAAAGTTAATATAGGAGCTGACACCAATCGCCTCTTTAACTCTTGGAAACTGCACTCACATTGATTTGACCACACAAATTTAACTCCCTTCTGAGTTAAGCAAGTAAGTGGACTGGCAATTTTAGAAAACCCTTCTATAAATCTCCTGTAATAACCTGCTAACCCAAGAAAACTTCTCACCTCCGTGACATTGGTAGGGCGATTCCATTGAACAATTGCTTCAACTTTCTTTGGATCAACCGAGATACCATCCTTTGATATTACATGACCCAAGAATTCTATATGATCAAGCCAGAAGGCACCACTTATTAAATTTAGCATACAATTTCTTTTTCATGCAAAGTTTGTAAAACAACTCTCAAGTGTCGTTCATGTTCTCCCAAACTCCTCGAATACACCAAAATATCATCGATGAATACCACAATAAATTTGTCAAGAAATTGCCTGAATACCCTGTTCATCAAATCCATGAAAGCTGCAGGTGCATTCGTTAACCCAAAAGGCATGACAAGGAATTCATAATGCCCATACCTTGTTCTAAAAGTAGTCTTTGGCACATCATCAACTTTTATCTTCAACTGATGATACCCAGAATGAAGGTCGATCTCAGAAAATACCTGAGCCCCTTGAAGTTGATCAAATAAATCATCAATCCAAGGTAAAGGATATTTATTTTTGATTGTCACCTTGTTAAGTTCTCGATAATCTATGCAAAGTCGCATTCTACCGTCTATCTTCTTCACAAATAGAACAGGAGCTCCCCAACGTGATACACTAGGCCTAATAAAACCCTTATCCAAAAGCTCTTGCAGTTGAGTCTTCAATTCACTCAATTCAAAAGGTGCCATCCGATATGGGGTCTTAGAGATGGGTGTTGTACTAGGCATTAAATCGATGCAAAACTTTATCTCTCTATCAGGAGGCAAGCCAGGTAAATCTTCAGGAAATACATCAGGAAATTCTCTGACAACATGAACATTTTCTAGCTTTACTGGCTCCTTACTTGTATCTTTTACACAAGCCAAATAACCGTAACAACCCTTTCTCAAAAGCTTTCTTGCTCGCGTAGCTGAAATTAACCTTGGAAAAGTGCCTTCATAACTTCCCGAAAAAGAGGATTCTTGTTGATTTGGAGGTCGAAAAATAACTTTCTTTGAATAACAATTGACAGTGGCATGATATTTTGATAACCAATCCATCCCTAGAATAACATCGAAATCTCGTATATCTAACTCCACCAAATCCACAAGCAATGGTACATCATCAATTCGCAACAAACAATTCTTGAAAACACGATTAGCAATCAAGAAATCACCAATGGGAGTATCGATACACAGTTCATATTTTAGAAACTCAAGCAACACATCAAGTTTCTTTGCAAAGTCAATGGAAGTAAAGGAATGCGTAGTATCGGGATCAAACAATGCATAAGCAAGTTGCAAGGCAATAGAAATATTACCTGCAACAATTGTATTAGAAGCCGCCGCATCCTCTCCTGTCATCGTAAAAACTTTCCCAATCATCCTTTGCCTTTGCTGGCCTTCTTGTGGCCTATTAATTGGAGGTGTGGTCTTCCTCATAGAACAAGTATAGGCTCGATGTCCAGGTTGTCCACATACAAAACATACTCTATTATCTCCAGGGGCATTCTTCTGTGTTGGATAATCACATGCCATATGTCCAATTTTTCCACAAGTGAAACATGCTCCTCTCTTGCGGTAACAAGGACCGCTATGTCGTTTCCCACATGTAGTACAAGGGCCTGGATTATTTTGAATTCTAGGCTTTCCTGGCTGATTAAAAGCTTTCCTCTTTCCACTGCCACCGGTGCCGCTATCCTGATAGTTAGTGAATCTCAACTTCTTATGTTGAGGTACGCCTTGCACATCTCGCTCCAGAATCTTTTGTTCCACTCTGATCACTCGTTTCAGCACGTCATTATAAGATGTCAATGCTAGAGGTATGAGTGCCGAACCAATTTCATATCGGAGCCCCCTCTAAAAGTGATCAATTTTATCTTGCTCATTAGACACATATTGCTAAGCAAATCTACTCATCTGAATAAAGCGGGCTGCATACTCCAAAACCGTGGAGTCGCCTTGAGATATGTGTATAAAATCACTCTTCATTTTTGTCTGAAATGACACTAGGAAGAATTGAGCATTGAAAGCTTGCTTAAAGTCCTCCCAAGCTATAGCACCACTCCTATCTCCAAGAGCTGGCCTCATTCCCTCCCACCAATGCTCTGCCTCACCTTCTAAGTATCGAGAAGCAAAACTAACCTTCTTATCTTCGGGAACACCTTCAGCTTCAAAGATCCCTTCAATTTTTCTAGTCCACTGCTCAGCTGCAAGAGGATCAACTTTCCCATCATAAGTGGGTGGTTTCACCTTTCTGAATTGTGCAAAGGTGTATGAGCTAGTTGCTCCATCTCCACTTAATTCCATTGCTTGACGATACCAATGAATCATGGCTTGCTCAAAGTCACTTGGGGGAAACGACCATTAGTTAACTTCCCTGACTTCATGCGAGTTAGGGCTTTCATCACGCCGATCCTCCCGTCTCCCCCTTAGAGACGCACCTCGAGAAGCTTGAGGCATGTCTCTAGCATCAGGGGCTACAACTTGCTTGACTTTACTATTTCTACAAAGCGAAGCAAGTATCTCCGAGTCACGCATGATCACCTGAATCCAAGAACAGAGCTACAACTTAATATCTAAAAGGTTAACGAGTTAAAAAAAATCTATCACACAATCTCACATCGTCCCATATCTACCCAAACAAATCAAAACTTAGGCTCTGATACCAACAAATGTCACACCCTGATTCACAAGAAGAAGGGGCATGACACGGCCATCCTTTTACCAAAGGATGTAGCCTCAACGTAACCAAAATTCAACCCGATATCAACATATATACATCCACATATATATATATATATATATATTTGACAAAAAGGGGCACTTGGTTACAATATCAGAGTATATCTATAATCACGAAAATCAAAACATAAACTTTCTACAAAGACTAGCTTATAAACCTATTAACTATGTATAAGCCATACACAAAAATTTTCCACCACAAAAGTCCTCCCCGAACGAACGCTCACGCCTATTCGCGACTCGCTGAAGGACCTTAAAAACAAGTAGATGAGAGGAGCGAGCTACTACGGCTCAGTGAATAACACATTTCTTCTAAGCGGATCGAGAAATCACTATGCACATTTAAAACATAACTCAAATACCAAAATACCAATGGTCCAATCCATTAGTCAATCTTATAAAATATGCATCAATGGTCTATTCCATTGATTAATCTCATCAAATCACATCGATGGTCCATTCCATCGACCAAACTCAAATCACATGTCAATGGTCCACTCCATTGACCAATTCATGCTCAAATGTCTAACCATGGTCACGCTTAACGCCCGTGACAAGACGACCAAAATTCCTCCCTTAGCAAAGTCTCCACTTATTATTAGCCGGTAGTTCGGCCCACAAGGATATCCTAGAATAGTATACGCATACCCACACACCCCTTAGGGTCCACAGCAACATTGAGCACCAACCACCAATCATAATATCCAGTAATCCAATATCAGAAAATAAGTCATATCACAACTCAAAATTTAATATATAAATATCAAAGCATTCTCCAACATTTCAATATTCTTTCACAAAGAATTTCATAAATCCTTTTTCAAACAATCATTCAAATCGAAGTTAGAATATAACTCCCTTCAAACAACAAAAATAACAGTAATAACTCGATCATGTTTTATGCAACAAAATATGCTTTTTATCAACTCATGAAATATATAATCCACCACGTTTATCAAAACATGAGTTTAAAATACAAAGAAGAATAGTGTCACTCACCTGGGAAAAGCCAAAAATCAACTACGACGCTCACACGAACCGACGCATTCGGATTCCTAACAATTAACGGAAAAATAATATCAAAAGACCAAGTAAAAAGGATATTCTTATAACGACTCGCCTAGATTAGGCCTATTAGCCGATAAAACGACACCTACGCGCCCCAAAAGCTCAAATTTAATAAAAACCCATCATTTTCAGCTAGGCGCGGCCCATGCGCCAACTTCGTCACGCCATAACTCCCTCCACAAAATTCCGTTTCAAGCCGTCTTATAGTCTTTAGAAAGCTCTTTTAACGTACAACAACAACCCCAACTCAGCCATCCCAAAACACTATCAAAAATGACAAAAAAAGAGACTCGAAGCCACTGATTGCTACAATACTAGATTGTGCCCCCAACTTCAAAATTCCGTTCCGAACAAACCGCAAGCTCAAATCACGATCCGTAAGATGCCATAGCTTCAAAACATCCCAAAGTACCATTTCTAAAAAATATACAGCTTAACGACTCAAAAATCGGGCTTCGCCACACAAATACCCAAGAAATCCAAATTTTGAGCCCTAATTACGGCAATTGCTTCAAGTAAGTGATTAAAGGCTTCAATTTCTTACCGGTCTTGCGAAACACCCTTGAGTCGGCTTGATGACGCGTCCGGACCACAAGCGCGCCAAAATTTTTCTCTTTTTCTCTTTTTCCTTTCTCTTCTTTCTCTCCTCCCCTGTTTCGTGTTTTCCCCTATTTCTGCCCGCTGCTCTTCTCTTTCTCTCCCTCTTTCTCTCTTTTTAAACTTAGCCGAAGCTTCTTCCACTTTCCTTCAACCTCCCTTTTTGACTTTTCAACCCTTTATTTTTATTTTATTTTATTTTATTTTCTTGTTTTAAAGCCCATATATTACAATGGAATCCTATCGTGAGAATCTTGTGGAAGCTCTAATAAGCGGGTTTGCAGATTAGGTTAAACGAGATGAACGATTTATTATTAATGACTATCTTCAATTTTTCAAGGTTGACCCCTCAATTAACGTAGCCTATTGTCTGCGAGCCTCAAATACAGTGACGCATTAAATTGCAAAGAACAAACGTCTTGGTTCTCTTCCCCATAACTGGTTTTCATTTCTCCTGCAAGTCCTTTAGGTTCTCTTATGTCTAGATTAACCTTAGTTGGGACATTTCAGACTATCTACTTAAATGAATAAATTATTCTTCTGAAAAAAAAAAAACACATCCTGTCATTTGGAATTGAAAAAGAGTCGGTCACTTCATAATAGAATTTAATCATTTTTAAATTATGATTGAGATGGGTAAGAACACGACTGAAAGTTTAGATCACACTATTTATTAGTTCTAACTAGTGATATACTCCCTCTTAGAAGGAAAATTACTTGTAGCATCCAATTCACAGCAGATTAGAAAACTAATGTTTTCACCATCAATCAATTAAGAACTTAAACTTATATTTTGGTCAATTGAGGAGAAAAAACACTATCAAAATTTTGAGCTCATTGTAGATAGAAATTAGAATGTCGAGATTTCACGTGGAATATTTGGTCATTTGGGGCGCATTAATTGCGACAGCTGAATTCCACCGATTTCGACATCTTTGCAACTTTCTCTTTTTTTTTTTTTTTAAACATCAAGTCCTCAATCAACCAAAATGAAACCCTAAGTACACAGTTGACCAAAAGCCGGAATTTGGTGTTGATGGTGCATTTATTCGGGCGACTTGGCAATGTTGAAGTTCGCGAGGGACATTCACTCAATTTTCAATCGATCAAGGAACCAGTTAGACAAGAATGTTTCCTCCTTTGAAAGAGTATGGAATTTCCCCAATTGGGATTTTTTAGTCCAAAACAGAAAACGGGACGAAACATTCGGCCGGTTGGATTGGACGTACCAACGTTGTTGAAGACGGAACGCGTCTGCGTCGTAGTTGGGAGCGTTCAGCTGATCTTTGACGGACGGTCGTTCATCATCGTTGTCATCGAAATCGCCATCGCCATCGAATCATTAAGTAAAATCCGCCCCCTCTCTCAGCATTCACCCATCCCTCACGCACCCACGAAGCTGTTGCACTTCACTCATTGGAATCACCGCCCCCAAAAAAAAAAAAAAAAAAAAAAAAAAAAACCTCTTCGGTCTCATCGCCTTCCTCCCAAGACATTGCCTCTGCAAAGATCTTTCCCAAATCTATCGGAAAGCTCCCACATTTCGAGCGAATACCGACATCCCCAGTAGCTCGAGTCGGCATTTCGTTCCAATGGCATCGTGCGCAGTTCCGTGCCCGAAATCTGCCTCGGTAGCTCGTTTGGGGACGACCCGGCTGACTCCGAGGCAAAATGTGGAGAAAATCTCGTTTCCTCTATACTCTTTCGGGTTTCAGGTGATTCAATTTGTTCCCAGAGGCGTACCACTTTAGTAATTTGTTTGATTTAATTTGGTCTAGCGGTGGAGTTTTGAGTTTTCTGCATGAAGTTTGGGTTTTGTGGAGTTTACTTCGTGACTGTCTGTGGAGGCGGCGAGCATTTGAACTTGTGTTCATCTCTTATTTGCCTCATCTTTGATACTTAGATCACTATTGCATCGTCAAACTTAGTTGCTCTTTATTCAAATTGTACGCCTTGCTTTAGTTGCAGTCTTGATTATCTAAGAAACTTGCGATCGCAAGCTGAACTTCATGGACTGCTGATCTGGCATTATGTATATAGGAGCGCATTCGAACGGTTATATAGTTCAGGATAGAATTGACAAGTTTCTCAAAATGCAATGGCTTTTCAGGTAAATTCATTGTAATTTTATTTACCCTTTCGAGGAAATTACCCTTGGGGCTTTCAAGAACAAAGAGGATACTGTCAACTTTTGTATAAGTTTGATCATTCAATTTTTGAGTTTTGTTCACGGGAAGGTCATTAAGTCACCCTGTTTCTTTGTTAGATTTGGTAGGCTGTCGCTTGTATTTAATTTTGAACTGTATCTGGTTTGGTAACTCTTTGTCAATTTAAAGTTCAGCTCATTAAGGTCCCCAAAATAAGTCTTTCAAAGCACCAATGTGCTTCCTAAAAACTCGTTTTTGAATGTAGTTACTTAAACAGTGTTTTGGCATTGATGTGCTATAGGACACCTTAAGAGAGCTAAAGTAGCTCTCAAGGAGCAAAAACTGATGTCACACTGCACTTGCGATTCTATAACCCACTTAGTTATTTCTGTGTTTATAGAATGTATCAGCTGATCATGTCATTTAGTTATTCTCTCTTAAGGGACTACTTGTCATAAGACTTTTCGCAATACACTTTCTGACATTCTGCTTTCAAAATGGTACTGTTATGCCTCCATTTATCT
Source organism: Eucalyptus paniculata subsp. matutina (assembly GCA_017140255.1). Classification (NCBI taxonomy): domain Eukaryota; kingdom Viridiplantae; phylum Streptophyta; class Magnoliopsida; order Myrtales; family Myrtaceae; genus Eucalyptus; species Eucalyptus paniculata. Next base: position 18,909,500 of record CM029444.1, on the reverse strand, counting down.
ATTGCAAAAGTTTTGATCTGACGATATATAGGCAAAAGACTATTCAGCTTCTGACCCCATGACTCATCTTCTGTCCGCTGTTTGGAATTTGCAGTGGCCTAACGAGAAGTGTTTAACTGCTTTAAAAGTGAAGGCAAAGCTGAATGAGGTGAGCTTATTAGAGTAAGATGTAACACTCAAAACACATTTAATTTTTAGTGCCCTTACTCTACTTTCTGGAATTAAGGTAACTGCTGAGAAATCTTCTAACTCTGGACTTGATACAAAGTCTGGAGCCACCATATCACAAGAAAGCAATGGTTCTGCAGCAAAACTTGACAGAGAAAAAATTGTTCCAGATGCATCATCAATATCAGCATTCATGTCTCAAGTATCTGATCTTGTCAAGTACGTAAAAATGAATTATTTGGGCCCAAATGAACTCCTATGTTACTTAACAATCAGGATCATGAAGCACCTAATATTTATTTAGACTTGATTACTATTGATCAGGCTTGTGGATACAAAGGATATTATGGAATTGCAGCTGAAGCAAATGGATTGCGAGATCATTATAAGGAAGAAAGAAGCAATACAGCAGCCGATAGCAGCTGCTTCAGTGGTAGCACAACCCACATCTGTTTCCCATGCCATGCTTTCACCTCCACCTTCAGCAGCTCCAGTTCATGCTCCTTCAGCTGCTCCAGCTGGTTCTGGACCTACAATGCCCGCATTACCAGCCCCTGTAAAACAAAGCAGCTCTGCTCATCCCCCTCTCAAATGTCCTATGGCTGGAACTTTTTACAGGTCTCCTGCTCCTGGTGAACCTTCGTTTGTCAAGGTAACTTGGGCTACATTTGTAGAAATATCTGGTTTTTTAGGAGCAGTCAAAAGCTTATTTTTATTTTTTTTCTCAAAAGTAAATAGCTTATTTGGATACTTCCTTTTTTTTTAATTTCAAAGCTTCCTTCAACGCTGTGCAAGTTAAGTCTACTTCTGATCCAACTTCGTTTAGCCAAATAAATTAGAAATGAAGAAATCTCCTCTGACATCAATTCTCTTTTCAGGTAGGAGACAAAGTACAGAAAGGCCAGGTGATTTGCATTATTGAAGCCATGAAGTTGATGAACGAAATTGAGGTATGTAGACATCTATTATCCTTTTCCCATTCAAATTATGAAGGTCATTTCCCCCTCTAGCACTAAAAGAAATTACTTCCAAAAAATAAGTGACCTGTTTTTTTGGTTCAGCCTTCTTTGGTCTAGTCAATTGTGTTTTTGAATCTGAAACTGTGGTGATGTCCACACTAACTCAACCTTCAGCTATGATTTCTTTCCTGGTTATATGGGAAACTATTAATTTCCAATGAAATTGACCTCTTCTGAAGTGTAAATTGGCGTTTTGGGAGAGTTGAACCTACAGTCACCTCTTCTTAGGTCGTGTTGACTATGTGGAATTCATGTCCATGTGTCATTTACCTACATAATAATGTTTAACATGATCACATCCCTTTAAACGAATGTGGCTGCAATGGTTGAACGGCGATATGCCAACTTTAGCATTTTTTGTGCCTGGTCAGTTTAAGAGCACTGGCCTGTACCCACCAAGTGAACTGGCCACATATAAACAGCATAAATGTAACATGCAAGATGCTTGATCAATCCCACAGTTCCCTATCTACGAAGATTTTTGCCAACTCAGAAAAACATTATCTTTTGCAAGAGTAATTAAGTTTATTATGTTCTTGTATACATACACGTACACACACACACACACACATATATATAGAGAGAGAGAGCATATTACTCAAAATCAATATTGCGACATAGTAATGAGATCTCACTGCATGTGCTTTTTTTTTTGCTGTGTTCTCAAGCTCAAACGTTGGTGTCTTGACATTCCAGCAAAGGATTATAATTTTGCTTCGTAGTTTCACTAATCTCTGGTCCTATGGATTCTCAGGCTGATCAGACTGGAACAGTAGCTGAGATATTGGTAGAGGACGGTAAACCAGTCGGTGTGGACATGGTAAGTTTTCTCTTTCCAGCACTTGTTCGTGCAGTAGATATGCTACAGGACTCGGTCTTAACATATGTTTCGCGGCATGCAGCCTCTTTTTGTCATTGTACCATGAACTTGACAAGCCACATGGCGCTCTCCTCAACTTGACCGCAGCCTTGATTTCCTCTGATGTGGAAACCACTGGACCGTCATCTCTTCAGTAATTGCTATAAAGTGCTCCCTGTCCTTGGTCTTTTTGTCTAGTAGACGCATAGGTCAGAAATGTACCCTTCTCAAAAATTGTTGCTTTAAATTTTTTTCAGACGGTTAAAAATAAGATGTCCTCGATTCGCTTCCTTTACATAAGCACTTTGCTTCCTTTTCATAAGACATGGCGCTCTTCTCAAATTGGCCGCAACCTCGATTTCCTTTGATGTGGAAACCACTGGGTCGTCATCACCTCAGTAATTGCTATAAAGCGCTCCTTGTCCTTGGTTTTTGTTTAGTAGACGCATAGGTCAGAGATGTACCCTTTTCAAAAATTGTTGCTTTAATTTTTTTCAGACAGTTAACAATAGGTTGAATTCCCCATAAACCTATTGTAATTGTACCAATTTAGTCCTAAACCTTTTTTTTTTTTACCAATTTAGTCTTAAACCTTCTACAATTGTGCCAATTCAATCCATCCGGTCAAAATTGGCCGGCCGACGCTAACATGGACACCGGCCAAAGACAGTTGGCCGGTGAACAATTTTTTAATAATTTTTTTCAAAATTTTTAAATTTATTTATTTATTTTTATTTTTTCTTCTTCCTCTGGCCAAACCGGTCAGAGGCGAGGGCTGGCAAGATCAGCCTTGCCGGCCACTGGCGAGGCTCGCCCCCCCTCCCCCCCGGCCACTGGCAAAGGCGAGCCTCACCCAGCGATGGCAAGACCGTCATCGCCAAATTTGGCAAGGCTTGACCTCGCCATGGCTAGGTGAGGTTGGCTAGGCAACGGCAGCCTCGTCGTCGCTAGGCGAGGCGGCGAGGCTCACCTTCGCTAGTGGCCAGCGAGGGCGAGCCTGCCAACCCTCACCTCTGGCTAACACCGGCCAAAGGAAGAAGAAGGTAAAAAAAAAAATTAAAAATTAAAAATTAAAAATTAAAAATTCGAAAAAAAAAATTATTCACCGGCCAACTGTCTCCAACCAAACGTCCATATCAGCTCTAACCAGCCAATTTTGGCCGAATGGACTAAATTGGCACAATTATAAAAAGTTTAAAACTAAATTGACCAAAAAAAAAAAAAAAATTAGGACTGAATTGGTACAATTACAATAGGTTTATGACTTTTTTGGTAATTCTCCCGTTAACAATAAGATGTTCTTGCTTCGCTTCCTTGGCATAAGCGCTTTCTTGAGTTACCTTTATTCTTTCTTGTGCAATCTCGACCACCAACTCCATTCTTTTTCCCGACCGCAGTATAACGTGGTGACGTACAAACCAATTATATCACAAGGCAGGTCAACTATTCTGCAAACCATAACCCTTTCAGCAGATTGGCACTAGACAATAAAGCGTAAGCGCAACAAGTACAAATTGCAAATACAGTAAGCTACCACCAACGATTTGAATGATTTTCGCCCCAAGCCAAAAGGGGAAAAAGAACAAACTCAGATGTCCATTCAGAACAACATATTGGGAGAGTGAACCCGCTGGCAAGCAGAAAATCGACTTTTGACTATACATTGTGTTCCAATACAGCATGGAGTTGAATTTTAGTAACTGAAATAAAATGTGCTACGATACATCTCCTATTTCCCCACAAACAGAAATTTACAACGACAACAAAATTGCTCGATACTACTCTAGCAAATTTCAATTTTGTTAACATAAAGAATAATCGCCTGCCACTGTAATGCCTAAAACTGGAAATCGGACAATTGAACAGAGTACCTTCAAGAGCCAGAAGAACCCCAGGCTCTTTTGGCACTTCTATTTTCCTTTTCCAGAATTCTATCAATTTCTACTTTTGTCATATCCTAATTATTTTTCCTACTAAATTTACACGTCAGCCTACCTGTTATTTACAAGTCTTACCTCAACCTGCTCCTTGTAACTCTCCTTCCACTATTAGTTAGACGGACCCTGCCTCCTGACCAATTGTCATCATCCTCATCATCATCGTCATCCCCACCGCCCACACGTCTGGAACCTCTTCTAGAGGCAGGCCGCTTTGGTTTGATGTTTGCTGTGTAAGCAGAGTAATCAATGGTGTCTTCCCTCAAAGCAATCTTAAATTCCTGCAGCATCAAAGCCAATTTAGATGTCCAAAAATTAGGTCATAAGTTCAGTAATTGCACTAAGGCACACATGAATAAGGCAAAGAGAGAAGGCTCTGAACCTCTATGATAGTTTAAAGTACCTGATATCTTTCCATGACTTCTTGAGAAGTGGAAGGCAAGTTGGTATGTATTCCACTGATATTAAATGGAATATTCTGCTTGGAGAGAACTTCGCCGGGTTTTAGCGTCTCATTTGGAGAAAATGACTGATTTGCAAAGCAAAAAATTGCACCAAATTAAGTTAATAATCCTGTTTCATCTCAGTTGCACTTTCATAAAGATCACAATCCATCTAATTGAAAGATTACCTGGCACCGAGCATCGTTGAGGCCATAAATAATTTTTAGGTGCCTCTTTAGTTTCAACAGAAGCTGCAATGCTGTAGCAGCTAGACAGTCAACCTGCACACCACAAAGAAATATTAGACAAAAGTCTCCTCACTTATATGTAATCAACCATGACAATGAATCCAAGAAAAGGCAACAAGTGGGTGCTACCAGAAGCATTGTAGGTGTAGGTAGATAGATGTACTAAAAAAGAAGGGAAAGTAAGTGCTTTATTTCATTTATCTAGAGATCAATACTTCTTTTAGGAGGTCATTGGGTGGGCCTAGCCAAGCTGTCCAAGCCTGTTCATAATCCAAAATGTGCATTGAAATACTAGGGGCCAGGCCAGGCCAGGCCAAGGCCGGGCCCTTGGGACAAAGTTGGGCGGGCCGGGCCTTTTACTGCGAGGCCATTGCCAAGCCAACCATTTTTCCATTGAGCCTCTTAGACCTAGGCCACCCTGTGGACTGCACAGCCTGTTGATTGGGTCTAGAGGTTATCAAGATCATAGAGCGGGCCTTTCAATGTAAGGCCATTGCTCAAACCCAACATTTATCTTCGGTCCTCTCAAACCTGGGCCAGCCTTACAGGCTGCCCACCCGTTCATCGGGTCTAGTAATCATCAGGATCATAGAGGAGAGGGTACTTGTCTACCTATTTTGCTCTCTTCCAGTTTACAATAACAGAAAGCCACGACTAGAATTTTCATAATTACCTGGATTTTCTGCATATCATCCTCAGAGCTGCCAGAAAATTCACCGGACCCACTAAAATGGGGCTTTGTCTCCACAAAATTAGAATTGCGCATATCAAACTGATTTGCTAGCTGTTGTGGGATACTGCCATTCAAGTCGACTGATGCCGTATGATTGAAAAATGGTTGATAAGCCAACTCTTGGTATGTGCCATTCAAATCCAGTGGTCGTACATTACTGAAGAAAGGTTGAGAAGCTGTCCCTTGACTAATCCCACTCCCATGAACCACATCCTGGCTGTCTCTTGGAAATGATCTTGAACAAAATGCCTTTAAATTTGCCTCAATGGCCCCAGTCCGAACTTGCATTACTCGATTTATCGTATAAATCAAATAGAGTGGCTCATCAGGCATTGTAAACGGCAATGAAGCAAGAATCTCTGTGCAGTGCCTGTGGAATTAAATCAACATTCATGTTATATACTCCTCGCCACAAACAAACTCAGTGCAAGCATCAGTAATGAACTCACATCAGAAAAGGAATGACTGTATCATTCCATATTGGATTATCAAATTTGCGCACAATTGAGGACATAAATTTGTTCCTGGAAACCCGATTTCCACGAATTAGTTTGTAGATCCTTGAAACTCCAAGCCTTGCTTGAGCAAATGAGATACCATCAGATTTCCCCTTCATGCTCCCTGGACCCTTCTGAGGGACATTCTCACTCCCACCATTAGAGGAACCATCGCTAATAATTTGTATAAATATAAAGGACATTTGCAGCCCATCCCCTAAACGACTTTCGAAAAAAGCAGGATACCTGAAAAGTACATATTAGTCAAAAGGCCTACATATCAAACCATCAAAATCATTCTCATTGTCACCACTTACTTCTCATTCATGTTCATCAGCAAATGATGAGCCAACTTTGCATTTATCTCCTGTGGATCAGTTTCGAGTGCTATAAGGTATGGAACACATGTAATGGGATGCACAAGACCTTGACGTAAAACCACTTCCACAATCTGCATTAAACAGGGATGAGGCTCAAAATTCAAGTGCACAGAAATAGCTGTGAAAAACACAACTTACATAAGGTAAATCATGATTACAATAATGGCAAAGAAAGAAATCAAGCTTATAATGAGCACTACAACATATTCTCACTCATATCAATCAGCTATTAAAATTTCCAAACAAAGTCAACTTGAAAGCATTTCCACAGTGAAGTGCTGATTCCAAGTTCTCACCTTGAGGGCAGTTTGTCGAACTTGTGCATTTTGGTCTAAGCACCTCTCCAGTATCCTATCCCAGTAGAGTTGAACTATACCCCCACACATGTTAGTATCTCCTGCACCAGCAGCAACAGGAACGCTCTGACTGCTTTCATTGGTGTAATTTGCCTCATTAGTTGTAACCTCTGTTCCCATTTGAGCTTCAGCATCAAGAAGATATTCATACACATTCTGGAGAGCTTGCATCTGGTTCGAAGGACAACTTATTATATATACCATGAGAGGGAAGAGGCAGCAAACTAGCACAGCGTACCTTAATTCGAGCATCAGAATCAGAAGACAATGTGGCTTCTATTATTTTGCCTACATCCTTGTCCAACATAAATTCAGGCCTTGCGATTAAAACAAATCCCAGAGCCTACAAGAATTGTCTTATTATGAGTAACCCTTTCAAAGCTAATTCAAAAATTCAATAATCATGAACTAGGAATGTAATTACCTGCAGAGATCTAATTTTTAAAACAAAATCCTCCATAAGCAGATACCGTTTGAACAAGCTCAGACTGCTTGCGACATCAATATTCCTGTTACTTGAATAACCCAGCAAAGAATTGCCATAGCGGATGAGCAATCCAAGACAAAAAAGAGAACGGCCCATTTGCTGAAGTTTGAAAAACAAAATAAAATTAGTAAAAGCCCATCAAAGGAAGTAGAAAACACACACAACATGAATGTTAACCTATGCCAAATGAAATCATCTTGCAAGTGTTTAAATTGAGTTGAAGAACTACGCTCATGAAACTCAATGAATGACTCAAACTCTGCAGAGAACTATAAAAAATTCACGGCAAATTAAGTTAGGCTATGGTGAGAAAAAATTCGTTGATCTTCTCACAAACAAGAAATTCCTTTGTAGATTCCCTCCAAATATCACATTCGCCACATATGCTTCCACCTATATCGGCTTGACGAGGAAAGTCCACAGATCAATTATTTGGTGACTATCAAGTAGGAAATTTAGATAGCTCGACTGATAACTAGTTGGCTGACAAGCCAGTGGAAGGCATTTACAGATAGTGCTCCTAAGCTGATTAAAACACATAACCTCTAATAGGAGCCTCAGTCCTGACATAAGATCCTCATTTGACACACTAATGTCAATGAAAACAATTTCCCACGTACACATCAACCAATTGGGAAAAGGACGAAGCAATCGAAAAAAAAAAAAAAAAGCAGGGATCTAATTTTCCCCCAAGGGGCTTTGGGGGTCCAAGGGGCTTTGGGAATGCCCAACCAAACACCCCCTAAGTCCTGCACCGTTGTCATTCAAGTATATTCAGAAACCAAATGCATACTCTAAGTAGATGTATAAATGCTAATTAGGAGCCAGAAAGCTTTTGATATTAGTGGGGCATTAGTATTCAAACTGTCCCTAAAAATCCATGACATCTCAACTCCAAGCTGGATTTCTGGAGTTCTTGGAAAAAGCAGGAAATCTGTGAATTTGCCAGTGCCAGCAAATTGAAAAAAAAAGTAGTGTCTCGGCAAAAAAGAAAACAAAAAATAAAAGAGGAAACAAAGGAGTTGAATCCAATAACAATGCCTAATATCACAACCACCAGAGACGGAAAACGCAAAAAAAAAAACTTCAGACCACATATTGGAACTGGAAAGAAAAAGGACTGCTCCAAGAGCTTTATGGGGAACCAGAAATGAGAAATTGACTCATTGAACTTTTAATTAAGTTCCACCATGCTAAGTAATGGCAGCAGAGTAGAGCGAAGAAAACAAATCTTATTTTACAAAATGATGCAACAAATACTAAGTGGGTATTCAAACAAGTGAACTATGGCACCAATCCAGAGCTTCCCACATTGCTTTGTGAACAAATATGGCACATCACTCTTTCTTTATAGCCATTGCATTCTTCATGGTAGACATATTTGCAACAAATTTAAAGTCAATTTTCTTGATTCAAGCTACTGACCTGCTTGTTCTCAAAGCCCTGTGAGTCCAAATGTTTAAAGAACACCTGTATAAGATACTCAACAACACTAGAACCTTTTCCAGCTACTTTACTCACAGAGCAAAGGCACCTGCATCAATTAAACAAATTTATGTAAAATTCATTCACCACACTATTTTGAAGAATAAAATAGTAGCTGAACTCCAAAACTTAGAATCAAGGTGCACACATGACCACTCATATGCAACAGTTAGAATGTTTTAAATGACCCATCTATTATGAACCAAACACACCCTCCTACCCATTCCCAAGGAAAGGGCAGCATATGAGAGAGAGAGAGAGAGAGAGTCCACCACCCACCACAAAAGGATGTTCGGGTGAGTATCACTTCCTACTTAGAATAACTTGTGAAGACCGCTGTATAAGAACAATTCAAACTGGCATATAGAAAAAGTTTTAAGAAGCTCCTAATCTTTCTGTTGGGTGGGTTTTTCCTTTTCTTTCTTGGATTTCCATTTGGTTTCCATATCACATCAGGAAGAACCAAAATATCCAAATTAAACTGACTCACAATAACTACTGTTGAAAAAAGTATGGATATCCATTTAAGATAGGAATTGACTGCATCAGAAATCATGATGCCTAAAGACACTCTCTAAAGAGGCAAAGTCTACTCAAAGAAAGAAACAAGAACAACAAGAAACTGACTCATCGAAAACTGGTTTTCCTGATTAAGTTCAAGTTAGACAATTTGGGGCTTCATTCAATTCAGGCATTAAAAATAAAACATCGATTCAGTTAATTCCAATTTATGTGCAAAGCCAAACCACTTGGCCATTTATATCCTTGACATCTATTTGTGGCAATAGAGAGAATATTACCCAAATGGGCAAGAATTTGAAACTTACTTGATGCACGCATGGACGACAGTTAAAAAAGAATGCCGTACAATCATATGCTTCAAATCTTGCTCTAGTTCTTCAATAACACTTGGAGGTAACTTCCGAAGCAAAGGCAGAACAGCATCAATAATGAAGATGATACTTTCCAGCAATTGTGCCACCACTCTATTGTCACCCTAAAAGTAAACAAAACCAATCACATGTCAGTAATGCTTCTTTTGGCTCTCTTCTTCAGGAACTCAGTTTCTACAGAGATTAAAACACAAAGAAGCATTAAGCACACAGAGGACCAGAGAGATGTTTCAGTTTGATTCTGAATGTAAAGTAGAATCAATATTAATAAGTCAAATGGACACATAATTTCAAACCAATTGGATGAGGCTCTATTAAAATACTGAGCAGTTCTACCAATAAAAGGTTTTTCAAAACGTAACAATCAGCAAAGGAGGTAAGTATCTTCTGGCAACTGACGACTTATTGATTTCAGTGCAGTGTTTCAGTTTCAGCACCACATTCTCAGAATAGAACTAATTGAGCATTCTGATTCTGATGGTAGTAACCTATACATTCTCATGGTATGAGAAGATACGAAATGTGAAATAAAAATTAATGACCATAAACTTGTTTCTATAACCTGACTCTTGAGATACGGGTGCAAAGTCACCACAAATTGGGAAGGATCAGATGCTGGAGCAAGGAGTGTTGGATCCACAACGCAGAATGCATGCAGAACCATCACATAAGGAAGTGACCGCACCTCTGCTTCCTCAGTGCTTGATTCCTCCACCTGAAAATGGTAAAATTCCGAACACAGCTTCAGATCCAATAAAAAGACAGCCACTGCATGCAAAAATATACACAAGGAAGAGATACCTGCAAAATCTTTTCCAGCAAGCTTTTGCACATTAATTCACAGCGCTTTCGAACTGATGCTAGTAAAACAGGGTTGATTCCAGCAGCTTTCGATGATTGTGGAAGAAAATCAAGTGCTAGATTGCGCTTAATAACAGTGACAAGAAGTTGGAAATTTGGCATCCTCCTTAACATTTGGACAATTTGCTCAGTCTTTTTAGCAACCTCTGATGGAACAGAACTACCATCACTGTAAATCTGAGTCTGGGAACTGGGTGGTTCCTCAAACCAAAATTCATAAAAAGTCTTGCAGACAAGATCCTGTAAATAAGAGAAGCAAGAGAGAGAGAGAGAGAGATCATGTAGTGTACTTTCGACAAGATCTTTGGGAGTAAGGCTCAACTGAATTATGACCATTGTAAACTATATCCTTAAAGAACTACCATCATGTAACTATATAATTTGTATAATCCATAAGGAAACACAAGAAGACTTGTTGCTGATGAATGCAAGGTACTAACAAAGAATTGGAAAGACAAATATCATCTATAAAAGAATAGTTTAAGAAGAAAGAATGATTTAAACAAAACATAAGAGGAACCTACCTCTCAGCAATAGTCATCTTAGATACCATGTAATAAAATATAAATAATTCAAATTTTCACAACAATTTAAGAACAGAAACTGAAGTTTTCATGTTTAACAATAAATATACTTTTGAAACAAGAGACAAGCAAGGAAATTACATTCAGACCAGTAGCTTGAATAAGCAAGCAAAACTAAGCATAAATTCCTTATTACCTGAATACTAGACTCATCATCACTAACGCGAGCAATGATTTCAATGCAAGCATTAGTGAATTCAGAGAAATTAGCATTTGAAGTGCACATGTCCCGGATGATTTTGATAGCTCGTTTTCTGACACTAACTCCAGTGTCTTTGATTCTCTCTGCAACCTTCTCAAAATACTGAAAAGCAAAATGTAATGAGAGATAGATATAACTACCAGAAGGGTCTTCACAAAAGAACTGCATGGATGAGTATGATGATTAACCTGTGATCCGACATCAGGATGTGAAGCAATATGCCTACCGACAAGTTCCAATGCTGCTTCTCTCACAGATATAGCGGAATCACAAAACCTCCCTTCAACAGCAAGCTGCACCCGTTTGTCACGCAATACCTCTGGGTCGGTCTCCACAATAATACTTACCTGTTCTTGTCAAACAAAATCACATGCAACATGCTGTCAAAAACTATGTACCCATAAGTCAGTTTGCAATAGACTTTTGACTTACCGCTTTTAGAGCCTTTGCCCTTATAATAGGAGAGTTTTCCCTCAGACTTGCCTGAAATCAATCACATTGTGAAAAATCAGACTCATTTGACAAGCTCACTAAACCTGAAGAGCAGACAGGATTACTGACCAAAAGCATGTGAAGGATCTTATCAAACCCTCTGGAAAAGGAATTTTTTTGTCCCATAGCTAAAGTGATCTTCTTGATACAATCTCTTGTCAAAGTTGAGGAAACAGTACCAGAATCACGCACTACAGTCTTTGACTTCAGTCTAGCAAGATAGTAAAAGAAATTTTCCTGAAATTTTGGATCATCCTTGTACCATAGGCATAAATAGAACCTGCATGCAAGTATTTCTTATGTCAAGGTAAAAAAAAAAAAAAACAAATGATTGAAAAGGAAAAGACAAGAATTAAAGATGGACACCCACCAACGAATAAAGACATGCACATCGTCAGAGGAACTGGAATCCTGGAGGAAATTAAGAAGAAGCTGCTGCACAACTTCAATATTCGTAATTGAACCAAAAGATTCTGGATTTTTATCAACGCGATTTCTTTTGGTGTCCTTGCAATGGGATTTGCAAAATGATTGCAATACGAGAAGTTGCTTTCTGCAGATGCAAAATTGACAGCTCCAGCTATGATCAGAAACTTCATGCTCTCTCGCGCCCATGCATTCAGCATGGAACAATCTTCGACAGCTTTGACAGGTAAACAATGATCTCTCTACCCTCCCATCACCACAGGCAGAGCAAACACCCTTTGGATAATTTTGCTCAACATTATCACCATCAACTAATTCTCGTAGTAACAGAAACTTGCCCCTCCTGTAAATAACAGCATCATGCTTTAAGCGGGCAGCAATCGTCCCAAGAAGGTCAATGGCCATGGATCGCGCAGCTATATCTTTGGATTTCAGCCCTGCGTTCTGTAGCAGTAGGACACAAAAGACCTGCGAGTAGATCACAGCTTGAGAAGAGGAGAAAAGTACTTTCAACAACAAAAGAAGTAACAATTATTCAAAGTCAGGGCTGACTTGTGATGAACAATGCGGAAGATCATGCTGAAAACTAACAGAAACAAATAGCAGTTGTGCTTTGACAACAGCTCTCTTAAACAAACCATTTCTCCAGAAGCCTAAAGAATAGAATATGGGTGGTTCACAATGTATGCATAGCATATTTCTCAACAAACTCTTCAAATAATTTAAGACTCTTCTTGAACAAAGAAAACGTATCGCTAAATTATTGGCTTGTTTGCTATGTTTTTGCCTTTCCTTTTCCTTGATAACCAAAGAGAAATTAACTAAAGAGTACCAAGGGCACGCCAACGCATTTATACAACCGAGCTCAATGCCAAAAGAGAGCTCAAGACAACACAATATGTATGTTTTCGTTAATTTAGAATCCGGACATTCTACGAGAGAGTCAATTGCTTAATGATGTAATTACTTTTTTTAGCGGCATCTGATTGCAGTTGTCTCTATATCCTCACCCTACAAGTGAATAACACATGAGGAAAAGCTTTGCAGCTTCCCTATTTTTATAAGGTTCTGAGAGGATCTTCTTACATTCATTAATCTCCAAACTGAAATAGCTACAATAAATGCTTTTAAAATGTAGATTGTCCCAATACAAACCAAGAAGACTGAATATTTATATGCACTTTACCTCTAGGATAGGAGCTGAAGCAGGATACTCAGGTAAGTTTAATGTGGTCAGCAAATCCATAACAAGATTTTCCATCATTACTTTTATCTCAGATGCATCCTGAGTCTTTACGCTAGTAAATCGCTGCAGAACACGGGACCAGAAAAGACAACAAGCCTCTGTGATTGCTTCATGACACTTTGTGAGATAAGTACCATCATGTGAGACTTCCATGATGGAAGAAACGTCGGATGCCTGCCTTAAAAGTTCAGGAATGTTAGCACTACAGTGAACTAACTGAATCAGCAGGGCAGTAATCATCTGAATTTGCCTTTGATCTTCATCAGGCAGGTGATAGGCTCGTGTTGCACGCTTAGAGAAGGGCAACTTCCAAAGCAAAAGAAGCATTTCATCAATGACATAAGTGCGATGCTGTGCATACCAATAGAATATCTGCTCCAACAATGAGAATGCTTAGAAGAAGCAAAGGTATAATTTCAACAAAATACACATGTAACTTTGAGACAAAAAGTCATACCCCACTAATTAAAGCAATGGCCTTCAGCTGGAGAAGCTGGATATTATCCACCAAAAACGTTGTAAAGTTTGTTTTCACCAGCTGTAGAATGCAACTGTCTGAAAGCTTCTCTATTAACAGTAGATCCTTAAGTAAACCAAGAATAGTACACAGCTTCTGAAGTACTGTACTAGCAGCAGCTGAGACCCTACAGGACAACAAACAGAAAAAAAAAAAAAAAACAGAATCAGAATATCTCAATTGAGATATGTGAAAAGAATCTCTTAAATTAGTGGTATAAAAAGCAGACTTGTTCACTGCTGATTTCTTTGCTTTTAAACTCTTTACAACACGGCGTTTCTTACTGGGACCAATATCTGCATCTGCTTCATCATCTTCATCCACTGGAATTTAAAACCAAATAAAGCATTTCATCAGATAATACAAGTCATCAAGCCCAAATGTCAAAGAAATAGTTCCAGGGTTCCACAGCATTTCAAGGTAAAGTACATCTCTACTTGAAAGATACACAACAAATCATTCACGAAAAGGCTAACCTTCAGGAGCCCCTTGTTCAACAGGTTTATGCAAAGCACGGTATGATGGATCATAGATACACATTATGTCCATTATTTGACGTCGAGAGAATTCAAGAATCCTCTCAATGATCTGCCACAAATAACATATAATGAGTTTCCATGAACTACTGAAGACCGGAGATGGATAAAGTACACTAGGCATAAAGAGAAAACAGTGAAAGGCTAAGAAACTAGTTTATAAGGCAAAACTACCTCTTCACTATAAAGATGCTTCGGCATCTGATTATGAGCCATTATGGCCAGAGCTGCATGTATGGATTCCAAAGCACAGAGGAGGGAGCAAATTGCATCCGGGTCTGACTGGAAACACAGAATACTGTTAGTGATGGTAAATTTATAGAATTACACTATTATTGTTTATGTGTTTTAGTTAAAAGATAAGAATGGAGCTTATCCCAACCAAGCAGAAGTCATACATAATTGAATCAGTTCATATACTGATATTGCTGGAAGCATAATGAATTTTTCTCATCAACAACAAAGATTGCATAGAACATACATGATCACACTGATCGATGGACAGGCCTTCTGCTCGATGGATCTGATGATCTAGAACCCTTAATAGTTTAACAAGAGTATCTGCAGGAACTAAATGTAGGAGCTTCTTCGCACGAACCGACATTATTTCATTAACAAGTATCCTAAGATCGGCAATAGGCACTAAGATCCACTCTGCTTCATCTCTATCATCTCCGGAAATCTCAGCTTTGCTACAGATGTCCTCCAACATGTCAGAAAACCTTCCAACCGTATCATCTAAGAAGAGACCTAATGAATTAGTTGTGTTGTAATAGAATGAATGTCAGAAGTTAGATAACTAAATATCAAATGTCAGACCTTGGGATTCAACAGGACTAGGTCCAACATCTCTAGGGATTTCATCACGTACTTTTTTCTTAACCTTTGGTTTTCGAGAAGATGTAGGGACTTCCTGCAAAATCAAAAACATGAATTTGCGAACAAAACATCTGTCATGCACGCTGAAGCAGCACAAACACTTACATTAGCAAGAGCATTATCAAGCAGATTATTTCGATAAGGAGGCAATTCTTTTTGTGCTTGACTTGCAAGAGTAACATTAAGTTGAAGAGGCTTCTCAACATGTGCTGTACTTTGAAATATATGCTCTTTGGTATGACCTGAGAAACTTGAACAATGCAATGAACATTAAGAACAGAAAAAGTACATATATTTAGAAAGATAATCATAACCGCATCCTATAACACTGTTTAAAGCTAACAAGAAACATAAATTCAGGGACCTTGTCATAATGCTTAAAAGGCTGAAGATTACAAAAAGGAAAAGAATTGAAAAGCTTGCAACCGGATCGAGTCTCGCAAGAAACAGATTTGGTGACACAAATTGATTCTTCTAAATATGAGCTTTGCCCAAAATAAGAAGACCACAAAGAAAAGTGGCCAAACAAGAAAACAAAGCTTTGAGGTACATGCCACTAAAATAGTAGATGTCAGCTAAAATTAACAGTAATCTCTTAAGGCAATAACAGCAACAGAATATACTGCATTACCTGGAGAAAAGCACTCAAAGGCCTCGGGATTTTGATAAAGAACTTCTTCATAAAGTTTTATCGGCTCCACACAGCTGTGCGGTATCACCATCAAATCCTCCCTAAGCTTTCTGGAATAAGGTAACAAGATAAGTCAATATCAAGCTGAACAGATCATATACTCCAATAAGTAAAGGAAATCCAGGACCATAAATTCACAAGAGATACAGCAAATAAATAAATAAATTTGAGTTAGAATTTTTAACCAGCAAGTTAAATTTCACTGAGGCAGTTCCATCTATGATATAGAGACAAAGATCCTCATCCATCAATAGACTAATGGTCAACAAAAGCCTATAAAATGCCCTAAAGCAGAAAAGTCACCTTGTGTAATTGACCAAACTATCTCACATGATGTATCACAGTGTCACTTCACAAATGGCGGCAAATTTTAGCATCTTATCTAAAGATTCACTTACAAACCTCCTTGACTCTGGTTGGGCATCCTTAAATGCTTGCTTCCTAAAAAACACACTGCTTTACATAAATATATCCAGAAAGCTCACAGACCCAGTAGGTGCATCACCGAGAACTATAAAATAATTCATCACCCATTCCATTCAAACTCAGCATGTTTGGTTAAGGGCATGTGAGGAAATGAAAGTAAGTATTTACCTAGAAACTTACATTTGTTGCCTAGGTGGATAAAATGAGAGGTAAATGGGTGGAAATGAAAGGGAGTATTTCCTTGGGCCCACCCTCAATTTTCCTCCAAAAGTGGAAGGAAATGGAGGAAAATGCTACAACAAAGTTTTTTTTTTTAGCAACTTTTTCTTTCACTCCTATTTTGAAATAGAATAGGACAAAGGACCCTTTCATCAATCATTAATTCTTTTTCCCTCCACACCATCCACTCAATGTGCATCCAAACAAGAAAAAGAAAATTAAAATCTCCTTTCTCTTCCTTTCTTTCCTTACATCCTTGATTTAGATAATGGTTTAGATATAACAGCTTACGCAAAGAAAGTATGTTTTAGACTAATGTTCTTCGATGTGAAAACTACTAAGCTCCTAAGCATGAAAAGCACAATAAGAACTACTAATCATAGGGCTCATATGGCAGATATTAAACCGATTTGCTATCACTAATTCCACCAGCACGACCCAAAATAATCGGTATTGCCATGCTTCCAATAGAACAATCCTCAAAAAGCCATCATCCTTTAGAATAATCTGGATATTAACTAAGTCACCACATATCCATGCCTAATCAGACATATAAACAAAATCCACATTGCCAAGGTGCATCATGAGGTAACAAAAGACAATGACGAAACTCGAGATAAGATACTAAAAGCTGCAGAGGAATCACCATCTGCGCACCGCTCAACAAATTAGAATTTAGATTCATAAAATATAGCATTCGTCTGTTACATTGCAAACACCAGCAAATCATGATCTCCAAATTTAAGGGGAAAATCCAGAAAACAACAAATTTCCAACATTCGCTCCGCTGTTCTAACTGCAAAATTCCAACGTTATGCAGTCATAAATTTACCATGTCTGTCCATTAACCCACACTCAGCGAAGCAAAATAGTAGAGAAAAGCAGAATACGATCATAAAAAGAACTATGCCAACTGCTGAAGCTGAAAAATAAGTAGAAGCTGAGTGGCCTGGTAATTTCGATTTCCTAAATAAGAAGGAAGACGGATAAAAAAAAAAACCTCTGGAAACACAACTTCAGCTCAAAGACAGTCGATAAAAGGCCGAGCAAAGGGAAATGCAAGCACTTACAAGTAAGAGACATCAGTGTCGCGAAGCAGATCAGCGATTCTACTCGACTGAGCGAGGATGTCAGCGCGATTTAAAGTCCTCCGGGTAAACGAACCGGCGGCGCCCTGCTCGTCAAACAGCCTCAGCTCCTGATCGGACGCACCGAAGAACACCGGCAACGAAGGCAACGGCAAGCACGAGGCCACATCGGAGTGCACGGTGTTCGATAGCCCTATGCCTCGGTAGCTCCAACCCGGACCCGCACCCGGACCCGGACCCGAACTCGAAGCGCCTGGATTGCTCATCGACGACGGTTGACGAATCTGCGATTCCGCGACCGTCGCAGCTCCAGAAGAATGGCCAATGCGTTTCCACCGGTGGTCGAATGCAATCCGAAGGGGATCCGAGAGCGATTTCGAGTTGGATTTTGGCTCTGTATGTGGAGTTGCAGAGAGTGATTCGGAGCCCTAGAAACGAGAGAAAATTGGATGATGTAAATGGCGGGGAAAATGAATTAAGGGCAAAATGCTTGTCCGCGATGCCTGAAAAAAGAATAAGGAAAAAAGATGGAGTTGTATTTAAGCGTGGAAAAAGGGGCTGTAACGAAGTTACGTATTTGCCCTTCATTACGTTGGCCGAGTCTACTAGCTTGTGATACGCGAGAGGGAGCTCACTAGTTTTGTTTTCTCGGGCCAATTCTTTTTATTTAAGTTTGATAGAGTCTTGACTTGAGAGAATAGAGGTTTGGCCGGTCAAGCCGAGTCGGAAAAAGAGATGGTTGATCGAAAATAAATTTCCAAACAAGAGTAAGTTTTTAGAACTCATCATTAAAAAATAACTACAATATGTACAATTGGAATAAAATAAAGAAATTAAATTTTTGCTAGAGCTCGATTCTAATAGACAATCAAGATAGTAACTGGATTATCAATGAACTTGAGCTCAAACATAGTAAGATTAATTAATTCCATGCACCGACAAAAAAAAAAATAATTCCATGTAATTATAAATGAGCTGGTAGGAGTGCGCATTAGTCGAGTTGGTGATTCCCACTCTCAATTTGAAAACCGTTCATTAAGAATCAAATTCCGAAAAATTGGAAACGGAAACCACCAGTCGATCCCTGAGAACCGGATCTATGGAACCCGTCCCATGAAACTTCACTCACTTAGTGTAACATTTTCTAGCAAGCCAAAGTAAAAAACAAAATAAAAAAAAATTCATATTCTTAGTAGTAATATCAATAATAAAAAATGAATTCATTAAAAGTTGAAAGTTGAGGCGATGAGTCAATAGTATTGAGCTTGCGAATAGAGGCCGTGAGTGAGAGTTAGATAAACGACTTAGATGATGTGAGAATGAGATGAGACCATCACTCAATTAATGGGTATTGAGTTCCAAATTAAAGATTTTAGAGTTTTCATTTTTCTTAAACTGTTTTTGATTGAAAATTTCTCTTAAAAATCAAATAACTATATTTATATATTTCCGGTTTGGTCCGATGGGGCGGGTGGACAATTCCATACCTAGAAACAAGAATTGGATCAATACTTATTGGTTCCAATAAAATTGGAACCAAGATCCAGACATGCTCCCTAGGGAATCCCGCACTCCGGTTCGGTTCTAGGTGGTCCAGGTAGTTCCTGGTTCTTTTGCACACATCCCTATAAGCTGGTGTGTGTGTAATTTTAAGAAATTATGTCTCCATTTTTATAATTATTAAATATTTTAAAGCAAAAAAATGAAACTCGATTGGATTCAATCGGGCTATGAGGTTGCAGAGCTTCGCATTGGCAAGCTCAAACTCGATTTAACTGGCAAGATCGAGTTCAGCTTCACTCAAAATCAAGCAAGTTGATGTTGAATAATCATCAAATCGAGTTGGAGCAATTCGCGAGTGATTCGGCGAAACTTCATCTCTAATCGTGGTGATTTTTTCCATTGGTCAGAGGACCTGGAGACCGAAATCAAATGAAATTGAACTGTTAATTGACTTTAGGATCCCATGGAGGTGTTAATTTCGTGAAGGCGCCTTTAAGAGAGGCTCTCCCTTTAGTGTTAGGAGCCGATTTCAAGCATTGATATCCACGAAGTAACGATCTGGAAAATATTAGATGAGGTCAGCCATTTTTGGCTAAGTATAGGAAGTGTCGGGTGAGTTCTTAAGGCGAGTGAACTAAGTTCATTAATTAGCTCTAAGTGAACTTTTTGAGCTGCGAATAATCATTACAGTGAATATTTTGACTGAGAAAAATTTCATAGTGCAAAATCAAATTTGGAGGACTATATATATACATTCGTCAAAATAAGAGTTGAAAGGGGACAGGAGTGATTAAAATGCTCTCAAACTTGTTCTTACTACTCTTGCTTACTCTCTGAGAAAAATTGAGTGAAAACCATTAACATCTCAAATTTTGCCTCCATTTTTTACAAATTGAGTGAAGACCATGGTTTAATGAGGATTTGACCAAGACTTGATCAATGACATACAAGACGCGGGACACCTTTTAATTCTAGAAAAATGGGTTGTCAACACGTCTATTGCCACGCAAATCCAACAATCAATCTTTTACTCTCTGAGATCGATCACTCGCTTTTTATTGGGTCGGGAAGTTTACAATTTCGAAATTTCTATTGCACATCAAGAAACTAGAGATTGCAACCATTCCAACGCAATAAAACCCCGAGTCGGCCATGGGAGTTATCATTTGTCAAGCTTCGATGAAACTTTTCAATATTCGAAACAGGTATCAGAGCCAAAACATATTAAGAGGCCTTGAAATCAAAATTATGGTAAATAATAAGTTTAAAAATGTTAAGTCGTCGAAACAACGTTTGGTTCATAGCCTGATGCTGTCCTTGGTTTGCTGTCCTTGTCGTCACCGAGGTTGTCGCACTTGAGGTAAGTTCCCGATGCTCTCTCTTTAAATGTCCTATAGAAATGAATGTTAAGATGTCGTAAGGCCTGTCATTGTGTTGTCAATTTGAAGAGTAAAGAACACGTGTTTTTAGGTCGTCCAATGCCAGTATCAAATCTTAAAGTTCGGATATGTCGTTATGCTATCATTTTACAAAATTAATAATAAATGTCTTTTAAGTCATTGTAATGTCGAAATGACTTCTCGAAACATGAAATATGTGGTAATGCTGCAAAAATTCTACTAGAAATAAAGAATGCTTCTAGGTTGTCGTGATGATAATTTTGAATCTCAGCTACAAAATTAGGTTGTGTGATGTTGTGCTGACAATGCGCTAGAACGAATGATGCTTTGTTAATTATATAAGATGTACATTTTTTTTAACGGATATAAGGTGGTGATTATATTCAAGTGCTTGCAGTAGAATACGTCCCCTCATTTGGGAGCCAACCCGTGGGTTATATACCAAAGCGAATGGGTGCTAGGCAGGCTATGGCAACGTAACCAGAGAGCAAAAGGCAATAAACATCGTGATTCAAAGCTACGAATTAAGGTCTCGTCATGTGATTATTCAATTTCATGATTTTGAATTGAATAATGATTCTAAATTAAGTTATGAGTAGGACTTGGCCTTGTCAAAAGGAAAATGTGTGTTTTTACGTAAATGTTATCATGTCTAGTAAAGCCACAAATTAAATGAAAATGGCTACTTAAGTAGAATAATGTACATAACTCACATCATCATAATCCGAAAGTGATTTATCATGTCATATTAAATGTAAATATTACTATATCATCTTATTTCACCATCATGTTTTGAACTTAGTATATCACATCATATTACATATGGATATTATCAT
Source organism: Eucalyptus paniculata subsp. matutina (assembly GCA_017140255.1). Lineage (NCBI taxonomy): Eukaryota > Viridiplantae > Streptophyta > Magnoliopsida > Myrtales > Myrtaceae > Eucalyptus > Eucalyptus paniculata. The sequence continues at coordinate 18,888,089 of CM029444.1, read as the reverse complement.
GTCATGCTTATGAACATTGCCATATCATGTCATTTCTTCATATTATTTTGAATTTGATTTGTCATGTTAGGTTATGTGTCAATATTGCCATGTCATGTGGCTGGCATCTCAAATTATCCCTTTGGTCTAGGTAAATTTAAAAAGTTGACTTAGGGTTGACTAAAGTTAAAACAATGTTTGACTAACAAATTAGGAGGCTCAAAACAACTTTTCGACTTCAAGAATGGGTTGTGCTCGTTAACGAGGCTTTTTTCATATTCCCATCAAAATCCAATAACCAACTTTTCACCTTTCGAGGCCAATTGCCCATTCGCGCAGTGTGACGAAGTTTTCAAATTTTAGATTTGATTCGCACATCATGGAAGTTAAATTATTCCAATGTAACAAAAATCAGGCTAATCGAATGTTGGATGAGAAAGTAATTGCTGGTCAAACTGTGGTCAAACTTCGTGAGAAGTGAAAAGGGTCTCAGAGCTTAAAATCATACTAGAGGTCAAAGTCGAATGATACCTTCCATATAGTTATTGTAAATAATGATTTTTTAAACTGTTAAGTTGCCGAAATGATTGTATCGTAAATTCGAACATTAGGCCTCGTATAGGACAAAATCTCAAGTCCATCATCTTGCGATTAACTTGTCAATGTTGCGCTTCTTGGAAAGTCGTTGTCACGAGGGTTCCAACACCACAAAATTCATGCTCCCTAGGTGTAGAAGTGATGTGGGAGCATCCAACGTAGATCCATCCACCAACTCGGAACCATTGATGTTTATCCAAGCCAAGAGAGAAATTGGGCATTATGTGCTTCGATGGATCATTTTCAATGAATAATGTCAATTACTTATCGGTACTTTGTGGTATATCGATAACTATCAATGGGAGGCCATTCTAAATGTCATGAATGACCGGTTGATGAAGTTTCAGAAGGATTATTTTCTGGTCAAGGGAAGAGCTCGAATTTGAAGGTTCAAGAATGTAGAAGGCCGAAGATTAAAGGCATTTAATTCCTGTGTTAATAAAGGCTTTTATTAAGTTATTATGTGTCTTTATTGTTATGCATTCCAAGAGTCGAAGGTTTCGGTTTCTAGGCTATTAAGGTCTGTTTTTAATATGTATTAAGGTGTCAGTTTCTAGGCTATTAAGGTCTGTTTTTAATATGTATTAAGGTGTCAGTTTCTAGGCTATTAAGGTCCGTTTTTAATATGTATTAACACTAAAACCCTCCTATAAAGAGGGGAAAACTATCCAATGAAAGGGATATGAATTTCATGAATGACAATGGTGAGATTTCCTTTGCTTGAGTGAACTCCTTTGGAGAGCGGATAACTCCTTTCGGTTTCTTTATCCTTGGAGCGTAGATCACTCCTTGGTGGTGAACCAAGAAGCCCTTTATCCTTGGCTGGTGGAATCTTTAGGCCTCGGTGGTGAGCTTCTCCTATCTCGAAGTCTTTTATCCTTGGCTGGTGGAAGCTTTAGGCCTTGGTGGTGAACTTCATAGATCTCGATCCTCATCCTTGGTTGGTGGCGCTGCCTTTATACCTTGGAAGGAAATTGTTTTTATCTGTTCTTATTCCTTTTCATTTCTTCCTCGTATACACTACTCCATACACTTAACCACAAAATTCCCCTTATAAAAAATCTTCGTTCTTGAATCACTCAACCCATCACGCATCAAAATATTGGTATCAGAGTTCAAGGTTCAACTTATTTGAGTGATTCCTTTCTTTCTTTTGTTACAAATTCCTTATGGATGAACAAGTTCCTAGAGGCTTGACTTTGGAGCAAGCGCACAACGAAAGGCGAGATCGTGCAATCCAAAATCTTCAACAACAAATGGAGCGAGTCATCAATCTTCTAGAGAATCCGGCAAGAGAAGGACAACCAGCAAGGCGTCCCAATGAACGGCATCGGCGTGACGATTCGAATCTCGTCAAAATTCGATGTCGATTCCGAGTCCACTGGAGACAACCGAACGATTTTGCACTCTAGTGATTCTGAATCTCCAATTCGAAGACGAAGACGGAGAGGGAGGCATAAGGAGGATGAAAGAGACATTAAAGTGGAGGTCCCCGAGTTTGACGGTAATCTTAATCCCGACAACTTTGTAGATTGGCTACACAAAATCGAACGAATTTTTGAATTCAAATCCTATTCGGATGAGAAGAAATGTAAGGTTGCTATCCTAAAGTTGACCAAATATGCTTCTCTATGGTGGGAGAATCTAAAGCATCAACGAGCAAGGGAAGGAAAAGGCCGAATCAAGTCTTGGGAAAAACTCAAGAAGTTGATGAAGAAGAGGTTCTTGCCCGACAACTATAAGCAAGATCTCTTCCTCAAACTAAACTCCCTAAGACAACATGGGATGAGCGTTGAAGAATACATTCGTGAGTTTGAACAACTCAAAATGAGGAGTGAAGTTCCGAAGTTCCCGAGCAAACCATCGCTCGTTTTCTTGGCGGCATGAATCGAGAAATTGCTGATATGGTTGAACTTCAAGCGTATTGGTCCTTTGAAAACGTATGCAAGTTAGCCATAAAAGTGAAAAAACAATTGAAGAGCAAGAGGTTTTCCTCCAGAACCTCAACAAAGGCGACATCCTATTTTAAGGGTGCTTCCTCAAGCAAGGGCGAGAGTTCGTCAACAAAAGACAGAGGTAAGGGAAAGAATGCAGAGCCTTCCAAAGAAGTCCAAAAGAAGTTTGAAGGTGATGCAAGGAAATGCTTTAAGTGCCATGGCTTTGGGCATTTACAAGCAAATGGTCCAAATCGGAGAGTTATGACTCTTCAAGAAATTGAGGAGATCAATTCGGCGCTTCAAGAGGCCGATGACAATGAAGACCAAAATATTTCCGAATCTCGATCGGGAAGAAGAAGTTGTGGAGAAAGCTGATGATGGTGAACTGTTGATCATCCGAAGAGCATTGCATGTTGAAGTTTCTCCTAATAAAGAGCAAAGGGAGAATATATTTCACATGCGTTGCACTATTAATGGAAAGGTGTGTTCGGTGATTATCGATGGTGGGAGCTGCACCAATGTTGCTTCGACAACTCTTGTCGACAAGTTGAAGCTTCCAACAACGAAACATCCTCAACCATACAAGCTCCAATGGCTCAATCAAGGGAATGAACTCAAGGTAACCAAACGCGTTCTTATATCATTTTCGATTGGGAAGAACTATCGAGATGAGGTTGTATGTGATGTGATTCCAATGGAGGCATGCCACTTGTTATTGGGTAGACCGTGGCAATTTGATATAAATGCTATGCATGACGGTCGGAAAAACACATACTCTTTTCAGAAGGAACAAAAATGCATTACTCTTTTACCATTGAGCCCTTATTCGATACATAATAATCAACCTGGGGAGGGAAACACTTGTAAGGAAAATCTATTCTTGAGTGAGACACGGGTTGAGAGAGCCATTAGAAAACAAAAGAATGTTTTTGCTTTACTTGTGGTCGAGAAAAAGAGTGAGATAGAGCGACCCATACATCCAAAAATGCATTGCTTGTTGAAAGAATTTGCAGATGTGTTTCCGGAGGATTTGCCACTTGGATTACCTCCCATAAGAGGTATTGAGCATCAAATTGATTTGATCCCCGGTGCTCCGCTACCAAACAAGCCAGCTTATCGATGCAATCCGGAGGATACAAAGGAGTTGCAAAGACAAGTCAATGAACTTATTCTCAAAGGATACGTTCGAGAAAGCATGAGTCCTTGCTCTATTCCGGCTCTACTTGTGCCTAAGAAGGATGGTACATATCGGATGTGTGTTGATAGCCGGGCCATCAACAATATCACCATTAAGTATAGGTACCCTATACCTAGACTTGATGATATGCTAGATGAATTATATGGTTCTTTTGTGATTTCAAAGATAGATTTGCGGAGTGGTTATCATCAAATCAGAATGCGAGAAGGTGATGAATGGAAGACAGCTTTCAAGACCAAGGGAGGCCTTTATGAGTGGTTGGTTATGCCATTCGGATTATCTAATGCTCCAAGTACCTTCATGAGACTTATGAACGAGGTTCTTCGTTCCTTTATTGGTCAATTTGTCGTTGTTTATTTCGACGATATTCTTGTTTATAGTAGGAATGAGGAGGAGCATATCTCTCATCTAACATAGGTCTTTAATGTCTTGAGAAAACGAAAACTATATGCTAAAATGGAGAAATGTGAGTTCTTCTCTCCAAGCATTGTGTTTCTTGGTTATGTGGTTTCCAAAGATGGAATCTCTGTTGATCAAGCCAAGGTAGAAGCTATGAAGACTTGGCCGGTTCCGAAGTCTATTTCTGATGTAAGAAGTTTTCATGGACTTGTTTCTTTCTATCGACGGTTTGTCAAAAATTTTAGTACCGTCATGGCTCCTATAACTGAATGCATGAAGAATGGTGCTTTTGAATGGACAAAGACTGCTCAAAATGCCTTTAAGGTAATCAAGCAAAAACTTTGTGAGTCTCCTATTCTTGCACTTCTTGATTTTGATAGAGTATTTGAAGTTGAGTGTGATGCAAGCGGAGTTGGTATTGGTGCTGTTCTGGTGCAAGCACAAAAACCATTGGCATATTTCAGCGAGAAGTTATCTGATTCCAAGAGAAATTATTCAACTTATGACAAAGAGTTCTATGCCATTGTCCGAGCTCTTGATCATTGGAGTCATTATTTGAGGCCAAAGCAATTTGTCCTTCATTTTGATCATGTGGCGCTTAAGTTTATTAGTGGCCAACGCAAGCTTAATTCGAGACATGCAAAATGGGTAGAATTTCTTCAATCCTTTTCTTTTGTCTCAAAATATAAACCTGGGCACACTAATGTTGTAGCAGATGCTTTATCAAGAAGATATTTTATGCTTGCGGTTCTGGACTCTAGGATTCTCGGATTTCAATCAATGAAAGTACTTTATTATGAAGATGCGGAGTTCTCATCCATCATCAACAATTGCAAGCGGGGAGTTCAAGGTATATATTCTTTGCAAGATGGGTTTCTTTTTAAAGGAAATCAATTATGTGTGCCAAAGAGTTTTTTCATAAATTGCTGATTCGAGAAGCGCATGGTGGAGGATTGGCTGGTCATTTTGGGATTAACAAAACTCTTGAGGTTCTTCAATAGCATTTCTATTGGCCAAAGATGAGTGGAGATGTGCATGCTATCATTTCAAGGTGTGCAACTTGTCATAGATCAAAAAGTCATTTCCATCAAGGTTTGTATACTCCACTTCCGGTACCATTGCCGCCTTGGGAAGATGTTAGCATGGATTTCATCGTGGCTCTACCAAGAACTCAAAGAGGAAAAGATGCTATCATGGTGGTTGTTGATCGGTTCTCTAAAATGGCTCATTTCGTGCCATGTCACAAGACCAATGATGCATCTCATATTGCTGAATTATATTTCAAAGAGATTATCCGCATTCATGGAGTACCAAAGACCATTGTGTCGGATCGTGATTCCAAGTTCTTAAGCCACTTTTGGAGGACTCTATGGAGAATGCTTGGCACAAGACTCTTATTTAGCACGGCTTGTCATCCCCAAACTGATGGCCAAACGGAGGTAACAAATCGTACTCTAACCACTCTTCTTCGTGGTATGGTGAGTAAATCATTGAAAGATTGGGATTTAAAGCTTGCGCATGCTGAATTTGCTTACAATCGATTGCCAAGTTATACTACTGGTCGATCGCCATTGAAGTTGTGTATGGAATTAATCCTCTCACACCCATTGATTTGATTCCAATTCCATCTAACTCTCAAGTGAGCTTTGATGGCAAGAAAAGAGCTGAGTCAATGAAGAAGCTCCATGAGCAGATTCGATCCAACATTGAAAGGGCCAACGAATCTTACAAGAAGAAAGCTAATCAACATCGCAAGAAGGCTCAATTTCAACCGGGCGACCTTGTATGGCTTCACTTGAGGAAGGAGAGATTTCCATTTCGTCGAAAGAACAAGCTCATGCCCAGAGCTGATGGTCCCTTTAAAGTTATGGAGCGAATTGGTGACAATGCTTACAAGATTGACCTTCCGGGAGAGTTTGGAGTTTCAGCAACATTCAACGTGGGAGACCTTTCTCCTTACTTGGAGGATGAAAACCTTCTAGATTTGAGGACAAATCTCAAACAACCCGAGGAGGATGATGCGGGAGCATCCAACGTAGCTCCATCCACCAACTCGGAACCATTGATGTTTATCCAAGCCAAGAGAGAAATTGGGCATTATGTGCTTCGATGGATCATTTTTAATGAATAATGTCAATTACTTATCGGTACTTTGTGGTATATCGATAACTATCAATGGGAGGCCATTCTAAATGTCTTGAATGACCGGTTGATGAAGTTTCAGAAGGATTATTTTCTGGTCAAGGGAAGAGCTCGAATTTGAAGGTTCAAGAATGCAGAAGGCCGAAGATTAAAGGCATTTAATTCCTGTGTTAATGAAGGCTTTTATTAAGTTATTATGTGTCTTTATTGTTATGCATTCTAAGAGTCGAAGGTTTCGGTTTCTAGGCTATTAAGGTCTGTTTTTAATATGTATTAAGGTTTCAGTTTCTAGGCTATTAAGGTCTGTTTTTAATATGTATTAAGGTGTCAGTTTCTAGGCTATTAAGGTCTGTTTTTAATATGTATTAACACTAAAACCCTCCTATAAAGAGGGGAAAACTATCCAATGTAAGGGATACGAATTTCATGAATGACAATGGTGAGATTTCCTCTGCTTGAGTGAACTCCTTTGGAGAGCGGATAACTCCTTTCGGTTTTTTATCCTTGGAGCGTAGATCACTCCTTGGTGGTGAACCAAGAAGCCCTTTATCCTTGGCTGGTGGAATCTTTAGGCCTCGGTGGTGAGCTTCTCCTATCTCGAAGTCCTTTATCCTTGGCTGGTGGAAGCTTTAGGCCTTGGTGGTGAACTTCGTAGATCTCGATTCTCATCCTTGGTTGGTGGCGCTGCCTTTATACCTTGGAAGGAGATTGTTTTTATTTGTTCTTATTCCTTTTCATTTCTTCCCCGTATACACTACTCCATACACTTAACCACAAAATTCCCCTTATAAAAAATCTTCGTTCTTGAATCACTCAACCCATCACGCATCAAGAAGTCACAGGCTCGAAATTGCCAAGCTTTAGGTTGAGGTGTGCATGCCTATAATTGGGACGGCAACACCTCGACAAGAGGCGACCGCCTCAGGCTATAAAGGGTACGCCTGGGAGAATTTTTGGGCCAAAGCCTTTGCATATTTACAAAAGATTTTACATCAAAAGGCTTTCATGAAAAATAAATAATGTTTGGTAAACTATAATTGAAAGATACATTTAAAATCCACTTTAAGAGAAAGATCATTGGGAAAAGACTCATTGCAAAAAACCTTTGATGTTCTATGTGACCAATTTAGGTTTCTTTATTATTATTTTTTTAAATTGGAAAAAATAATCATCGCAATGTATACAATTTGAATATTGAATTAATGGACAAGTCCACGCACAGTCGCAAGTCCTCCAGGAGACTATTGTTTCTTTAATCCATTTAAAAAAGGTAAAAACAGCAAAGATGGTCACCATGTTCCTGAAGCGTGTCGCATCGTTTGTGGGTTGAATTACTCCCGCGTACAAGATTAAGGAGTTTAGTAAAGGACTAACGGTTTAGCAAAGTCTCTAGAAAAGTTCCAGAAGACTACAGTAACCAATTTCCAATGCACCTAATGAGAGCCCAACAAAAAACAACTAGGAAACTGCCACCAAAGAAGCATCAATCTCAATCCCTCGGCAATCTTATACCCCAAGAATCAGAGTCTTCTCAGCTGCAGAAAGACCAGATTGTCTCCCTTGAATAAAGCAGGACATCTTCCCCTTGGCAGCAAAAGTGATGGAATAAGACACTTTATCAGGCTGAGGAGCGAACTCATTATGTATGACCTCATTTCTTTTAGATGGTAAATAGTACCATTTTGCGCAAGCTTTAATAAGGCTACTTTTGGTCATTTAGATTTTTAATCAAAATAAAACTAAATAAAATATGATATAAAATCTAGGGGTTTTGTTATGTCTTATTTATTATTTGGTGATCCAAATAATAAAATCGGATATATTGATATTATATCATATATATTATTTAGTATGAACGGCATATCAATATAAATAAACCTAAAAATTTACAAGCAGAGATAGTAAAAATCTTTAGTAGTATTCTTGCCTACTTTATTTTTATTTGCTTTTTACTTTATTTTTTCTCTTTTTTTTTAACTAATTCTTTTTATTTCTTTTTTCCCTTCCATCATTCTTTATTAAATAGTACATTGTAGTAATATACCTAAAATAATGAAATACCTAAAATATGTAAATAACTATATATTAATATTTATATATTAAATTTATACTATAAGATAGAATTAAATTCGAATATATAAATAAAAAAGATTAAATAAAAAACTAAATTGTTATTTTTGTTATTTTGAATTTCTTAAATTATAATTCAAATATTATTTAAGATGAAATATAATTGTAATTTTTTTGATTTAAGAAATTTTTTATTCAAGAAAAATAACTTTATTATTATAAAACTTAGAAATCCTATCTACTTTTATTCTACCTCTCTTATGAGATAATTTTATCTGTCATATATTTCTTTTATATCTAACTTTATTTTATTTTGAGTAAGTGCCAAACACGGAATAAGAAGAATTTTATCCTATATTAAATTTTGTCCTTACTACTAAGTGCAACCTAAGAGTTTAGCGAAGGAAAGCAGAGGACTTCCCTTTACAATGTTATAATGCCTAACGTAGCTCACCGTCCCATTCACCAACTAATTGTGGGTCCCCTTGGGATTTAAGATCCAAATCCAAACATTCTTTGAAAAGGTGTAGTGCAAAAATAGATGGAGGCATGATTTAGGGGAGACACCACAAAGTAGACAAGTGTCATGGGCTGATGCTTGAGATTTTGAACCGTGCTGCACTTAGGCTTCCCTTTGGCTCTTGGTTGGACGCCTAAGTTTAGCCTTATAGCTCACTTGCTCGCTAGTCTCACTCGAATCGAGAAGAAGTGTTTAGAGAGAAGTTTTGGGAAAGATTGTAATTCTATTGTTCAAATGTTGATGATTTCAATGAGAGGAGAGTACCACTATTTATGCATGTCTTCCAAATACTACTGCTCCAATCAGTATTTATCCTATTAAATACAAGATTACCATCTATCCCATTAAATACAAAAATATATTCCCCATATTGTCCTTAGTAGTATTCTAGAATCCTTATGAAACCCTAGAGACCAAGACACTTCAAGTCTTGCCAATCATCTAGGCTATTTCTTTGGTTAGGATCACGAAACCTCCGGTCTATAACACAAGTCTCATTAATACGCTTCACTTCTCAACAATATCAAATATTTGGAGCTTGTTCAGAATTACCTGTGGGAGATGCGGTTCCTTTTCCTAGAGTGATTGAGTACGTCAGTTTAGTTGGGACTAAAATCATACAATTAGAAAGGTATCTTTTATATATCTTTTCCTTTATTGTGTTCATATATTGTACTATAAATAGTCTTAAACATAGAAGGTCTTTATCAAAAAGTAACACACTTTTTGCAAAATTTCCTAAATCCATCGTTTCTTCTCTCTTTCGTGGCATTACCAACTGGCATATGAAGCCAAATTTGGGGATATTTGGGTGAAACCGCACTAGTCTATGCCAAGCTCCTTTACGTTTCTCTCCCTTATCAGCTTCCAATAGTCGGTAGAAGTAAAAGAATTGAGTTTTGTACATTGAACTCCTACAACACTGAAGCATTGTGGTAGTGATCAAGCAGGCTAGGAATAGGGAAAATCTCCAAGAGGTCATCGTGGCTCTGAACAGAAAGCAAATTAAAACAAATCAATCCGAGCAAACTTATCAGTTGATCTAAATTAACTGATTCAACTGATACAGTCCTCCCCACCACCAACTATGGCCCGTTAAAAAAATGTTTATATGTTTCATTAAAAATAGCGAAAATGGCACGCTTAACATGTGCAAAATAAGGAAAACATTGTATTGGGGGATGAAAAATGTGATTTGAGTTATTTTAGAAAATAAATCAATTTTTTTTGCAGGATATGGAAATTTACTTATATTTAGGGCGCGTTTGGTAACGATTCTTGTCCCGGGAACCGATTCGACAAGAAATGATTATTTCGATTCTCGTTTCGGAACTCGATTCCGAGTAAAAAAACGCGTTTGGTAACAAATAAAATTTCGATTTCGGAATAGAAAAAAGAATAGAAACGCGCGTTTTGGTAACTATATAAAATTTCTATTCCAATTCTTTTTTAATTACCTTTTTAGATTAAAATAAATTTGATATTGAATTTTCATAAACCATTCACTCGATTAATTATATTTTTATACTAAGTAATAAAAATATTAACTAATCAATTTTTTATTATATAGTAAATAATAAACCATAGTATAAACTATACTAATATCCCTACAATATGTAATAAATAAAAATACTAAATTATAACATAAAATTAAATATGTATTCTATATACAACAAATATATATTTCATACTAGGAAGAAATAAAAATAAAATATAGAAATAAAAAAAAAATTTGATTCGGCACTTTTGATTCTCTTTTTTGATTCTCGGACGGAGAATCATATTTTTTTTTATTCTGAATTCTTGTCCAAAACTCGATTATGGGAGTAAATTTGTTTTAATCCGTTTTGGACAAAAAATTTACCAAACGCGATTACGTTCCCAAACTTATTCGGGAACAAAAAATCGGGAATCCGCAAAGACTGTTTGGATGGTTGCCAAACAGGGCTTTAGAGTTCCACCTAAAAGAAATTTATTGAATTATATGATAATTTCTTATTCGTGGGATTACTATTTTGTCTATTATTTAGTATTACGCAACCATCATTTAACTTTTTAGCTAGCATGGATATATATATTTTTTTAAATGTCATGTAATACGGCATTATGGATCAAATCCTTCACAATACAAGTGCCCCGTGTAATGTTTCTTTGTTTTTTTTTTTTTGACAATTTTTTTCTTCTATTTGCTGTTTCTCTTGGCGATATCTCCAGCGGACAAAGTGTCTAAAACCATTTCGCTTTTAATTTAATAAATACATATTTACGCAAAGTTTCTAAAGATCAAACGATTCCATATTAAAAAATAGTAAACTCTCTACTATTAAAAGACAAAATAAGAATCAAAAGTTGAGACCCGCCAAAACAAGAACCTCTCATCGTGGCGAGAAACACAGCGAATCTGCATTATACGATATTTACAATGCTTCTAGAAAACTTCCGGGGGACCTTTTTCCACAGTCTAAAAGGCTGGAAACACACATTTTTCCGTTCATTGCCTCACATTTCTCAACCTCTGATTTCACATCTTCGATCCAAGCGCAATCAATCACTATCTACGTTTCGCTGATTAAATCAAAATCTCAAGGGAAAAGCCACCACTTCCTGCCTTAAAGGCAGGGTGACCTAGAACGACAATTTAAGCGGTTCTCTCCACGGTATTAATTTGCCCGGTGACGCTTGCGTCGTCCTCATCGTCTGTCCCACGCCACTCCTCCGCTGGACCACGAAACTCCAGGAGGGCCTCGCCAATCAAACGGTGTTTTAAATGATGGTTACAACTAGGCAATTAGTATTGTCTGCATGTTGAAAATAGGCCCGTTAAACAGATGGGTTGAGTTGAAAATGGTATGATTTAGAAGACCCATTCAATACAAATTTAGTGGCCTACATCCGACTTTTTCTTGATTGAGATTCATATTTAGTATTTTTTTTTTCCTCCTTAAATTGTTGCTTTTAAAGATCTTTGATTTCATGGAAGACAAAAAACCGATCAATTGTCTCATTATCATTGGCTAAATCGGAATTCAAGCTATGGTAAAAATAGTTTGTGATAGATTGGATATGGGGTTTACTTTCGGACCTTGAGGTACAAATTGATGGAGCAAGCGAACTATTTTGTGACAATGATGTCACATTCAAACTATCGGCAAATCCAGTCTTTCATGAAAGAACAAAACAAATAGAAGTTGATAGCTACTTTCAAGAAAAAATTCAAGAAGGGTTATCATAACTTGAGAAATTGGAATATTGGAATAGTTGGTAGACATCTCCACTAAGTCATTGTGTTAGAAACAACATGCGTATCTACTAAGCAAGCTAGGTGTCTTTGATATATATAAGCCACCAACTCAAGAGGGAGTGTTGGAGAAAGGATTTGAAATGATTATTGACTTTGATTCTAATAACATAGATTGCGGACTAATTAATTCAGACAATCAGCGAGAAGGACTAATTCATTCAATCAATATGCGAGAAGGAGTGTTCTCAGATATTCAAAAGATAGAAGACAAAAGCTCCGGCATCATCAATGTCAAAATTAATGGGCATAAGATCTCATTTTACTTTTAGCACCTATCAAAGTAGACATGAACTTGACATAACAGTAATATTTTTGACATAATGCTAAATCATATATTTTCTTTCACTTCCATACCTTCACAATCAATTCATATCTTGTCCAAAATATGTCATTGCCTTAATTATCTTCTCTGCTATTATGTCATTGTTTTGACCTTCCCTTTCATTTTATCTTAAAGCCTATAAGTACCACCTACATTGGTGAAATTTAAAGAGATCTATCTCACTCTGCAAATATTACCTCCTCGGGACTTTCTCACGCCATTACGACTCTCTATAAAAGCTTTCTTCTATTGGCTATGGCAATGGTAGTCTCTGCAGTAGACAGTTGTAAGTGGCACGACGCACGTGCTACTTTTTATAGCGACATGGAAGGTGGAGAAACAATGTGTAAGTACTCTTCAAACTCTCACATGGAGATATGTATTTTAGGTTTGCTTCTCTATTTATAAAATCATGTAATCTGTCTTCTCTTCTTCAAATGTCATGCATGGAAAGTTGGAAAATTTACCAAAAGAGGTCTTAAACCTATTGTCAATCTAATCAAAACTTTTTTTTTTGTTAATTGAGTCATAAATCTTTTGTATTTGTGTCAGTTTAGTCTATCTGACCAATTTTAGTTGGAAATTGCTAAAATGGATGCTATTCGTCATATGTGACGTGATTGTCGCTGTCGTGAATAAGTTTTAGTAATATTTCTAATTATCTATATATTTATCTTTTTTTTTCTTTATCTTTCGTTTTTTTTTTCTTTCCTTCCTTCTTCTTATAGTAAGTCATTGGACCTTGGCAACTAGCAAGGGCTAGCAAGGTTAATCTCACCGACCCTTGGCGAAGTTCGTCCCTGCCCCTATCAAGGCTCAACCTTGCCGTCGCTAGGTGAGGCTTGTCCTTGTTAGTGGCTGGTGAAGCTCACCCTTGGTGAAGGTGAGCCTCGCCTTTCCTGGCTACGAGTGAGGGTTGCTCAGCCTTTGCTTGATCCAGATTTGAGCGAGGCTGCCTCTCCTGATGTTGTTATGGCCTTCACCTAGATAGATCTAGGTGAGGTCAATGACCACAAGCGCTACGTAGCCTTCGCTTGTGGTTGGAGAGGGCATCTTGGCTCTCATGTCACTTGTAGTTGGTGAGGGCATGGTCGCTCTCACCAACGTCGACCTTGCCATTTAGGATGATTGGCTTCGACATTAGCAAATTTTAATCAAAACTAGCCGGATAGACTCAATTGACAAAATGCGAAAAGATTTAGAACTCAATTGGCAAAATTCAAAGATTTAAGATTAAATTGATAAAAGCATAATAAGCTTAAGACTTTTAGACAATTTTCCCAATATTTATACCAACCATTTCGGTTAGAATATATTTAAGGTGTATAGTTTATCTATGCTACCTGGATTGGATTCGTCCTGCTTTTGTTTGCCTATCATTTGAATGTTTAATTGATCTCAATGAATTTTTTTAGACATATCGTACATTCTTGAAAAGATACCAATCACACGTGGCAGATTAACTCAATTCGTTATCTCTTACATGATGCGGCAATTTCAACTAAGGGCAATTGATAAAGTTTTAAGCTTTCCAAACTCAAAATAAACTACACATATATATTAAAATTAGGAAGATATTGAATGAAAAGAAATTTGGCCAAGGAATGTGGTACCAAAATGGCGACGTGAGAACCATTAACTCTCTTATCATGCATGACTGAACCTTCAAACCTTCAAATTGTTCGTTGGCTGTTCGCTTTCTGTTCGACACTGGTTGTTGGCTATCTCTGGTGCTTCCAAAATATTCCCCTTGCGTGATGCGGTGTCCGGTCTCTTCAGCTTTGGATGCTTCCATGGTGTCCCTAGCTCGCTGTTTTTCAGTTTTCTGATTGTATTCCTTCTCCCCTGCGTGGGTGCCTTCGTCTTTCCCCTTCTCTTCTTTTTTGGCTGCTGTTTAGCCTAGTTCTAACTATTGTTCTTTTGTTCCTCTTTCTACAGCTCCTTTCCTCCCCTCATTCCCCGGCATTCTTCCACTCTCTTGATTGGTTGTCTTCTAAGTGTAAGCCTTGGTGCTGGGGTCTTTTGTGTACATTTGTGTAGCTCCTTGGTTCAAAAGTTAATATATATTTACCCTTTACCAAAAAAAAAACATCTGAAATTTTGCCAGCAAATCAGATGTTCATTTTTATTTATTTATAGAAAGTAAAAAAATATATAAATTAGAATAATATAAAATAAAATAAATGATAAAAGCTCCAATTCGGTCATAGTTGCAAAGGCCTAGTCTGGTCCGTTGCGCCTGGTCCAATTCGCACAAGCAAATCAGACCTCCAGTCAAGCCCATCAAGCACATGGTCCAAGTCATTCCAAGTTTCCAACCTGTTAGCCCATTTCGCGTCAGTTCCAGTAAAACTCGGTTCGCCCATACTAGTTAGTCCAAGAAATCCAATCCCTCAACCTAGTTCAAGAGCCTATCAAGCGGCCCTCAAGCCCCCCTTCTCTCTATCTAAAAGTTTAAATCAGGTGCGCACAGATGAGGGGGGCCGAGCACAGGAATCCAGACGAAGGTTGATACATGCGAATTGGGACGTCAGTAACAGAAGTCTCTCTCTATCTCGCTCTCCCATCTTGGATTAGCTCCCGCTCACACAACGAGAAAGATAATGAATGCACAAGTAGTAGAAACTCCAGAAAATAAAATTGAAAAATATTCTCTTGGACTTTCCCTCTAGTTTCACGACCACTCCATCTCCAATCGCCACCGACTTTAGGCTCATCCTTATTGTCACGATGCCATCTCATCGGCTGCGACTCAATTTACTCATTCGGTTATGATTCCAACACTGTTTAGTTGCGTTTCCGATTGTGCCCTGTTCTTAATGCAAAGCTAATTCTCCAATTTGTCACTCATCTTTGCTCAATCATGTTTCCGATTGTGCCTTGTTCTTGATGCAAAGCTAACCCTTAGATTTGTCACTCGTATGTAACATCCTCAATCTAACCCCAATCTATGGAACGAGATTACAATGGGGATTGATAGACTGTAGAAAAGCTCAGAATACCACTTTGGAATGAAAACTCAATTTTTCATTGGTGGATTGCAAAATTTCGGAAAAGTGGAAATGAGTCACAAATGATTAGGATAGGTCTCGAACCAATTCAAGGACAACCAAACCCATTGGCTGATAGATTGTCCAAAGGAACGGTTTGGGCGAGTATGGGGTGCGGTGGCCGAACCTCGGTGTATATGATTCAGTATTTTGAGGTGTACCTAATGATCTCTTCCTCAGCCTCGGAATCAACTTGGATGATAGACTTTTCTAGATTGCCTTCTTGAGGAAGGAAAATTTGTCTTCTCAAAGAAGGAAAGGAAAGTACAAAGAAAAGTCTAGAATTCCTTCATGAAGAAGGTGAGGTGTCCCTTGACTTCTCAAAGGTCATGATTGTGGTCCAAAATATCTTGGAGATTCTAGAAAAAGTGGCATACACATGGACCAATTGAAGAGTGAAACACGAGCCCTCATTATGGCCGAATATTCTAGAACCACTGAGTTGGCACTATCATCATTAGGCTTCATTTATTGCCCATTAAATGCGGGGTGTTGGTGGACCAATGGGACAGTGAAAAGCTGACCATCATCGATGACGCCTACAAGCGGCAAGTAAAGTGTCCTAACTAGCCAACTCATGCTTAGGCCTTAATTATTGGACCCATAGCCTTGCCACCTAAGGAATTTAGGTGGGACACTTGGAAACATTAGAGAAGACCGCTTAGCTTGGTAATGAATGATGGCTCCTAGGGCTATAAATTGGAGGAGCACTTCCCGTTTTCCTCACTTGCCTTCCATTTTCTCCACCCTCTTTCTCATAGAACACCCCTCCTCCCTCCTCACCCTCTCTCTTTTTTGGCCCTACGGCAAGTCGCCCATCTTGTGTAGTTCAAGCTCTAGTTCGGGGTTTATCCAGGTAAGTAAGATTCGGAAGTCTCCTCTAGGACGATTGTCTTCATTGCCAAGTCTAGTTAAGTGCTCACCCGTCAAGCCGTGGATAGAATGTTGGATCTTTTGTATGGTTTTGCTCATGTTTTTTCTTGAATGTGTGCTCGAGTTGTTCACACCTAGAATGAGGCTGAGGTTTGTTCGAGTTGAGTTCATGGCAAGGTAAGGTTGCCCCAAGCCATAAAGCATTGGTTTCAGCATAAATAGGAGGCCGGGTCTAAGTCTCGCTTGGTGCAGGGGTCGCCTAAGGTGGCAAGGTCCTAAGTTGACATTGAGGCATGTCGATCTTATGCCTTGATTGGTACAAGGAACACCCAAATCCACGAGATCTTGATAAGGCACCAAGCATGTCGATTTCCATAGTTCAAGTGGACATGGCGACTTTGTGCTTGATGTTGAATGAAACTGTGAGTCGAGGGTCATTCTCAATATATGTGCATTTACATTGGGTTGGAGCCAAAGTCCGTTAAGCTTGGGATCGTCACTTAAGCAAGATGTACCCAAGCCTCAAGTTCTTGGATTAGCATTGAGGCATGCCGTTTTGAGCCTTGTCCGATGTGGGGATTGGCGCTAAATGATTAGTTCAAGTTATAGACCAAGGATCGTTCCCGGCATGTTTATTAGTGTAGTGCAAGAAACTCATGACACACACGAATGAATGAGCACGCCTTCGGGCCATGCATGTGTTGACTAAGAGAAAAGATAAAACACCAGCTTGTATGATGCATATGTGCATGCACTTAAAGGGACAAAAGTGCCTGTCACCACACAACATTGGCAGCAATGCCTCGTTTGTTGAACGAGAAGCCTCATTGATCCGAGATGCCCTAGTGAGCTAAGATGCCCGAGTCTTGAACTCAAAAGCCTCGGGAAGCTAGCCCCGAGAAGCCTTGGCCGAGTCGAGATGCCCTAGTTGAGCCAGGAAGCCTAGCAAGAAGCTAGAAGCTTCGGTCAAGACGGGAGGGCCTAGTCAAGCCAAGACGACAATAAATGAATTTGCATGAATGCCAGTTATGCATGAGCATGATATGTTGATATGATAATTGATAAGCCGATGGTAGTTTTGACATGGATGGCATGTGTTTAGATAAAGCATGACATATGATTTGCAATTGATATGTCAGCAATTGATATGCCATCAACACTGTTTGGGAGTGTTGTACTTGCTAGGCCTTGATGATGAGATGCTTTCCTAGTAGAGATGCTTTCTCCAAAACTCACCCTCATCTTTTAGTCTTGTAGGCATGTAAGTCTCCCGTCAGTTTTGGGAGCTGTAGTCACGCTAGAGGAGAAATGATTTCCCTTGGCCTATGTGGAAAACTTGTATTGTGATGTAAAAGAAATGAGGGCCTGTAGAGAAAGGGCTTGTAAAAGTACTGTTATATTATAAATCAGTGTGTTTTGTGTGATATATGTCCCAGTCTTCTAGCCGTTGTTTGTCCGGGGAGTTGTTTGTTCACGTTTCTGCATGTGCATGATAACAAGATAAAAAGAATTGGGACGACGATGAGCTTGGGACGTCGCAAAAATAACCTTTATTGCTCGTGACCCTAGGGATGGAGTGGGGGTTGTGACATAGGTTGTCTACCTGGCCTATCTTCCTATTTCAAGCATGTGCAAAAGCTAATCATTTATGAGGTTCGATATGCAATCTTCATGAAGCTTGCATGGCCATGTAAAAAGGACTTGGTTGTGGGAGAATTAAGGAAAAAAAGTAATTGGGGCTTGTTCACTCTTTCTCTCTCTCTCTCCCCCCCTCTCCCCCCTCCATCTCCCTCGATTACGCTCTCTCTTTCCATCACGCTTGCAGCTAAACCCTCTCTTTTTCTTAATCTCACCTCACGCCCATCTCTCTCTTTCCCTCTTGGTTCTCACCATCGCCCCTTGCCATCCATTGTCTAGCTTGTTGATCCGTGTGCCGCCATCCTCGTCGCCATGCCATCCTCACCATCGAGCCACCACCAAACATTGTCGTTCCTTTTGGCCATTCATAGCCGTGAGCCATTCAACTCACTGCCCTCATGCCACCTTTGCTGTGAGATCTTGCTATTGAACTGTTGTCCCCATGCTCGCCATTGCCGCATCACTAAGCTACGCTGTGCCAAGCCACTGTTTCTCCATCCCCTATTGTCTCATCCTGACACCTCACGGCCACCTTCGCCAACCGTCCAGCTCACCCTTGTCACCACCGAGAGCCCTTCATCCCTGCCATTGCTTGTTGTTTGGCCAAGAGAAGTGAGTAACTTCCTAACCCTTGTTTAGGGTTGTGATTGTGCTTGGAAGTAGGATTATGATTAGATTAAGGTTGATGGTGTTAGATTAGGGGATAAGTGGATTAAGGTGATAAGCTATCATGATAAGCGATAAGTAGAAATGATAAGCTATCATGATAGTTTATAATTGGATGCGATAAGTTATCACGATAAATGAAAATTGGATGTGATAAGCTATTGTGATAGGCTATAATTGGACGCGGTAAGCAACCGCGATAAGTGAAAATTGGATGTGATGAGCTATAGTGATAGGCTATAATTGGATGCAATAAGCTATTGTGATAAATGATAATTGGATGTGTTAAGCTATCATCATAGGTTATAATTGGATGCAATGAAGTATCGAGATTGTGATAAGTGCTTATTTGTTGTGATTTTTAAAGTGGTAAGTGCTCATTAACTGCTAATTTTAAATGTAGTATATACTTATGCAATTTCCATTTTAAAAATGATAAGTGCTCTTGGCATTCTATTTTTATAAATGATGATGATGAATGCTTATGAAAGGCTATTTTGAAAAGTGAGGTGTTCATTTGTTAAATGAAATCATGGTGTCATGTTATATATATCATGAGGTGGATGCATGATTACTTTGGTAGATGTTTAATCAAGGGGTGATCATATAACATTATTTTATGACATCTTTGTACGTGAATATTGCTAATGTATGATGTATGAGCATTAAATACTCTTGTATTGGCTAATGAGAAAGATAAAATTTGCTTAAGTGGTGACATGCTTGTGTGATCATAAAATGGTTTCGTACTCTTCTGATTACAAGGGATGATATCTGATCAATTTTGGATGTCCCTAAATCAACAAGATGTCATTCGTGGATGGATTTCGGAATGAAGTTTCTTAATTGAAATGCCATCTTCGAGTGAGGTTTAGACGTTATCGTGCCTCATGGGGAGATGATGCCTAGTTAAGCCGGAAGACTACCAATGCGAGTGTCAGTTGTGGCCGAAAGCAATCGTAATAATTTGGACTCGTGTGATGCATTGTACATAGAAGTCTTAGTATCAATGTCTAGATTATTGAATTGTGATTGTCGTATGCTGGTTTGAATGGTGCAATCATGTCATGATTTATTATGCAAAAACTGGACAGTGGTAAAGTACCGTACATTGAGTTGCCTATTCCTTATTTATAGATAATGTAAAGTAAATACATTGAGTTGCTTATTGATTTGCCATCGGTAGATAGGTTGCATGTTTAGGGCAACTCCGAGGCGAAATACCTCACTACTTAAGGATTAGGGAGCTTACTTACTAAGTGTATCTCATTATTGTTGTTTAAATGTTTTAAGACTAAGCATGCTTGAACCTTTTTGCCATATATGTTTTGGAATGCTGGTGGAATAGGATATAAAGGTAACCTTATATTCCATTGCGGGAATCGACACTCGTTACGAGAGATATGTAACCACCATTTAGGTGTATGAAGGGTTAATGAATTTAGTATCTCATTGGTTTATGGCTTGGTACATTTGGGTAGGGGAAGATTTATTTGGCCCTATTTGGTGATTCGATGGGCCTTTGGCAGGGGGCCTGAGAATGTCAGTTGGGATCCCATGGACCTGGATGTCCCTAATGGTCTTGTTATCGACCCATAGACTGATTTGGATTAGGACCCCAACCTTGAGCCATAGTACTTTGAGTTAATAGGCTACTAAGAACGTGTGGGGTGCATCACTTTTTAAGGTCATCCTCATAGTAACAGAGGTGTTAGGCTGACCCAAGCCCCCTTTTTGGATGAGTATGAAGGGACTTGCTCCATGGACAGTATGAAGGGACTTGCTCTGTGTGTGTGTAGCCATAGTACTTTGAGCTAATAGGCTACTAAGAACATGTGGGGTGCATCACTTTTTGAGGTCATCCTCATAGTAACAGAGGTGCTAGGTTGACCCAAGCCCCCTTTTTGGATGAGTATGAAGGGACTTGCTCCATGGATAGTATGAAGGGACTTGTGTGTGTGTGTGTGTTTGGATGAGTATGAAGGGACTTGCTCCATGGACAGTATGAAGGGACTTGCTTTGTGTGTGTGTGTGTGTGTGTGTGTGTGTGTGTTCTGATATATGTCTTATGCTATCCCTATTTATGAATGGTTGGGTGGTTTATTTCTACTTTTGTTTATGTATAATTGAAAGATAAAATGAATGGGTTAGTGACGCCTCTTGGAATGTCGCAATTAAATGACTGAAGAAAAAGATGATTGTTGTGTGTTCAAGGGTCGGGACGTGACATACTTGGTTTGTTTCTATTAGAGTATGGTCATAATTTGAAGTGATAATGTGTGTTAAGACCTCGGGATAGTTAGCTAGGAACACGTGCTATGCTTGTGATCACCGATTGTTTTGTTGATTCATGGTTTCGAATTCCTGATTGTATTATTGGGATTGTGGAATCAGTTTTTCTTAGAATTTTGAGAGAAGAATAACCTAGACTTGATACCACCATCTTGGTGGCCGCGATAGTTTGAGCTCTCTCCCCCTCATGAAGGGGAGGAGTTCGAATTCCTCACAGTCGCTTGGGCTCTTAAGTGGGACACCGGGGGTGGTGGGTCCTCCTACTTACGTGTCCCCCCAGGTTTATTCGCCAGCTGCCAATTGTACGGGGTTCTTGGGTCACCAAAAAAAAAAAAAAAAAAAAAAACCCTGACCTGATAATGTATAGAAGAAGGGTAACTCGGGCCAAGCTAATGCCACAAGAAGGGCACAAGGGGATCCTAGAGTCGATGGGATTTTGCAAACCTTAGAGGCTATTGGAAATTTAATGAAACAACAAGCTTAGAATCAGGCTGATGTTGTTGTTGCTACCATTGCTACTGCTTCCAATGATGACCTATTAACAAGAGATGGGATGCATAAGCTTGTAGAGCAGTTCATAAAGCTAAAGCTGCCACAATTAATTAGAAATGGTGATCCTAAAGCTGTTGCCTCATGGGTTTAGGAGTTAGAGGAGGCTTTTGCACTGTTGAGGTGCATTAAGGAAGACAAGGTAACCCTAGCGATATACCAATTGCAATGTAACGCTAATGACTAGTGCAAAGCCGCTTGAGGAATGGTCTTTCCTGAGGGCACAATCCTTGCTTAGGGTGTCTTTGTGGAGGCATTCAACATAAAGTACTTTTCTAAGTGTGTTCGAGAGCAGAAGATGATTGAATTTCTACAACTCTACTAGAATTACTTGTTCGTTGACCAATATGAGGCCAAATTTGCTGAGTTGTTGAAGTATGCACCAAGGATGATTGAGGATTCAGTGGACAGAGTGAAGAGATTCCGGATGGTTTGAAATCGAAAATCCATAGCTAGCTAGTGCCCTTGAACTTGACGAACTACGACGAGCTTTACAAAAGGCCTAGCTTATTGAAAAGGATATGTCTAAATGAGCAGCCACATCTAGATTGTGGTTTACTTCTAATAGGGACAAATATCGGTTTGAGAAGAGGTTGATGACAAGAGGAAATCACCCTATCATTTTCAATAGAATAAGTGGCATTGGGAAGCTAGCGCACAATCTGAATAATGGGTGTTGCTTTTGTGGTAGGGATCACGGGATTGCACTGCACCTTACTAAGATGAGAGCATGCTTTGGGTGGGGCTAGTATGGTCATTAGGTATGAAATTGCCCACATCGACTAGCTGTAACGCAATCTCAACAATTGCTTAATGGGATCACAATCTGGAGCCATACCACATATCAACCATGATCAACCCCCTTGCTCATGGAAAGGCGTATGTAGTAACTAAAGAGGAAGCGAAAGACTTTTGGGCCATAATGAGAGGTACGGTCTCCTTATAGTAGCATGCTGTTTATGCGTTGTTTGATACAGTAGCCACGCATTCGTTCATAGCTGAGCAGTTCGTTATATTAGCTAGATTAGAGTTGAGGCGGTTGGAAATGATCCTTAACATCTCCACCCCTATTAAGGGTGTAAGATAGTTTTAATGGGCGAAAAGAGTTGATAGATCTAGCTGTTTTGGCTATATATGACTTTAATGTCATCATTGGGATGGATTGGCTAAAAAAGCAACGAGTCACAGTTAATTGCTATAGTAAGATTATATAGTTAAACTTGATTAGTAGTTCTTGTTACGAATTCATAGGGAATAGAGGAGGACCCTCTATACCCTTGATTATATCGCTCGAGGTAGAATGATTGCTAGAGGAAGGTTGCTAGGGCTATCTGGTAATAGTAATGGATATGACGATGGAAGAGCCAAAATTGGAAAATATCGCTGTGGTGCGAGACTTTGAAGACATCTTTCCGAAGGAATTGCTAGGATTGCCTTTGGAAAGGGAGATAGAGTTCATTATTGAGTTGGCCTCTGCAACAGAACCAATTCCCAAGGCACCGTATCAAATGTCGTTATTAGAACTGAAGGAATTGAAGGTGCAAATGCAAGAATTGCTTGATAAGGGATTCATTTGCCCTAGCACATTGCAATGGGGAGCACTTGTCTTGTTCGTGAAGAAGAAAGATAGGTCGTTACGACTATGCATAGACTACCAACAACTTAACCAAGTGACAATCGAGAACAAGTATCCATTGCTGAGGACTGACAGCTTGTTTGATCAACTTCAAGGAGTTTCAGTATTCTCTAAGATAGACCTGAGGATAAGTTATCATCGGCTGCGAATCAAGAAGGAGGATATCTCAAAGATTGCATTTCGAATGCGATATGGCCACTATGAGTTTACGGTGATGTCGCTTGGGATAACCGATGCCCTAGCTACTTTTATGTACTTAATGGACTGAGTATACAAGGCATAATTGGATCAATTTGTCATAATTTCATTAATGATATACTAGTGTACACAAAGAGCCTAGAGGAGCATGAATAGCATTTAAGGATGGTATTGCTGACCCTCCAAGAACACATACTTTATGCTAAGTTTGGTAAGTACGAGTTTTGGCTCACTTGAGAGCTTTTCTAGGACATGTAATATTCGGTGAAGGAATTTTAGTGGACTTGACAAAGATTGAGGCAATCATGAACTGGCCAAAACTAACGATGGTGACTAAAGTTTGGAGTTTTTTGGGATTGGCTAGTTATTACCAATGATTCATGGAAAGGTTCTCTGGAATAGCTATGCCCCTGAGCGACTACTAAAGAAGGAAGTGAAGTTTGAGTGGATGAATAAGTGCAAAAAGAGTTTCCAAGAGCTCAAGCACAAGCTGACTATTGCCTCAATATTAATAATATCGTATGATCCTGGAGGGTACGAGATCTACAATGACACTTTGTATAAAGGACTAGTCTATGTCTTAATGCAACATGGATGAGTAGTAGCCCATGCATCTAGACAACTAAGGCCCCATGAGTAGAATTATCCGACACACGACTTGGAATTGGCATCAATCATCTTCACTTTAAAGATTTGGAGGCATTGCTTATATGGGAAAACGTTCACAATCTACACTAACCATCAAGGCTTTAAGTATTTGTTTTCTTAAAAGAAGTTGAACATGAGACAATGACGCTAAGTGGAACTTTTCAAGGATTAACTCTAACATCCTGTATCATCCTGAAAAGGCCAACAAAGTAATGGATGTGTTCAGTCAAAAGTTGACAATTGTGCAAATGATGGTTCAAGAATGGATCCTTCTCAAGGGAGTACAAGATTTGGATTTCAGATTCGAGGTAAGTCACCTCTCTAGTCTTATGGCTACCCTCTGAATTGAACTTGAAGTGCAAATCGGCATTAAAGCACTACAGTCAACGAATCCATCAATCCAAAGGGTTTTGGAAGAGAGTGCGGAGAGAAGGAAACTAGACTGTCAAGAAGTGGAGGGTGGGATATTGAAATTTCAAAGATAGTCATGCGTGCCCAACAATGTAGAACTCAAGGAAGAGATTCTGGCAAAAACTCACTGAAGTAACTATAGTATACATCTGGGTAGCACGAATATGTATATGAATCTTCGATAGTGTTATTAGTGGAATGGCATGAAAATTGACGTCGCTAAGCACGTGGCCAAGTGCTTGACATGCCGATGAATGAAAGCACATCATTGCAAACCTAGTGGAATACTACAACCTCTATAAATTCCAGAGTGGAAATGAGAGCATATCACAATGAACTTTATGATGGGACCATCGAGGAGCTAGAGAGGTAATTAGTCCATTTGAGCTATAGTTGACAAATTGACCAAGTTAGCACACTTTATCACTGTACGAAAAGACTTTGCCATGGATAGGTATGCTGACTTGTTGGTGCGGCAAATAATTTGGTTGTATGGAGTGCCCGTGATGATCAATTCAAATCAGGACCCTAAGTTCATCGATGCATTTTGGAAAAGCCTACAAATTGCCATGGGAATGATGCTACAATTTAGCATTGCTTATCATCTACAGATGAATGGTCAATTTGAGAGGACCATTCAAACATTGGAAAACATGTTGCAAGCTTGCATTGTGGATTTCAAAGGAGGATGGGAAGATCAACTACACCTTGTTGAGTTTGCAAGCTACTAGTAGAGCATAAGAATGGCACCGTTCGAGGTACTATACGATTGTGCTTATAGAACACTTGTTTATGGGGATGAAGTTAAGGAAAGGAAGATTACTTGCCTCGAGCTAGTTCAACAAAACATAGCCTATTTAAGGACACTAAGCTTTGGGCCTCAGCCTGTCTGATTGGGGTTAACCATACCCCTTACATTCCAAATACCTATATACATAATCAAAAAGACGATCGGAAGCCTACCTTCTCTTGGTTGAGCACCACTAGCCAGTCACCGCCATTGGCTGATCAGTAGGGGGCGGAGCAGGGGTTGGAGTCTAGGCCTTCTACTGGGTAGGAATAGGATCAAGGGTAGGGGATGGAGGAATGTCCTGCTGCGACCCCGACTTCCTCCCTGCAATAATTGCACGCAAGGACTGAGTGCGTCCAGGGCTTTCATCTTCCGAGCTGTCGATCTGACTTGGTACATCAAAAGCATCCAGCTCATCCTCTAAGCTGAAAGATGAGGCAGAGGAAGAACTTTCTCCTTTATTGACCTTGTTGCTCAGAGCAGCAGGATATAGGGATCCTCTGTTCCTATACTAAGCTATATCTCTCTTCTAGGATGGCTTAGCTGAACCGACAATCCTCTCCCTCGAAGGGGCCTTCTGCAGCTTCGAGATCTAGCCCTCCTCTCTTGGTAACACTGAACATTATTTAGCCTCTACAGGTTGCTTCTTTTTCTTTCCTCCGACTTGGATCTAGTTAGTCTCCAAGGTCCCTGGAGCAATAATCGATGGAGGGGTAGGGACTTGACCTTTGGCGCGGCTAGCAGGACTAACTCGAGCAGGATCTTCTCGAACAGGGGGTTGTTGAGGAGCTTTATCTTGCGTAGTTGTGCTTGACGGGGCTGCACACCTGTGATCGAAGGTGCCATAAATCGGGCATAATATCGGTCTCCACTCATATTCAATAGAGACAATCCAAGACTTCTTGTTTAGGACTACATCTACTGAGTTGCATTGAGGATGCGAGGCCAAGATCTCTACACACACCCTGGTGAAAGACAACATCTTCATCTGTTCTATACGGAGGTTGACATACAAAGGTTTTCCCACCACACTCGCAATAGCACTAATCCTCAGTGTAGACCAAAAGGCATAGGGAATGTTCTTGAGCCTTACCCACACAAGAACTAAAGTCTGGCTGTCCTTCTTGAGCTCCAACATGGGACACCACTGCTGAAGAATCAGTGGCACCCGAACTACTGTGATCGGCCCATCATTAATAATCTTCCTTGGAAACTCTCTATCAGGGATATGGAAGAAAAAGAATCCTAGTTATTGGCCATCACCTCAGCCAATTTTTGCCCCCACGCCCGCTTCAGGGCATTTTCAATCATCTTGAAGGGAAGTTTCCTCCCTACATAGTAGCCAACAAGACAGTCATGCCACTTTGGATCCATGGCTTCAAGAATTTCCTCAGACAAGGTAACGACAAGTTTGTTATCTACATAGGTTGGTGGCACATAAGCTAACTCATAGCCCTTTTCAACCATCTTCGCAACTCTGGCCTAGGTGCGGGCAAGAGGAGGCTTTAAGCCTTTCCCTTGCTGGTTCTTGGAATGGGCCTTGCTGGATGAGGGTCTCCTATGGCTACGCCTGCGCCTTCCATCGAAGCGTTGATGGGTGTTGGAAACAACGAGCTGGGCCTTCATCGCACCAAGTGGAGGAGTAATGTCAGTCCCCATAGGTAGCTCATTCATAGGGGAAGAGGGGTTCCTAGAAGGAGAGGTGGAGGTCCTTAAGAGGCTATGTCCACGATTCCTCTCCAAGCACTAGGTGGCTTCGTGCGAGCTCCTTTGTCCTCTCGGCAAAGTAGACAAACCAAACATAAGAGGGCTTGAAGATTCCATAACCATAGAGACGGGGTTTTTTGGGGCAGGGTAGAGGGGTTACATCTAAGCTACCCACGTCAAGTTGGGCCTTCCCCAACTTCCCAGGAGCCTCAGCAGAAGAAGAGGCCATAAATGCAACTTAGACCCACTAAAATGCCTCAAACCCTAATTCGGGAGGACCATAGTAAGAACTGTAGTACATATCAGGAAGAAAGCTATGGTGAAGTCGAAGAGGGAGAGAAGGCGAGTAGCTCCTCCGAAAATTGGCCCCAACGGACGCCTGGTGAAGTCGCTGCAGTAGAAGCCCGATCTCGCAGGAACAGTCCACGATCGCCCTCTAGAGAGAGCAGAGTAAATAGTTGTATCTTCACGTTCTCTCAATTAGATTAGTTAGGTTAGGTTAATTAGATTAATTAAGTGGTTTTGTTTAAATAATTTGTAATTTATTTAATTAATTGCAACTTATTTAATTGATTTTAATTAACTTAAATTATGTCGAGATAGTTGGTTAGTGGAATTTTACGCTGATTGTCATGGTTGAATTGATTTGTGAAATTGATTGCTAAATTGGGTGCTTGGTGATGATTTTATTTATTATTGCAAAAATATGATTTTATGGTATTTAATTAGAAAAATACCGGGTATTGGTTTTTTACGCCAAAAATATTTTATGTACTATATAAAATCATGGGATTTTGAAATGAGAGAATATCACATTTTATGGTTCAATTTAAAGGTGTGACCATGCACAATTATTTTACCGAGTATTTTTAATATGAAGAAAATTGGCCAAGTCCATTATTTGAAATGGAAGTATTTGAGTGTAAAGCACGATGTTCATGGCCAAGTTTGGATGTGCGTGTGATTGCTATAGGAACCTGTCACTTGATGAAGGTTAAGGAGGTGATGCCTGATTTAGTTTGGATGCCATTGACAACAGATGTCAGTCGCAGTGGAGGTTGAGCCGATACTCCTTCAGAAATGTCGTCTAGATGTAGATGTTGCCGTGCCTAATGAAGCATGACAACACCCGATTATGTCGGATGACCGCCGATTGTTGAGTTGGTCATGGCCGTTGGGTTGTAAATAATTGAAACACGCTTGAGTGATTGAGATAGTCACGCCTAATTATGGGACAAAATTGTGTGGCACGAAATGGGACGTGTCATAATGGTTTGGCCTTATAATTGGGACCCCTGTGAATAATTGATGAATGATATGAGGTGTTCCAATTATTGAGTTACACTTGCTACGTTTATATATGTATATGAGATGTACTAATGTGCAGGGAGGTGCTGAGGCGGGGTAAGTCCTATATGATGCATGTTTAGGCTACCTTTGAGTGAATTCTCATCCTAATAGAAGTTTAGGGTGTTGACTCGTTGAGACCTTGTCTCACTCCGTTGCGGTTTAAATTTTTCAAGTCCTTAGATGGAGAACTGGAGACCCGAGGCTGAAGGGTTTGGTGTGTAGATGGCATGGTAGTTTCTTTTTGAAACAGGACTTATGTGTATAGATTGGTAGGACCAACGTGATATGTTTATAAAGCATGTTTAGTGAAAAGGTGTTGGCATATATCTTTATGCTATCCTTGTGTTGATTGTTGTTTGGGATTTGTTCAATTCGCTTCCGCATGTGCATAAAACGAGTGGGTCAGCAACGCGTCCTGGGAACGTCGCAATTTCTATTGACCATCAAGGAATGTGCGCATGCCCGGAGTTCGGGCGTGACGGAATTGGAGCAGGTGCTGCTTAGAGTGCCTAGTTCATGTGAAGATAGGCTCCATATGCTCCTTTTGACCCCTTCCCAAGCTTGACGTATATACTTTTGGTTAAAGTCATGTAAATATTTCCCTATGTATGCCTGGTATATGTAAGCTCCCATGTTTATGTATGTAAGAAACATGTGACGTTTACTAAAAGGAAATGAGATGAGATGGTGCCACTTCTATGATGCGTGTATATCTATAAATGGATTGTTAATATTAATGACAAGACAGGACGATCATGCCTTAAAAGATTCCAAGACCTTGTAACATTAATGTTATTGATTAAGACAAGTCCTATTAATGTATTGATAATTACTTTCCGCTTGCGTTAGAATGCTGCCGGGTGGTCACATTATCTACAGAACAAGTCTATCAAATATTTTCTCCTTTTTTTATTAACTCTTATGTCTAATTGGAAAAGAAGAAACATAATTCAGACTTTCACAAACATCACAACTACCGCTGGCTAAATGAACTCAAAATTCCTCCATAGAAAAGATGTTTTGTTACCCAGATAAAGGTCAAAGATTAAGCAAGGAGAGCTAATGGAAATGGAAATCTTATTACAGAATGCAAAGCTAGGAGTCAGGGTAATCACATGCCACCCCAAATGTACTAATTTATTGGGTCAGACTTCCAATAAACAGAAACACTCTTACCGTTATTCAAGGTGGTCATGAGGCCTGAGGGACATGAACATAGCTGCATACTGCCTCAGCCTGTGCTCAGCATCTCCATTTTCAATCACAACCCTCACTTGGCCCCTAGTCCTCATCTTGTACCGGCGCCATGCTAATTGTATATTCACAGCCGCCCACGTCCGCCAATTTGACGAGAAATATCTGGCCATCCTCTTTAGCCCTCCCTCCATGAACTTGTACCGAAAATGTTCGGTCACATACTTGAGATCTTTTGCATCCAGACCAAACGCTTCGGTGTGTTCCATGCATGAGAACGTTGCTGATGAGGCTGGAATTCTGTCCATGAAGGGTCGGCGGAGGCACCAAGAGAGAAGCTCGTCACCTAAGAAGCAACCAGGCTCAAGCACATTTGCGGCCACTCTGCCTTTACTAAGGCTCTGGTGCCGTCCTACGAGCCCATGGACAATGAATATTATTCTATGCACAGGGTCTCCTTCTCTAATGATCTGTTTTTTGGTTTTTTTGGACAATGGGAAACTTCAGTGAACAAACTTGTGAAAACCAATTCTGCTTATTGTCACAAGGTACGTAGCATCTTACTTTTTCACCCTTGGAGAAGAGAAGGGGCTTGACACGATCACAAATATGGTTGAGAACGAGGTCATCCAAGTCATGGAAGAGAGGTACCTGCAAATGGAATTTGAACGCCCAGCTTTCATGTATAGGTCAATTCATTTTGCAGCAGAGACTGCTGAAAACAGTTCTTCAAGTTCATGGTGTCCCATTTCCTTTACCCTTTGAAAAAACCATCAGCATGTTTATGGAAGGGTAACAGTGAAACACCATATTACTTTTAGATATCAATTAGGTTCATCTACAAACAAGGACGATTCAGTTACCAAAGAGAGCAATCTATGAATAGTATGGGTCGTGATCGTCCCTCATTATCAATTTGTTGGCCAATCACCAAAAGGTTCAAGGTCATGGCATCACATTATGCCTATAGATTGCTTTAGCCCACTAATGTAACAATCATTGGAGGGCTGTCGGATTTTACCTTCTTGATTAGGTCTAGGCAAAGATGCCGCTTGATGTCATGGCGGAGGCCGTCTGGCAAGTCTTCGATTAGCTTCATTTCATCTTCTCCTCCTGTGATTGTCAACCTTTGGCTTTCAAAATGGAAAACTCTCTGCCTCAAATGAGATGGCAACTGCCTTCGCCTCATCCACCACTCAATGTCCCGGAACCTCAGCAGAATCTTTTTCTTCTTGACCATGACTGCATGGAGAAATATCTAAAGAAACAAATAGTAAATCTCATTTTCCATCATAAAATTTGACCTGATGGATGAATACATGTAATGCAATTCGGCATTTTATAATACCTGGATATTTCCTACAAGCAAAGTAAAGAGCAGTAAGCCACTCAAGACAATGCAGATGCTGAATATCACCTCAAGCCAGTTACTTGTTGGTTCAAGCTCATTGCCAAAGGTGCTGGAAATAGCAGATCTAGAAATGAGTCGCCACTTTTAACCAGTTGCTATAACATTCTGAGGGAGCAAAATTGATATCTATAGAACTATTCTTGAAGGCTAGATGCCAAGTCAACATTGCCAGAAAAAAAGAAATTTCTGATAGTCCATGAAAGGAGTCAGAACATAACAATCTTCACGGTTTTTTATCTCTCCAAAAATTTTCTAGAAAAATGTAATTTATTTAAGTCAGTTCTCTTTCATTTCCATTTCGTCAACAAGTCCAGATTGAAGGAGTACCTCAGGTTCAGTAAACCCCAAAATATGGGATAAAGGACCCTAACAGAGAGGGATTCACTGGAAATGACCGGAAGTGCATCACCATATATTCCATAGTTGAACGGACCATCATTGTCAAAGCATGGTGAAGACCAGTTCCCTCCCAGTAGATTCCCCAATGATTCAGCCGGTGATGGAAACTGATAACTAATAACTTTGGAACAAGAAATAGAGAAATTGCATTTTGCGCTCACATCACATTGCTTCTGGAGGCACATCACCACTCGCTGTGTTGCAAGGACATACCAGCATCCTCCGGCAACCTATAAATGAGCTTGCACCAAAGATGTCAGTTGTTATATAACTGAAGGGGGAAAAAAAGAAACAACTCAGTTTTGGCAAAAAGAGAACACAAGTGGTAATTGGGCTTGTAGAGAATAGGGATGTTGTCTATACTTACATGAGATGCAATGAAATAGGCAATAAGATTGATGCCAAAGCCCCACCAGATTGTGCCAAATACATATCCAGTAACCTTTCGCATTCTTCTCATCAAGCAAATGCTGTGGTAAACCTTGGGAAGGAATTGGAATAAGAAAATCAGTAAAAGAATCGGTATCATCTTGACCCGCTCTTCTCTGATCAACTTTGGCACTGCTAACCATAAAATGATCTGCATTTTAAGTAAAAAGAAATGGGAGCATGTCAGTTAAGCATGGCGAAATGGGAGCATGTCAGTTAAGCATGGCCTATCTTAATTTTTGGTCGAATCGAAAAAGATTATCTGCCTTTTTTTTCCACTCTTATTTACTTTATAATTCAATTAGGTGCTTCAACGATGCGATGAACTTCTTTCAGGAAAACTGCTCCGCTACAAACTTTAGCAAATGCATGAGAAACTTCTTTTGGTTTTGTGAGGATATGGCTTTGTGGGGCAGGCAACAAAAAATCATAGCCACAGTATCAGTTTGTTGATTTTTTGTCTTCGATTTAAGTTCATGAGATTATAATGGTTGAAGAGCACATTAGGGAAAAGCATAATAGGAAGAGAACTTGGAACAACCTCAAGTTCAGGTCTGAAACAGTCTTATGAATGGCGAGAACAGAGAAGACACACCTGTTTGAGGGTTGACAAAAATCTATATCTACGTCCTCACTTCGATTTACTTCCGCTCTGCTATTTCCTGTTAGACTCTTTGGTTACTCATATTTTGCTAAATTGTTTCTCCCCTCGAAATATCTTCTTGTTTACCAGAAATTCATATTGTTTTCCATTGGAGATATGCTCAGGATTTAAGCCGATGGAAGTTATCAATCTTTCAAATTGTCTGTTGTGAAACGACATGAGTTCATCATGCAATCTTTCCACATCGCCACACCAGGTATGCCCGCCTGCAAGTGATCTTCTAACCACTGAGTTAATTACTTCCAAACTCACTTAAGGCATCACTCTTTGAACTGGCCATTTATGAGAGCAAAACGAGACAACTAGCAAAGTGCTAAATTGCCATAATGATTTTCCATCATTGGATGCACAGCAGGTTTGAGACGAGAAGCAACAGACTCCCATTTTTAGGAGCATAATCCACATTTGTGTATCACACTGACTGAAGATGTCCTGAAGTATATATGATTCCCCAAATTAGTTGAATAATTAAATATTAAATGAATAGTGTTACAACCTACTTCTCTTTGATTACTTACTAGTGCAAACTAAGTAGTTAGGCAGCTTAATTTATTGTCGGATTTGATTGTTTCGTCCACATTCCAAACTTCCACATTAGGATTTTCAAGCTATTTGCCAAAATTCCATTAATCCAAATGGCTTTGTAGTTATGTTTAATTTAACTTCCTAATCACCAACCAACCAGAATACAAGAACTGTAAGAAACTACCATCTAACGTTAAAGACTGTTGGGATGATTTGACTCGATCATGCCATACTTTTCTTATTCATCATTGCAATAATACCAAGCAATCTTATCAGGTCCACTAGAAAATGAGTATTTTATGGCAAAGCACGCCTTATTAGAAGGGACGTAAGTTCAGAATTTTATTAATATAACTTATACCCACAAAATGCGAAAATTGAATGCTTATGTTGAAAATTCTCTCTGCTAATTAATCATTCTAATCTATAAGTCAAGTGTTTTGAAGGTGGCAATAGATGTTAAAGGCAGCAAGATCGCACCCACAATAGGATGCTTGTGTTGTAATTATCAATTTTTCCCACAAAAACCCAGCAAAAAATGTTCAAATTCAGGCCGAAATGAGACAAGTTTTAAAGAGAGAGATCACCTGAGGAACAGGAAGCACTACAAACACGTCGAACAAGAGCCCCTCGAGCGACCGCGCGTAGTGGGACGCGATGGCACGTGCGTCCCACACGAGATTCCCGCACCCAATCACCATGGACTCCCTTGACACGTACGCCAACCTCAGTTGCAGCCACATGTGGAGGACGTGAACCCCGTCGACGCACGTGCGGACTATCGCCAGGGTAGCTGCCAGCCCGCCGTCCATGTAGAGGCACGGCGATGCTCCCGTCCCCACCGATATTGTGTAGAAGAAGAGAGGATCCACCGCCAGGGCGACCCCGCGCGCCATAAGCAAGGCCCGGTTCCATTTCTTCACCTCCGGGCTGCGGGGGTCGAGGACGGACCCAAATGGCCCAGCTGGCCTGCGCCTGGAGGCTCCATCATCCGGGCCAGGCCAGGCCTGGATGGGGACGAGGGAGGATCCGGCGAAGGCGACCCAACGCGGCTGGTGATGGGCACCGTCGCAGGTGGTGGAGTGGAAGGCAGGGACGCCCACCTGAGTGCTGCATGCATGGCATTCGACGGCTGCTGCCATAGCGGTGGCGCTTTCTATGCCGAAGCCATTTTCGGCTGACATTCGGGGCTTGAAGAATTCACTAATCCACCTGCGATCATACCAAGTCCCACATTCTAAGAGGGTTGTCTCTGTATAAGAACATTTCAAACTAAAAAAAATGTCTGCATTCGTATGTACGTACCTTGGGAGGGAGAAGCCTGAGTTGGGATGATACGGCATGTTTGGTGTGAAAGGTTAAAAAAGTGAAAAGCTTCTGGATGGGGAGAGAGAGAGAGAAAGCGCGAAATATTCGAGAGTGTGTCATGTGCAATGCATGCAGGAGGAGTGTTGTAAAGGGACGAACGGAGAGGGAGCCACCTAGCGGAACGTTGAAGGTGATGGCTGGTGAGTTCGGAATATCCATTTCCCTATTACGACAAATAAGTGAATGGAAAAAAAGAAAAACGGTTCGAAAGAAGATTAGTAAAGGTCCATCCACTGTGGAAATTATTCGATTTTGGTCACGCTACTTTATCTGTACGATATTTGATTTTAAAACTAATTTCGACCCCGATTTCAAGGTAAATTTATATTTCCACCCGAACGGAAAACGCAAACGAGGCGCCAAATCAAATAATCGGCTTCTGGCGCTTCCGTAGAATTAAAAAAAAAAAAAAAAAAAAGAAGAGAAAAAGCTACAAGAAAAAACCCCAAATTATGTCATATTCTAATTTTTATTTATTATTATTTTTTATGTAACAAAGAATCCCAAACTTGTTTCATTTGACACATTTTCCTTCCCTTACTTTTCAATCAATGAGTCCCGTTAAAAATTTTGTGTGGCAACTAACATGGTCGAAGAAATGCAGACGGGGCTGACATAGGACTCACGCGAAAGGGAAAAAAGATTGGTTTCTCTTGGATATTAACAAAACGGTGCCGTACTCTTCATTTCTCTCGTTGTTCTTCGTGTTTCTCGTTTTGGGGATATGGTTCTTCCCGGAGACAGACAATGATGACCCAACAAAGTAGTACAAAAAAAGATGACAAAGAGAGATGAGAAAAGAGAAAAAAGGACCCAATTTGGGGTTTTTCTCTTTTCAAACGCGAGCAAGTAATTTTAAGGGGATGATGGTGATATATAGAGAGTTTGAGGTTGTGGGTGTTTTGGGGATATGCTCAAATGAGATGTGTTTGATTTTGGCTTCTAGTTTTGATGCGTGGGTGGACGAGTGATTCCGAGAACAAGGACTTGTAGGGGTTAAGTGTTTAGGATATGGTGTATATAGGGATAACTATGAAGGATGAAATGCATAATAAAAAATAGATTACAATTGCCACCAAGGTATAAAGGTCATGCCACTAACCAAGGATGAGGATCGGGATTTACAAAGTTTACCACCAAGGCTTGAAGGACGAACCACCTACCAAGGATAAAGGATTTCGGGATAAAAGAAGCTCACCACCAGGACCTAAAGGAAAATCCACCAAATGAGGATAAATGGCTTCTTGGCTCACCACCGCCCTCTATGGATATAGAGACTGAAATATGAGTAATTCACTCTCTGAAGATATTCACTCATGCAAAGAAAATCTCAAGTATTTTCATTCATCAAATCTAGTTTGTATTACAATGGAGAGGCTTCCTTTATTTATAGGAGGAATTCAACTTAGAAAATAGAAAAGTAATAAATAGATATGGGAACTAGCCTAACATTGAAGACCTAGGCACTCAGGACTTTGACTCTTGAAACTTTACATAAAAATAAAGACTCCCATGAAAATAGAGATGCATTTAATGACTTGGGAACTTGCATTCTTAATTCTTCAGCCTTGTAAAATTCGTGCTCTCATCTTGACTAAAAGATAAGTACCCCAAGACTTCATCAAATAACCAAGGAAGTTGTTCAGAATGATCTATATGTTGTTGAGAAACTTCGAGATCAGCAACTACTAAATCATACCAAGAAATCAACGACTAATATATTATACTGATAACTACTGTAAGAATTGTTCGGTATCGTTGTAGTTGGAAGTTTCAGCCTCGACCCATTGAAACACATTATTGCCTATATTCTATCTTAGCTTGAATGAGTAGTGATGATGTTGAGTGGGCTGATGGAGTCGAGTCAATTGCTCCCGCATCATGCTTCCGGGCTGTTTGAGATTTGTTCTCAAATCTGAGAAATCTTCACCTTCCAAGTAAGGAGAAATGTATCCCACGTTAAAAGTCATCGAAACTCCAAACTCTTCAAGAAGATCAATCTTATACACATTGTCACTGATTCACTTGATAACTTTAAATGGACCATTAGCTCTAGGCATGGGCTTGTTCTTGCAACGAGATGGAAATCTCTACTTCCTCAAGTGAACTCATACAAGATCATCTAGTTGAAATCGAGCCTTCTTCCAATATTGATTGGCTTTCTTCTTGTAAGACTTGTTGGCCTTTCCCATCTTGGATTGAATTTGCTCATGAAGTGTTGCATGGGTGGGCGAGTGATTCCGGGATGAAGGGATTTTCGTGGTTAAGTGTATGGGAATGGTGTGTATGGGTATGGATGTAGAAGGATGAAATGCAAACACAGGGATAGAAAACGGTTGACACCAAGGTATAAAGGATGCACCACCAACCAAAGATGAGGATTGGGATCGAAGAAGTTCACCACCAAGGCTTAAGGGATGAACCGCTTGCCAAGGATAAATGACTTCAAGGTAGGAGAAGCTCGCCACCAAGGTCCAAAAGGAAAATCCATGAGCCGAGGTTAAAGGGCTTCATGGCTCACCATCGAGAATTAATCCCCTCCAAGGATAAAGAGACCGAAATAGGAGTTATCCAATCTCCAAACATATTTGCTTACATAGAGAAAAATCTAAAGTATTTTCATTCATCAAATCATCTGCATTACGATGGAGAGGCTTTCTCTATTTATAGGATGAAGACCACCTAGGAAATAGAAAAGTAATAAATAGACTTGGGGACTAGTCTAACATTAAAGACCTAGGAACTCAAAATTTTGACTCTTGAAAATTACATATAATTAAAGACTCATAGGAAAATAGAAATGCATTAAATGACTTGGGAACTTGCATTCTTCATTCTTTAGCCCTGCAAAATCTGTGTTCCCTCCTTGACTAGAAGATAAACACCCCAAGACTTCAACAAATATCCAAGAAAGTTGTTCAGAATGGCCTCTCATTGATAGCAAAAGATGGCTTCAAGTGCCAAAAGTTGGCACAAAGGGACACTTAAGTGCTAAAAATTACGAAAGTGACACTTAAGTGCCAAAATTGGAGCAACGTGCGCAATTTCCGGAGAAGTAAGTGCAAAACGGCATTGTTTTACACGGTGACATGGCTAGACAATGCAAAAACGACGTTGTTTTGGTGCTGACATGTAAAATTAATATAAAAATTAATAAAATTAAATTTAAAACTAAATTTATTTAAAACATTTAAAAATAAAAATAAAAATATTTAAAAAATTATTTTTTTTAAAAGAGGGAGGCGGTTAAGGCTGAGCTCTCGCCATCGCTAGGAAAGGCCAGCGACAGAGGCGGGAGGGTCGGCCGGGGTCACCGAGCCCTAGCCAGGGGCTGGCAACCCGGTCGATCGGCGACGAGGGCCCGCGAGCCCTCGCCTTTTTTTATTTTTATTTTAAATTTTTAGATTTTAAAATTTTTATTTTTATTTTAAAATGTTTTAAATAAATTTACTTTTAAATTTCATTTAATTGATTTTTATAGTAATTTTTTACCACGTCGGCACCAAAACGATGCTGTTTTGCACTCGCTTCGCTAGAAAATTACTACTTCAACATTTTGGCCAGATTTTGGCCGGATTGGCACTTAAGTAATCCATTTTGCTTCGATTTTGGCACTTAAGTATCACTTTCGTAACTTTTGACACTTAAGTATTCATTTGTGCCAACTTTTGGCACTCCAAGGGTCTGGCTGTCACAACTAATAAAGCCTACAGAGAAAGTAGTGACTAAGGGCATGAATGATAACCATTCTAACTAGAAATTAATTTTTAGAAGAGAAATAGATTTTTCTATTTCTATTTCTAGATGAGTTTCTAAGCAAAAATACCCATTTTATAATGACACAAAATTTCTACTCTTAAAATAGAAATTCGTTTGATAATGACATAAAAATTTCTTCCTTTTAGATGGTGGCGGCTGGCGAACGGTGGTTGGCTACTGGCTGATGGCGGTGGCCAACAACTAGCACATGGTGGTAGTAGTGGCTGGTGACTGGCACACGGTGGCAGCAGCGGCCGGCAGCAGCGGCCGGCGGCAACGGCCGGTGATCGGGGTGGCGGCGACCAGTGGACTGTGGTTGATGGCGACGGATGGACGATCGGTTTGTAGCAAGGATGAATAATGAGAAGAATTTTTGTTTCTTATTTTTGTTCTAGAAATAGAAAAGTGAATTGTTTACTTCTGATATCTATTCCAAATATATTTTTGGAACAAAAATCTATTTCAAAAATAGAAAAATGAAATAATTTTATCAAATGGAATTCTATTCCAGAAACAAGTCTGTAATAGAAAAACTGTGTCTGGAACAAAAATTTTGGTTTGTCATGCACCTCCTAATATACCATCTTGATAACTTCAGTAACTCCTTAATTGTTGGTATTGATAACTCGGTAAGGATGGTTCGCTACCGTATTAGTTGGAAATTTTAGTCTCAACCCATTGAAGCACATTATGCCCAAATTCTATCTTACCTTGAATGAATAATGATGGTATTGAGTGGGCTAATGGAGCTAAATCAGATTGTCTCGCATCATCCTCCTCGAGTTGTTTGAGATTTGTCCTCAAATCTGAGAAATCTTCATCTTCCAAGTAAGGGAAAAAGGTCTCCCACATTAAAAGTCACCAAAACTCTAAACTCTCTAGGAAGATCAATCTTGTATGCGTTGTCACCGATTCGCTTGATAATTTTAAATGGACCATTAGCTCTAAGCATAAGCTTGTTCTTGCGATGATATGGAAATCTCTCATTCCTCAAGTGAATGCATACAAGATCCCTTGGTTGAAATTGAGCCTTCTTCCAATGCTGATTAGTGTTCTTGTAAGATTTGTTGGCCTATTCATTCTTAGATCGAATTTGCTCATGAAGCTTCTTCATTGATTCATCTCTTTCTTTACCATCAAAGTTCACTTGTGAGTTGGATGGAATTGGAATCAAATCGATTAGTGTGAAAAGGGTTAATTCCATACACAACTTCAAAAGGTGATCGACCAGTAGTATAAGCAAATTCAACATGTGCAAACTTCGAATCCCAATCTTTCAAAGTTTTATTCATTACAGTTCGAAGAAGAGTGGTAAGAGTACGGTTGGTTCTCTGTTTGGCCATTGGAGATGACAAGTGGTGCTGAATAAGAGTTGCGTATCGAGTATTTTCCTTAGTGTCTTCTAGAAGTAGCTCGAGAACTTTGAATCACGATCCGACACAATGGTCTTCGGTACTCCATGAAGATGAATACTGTTGTTGAAATATAATTTAGCAACATGAGATGCATCATCGGTCTTGTGACATAGCATGAAATGGGCCCTTTAGAGAATTGATCAACAACCACCATAATGACATCTTTTCCCTTTTGAGTTCTCGGAAGAGCCACAACAAAATCCATACTCACATTTTCCCAAGGCTACAATGAAACTGGAAGTGGAGTATATAACCCTTGATGGAAATGACTTTTGGCTCTTTGGCAAGTCGCACACCTCAAGATGATAGCATATACATCTCCATTCATCTTTGGTCAATATAAGTGCTCTTGAAGAATCTCAAGAGTTTTGTTCACATCAAAATGACCGGCTAATCCTCCACCATGTGCTTCTTGAATCAACAACTCTAGAAAAGAACTCTTGTGCATAAACAATTTCCTTTAAAAAGAAACCGATCTTGTAAAGAATAAGTACCTTGAGCTCCTTGCTTACAGTTGTCAATAATTGATGAGAACTCAGGATCTTCAAAGTAAAGTTCTTTCATCAATTGAAAACCAAGAATCCTAGAGTTCAAAATAGCAAGCATAGAATATCTCCTTGATAAAGCATCCGCTACAACATTAGTGTGGCTAGGTTTATACTTTGAGAGAAAAAGAAAATAATTGAAGAAACTTTACCCATTTGGCATGTCTCAAATTGAGCTTGCGTTGGCTGCTAATGAACTTGAGAGACTCGTGATTAGAATGAAGAACAAGCTGTTTTAGCCTCACATAATGACTCCAATGATCAAGTGCTCTAACAATGGCATAGAACTCCTTATCGTAAGTTGAATAATTCTTCTTCGAATTTGTTAACTTTTCATTGAAGTATGCCAAAGGTTTTTGGGCTTGTACAAGAACAACACCAACATCAACTTCGCTTGCATCACATTCAACTTCAAAGACTTTATCGAAGTCAGGAAGGGCAAGAATAGGCAACTCACAAAGTTTATGTTTGATCACTTCAAAGGCATTTTGGGTAGCCCTTGTCTATTCGATCCTTCTTTATGCATTCAGTGATAGGAGCCATGATGGTACTGAAATCCTTAACAAATTGCCAATAGAAAGAAACAAGTTCATGAAAACTCCTTACATTAGAAATGGACCTCATAACCGATCAAGTCTTGAAAGCTTTCTACCTTAGATTGATTGACGGAGATCCTATCTTTGGAAACCACATAGCCAAGGATTACAAGGCTTGGAGAGAACTCACATTTCTCCATTTTGGCATAGAGTTTCTGGCCTCTTAGGACATTGAAAACTTGTTTCAAATGAGATACATGCTCCTCCTCATTCCTGCTATAGACAATAATATCGTCGAAATATACAATAACAAATCGACCAATAAAGGAATGAAGAAACTTGTTCATATGTCTCATGAGGTACTTTGAGTATTCGATAATCCGAAAGGCATAACCAATCACTCATAAAGGCCTCCTTTGGTTTTGAAAGCCGTCTCTTATTCATCACCCTCTCACATTCTAATTTGGCATAGTCACTCTGCAAATATATTTTTGAGAACATAGTAGAACCATACAATTCATCAAGCATATCATTAAGTCTATGGATGGGGTACCTATACTTAACTGTGATGTTATTGATGGCTCAGCTATCAACACACATTCTGAACGAACCATCCTTTTTGGGGATGAGAAGAGTTGGAATGGAATATGGGCTCATGCTTTCTCGAACATACCCTTTGTCAATAAGCTCATTGACTTCTTGTTGAAACTCCTTTATCTCCTCCAGATTGCATTGATAGGTTGTGTCACACCTCGATCCTTGAGCACACGCACATCCCTCGGTGGTCGATGAAATTGCAACGTCTCAGGACGCGTCGTCGACCCATTCATTTTATTGCACATGGAAAGCGAATTAAACACCTTTAACAACAAACAGCATGGGATAGGAGAGCTAGACAATCACAACAAACCAAACACCTTTATAAACAAACTGAGTTTATACACAAAGGTTTACAAAAGATCAGCTTTCAAAAAGGAATTGTCCTATGATCTACTAGTTGGACACGTTCACCGATCCTTCAGACTCCACCGGCTCCGAGGGCATCGGGTCCTCTACAGCTCCATCAGGAGGGTTAGCTGCACCCTTGCCAAAAGCGGCGTCGACAACCACTGCGGGGATCTTAAAACCCTAGAGGGGACCAACCCTATATCCATTGAGTCCATGGCGGAACCACGTCCTGAATTGATGAGGTACCCTCTTAGGTAGGCCCTCGTCGACCTAGACGGTGGTCACGATCAACTCATAAACCAATGACTACCAGGGATTCAAACATCTATTCCCTACTCGGTAATAGCTTGCAACTATCCAAAATGTTTCGGAGGAACTGCCATCTAAGAACCTGAAA
The DNA here is from genome assembly GCA_017140255.1 of Eucalyptus paniculata subsp. matutina. Taxonomy (NCBI): domain Eukaryota; kingdom Viridiplantae; phylum Streptophyta; class Magnoliopsida; order Myrtales; family Myrtaceae; genus Eucalyptus; species Eucalyptus paniculata. The sequence goes on along the minus strand of CM029444.1, from coordinate 18,846,226 downwards.
ATATTGAGCTCACGACGGGGTGAGACAATGTCTCAGCAAGTTCACCCCCTAAACTCCGACTAGGAATGAAATACACTTAGGGCATTCTAACCACACAGCCACACAATCATAGAGACTTACCTCGTCTTAGATCATTCCTGCATGTCAGCACAATTCATATAACAGACATAAATAGTATTCATGCTCAAACATTTGAAACACCAACACTTTCACCTCCACAGATATAAGGGGTCTCAATTATAGGGCTAAATCGTTATGACACGTCCCATTCCGTGCCACACAATTTTGTCCCATAATCCGACGTGTCAATTTCACTTAACATGCATTCCAATTGTTAATCACGGCCACACACGGGCATTGTCTACTTGAAGTTCGGCGACCTTCTGGCATAGCCAAGCGTCATCTCACCCCATCGAGTACGACAATGTCACTATGTTGACGGCATTCCATAAAGGAGCATCAATCCAGAATTTATTGCGATCGGCATCCATTGGTAAGACATCCCATATAGGGGCACTTCCGGCTCAACAGCTCATGACAGGTTCTCATAACCATTCATGCACCCATTCAATTTTCGGTCAAGACATCGTGCTTTGCACTCAAATGTCTCAATTAAAATAACGTACTTGACCCATTTTCTTCATATTAAAAACTTACAGTAAAATAGTCGTGAGTGAGTACATGGTCAATATGAACCAGAAAAATTGATACCCTTCATTTTAAAATCCCACTATTTAATATAGTTTTTAAAACCATTTTTGGTGTCAAAACCCGATACCCAATAATTTCTAAATAATTACCAAAATTTCCAAATTTTGAATTAAATACTCGAAATTGCAATGACCACTCATTTTGCATTATTTAACACTCAATTGCAGAAACTAAGCACAACATTGCAATTAGCACGAAATTCTGGTCACCGACTATCCCGGTATAATTTTCAAAAAATAAGAAATAATTAAATAAATGTCAAAATTAATTAAATAATTCAATTTAAATTCAATAAATAGCAACTTAGGCCGGAAATGCTAATCTAACTACCTAAATAGGCCTAGAAAATTTCCAAACCTATCTAGATAAATAATATGACTACTTTAGTCCCTGATCTATCCGTGCTAACCACCTAACATGTACAAACGGATAATTAAATCACTAATCCATTCTAACTAACCACCTAAACCTTAATTAGTCTAAACTAATCATCCCTTAAGCATCATTAACTCCTTAAGTAGAGTTTATCAAGTAAACTCACCGGTTCAGCGATTTGGTGAGTCCATAGCAACGTCGACGTAGAGGCAGGCGATAAACAAGCCCACGGCGACACCAATGGAGGTCCAGAAGGGCTCGAAAAAGCCTCATGACGCCTCACAGCCACCCCTGACCTTCAATTCTGTCCAAGGACCGAAGGGGTTAGGCTGAGCGGTTGGATGGGTTGGAAACAAGCAAGGCGAGTTGTAGTAGGGCCAAGCGGGTGATGGTGGCTACTGGACGACAGTGGAGACGACTTAGGCGACTGGACGGTGACTAGAGCAAGTTGTGATGGTGGCCTGGGCTCGCAGATGCATGGGCACGGGTGAATGAGACGGGCAAGCGATGGACAGCTTTGGGCGGCTGCTCGGGCGGTGCGATGGCACTAGATGGCTCGGCAAGGGGGCGGTCGACGGTGAGGGGCTGTTTGTTGATTCTCTATGGTTCTCTCAAGCTTTTAGGCTGCCACAAATGGAGAAAGTAGCTGTTAAAGGAAGAGGAAGACTGTTGAAGCTTAAAGGGGCCACCAAAATATCCAAAACTCTCAAGTGCATGCCCCCACTAGCTTGCTTGTCTTCCTCAACCAAAATTACAGCACCCAATCTTTCTCAACAAGTCTCCAAGTGGTTCAAATGTTGTAGCACCCCCTAGCTACAAATTGAATTTAATTCCCACTCAAATCTAGCCAAATTGATGCCCATAAATTCAATTAAGATTCCCGCACTTAAATTCACATTTTTCCTCATCAATTGAAACAACTTGACGGCCAACAATGTGCTAAAAAATGGTCCTCTAATTTTCTCGATCTAAAATGGCCCCTACTTTGAATTTTTGCAAAAAGTCTCAGTTTGCAGAAGAATCTTCAGAAGTTGAGTTGGCAGTCCTAAAATGAATCGTAACATGATAGAACTTTCAATTTCTAAATTCGGGTTCAAATTCGTGGTTAATTTCAATCTGGCGTGATTTTAGCGTGACCTAACCTACCAGGTAACTTTTAGAAATTTTTAGTGCAATTGGCCCGTGGTCAATTATTTTCGAGTCACAGTGTACATCTTCAACACATTGGAAATTCTTGGTTGTCGTGAAAATCTCGAGATTTCAAATATGGACACAAGGTACAAATGATAGAAAATCGGTCTAGTGTCGTTCGATAGAAATTTTGCAATTATGTGAAATCACCCATACACTAATCACATACCTCTATCGAATCGACCTATCTCAGGTCTCTAATCGATTTTGATAGTGCCGTAATAACCCTTGTAGATTAGTACAGTTAAGCAGTTGATTCTTGGTTGAATTCTCAAGTCTATTGTGTTTAGATTCCTTAACAGCTTCACCTGATAGGCTTGTTATCTCATGAGTAGCCAACTTAGATAAAAGAACTATAGGCATGTTGATGAAAAACCCTACTTATTCAATTGAAAACAGAATTTGAAATTCAGGATGTCACGGGCTGGTTTGTTGGGTAAAGGAGCAGTAGGTAGCAAATTAATGTGATGCTCAATACATCCATGTAGCAACTTCTTTGGAAATACATCTACAAATTCTTTCAACAATGAATGCTCAATACATCTTTTTGGAGGTAATTCATGTTTCACTCAAGAAAAGATTTTCCTTACTTGTGTTGCCTTCCCTAGGTTGATTTTTATGTATCGTGGATGGATTCAAGGAAACAAGTGTATTGATCTCAACTCCATCGCCAAGGTCATAAGTGATAAGGGTTATGGTTGCCGACCCATACTTCTTTGTTTATTTTAATCTTTGAGTTATGCACACACGGAAGCGATAAATCAACAATCAATCACCATAGTATCAGCAACATCAACAAGTAGTAGGAAAACACACATGCAACCATATATTTACATATACATGGCATACTACACATGAATACATGCCTTTTCTTTTGATATTTATAAGCCCATCTACTCAAGCTAAGTTTTACACTATCAAAACAAATGGTCCCTTCCAAGAAGTACATAAACTTTGAGTAACCTTATCTCCTCTAACGAGATCCTAAACAAAATGGTGCCTCTACAAGGACTGGTTATCTAGTAGTCCTCTATGGCACCATCAGGTGAATCGTCATTGTCTGGCCTTAGTGGTCCATCGAAGCCGTGGAGTGGACCAACAAAATCCCCATCGAAACACTTGTACCAGGCTCGGTACTTGTGGGGAACAAGTTCATCCAGCCCTTCATCCACCCAAACAGTCGTAGTGACCATCCGATATCATTTATCTATACTAGGAAAGTAAAGCAATGTCTTTGACATGGTCATCTACGTGGGGACGCCGAACTTCAAAGGCGGCGCAGCCATCCTACAAGTCTGAAAAGAGACAATTGGTGAGTATAACTTAGTACGTAAAATCTACCAAAATCCGGGTAGGATGATGCCTCGCCTTTCAACAAGCACATAACTTATCCCAAACACTTGTCGATGGCAGATCGATAACAAGATGAAAATTGTGCTTTTAGTAAAAACATGAAAGATACTCAAATAGTTAAATGCAATCATACACTAAGGATCCATTCCATAATGAGAGGAACACATGTGCATGAGATTCATTTATTAATAGCCAAAATCCATGGGCTTTTTTGGAATCCACTGGGCATCCAAACTTAATCGGGTAATGTCCCCTAATCCAAGGGTGACGGCTATCCTCCGAGAATGAGTCAATAAGGTATTCGAACTTAATCGGGCAATGTCGTTGAAATCCATCGGGCGACAACTAAAATTTTGTCCCTTGTGTGTCTATGCATTAAGCATCATAATTTGGTTCTTATCTTCATCTTTAGTTTAAGGCCCAAGGGTGTGCCATGCATAAGTGTGTGGAATGCCTTACCGGTTCCAAGTCGTTGAACATGCCGAGCACGAGTTAAGCTTTGTGGATGGTCCAATCCGCTCGATACATTGATTTAGTACCAAATTTGGCTCGAGAATGATACACCTCAATATCACACCTAGACCATGAGAGGGACCAATCCGTCGTGGTCTCATGTTTGTCCAAGGCTGACCAAACCCTTATTCAAAACTTGGGATGTGGACATATACTTACAAAAATAGTTTATACAACAACATCAAGCGTTCTTTAAAACTCCTTTCAAAACTTGTTGGGATCAAAGTAAAATGAAGGCATAGTAGATCAAGCACAAGAACTGGGTCACCTTAACAATCCAAGCCAAGTTACAAAAATCAAGTATAAGAATTAGGCCACTTCAAATTCAAAAGCCAAAGGCTAAACCAAGGTCCAACACCACTCCAAAACCAACTCAAGTAAGCATAAATGAAACCTCAACTAAACAACAAATCAAACATGGACTTGTTATCAGCTTGGACTGATGTAACACAACATCCTAACCCTACTTATAACTTTCTAAATTGGTGGCGAATGGCGGCAAGGACACCTAGAGGGAGAGGGAGAGGGAGGGAGGGAGGTAGGGAGGGAGAGAGGGAGAGAGAGAGAGAGAGAGAGAGAGAGAGAGAGAGAGGTTGGTGTGGGCGGCCAAGGAAGAAGAAGAAGAGAGAAAGAGGAGTTTGTGTGAGTGAAAACTTGGGAGAGAATGCGCCTTCCCCCTATTTATAGAACACCCTCCAATAATGGTCTTGGTAAGGCATTTAATGCCAATAGCTCAGGTGAAAAGCCTAAAAGCAAGGTGGCAAGCCTATAAGATCTTCCAAAGGCTTCTAGGTTCCAAGTGGCAAGCTCTTAATTGCTTCATCTAGGTTTGTAATAATGGCTCTTAATAAATGAAGTGATCCTCCTTGCCTCCCCAATAATTGCCATCCAAGATCTTCTTGAAGGGCTCCATTATCGGCCTCCAAGAATCATTTAAGGAGGGAATTAAATATAAGGCAATTTGGTCTTCTAGTCTCATCTTAGGGAATGATTAGTTCTATGCTATTAGGGACACTTGAAACTTGCCATTGAAGAACTAGAGTCCAAAGGTATTTAATGCATCCTCACCCTAAATCAAGAAGAATCTAGATTAGTCTTGCCCCTCAAGTTGGGCATGCAACCCGTTTCCCTTCCAAGTTGGGCGTGTGATCCTCTTATCCTGGGGGAAAAATATTTTCGAGTAATCTCAGAAATCAATGTCAATACCTTATCAAATGGGCTTGAAAAATTATAAAATTTTAATATATTGTAGAGAAGACCTTAAAAAAATTGTGAAGGAATCCAAAACCAATTCGTTCTGTGGAAAGAGCAGCAAATCATTGAACATACCCAAAAATTCATCCTTCGAGCAGATTCAACTATCGAAGAGAGAGACTCATCTCAAACTCTAAATCTTCACAAGAATATTTAAAATTTTTATATGTTGTGGAAATGGATGTCCTTTAAAAATTTTGTGAAGAAAGAATATTCAAATTCGAAAGGAAAAATTTCATAAAAAATCGAGAAGGCAATTTGGTCATTGTTTTTACTACACAGGGCAGGTTCCTATTGAATTATGACTCGAGTTTGAGCATTTGCAACAATTCGATTTGCTGGGTTTACAAAGGAAAATAAATTGGAAGATACAAATTTCTTCATATTATGTGCGTGGAGCCGAGAAAGGAAATAGCTGGTGGGCCAGGCCTTCTTTCCTCCTTGTCAGAAGTCATTAAAGCCCTGCACGTGAAAGATAAAGTGTTGGGCCCAAGGTCAAAAGTTTGACCTTGGGCACACACACACACACACACGCATAAGACAAAATAAAGACACAGAGGGTTTTCCTTCTTTCGACGAGGGGCACACATATAAAAGGGAAAAAAAAAACCCTACATACTGGAGCACACGTCCAACAATCAACGAAGCCGCAAGTCCTCCACGCGAAGCTTGAAGAGATACGTGATTTCATACGTACGCAAATCAGGCGTACGTAGAGCGTTGTGTTTTGAGCTTGAATGCATGGTAATTTTGTGCCGTGAGTTTATCTCTAAGTGAGTTGTTTATTTATAAACACTTTGGGTTTGGGGTTGAATTTAGGTATGGGAAACACTTGAGTGATTGAGCGATTGTAAACTATGATTCTCCGATTATAGTGGATTATTTGTTGTTGGCATTCCCCGTGGATGTAGGTACTGATACTCAGACCGATTTACGTAAATTTCTAGTGTCCTTATTTTTCTCTTTTATTTCTCTGGTGATTTCGCGTTGACGTAAATTGCAAGATCCCACCATTTCCACGTATTATATCCCAACAATTGGTATTAGAGCTTGGGGTTGGATTTCTTGATTGTGATTTGGGGCTTTTGCTCGTCTGATTATTATCTAGAAATTCTGTTATTGCAATTATGTCTGAGAGGAAATCTGAAATTGAGAAGTTTGACGGAAGTAACAATTGTGTGTTATTATGGAGCATCAAGATGTGGGCATTATTGACAACACAAGGTTTGGTCAAGGCACTAGATGTTGAGGATGAGTTGCCGATTATAATGAAAGCCTCTAAGAGGGTAGAGTTAATGGAAAAAGCAAAGAGCACAATCCTGTTAAATTTGACGGATGGGGTCTTAATAAAGGTTGTTGAGGAGAATGATGTTGTAGCGTTATGGGCAAAACTTCAAGCACTCTATGTGAAGAAATGTTTGAACAATCGCTTGTACATGTTGAAGAAGATGTTTCAATTTAGATATACTGAAGGTACGTCTATTAGAACCCATCTAGATGAATTTAATAAACTCATGTTGGATCTGAAGAACATCGGTAATATACTTGATGATGAAGAACAAGGCATGGTGTTGTTAACCTCTTTACCAAAGTCCAATGGTGTATTACTATTACCTTAGAGGAGGTAAAGTCTGCATTATTTTCTAAGGAGTGGCAGAGAAAGTTGCGAGATGACGGTTTGGCGAAAGGAGCAATGCAAGCACTGACGATTCGAGGTAGAGAACAACATCGAGGTCCTAGTAGCAGCAGAAGTAAAATTATATCAAAATCACGCCATAGAAAGTCCAAGAGATGCATGAAGTGCTTTAAGTGTCACGAGGAATGGCACATTAGGAGAGATTGTCCAAAGCGGAGAAATAAAGTTGATAAGCAGAATGCTACAAGTAGTGTGGTAAACATTACTGAGAGGAGCACTAGTGATATAGAAATTGTTTTATGTATGACAGCTACTTCGTTGGGAGACGAATGTGTGCTAGATTCGGGGTGTTTTTATTATATGACGTCTCATAAGAACTAGTTTACTACTTATTAGGCTGCAGATGGTGGTTGAGTTCTTTTGGGGAATAATGCAGTCTATAAGGCTGTGAAGATAGGGACAATTCGAATCTGGATGCACGATGGGGTGGTTCACACATTGACAGATGTGAGGCATGTACCAGAGCTCAAGAAGAACCTTATTTCTCTAGGGACACTCGATGACATCGCATGTAAGTATACCGTTGAAGGTGGAGTACTGAAGATCTCTCAAGGTGTCATGACAGTGATGAAGGGGAAGAAAGTGAATACTCTCTATCATCTACTAGGAGAGACCGTGACTGGAACCGCTACAGTTTCATTAGGTGAGTCAGACTCTAACTTGACTCAATTATGGCATATGCGTTTAAGGCACATGAGTGAGGCAGGTATGACGATGCTGAGTGAAATGGGGTTGTTGAAGGGTTAGAAGACAAGGAAGCTGGACTTATGTGAGCATTGCATCTATGGGGAGCAGCATCGAGTTAAGTTTACTATAGCTATTCATTCGACCAAACGACCAGTTGAATATATTCATTCAGATGTCTAGGGCCCGTCTTCAGTTCCTTCGAAAGGAGGTGCCCGATATATGCTAACATTTATCGACGATTATTAAAGGAAGGTATGAGTATACTTTCTAAAGCACAAATATGAAGTGTTTGATTGGTTCAAGAAATTTAAGGTATTGATTAACAAGCAGTTAGATAAACAAATCAAGTGCTTGAAAACCGATAATGGCATGGAGTTCTATGAGCTCGATGCATGCTTTCGCATGCAGGACTTGGCAAGGAATTTGGGCTAAAGTAGTGAACATGCCATGTTACCTGGTTAATCGATCTGCTATCGAGTGGAAGACTCTTGAGAAAGTATGGTTGGGGAAACCTGTTGATTATTCCGGATTATGAATATTCGGATGTCCAGTGCATGTTCATGCGAATAATGGTAAGCTTGAGCCGAGGGCGAAGAAGTGCATATTTCTAGGTTATGCACATGGGGTGAAAGGCTACCAGTTGTGGTGCACTGATCCTAGATCACCTGGTTTTCTAATCAGCAGAGATGTGATCTTCGACAAGACTGCAATGCTTCAACAGAGGAGTTCTGAGAGACAACCATAAGAGAAGACAGATAATGGTGTCATAAGTGAGGTGGAGCTTTAGGTGGAGACTCCGGAGACCTTGAAGGTAACAAAGGTTGAGACTGCAGATGAAGTCGCGGTTCCTAAAGTCGGTGATAGTGAACAACTAGCAAAGCCGCAACATACTATAGTTGCAGATAGACAAATAAGACAAATTAAATCACCGATACGTTATGGTTATACAGATATTGCTTATGCATTGATTGTAGGTGATGAGGTGGAGACAGATGAGCCTTCTGTGGCATCCTAGAATTTCATAAAAATCCCTAAATATGCCATGAGCCATGGATAGGCGATGGAAACACCATTATTGTATTTTTGTAGCCTTCTAATCCATGATTCGCAATGAGATGTATGGTCAAGTTTTTAATGGATGAATTTTGGGAAAGGAAGTTCTATCTTTGGCCATATGTATTATAAATTGGAACTTATGAATTTATAATTGCAATGTATAATTATCTTAATTTGCAATTTAGTACTTTGATTTAATAGAGATTTAATTAGTTTTTAAAATGGTCAATTTTAGGTTAATTAAGCTTGGGTCTTAGGCCCAAGAGGGATGGGCCTAAGATGGGCCAAGCTGGCTAGCCCATAAGCCCATGAAAGGGCTGTTGACCGTGCAAAAGGGGAGGGGAAGAAACCGGTTGCATGCCTCCCCCATTTGTCCCAAAGAAATTGCCAAGTGTCACCCATGCATACCTAATGATGACTAAAGATTGAGGGGAAGAAATTAAGGGAGATGATGCCGGTTTAAGTGAGAATGAGAGGGAGAGAGAGAGGTTCGACCGAGAGAGAAAGAGAGGAGAGAAAGAGAAGAAAGAAAGGAATAAAGGAAGAAGAGAAGAGGAAAGGAAGAGAGGCCGTGTGTCCGTCGTCCGTCGCCGCCGTGTCCAGTCGCCGTGTTCTCGCTGTTTGCTTGGTTTAGAGGCAAGTTGGGATCCTTAATCTACTCTTGCATGTTGTGCCTAGAGTGTGTGAGTGAGTGATGATAAATCTCGGATTGTTTAGGGTGTGAAAAACGGATGATTTAAGAGTGGTATTCAAAAACTAGTAAACTGTTCTTGAGAAAACAGCTTGACCTTGAATGTTTTAGTGGCTTGCATATGATGGTCGAGTTCGATTTTGGATTTGACTTCTAAATGAAAGTTGTTAATGACTTCTTGAAATATAACATACTCAAATTTGGGACAAAATGAACAAGTATAAGTGGGTGAAATATTTATTTTTCGGAGAGACTGAATCTGGAGATTTCGGTACTAGGAACAGAAGTTTTAACCGCCTATATTTAATTATCTAGGGCGAATCTAACTTTTATTCCTTCATGAAAAGTATACCTTAGGGTCTTGAATACCACATAGTTAGATTTCGTAATTTTTGAAGGTCATTAGGTATTTAATCGGAAATATTTCAAAAACCGTGTAATCTGACATCGGACTTAGTCAGTTTAAATGCGTGGGCCATATCATTTTGTATGAAGTTTTTTTGGCAAAGTGTTCTGCATGAAGTATCTTTATTTATGTCTTCCTGGCAACATATTCAAATTTCATAATTTTTGAAGTTCATTTGCCTATTTAACTGAAAATGTTTTGAAAACTGTGCAAGTTAAGTGGTTATGATAATGGTGCTGTTATGTTCGGTCTATACTGCATGATATGAGGGTCTTTTGGTGCAGTGTTCTTCACGAAATGTCTGCCTTTATGTCTTGACTATCACATGTTCGAATTTCATAATTTTTAAAGGTCATTTGTGTATTAAATGGAAATATTTTCTAAAACTATGCAAGCTGGATTGTGAGGACTTCAAAGGCTGCAATGCATTGACTATTTTGTTTTGCATGAGCCCCATAAATTGTATTATTGTAAGTGATTAAATCTTGCTGCACATGTGATAATATTGGGCATTGCATATAGAATCAAAAGCTGAATTTGACTTTGTTGCCATTACATCATGTGCCATGTTGATTGTGAGACATAAATTGGTGAATATGAATTATGATGAATGAGGAGACTGTTGGAGGTGAGCCGACAATGCCTTGGGAGTGTAAGGATGCTTGAGATGGGGGGTGCCGGATGCTCGGTTGTATTATGATGCATGCCCGGATGTCCTCGGGAGTTTCGAGATTCCTGAAATGGTTGGGTGTCGGAAGCCTCGGAGGTTTGTGCCCAGGGGATGCCTCATGATGCCAGTTGGGATACGAGATGCTTGGAATGTGGGGGTGCCGGATGCCCGGTGGTGTGTGCCAGAGGTTTCTTGCGATGCCAGGTTGGGGTGCGAGTGATAAAATGTGGAATGCAATTACTGATCCCGGAAAAGAAAGATGTGATCAAATTGAAAGATAAAAAGTGGAAATTGAATCATGCATGGTATGGTGACATGTATGCATGGTTGTATGATATGATGATGATGAGTGCATGGTTGTATATGCACCTATGTCATGATGGTATATGTATGAATGCTTGGTGATGAGTGCATGAGGATGTATGCACATATGGTATGATGACACATGCATAGCTGCAAGGTAAGTTATGCTTGAATGCATGAATGATATGTATTATGCTATGATGTTATGATTGTATTGTGTGATGCATTGAGTAGTTTAATGGATCTTTTACCTGCTGAGTGGCTATACTCACCCCTTCGGGGACCAACATTTCAGATTAGGAAGATGCCTCTCTCTTTGGTCATGCGGGGTACCTTTTACGGCCTTCCATTTGACGTGGAGGTCGAGTGTTCGGAGATTGATTGCGTTACCATCCCTGGTTTGATGTTTATACGGGTTTGCGTACTGGTCATGTATGATGTGGGCTTGGCTGGGGGCTCGGTCATTCAGGAGTTCTTGTTGGTTCACGTCCGCCGAGATGGAGTGATTCGAGGGATGTTGCCGCCGCCACCGCCCGATGTGCCAGGATGGGTGTGATGGCCCTGCGTGAGGAGTGGAGAGCTAACACTTTTTGAGAGTAGTCAACACTTATAGATGGGGGATGACACGTGATCGATATAGGGGTCGAGATATCTTTTGGGTTGTGGCCAAGTGTAGTTAAAAGTCTTAGCTTTTCTTTTTGGTTGTACCGACTTGAGAAATCCATCATGAAAATATATAAATAAAAGTGGCTCGGCTTCATTTTTTCAAATGATGTGTAGTTGGTGTGCATTGTATTATGGTTATTGGAGGGAGAGATGGTGAGACTTGCTTATGCTTCCGTTAATAAGTTGCGTTGGGATCATTTAAAAAAAAATGCCTAAGGACCTCGGTCTTTCTTTAAACCCTTTATGTAAAAGACAAGTAACGGATATCTTATAGAGATAAAGAAATTGGTAGCTGTGGCAACTGGAGGTGTTTAAGGGTGCCACACCTTTGTCTTACTCCGAGGCAATGGTGAGTTCGGAGTCGTTGCAGTGGCTAGGGGCTATAAGTGAAGAGATAGAATCACTTCATCGAAATTAGACATGGGAGCTGGTCAAAGTACCAAAGAGCCAAAAGATTGTCAGAAGTAAATGGGTCTTTAAACAGAAATAAGGCATTCTTGGTGTTGAGGCAGCAATGTATAAGGCAAGACTTGTGGTGAAGGAATATACACAGCATGAGGGAATTGACTACAATGAGGTGTTCTCTCCTATGGTAAGACATACTTCTATTCGTGTTTTACTTGCCTTAGTTGTTTTGCAGGATCTCTAGTTAGAGTAGCTAGATGTGAAAACTGCATTTCTTCATGGTGAGTTGGAGGAGTGGATTTACATGAGGAAACTAGAGGATTGTGCTATTCCGGGTAAGGAAGATAATATTTTCTTGTTAAAGAAGTCTTTGTATGGGACCACCCACCGTTGCAGCGTAGAGGGTAGAGCTTGTGTTCTCCACCGAGGAGAACCAGGTTCGAAGCCCCTGCGAAGCGAGGAGGCTGAAGCGCTGTGTGGTGCCTTGCCCGGGGTGCGTGGGTGGTGGTTTCTTGCATGCCTCCCCAGGGTTTACTCTTCGGCTGCCGGCCGTGCAGGGGTTTCCTGGGTCACCAAAAAAAAAAAAAATCTTTGTATGGGCTGAAACAATCTCCTAGCCAGTGGTATAAACGTTTTGATGCTTTCATGGCTAGTCAAGACTATTCAAAAAGTCAGATGGATAGTTGTGTTTACTATAGGAGGTTGGAGAATGGTTCTTTGATTTATCTACTCTTATATGTTGATGATATGCTGATAGCAGTTAAGAATATGTCTGATATTGATGTGCTGAAAGAGTATTTAAATGCTGAATTTGAGATGAAAGATTTATGTGCTACAAAGAAAATTTTGGGTATGGAGATTTTGCGTGACAAGGCTGCAGGAGTTTTACATCTATCTCAAAAGAAATATATTGAGAAGATTGTGGCATGTTTTAACATGCAGTCAGCGAAATCTGTAAGTACACCTTTAACAAAGCACTTTAAACTTTCAGATAATTATCACCATAGACTGAGAAAGATGAGGAGCATATGTCCCATGTTCCTTATTCTAGTGTCGTGGGTAGTATTATGTATGCTATGGTGTGCACTAGGCCTGATATTTCATAAGCTGTGAGCATGGTTAGTCGCTATATGAAGCGTCTTGGTAAAGTTCATTGGAAAGCTGTGAAGTGGATCCTCATATATTTGAAGGGGACAAAAGATGTGGGTATAGTGTATCAAAAGGACAGCAATGGCAGCGAGACCACTGGTTTTGTGGATTCGAATCACGCCGGTGACTTGGATGATTGCAGGTCTTTGGTAGGATACATGTTTACGCTAGCAGGTAGTGCAGTTAATTGGAAAGCGTCTTTACAGGATCACATTGCCTTGTCTTTGACTGAGGCAAAGTATATGGCACTAACCTTTGTAGCGAAAGAGGCGATATGGTTACAAAGTTTGCTATTGGACTTTGGGTTAGAACAAAAAAAGTGTGGATATACATTGTGATAACCAAGGTGCGATATATTTGGCGTATAATCCAGTTTATCACGAGCGAACGAAGCATATCAACATTAGGTACCACTTCATCTGAGATGTCTTAGCTAAGGGTATTGTTATTGTCAGAAAGATTGCTACAGCAGATATCCCGACAGACATAATGACTAAATCTATTCCTTTGGTAAAGCTCAAGCTCTGCTTGAGCTTTATTGGCGTCTGTGGAGAGTGAGCGCCCGTCGGGGCGTTGAGAGAGTAGCATGGAAGATAAGCACTATAACTTGGCTTTAAACATCGAGCCAAGGTGAAGAATTGTTGAATTATGACTCGAGTTTGAGCATTTGCAACAATTCGATTTGCTGGGTTTACAAAGGAAAAGAAATTGGAAGATACAAATTTCTTCGTATTATGTGCGTGGAGCCGAGAAAGAAAATAGCTGGTGGGCCAGGCCTTCTTTCCTCCTCGTCAGAAGCCACCGAAGCCCTGCACGTGAAAGATAAAGTGCTGGGCCCAAGGTCAAAAGTTTGACCTTGGGCACACACGCACATACACGCATAAGACAAAATAAAGACATAGAGGGTTTTCCTTCTTTCAACAAGGGGCACATGTATAAAAGAGAAAAAAAAAACCCCTACATATTGGAGTGCACGTCCAACAATCAACGAAGCCACAAGTCCTCCACGCGAAGCTTAAAGAGATACGCGATTTCGTATGTACGCAAATCAGGCATACGTAGAGTGTTGTGTTTTGAGCTTGAATGCGCGGTAATTTTGTGCCGTGAGTTTATTTTCAAGTGAATTGTTTATTTATAAACACTTTGGGTTTGGGGTTAAATTTAGGTGTGAGAAACACTTGAGCAATTGAGCGATTGTAAACTCTGATTTTCCGATTATAGTGGATTATTTGCTGCTGGCTCTCCCCGTGGACGTAGGTACCGATACTCAAACCGAACCACGTAAATTTCTTGTGTTCTTATTTTTCTCGTTTATTTCTCTGGTGATTTCGTGTTGACGTAAATTTCAAGATCCTGTCATTTCCGCATATTATCCCAACAGTTCCAGCTGGTAAATGATTAGGCCTTATTTCGAACCATTTAACCTATAACCCAAGAATCAAACAATGCAAACAACAAACATCATGAACTACCTTTAGAGGTTTGTGCCAGAGTAGCAGTAGGAGCTGAAGATCCTGTCACTTGTTGGGAGTGAACCAATGCATCATACTCAGCATGTGTTAATGTAACTTAATCGCCTGTATTAAGAACTTGAGTTGAACTTGGTGGAGCTATTGAGGGAGGACCAAGAGAACCCTTAACTTCTGCATATGTAGCAATAGGTGGTTTGAGCTCTGGGTGAAGTGTATAGCAATAAGCTTTTGTATGTCCAGCTCTTTGACAATGACGGCAATAGTAGGAACCACGACTATTCCTAGAATTGATGGTACCATGAGTCCTAACTCTCCCTTCATGGCCTCACCATGAACAACATCGCGTCCACGACCTCAATAACCACGACCTCGAGCTCCATGTCCACTAGAACCACGAGAAAGCATAGCACTAATCTCCACTGCCGGCATGGAAGAACTCTTCTCAGGAATTGTAGAATGGAGAGCCTAGGAGAAGACTTCAGCTACTGTGGGAAGAGAACTCTGAGATGTAATATGTTGACGAAGAGATGAATACTCAAGGCCCCAATGACTTGAGATATAATATTACCCTCAAATCCTCTTGGCATTTAGCCAAAACATCTGGATTGTTCGAGGTAGGAAGATAAGTATCCAATCGTCGATGGAGAGTGGTGAACCGAGCATAATGATCAGACAAGGATTGATCTCCACGTTGAATATCAAATAACTTTTCCCACGCATCACATACTCGCATCATATTATTTTGCCCTAAATAGAGTAATGCACACTTATCCCAAACTACTTTAGCGGAGTCACATTGAATAAAGTGAGGACTGACCTTAGGGTCCATGCTATTCCATAATAGGGTCCAAATCATCACATCTCCTGCAATCCAATCAGCAGCTTAACTCGTGTTAGACAATATTGTGGACGTGAGATAGTCCAGTTGTCTGGTGGTGGTAAGATAGACCTCAACCGCTTTAGACCAAGATGGATAATTAGTTCCATCTAACTTGACATATGTTAATTGAAAAAGACCAAAAGGAGATCCAAAAGTCGATCCATTGGTTGCCATTAGTGAATAAAGAATGATTGAGCCCAAGAAATGAACTTCACAGTTGCCAATACTTAATTCCAATAATTCAATCAAATACACAAAAAATTTCAAACAAAAAGGGCTTCAATCAAATCACCATATGAATCACCAAAGCACCAATATACTTATCAATGCAAATAACTTTCAAGTGCGGAACAACAACTCTATCCTCTGTAATAACTAGCAAATCTATCATCCACAATGACCACTTCTAAAATTTTGTGCAGTACACATAATAAAGTGGGTTATCGTCCACCATCAGAAAATATCCCATCATGTCTAGTAGTTAGGATATCTAGCTTTCACACAGTAGACCCGAGTCCCCGTGAATCTAAACCTCAATAAAGCAAAAGAGAAACTTACACTGCAAAGCCAATTATAGCTTCCGAGGATTGTAATGAATTAGACGACAGATAGCTTTTCAGCAACTTGATGAGTATGCACTTGACCTATACCGAAAAGAATGGCAGATCGAGATTGTGGGGGCCTTCGATTCTCAGAAGATCAATTTAATGCTTGCAAGTTTTGGGTGCAGCACCTTGTCCTTATCAGGTAAAACCATAACATCACCACCATGACCATAGAAACCACGACACTGGACCCCCTAATAACTCACATCACAAATGCGAACTTGAAAAATATATCCAAAGCAACAGCACCGACGAAGAACTCAATTCCTCCAGTCACACACTCCTTGTGGAGGAAATTGATGTGGGCAGTGCCTAGAATCGATGCCCTTAGCACAAATCCTCAAGTCGAAGCATCAAGCACAACAGACATCGAAACTCCAATCAACGATTGGGGATGATATATTAGGCGCCCAACTTCTTCCGAAACTTAGCCCGATCCGATCAATACTCTATAGATCTTCATGTGCACGGATAGGGCCTCGATTCCCTTCACACGAGCCACACAAGGTGGCAAAATCGAAATAGGGTTTTAGCAGAGGAAGCCATTCGCAAAGGTCATCATCATGGCCAGACCATAAGATGCATGTCGTCTTCTAAGATTTTCGTCGGAGGACTCTCATATGGAACTGATTAGCAAGGTTTGACAAAAGGATTTGCGATGATGGGGAATCGAGTAGCCACCACAAGGCTGATCAATGCGTTCCCAAGGTGGGATTTGAACGATGATAGTTGGGGTCACTGATCAACGCCGTAGGTTGTTGGTCGGAGGCGTGGCCTTTTCCGGTGACGGAACAGTGGTCTCCGGTAATCTGGCAGCTAAGGTTTTTTATTTTTAGTTTTTTTAAAGTGCGGCTCTGATACCATGTGAAGGATAAATGTTTTCTAATAATCAAAATGAAAAAAAGGTTACAAAATATATATATATATATATATGTGCTTAACCCTACTCATAACTAAGTTACTATTTTACCTTTATTACTCATAATATTTCTCAACAAACCTCAAGAATTTTGTTCACACCTAAGTGACCAGCCAATCCTCCACCATGTGCTTCTTGAATCAACAACTCTCGAAAAGAACTCTTGGACACAAAAACGATTTCCTCTAAAAAGAAATCCATCTTGCAAAGAATAAGTACCTTCAATTCCTTGCTTACAATTATTAATGATGGATGAGAACTCAGAATCTTCAAAATAAAGCTCTTTCATCAATTGAAAACCAAGAATCCTAGAGTCTAGAACAACAAGCATATAATATCTCCTCGATAGAGTATCCGCTACAACATTAGAGTGGGTAGGTTTATACTACGAGACAAAAGAAAATGATTGAAGAAACTCAACCCATTTAGTATGTCTCAAATTGAGGTTGCATCAGCCGCTAATGAACTTGAGAGCTTCATGATTGGAATAAAGAACAAATTGTTTTGGACAAAGGTTTTTGGGCTTGATTAAGAACAATGCCAATGCTAACTCCGCTTGCATCGCACTCAACTTCAAATACTTTATTAAAATCAAGAAGGGCAAGAATATAGGACTACAAGGTTTCTGCTTGATCAACTCAAAGGCATTTTGGGTAGCATTTGTCCATTCAAAAGAACCCTTCTTCATGCACTCGGTAATTGGCGCCACGATGATACCAAAATCCTTAACAAACTGTTGATAGAAAGAAACAAGTGCATAAAAACTACTTACATTAGAAATGGACTTTGGAACCAGCCAAGTCTTCATAGCTTCTATCTTAGATTGATCAATGAAAATCCCATCTTTTGACACCAAATAACCAAGGAATACAGTGCTTGGAGAGAAGAAATGTCATGCCTTGATCCTTCGAGCACGTGCCCATCCCTTCTTGGTCAATTAAAAGCAACGTCCCAGGATGCATCGCTGGCCCATTCGTTTTAATACACATGTGGAAGCAGATAAGTAATGCCTAGATAATGGCATAATGGGATAGAAAAGTTGGACCATAAATTTTTCGAACTGAAACACAACCGCACTTATATATATGTGTGTGTGTGTGCACGCGCGCGCATAGCAAACTATGTCATGTCATATATAATACAAGCCAGTTCAAGAAAACAAGTCTAAAAGTAGGGGTGAGGTTCCACAACTCTATGGGTCTTCATCCTCCCCGTCATCTTTGATTTCATCTTCCTCTACACTCTAACTGGAGCCTTCAGCAGACTATACTGGGAACTCTGGAACTTCAAAGGCAGGGTTCACCACGTCTACGATAGAGCCTTGAGGAGGATTGACTGTGCCCTTCCCAAAAGCAACCTCCAAAGCATATAGAGTAATCTCAGATTTCGGAATAGGACCCTCTCTCTGGCCATCTTGAGCCTAACAGTACCACGATCCATATCGATGGGGCACCTTGTGGGTGAGACCTACATCGACCCAGACTATGGACCTTACCAGCTCATAATTCCAAACCCTAAGGCCCAAATTCATCGAAATATAAGATGTCTGCTCTGTAACACTCTTAGGTCATCCAAAAAACTCAGGAGCTACCATATAAGGACCTGAAATGTTATCCCACAACCGGGTGAGACGACGTCTCAACGAGTTCTACCCCTTAAGACTCGATTGGGAAGAAAATACGTTTTAAGGGCTGCCTAAGCATAAACATAGGTCGGAGGACTTGGCCTTAGTCTCTTCCTATAAGTTAATCTATCTCAAAGATACACAAATTACATCAATCATTCAATCAATTGGATCGAACTATTGATCAATCGACTTAGTTGATTACATGTCATCACGACCTTCTCTTAGTCGGCCAAATTAATACTATCTATAAAGTCCAACCACCTTCTGGATAGCTTACTCTAAGCTTAAAATGGATAGTATCTTGCCTCAAAGGCTAAAAGAAAATAGTATACTGCCTTCTCTCTCTCAAATGACCTATCGAGCCATCAAGCTGATAAAGTATACTAACTATGCTCACCAAAGCTATGTGGACCTTAATTTTGCTCACCGAATTTGTGCAAACCTTACTTTGCTCACTGAAGTTGTACGATACTTAAGGTATCAAGCCCACAGGCTGATACTGTATACCATTCCAATCAACCAATAATTTCTCAACTTTTATCGTACTCGATAAAAATACTTGTGTGTGGGTACACGGTCGGCCTTAGCCAAAATACAATAATTTCTTTTCCACAAATTCCACCATTTTATATGATCCACCAAAATATTTTTGGCGTTGTAAACCGATGCTCGGTTATTTTCTAATTAAATACTGAAAATAAATAAATTTAGGAATAAAATTTCTAAAATACAAATCATACACAATCAGCACAAATTAAAGCTTAATTAAATAAACAGTTCATACCACCGCAATCAGCATAAAATTCTGGTCATCGGCTATCCCGATCTTATTTTTGGATAATAAATAATTAATTAAATAATTACGGAAATTAATTAATAAATGCTTAAAAAAATGCAACTTAGGCTCATAAAGCCTAATTAAATGCCGACGGGCTCGGAAAAATTTTGAGACTTGTTAAATAAATATTAAAGCTTATCTACTCGCTAATTACACAAAAATAATCATCTAACATGCATCGGTAATTAACTAATTAACTAAACCGTTCTAATTACCCACTAAACCAATCTTAGTCTAAACTAATCAATTCTTAAGCGTCATTAACCTACTAAGCGAGGATTAGTGAGTTAAACTTACTTGATTAATGAACTACTTGGTTCAAAACGACGGGGGCGCGACGGGGAAGGATCTTCTCCAAAGCGGGCTTGGCTTTCGAGGTCGGGAAGTGGGCCAAAACGGGCCAAATAGTGCCTTGAATACCCATTTCTTCAGCTGCTGTTCGGGGTTGATCGGTGACTAATATGGGGTCGATTGAGCAAGACAAGGCCAGCGATGGGTAGGCGAAGCTCCGGGGGGGCCTCACGGCTTCAAGTGGGCGTCCTAATAACTCTGACGGTGAGCCACAACAGCCCAAGTGACCCCGACAAACTGTTGGAAGAGAAGAAGATGACGATGGCGTGCGGTGAAGCGCAAGCAGCGGCGGAGGGACACGTGTGGGCAAATGGCAACATGAATGGCGATCCAGTGGTGGTGTGCAATGGCGAGAGGCTTCCATGGCTGGCTGGTTTTGCTGGTTCTGGTTTGCTGAGGTGAAAAACCGAAAATGAAGAACAAGGAGGAGGCTCTCGATGAATGAGGGAGGAAAGGGAAGGAGGAGGGGACCACTTGACCTTATTTTCTCCTAACTTGTCCCCTTGAGGTCTCCACCAACCCAGCTAGTGTCCACAGCCAAATCCTCAACTCTTTGGCTTCCTCTAGAAGCCTTGAAATGGTCCAATAGTCATGCGTGGTGAAGGCATACGAATTTGTACAAGTTTTCCTCCAATTAGACATCAAATGCTTCACAATTCAATTAAGTTCGGCTTCTATAAATTATGATATTGAGTCGACAATCAAATTGGTATTTTTCCTCACTAATTGAACCATCTTGCTTTCCAATTTCGTGATAAAAAACAGTTTGACATTTTCTGGACAAAAACGGCCTTACAACGATTTTTTCCCAAAAAGTCTCGGTTTGCAGAAAAATCTTCGGAGACTGAGTCAATATTCCTAAAATGACTTGTGATATGATAGAACTTTCAATTTTTGACATCGGATTTAAATTAGCAGTTAATTTCAATTTGGCGTGATTTTAGCATGACCTAGGCTACCGAGCAGCTTTCAAATTTTTTTTAGTGCAAATGACCCGTGGTTGATTTTCTTCGAGCCACAATGAACCCATTTGACACGTGAGCACTTATGAATTTCTCTCCAAATGTTTTGAACAAAAAAAGGGGATTACCCAAATTTAGTTCCAAAATGGGTGGTTGGGAAAGAAAATAGAAAATAAATAAGGTGTCGGGTTTGAACGCCGAATTTTATATGCTCAATAAAACAATGAGGTTTTATAGTAGAAGTGTGCAAAGTTTGACAGATTGATTTTGAGTATGTGACCGCGTAAGAATTTATTTCGAAAGGCTTCGGAAAAAAAAAAAAAAAAAAGGGATTGCAAGGTTTATTGTTTTAAAAGGGATTTTGGTATTTTGGCCTAATTGAGGAAGATAACAACAGACTTGAGTGATGGTGTGCTCATGTGATCACCTAATACCCCGATGCATATGAATATGCGGGGTAATGAACCCGTCCTAATGCGTAAGGATATGTAGGATAATGCCTGACTAAGTTCGGATGACCCATGTCAACGGATGCCGGTCGTGATGGAGGCCGGACCGATACTCCTGTGTGGAATGCCGTCTTGATGCATATCAATACGAGAGATGATGCCGTGCCCAATGGAGTGGGATGACGCCCGGTTATGTCAGATGATTGTCGACCTTTGAGTTGGCCATGGCCGATGGGTTGTAATAACTAGAACAAGCCTAAATGGTTGTGATAGTTGCGCTTGATTATGGGACAAAATTGTGTGGCACGGTATGAGCCTTTTATAACAGTTTGGCCTTGTAATCGGGATCCATGTGATTGAAATGATGTATTCAGGTTATTAAATTGTGTTTGCTACACCAATGATGATATATATGTTGAGCTAACGTGCAGGTACACGCCGAGACGAGGTAAGTTTTGTATGGTGTGTGCTTAGGACCGCCTTCAAGGAGAATTTGTGTCATAATTAGAGTTTAGGGTTTTGACTCGCTGAGATTTTATCTCACCCTTTCATGGGCTAACCTTTTTTAGGGCCATAGCGTGGAGATCTACTGAGTGCAGATGTGGTGGGCGCAAGATGCAACACCTTTTGGTTGGCTCTACCATTAGCGAAGTTTAGGGTGACCCTGATCCCTAAAGGTTTTCGAGAGGGGTGGTTAGAAGTTGCCAGTGTAAGGGCTTATAATTCATTAAACTCCCTAAGGACAATAGTGGTTAAATAAATAAGTTGTTTTTGACAACTTTGTGGTGTGTTTTTACTATCCCCGCTTCTGATGATTGACTAGGTGTTGTATTTAATTTGCTTTGGCATGTGCTTAATTGAAAGATAAAAAATAAAAAAATAAAAGGTTGGCGACGCGTCTTGGGACGTTGCATTTTAAATTAATCGCCGAGGGATGTGCACATGCCCGAGGTTCGGGGTGTGACACCTAGATCCGAGCCGTGAGTAGCTTTCTAAACATTGTTTGAGGTGGTAATTACGCTTAGGATTTGGATTAGGATTAGATTAAGGTTGATGATAGTTAGATTATGTAATAAGTGGATTAGGTGATAAGTTATAATGATAAGCAATAATTGGATGCGATAAGCTATCATGATTGTGATAAGTGCACATCATATTGCAATTTTTAAAGTGGCATGTGCTCACTGAATTCTAAATTTAAAGGTGATATGTGCTTATGAAATCCTCATTTTAAAAAATGATATGTGCTTTCAAAATAGTATTTTGAAAAGTGATGCCATAAGTTGGTAATTGAACAATGTTATTTTGAAAGTGATGTGCTAAGTTGATAATTGAAACTATGGTGTGATATTGTATGTTATGAGGTCGATGCATGATTATTTTGGTGGATAAGTACTCATTGAGTGATCACGTGAGAATATTGCATGGCATTTTTGTGTGCAAGGACTACTAGTGTATGATGTGTGAGTACTAAATACTCTTGCATTGGCTAATTAGAAAGACAAAAACTGGCTTGAGAGGTTGATGTGCTTGTGTGATCACATAATGATTTCATACTTGTATGATTACAAGAAACAATACTCGATGGATTTCAAATGCAGCATTTCTTAAGCTCTAATTTGATTAACTAGTTCTCTTGATCTTTCACAATATTCTTGAATGGTCTAATAATTTTTCATTTTAGAATTATCAAATTCTCTTCTTAGAGTTTGAAGTTGAATAGTGTGTACCTTAACTAAGCCTTGGAATTTTTTTTGTAATATCTTCCATGCCTTGCCGTATTTGCTCCAATCACTCTTGGAAATATTGTTTCCAAGAGTGTTTGCTAAATGACACATAGGGGGTGTTTGTTTGTATTCTTTTTTTTTTTTTATGAACAAAAATCCTGTTTTTTTGGTTCGGGGAACAAAAAAAGAATAGAAACACATTTGTTTGCGTTTTTGTTCCAAATCTAATTTTTTGTTCTCGGGAACAAATTTGGAATAGAAACAAGAAAAAAAAAAACTTGTTTCTTGTTTCTGGAACACTTTCAAGAAACAAATTTTCTCTCTCTTCTATTTTTCTTCTCTTTCTTTCTTCTTTTCTTTTTCTTTTTTCTTTGGCCAGTTGCTAGCCTCGGCCATGGCTGGCGACCGACTGTCAAGAGCCGATGACCTCGCCGGAGCGTCGCCGACCCCAAGCGAGGCCAAGCATCGCCGGACCCTGGCAAGGCTGGGCCTCGCCTTGGCTGGGCCAGCTCGAGCTCGCTCAGATTTGGCGTAACTTGGCAGTGGCCTAGTGAGGCCAAGCCTCGTCGTGGCTAGGCGAGCCTCGCCGTGGCTAGGCGAGGCCGCCAACCCTCGTCGGCCGTTCACTAGCCATGGCCGAGGCCGGCGATCGGCCACAAGGAAGAAAAAATGAAAAAATGAAAAAAATGAAAAATAAAATAAAAATTTTAAAAATTTTGAAGAAACAAAAAAAGAACACAAATTTACCAAATATGTTTTTGTTCTTTATTTATTTATTCCAGGAACAAGTTTACCAAACGCGTTCTTCCGATAAAAAATTGTTCCCTGGAACATAAATAGTTTTTTCTATTTCTGTTCTCTGGAACAATTTTTGAACAGAAATGTTACCAAATGCACCCATAATGACCTTGCATCCTTTTTATAGTTGTTCCTTCAGAATGCTTGCACCTTCTTACAGAGCCACATAATCTTTTTCCATGAGTTCCCATAAATGTTGGGCCAGCAAGAAATTAGTCATCTTAATGCTCCACTAGTTTTTATTCTCATTGAAAATAGGAATATGAAATAAGGATGAGGTAGTGCTGGCCAAGAATTGGTGTCGGAAAATTTGAATGGGTGATTTAAGTAGGGGGTGGTTAGGATAAACGGCCCATACCAACCGATCGAGGTTCTGACACCCTTTTTTAGTATGCAGAATGGATGTGCAAGTGTGCGTATACTGTTGGCTATTCACGGCAAGAAACAAGGACCAAGAGACCAGGGAAGAAGATAGTTTTCATTGAGTGAGAAATGAATACAAGGTTACGCTATTAGTTCTTAGGCTGAAGGGTGTCGCTGTCTTTTAGTTAGTGTCTTCTGTACTCTTAAGCGAGCACCTTCAGGCCTATCTATAGGCAGATTTCACCATGGTACTCTTTGCCCAAGAGGTAAAGACGCAGGTTACATAACTTCCTTTTTAACCTATTCACTTTTTTATATCCAAGATTTTTTTTTTTTTTAACAAAAGCTCTGGACAATTCCGCACACTTCAACTACAGCCTGAAGACTAGATATTTTGTAGAATTCTTCTAGATTTCTCTTGTAAATGGATGACTTATTGACAATTATGATCGCCAAAACAAAAGATGAGTGTAAGAAGACTGAGGGAAACACGGGCTCTAGGGGGGTCAGCTCATATCCTATCAAATCATTCAAAAGCGACTTTCAATATTTGAGCTCTTGGTCATGTGCTTTTCTTTGATTTCACCTCATAGTTTTAGCATTCTTGACTTCTTCTGCAATCAAACTAGGAACAATGGCATTGGAAAGTGAATGGTCACATGAATTAACTACTACATCAGGGATATTTCCCAAAAAATTTGATCAAGCAGAGCTAAATGCAGTGCACTGAGAAACATTTTGCATCTCCCATTTCGAGCCCCTAAATTTTGCACCGTGATGGTTCCGAAAAACAGACAAGGCCCACCTTTTTTTTTCCTGAGTTCCGCAATGTTTTCTAGTTGTGTCAGACTCTAAAACGTGGTTTTTTTTTTTTGGTCCCAATGTTAGGGTGTAAATTATAGGTTACCAGAAGGTGCAAAGTGTAAAGTAAAGTGTAATTTAAAGGATAATTCTTGTTAACTAGCTGTGATGAATTCATGAGCTTACTAAAAATGAAAGGGAACCGCAAGGTACATAAGAAACAGAATCCTCATCTTCTGCTGAGATGTTTGGACAATCTACTATACAAAACTTGTCCTTGATGCTCCGCCTTGTGGCCATGTAAAACCCGTGGGCAAGGCAGCCAATTAATCAGGTCAAACCCTTCTGAAGCACTCTACAGGCTCTGTTCACAAATGGCCACTATCTTGAGAAGGCCTGTCGAGGATCTTTCGAATGGAGTAACCGTGGCAATAACTCCCAATGGAGTTGTCTTAAGAAATCAAAAGGAGTTGTCACTCAAATCATTGTCGCTTGGAGGCATCAACGAGGACTTGGCATTTGCAGGACCAAATAGCAACTCCAGGCAAAACGCATTGCCACATATCGATCTGCCTTTGCTTGCAACTTTGTCCAAATCTCGCAAAGAGAACTGCAATGACCGTGTTGCAACATTAGCAATCTGTTCAGCACCTTAAAACAACCCAAACAATGTCATCAATGAAAAATAACTGAGTTGATGCTATCCAAGTTGAGAAAAAAGCTGCATAATTGACTCATATTTCTCATTATGGATTGTCATTGAAGGAAGACGATCAAACCTGGAGTAAAATGACAAAGTACCTGGAGCAAGCACTGTCTGATGAAAGCAGTATTGAAGCAGGCATAGAAGAGACGCCCTCCTTTCATTTTCTGGTAGAATATGACCCTAACATCGCCGGTGACCTGTCCAGTCAAGTGCAATTCATTTCAAGACATCACTGATAGATATGAGAATGGTTAACGGACTTTAAGAAAAACAAAATGCAATCAACGAGATTAAGTAAACCATCAAAATCAAATGAGCACGTACAATGATGGGTTTTTTCGTGGTAGATAACTCACATGTAAGGGCTTATCGAAATAGTAGTCAAGACAGGTCTTTTGATAAAGTACGGGGCTTTCGGTATCCATTTGGACTATGACATGAGGCTCCTCAGACTCTGATTCACCTACAATTTTGCCTCTATCAACGGAAAGATAATACCGAGGGCTATTGTTTCTTTGAAATCCTTTCTTTATCGGCCGGCAGCAACCCTTAGTAACTTCCATAGATGGTCGGTATAGCTGATTAGGTATCTGGAAAAGAAGGTGGACTTTCCGTCATCAACAATAAAACTGGACTCCAGGCTTTCCTTTACTACAGTCAGATCAAGCCTGACATACTTAGAGATGCACTAACATCAAGTAGGAAAAAAAGGAATTGTATGCTGAAACAAAGAAATGGAGAAACAGTTTGAAGTAGATAAAGCCCACGATGCCAAACTGGTTCATCTTAATATTGAATCCATCCATCTGGAGGTCCATTTTTGAAGAGTACGAACAAGGTCATACAGTTATTGGCAGGAACAAATATATTGCAGGCAAGTAATTTAACTCTCTAGAGATGTCACTATGTCGGCGACTCATTAAGAATGAGTGGACATTTACTATGCTCCTGTGGGTGTTGTAAATTAAGCCATACCTACATCATGGACGTTTGCTTCCATCGAGGCTTGCAATTAAGGGGGACTTACCTCTTGTAGCTCTGAAATTACAAAGAAAATCGATTCAGTGTTGACAGTGTCATAGAGTCTGATTCGCCGCAATTCCCTACTACATGGATGAGGCAAGTTCACATCTCTAGGTCCAGCACTGGCTCCTTTGGGAAATGAGAGTGTGTTCGCCCAGTAACCAACATATCTACGCTGGCTAGGTATTGATACCTGCTTAGGAAATGTAACGTTAAGCTTTTACTGTTTCATACAGATACTCATCCGAAGGCTAAGCAATTGTTTAGACTCGAAGTCCCATGTCAATTATGTAATTATGATGTGGCGTTCTTTGTATTTCGTACAAGTAGCCCAAAAATGATAGGAAAGGTAGAACAAAAGCAGCGACCATGAACTTGCAATATTTCCTTATTATTTTCATGGATTAACATTCCACAATCTGAAGACACCATTATGTAAACTGAACGCATGGCACAAGACACTAAATCCTTTCCTGTTGCATTTTCTTGCATGTTTTGCAACTCTTTTTCTGTGCCAACATGGAACTTCCTTGTGTCATTCGGGAGTGAGCAACTTCATCAGATCTAGCATAGATGACATGAGTTTTCTTACAAAACTTTGGACTTACTCCTTCATTGTTGGTCGTTCGTTTTTGCGCATACAACTGAAGGGCTTCCTCAGCAGACAGCCCAATGTAAACAAGGTAGGTGCACACCATTAAACCTGTCCGACCCTTACCTGCCTGCAAAATGCAACCAAGAGAGAGCAACTCCCAGTCGCATCAAATCACAAAGTTTTTAATCAGATTTGTAAAGAGACATAAGATAAAATCACTGTACTTGTCTTATTTACGAGTGTCAAGTATGATAAAACAAAATGAGAGACTGGTTTGTCTGGCAAGTTGTCGTCCATAAGGCATACACTAATTTATTCTGTCTAGTCATTGCAATTGCGTCTTGGAGAAAGATCGCATGCAGAGATTCAAGAAACATAATTGTTGCAATGAAAGGCAGAGATCCATTAGAACAGAAGTGACCAGATGAACACAGAAAAAACGGAAGAAAGAATTACATGAAGAGATTTCTTAGACCTTTGAACACCTTATATTCTGACTTATGCATCATATGAACTCATGTGAATAGCATAATCTGCACCACTGCAGTGTGAATAAGAGTGATAATGATTTAGAGTAAAGAATCTTGAAAATTTGTCATTTAATTCTCTGGCCGTCAAACTAACAAATTTTTACTTAGAACACCTAGAAAGTTTTCCTAAATAGTCAGCGTAGGTTTTACATGACAGCTTATGACGGTAAACAGTACCATGCAATGCACCACCGCAACATTTTTTGTGTCGCGAGATAGCCATGTATGCACGCTCTCACAGAACTGTTTGACCATTTGAAGTGGGGGAACATGGTTGTCGTCGAATGGATATGTCTCCACGCGACCATAAAAATGCAACGGATCGTAAGTTTCTTCAATGCAAAGGTTATAGATCTGCATGGAAATTAAACAACATCATTTTAGATAGAGGCTTCAGAAATTTGTGTTATATTTTCGTCACACAACTATACAATGGGTAAAGAAGGGTTAAATACACTATATGGCGGTTTATGCCTACCTATCAATACACGTGCAGTAAAACCTACTGTAATATAATCTTGCCATATTCAGTTATCGAAGGAAGTGCAACATCCCTTATTGACTATCAAGGAAGCGAATACACACGATCAGAGATATATTATGATTGGTCCCAACTTTGTTTCAATCATTTAAAGATAAAAAGGTGAAAACTTATGCCTACCAAATATACCTTGTAGTGTCCTTGGTGTCGCATGTCCAGAACTGACTTGACCTGCCAGAGAGGATTTCGGTACACTGCCCGCATACGTTCTGCAGGGAATGACATTGCCAATATGCGATCCGTAATATATGACATGTCAAGATCATAGCCTCCAACAAGTAGTCGCCTTCTTTTCTTGGACACCAAGTTACGTACAAAGAAGTTTGTGATGAGATAGTGGATCACTTGCTGGTGGGCATGAGCTAAGCTCATATTGTCGGCCCTCCCATGGCTCTGCTTCGAAAACTTCAGCCCCATTTGTCTGATATGATCTCCAAACAAATGGTAAAATTCCTGCAAAAGAGTAAGTAGGGATATGCGGATCAATTAGAGACTTCCTTTATGTCCTCTGGGATGTTCTGTTTCCATTATTTCTATAAGTTGCAATTTTATGGAGCTTTAACTATATCCTAAGATGTAAATTCAAGTTGAGCACCACTATTGTTTCCAATGCATCTTGCGAAAAAATCTGTCAAAGTTGAATCTGATATTGAGGGTTTAAATTGCAGAGTGGTCTATAGCATGCTCTTGTGAATTGGTGGCCATTGATGTATGTGGTCTTATTCCTCCTAAGCTTAGCTTTTACGATAGACTTATTCAGAAGGAAGAAGCTTGTGGTCTGTGAGCAACGCATGGAATTTGCTAAGAGGATCAATGAAGTGTTGTGGCGTACACTTTGTTTGGTTTATATAAGAAACATACCAAAAGCTGTCTCCATTACTCGGTTACATGCTTGACCGTATTTGTTAAGAGCAGTTGACCGCAGTCACAAGATTATGAAAAAGTTGTCCCCAAATGCTGTATTCTGCTTGTTCTCTCAGTACTCAGAGTGTGTTAAGCCAAATTACTTCTGAAAAAGATTGATTTCTTCTGTTAAGAGCAGGCAGAGATTTTAACTTGGCATGACACAAAACTTTTCTAAAAAGTTATGGCACTCGGAAATAGAATTACTGGCCTCAACTTCACGGAAGGAGGCTTATCAAATCTACCCTGTGGGTAGATTTGGTCTACGTGTATGACTCGAAATCACACAACTGATACGCTGGTCAACATGGCACAACAAGCAGTACCGACATGGTACGGACATCCCATCTTTCTGGTGGATAGATCATGGTTATCTAGGCGGGTATCGAAGGGTTCAGAATTTAACATATCTTTCACATTCTTCATGTTTTGAAGGAATATGCCCAGCAATAAAGAATTGCCATGACCAGGATTTAGCATTGACATGCCTCCTTTCCAGAATACATCCAGAATGTTGCCTATTAGAAATTAATCCAGAAGCCGAATTATAAATCTCTATTCATAACTAGGAGAAAAAAGCATCAAGTTACAAAATTTGATGGGACTGTTTTGCACAGCGAAATTCCTTATACATTCTTCATTTAAAGGAATGGGGGCGACAAAGGAAACGAATAAACGCAATGCAAAATCTTTACCTGAGCGAAACATGAAGCTCTGGTTCGCTTTGTTTTCATTCAATTTGAAGAATGCGAACAAACCATAACGACATGCGAAGCGATTTCGAGGGCCTCGAAGGAGCAAGAACCCTGGAAACACTTCCAGATAAATTGTGTATATGGAACCAAATTAAAATTTGAGTGCATTAGAAAGGAAATAAGGAATTCAATGGATACGGACATTTATGCTAAATTTGGGTGGTTTTAACCACAGCTATCTTATCAGCCCCTAACGTGGAGAAAAAAGGGCCTTGACATTAGGAGGAGTGATAGTTTGCCGTGCTTGAAAAAACACGACGACAGTTCCCGACGTTGTCATCTCACCTTTCACTTAAAAAATTGGCGGCACTTTGGACCTTTTTAGATCTCCGAGGTATGAATTTCACGTCATGTATAATGTCTTGAAGATCGTCGACAAAACTTTTACAATCTAAACTTCATCGTGTATTGAAAATGCAAATTTATATTCTCTTTAAAAAATCAAATATCTTTAAAAACATCAAAACGGTGTATCGAAAAGCTCCCGAACCTATTTAACAGAATATCGCGTGTCGAGGATCATTGGTTGTCTAGCCTAGTGTTCGTGTTACAAACTTCTAAGGGCCCGGTTGATGATTCACCTCCTAAACTCTATGCCTCCATTTATTTTTGGCTCGTCATTTGTTGAAAATATTATATTTCTTTTTATTCCCAAAAAAATCAGATGGTTCAATATAATATAGGTTTTTTCCCCCTCAATCCACTTTATTTGGTTACTTTGTAAATCTAAGGGATATGTTTACTAAAAGTCTTAAATATTATTACAAACGTGCAATTGAATCCTAAAACTTACAAAAAATATAATCAAGTCTTAAAACTTGACGCCGTTACTTCCGTCACCAAAAAGGGTCAGTGGAGGTTGGCTAGGGTTGGCGACCCTCACCAATGGCAAGCGAGTGCCTGGTGACCGTTGCCTAGATCTAGGTGAGAGTCGGTGTCCCTCACTCAATTATGGTGGCCCTCGACAAGGGTTGCTGGCACTTGGTGAGGATCGCTAGCCCTTGGCGTGGTTTAGCAACCCTCGCCGAGGGCCATTATAGTAGGGTGAGGACCAACGACCCTCACCCAGATCTGGATGGAGGGCTGCGACCCTCGCTTGCCGTTAGTAAGGGTCATTGGACCTAGCCGATGTCACATCCCGATCCTTCGGACTCATGCCCATCCCTACTTGGTTGATATAATAGCGATGTCCTTGGACACATCGCCGACCCTTTCATTTAAATATATGCATGTGAAAATAGATATAAATCCCTAGACAATAAAATAATGGGATAGCAAAGCAGGGCCAACTTTTTCAAACCAAAACAAACCTTTTATAACAAACAGATTTATTCACAACATCAGGTTGCTTACAAAAATATCGGCTTACCCAAAAAAGAACTGTCCTATGTCTAACTACTCAAACAGGTTTGCCGAATTCTATTTCTTCTACCTTTCCAAACTTCGGGATTTTCGGCTCTCCATGACCGTCACCTAGGACCTAAAAATGTGATCCCACAACGGGTGAGACTACGTTTCAATGAGTTCTACTCCTTAAGACTCAATTAGGAAGAAAATTATGTCATAAGGGCTGCCTAAGCACAATAAGGCGTAAGAGAACTTACCTTGGCCTCAGTTCCTTCCTACAAGTCAATTCAAATAATAAATACTGACAATTGTATCACTCTATCAAATCAAATCGAATCATCAATTAATCGACTTAGTCAAAATTTAGAATTCCTTAATCAAAGTGAAATGTAGACAATACTATCCTACCTCTAGATGACATATAGAGCCATCGAGTGGGTATGCATAACGTTCTATCTCCAAGACGATATATAGAGTCATCGAGCCGTTATAACATACATGTGCATAACATTTTATCTCTAAGACGACATATAGAGTTATCGAGCCGTTATAACACATCGTTCTTTCTCAAAATGACATATAGGGTTATCAAGCTGTTAAAGCATACCGTCCTATTTCGAAGATGACATATAGAGTCATCGAGCTGGTATATTTGCAATTATTTCTCAAGATGACGGGAGAGTCATCGAGTTATAATAGTATAATGTCCATTCTCCAAGATGACATACGAATCATTGAGCCGTTATAGTATATTGTTCCGAAGATACAATCAATTTTACCTTTTTCATCATATTTGATAAAAATACATGTATGTGGGTACATGGCCGGCCTTAACCAAAATACAAGGTTTTCACTTTTAGACCTCCCACTATTTTCAGCAGTCTTAAAATAAATTTTTAGCGTTGTAGACCGACGTCCGGTAATTTTCCACTTAATTACCAAAATTACCCATTTTTAGAAATTAATACCCACAAACACCAATCACAATCAAATTGCATATTCAGATACTCAATTAAATAAACAGAGAGCACTATTGTAATTAGCATGAAATTCCAATCACCGACTATCCCAATTTAATTTCTGAAAATTAATTAATTAATTAATTATGAAAAATAATAAATATATGCCAATAAATCCAATTTAGGCCCGTAATGCCTAATTGGATGGTGAAATGGACCTGAAAAGTTTCCGAGACTCGTTAAATAAATACTAGAGTCTATTTACTCGCTAATTGTACTAACTAACCACCTAACATGCAATGGCAAATAATTAAATTCACTAATCTATTCTAATCTAATATAATCTAACCACCTAATCCATCTTAGCCTAAACTAATCAACCCCTAAGCACAATTAACCTATTAAGCGAGGATTAGCGACAATCCTCCAAACGGCGACACCAACGGAGGCTAGGAAGGGCTCGAAAACGGGCCACGAAGTCCTAGACTCCTTGATGGTTCGGTTTCTGCTTCTGCTCTTACTGGACAGAGGAGAACCAAGGCTGAACGACAAAGAAACGGGTTGATCGAAGCTCTGGTGAGTAGGTGATCAGCAATCAATGGCTCCTCGAGGTTAAGGGGGTCTTGTAGGTGGATGGAACAACCAAATGAAGGGTCGGAATGGGAGAAAAATGAAGAAAATCACGAAACAGTGTAGGCAAGCAACGGACTGACGGACGGGCAACCGGTTCCTTCTCACCAACGTACCGGACGACTGGCGGCTCCATTCGGCGATCGGCGACCACTGTCCGTACGGATTGGGTGTGCTGGTCATGGCGATGGGTGGCTCGGGGGCAGATTCGCATGAGAAGTCAACTTTTCACTCGAATATTTGGCTAAAGGTCGGCTATAGCAGAATTTAGCAGAAGTGAAAATAGAGGAGGAAAACGGTCCAGTGGTGGTTCCAGCATACGCGCAACGGCCAAGGGGGATGAGCTAGGGTTTTCTCAGGTTCTTTAAAGCTTCAAAAGTCACTCAACAATGGAGAAAGCAAGGGAAAAAGGAAGAAGAAGGGTCTGTTGAAGGGGGGGTCCTCTTGGTGGCTTCTAAGGGCTTAACACTTGCCCAAATCTCCCTTGTCTTGCCCGCACCAGCTGATGCCTTGTCCTCTGCCCCTTATCCACACCTTGGCTTCCTCAAGAAGCTTGCCAAAGAGTCCATCATGTACCTCATGGCATATGAATTTGGTAACATTTGGCCTTCAATGTCTTCAATTCCATTCAATCCTCTTTCAATTCAATCCAATTGAGCTCAATTTGATTTCCATAAATCCAACCAATGTGCCATCATCCCAATCCACATTTTTCCTCATCATTTAGTCCAACTTGAATCCCATAAACGAAATCGAAAGTAGCCCTCTAGCTTTCCCGATCAAAAACGGCCCTAAGACAACTTTTTCCCAGAAAACCTCGGTTTGCAAAAAAAATCTTCGGAGGCTAAGTCGACATTTCTAAAATGACTTGTAACATGATAGAACTTTCAATTTCTGAAATCGGATTCAAATTCACGGTTAATTTCAATTCGGCACATTTTTAGCGTGACCTCGGTTACCGGGTAACTTTCAGAACATTTTAGTACAAATGACCCGTGGTTGATTTTCTTCAAGTCACAACAAACCCCTTCAACACATTGGCAACTCTCGGTGGTCGTGAAAATCTCAAGGTTTCAAATATGGACATAGGATACCAAAACGATAGAAAAATCAAACTAGTGCCAATCAATGAGAATTTTACAATTTAGTGGAATCACCCACGTTTAACCACGCATCTCAGTCGAACTGACATATCTCTGATCTCTAATCGATTTACATCTATGCCGTAATGATCTCGTCAGATGAACACGATCGAGCGGCCGATTCTTGGTCGAATCCTCAAGTCTATTTGCCTTAAAAATCCTTAATGGCTTCCATAGGTAGTCTAGTTATCTCATGAGTAATTAGCTCTGAGAATAAGACTATAGGCGCATCAATGAAATGCTCGATTATTCAATTGAAAGCATAATCGAAAACCTAGGATGTCACAGCCGAGGCCTTGACGAACCGCGATTAGTCCTAACGGACCCCTGTCGGCCATTTCCAGTGATAGGAGCGACGGCGAGAATGATAGCCACAATCCCTAAAACTTTTTTTTTTTCCTTTTTTCCATTTGAAAAAATTATTTAGCTTTTTTTAGTTTTTCCCTCTTATTTGAATAATATTTAAAGCAAAAAATGAATAAAAAAATGTCATGTAGGAAAATAAATTAATTTAAAAGTGTCATGTCAACATTTTCCATTAGACAAATTGATGATATTAATTTTAGGACTTAATTGAACCAATTTGATAAGTTTTAAAACTTGATTGCGTTTTTTTTATAAGTTTTAAGACTTAATTGCATTTTCGCAATACATTTTAAGACTTAAAGTGCACATATCCCTAAATCTAATCAATGAAAATTGATATTGATTTTCAACCACTCTTTTAAGAATAGTAGTGTACTTTAAATTATTTCTTTTTAGAAAAAATCAATTAATCAATGTACCGTTAATGGTTTTCATTTTAAAATTATTATGAGAAATTAGAGTAGTATTATTAGAATTAAATATCCATTTATTTTGGAAAAATATAAATATTTTATAAAAAGGTTAAAAAAGCAATCTATATATATATATATATATATATATATATATATATATATATAATGAATGAAATGAAAAAAAAAAAAAAAACATGAAATCGAATGAGCTGGCATGTCCGGCCCACTTGGCTAAACTTTCGACTCACCCCTCCCTTGGCCCATCTTCTTTTTATTTATTTTTAGTCAACCCTTTCTTTCATTTGGCCCATTAATGGTTTTCATTTTAAATTTACTATGAGAAATTTTCATTTTAAAAATTATTATGAGAAATTAGAGTAGTATTGTTGACATTAAATATCCATTTATTTTGAAAATATAATATTTTTATATTTTTTTAAAAAGCAATATATATACGATGATAATGAATGAAATGACAAAAAATAAAAATAAATAACATGAAATCGAATGAGCCAGCATGTCCAGCCCACTTGGCTAAACTTTCGACGCACCCCTCCCTTGGCCCATCTTCTTATTGTTTCTTTTCAGTCAGCCATTTCTTTCATCTAGCCCATCTTCTGGTTTCTCCCTTGAGCCCATTTTCTTTATGTTCTTTGAGCCCATCCAAAACAATTTTTTTTTTTAAAAAAAAGGCCCGGATTATGTGTTGTTTTCTCTTTGACGAGGAAATATTGAGTGGTTGGCAATTACTACGTCGTTGTCCTACGTAGTGCGCATGAGCCTGGATGGCTCCATTGACAGGTTGACATGTGTCCCTTGACTTGGATTGGCTGAAAAATAGGAAAATGCTAAAATCGGTGGATTTCTTGTTCTCTCCTTCGGCTACCGATTGAAATAGAGCCTCAACAGAAGCAACAACTAATGTTCTTGCCACTCAAAAACCTCTTTTCTCTTTTCAATTTGCAAGCATTTTTTGTCTTATCCTTCGTCAAGTTCAGAAGAAAAAATGAAGGCACCTTTTTTCTCTTTCTCCAACATGCCCGACCGTGACTACCTCCACCGCTGCCTCTCCCTCCCCCAAAATCCTCGTTGGTTGCAAGTACTTTTTAGATCTGCCTAGCACGTCGCCTCCGCTAAAACCTTTGCTCGGTCGCGGCTGTTGGTTCCCAAGCCCCCTTCTCCTCCACCGTCATCTTTAGAGCCTCATCGACGGCTATGATTCATCAGTTAACTCCTCTCTCTCTCTCTCTCTCCCACGCACACTTGCGCTGGTCTCTTAGGAACCCTGGGGGTGTCTACTGTGGCCGCACCCTCTCTCTCAACCTTAGCAACTTTTGGGCCTTGGTCCGATTGCATCCCTTCGATGAGCTCATCATCACGCCTCATCCCATCAGCATCTCATCCACTTTACGTCTCTCGATCATTTGGTAACATTTTGGGTATCGGTGGTTGACGGCATCGTTTGGGTGTTTTTCCTCAATTGAGCTACAAAATTCCCTGGAACATTGTAGTCGAGGAGGAAACTCCGAAATCTGAGATCCATTTCATCGAGATCACTGCACCTTGAGTCCCTGTAGAAATTGGATAGAAGAAGACGTTGATCGTGTATGTGGTGGAGCCATTGATGAAGGGGAAGGTAGTGCCGAACACGATGCATGGCTTGTTGGAAATTTCCAATATTTGTTGAACCCTACAGTGATCTGATTGAATTGGGTATTAGCATCTATTGATAACGGGCCTGGTTGAGCAGCAAAGTGTAAGCAATTGTGTTTAACTGAAGCTCGTAATGGGAAGGGCCTAGTTGACACGCTGTTGATTATGATTTGTTAGGTCCCCTCTATAGCCTATAAAAAGATAGGTTATACCTATCAGTTGCTTTAATCCCATTGAAAGCTGCTATATCGAAATAGGTTATAAAGAGGAAGATTTGGCATTTTGATAGATTACTGGTTATCAGATTGATCTATTTTCTTCAAGTGAAGCAATGGCTCAAACATGTACGCTTTAATTCCGCTGTATTTATTGATCTCGGTATTTTACAATCATGTATGGATCCGATTCTTCTTGATTAATTAATTATTCAAGTGAATAATTTTCTATATGTGGTATCATAGCCAATCATAAATGATTGTAGAACCCACAAAATTTTTTATGGACAAATTCGAAATCCTCCTCTTTGAGCCAAATATGGGCATTATTTTATTGGATTTTTTTGCTTGATTGATCTCGAAACCGCTTTTGTTCTACATGTTGAGATCTTTCCAATCATATATAATTTGTATGGTTTAGTTGAGAATTGATTGAGAATTTGAAATTTGAAATTCTAGGGTTTATACATTAAAAAAAAAAAAGAAGGAGGATCGGGTTTCTTTAAGTTTCCCACATAATATTTCCTAAAAATTCTAAAACTAGGTTCCGCGTTGTTGCTTCTTTTAGCGTAGTTTCAATTCGTTGTTTTCAGTACACGAGCTCTTGTTGGTTGTCGACGTGTTGAGCAACTTCTCTGGCATTGTGTTGTGATCAAACTTCCAGGACGTTGAACAATGTCGATCACGAATTTTTTCCTTTTGGGCTAGTTTCACTAGGGCGTTACATGTCCTTTTGCATGTTGGGATTGATTTGATATTCGTTGTTATGAACATAATGTTAGATGGATTGCAAAGTGCCGCAATTTCGATAAATTTACGAACTTTCCTCTTTTTGGGTCTTGACTGATCTTTGCTGGTCTTCAGTAGGTGAGATGATGATAATGTGTTGATAGACGGATATTCTTTTCTTGGCCTGTACCATGACTGATCACTTGTGGTGTTTAGGGGGATTTCATTCATTGGCACAAAACTGTTTTAGTTTATACATGCTCGACATTGAGGGGATTTTCGGGGGTTTAATACGTGGCCATTTTTTTTTTCTGTTGCGTTTGCATTTTTTTTAATTTATATTTTTTGTCGACATCACTGCATCACTGGCAATGTTGAATAGTGTTTTGAGGACTCTGTAGGAATTTATCTTTGTGTTGGTCTGGATATAATCTGAGCATGGCTTGATCCGTGTGTGAAGAGTTTAAGTTGGAGATTTGTTGCGTTGGTCAGTCTTCAGTGTTGCGCGCTGAGGTTCTGTGGGGAACGGGGTCCTTGTTATGGCCATCGAGGCCCCATGATTGAATGTCGTGTGGCAATTTCTTCTCCTATTGAGAACTCAAAGTGCTCTGCTCCAATGTGGCGTACAACACTTCATAGGTTTTTGCAATTGTTGCATGATCACTTTCAAGTCGTTTTCATTATAGAAGTTTGGAATAGATTGTGTTTCGCAACTTTCAAGAATTTCAATCAAGGTTGTTTTTTAGGTCCATTGTGGTATGTAATTAATAGAGGGACCCAATGACATAGTCTATTCAGAATGTTGTGTGTCGTATATTTGCAAGCAACAGTCTAATGTGCCTTCTCATTGTTTTGTAAATAAGATTGATGAATGATATAGCACCACATATGAAACACTTTATACTAATCGTGTTTGGTTATTTAGTTCTTTGTTCACGATAGAAGATCATGCTACAACATACCGTAAGATGAAAGGCTATTGCATTGTAGTGTCGGGAGTCTAGCGTGAGCGTTTGCTTCATGAAAACATGCTTCTTAGTTAAGCTGTTTTTTGTCTATTACATAAGTTTTTTTTTCTACTCTCTAGGGGAAGCAATTAGCTAAAGGAAAGAATAAAACTTTGGTTGTTAAAGAGTTTCGCTGATGTCTATGCAACACAACTTGAACAATATTAGGAATTTATTGCCCTTGTCCTAGTAGTTTAAAAATATGATTATAATAAATGCAATTTTTGACAAGGTTTTCACAAAAGATAGATCAAGTTAGCTATACCCCATATCAAGAGTTGAACTCGGTGAGGTATAGCTGGGGTATGTGAAAGTTAGAGAATGATCTTGAATTTGCATTGCGTACGTGTTGTGCGGGATCATTAGTTGTGGGAGTGATTTTTGTATCGTTGGTTGGTTGTTGATGTCTCTCTTATGTCCTTAGTGCTGAGTGACATGCCTTTGTTTTGATTATTTATATGTTACTAATTTGAGAATTATGGCACTATTCTTGCTTCCCGTCGGCCATCGTCGGAGAGCTTAGCCTATGGGTAGTTAGGATCTCGGGCCCAAAATTTGTGGAAGTGATGCTTTCTTTCATAACATATTGCAATTATTACTGCAGAATCAGCGTTCACTTTTCTATTTGCTGTTTTGTCTTGGTCTCTTGCCTATATGTACTTGGGACTTGAAGTGAGTGCTTAAGATTCGCTAGTGGGACTTTTATTTATTAATTTAAACATGAGAACCTATTGACTAAATATGACAGAATGGTGGGTTGCTTTCCCTGCAAACTGTAATTGGTTGCAGTGCTTGCTTAGAGTGTTCTTTATTCTTTTTAAGTTGAGATCGAGTAAGCAGCTTGGGTGCCATTCTTTTTCTTGTAAAGATTGTAGTTCTTGCCTAGGTGTCTTTGTTTGGTATTTGGTGCATGAGTAATTTAAACTTAAATTCCAAACATGTTGACTAAAGTGCTAGATGCACCTATCTTTTCTTTTGTTGGGTTAATTCAATGATTTGGACTAAAACCATTTTTCTGACCCCCCATTTAAAAAAAAAAATTGTGGCAAAAATTGTTACTTGGTAAATGCAATATGATCTTGGGAAGCACATATTGTAAAGTGCTTCATATTGTTAGATGAATTTTGGGCATATATTTTTTTGGAGTTTCGTATTGATAAAAATTAGTATATACAATTACTCGCCCAAATGGAGTTATTGTGTATGCTAATTTGAAAATTGCATGAAGATAAATTCCAAAATTAAAAGATGGGGATGTATGACTCAAAAATATTTATCTACCCAAAGGGGATAAATTTTTTTAAAGTTATATGTAATTCCCCTCTATATTGATATATTAGAGATGAATGATGGGGATGTGTGACTCAAAAGGTTTATCTGCCTAAAGGGGATAAATTTTTTAGAGTTATGTGTAATTCCCCTCTATGTTGAGATAATGGAGATATATATAATTTAAAGGATTTGTCTGCCCAAAAGGGATTGATCCTTGAAGATTATATGTAATTCTCTTTTATCGTCTCTATATATTGATATCATGGAGATGTATAATTTAAATGATTTGTTTGCCCAAAGGGGATGGATCATTAGCAATTATATATAATTCTCCTTATTGTTGCTTTATAAACTTCTTGCTGTGAAAAATAATTATGCATTATACACTCTGCCCAAAGGGGAGTTTATAATGTACTAATTATTTTTGTTGAAATACTTAATGCCCATAATCGATCTTATTACATTATGTGTGACAAACAGTTACTTTTGCAATAAACAACAATGACACGGTTGAAATGTTAATTGGATCAAATATTATACTGTTAAGGACTTAGTAAAAAATGAGAGACATTGTGATTGAGAATGTTAGAACTGAGTCAATGTTGGCTGATCCTCTAACAAAAGACTTACGACCCATTTTGTTTAAAGAATATATAAAGAATATGAGTGTCTTAAATTCTTTTGATTTCCTTTGTTAGTGGGAGTTATATAATTTGTATTTCTAGATATTATAGTTATATGCAAACTAATAATGCTTTTATGATGTTTATTAAAGCATTTATTTTGATAATTATTGTTGTTGATTCTATTGTTATCCTTTTTGCTGTTGATCGAGAAATAGAAATATAAAACAGTATCTTTAAACAAATTTTGTTTAAAGATGACTGGATGTCACTAATTATGAGATCTCATGTTGGATTGTGACATAGTCATGCAATTTCATGTTGTTTAGAAATTGTGTTAATATAGTTTCACGTCATTGAGAAATTGCATTAAAGACCGATAAGAAATAGTGTATATTTTGATCACATGTTGACACTATTTCTTACTACACTACTAGGCCCATGATCCATGAAAATATAATACTTATTATATGTGATTATGGAAGGTCTTGTGTTGTGGCATTTTCTTAACACATTGATCTCCATAGTCCTATACTAAGATTATATAAGATTGGATTGGTATTGAGATGCCATTATTGGAATATTATCTTTTAAAAGTTGTGGCCACATAAAACAAAGTTTTCAATTATTAACCCAATAGTGTCATTTTCAATATAAAATCTTTTCAAAATAAAATAAGTTAATTAATGTAGCCCAAGTGGGAGAATGTTAAAAATTTCCTATAATATGGGCTTACATTAATTAATTGATTTTCTATTTTAAATAATCGAGTTAATAGATATTCCAATATTTGTTGAACCCTACAGTGATCTGATTGAATTGGATATTGGCATATATTGATAACGGATCTAGTTGAGCAGCAAAGTGTAGGTAATTGTGTTTAACTGAAGCCTGTAATGAGAAGGGTCCAGTTGACACGCTGTTGATTAGAGTTTGCTAAGTCCCCTCTCTAGCCTATAAAAAGATAGGTTATACCTATCAGTTGCTTTAATCCCATTGAAAGCTACTATATCGAAATATATCATAGAGATGAAGATCTGGCATTTCGATAGATCATTGGTTATTAGATTGATCTATTTTTTTCAAGTGAAGTAATGGCTCAAATAGATACGCTTTAATTCCGCTGTATTTATTGATCTTGGTGTTTTACAATCATATATGGATCCGATTCTTCTTGATTAATTAATTATTCAAGTGAATAATTTTCTACATGGCCCACTTGACATCAAGCTCTAGCCAGAAGAAGTGCCCTAGGCTGTGAGGAACTTCTTTTAGCTTTGCATCAAACATTAGTACGACGGCACCATCTTTCACCGCATCGCCAAGGACTTCCTTATTCAAGGTGGCAATCCTATTGGCTCCGGCACACTCCCCCACTCCCGCCCCACCAATTGGTTCTGTCTATTAGCGTAAAAGGGTTTTGTTGATAATTATTGTTGCTCGTGGTGGCTGATGTGTTAGTGATGTTCCATTGCATTAGTTCATGTGATTGGAGATTGCATTAATTCTTGCTTCAATGTAGAATCTGCACAAGTCAATCGTGTATTTTTGGGTGTTGGGGGGGGGGGGAGGAGAACAAAAGATTGACTTTTGGCTGGGTTTTGCACAAATAAATGAGAGATTGTGGTCTAAAGATGGTTCTCTGAAAAGGAAATTACGAATATAGAAATCTTTCATGTACAAATTCTTCAATGTAGGTTAGGTTCTACTCTTTGCTCTATGTCGTCCCTACTTTTGTTTTCTCTTAGTGCCATAGATGTTGTGAGCTAGTAATAAGGTTGCTTATTATTTTCTTTCTTGTGACAACATATGGAAAATGCAAATATTCTTTTCTCACATTTAATTGGATATGCGGACCCCTGAAGTGCCATAACTTGGCAAAAATGAACACTTAAGTGCCATAACTTACGAAATGTATACTTAAGTGCCAAAATTGAAGCAAAATGTATCACTTTAATACAAATCCGACCAAAATCCGGCCAAATTGCAAACGTGGCATTTTTCCGACAAAACAAGTGCAAAACGAC
The DNA here is from genome assembly GCA_017140255.1 of Eucalyptus paniculata subsp. matutina. Lineage (NCBI taxonomy): Eukaryota > Viridiplantae > Streptophyta > Magnoliopsida > Myrtales > Myrtaceae > Eucalyptus > Eucalyptus paniculata. Next base: position 18,803,872 of record CM029444.1, on the reverse strand, counting down.
AAACGACGTCATTTTGTTTGCCGTTTTGCACGCTGATGTGCCCAAATAATGCAAAAACGACGTCGTTTTGGGCTAACGTGATAAAAAATAATATAAAAATTAATTAATTTAATTTAAAATTAAATATAGTAAATATGAAAAAAAAAAAATTTAAAATTAAATATAGTTAAAATATTAAAAAATAATAATTTTAAAATTGAAAGAATTAGAAAAAATAAAAAAAATTGCAAAACATTAAAAACTTAAGAAAATTAAAATTTAAAATTTAAAAAATTTAAAATCTTTTTTAAAAGGAAAGGGGGGTCGGCCGGGTCGTCGAGCCCGGCCGTGGGTCGACGACCTCGGCCAACCGGCAGCGAGCTGGCCAACCCTCCCTCCTTGATCGTCGACTCTTCCCGGCGACAGCCTCAGCCACCCCACTATTTAACTTTTTCAAATTTTTTCAAATTTTTTCAAATTTTTTTTTTTAAATTTTTTATAAATTTTTTTAAATTTTTTTTTTTAAATTTTTTAAAATTTTAAAATTATTATTTTTAAATATTTTAACTAAATTTAATTTAAAATTATTATTTTTTCATAATTTAATTAAATTTAATTTTTAAATTACTATTTTTAAATAAATTTTATTTTAAAATTATTATTTTTCATATTTTAACTAAATTTAATTAAAATTAAAATTTAATTGATTTTTATATTATTTTTTTATCACGTCAGCGAAAAATGACGTCGTTTTTCCATTATTTGACCAGATCAGTGTATAAAACGGCGTCGTTTTGTACTGGGTTTGTCGGAAAAATGCTACGTTAGCATTTTGGCCGGACTTTGGTCAAAGTAGCACTTAAGTGATCCGTTTTTCTTCGAATGTAGCACTTCCTTTCATAAGTTATGGCACTTGAAATGTTTTTTTGCTCATTTAATTGTATTTAATCGCTATTTTTAGATAACTAGAGTGTGAAGGCAATTCAAAGGAAGACCATAGAATTTGGTAGGATGAGATATCTCCACAATGCCCTTTACAAGTTCAAGAAATTCTTGTGTTTTGATTTATTTATTATTCGAAGATTATGAAGTTTTTATCGTATCCTCAACTTGGAGTGCATTCGCATTGAAAAGATGGTTAGATCTTTCACATAGTTTGTGCTGAAGATAGATTTTGTCGTGAGAAGAGGAAATTTTGAACTTGTTTTGTCACTTTGGTCTTTCGGGGACGGGTATATTGAATGAGTGATGAAGTCATTTAGAATTGAATTGTTGTATGGACAATAATTGAGCTTAATCGGCATTAAGTGAAGTCCTCGATCTTAAGATTATGCATGTAGTATTATCATGCTCTTCAACTATGACATCCTAAATTTGCAATTCTGTTTTCAATTTAATAAATTGGGCCTTTTATCGATGCGTTTATAATACTGTTCTTAGAGTTGATCACTCCTAAGATAACTAGACTATCCGAAGAAGTCATTAAAGAATTTTAACGCATTACACTTGAAAATTCAACCAGAACTCAACGACTCAACCGCACTCAACTGTAGAAATCATTATAGCACAATAAAGATTGATTAAAAATCAAATATAGGTTGGTTCGACTGAGATGTGTGGTTAAACATGGGTGATTCCATTAAATTGAAAAATTCTTGTCGATTGGCATTAAACTGATTTTTTTGTCATTTTGGTACCATGTATTCGTATTTGAAACCTCGAGATTTTCACGACAATCAAGAGTCGCCAATGTGACGAAGGGATTCATTGTGGCTCAAAGAAAATCGACCACGGGTCATTTGCACTAAAATTTTTTGAAAGCTATCTGGTAGCCTAGGTCACGCTAAAATCGCGTCAAATTGAAATTAACCACAAATTTAAATCCGATTTCAGAAATTGAAAATTCTATCATGTCACGAGTCATTTTAGAAACTTCAAGTCAGTTTTCGAAGATTTTTTGTACAAACCGCGATTTTTAGCAAAAAGTCGAGATAGGGCCGTTTTCAACAAGAAAAGTCAGAAGATCGTTTCTGATCGCGAAATTGGGATGCAAGTAAAATTTATTGGTGAGAAAAAATGCCAATTTGATCGGGGATATGTTGGCGAAATTTATGAGAGCCAATTTGAGTTGATTCAAGAAGGAATTGAAGGCCAATTAGAGGAAATTGCCTTCAAAATTCGTAGCTCCCCCTTGGACCATTCCAAGGCTTCTAGAAGAAGCTTTTGGTCTAGAAAATGTGCTAAGGAAGCCAACTTGGTGGTGGGACCAAAGCAAGGGGACTAAAGAGGATAGAAGAGACCAAGGTGGTCCCCTCCAACCCAACCGGTCCCCTCTCCCTTCTCCTTCCTCCTCACCGTCGACCCCCCCTCCCATCAAGCCTAGAAAATCGAACCAGTAGCCCCTCTTACCCATCAAAGCCTGCCGAAGCCTGAACAACCGCCATCGCACTGTTCAACCGTCCGCCAAGCCATCACATGCCAGCTATACACCCACGTGTCTCTCGCCATCGTCCCTGACCGTTCACACTTCTATTAGCTCGACAGGCTAGCTCAAGCCACCGTCAAAGCTTTCACCGCCGCTGTGAGCCACCGCCTACCACCGTGAAGCACCGCCAAGCACTCCTGCAACCTCCGCCGGTCCTTGCTCGCCCAACTGGCTACCATCCAGCCTCTCTCAGCCAAGAATAGAAGCCGAAGTTAATGGGTCTCTCAGCCATTGTTTGGCCCGTTTTGATGGCTTTCTCGACCCCACTTGGCAGTCCCGCTTTGGAGTTTGTGAACTGTCTCCGCTTCGCCATTGTTTTGATCTGAGCGAATCGTTAATCAAGTGAGTTTAACTCACTAATCCCTACTTAGTAAGTTAATGACACTTAAGGGTTGATTATTTTATGATAAGTATGGATTAGGTGGATAGTTAGAATAGATTAGCGATTTAATCATTCGACATTGCATGTTTGGTGGTTAAAGTAGTGTAATTAGAGCCTATATAAGCTCTAGTATTTATCTAGAGTTGTTCAGAAATTTTCTAGGCATGTCTCAGCATTTAATTAGGCTTTTCCGGCCTAAGTGTGATTATTGGCATTTATTAATTATCTTCTATAATTATTTAACTAATTACTATTTTTCGGAAATTAGACCGGGATAGCTAGTGATTAGAATTTTATGCTAATTGCAATGGTGTGATTGAATTATTTATTTGATTGCTAATTTGTGCTGATTGAATGTGATTTGCAATTTTGGGTATTTATCCCAAAATTTATTAATTTTAGTATTTAATTAGAAAATTACCGGGCATCGGTTTATAGCACCAAAAACATGTTTGTGGACTACTGAAAATGGTGGGATTTTATAAAATAAAGATATTATATTTTTTGCTTAAATTAACCATGTACCCACACACGATTATTTTTATTAGGTATTTTTAACACGAAGAAAATAGGTTAGGACATTATTTTAATTGAAGAATTTGAATGGGAAACTCAATGTCCTTGGTTGTGGGTGAATAATCGTGTGGTGGTTTATAATTGTGGTAAGATGACTATTAAAGGATGAGGTGACGTATGTTGTGTGTGACGATATGAGATGGGTCAAGAAAACTGCCAAAGTAGGCTGTGCCTATAGGGCCATGATTAGCTAACAAAGTAGGATGTGCCTATAAGGCCATGATTAGCTAACAAAGTAGGCTGTGCCTATAAGGCCATGATTTACCGCATAACTTGGAATAGGTTGTGCCCATCGGGCTGTGATTTACCGCTAGACTTTTAGTAGGTCATGCCCGTGGGGCTGTGATTAATAGTTGGAACAAGTGATCAAACTTGATAGATCATATTGAATGAAATAACCCTAAGATGGTCTTGTTGACATGGAATTGACTTAGTCGATTGATCGATGGCTTGATCCATCTGGATGATTTGATTTGTTGATGTGATTCGGTGAATGTTTGAATTATATCGATTTGCAGGAAGGAACTGATGTAAAGGTAAGTCTTTTAACTTATGTTTGTGCTTAGGCAACCCTTGAGGTGTATTTTCTTCCTAGTCGGGTTTTATGGGGTTGAATTTGTTGAGACATCGTCTCACCCCGTTGTGGGATAACATTTTCAAGTCCCTAGATGACAGCTCCTCCCGAGCATTTTGGTCAGTCGAAGAAGGTCACAGAATAGAGGTCTTACATTCCGCTGCCTGAGAACCCTAAGGGCTGGACCTATGAGCTAGTAAGGTCTATAGTTTGGGTTGATGCATGTCTTCCCCATAAGGTGCCCCACTGATAAAGACCATGGTACCGCCAAGCTCAAAATGGCCAGAGAGAGGGTCCCATATTGGAATTTGAAATACCTCTATATGTGCTGGAGGTTGCTTTTGGAAAAAGGCACAACAAATCCCCCAGGAGGTTTAGTGGTAGACCCAGTAGACTCGGATCTTGCAGATCCAGGAACTTCGGTGTACTCGGCTGCAAGCTCAAATGAGAGTGAGGAGGTGGAGGAAGAGGACTTGTAGTTTTATGAAACCCCCCTGTTTTGCATACCTTGTTTTTATAGACTGGTTTTGTAATGACACGGCTTGATATGTACGTATATATGTAAGCGTGTTTTGATTTTCAGTTCGAAAAATTATTGCCCTACTTTTCTATCCCATCTTGTTATTGTCTAGTAATTATTTATTTGCTTCCACATGCGTATTAAAATGAATGGGTAGGCGATGCATCCTAGGACATTGCTATTTAATCGACCAAGAGGAATGGACATGTGCTCGGAGAATCAAGGCGTGACATCAACATTGTTTAATTTCTGAATTTGAAGGAATTTGTTTTCAAATTCATAACATTGTATGTACTTCCTGATGGTTGGATGAGCTAATGTCTTGATTGTGGGCATTAATGGTTGAAGCTAACTAGATTTGTGTATTTAAGTTAGACAATCTTGTCAATATATTTCTCCTACTTAATTAAATTTTATTGGCTCTTTGCTTATAATATTGAGGAAGCACAATAAGCTTGTTAAGCCCGTTGTTTGCTTGTAGTTAGGCATTTCAATCTAAAATACCTTTTCCACTTTGTTTATGTTCAAATGAGGTGGTTGCTTTAACTGATGGATGATGTATGGTGATGGCTGTGGTGATGTATGTGATTATGTCCACCAAGATTCAGTTTCCTCTATTACGTGGTCTGCATAAGCTGCCATGTTCTTTTTTACCCAGATTTCTACTGTCTAATTGCTTCAAAAAAAAAATTTATATGATTATGCCCCAAAACTATCATAACAATTAAGCAAAAGCTGGTGCTACGTGCTTCTTTGGCACAACTTCAGTACCTACATCATCATTAGCTCCATAAATTAGCAAAAAAGCCACAAAAAAAAAAAAAATCCCATCACTAAGTGCAAAAAATAACATCATCTCCAAAAACAATCAAACAAGAGCAAAGCTCATCACCTTCTCTGAAACACTCCCGAACTTAGCAGAGATACCCCATCCTACAAGTTTCTATGCTCTTCCTTTGAATTGCCTTCGCACTCCAGTTATCTAAAAACAATGATTAAATACAACTCAATGTGAGAAAAGAAGATTTCCACTTGCCATATGCTGTCACAACAAAGTAAACAATAAGCAACCTTATCACTAGCTCACAACAGGACCTAACCTGCATTGAAAAATTTGTAAATGACATATTTCTATATTCATAATTTCCTTTCTAGAGAACCATCTTTAGAGCACAATATCTCTTTTATTTGCACAAAACCCCAGCCAAAGTCAATCTTTTGTTCTTCCCTTGCCCCAAAAAAGAAAGAATACATTAGGTTAAAGCAAGAACTAATACAATCCCTAGTGTTACATGAATTGATGCAATAGAATGACAATAACACACCAGCCATAATTAGCAACAATAACTATCAACAAAACCCTCTTGTTAACAGATTGAACTAATTGATTTTGCTCAAAATTCTACAATTCCATTTTGAGAGAGAGAGAGAGAGAAGGAACCTGTGCTGCAGCTAGCAGGATCGCCACCTTGAACTGTGAGTAGAGAGTAGAAATCAAGGTAAAAAAGAACCAGGCAACTTATGCAAACCATGTGATAGAGGAAACTGAAACTTTTTGGACATAATCACATACATTACCACAACCATTGCCATACAATCTTATCCACCAATTAAAGCAACCACCTCATCGAGCAAGAACAAAGTGAAAAAGGTATTTTACATTGAAATGCTTAATTGCGAGTAGACAGCGGGCTCAACCAACTTATTGATAAGATTATCCAAGTACACAAATCTAGCTAGCTTCAACTATTAATGCCCATTGTCAAGAAATTAGCTCATCCGACCATCATGAAGAACATACAAGGTTATGAATTTGAATACCAAATTCCTTTGAATACAGAAATAAAACTATATTGAAGAGCATGATAATACTACACACATAATCTTAAGATTGAGGACATCACTCAATGCAAATTAAGCTCAATTACTGTCCATACAACAATTTGATTCGACATGACTTCACCCTCGGTTGCCAAAAGACCAAATTGACAAAACAATTGGAAAATTCCTCTTCTCACAACAAAATCTATCTTTAGTATGGACCAAATGAAAGATCTAACCATCTTTTTAATGCGGGTGTACTCCAAACTAAAGGTACGTTAAAAACTCCATAGAACACAAACTCAATCCTTAAGAAGCTACTCCCCCGTCCATTCTTGAGCATTGAATAAGCAATCTCAACCCAATTCACAATTCATTCATCTTAATTTTTACAGGCAGGCGAGTAATTGGTTCAGCCTTGGTAGCCACTTTCGTGCAATGAAGGCACATAAACGTGAATTGGAGGTCGAAATCAAATGCAGAAGGAACTTGATCGCTCATCTTAATGTTGCTTTCACATTAATCATCAACTCATTAGAGCACAACTTCCAACAACATTTCCAAAAATAAAGCATGAGGAAGAGAATCAAAACAAAACTAGATTGTGTAAAAGTAAAATGTAGGAAGATTCACGATGCAATCACAGTAAAATAGGAGTCCACAACTTCTCACCACAATTCCAGAAGAATCAAACAAAAACTCAAATCGCACACAATGGAGATGAACCTTCCCCTTCGTTGGCCTCTCCAATACCTACATGGTTGACATCTTCTTCTATCCAAATTCTACAGGGACTCTAGTTGAAGTGAACTTTGGCAAAGACGGATCTCCATTTTCGAAGAATCCTCCTAGACTGTGATGTTCCATGGTTTTCAATGGCTTGGTTGAGGAAGAAGAATGCCCAAACGATGCCGTCGGTTGCCAGTACCCAAAATCTTACTAGATGACGAGATCGTGGACGGGATGAGGCATGATGATGTGCTTGTCAAAGGGATGCAAGCAAATGGAGGCCTAGAAGTTGCCGAGGCTAAGAGAGATGGTGCGGCCGTAGTAAATGTCGCTAGGGTTCCCAAAAGATTGGTGCAATGAGGCTCCGGAGGCAACGACGAAGGCGAAGGGGGCTCGGGACCTAGCAGCTATGACTGAGTAGGGCTCTTGGGGAGGCGACGTGGCATAGGCAGATCTAAGCAGCAACAACGACCGGCGGTGGCTTTGGCAAAAGGGGAGGCGGAGGCAAAGGTGAAGGGGCGTACTAGAGGAAAGAGAGAGAAGGCTTCATCGCTTTTCTTCTCTACGAAGGAGAAGGCTAAAAAAGCTTGAAAATTGAAAAGAGAATAGAGAGTTTTAAGTGGCAACTTACATTCGAGCATTAATTATTGGATCTCTTTAGTTCTATTTTAGTAGCTGACAGAAAGGAGAAAAAAAAAAAAACCTTACATTTTAGACTTTTCTATCCTCCAATTAGTTTAAATCAATGGAAATGCGTGACCTTTCAATGGAGCCACCCAGACTCGTGAGCGCCATGTAGACAATGACATGGTGATTGCCAACCAGTGAATATTTTCTCCTCTTTGATGCAATCTCACTTCTGTGAGGGAGAGAGAGCAAGCGTGGGGGTAATCGAAACATAGAGAGTGACGTTCAGGTGATCGAGAAAACATGCACCTATGAGTGAGGGTGAGGCGCAACGAGTTGAAACGATGTTGACACCTAAATTTTGGTACCCATTTATTTATTTATTTATTTATTGCATTAAAAAATAATGGATTAATTTTAACCCCAGAAAAATATATATATTAATTGCATAGCATATAAATTTAGGCGCATTTATTTTTAGTTTGCATGTTTTGCATTTTATTTATTGGGCCGATGGTGGACGGGTTCGAATTAATGTTTCTGATCTCTAGCCTAGTAGGTTGGACTAAGCCCACGAAGTGAGCAAATTGGCTCGAGCCCGTTTTCTTTAATGACAAAAATTACCTAAATGAAGATTTGAAATGATATTACGATGGATATTTGGAATTTAAGAAAATCGTATTGCAGTCTTATCTTTAGGCGATAAATCAGTAGAGAATATTCAAGAGATGAGGAAAATAAAAGACTTTTGTGATCGGGAGGTCATAGGCAATCTTCCTAAGAAGAAATATTCACAAGATTACATTTGTTTTGCCTATAAAAGAAGTACACGGAGAAATTGAGAAAGAGAGCAAAAATGTGAGGGGCTTCTCTTTGTTCTAGGTCAAAAAAAAAAAAACACAATACAAAGAGAAGAGAAAAGTTTTCTTTCGGGGTTCTTTTCGAGGTCGAAAGGAAAAAGTGAAAGAAGAAACAATGAGGAGACGTGAGAGAGAGAGAGAGAAAAAAAAAAGAAAAAGAAAAGAGAGGAAAAGGGGTGCAACATCATCTTCCTCGTGACAAGCTTACCCCACTTAACGCCAGTAGCTGCTGGCTTCCCTCCGCGAGCGCTACGCCTGGCACCACCCGTGCCGGCAGCCGAGTCGCCATCCGTCGCTGCTCCACCGGCGACCCACAAGCCCTCTCCATTCAACCGCCGCTCCGCCGGTCTCACCCGCGACCCTCGCCGCGCCGCCGAGCTCCTTTGCTGTCGATCTACCGCTGCCCAAGCAATGCCCTTTGCTTTGCTTGTGATCTAGCCTAGCCTCCTCGCCGATGCCCGCTGAAGCCACGTTGATCCTTGCCACTGCAGTGCCGGTGCCGTCCCTCATCCACAACCAGTTGCAGCTCACCGCGGTACCCCTGCTCAATGCCCCGACACTGTTTCTGCCCTGTTCGTTTCTGCAGATCTCGCGACTCGTCTGCCTCTGCTGCTGCCGTCGTCCACCGCCATCGTCGTTGCCTGTGCCACCACACTGATGTTGCTACTTAACCGTCGATCTTTGCCCCAGCAGCTGCGACCCGACTCCCCTGCAATCTTTGCCTTCTGATGCTACCCAACGCCATCAGCGTACACACCGCCGATCTACTTTGCCACTAGTCGCCGTCGCCACTGATCCACCCATCGTCGGTCTTTGCCGAAGCTTTGAACATCGGCGACCCAACCCCCCGGCAACCCATCAAAGCTGCCCTGCCGTGGGTGAAGAAAGCAAGAAAAGAAAAACAAAAAGGAAAAAAAAATCAATTTAGGTAGTTTTTTCTTTTATTTATTTGTCTTCTTTTATTATTTTTGTTATTTTACTTTATTTGTTCTTTTGTAAGTACAATTATTCCTTAGTGTAAGGGTGAGATGTTCAACATGAAATAGTCTCTGAAATTTGTGATTGATAGTCTGATTTTCGCGTCCGAAATCCGATTCGCAATCGCTTGAAAAATCGACAATTCGATCTCACACTCAAGATTCGATTCGCAATTTATTTAAAATTAGCCAACCCGATCTCATGCACAAAATATGGTTTGTCAATTTGGATATCAATATTGTCTTGCTTTGATCTACTGCCATGTCGATTAAGTTGATCTTATTTTCGTAAAAAAAAAAAAAAAAATCAAAAAAATGTGAGTTAGATTAGGTTTATTTCTTATTTTAGGGTTTGCATATTTAGAATGAGAATTCTATTTCGAATTTCAAAAATAAAATAAAATAAATCAAATTAATCAATTTAGGTTGCTAGTTTGTTAACTTAGGTTGCATGCTTAATTATTCGATAATTTTTAATTTCGAAATTAATAAAAAATAAAAACACAAAAAAAAGTCATCATGCATATGTCATGTAGAATTATGGCATTATTTGTACATCATTGCATATTAGGGTAAAATCGCATGTTTCATTTTAAGTTTAAATTGATTTTCAGATAGATTGCATCCTAGGTTAGAGATTACTAAGTTAAGATAATATCTTAGTTTAAATTAAGGTTTAGCCCGGCCTAATCCTTAATATAAGTTGGATAGAGTCTTAATCTAGCTAGGTAATTTCGGCATTTTCTAATTTCGAAATTTCATGGAAAATACCAAAAATTATCTTAGAATAAATCAATTTCATTCTTTAGGACAAACTGCATTTTATTTATGTCATATAGTTAGGTCATATGGCCATGTCATATTATTTCATGTTAGATTAGTAGCATGCACTGCATATTGCACGATTTTCATTAATTAAGTGAAAACAAAAAAAAAAAATGCGTGTTAATTAAAAATCAAATCTAGAGTTGTTGATATGAATTATGATCTAACATTACATATGCTTTTGTTGCTATGAGGTAAGTCCTGCAATTTATTCATTACTTTCTTTGGTGTTAAATTGGTGATTTGCGCATCAGCATGATCACCTCACATGTTAGGGAAATAAATTTAAAATCATTCCAAACTGCCTGCAAAAATATTTTTGAAATTAAAAAGAAACGATACCGAAAGGACATTAGAAAAATCTAGTGTAACCAAGTCTCCGTATCCAAAGTCTCTAGTTCATAGGAGTAAAATAATTCTCCCATTATTTTACTCATGTGTCTAATCGACCTATCGTAAACTGATTAATGGTGACTCTTAGATAAATTCTATTTGCATGTTAAGAAATTTAAACTTAAGTCGCGAATTGGTATAGACTTGGGAGAGCCCAAGTTAAGTTTACACTTAACAATCCATTAGCCAAACCTTAAGTTGTTCATACCCGAAAAATTGATCGAGACAAACAAGTTAAGCCAGCACCTTATGGAATCGTGAGCTGGTGTGGGGCATAACAGAAAAAGATGCTTGAGGCTTGAGGGACATGCTAGCTAGGGAAAAAAACTAGCCACTCCCTAAAGAGAAGAGCAAGGTTTGGCAATAAAGGAGTTGGGTTTTTCACTAAGAGAGAGGGGAAGGGATCCCACCAGATCAACAAAGGTTGATCTTCGCTGGAAAATAGCTTGAGGATGGCCCTCTCGAGGTCTAGAGCTCCAACACCACCGACGACATAGCTGAGGAGATCTCATTCCAGAAGTTCGATGATGGCTACGAGTTGCTCGATGACCTCCTCAACAACGTCCTCCAAAGAGTAGTTGGGGGCAAGTTCATGGACAAGATCAAGAGGAATTGCTCCATCAAGGCTCCAAAAATATCTATGGAATCTTCAATGGCCAATTCAATAGCAGTTTTCAGGCAAGACAAGGTATAAAAATTTGAGGTGTGGAGTTTCCCCGTGCTAGAGTGGCTTTCACTGGTGTGACGATTCCATTGTCAATAGAGGAACCTTAGTCCACATTTAGGTGCTGAACACTTGGAGTGACGAAATTTGGCATGAAAGAACATTTAAGTGCCAAAAGTTAGGAAAGTGATATTATGCTAAAATTAAAGCAAAATGGATCACTTAAGTGCCAACGACAAGAAAATCCGGCCAAAATGCTAACGTGATGATTTTTTGACTAGATAAGTGCAAAACAACGTCGTTTTGTATGCTGACTTGACAAGTGCAAAAATGACATTGTTTTGCTACTAACGTGAGTAGATAATTAATTTAAATATTAATTAAATTAAATACAAAAATAAATTTATTTTTATTATAAAAAAAAAAAAAAAAACATAGAGAGATCGAGATTGCAAGCGGCTCTTTGGGTGCATTTGGGAGTGGCTTTGCCAAGCCACTTTGGGCATCCAAAGCCCTTTGAGCTAAAAGATGGTGTTTGGGAACTTCTTTTGTAAAGATACTTGGGGAAAAGTGAGCCTTTGGAAGGTTGAAAGCCCAAGGCTGCCATGGGGTTGCCTTGGGCATTCGGCCTTCTTGGAATGTTGAGGGGAGGATAAGATAAAAAAATTTCTTCCACAAATATCCTCACTAACATTTTGTTTTTCCAATTTTGTCCTCGTGACTATTCACTTTCTTCTCCGTTGAGGTTGGCCGTGCAACCTTCAGCGACCTAGATATGGGTCGCAGCTAGGCCGCACGAATTTGGGTCGTAGCAAGGTCGCGCGACCTTCGGCAACCCAAATCTGGTTCACTTGCAGCCCGGTGACGATGAAGAATTGAGACTTGGAGAGGTCGAGGGAGCGGAGGATGTTCCTGTGGGCAACGACAACAATGGCAAGAGAGGCATCAGTGATGTGGAGGTAGAGGGAGAGGTCAATGACAACGACGTTGGGGTAGTGGGCGAGGGTGGTGGGGAGGTGCTTGGCATGGAGGAGGCCAAGGGACTTGTGGTGGCAAGTCAATGGTCTAGAAGGAACAATAGACGAGGGAGAAGGACTTATGGTCGATGTTGGCGACCGGCGGCCGCCTACCCTTTGACAACCAACTATTTTTTTTATTACAAAAGTTATTTGTAATTGTAAATTTCTCCAAACACTATTTTGCCTAAAGGTACTTCATAATGGACTTTTATATTACAATTTACCAAAATCAATTGCATTCTAGAAATTTTCTTTAACTTAAAATCTTTTGCATTTTCCCAAAAGCTTTCCTCAAAAGTCCAACCAAATGCACCCTTCCTCCTCTTCCTCCTCCCTTTTCTTTATAATTAAATATATACTAAATTATTATTTAAATAATTTTTAATTTAATATATTATTTTTAAAAAAACAAAAGACAAAACAATGTCGTTTTGATTCTTCATTGCTGACTCAACTTTCTAGAGTGCCACATAGACAAGTTATATTATTCAAAAATTGTCACGTAGGATTTCTAGCCATTTTCACCGAACTTGACATTAAGTGTTTCATTTTTTGAAAAAAAGTGGCACTTTCGTAATATTTTGGCACTTAAGTATCCATTTGTGTTAAGTTTTGGCACTCTATGTGTACTTTTTCCATCCTCGTTTGGAGCAAGGTATGGTCTCATTTCTTTATGGTGATTTTGAATCTCTCGTGCTTAAAGAAAATGTTCACTGGCTAAGTGTTCTTTCACAATCCCAATACGATTTTAATCGTTTGTAATAACTTGAAATGGATCTTTCATTTAAGATCTGCATGGAGGCATCCTAGAGGAAATATGCTCACAATCCATTTGAAAAAATATACTTGAATGTCTTTTTTGAATGGTTGAATTGGCAGCTATGTTGCATCATCTCATATTGAAGTCAGCTTGATTAGAATGTGTGATCGTTTGTGTTGGACGCAATTTACGCAATCCCAAGATCTCCATAACTAGAATAAGAACATGTATAATTGAGTAGAAAGATTAATGCACCTGTTTTGGAATACATCGAGCATAAAGCGGAAGCAGAAAAGGGATTATCCACTCATCAAGGGGATCCACGCATCAAGTCTTTTTTCTCTATTGCCCTCCGTATCACTGGCTCAATGAGGCGGGCCCCTCACGTGTAACATTAGGTAAACACCCCTTAGATGAGGATACATGTGAGAATTAGGATTAGAGGAGAAACTTGAGCATTATTTATAGAGTTTCCAGTCAGGCCCCCTCATTACGAGCTAGGCTTAACTCGGCCCACACTAGCCAAGCCCCATATTAAACTAATTAAGAAACCTTATATCTCACCTTAAACTAGCCTTGTTTTACGGTAGCCGTAAAAACAGTAAATTACAATATCAATTAATGTAGTCCACATTAAGAAAACGCTTACATTCTCCCACTTGGATTATATTAATTGAAATCGTACAGTATGTGCGCACATTTGGTCTAGAGATAATTCTTAATAATCAATCATATCCCATAAAATCTTAAATATCGAATCATGGCAGTAACTACATATATACACACAGAGCCTTCCATGGTCACGAATGTTCTCAACTTTATTAATACAGATTCAATATGGTAGTGTAGCTAATAGATAACATTTCTCATAAAGAGATCCCATTTATCAGTCACAATTTTCTTACCTTAGGCAACACAAAAACTTGTGCCACTAGAGAATGTCTTTATGGATCCATAAACCCACATATGTCTTGTCATTACGGTTAACCTTTCTTTATGTATAATAAGACATATGGACAAGGCTATTTTATTGAATGCAAAAGTTAATACATATCAAACCGTTACAAAGTATAACGAACACAGATAAAACATTTATCAGAGTAAAGCCAAAATAACTCCCACTAAACAGCAGCATCTCATGATGCTCCTAGGCCCATGCTAATGACATGTCACTCAAATACACATGGGCATAGGCTTTTAATAAATGGATCTGAAATCATATCATCTGTAAAAATATATTATATTATTACGTCACCTTTCTGTATCATTTCCTATTGGTCAAAAAGTTTGATCACCATATATTTAGACCTCTTGAGACCTCAGTAATAAATAAATAATAATACAAATTTGTTATCACAATACAACCATATGGGTCTATTCATAAAGTTAAAACGATTAACTTCTTCATAAGATTCTGGAACCTAAAAGTCCAAGTAACAGCCTAAAAGAATATTACTAACACTGCTTACATAGTAGAAGATGACATAAAACTTTATTTACTGCACTTCCTGCTAACATAAATATGTATTCCGTTATTAATTGCATGTCATCAGAACAACTATCAAAGTTTACATCTAAATACCCTACTAACTGCAATAATTAAACATGTCTGTAAATTATCATATAATATCATGTCCTCTTTAAGTACCTTAAAACCTTCTTGACAACAACCCAGTGATCATGTCATGGATTTGACCGATATCTGCCTAGAAGTCCCGTCACAAAGACAATATTTAGTTTAGTGCAAATTCGAGCATATATTATACTTTTAAGTGCACTGACACAAGATACACTCTTAGATTTTCTCAATATCTAAATAAGGACAATGTGATAGATTTAGTCCATCACCCTTAACAATAGGAGCAATTCCTGGCTTGCAATGATGTATATTGAATATTTTCAATATACAATCAGCAAATGTCCTCCGAAAAAATCTAATATAATATGACAAAAACAATCCTTACAGACATCAGTACAAAGGATATAAGATGTCTCAAGGTTACAACTTATAAGCAAAATATCATGTACATAAAGTATGAGAAAAAAAAATTTCCTCTCACTAACCTTATAATATATTGAATTACTTTGTTCCCAATTGAACAAGATGACAACACTGTGAAACTTTAATAATATTGTCTGAAAACTTGCTTAAGACCATGGATTAGAATTTTTCAGTTTACACACAAGTTTACTTGAATCTGCTGCAAAATCATTCAATTGCACTATATAGATTTTGTATCTATTTGATGTAACTCTATATCAAAATAAGTTATTAATTATCCATCCTATAAACTATCCACCTCTCTTTTAGAATGAAAACTTTATTATCTTTTATGGCATCTAATCACATATTTAATTGAGAACAAGAAACGACATTTATATATAAGTTACTAAAACTCATATAGTGGATATTGTAATCATGCTCTCAAAAATATACTATATAGTATGATGGTATAACTAATCGTCTTTCTCTAACAAATCTCCTTAATAAAACTACAACCACTTCATTTTGCACTTGAGAGGTTTAAGAAAAAAATTTCATCATAAACTATATCAAGAATAGTACATTAAACCTCAACAAGTTTAATCTATGGTATAGGAGATTCAATAATTGTCTGTACCACAATTATCTGTATAGGCAAAGACAAAGACACAGTGATTTTCTATCGTACTATTATCTTTAATAATCTGAGAGCAGCTATCCTTTGCAATTACGTTGAACTGTAGAAACTTTACAGTATATGATTCCATAATACTTGTACCTTCTTTAGGGTCATAAAATTAATACCCCTTTGAATAATCTGAGTAAGATACAAAATAATTCTAAGTAGATCTAAATTCCAACACACTTAATATTGAATTAGATAACATCACTTTTGCATGACACCTATAAATTTAATATGATTCAAGTAATTTATGTCCAGTATATAACTCAAAATACATTTATGAAATAACTTTTGAATGAGAAACACATTTTGTATGTGAAAATGTTGCTTTCAAAAATATCATCTCACAGAATACCGGATAAATTAATCTTACTAATCATACTCATCACCATGTTCAATATGGTGCATTTATGCATTTCGACCAAATCTTTTTATCAGGATTTTCAGGTATGGTAATTAAGTTATTACCTCAGAATCTACCAAGTATTTGATAAATGACCCTTTAAGTTATTTCGCATTATCATACTCGTTAATATAATCACGGTCACTATTAAGTCTGACAGCCTTTTAAGACTAATTGTAATTTTTTTATTCTTTATCTCGGTAATTTTACTTCTACAATAATATATAGAAGTCTATAGATAATTGTTAAGAGTAGATAAAATATCAACATTGTCAACTTTTTTACTATTCCTTTAAACATGCGTGAGATTATTCCTTCTATAGAAAATTTTTGAAAACAACCTCTTCAATCATATACGATATGTATATGCCATTAGAACTTAAACACAATATTTGTAGATGTGTCCTAATTTCAGTATTAGACAAGACATAATTTCAAGCTATTAAAGCTTCCATCATCTTTTAGCAATGTAGTTAGTAGACAAGCCACTTTTCAAGTGTTCCTGAATGGAACGCTTCATAGACAATAAGTAAATTATATTGCTCTTTTCTCAAGCAGCAAATCATATGTCCACTACTTAAAATTTGAAATAGTAAAAACCTCAATAATAATGCAGTTATTAATTATAGAAAATGTAACTGAAAAACAAGCAATATATATAATTAGCATCATGTGAGCACCGTGTAACTTGACGTACAAGTACACATCCAAAGAGTTACACGCATAATCATATAATTACCTTTGGGAAAAATACATGATATGCAGTTATACACTCTCCACATGATAGTAGTTATGGGAATATATTCTAATCTTCATGAATTCATCACCTTTAGGCAGATGAATCACTAGAATTAATCAATCATCTACTACACCATCATGTATCTCTACATGAACTAATACACAATCATCTCCATTAGGAGTATGACCACGCATTAGACTAGGAGACATCCCAATCAGCATACGGGACCTAAATTTCTCAAATCCAATCAAGCGTACCACTTTGGCGGTCACTACTCAATTGAATTCTTGAAATTCTCTCATACCAGGGATGTAAAATTTACTACTCATATACATCATATATATGTAATTTTAACTTTAGTGATAAGGGCAGGTCACTAAAATCACATATCATACTAATTACATTATTTTATCCATTAATAAAAATTAATCATACATATATATAAATAAATAAATATAGTGAACCTAAAAGACAGATTTTAATGAGATCACCAATTACAGCAACACAAGAAAATTCTCATAACATAGAAGCAAGTATCTCTTGTGCACCCCGATTATTGATTACTAGAATAACATTAAAAGAATGCCGATCCAAATGATCTCTCATAAGTTAACATCAATAGCAATGCAGGGTAAAAGAATGCTCATCAACTATTGCCCATGAGTTTCATAAGACAAAACATGACTTTAAGGCCAATAGCTGATTTATTAGCCAATTTTAAGTAACAAATTATCATTGTATCAACCAGTGGCCTATAAATTAAGTCAAAACACAGAACCAAATATCTAAACTATAATAGTATATACAATTGCTTTGTGTAAATGTTGTCATACTTCTTAACCATTAAGGAAAAAAAAAAGGTTCAACTTGATGAACATTAACTAGTAACCAAATAAATTTAGGTACACTATGCAATAACTTAACTGGCATGCATTACCCACATTTAGTAGATGTGTTAATCAGTACAATCAGTTTGGTCATGAGTTCTTAAAACGCCAATCATTCAAAGATTACTAGCGTGTCAAGGAGTATGCTTAAGAAACAAAAGTTTCATAACTTTTATTGTTTCTTATCACCTCAATACATAGCTCAATTACTATCCCACACTGATCGTATCTCATTAAGCCAGCTTCAGTCTACCATAAATTTTAATATTTATTAATGAATCACACCATTATAATGTTTATGTGATACCATACCTGTAACCTAACACTTGTTTTTCTAAAATCACATAAAATACAAGAAAAATACGCAAAAATACACGTATTTAGGGCTTTACATGTATTTTCACATCCACAAAATCATCAAACATATAAAATAAATACACCACAAGATAGAGCATGGAGATACAATCCAACGCCACTAACCACACGCCAAACAGAGACTCCACGCGCCCACATGCGCCTCTAGAGTGCACGGCGCGTGAGGCGCGTCTTTGACGCCCAGGCGGCGTGCGGCCGCGCATGGGGGCGCATGCGGCCTCCTCCAGCGACGCACCGCCCATGTTTCTGCTCGTCTCAACAAGCTCTGTCCAAATATATAATTTTATTTTATTTTTATTGAACGAAAAATCTCAAAAATCTCAAATTAGGACAAAATCTTATGCATTCAAATTCTAGGGTTATTGAGGCTCTGATACCACATGTTGAACGCAATTTGTGCAACCCGAAGATCTCCATAACTATAATAAGAACATGCATAACTGAGTAGAAAGATTAACGTACCTATTTTGGAATCCATCGAGCATAAAGCGGAAGCAGAAAAGAGATTACCCACTCATCAAGGGGATCCACACATCAAGTCATTCTCCTTTATTGCCCTCCATATCACTAGCTTAAGGAAGCGACCCCCTCACATGTAGTGTTAGGTAAATGTCCCTTAGGTAAGGATACATGTGAGAATTAGGATTAGAGGAGAGACTTGAGCATTATTTATAGAATTTACAGCTAGACAATTTCGTTACAAGCCAGGCTCAACTCGGCCCACACTAGCCAGCCCCATATTAAACTAATTAAGAAACCTTTTATCTCATCTTAGACCGGCCCTATTTTACGATAGCCGTAAAAACAGTAAATTACAATATCAATTAATGTAGTCCACATTAGGAAAACTCTTATAGTTTGTTGCTAAATTGCTGTCTTGACTCATGTTGTCAACATGAGAGTCAAGTTTTCTAGATTTTCATGTTTACAACCCATGTTGATTCCTCGGTATGAACAGAGTTGAATATTCAATGTTATCACGTATTGGCTTTGCTCTTCTTGCTTTTCGTGTTTTCTTCTTCCCGTCCTTATGTTTCTGTATGTGTATGCACCGGTGGTGTTCAATGGTGGTCTCCGGTCACACTATTATGGTGAATCTGGTGATGGGTATCTAGGAATGTTTTTGTAGGTGATGATGAGGGTCCATGAATAAGGGTTTGGTATTGAATAGGGGTGTGTTTTTGGATGAATTGTTTTTTTCTTTTCCTTTCTTTCTTCAGTGGTCTGGGTTTAGTGTGTTGCTTTCTAGGCAGGAGGGAGACGACTACAAGAGTCCATGGGGAGCATTTGGAAATTTAAAAAAAAAAAAAAGTAAATTCAAAAGGTCGAAAATAAAAAGTTAGAAACTAAAAATGGGCTTTGGGTTTTTTAATTATGGGCTGGTCGTTTGTAAAAAAAGTGGGCTTCGGGCTAGCTTGTTTTGTGGGTTGAGTTTCATTTATAGGGCCGCGGGTATTGGACTAATTCACTTAATTCAAGGTATATTTTAGAGCGACCTAACTTTTTAGTCCAACCAGAGCCAATAAGGTTCGGGTTGGTTTAGTTGGATTGGGTCTCTTGACCCGATCTGAAGTTAGTTTATATTAATATTAAAAAATTAATATATTAATAAAAAAAATAAAAATAAAAAATAAAAATGATTAAAATGATTAAAAAAATTAAAAAAATTTTAGGAAATACAAAAAATTTCTGAAAATTTGGAAATCAATAAAAATTAAAAATTTTGGAAATTATTATAAATTAGAAAATCCAAAAATTTATAAATTTTAAAAAAATTAATTAAGATCCTTTGAAATTAAAACCTAAAATTGGATAAGCCTTTAGGGCTTTACAATAGAGTTTCTTATTTTGCATTGTCCTATTTTCATTTTTAGGGACAATTTTTAAATGTTTGCATACTTTCTATTATGATTATAATTAATTGTGCATTTCAATATTTGGATGTTACTTTCTTATTTTAGCATAGTCAGAACAAACATTAGATTTCTTTGGATAGACTCCTACGGCATTAGTTAGCATATGATTGAGTTAGGTACCAAAAGAGCTTTAGCCTTAATGTAATTAAGTCCCTAAGGCCAAAATCTCTAGTTGTGTAAATGAAAAGTAATGCGTGTGTGGGCAAGTAATTCCGAGTTGTAGGAATTTTTTAGGTTAAGTGTATGGGAATGGATGTCGAAGGATGAAATGTAGAATAGAAAATATATTACAATCCCACTAAGGTCTAAAGGACGTACCACTAATTGAAAATGATTATTAAGATAAACAAAGTTCATCACCAAGGCTTAAAGGACGAACCACTCGACAGGGATAAAAAAACTTTGGGATAGGAAAAGCTCACCACCAAGGCCTAAAGGAAAATCCACCAGTCGAGGATAAAGAGCTTTTTGGTTCATCACCGAGAAGTAATCACTCTCAAAGGATAAAGAGACCGATATTGGAGTTATCCACTCTCCAAAGATATTCACTCATGCAAAGAAAATCTCAAGTATTTTTATTCGTCAAATTTAGTCTATTTACAATTGAGAGGCTTACTTTATCTATAGAAAAAAACACAACTTAGGAAATGAAAAAGGACACTCGGACCCCTGAAGTGCCAAAAGTTGGCACAAAGAGACATTCATTTAAGTGCCAAAAATTATGAAAGTGACACTTAAGTGCGAAAATTGGAGCAAAATGAATCACTTAAATGTCACCGACGAGAAAATCCAGCTAAAATGCTAATATGTCAATTTTTCGACGAGTTGCGCGCAAAACAACATCATTTTGCATGCTGATGTGGCTAAAAGTATTAAAACAAAGTCATTTTGGTATAATTTGAATTTTAATATAATAATTAATTAAAGAATATTTTTAAAAATTAAAAAATTAATTAATTAAAAAGGGCCCTCATCCTCCTCCCCCCTTTTTAAAAATAATTAATTAATTAATTAATTTTTTAAAATTTACTTTAATTAATTATTATATTAAAATTTGAATTATACCAAAACGATGTTGTTTTTGTGTGTGGTTTTCTGAGCCAGCCATCTGACGAGTCATGTAAGTGAAAAAATTAATAATAAAAAAAAATGTCAAGTGAGATTTCGGCGAGCTTCGCCGAATATGGCACTCAAGTGTCCCATTTTTCACAGAAAGTGACGTTTGCATAATTTTTGACACTTAAGTGTCCCTTTGTGCCAACTTTTGGCACTTGAAACGATTTTTTGCTAATAAAAAAGTAATAAATAGACACCCCGTTTCGATAAAGTGAAATGGGCATTTCGTCGGCGTGCCTATGGCATTTTTCTCTGAGCTGATCACTCACGAGTTAACTAACCTATTGGGTGAAGCCGTTAAGGGATGTATCAGCTGTAAAATCCCTAAAAGCTACCTAATTGGTTGGATTGAGCTAAAATCACGTCCGATCGATTTTTAACCACGAAATTGAACTCGATTTCGGGAATCGAATTTTAAGTGCGTCATAATTCTTATTTTTAGGATCCTGTCTCATCGCTCGTCAATTTATTGACGGGTCCGAAATTTCAAGAAAGAAATTATCGGAAGAAAATTGAAGACCAAAATAAAATAGAAAGGAAAAGGAAAAGAGAAAAGGAAAATTTGCATAAAGGAATGATGTATTTCCCTTTTCTTTTTCCTCTCTCTCCCTCTCTTTTCTTTTCTTTCTTTTTCTTTTTTTCTCTCTCTCTCCTCTCCCCTTTTTCCCTTCCCCCTCGTGCGAATTGCCTCCACCGCTCACTTTTCCTCTCTCCTCTTTGACCAGTCAATGTCTATCTCCCTTCTTCCCTCTCCTCTCTCTTCTTTCTTCCCCCACGCGACCGAACCCCTCTGTTCTTCTTTCTTCTTTGCGTGCGAACCTGGAGCTCGGAGACAGCAGCTCGCCGAGAACCCCTCGCCGCTCGTCCCGCCGCCGCACCGCCGCCCGCGTCGCGCTCGTGCGCCCGCCGCCGTCCCGCCGTCCGCGCGCGCCCAAGCCGAGCGAACCAGCCCTGTTCCGCCCTGTTTCCGCACCGATCCGGCCACCTCCGGCCACCGTGGGCCACCGCCTAGCCCCGCCGGACCTCCCCCGTGACCCCCTCGCCCTCCGCCGGCCTTCCCCCGCCGCCCTAGCCGCCGGGACAGCCCCGATCGGCTCCGTCCAGCAGACCCACGGAGTGGGTTTCAGCGACTTCGGGCCCGCTTTTGGGCCATTTCCGGCCTCGGATCCGTGAGTCGCTTTGGGAACAATCGTTCCTCGCGTCGCCGCCGTCGGATTGATCCGATTTGCGCGCGATTTGGTGAGTAATCTCACTAATCCAGGATTAGTTGGCTAATTATGCTTTAAGGTTGGTTTAGTTTTAATTAATTATGTTTAGGTTGTTAGATTAGAATAGATTAGCAATTATTAGTCAATTGTGATGCGATTTAAATAAATTGATTGCGCAATTAGCAAGTAGACGTGGTCTACTATTTATTGGAAGTATCTCGGGAATTTTCGGACCCCTAATTGGGCTTCAATTTGGCGATTCGGGCCTAAGTGAGATTTTTGGGCATTTAAATATTAATTTTCGGAATTAAATTAAATAATTATTTATTTTCCGAAAATTCAAGGGAGATGGTTCGGAACCGGAAAATTATGCTGATGACTATGGTGAAGTCTGTTTATTTAATCAGGCTTTATTTTGAGCTAAATTGAATTTTTAATATTAATTATTTAATTTTCAAAATTAATTAATTATTTATTTATTTTCCGAAAATTCAACTGGGATGGCCTGGAACCGGAAAATTATCCTGATGACCGTGGTGAAGTCCGTTTGTTTAATTGAGTTTTAGTTTGTGCTAATTTGAATTTTTAATATTTATTAATTAATTTTCGAAATTAATTAATTAATTATTTATTTTTCGGAAATTAAGATTGAGATGGCCGACGACCGAAATCTCGTGCCGATTGTCGTGGCGCAGTCCGTTTATTTATTTGAGCTTTGAATTGTGCCAAATTGAATTGAATGTGGAATTTAGGATATATTCCTAAATCATTGTGGCTAATTATTTCATTGAGAAATTATTGAGTATTGAAAGTGGTCGAGTGGGACCGTAAAGCCATTGATTATCGAAAGTGGTCGAGTGGGACCGTGCCATTGAATATCGAAAGTGGTCGAGTGGGACCGTAAAGCCATTGAATATCGAAAGTGGTCGAGTGGGGACCGTCGAAAAGCCGTAAAGCCATTGAATATCTGAAAGTGGTCGAGTGGGACCGTAAAGCCATTGAATATCGAAAGTGGTCGAGTGGGACCGTAAAGCATTGAATTGAATATCGTGGGTGGCCGTTGAATCTTGAAAGTGGTCGAGTGGGACCGTAAAGCCATTGAATTTCGAAAGTGGTCGAGTGGGACCGTAAAGCCATTGAATATTGAAAGTGGTCGAGTGGGACCGTAAAGCCATTAAATATTGAATGTTGTCGAGTGGGACTCTGAATAGCAATAGCTTGAATGACCGGGAAATGGTCAGGTTGACATGTAATCGACGAGGTCGATTGATCATTGTTTTGATTTGATGTTGTGAATTGATTGACTGAATGGGAATGACCGTGAGTGGTCTTGTTGGCTTGTAATCGACTAGGTCGATTTGATCGATGCTTTGATCGGTGATATGATTGCTTGAGTGCTTATTATAAATTGTACTGACTTGCAGGTGGGATCTGATGCTAAGGTACGTCTTCTGACCTATGCGTGTTTAGGCAGCCTTTAGTATAATGGTTTACTAATCGGGCTTAGTGGGGTAGAACTCGCTGAGACGTAGTCTCATCCCGGTTGGGGAAAACCATTTCGGGACCCCGCTAAGGAGCGAGGAGGAAGAGTTGGAGAAGGATTTTGGGAGAAGAAGACAATCTCGAGAGGGGCCGTGAGTACGGCCTAGATGGACTGAAATTTTATCTTCTTTGATATCTCCATTTTGATGTGAATAGAGTTTAGAATAAAAAGTTGTGAAGTGTTCTGGTTTGTATAAAAGTTTGGTTATAAATTTCAATATGAAAAATATGGCCCTGCTTTTGTATCCCATCGTTTTATTGTCTAGGGATTTTAACTGCTTCCGCATGTGCTTAAAAATGAAAAGGTCGGCGATACATTGTCCTGGGATATCGCATTATAAAATCGACCAAGAGAGACGGATGTGGGTGTGCCTGAGGATCGGGGCGTGACACCCAGTTTAAGTGGTATCAGAGCGAGGTTGAAGATTGGAGTGATAAGGAGCGATGACCATGGGATAGTTAGTAGGAAAGGCCTTTAAATTCATGCTGGTGGATGTCTGTGTTAGCTGAGTGCTAAAATTGTTTGTTGTTTGAATCGCTCTGTTTCTAATTCGTGTTGAATTGGAAGCAGGTGTCAGTAGATTAAAGTGACACCATGAGCGATCAGGAGCCAAGAACTCCTAGGCAGAGGACTTTGTCCTTAGTAACTCGGACTAGGACACCGACAAGAGTTGGTGCCCGAGGTGGCCGAGGTTGAGCGCAAGCTGAGGCTAGCGCGAGTGGAGCAGCACCACAGCCCGTTGGTGCTGGGGTAGCAGCGCCAGTTGATCAGGGAACAGTTGGGATCACGCAAGCGTTGGATGCTATGCGTGAGATGATGGGGCAACAGGCCCGGGATCAAACAGCTGCATTTACTGCCGCCGTTGCTGCCGCTACTACTGCTGCTGCTAATGCTGTTGCTGCAGCCGCACCTGCTGTCGTACCTGTTGAAGTCCCGCCTGTGAGGCCGATGCCTAGTTTGGTGGAGCAGTTTTTGAAATTGAAGCCACCGAAGTTTACTGGGGCAGGAGACCCCGAAGCTGCTGCTCTGTGGATCCAAGGACTGGAGAAGGCATTTGCACTATTGATGTGCTCTGAGACTGAGAAAGTGGTCCTCGCAGTCTACAAATTAGAAGGAGTTGCGAGTACTTGGTGAAAAACCACTCAAGGAACGATATTTCCCGAAGGTGTAGCCCCAGAATGGAACGCCTTTGTTGAAGCCTTCAACGGGAAATATTTTTCAGAAACTGCTAAAGAGATTAAGATGGTTGAGTTCCAACGCCTTCGCCAAGGCTTTATGATTGTGGATCAATATGAAGCGAAGTTTGCTGAACTGTCGCAATATGCCCCTGAATTAGTTGAGAATCCAATAAACCGAGGGAGAAGATTCAGAGATGGACTCAAGCCAGAGTTGAGAAGCCCATTGATTTTGCTAAATCTGAGAAATTATAATGATCTTTATGAGAGGGCTCAGATGATCGAAAGAGACCAGAACGATAGAGCCGCCTCATCTGGATCGAGGTTTAACTTTCAGCGAGACAACATCCGCCAAGGAAAGAGGCCGATGTTTGGAAATAGATTCCAAGGCCCACCTAGCAAGAAGGGTGGATTTAATAGATCAAGACCCATTGGAACTGATGTGTGTCGCTTTTGTGGGAGAAGACACGGGACAGCACCGTGCCTAGCTAGGACGATTGTGTGTTTTGAATGTGGCCAACAGGGTCACATCTCAATAAATTGTCCAAGGAAGCAAAGAGGACAACCTCAATTGCCACAGCCGCCACCGCTGAGACAGATAGGAGGGTATGCCCCTCAGAATGCACTGCAAGGAGGACAGCAGAGACCTCCAGCTCAAGGCACTGTGTACGCGATTACCCAAGGTCAGGCAGAAGCTACGCCTGGCGTGATTACAGGTACGGTCTCGCTCAACGACCAACCTACTTATGCTTTGTTTGATTCAGGAGCAACCCATTCCTTCATTGCCGAGCAATATGTTAGGATGCTAGGATTGAATCCTGTATTGTTGGAATTGGCAATTTGCATATCTACACCCTTGAAAGATAAAGTTATTGCTGCTTTGGGATGTTCGGGGTGCAAGTTAGAGATTGGTGAGCGAGTGGGGAAAATTGACTTGTTAGTTCTAGCCATGTATGATTTTGATTTGATAATTGGCATGGATTGGCTCACCAATCAACGAGCTAAAATGGACTTCTATCGCAAGGCGATTCAGTTTGACCCGTTAGGGGGAAAGAGCTTTGAGTTTATCGGGAATCGAGGAGGACCTTCGATTTCCTTAATCTCGTCGCCAGAAGCAGCTCGTTTGTTAGATGAGGGGTGCTGTGGGTACTTAGCAACTGTCATGGATAAGACGGTTGAGGAGCCGAAAATGGAAGATATTGCAGTGGTACAGGAGTTTCCAGATGTCTTTCCAAAAGAATTGCCAGGGTTACCGCCAGAAAGAGAGATTGAATTTGTAATCGAGCTAGCACCAGGGACAGAACCGATCTCAAAGGCACCGTACCGAATGGCGTTATCTGAGTTGAAGGAACTGAAGGTGCAGATGCAAGAGTTACTGGATAAAGGATTTATTCGTCCTAGTGCATCGCCTTGGGGAGCACCGGTTCTGTTTGTTAAAAAGAAAGATGGTTCGTTACGTTTGTGCATCGACTATAGGCAGCTCAATCAGGTAACGATCAAGAACAAGTATCCATTGCCGAGGATAGATGACTTATTTGATCAACTGCAAGGAGCGTCAATATTCTCGAAGATCGATTTGAGGACAGGGTACCATCAGCTGAGGATTCGGAAAGAGGATATTCCTAAGTCAGCATTTCGTACCTGGTACGGGCATTACGAGTTCACAGTGATGCCGTTTGGATTGACAAATGCTCCAGCTGCCTTTATGGATTTGATGAACAGAGTGTTCAAGGAATATCTAGATCAGTTTGTAATCGTGTTCATAGATGATATTTTGGTCTATTCGAGAAGTAATGAAGAGCACGAGAATCATCTGAGATTAGTGCTTCAGACCTTAAGAACTCATCAGCTATATGCTAAGTTTAGCAAATGCGAGTTTTGGCTGACTCGTGTTGCGTTCTTAGGTCATGTGATTTCCGGAGAAGGAATCTCCGTCGACCCGAGCAAGATAGAAGCCGTGATCAAGTGGCCAAGACCGACATCGTGTGACGAGATCGAAGTTTTACGGGGTTGGCGGGTTATTACAGACGGTTTGTGGAAGGGTTTTCATCGATAGCGTCGCCTCTGACAAAGCTCACGAAGAAAAACGAGAAGTTCATATGGACAGACAAGTGCGAGCGTAGTTTTCAAGAGCTGAAGGAAAAGCTGACTACCGCACCTGTGCTAACGATTCCATCCGGTCCTGGAGGATTCGAGATCTATAGTGATGCGTCATTCAGGGGATTGGGTTGCGTGCTGATGCAACATGGCAGAGTTGTTGCATACGCTTCCCGGCAGTTGAGACCTCATGAATTGAATTACCCGACGCATGACTTGGAACTCGCAGCCATCATATTTGCGTTGAAGATTTGGAGGCATTACTTGTGTGGGGAAAAGTTTCAGATCTTCACGGACCATCAGAGTCTCAAGTATTTGTTCTCTTAGAAGGAGTTGAACATGAGACAACGGCGATGGATGGAATTGCTGAAAGACTACGACTGTGATATTCTATATCACCCGGGAAAGGCGAACAAGGTCGCCGATGCATTGAGTCGGAAGTTTTCAATGGCACGGATCTTGGTTAAGGAGTGGAACTTAATCGAGAGAGCTCGAGATTTGGAATTCAAATTTGAGGTAGGCCACCTTTCAAGTTTTATGGCCACCCTCAGAATTGAGCCGGATGTCCAGGTCAGAATCAAGCAACTTCAACCGACAGATCCGGACGTGCATAAAATTCTTCAAGAGGATACTGACAAAAGAAAAGCTGATTTTCAAGTTTCTGATGACGGGACTCTAAGATTTCGTGGACGTTTGGTTGTACCTGATGATGTAGAGCTTAAAGAAGAAATTTTATCTGAAGCACATCGTAGCAATTACAGCGTTCATCCTGGAAGCACTAAGATGTATCAGAATTTGCGTCAACACTATTGGTGGTCAGGTATGAAGGCGGACATCGCCAAGCATGTGGCCAAGTGTTTGACTTGTCAGCAAGTAAAAGCTCAGCATTGCAAGCCGGGAGGATTTCTACAACCTCTCGCGATCCCAGAGTGGAAATGGGAGCATATCACGATGGACTTCGTGACTGGACTACCAAGGAGTCAAAGGGGAAATGATTCGATTTGGGTAGTAGTCGACAGGCTGACAAAGTCGGCTCACTTCATTGCAGTTCGAAAGGACCGAGTGCGGATAGACACGCAGACCTGTATGTGCGTCAAGTAGTTCGTATGCATGGAGTGCCGTTACGATAACATCGATAGAGACCCGAGGTTTCTTGCTGCTTTTTGGAAGAGCTTACGAGTGCTTTGGGTACAAAGCTTTAAGACAAGACGGCATATCATCCTCGACGGATGGCCGGTCGAAAGGACGATTCGAGACTCTTGAAGACATCTTTGAGAGCGTGCGTAATAGACTTCAAAGGAAGCTGGGAAGATCAGCTTCATCTGGTGGAATTCGCCTACAATAATAGTTATCAGCAGAGCATCAAGATGGCTCCATTTGAAGCATTGTATGGCAGAGCATGTAGAACTCCAGTGTGCTGGATGAAGTCGGAGAAAGGAAGATAATAGGCCTAGAGTTGGTTCAGCAATCGGTAGATGCTGTGGCAGTGATCAGAAACAGATTGAGGACAGCGCAGAGCAGGCAGAAAAGTTATGCAGATAAGCGCCGGAGGTCTTTGGAATTCCAAGTTGGTGATCACGTTTTTCTGAAAGTGTCACCAATGAGGGGAACTTCGCGCTTTGGTAAGAAAGGCAAACTGAGTCCGAGGTACGTAGGTCCGTTTGAGATTCTTGAAAGAATCGGAAACCTAGCGTATCGTCTTGCGTTGCCGCCAAGATTGGCGCAAGTGCATGACGTCTTTCACGTGTCGATGCTAAGGAAGTATGAGCCTGACCCGACCCACATGCTCAATTTCGAGAAGTTGGACGTGGATGACCGTGTGTCATACGTTGAAAGCCCGGTCCAGATTGTCGATCGTAAAGAGCAAGTTCTGCATACAAAGACCATTCCGTTGGTCAAAGTGGTCTGGCAACACCACGGCATTGAAGGAGCGACTTGGGAGACTGAAGAATCGATGAGACAGTTGTACCCCCGCCTTTTTGAACAAAGTGTAATGGTTTAAATTTCGAGGACGAAATTTTTATAAGAGGAAGAGTTGTGACATCCTGAAATTCGACCCCGTTTCGATAAAGTGAAATGGGCATTTCGTCGGCGTGCCTATGGCCTTTTTCTCTGAGCTGATCACTCACGAGTTAACTAACCTATTGGGTGAAGCCGTTAAGGGATGTATCAGCTGTAAAATCCTAAAAGCTACCTAATTGGTTGGATTGAGCTAAAATCACGTCTGATCGATTTTTAACTACGAAATTGAACTCGATTTCGGGAATCGAATTTTAAGCGCGTCATAATTCTTATTTTTAGGATCCTGTCTCATCGCTCGTCAATTTATTGACGGGTCCGAAATTTCAAGAAAGAAATTATCGGAAGAAAATTGAAGAGCAAAATAAAATAGAAAAGAAAAGGAAAAGAGAAAAGGAAAATTTGCATAAAGGAATCATGTATTTCCCTTTTCTTTTTCCTCTCTCTCCCTCTCTTTTCTTTTCTTTCTTTTTCTTTTTCTCTCTCTCTCTCTCCTCTCCCCTTTTTCCCTCCCCCCTCGTGCGAATTGCCCCCACCGCTCACTTTTCCTCTCTCCTCTTTGACCAGTCAATGTCTATCTCCCCTCTTCCCTCTCTTCTCTCTCTTCTTTCTTCCCCTCACGCGACCGTTTCCCTTCTTTCTTCTTCTTCTTTGCGTGCAAACAAAAACCAGGAGCTCGAAGAACGAAAGCTCCAGCTCGCCGAGAACCCCCGTCGCCGCCATCCCCGCACCGCCGCACCGCCGCGCGCGCCGTGCGCCCCGCCGTTCCCGCCGTCCGCGCACGCCCAAGCCCGCGAACGCGAACCAGTTGCTGTTCCGCCCCCGGTTCCGCACCGATCCGGCCACCTCCGGCCACCGTGGGCCACCGCCTAGCCCCGCCGGACCTCCCCGTCCCCCTCACCCTCCGTCGGCCTTCCCTCGCCGCCCTAGCCGCCGGGACAGCCCCGATCGGCTCCGTCCAGCAAGACCCACGGAGTGGGTTTCAGCGACTTCGGGCCCGCTTTTGGGCCATTTCCGGCCCGGATCCGAGCCGTGCTTTGGGAACAATCGTTCCTCGCGTCGCCGCCGTCGGATTGATCCGATTTGCGCGCGATTTGGTGAGTAATCTCACTAATCCAGGATTAGTTGACTAATTATGCTTTAAGGTTGGTTTAGTTTTAATTAATTATGTTTAGGTTGTTAGATTAGAATTAATTAGCAATTATTAGTCAATTGTGATGTGATTTAAATAAATTGATTGTGCAATTAACAAGTAGACGTGGTCTACTATTTATTGGAAGTATCTCAGGAATTTTCCGACCCCTAATTGGGCTTCAATTTGGCGATTCGGGCCTAAGTGAGATTTTTGGGCATTTAAATATTAATTTTCGGAATTAAATTAAATAATTATTTATTTTCCGAAAATTCAAGGGAGATGGTTCGGAACCGGAATATTATGCTGATGACTGTGGTGAAGTCTGTTTATTTAATCGGGCTTATTTTTATTTTGAGCTAAATTGAATTTTTAATATTAATTATTTAATTTTCAAAATTAATTAATTATTTATTTATTTTTCGAAAATTCAACTGGGATGGCCTGGAACCGGAAAATTATCCTGATGACCGTGGTGAAGTCCGTTTGTTTAATTGAGTTTTAGTTTGTGCTAAACGGAATTTTTAATATTTATTAATTAAATTTCGAAATTAATTAATTAATTATTTATTTTTCGGAAATTAAGATTGAGATGGCCGACGACCGAAATCTCGTGCCTATTGTCGTGGCGCAGTCCGTTTATTTATTTGAGCTTTGAATTGTGCCAAATTGAATTGAATGTGGAATTTAGGATATATTCCTAAATCATTGTGGTTAATTATTTCATTGAGAAATTATTGAGTATTGAAAGTGGTCGAGTGGGACTGTAAAGCCATTGAGTATCGAAAGTGGTCGAGTGGGACCGTAAAGCCATTGAATATCTAAAGTGGTCGAGTGGGACCGTAAAGCCATTGAATATCGAAAGTGGTCGAGTGGGACCGTAAAGCCATTGAATATCGAAAGTGGTCGAGTGGGACCGTAAAGCCATTGAATTTCGAAAGTGGTCGAGTGGGACCGTAAAGCCATTGAATATCGAAAGTGGTCGAGTGGGACCGTAAAGCCATTGAATATCGAAAGTGGTCGAGTGGGACCGTAAAGCCATTGAATATCGAAAGTGGTCGAGTGGGACCGTAAAGCCATTGAATTGGAAAAGTGGTCGAGTGGGACCGTAAAAGCCATTGAATATGAAAGTGGTCGAGTGGGACCGTAAAGCCATTAAATATTGAATGTTGTCGAGTGGGACTGACGAATAGCAATAGCTTGAATGACCGGGAAATGGTCAGGTTGACATGTAATCGACGAGGTCGATTGATCATTGTTTTGATTTGATGTTGTGAATTGATTGATTGAATGGGAATGACCGTGAGTGGTCTTGTTGGCTTGTAATTGACTAGGTCGATTTGATCGATGCTTTGATCGGTGATATGATTGCTTGAGTGCCTATTGTGAATTGTACTGACTTGCAGGTGGGATCTGATGCTAAGGTACGTCTTCTGACCTATGCATGTTTAGGCAGCCTTTAGTATAATGGTTTACTAATCGGGCTTAATGGGGTAGAACTCGCTGAGACGTAGTCTCATCCCAGTTTGGGGAAAACCATTTCAGGACCCCGCTAAGGAGCTGAGGAGGAAGAGTTGGAGAAGGATTTTGGGAGAAGAAGACAATCTCGAGAGGGGCCGTGAGTACGGCCTAGATGGACTGAAATTTTATCTTCTTTGATATCTCCATTTTGATGTGAATAGAGTTTAGAATAAAAAGTTGTGAAGTGTTCTGGTTTGTGGTTTGTATAAAAGTTTGGTTATAAATTTCAATATGAAAAATATAACCCTGCTTTTCTATCCCATCGTTTTATTGTATGACATGGGGATTTTAACTGCTTCCGCATGTGCTTAAAAATGAAAGGGTCGGCGATACATTGTCCTGGGATATCGCATTATAAAATTGACGGAATTAAGCGACTAATAGGCATAACCTATCTTATATAGGTTAGAGATGGGACCTAACAAACCATGATCAATAGTGTGTCAACTGGGTCCCTCTTATTACAGACTTCAGTTAAACATAATTGTCTACACTTTACTGTTCAACTAGACCCATCATTAATAGATGTCAAAACCCAATGGATTTAACATATATTGAAATATACATTAACCCTATTATTCAAAATAAGAAATTTAATATAAGTGTATATTAGAAGAAATTTCCAACAGATACTGCTTCGCCCAAGCAATCCATTAAGACCCAGATTCCACAAGCAAAAACAATATAAACTTTTCATGGCTGATGCCTCATTCGAGTGGTCCAACTTCTTAATGCTCAAATCACCATCTCCCTCTCGGCAAGTGCATCTCTGCCCACCTGACCATAGCTGCCTTGGCCCTGAATGGCCTACATCAGACCCTGCCCCAAGGAAAGCAGAGCAACACTTCTCGATTCTCTTAATGATCTTCGGGAGAATGAACGAACCACGCCATTAGTTAGTCACAGTACTTATTAAGAGACACCCGATGCATTGATGTCAGTCTTTTGAGGGCTGAATTTTGAGTCAGACATCACATAGAAATTCTAGAAAATGCCCAGCCCTTGCTCCAACCCTCCAACAGTCACATCGCTCAGGTAATGTTTGTTTGTGTTCTTATTTTTTGTTCATGAACAAAATTCTTGTTTTTTTGTTCCAAAAAACAAAAAAATAATAAAAATGCGTTTGTTTGCGTTTTTGTTCCAAATTTATTTTTTTTGTTCCTGGGAACAAATTTGGAATAGAAACAAGAAATTTAAAAAAAAAATAGTTTATTGTTTCTGGAACAATTTGGAGAAACAAACTTTCTCTCTTCTTTCTTTTCTTCTCTTTCTTTCCTTTTTCTTTTCTTATTCTTTTTTCTTTTGTCGATTGCCAGCCTCGGCCATGACCGGCGACCGGCTGTCGAGGGTCGGCGACGCCATTGAGGACTGGCAACCTCGCCAACCCCCGGCGAGGCCAAGCTCGCCCAACCACCAACGAGGCTTGAGCTCGCTTAGATCCAGCGAGGCTGAGCTCACCCAGGCACCGCCAAGAGAAGGTGAGGCCGCCGGCCCTCGTCGGCCGATCACCGGCCATGGCCAAGACCGACAACCAACCAAAAGAAGAAAAAAAAAAAAAAAAAGGAAAAATAAAATAAAAATATTTAACAATTAAAAGAAACAAAAAAATAACACAAATTTACCAAACGTGTTTCGGTTCTTTTTTTATTCCCAAAACAAATTTACCAAACACATTTTTCTGGTAAAAAATTGTTTCTCGGAATTTTTCTATTTATGTTCCTGGAACAATTTTTGAATAGAAATGTTACCAAACGCACCCTCAGTGTGACAATCAAACCTTTTCCCATTAAGCGTTTAGGGACGTGACTGATTTTAAAATGTTGCATTAGCCTTTCTGTGGAAACTCTGCAAATTTAACATTTGCTATTGAAAACAATGGTCCTTTCTGGTGCTGCCAACCCGTTGATAAATGGATTAACGTTGAAATGGAAGATCCAGAAGGAAAATTGGAATCGAAGTTTGCCTTTTGTCACCAATCAACCAATAATTGCAGTCATACATCCAAAACGCGCACGTCAGTCTTCCACTGCCGGTCTTTCTGTGTCAGAAACGTTCTCCGCTTCACAATGTTCAAGTTTGCACCAGAAAAATCGCGAGATTACATTAAACTGCATACGCAGAGGCCTGCAAGCAGAGTAACATCAAAAACATATTTGATAGCTTCAGCAGCCATAGATTGACATTTGGAGGCATGCGAAACCAAATCAACTATAGCGGAGGGAGAACTCTGGAGACAGATGAGTTCCGCTCCTCAGTGGGCCACTAGATACGAGCGACAGCAAAGCCGGAGATAGGCGGTGGGGTGATGATGAAGCCGACGTTGTGAATAAAGAGGAGGGAGAAGCTCACGAGTTAGATCTGTGGAATTGAAGAGAAAGACGAGAGTCAGATAGCCTAGCAAAAAATATATGTATAGAACTAGCGAATATATATATATATAGAACGACTATAAATTATCTCGTCTTTAGCGAAACCTATTCATTGACTGGAGAATAGATTAGTAACCTGTAAGTAACACCAACACTGACACATAACAAGTAACACGAAATGACATGACCCAATACACCGACATGCCGCTCTAAAAAAATAGAAAATTATAGCATGTTGAAACATATTTTTATATATACATGATAAATTATCTTTTTTATAATTATTTTAATTAAATTAATTTGATTCAAATTCACAAATAAATAAATAATAATAAAATATCTTAGAATAAATTTACACTAAAAACATTAATCTATCATTTATTAATATCATTCATGGAATAAAACTTGAAGGAAAAAAAAAACAAGTAATCCAAATTTTGAACTGCATATTAAAGTGTATCGAAAGAGAGAGAAAAGAAAAAACTTTGGGGGTGAATTGTATATTACGGAAAATGAAAGTTTGAAGAAAATAGAAGATTAGAATTTTCTTCTTTCCCCATTTGTTATTTTTATTATTTTACATATTTACATTTTAACCTCTCATCTATTGAAAATCTTTAAAATTAACCCATTTGCATGTCAAAATTAAATGTCATAATTCCAGACTTGAGTATTACGAAAGTTGATTAGGTATTAAATTTTTCATTACATATTGACCGAATGTCGACGGGTGTTAGAGAGTGTCGGAAAACGTTGAATACTCCAACACAACACGAAAGCTCCTAAAGAGTGTTGAGACTTCATAATTCATGACAAATCCATTTAAATCCATTTGTTATGAGCCTTTCATTTTAGAACTCATTATGCCCTACATTTCAAATTTGAGGTGGGCCATATATACAACCCATTTCGACAAATTTGGATTAAAATATGGATTTTTGACCTATTTTACAAGTTCTAGTCATATCTACATGATACTTGTAATCGAACTTTTATATTTGACAGTTTTAAGAAATAATAAAGTAAAAGCATCAGTCACAGATTATATCGGTAAACGAAGAAAGTGTTGGAGGAAAAAGTCAAACAGAGCACGAAAATATTGACCAATATCCGAGGATATTAGATAATGCACGAACAATATTTGCTTTCCGTAGCCTTTAGATCACCTGTAGAGATCAGTTCCTAACGTTTGAAGAAGAAGATCCCCGAATTTTTAAAAGAAGGAACTTCTTATAATAGCTCGGTTAATTAGGAAAACTTGTTCTGCACATTTTGAACATACTCAACTATCACAAAATACAGAGAAAGGAGTCCTTTTATTCAGTAAGAAGATTAACAGCACTCACCAAGCCGTGGAAACATAGGGCATATATCACAGAGCG
Organism: Eucalyptus paniculata subsp. matutina; assembly: GCA_017140255.1. Lineage (NCBI taxonomy): Eukaryota > Viridiplantae > Streptophyta > Magnoliopsida > Myrtales > Myrtaceae > Eucalyptus > Eucalyptus paniculata. The sequence continues at coordinate 18,768,133 of CM029444.1, read as the reverse complement.
TAATGAAGATTGAATAATGAGACACACCAAATACGCTCCAAAATAACAAATTATGAAGGTTGTTAAATGATAAATTGTCCGTGCAGCACAAGTTACCCATTATGATCAAAATCACGTATCTCAATTAATAAATTTGACAGCTCAAAGATGAAGGCAACATCACAAGCAACTAAAAGGACAGTGAAACTGTGGATAATTTGCTTTAGTGAGCCTTCTGTTATACTAGAAAAGCCTCATAAAGTGGTAATGATGAGAATCAGCTCCTGTTAAGCATGTGCGGCACTCTTTGAAATGACATCAAATGATATCCCATTCTTCTCAAGTCGTTCTTGGAGATCTGTAGGGCCAAAAACAATTCCTGGCGGATATGATCCACCCTTGGGTAGGTTTTCCCGGTCACTCAGAAGAATAAGAGCACACTGAAGCAAAATTATGGGTGTGGTCAAATAGCCAATCTCAGGTCCTGTCACCCTCGTTATTATCTCCATGTCTGGTTTAACATTACTCTGTGAAGCCGCATCTCTGCTGCTGTAACCGTGTCCAACGAACCACATCTTAAATGAAGCACATTCCACCTCATCTTCAGTTGGACCTTTCTCTCTGAACCACCCCAAGCTGAAAACTGAGGGAAATTTTAGGAGAAGCCATCTCCCAAAAGCAGTTCTACCCAAGACCCCTATAAACATCCCAACGATTATTAATCTAAATATACCCAACAAGGACTTTAAGCCCATTTTCACCCCAAAATGTGCAGGTTTTATGGTGGACCAAAAGGCCTTCCTCTTTTCAATATGCCCAGCATCTTCATTAGCACCAGGAAGACCATGAGGATTTTCGGTCAAGATGGATAGCGTTTTGCGAACCACCACTGAATCTGCTGAGGGTAGCTTTACAGCCCAAAGACCAATCTTATTCTGGTGCTCTATAATCGATCCTTTTGAAGGAGCAGGTCCGGGAATCTGCAGACAAAAAAAAAAAAAAAAAAATACCAAGAATTTCAGAAAATTCTCATGATCAATCATGGTTCTTAAATGACAACTTCAGCTGCCACCAAATAAAAATATAGAATTTGATGATCATGGCAGACACTGGCCAAAGTGTCTTCCCCTACCACAGGCCTAGCTCTTCTGGGTCTGGATCGCCTCAGTTCCTGCAATTTTTCCACGTTGGCCACACCTAAAACTGCTGATTGATATGTTCCAAAGTTCCCAACAATTCTCCTTTCAGACTCCAGACTCAGGTATGCTTCGACCTGGTTCACAACAGCGGGTTCTGTCCACTGTCTGGAGTTAAACATTAAGCCCAATTCAGCCGGAACAGAGTCAAAGCCACACGCCGAAATAACCAAAGAACCTTTCTCCAATGCTCTTTGATGGTACTTAGCCTCCATCCTCTCCATGAACTCAGGCTCCCCACAAATATCCAAGTAATCACAACTGAAATAAGAATCACAGAGGTCAAGGACTAAACTTAATTCATAAAAAATGCTCAATTAAATAAAGCATAGCCACAAAGAGGCGCAATTTCATTTCTTCACTGTAAAATGTGCATAATAATCAATATCTTAAACAAACGAAACAGATACTTGGAAAAAGGGCCTGATTTCTCCAAATGACATCTCATTTAATTCGAGTTGCCATCGGGTGACTCAAAGACCAGAAACACACGAAAGATTTCACATTTCATGGATCATAACAAACACCACATGCTGATTTCCCCAATTGCCAATACAAAGAGCTCTTAATAACTCTGCTTATTAGACTCGCTTCCATCTATCTAAGTCTAATCAAAATCAATTTTTCAATCTTTTCCATTCCTCTCCAAAGTTACAGATAACGCACAAACAATCCTTAGCTTGACCCGAGAGAGAGAGAGAGAGAGAGAGAGAGTCGTTAAAACAATCAGCCTACCCAGAGTCCACGCAGGCGGCGACGACAGGCTCACCATAGAGGCGAAAGGGGCCGACGCAGTTGAGAACGAGCCGCGTCTGGGCGCACATGCGGCGGAGGGAAGCGGGGTCGCCGACGTCGGCCGCGAGGAGGGCGACATCGGGCAGGGGATCGGGGTGTGCGGCCCACCGGAGAGCGTCGGCGAGCCTGGTCGGGTTGCGGCCGGCTAGGGCAATGAATTTGAAAGGAGAGGAGGGAGTGTTGAGGGCGAGGAACTTGAGGGATTCTCTCACGACGTACTTGCCAGTGAACCCAGAGGCTCCCAGTATGATCAGGTCGTATCGCGGAGACCCACCGATGACTTGTCGGTGCTCTGCAGCTTCGTCCATGCCTGAACCTCCACTGCGAGAGAGAAAGAGAGCGAGCGCCTAGGACGATCAGTCGATTATAATGCTGCTGCTGCTTCTTCTTCTTGGAAATGCGTGCCGCTTATTAAATAAAGAAAAAGGACGCGTGCTCTTCAAATTCGAAAACTTTCAAAAATTCAATTAAGTGTTAAAATTTACCAAATTAATGTAATCAAGTTATTTTATTAATATCGCCGATTTTTTAAAATTCATTTCTCCTTTTAAAGTGATATTTTTAATTATTTTTTCTTTAAATGATATTAAAATAATATTAAAAACTAAAATAATTATGAAAAAAAAAAAAAAGCAAACGGGAAAAGGAAGAATAAAAAGGAGTAAAAACTCGCAACTGGTGCTGTGGGCATTGCCATCGTTGCCCATCGTCGGATGGGCTGGTGAGGTCTCGCCTAAATCTTGCAAGCCTCGCCTAGGCGAGGCCTAGCCAACCCTCCCCTAGGACCGGGAGGCCTTGCCTAAGGTGGACGATGGTTGTCTGCCCCAGGGGAGGGCTGTCGTTGCTAGATTTTGGTACCCTTGACCCAATCTGGACTTCAGGCAAGTCTCGCCGGCCCTCGCCTAGGATCAGCAAGGCCTCACTCGGGGATGTCGAGGGCCAACCAACCTCGCTGGAGGGGCCGGCGACCCCGAGGGCTGGCCAAGGTCACCAACAATGGGCGACGGTGGCCAATGATTATAAGTGCCTGCTCATTCTTCTTCTCTAGTTTTGTTTTTTGTTTTTCTTTAATTATTTTATTTTTTATATTCTAATATTATATGAATAAAATTTAAAGGAAAATTTAATAAAAACGCTCGAATAAATTTGAAAATGTCACGTTAGCCTTTTCCCTTAGATAAATTAATGGTGTTAACGAAAGGGTTTGATTGCATAAAAAGTTTTAGAACTTATAGTGCATATATTTCAAAAAGGAATATTGACAAATTAAAAAACAAAATAAATCTTGTTGTATTCCTCATTTAAAATAAATCTTGCAAAAGCTACAAAAACAAATGCATCTACTTTCATATTAAAATAAAATGAAAAATTAAACATTCTTTTGAGTATCGACACATGGATTTACATTGCAATCCATTTAACACAATAATAGAATTATTTAAAAGGAAAAAAAGCCATGAAAAACCTTGAACTTTGCCTAAAGTGACACATTTGCCTCAAACTTTTTTTTGTAACACAAGAAATCCTGAAGTTTTGTTATGTGACACATTTACCCCAAAATTATACGACATTTTGACATTTTCATTTTTAAAATTTTTTTCTTTTTTTTTCTTCTCTCTTCCCTCCGTCGGCTGGCCGACGGAGGGAAGCCGGCGTCCGGCGAGAGCTGCCCTTGCCGGCATCGGGCTAGGGCGGCCCTCGCCGGCGTTGGGCTAGGGCCATCCTCGCTTGCGTCAGGTGAGGGGTGCCCTCACCTGACACCGGCCAAGGCTTCCCTCGCCTGCATCGAGTGAGGGTGTCCCTGCCGTCCTCGCCCGTCGCCGGCGAGGGTGACCCTCACCTGACGCTGGCGAGGGCAACCCTCGCCGGACGCCGGCTTCCCTCTGCCGGCTCCGCCATGGCCGGCGAAGTGAAGAAGAAGAAAAAAAAAAGAAAAAGGAAAAAATAGAATAAAAAGACAAAAATGCCCTTGATGGGGTAAATATATCACTTTGGACAAAGTTCAGGGTTTTTCGTGACTTTTTCTCTATTTAAAATAAATCTTGTTGTGATCCTAAGTTTAATTTATAACGGTGCTCATAATAATCGAAAAATGCCTGATTGACCAATGTTTTCATTCCTATTGAACTTCAATTTCTCTATCAAAAGGATCGTCTTTGGATAAATATTTGATTTAGCATTATCAAATTTGCATTTCGTATTTTTCCCTAAAATTTATTCTGTTTGGTTTTTTCATTTAATCCTTACTATGATTGTTTATTATACGTCCTACGAAAGTTATCATTAGTGATTGCATATTATGAATTAACCGTATGCATTTCATTTTGAAAAAATAAACAAGTATATATAGTGTTACCATAATTGGCCATCTTTGCTTTGTCACTTAATATAATTTCTCTTTTACATTAAGTGTATTATGGTGTAAATTTTACTGTAGATTTACTCCAACATAATTATTATCAATAGGTTAATAAATTAAGTATCTAAGATAGATTAATTTTAGAATAATAAAGGTTGTGCAAGATGTTAAAAAGTATATTGATGACTAGAGAAAGAAGGGAGGGGGGATGTTAGAAGTGACTAGGACTAGAAAAGTGATTACTAAACAATCTTAAAGTGGGACAAGTTTATGAAAAAAATTGGAAAATCAATTTTAGAGTGTTGAAAATTACTTTTGGAAAATAAATTTGAAGTAAAAGTGATACGAGAGGGTTTTTTTTTTTTTGGTCTGATACACACTAGCTGGTGATGACTAGACATTCTTACATGCATCGGATAATTATAAGTTGAGTGTATTCTAATTCTTTCATAATGTGGATCTCATATAAGACACGCTAAAATAAAAGATTCAAATATTATAGATTCACATGCACTTGGATTACTTTAAAAAAATGAAAATAACAATTGATGACTTACTCAACTTTACTTGCCCTCTTTCTGATTGCAACCATAAAGATGAGTATGCGTCATGACTAGCACAATTGACCCATTTCCACTCAATTTTCTAGCAAGTTTATAGTCACGTTCGAGAAATTTTCATGATGACAAGAAATAATCATAATCAATAACAAAAACATGACCAATCAAAATGGTCGTCATCCTTGCTCCCCTTCGAACAAAGCTGGGCTATCATGACGAAAAGACTTTGATAGCCTTATATTATGCTATATCATGATGAAGTTTCAAAAGGTACCTACATCAATTGAGAAGAAATGAATCCTTTGCGGCAGGTGGTCACATTGGCCGTAAAGCTTCTGTTGGATTTCAAGTCGACGGAAGACGACTTACCTTTATCCGATACGCAAACAACAATTAGCCCCGGAACGAACCTTGAATTGCTAATGAAACACAAACAAAATTACTTCAAGTTGGTCTGAATGCAATTACAAGGAAAGCATTCGATTTCCACGGTGTAAATGCAAATTATTCTCGTAAAGAAGAAACGGAATACCTTAATGGAAAGGGGAGAGAAAGGAAGAAAACTTTCTGAACGTACGTTATTCTAACCATTCCAACTGTTATCTTCTGGAGTCTTTTATATGACTCCATCACACCCCTTCGAATGTAGTATTTCCATCGTAGCGTATCAAGGTGAAACGGTGCGTTCCAATCGCACCTCACCATGGACGTAATAATAATAAAATACTACATCTCCCACTCGAACATGATGGAATTGATAGCACTCTTTCAAGAATATAAAGCATTCAACATTCATCAACTTTACAAAACAATTCATACTAGCAAGTAAGCCATGCGACTAGTGAGTACACCTACACTTGGGAGCTCAAATTATGCACATGTTAGGGATGACATAATGGCTATAACCCCGAAAAAAAAAATTAACAATCAATGTCTCATGGTGCCCTAGACATATTTTGTTATATCAATCCAAGTATACCTATCCCTTAAAGGCTATACTTGACTATTTTTATAACACCATGTATTTACAATTATATCTGCAACCACATAAGGCGATATAATTGGTCGACTGGTAAATACACGCGATAGATGTAAAACAACAATAGTCTTCCTTCGCACTCATGTCTCTCTCCATTTCAGAACAACTGTTTTCCTAGACACGTCCCATAATGCCATATCTATTCATGACCGCCGGTAACATACTAAAGTAGCAACATTGATTTTTCACTTCGAGAATATAGTCAAAAGTAACATAGAGTACAAAATGAGGTAAATTATAAATTACCTCAAGGGCTCACATAAGGAGTAAATAGGGATAATTTTACTCACATTCCCTTATCGATCGTACAATGCACATGAAGTATGAATTACATGTTATAGCGGATTTCTCTTTCTATAAGAGCGTATGTCATTTATCAAATATATCCATTATACAAATCTTAGCCTAAACATAGTCACGTGCTTCTCACGTACTTATGTTTAGCTCGAGTGCTATATCAGCTCACTTTCTATAGTGCCTAATTAAGTACTTGCATCCGGCATCTTACAGGCATACATGATTGTAGAACTATTATGTTCAGTCTTACTATAAATAAATTACAGACCTCATCTTGATTCCAATCAAAGCGATATATTTTATGTACTAAACTTGCTCTTTAGCATTTATTTGTACATAACGTCTCATCTCAACATGTTAATTACAGTACTTGAGGCAATTGCTCGTGTGAGTGAGCCAATCATTACATGTTGATATACTTTTTAATAATATATGTGTGTAGTGCTAGTCTCATACTGTATTCGTACTTATTGATAAATATCAAGTCACTAATAAACAAACAAATACATACATATATTCACAAATATATAAACCAATGATCCTCTCCAATAACACATATCACATTCTACGCAATCTTAGTAACATCCTATGTGTCAAGAATATGTCTCTAGAAACAACATTGGTAAATGGATCGACAACAATTTTATTGGTTGAAACGTATTGTAGGATCACTTCTTTCTGCGCTATTATATCTCTTATGAAGTTATTCTTTATATCAATGTGCTTTGTCCTTCCATGATACTTAGGATCCTTTACATAGGCAATAGCTGCTTGACTATCGTAATAAACTATCACCGATTTTGAAATCTCAGTGACAGTGGCTAAATTTTCTAAGAAATGTTTTAGCTATACTACTTCTTGCACTGCGGCAGAGTATGCAATAAATTCTACCTCCACGTAGATAAGGCCGTGCATATCTGTTTCTTGATATTCCAAGAAATCGCACATCCATTGAGCAAGAATGCATATCCATAAGTCAATTTATGCTTATCCAAGTCTTCACCACAATCGGCATCTAAATAACCCAATAAGCGTAAATCATTCCCTTGGTAACAAAGTCAATAGTTCATAGTGCCCTTCAAGTATCTCAGGATTATCTTCATTGCTTTTCAATATGCTTGATCGGGATTTGATTGATATCGGTTCACCAATCCCACGACATAACATATGTCGGGTCTAGTACACATCATAGCATACATCACACTTCCAACCGCACTAGCGTAAGGAACAATTTCCATCACTTTAATTTTTTCTGGAGTCTTAGAATACATCTCAGTACTTAGGCCTTTACCCTACATGACAGGGGTATTAATGGAATTACAATTCTGCATACTAAAACGCTCAAGAATCTTCATTATATAAGACTCTTGTGATAAAGTAAGGAGTTTCCTTGATCGATCTCTTTCGATCTTAACTCATAATATATAAGCAGCTTCTCCCATGTCCTTCATTTCAAAATTGGAGGACAACCATTTTTTTATGGTGATAACCAAAATCTTGTCATTTACAGCCATTAGAATATCGTCAAAATAGAATGATAAAATCACAAATTTACCTTTGGACCGCTTGATATATACACAGCGATCTTCTTCAATCATCGTGAAACCAAAAGTGGTTATAACTCGATAAAAATGAAGATACCACTGTTTAAATGATTATTTAAGGCCATATATTGAGCGATGAAGCTTACAAACTTTATGCTCTTGACATTTAGCTATGAAACCTATTGCCTGCTTCATATAGATTTCATCATCTAGTTCTCCATTGAGAAATACCGTCTTTACATCCATTTTATGTAATTCAAAGTTCAAATGTACTGCGATGACTAGAATAAGACATATTGAGGTAAACCTTACAACTGGTAAAAAGGTTTCCTCATAGTTTATACTCTCTTGTTAAGTATAATCTTTCGCCACAAGACGGGCCTTATACTTTTCAATGGATCCATCCACCCTTTGCTTAATCTTAAAGACCCATTTGTTTCCAATGGCCTTACGGTTGGGTGGTAGATCAACCAAGTCTCGGACATGATTTTCCCTCATTGACTCCATTTCATCTTCCAAAACTTTTCTCTATTCTTCCTTATCAGAGGATGAGAGAGCCTCTTGAATAGTCTTAGGCTCAGCATCATCTTTTTGAGCAATCATAAATGATTTCCCTTCAATCTCAAAACGACGACAGGGAATACTTTTACGATTGTTTTTATGCAATTGCATTTCTCTTGAATTCATTTCGTCAGGCGATGTAACATTCCCACTAAGTCTTTATTTCCTTCTACAACATTAATGGGTATGTTATTATGATCTTTCATCTCATATAATTTGAAGTCTTTATCAATCTCACATCTATTAGGAAAATCGTTCTAAAAAAACGTAACATCCCGTGACTCCATTTCAGTCACACTTCCATCAGCTTGTTCACCTATGAACACGTACCCTTTGGAGTGTTCAGAATATCTTAGAAAGATACATTTCTTCTCTCTATGACTTAATTTGCCATATTTATGGGAAGAATCATGAACATAAGTTGCACATCCCCATTGATGTAGACTACTCAAGTCTAGTTTCCTATTAGTTCATAATTTATAATGGGTGAAAGTAATCGATTTTAACAGCACTCGGTTAAGTACATAGGCAGCAGTCAATAACGCATCTCCTTAAGAGGAGATAGGTAAATTTGTTTGCGCTATCATAGACCTAACCAATAGGGTTCTATTCCTTCTCTCAACCATCATATTTTGTTATGGAGTACCAGGAATAGTCAATTATCGTACAATTCCACTTTCATCACAAAAAGCCTTGAATTGTTCAGATAGATACTCACGTCTGCGATCGGTTCTTAATGCATTTATTGTTTGGTTCAACTGATTTTCTACCATCGCTATATATCGTCTAAAGCAGTTTAATACTGTGACGGCCCGAGCGGCGGTGCGCGGGGAGGAGGGATGGCGGTGCGTCCGCGCCTCCGGTCCTTGGACGCGCGCAAGGGAAGGGGAAGGGATTCCTCTCCCTCTTGTCCCACATCGCTTAGGGAGGGGTTCCTGGAAGCCTTTATAAGGCTTGGGTTCCTTTAATTGTGTGACGCGTTTTAAAGCCGTGAGGACTCAGTGTCCAAAGCGGACAATATCACACAAGTGGGACCCGGGATGTTACAAATGGTATCAAAGCCGACTCCCGACAGCATGTGGGGCCACAGCGAGGACGCTGTTCTGCTAAGGGGGGGAGAGTGTGACGGCCCGAGCGGCGGTGCGCGGGGAGGAGGGATGGCGGTGCGTCCGCGCCTCTGGTCCTCGGATGCGCGCAAGGGAAGGGGAAGGGATTCCTCTCCCTCTTGTCTCACATCGCTTAGGGAGGGGTTCCTGGAAGCCTTTATAAGGCTTGGGTTCCTTTAATTGTGTGACGCGTTTTAAAGCCGTGAGGACTCAGTGTCCAAAGCGGACAATATCACACAGTGGGACCCGGGATGTTACAAATACTTCTGACTTATGGAAGATTAGAAAGATATAACCGAAACGAGTGAAATCATCTATGAAAGTAATGAAATATGAGGCTCCATGCCTTGCTCTCACATTCAAAGGACCACAAATGTCAAAATGTATGAGTTGTAATGGAAATTCGGCTCTAATCCCTTTACCGAATGGTTTTCTAATTGCTTTTCCCGCTAGACAATGTTCACATACGGGCAGCAACATTAGTGAGTGACCCTAAAATGAATTCTCTAACTAATTTTTGCATTCTTTGCAACCCAATGTGACCTAAAAGACATCATTGGGTTACATCAATCTCAACATTATTAGAAAATACAATTAAAGAAAAACAAACATCGACATTAATATTGTACAAATCGTAGTCAATGTCTAATAGCATAAAACCATTCGATACATGACTTGAACCATAATAAACGGTTCCATACAAAATGTCAACACAATCACCATGGAAATTCAATACATAACCTAAACTAAAAAGAACAACTACGGAGACTAAGTTTCGTCGTATATTTGGAGCATAAAGGACATCATGTAGGAATAGATTTCGACTACCATGTAAAATTAATTTACATGTGCCAATATCCTTCACTTCAATTCTTGAGTTATTCTCAACATATATCTATCTTCTTCCAAGCTGAATCCGACAATACTCCACAAATGTTTCTCGGTCTCTAGCTACGTGGTCTGTTGTTCCTGAGTCTACAGTCCACATTTGATGAGATTCAACAAGCATTACAGTGTTGAAAACAAAAGTATTACTTAAAGTAATTGAATAATAGGGTACCTCTTTCAACTCAGTGAATTTACGAGCAAAGTGACCCATCTTGCCACAATTGTAGCACTTCATCTTGGCTTTGTCCTTCTTCCCACCACGCTTCTTGCGTTGGAAAGTCTTAACCCTCTTAGGTGTCTAATCAATCTTCTTCCCTTTATTGTTGAATTGAGAATTCATTTTGCGCTTAAAGCCTGAAACTTTGTGCAAACTTGATTAAGCAACATAAGCATGGGTAGAGGATCTCGCAACCTTTAGGCATCCATCCTCTAATTCCAAATGACGCGCTATATCATCAAAAGTGACAATATTCTCATTATGTGTTATATTGATCTTCATATGCTCCCAATTGTTGAGAAGAGACCTTATAACAGCCTGCACTTGCTATTCATCAGTAAGAGAGTAACCTACCGACTTTAGTTCACGAATCATGTTTGACATCTCCCGAAGATGCTACCTCATCATTACATTTGAGCCCTTTCAGAATGTGTCAAACTTGATGGTGAGTTTCTTCAGCTTAGTGGCAAATGTACCCCCAAACTTATCTTTTAAAGCAACCATATAGCTTTCGCTTTATCATAATTTTCAAACTCACACATGAGATCATCTTGCATACAGCTCAGCAACATGATACGAGCAATGCTATTTTTCTTTTTCCAAGCTTAATAAGCTTCTATATCTCTCATGTGTTGAGCAAAAGTTCTATGCTCGAATTTATCCATAGTATAGTTGAGGGTTTCCAAAACTTCTTGCTCCTCAAGGATGTACTGAACCTTTTGGTGTCAAATATCATAATTGTCACCGTTCAGCTTCTCACCCTTATTGAAGTCAGCCACAATGGTCTTGGATACCAAAATCATAATCAATTGTTATAACACATTGATATAATAAACGCAAAATCAATATTAGCACACCTTTCAAAGTAACACGCATATTTAATTTGTAGCAAAGACAAACTAAATTAATGATAATTCAACAAATGACACAAAAACAAAAGTTCATTATGTTCCCAATCAACTTCTATGTACAATTTTTCTATTATTATTAATTAGTTTAATTTGCGCAAATTTTAAGTTATAGGTGAGAACTCCTTCGAATTCTACCAACCTACGAACTCTCACTAGGAAAAATAATTACATGACTTCATATAATTTATACATTTTTCCATTAACACAAAAAACATAGCATGATGTGAACCAACATACAAAAATAATCATGTTGTGACTACAATCAAAATTGCAATTCAACATGTAACGGAAAAACAAGAATCTCCTACCATTGTTCGAATTTTCTTGGAACTAAAAAATTGTAAGTATATTAAACTACATTCATGCTACCATCAAAACAAGCTCTACACAGCATATATGACATCATTTTCATATAGGCCAACTACTGTATTTCCTAAAACTTAAGAAAATACAAGCTAAAAATTGAATAAACTATGCATTTGTACCTTAAAATTCGCGTACATAGGATTTCGTACACAATTTTATACATTTATAAAATTCAAATATCCAAAATAAGTATACTACAATGTAGAGGACACTTATACAAGCCAAACGCTACTAACCACGCTCCAATCGAAGCTCCCATGCGCCCACATGCACCGCTTGAGTGTATGGCGTGTGTGGCGCACATGCCAGGGAGCCAAACGGCTCCCGTCCGGTCTAACCGGTTTGACCGCTAGACCGGTTGATCGGTCAACGGTTGGGTTGGTTTCGGGTCAGGTCATGGGTCGAGTCGCAGGTCGGGTTGCTGACTGGCTGGCCAACCGCCGGCGGCAGCGACGTCTTCAATGACATCATGGATGACGTCAGCATACGTCATTTCGCCGATGCGCACGTGTTGCTCACACGCTGACATTATAGTGACATCATCACGCGCTGGTTTGTCTGCGCACGCACCAGCTTTCCCAGCACTTCAGGCACGTGAGGCCCACGCGCAACGGCTTCTGGCCGCGCGTGTGGGCGCGTCCGGTGTCTTCTGGTGTCTTCCGACGGCATTCAACCCACCATTGGACTCGTCTCGACGAATACTTTCCCCCTGTATATTTAAAAATTGATTTTGGTCAAAAAAATATTTTGAAAAATGGCCAAATCCATACAGGTGTGCGCAACCCCGAACCCATTCTTTGCTTCAATTCGATTTCGAGGATTCAGATTGTAATCCCAAGCAATAAAGATCCAAAACAATGTAGAATTCAATCTCTTGATCTCGATATCATGTGGTAAACGAGTAAATTCGACGAAAATAAGGCAGAAAGCATGACCGGGCTCTGATACCAATGTTGGATTTGAAGTCGGCGGAAGACGACTTTCCTTTATCCGATGCGTAAACAACAATTAGCCCTGGAACGAACGTTGAATTGCTGATGAAACACAAACAAAATTACTTCAAGTTGGTCTAAATGCAATCACAAGGAAAGCATCTGATTTCCACGGTGTAAATGCAAACTATTCTCATAAAGAGGAAATGAAATACCTTGATGGAAATGGGAGAGAAAGAAAGAAAACTTTCTGAACGTACGTTATTCCAACCATTCCAACGGTTGTCTTCTGGAGTCTTTTATATGACTCCATCACACCCCTTCGAATGGTATCTTTCCATCACAGCGTATGAAGGTGAAACAGTGCATTCCAATCGCACCCCATCATGGACATAATAATAATAAAATACTATAGCTTCTATAAGTGGCTTTTTTATTCCACCTTTTAGAGGAGGGGGTTGAGGTGTGTATGGCTTGGGTTAATGTTTTGGGTGACAGGCTTTCAGCATTAAATGGTTTTCAATTGATAAGCAAGACAAAGTTGAAAGAAAAACAACTCATAAATAGGATCAAAACTAAAACTAATATCAGATAATACTTCAAATGAAATCGCAAAAGCGAGGATGTTAATTGTAGGTTGTAAAAATAAAGTTGATAAGCATTTCAATTCAAAGTTATATCTCGAGTTTGAGATGCGTACACAATCTGATTTATTGGAAGATTTTTTATTTGTTTAAAATCTAAACATCTGGTAGTGCAAATCCCAATCAGATTTGGATTTTCTTGGGCGATGATATTTTCATAATTATCCAAAGAGTGATTGTTAAAGATAATCCTCCGAGATTGACCGCGTCGGAAATTATATTAGAAAAATTGTTGCTCACTGGTATTCTTTGTGTTTCAAGGCCACACGAGCTCATGCCGCACAGTGACGTCCGGGAAAGCTGAACAAAGCTTCAGGACGCACGAAAAAGAGAGAACTCCTGGATGCACGGTGATTTTGGGTGGCGTCAGCTTCGTTTCAACATCCTTTCAGTTCACACTATGGAACGGATTTTTTTTTTTTCTTAAATTCTGAAATCCTCCCATTTAATTGCTCAGTAAAATTACATTGTTATCACGTCTGGTAACAATTGTTGTGTATTCTGATAATAGTATAAGAGTTTCTCAATAAGGTAAACCGCTTGCATCCGCAGATTTACCTCAGTAGAGAATCCCTTAACATTTTTTGGATATTAAGAAAGCATAAACACCCGCTTATGTCGCAATATCGCTAAAGCAAAACATTCAGCTTTGTTTTTGTTTTGTTTTGTTTTTTTTTTTTTTTTTTTTTTTTTTTTTTGGAGCTTTTTGAACAAGTTTTGAAATATATGAAATGCACAAGCATGACATAAAGGTTGCTTTCGTGACTGAATTTGCCCTAAACTTGATAAGGGTGAAAGAACTCTCACAAGACCCTCACCCTTGGGGTTTCATATGCATTCTTCTATATCGATCGAATTTTCTGCCTTCATAGCCAGAAAGAGTTTTTCTAAGGGTACTTTCTCAATAAGTTAATGGTAAGTGTGTCTGGGACATAGGCCACTAGAATTGCCACGGTTGATTTTGCAAAACTTCTACTTTCTCAAAAATTAAACTTAATTTCTAAGAGAAGACATTTTTATTGTCTCTTTTGGTTGGGTAGAATTTGTTGTCTGAAAAGTTTAGTGAGACCAGGGGTCACTTAGTGTGTGTGTGTGTGTATAATAATGGAGACATTAAATTTGACCTCACTCAAATTTACATGATACGATTCCTGAATGAGTCAATATAAACTCAGTTTGAAAAAATGGACAGGATAAAATACGCAAAATGAAAATTTAATGGGGGCAAAGCCATCCTCTTTATCTTTGTGCCCTCGCCATTTATGTGACAAGAACAAGTGTAAATACAAATCTAAATAAGCGAGGGTTTGAAAGCTCGAATGGACCTTTTGAGATTAAATATCTTATTTAATAAATTGAGGGGTCGACTATGTTACATCAGTCGCTTAATCGTTGTATGAGATTTATGTCTTTTTCCACGCAAAGTCCTCTTACTTCACAAGGATTTTGCTGAAAAGGGGACGCACATCAGCATTAGACCCTGACCGGTTACGTTTACGTTTCTACTCTTCAAGCTGTCACGTTAATTAACATGTGCCCGAGAGTTGGTAAACTTAGTGCTACCACTAGGTCGCCAGTCATCACTTCATTTAATGCAAACCACTACGCACATCAAAACAAAAGGTCGATTCCCTCTTCCTCGTTTGAAACTGGGTTGATCGTGGGAGGTTGAGCATGGAGAGCTTCTGGATGAGACTGGGTTCAGCAGTGACGTTGATTGTGATGCTGACGCTGGCGACCATGGTAGATCCTGCCGAGGGAGCGTTACACAAGGTCGGAGGCAGGTCCGGTTGGATCGAGCACGTTAACTACACCGAATGGTCCAGCCGCGAGCGCTTCTCCGTCGGAGATTGGCTCTGTACGGTTTTCTTTCACTTTTTTCTATTTGTAATTTTGAATACTTTCTTTTTATACTAAATGAGTTTTGTCGTCAGTGGTTAGTTCGAGTGAGTTGTGGATGCAGAATTCTTCTACTCTTTTTTTTTAGGTTGGAACACCGACTTAAAAGCTTAATTTGCTTGGACTCGATGGCAGACTTTTTCTTCAATAAGCAAATATACGATGTACTAGAAGTGAATGAGACGAGCTATGAGAGCTGTAATGGCCAAGGCTCCATCTCCAACGTCACGCGCGGGGGACGAGATGTGTTCGAACTCAAGGAAGCCAAGACTTACTACTTCATATGTAGCAGAGGCTATTGCTGGGGCGGCATGAAAGTCTCCGTCGACGTCGTGGTTGCCTCACCAGCACCAGCTGCATCTCCATCCGGAGCCGCCCCTCTATCACTGGTTAGCTCGTTGCTCGTGATCTTCCTTTTGATTGTAACGGGCTTGTTGAGCCTCGAACCACCGAAATGTTTGTAAGCTCCGAATATTTAGTCGCTAGCTACTGAGAAATTACAACCCTTTGTTAAGTTTCTCAACCTTCAAAAATAAATATGTGGAAAGTGAAATTTGGTGGGGTTCGTTAAACCCATCGGTCAAGATTCATTTCAGTACATGTAACTTCACTGAATACCTCCTCGTTATGCAACTAGGAAGAGGCTTGTTAAAATGGGACATTGACGATGCTGCAAAACCATGTGGCATCCACATTTCACCATTGTTTTGCTTCCTGGTGAGATGATAGCCCTTCGTGCTGTGCAACAAAGATAGACCTAAAACTTATTCTCTTACGTGGAACACATGCATAACATATCCTACGACAAATCAAATTTTGAAACCATCAAATGATGCGTATCAAGTTGTAAAACTCGTTCAACCAGCGCAATCAATAATATTAATTAACTCCATTCAATTTGAACAAAGAAAAATACTTATGTGAATCATCTTTTATATTTTTGGAGAACATATAGCATTGATGTGGTGCCGCAGGAAGGCCAAAATACAATAGCAACAAAGCCAGAAATTAAAAATAGAAAATATGGAAAGAGGATTGCGTGCGAAAGAAGGTGAGGAAATTGCCCACTGGCCTTAGGGGTTAAAGCCGCCCAACTTTGTCAACGAGAGCGGTCGACCCTCAGTGGAGCCTCAAAGGTGGCGTTGCAACCAGTCTCCCTTTAATTTCCACATTTTTCTTTGTTTTTCTTTTTAATTTATTTAGTGAACATTGTAATTGCATTATACACCTTTGAAAAATAGTAAAACATCACATCAGTATTTTCTTTATTTAAATTAAATGGAACTAATGAAAGTATTTTTTGCGTTGTTGGATAAGCTTTATAACTTAATTGCACTATTTGAAAGGTTTAAAATTTAGAATCGCACTATCCCAATCAGTTTTACAATTTTTAGCATGCTCATCCCTCTTATGTCATACAAAGAAGTGATACCATCCAGCTCGCTTATACAGGAGGCATTTGAGTAAGACCTGCTGAGTTGATTAATACACATTATTTGTTTAATCAAAATTGTATGGATCGCACGCTTTAAATTTTATTAATCCGAAGAACTTGAAACTTTTATCAAATACATATATTAATATGACGCTTCAATTAATTCTCAATAATTTTTTGAATTTTAAATTAGGGGGCCTTTAGCTTAAACCATCGGGCCCTAATTCAAGAGTGAGCCTATGCGATGATGGACAGAAAAATAAATAAATGTTATTTTAGTTTTGACCACCAATCAATTCGTCAACTTGTTGATTTGAAATTAAGGGTGATTTGGTCGTTTTTTTTTTTTTTTTTTTGGTGAGAGCTGATTTTCGCTTGCTTTTAAAAACAACAAAGACAAGAAAAGATATTATAAAGCCAGCAACATAGCATCATATCAAAACGACAGGACTTGACTTCCTAAAAAATAAAATCCTTCTTAGATTTTAGCAAATATTTTCACACGACTTGCACTGAACTTCCTACACTTGCTAAGTGAACTGACAAGAGAATAGACGCCTCCCCCGTGTATGCAACCCGAAGGCAAGAGTCTTCTTTTAAGGGTAAATAAAGATCACTTTCGATTAAGTACACAACATCTGAAACGACCTCGTCAGTTGGTACAAAACTGTATTTTCCACGAGTTTTTCTTTAACATTTTATTTTTGATATAGAACAAAAAGCTTGATATCAATTTCCTGATGAATGTTGAACGCCTAAAATCCTGCAAAAACATGAAAACGAATAACTCATGATTCCAACCTTTTCTTTTACTGTTCCAGATATGATGCTCGGCATGAAGCTGTCTTTGTTTGCGAAAATAAAAATAAAAAAGTGATATCTGAGGTTAATAAAAGGAAGCATCATCGGATCAGATAGACTCTGGGACACCATCTAAGATACTAGTAAAAAGTAGACTAACCAAAAGAAAAAATGCACTCCGATGACAACAAAAATTTTCTGATTTGACAAAAGAACATCGAACTACATACTTTTCCATCTTGGCAAAAAGGGGGAAGAAGAAACTACATATAACATAACCCTCGGGAATAATCTAAATGCCTCTTGCATGACGAGGTACCAGTCTTAGGGATGGTCAATTCTTTCACCATAATTAGTAAATATCCACCTCAATTGCGCAGAGGCATAAGCCAACTAGAGACATTCCCCAAGTTGACTCCAATTTGAAAAGGTCTACCCAATACAAAGAACAGAGAAGCTTAGGGACAAAGTTATATGTACACACCTCCAATGGTTATTCACAAGTTTTATTGGCAGGACTTTTCGTGGATATCTTCACCCTTCTCTTCCTAAAGGACCCGGAGTTGGGCAAGAAAAGCAGCACAGAGGTCCAAAAACAGAAACTGGGGTCCCTGCACCCTCTGCAAATCGAGTAGATATTTCTCCTCCGTCGTTTTGTAAAGCTGTCCATGGACATATGCGGGTATTAGCCATATATATAAGAAGTTCAAAGGAAACAACCACAAAAAAGTAAAAAAGGTCAAAAAAATCAAACCAAAAGATTAATGTTAGGCATGATCTAGTAAGCCACGACCTACTTATTTAAAGACAACAACAATCTGCCATATTACTAGGATATTAATTTAGTTAAACTGGTCTTTGCACATCAATACAACCATTAAAAATCAACGACAACTACGCATCTACCACATCATATTTTAGTATTTTAGAAGCTCAATCATACAGTGGGATAGGAACAGCACTTAAACCACTCAAATTACTCTGGAACAGATAAAGAGATTCTCATTGTTTACTGGACTTTACCTGCACCTCAAACTTGACCACATTTCTGGACTTGGTTGCACCATCATTCTCGATTATTGTAGATTCATCACCAAAATAATTACTCTGGACAGGATTGCTAACCATGCTTTCATGACTGGGAACACAAGGATTCCACATGCACTTCATGTTATAGTGCCCAATCTTCTTCCAGCACACATTCAGTTCTCGCAGTGCCTTAAGAACTTCAGTCATTATTTCCCGTGGATGGGCTCGAGACTGGCATCAAATGAAGTTATGAAATTTTTATCATGCAGATAAGCATCAATAAGAACTCAATTAAGATAAGCAAGGGGCCATTCATCTAAGAGCAAACTGACATGATCATTAGATGAGCTCTTTCCATCAAACAGAAAGCACCAACAAGCACCCAAATAAGACAAAGGTATGGTGACAAAGCAAATCAGCTCCACAAATACAGTCACACTAATACTTCTCTCAACTCGACATTCTGTCAGCTACATTTGTTGCAAGGTCTATTCTCTATACTCCTACACCAAGGTGGAATCATCCCCATCTCTGTTTTCAAGTTCTCTCTTCATTCTAACTCATTGCCTTTAAAAAATAATAATAAATAAATAAATACCTTCACCATCATACTTCGGGAAAAGTCAAAATAAGGATCCAAAGTTGACCAAATTTCTCAAATAAGGACCCGAAATGAACGTTGTGTCAGATAAAGACCTAAAGTGGACTCATTGTCTCAAATAAAGACCTGAAGTGGTTGAATCAATTCCAAATAAGAACCTGAGCTTGTTGGTCAGCCAAATATTCGTCGGCTATTAAACATGTGACATTTTCAATGATCGAAGTTTGGACAATTTTGTCCAAAAAATATATAGGGAAAATTAACAAATCCTAAAGCAGAAACAAAAAAACCCTACGTTTTCTACGGTCTCGCTGTTCCTTGTACCCATCCTCTGCAAAGTCAAAAACCGAAGTTCTCCCATTCCTTTGTATCCATCCTCCACAAAGTTGAAGACCCAAATTCTTCGCTGGTTGAGGCACGAATTCAAAAACAAGAAGAAAACCAGATGCTTCTTTCTTTGTTTGCAAAGACCCAAATTCTCCACCGGTCGAGCAAGACGTGGAGCAACGAGAATCGAGTCGCAATGATGACCAAGCAACGATTTGGTTGAGGAGCAGCGAGGGAGAAGAAAGAAGAAAACATAAACATTTAAATGAATAACCTAAACTTAATTAATTTAGAATTTTCCCTTTTTTTTTCCAATCACAAATTTCTAACAAAATTGCTCCTATTTTAATTGCCGAAAAATGTCTGCTAGTGAACTAAGGTCCTCAATAGAGATTAACTTGATCACTTCGGGTCTTTATTTGAAACAATGGGTCCACTCCAAGTCCTTATATGACACAAAGTGCACTTTGAGTCCTTATTTGAGAAAATAGATTCACTTCGGGTCCTTCTTTGGAATTTTCCCTTATACTTCTAAACCCAGGTGGAGTAATCCCCATCTCCTACATTCGATAAGTTGAAAGCTTATAACAGGGTAAAATCAAATGTCCCAGACCAGATTCCAGGCAATGGCTATCACAAGCAATTTTGCCAGAGTGAATAGACACATCTCGTCAGGAAATAAACCCCACTGCTGAATGGAAGATAGTAACCATCCCACAAGAAGATCACAATAAGGCTGATAAGTTGAAGCTTGAGATAGCATGGAATGGAGTGTTGAGTTACGAATTGGTGATCAGATGATGAGTAGAGTTCTTTTCTTAGTTAAATTAGGAGATAAGTTTCCTTCCCTACGAAGTATGATATTCCCATGTGAATTATGTGTCTCATTTAGAAGTTCTCTCTTTCATCTAAGAGTAAACAGACAATTTTGCCGGAGTGAACAGACACATAACCATACTACTGAACGGAAGATGGTACCACAACTCCCATGAGGAGATCACATTAAGGCCAATAAGTTGAAGCTTATGAAAGAATGGAATGGAATGTTGAGTTAAAAATTGGCGAATAGATGATGAGTAGAGTTCTTTTCTTTGTTGAATTAGGAGATAACTTTCCTTTCCCTATTAAGAATGATATTGGAGGTTTCCCATGTGAATCATGTGTCGCATTTAGAATTTTCCTCTTTCAGCTTGGAGTAGGCTTTTTTTAGATTACTCTATGTATCAGATTCTAATCTTTTCTTTCCAATAAAACTAACAAACATTATTGAATTTCACCGACTTTTGCTACGGAACTGTGATGCAATTCTTCTTTTAAGTATTAGTGATGATGCTTAAGAAACCACGAGGTGTGATGCTTAGGAAGTTTTTAGCTACAATGCCTAACAAATAAACTAGCTTCGCATTATCATTCCTCATGTTTTTCCTTCAAGTGGTCTACCAAGTCAGCCTCCCTGCAATGCAACTAATTGTTCTACATTAGGTCTTTGCTTATCCATCACAATGGGGATTTTAGTCAAGGAATTCTAGTCCTAGAGAGGGGTTCTGACTATGTGATGTTCACATGCCAATTTGTAGTTGCACTTCTTTTCGCTGTAATTATTAGAAATCATGGGTTGGAAGGGAGAAAAGAGGGGAAGATGCAATTAATTTAGACATGTACAGTGCATACCATGTCATCCAAAAACGATAAATTGAATGAGTCAAAATATCTAATATGACTTGAATTTAATAATGAGTAGATGTCCGTTCCACAGTATTTGACCGTAGCACATCAACAAAAGCTATGCACACTGAACCATAACAACAATATCACGTGCCTACTATGTATAAATCTAAAAAGTCCTTATGGCAACTATCGGCTTGTCTAGATCTTTCAAGGGTCCTACACCTCCTCATGTAAACCATAGAATTTTCGCATGAGAGAAAAAAAAAAAAAGAAGAAGGAGGAGCCTGTTGGCAGATTCAATTACTCAAACAATATCACCGCAGAGGTGTATTTAAGCAAATTTATGGTGCAATGTAATTGAATTTAACATTAAAAGAGATATTGGAGAGTGTCTTTACCTGGAGACCAAGAGCCCATTTCTTCTCAGCACCATAATAACCTGGTTTTGAATTCACTCCCTGGTAATCCATATATCCAGGTAGTGGGTAGCGAGGCCCAACAGTTGGAATGGTAAGCTCCCCTGGATTTCCACGATTGAAGGTGCACTCCTACAGAGGAATTTTGAGATCTAACATTTTAGAGGGCCTCAAACACTTGTTCCAAATGGCAGTTCCTGAATACCAAACTCTCTACTCAAAAAGAAAAGCAAGCATATATGCAGCACAAAAGTCAGCCTCACTATTTAAAGTTGAGCTCCCTGAGTGACACAGTTTAAAAGCTAGTTTAGAGGCCTCATTCATAGCACAAAAGTCAGTCTCACGGATCGAAGTCCAGAATATAATTTTGTGCTATGGACTGAAAGGGCAAGTATATATGCAGCAAAAAAACCAGAACTCAGTCCATTTAGATGTTGCGAATAGAACACACTAGAATAGATTGATTAAATGATTTTCATCTCATTAATGTCTCCAAAACATTTTCTTCTCATAAACCATAAATCACTAATAGTATTTCTCACTACCAAAGAGAAAAACCAACAACCACATAAAGAGCTAGAGCCAACAAACAATTCTAAAGGAAAATAATATTGACGCACCATCGTTTCTTGAAACTCGTCTCCGAGGTAGCCATTGGAAGGTCGGAAACGGTTATCCAATAACAAGTAGTATGCAACAGTAGCCTGAAAAATCCAGCAATCAACATTTTTCCCGAACAAAGCACAAAGTCGAATACAAGAGGTAGAAGAAAAGAAGATCTAACCTCATTTTGAATCCGGTTGCGAAGTGATTCAACAAGTTGATTGCGCTCAAAACCCATGTTGACCACTTCCTGGAGTATTTCCTCATCAATCTACAAGATAAACTCTAAGAGTAAGGCGGAAAGCATTATTAAGACATGATAAGTGGAATAAAACTGAAATGCTGAGGTTTTAATATGCAAAACCAAAACAAGCATCTGCAAACTCGCAGCTCACATGAAACAGAATTAAATATCTTCTAATCCATATTAAACATATGCAGCCATGAGCTTCATTTAACAGAGAAGCAAATAAAAGACCCATAACTGAAATAGGAATTCCATCAGCAGCCCCTCAGACATCGGCAACAACACAGAGAACAAGTATTTCCTATTAAGTGATTATCCTATTGAGACATACACATAGAAATTTGAATAAATCTAATGGCCCTCCAGGAACAACTCTCCAAAATTTTCGCATTTTATTCGCTCTACTAAAGTAAGCACTGCTTTTCCTTTCTCTTAATTTTGGCTTTTCCCTGCATGTCTACCCAAGAACCGAATCATTTCCTTCAAATCTACTACAAAGACAGAAAAAAGAACCCAATAAATAAGGAAACATCAGATTCATCCAGAGTCAGGCATCACTTAGCAACAGATACACAAATAGAAAGAGCACTTAACAAGTGGTCAAACTCGTATCATATAGGAAGGAAAATTGCAGAAACCCATGAATGAGCGGCCATGTGAACATGAAATGATTAGGCTCCGATCTTCAAAATAATGTTAACTAACATCATCTTGCTCTCTTATAAGACATTGTTTCTTAAGCAGAGAATTTCCTCATAAATTTTCTTATTTCTATTTATATATCTGTTTAATATCTCCTTTCTTTACTTATTATCCTCCTGTGAGGGGGAAGGGGGAACAAACCGCACAGATCAAACCAAGGAATCTCGATAACCTTTTTTTTTTGGTTGAAGATAACCCATTGAGAAAGTCAGAATTAAGGATACTGAACAATAAACGTGTAACTTCAATTGCTTCATTTACAAAACATCATCTCATGTGAAAGTATCTTTCAAGTGATCTGGACGAGAAATTTCCTGAAAGTTATATGTCAAACCTCTGTAAGACATTGCCTCATTAATAATGGAGGCAATTTTCACCTAATGCAAGTTATCAGAAAAATCCACACAACAATCCTCAAGCAATGGCACATTGACATATCTACAGTTCACATAGGAGAGTCTAAATGCTATCCAAGACAATCAAAGCTGAAAAAAAGTACAATTTTCCTTTCCAGAACCATAACTCCAATCATCATTATACCAACCATACCTTTTTCGCTTGCTGCATTGTATCAGGTGGAGGCACGGCCAAATAACGTGGAAGATGAGCTTGAAACCAAGGATGCTGACGGATCTCTGGAATGGTGATTCGTTTCATTGGATTAACTATAAGCATCCTTGGGATCAAGTCCTTTGAACCTGCCGATAAGTGACTTGGAAGAGTGTACATCCCACCCTAGAGTACAATGTCAAATGTACAAGGTAAGGTTCATAATTCAAGTTGCACGATAAATAACATGATTAATCTCTTCAATGTCCTACTGTGATCAAAAGAAATTTTGATTTGTGTGAAGCACTCAATGGGTTCAGAGAGATGTCATTTAAATTTATGAAGAGATGAGATCCCCCAACCCCCAAGCAAATTGCTGTGCCTTTGGAGGGTATTAGCTCACTCTACATCAAAATATCTATTGTTCAAATATGACCACTTCCCTAATCCAACATGTCATGCTGCCCAAGAGAATAAGACTTGTATATATCTCATGTCTGAGATATTGGATATCATCAATCATAGGAGCATTATTACTAGATTTAATCTAGAACTCTTTAAAAATTAGTTTTCAAATGATGTTGAATTACTTCTAAGTAAATTAGGTGTATAATAAACCAAAGATCCTTTGCACACATGGTTTAAAGAGGTGAGAAACCTACTTGCATCACCTATAAAATATCTGACGTGGCAGTCTGATAAATCTAAGAAAGTACCTTGATTTTCTTGAAAAGGTTAGGTATGTTTTCATCATCGAAAGGGAGTGTGCCACAAAGAAGAGCGTATAATATAACTCCACAGCTCCATACATCTACTTCAGGCCCCGCATAAAGTTTACCAGAGATAACCTGCAGGGCAAGCAAAGAAATACTGTTCATAAACAGAGCCTGTAATAGCTATATATCATCCTATCATGAATACAAGCCAAAGAGTTTCATCAGAACAACATTGAATTAGAAAAACCATCCAATATCTCATAAGTTTGAAACTTTCACAGGGGGTAAAGAAGACAGATATTGAACCTCCGGAGCAGCATAGTTGGGGCTCCCACAACTTGTCTTTAAGAAATGACCGTCACGCATTATATTGCTCAGACCGAAATCTGCGATCTTCACATTCCATTTAGAATCCAACAGCAAGTTTTCAGGCTTTAGATCTCTATGAACGACCATATTCCTATGGCAGTATTCCACACCGGAAATAATCTGAAGAAGAGCAGGAGAAAGAAAAGTGGTGTTAAAGCAAAAACTGTTGCCCAAGGGAGAACTCCTTGTACATCATTCACCAATCCTACCTGCTGAAAAAAGTTGCGAGCTTCATTCTCCTGCAACCTGCCCTTCTCGACAATGTAATCAAACAGCTCCCCAGACTTCACATACTCCATCACGACATAAATGTCCGTAGGCGTCTCAATGACTTCATAAAGTCGGATGATGTGCGGATGCATAAAGAGTCTCAGGATTTTTATTTCTCTCCTCACTGCACCACAAGGGGAAACAACATGCAAATAAATAACATGATCGACTTCAGAAGGCTCCCACAAAGTCAAGCTGCAAGCCTACACGCGTCCATGGCCATGCTTCAGAGTAGAATTGGCAAATCCAACAGAAGGCGGTGCAGAAACAACTATCCAAATTCACATAAACCGACATGCCCGAAAACTTTAAGAAAACAGATTTCAGACATTCAGCACTATATCCCGCTATCTATATGGAACTCAAACAATATTCTCATTACCTTTCTCTTCCATCTCCATGTTCTTTATCTTGCGCCGGTTGAGGATCTTTATGGCGACCTTGTGCCCAGTCAACACGTGTTCCGCTATTTTCACCTTGCCAAACGAACCGATGCCCAGAGTCTTTCCGAGCTTATAATTCGGCAGATACATGTCCGCATTGCTGCCCCCTCGAGACGTTCCATCCATCTCTCCTCTCCTATTTCAACCGAGCAGAAAACAATCTCAGCCGACCTCTTCAAGATCCACGGTCGCTCGAGTAGGCTCCGTTACCAGAAATCACCGAGTCGCCCGGCAATCTCCGATCTGGATCGGAAGTTGCAGATCGCGGGTAGCCGCGACCTGGAATGCTAATAACTAAGGCGTTCCGAACGTTCCGGCATAAATCAAAAAGGAAGGAAAAGAACAGTCACTAATAACGATTGTGCATGTCGTACGTACGAAACGCACCTGGATTCTCCCATGGCTGCCAAACGAGAGAGGTATAACAGCGGAGAAGAGTCGCGCCCGCCTGAAACCCTAGGTAAGAGAACCACGATGACGAAGGAGAAACGAGGAAAGAAGCTAATATTTCCGGAAAAGTTACTTGTCTTGTGGCTCGGGCTTTTAAACTCGGGCCTTGATATAGATATTAGATAGGCCTTTGCCGTATCGTACCTTTGCCGCAGAAATAGATGGACCTCTGCCGTATCATACCTTTGCCGCGGAAAATATTTTGTTAGGCTTGCCTTTGTTAGGTTTACCTTTGCCGAATTTCAAAAGCGTGTGCAGCGTGCGAGGTAGCAAACCTTTGCGGTAGAAAATATTTAGCGAGGCATGAAATATTTCCGTATCTTTTTTGTTTCAATTTTAGTAAAAGATAAATCTACCCATCTTCCTCTTAAACAACAAGGATTAAATGTGTGGCGTACTCTTAATTTAAAATTAGTTCTTACTTTTGTTTTCTTCTCTTCTATCTTTGTTTGTTTTTTCCCATCTTGGACCAAAGTAGGGTCCCCCTTTTCCCAAAAAAAAAAAAAAATTGGCAGATGACTCCCGGTTATTTTGCAATAACTTAAAAACAAGTAAAAGTCAAAAGAATCGTCTATTAATCAAAATAAATGCATTCAATTTAATTATAACTTTAATTTGTGTTATTATGTTTTGATACGTGTATTTTAACTGCTCAACATTCGTTTTGTTTCATGGATCTGATAGTCCAATTTTCATCTATTTTTCATGCCATTACTACATGATTTTTTAAAGATATTCTCAAAAACATTAAAATCAATTGCATTAAAAATTCTAAAGATCCATTTAAAAAAAAACTTATATTTAATATTATCCTTGCTTTAATCTCATGAAATAATTACTTGTTAACAAGATAAATATGACAAATGTGATGATATTAGAAGACAACACATTCAAACCATTAACTTGTTTTTTGGTCAATTCTAAATGCACCAAAATTTCCATAGAGCCATTCAAGATAAGAAAAGTAATCTTCGAAGTACTAATTTATTGCAATAATCACAGATGGACATAAAGGCTACTCTCGGAACAATTTTTTTTACCCAAATAAGACAATTAAAATTTTCAATCATATCAATAAGAGTCATCATTTACTTAGAAACAAATGAATGAATATGAATATGAGGGAATTATTTTCAATGTTATAGTGTGCGAAGCTCTAACCTCAGAATATTTCTTTTAGGTTGAATTTTTGCATGCATGAGTCCTCTCTAACTATATGATTTCACCACCATGAATTTCAATGATCCTAGAATGTGTTAATCCAAGAACTTTGCCTTTTCCTTTACACATCCAACTATTATTTATGGCCATAACATTTACAAGTATCGCATCTGTTCCTCTTTTCAACAATCTCAAATGCAGAAGAATCACATCATGGAGAAGTTAATTATCCTTTAGCTTTTGAACTAAAACAGTGACTTTTATGCAATGTAGTTAGGGGTTCATATAAGAAAGGTTTACTTTATGCAAATTGCTCAATTTGCTTTCAAACAACTTCCATTTTGGAAAGGGACCACTTCCTTTCCAACTCATGAAATACTTGCGCAAATGAACTTCTACGTTATTTTGAGTAATATCACAATCAAGAAACCTTATATCAATTACGGATTAATTATATCTAGAGGCAAATCATCGAAATACCTAAATTTTATCTCATGTGCACAAGGAAGGCCCGTGGATTACATAAAATGCCCAAATAAGTAGGTAGCTCAACCCAACTTTGAGCAAATTCATATTCAAGAGCTTGTTTAAAACAAATATTGACACGCGAATAATCAAGTTCATGAAAAAAAATTATATATATTAAGAGGAAGAGGAGCCCTTACCTTTTTATTTGACAATTTGGTTTTGATTTCTAAAACCAATTCTCAACTGCAAGGCATATTATCTTTTTCAAGTAGATTAAATTCCCTATTGAAACTTGTAAATGTGCTTTCAAAGTTGAATGTGATCCTTTAGCTCTTGAACTAACACGATTCCCGAAAATGTATGTGCAAGTTTGTTTGAGCACACACAAATAACTCTTTGAAGGAAGCCATGTCTTTTGAATGTAATTAAGAACCAATGGCATTTCCTATAACGATTGTCAAATTGTTGAATATTTTCATCATATTCCACTTCACTCATGGAGCTCAAAACCTTAGACCAATCTTACATAAAGGAGTCTCAATCGTTCATTCTTCAAACTGAGATTTACATTTTATCACAATATTCTTCTCAACGTGCCAAATGCACAACAAGTTTGCACTTTTAGAAAAAAAAAAAAAATGAGTGGAGGCGGCATTCATTAATGCCAACTCTCAATTAGTGACAATAGCTTAAGGTTGACAATCGGCACCCGCTATGTTGCTAGTATTGTTAAAGCCCAAACAATAATCTTTCTCTTCTTATTCTCTCAAAAAATATAAAGCATGACTAGAAGAAGTATTAAAGTTGGAAACTCCAATAATATCCAACGAAGGCCCTTTTTATCTATTGGTCTTGTAAGTACAATCCATTACAAAACACTTTAAAAGCTCTTCATTAGTGCCATGAAGCTGGGATAACAGAAAAATAGATGCATCAAGTGAGCCCTCAGCAACATGTTTAAAATTGTAGATATATTTGCCTCCTCTAAGCTCATCCAATAAAAAAGCTCGGTCCATAGAGCAACCGTTGAAATATTCATGACAGATTTCGCTTTCATGTCATAAATAGTTTCAACAATAGCCTAAATGTTGGAATTTCTTCGTCTCAAGGTGGAAAGAATTTGCAAGGAGACATACCAACTTTACACATCTCTTTCACATGCAAAGCTTCAACTTCAAAAAAGCAACAAGTAGGATGTCCGAATATATCACTCAAAAGATCATGTATGTGATTCCTTTAATATTTTGAGTGACTATGATCCGCTCTTTTATAGCAATGAACTTCCAAAGAACAAATGATCAAACGAGATACAGTCTTTCTTCTCTAAATGCAATAGAAATATTATGTTGATCACAATAATTACATCATCCATCACAGCCAAGAAAAACATATTTGTTTCTTTTGACCTTTTATTGGAGACAACATAGCCTTGAATAAGAAGATGACCTTTTATTGTTGACACAATTGATTGCTCTTCTCCATTCGCATTTTCATCATGATAATAGATACATTGATCCAATTTGGGTCCCCTTAAATATTGCCTTTCATAGAGACTATACTTCAAAATATAATACATTGAAATATGAGTACATTCTACGAAATGCATACATTCGCCACAATATTCAATCTTTGAGCAAATCATTGTAAATTTGTAATGGAAATCAAAGTTGGAAAATTCACAATTATGAGAAGAATCTAGGGGAAATAAAGTAAATAATGTGCATATAAAACTAACATTTCTTAACTCCAATATATGATTAGTGCTTGCTCAAATTACAACTATTGGTTAAACTCTTATGCAAGTGGACAATGAGAACCAGTTAAGAAGAAGACGAACATGAAGGAAACATTGAAATATAGTGGATGCGGAAGAAGCAGTGAGGGTGAAAAAAAGTTGTTTGAGAAGAGCATAGATAGTTTTGTCTTTTAAAAAAACTGAAACAAAAAAAAAAAAAAGAGAGAGAAGAAAAAAAAAGAGTGAGATCTAAAGGAATATTATACGATCAATTATAGATAATAGATAGTGTTAGGAGTCAAAAAAGGGAATGGAAAAAGCTCGGGTCTTTTTTATTATATAGCTTGCACATGCCATGGGCCAAAACTTTCCAGCCGAAGGCAAGCCCCTAGTGCTTTATGAGCTGAAAAACAAGGTCGGCCTTCACTTGATATATCGTTCTCGAAGACGGTAAAGCCAATCACATCCTCATTATCCACCATAGCACAATTGAGTAATTTTTTTATCTTCTTGTAGAACCTCAGAAGTTTAGCCTCCACATGTCATGAGCCAAAACCTTTTTAACCCGAGATGAACCTATGTAGCCCTCGATGAGCCAGAACACTCGGTCTTCCCTCAACGTATCATTTTCAAAGGCCTTATGGTGAATCACTTGTTTATCATTCACATAACACTCAGTAAATAGGGGTGTCAAAATTTTTGGATGGCAATGTGGGTGTCGAAAAATATGCTGTGATGAGAAAACCCACTTCTTATATATAATAATCATTTTGTGCTTTGTACGTCATCGCTCAAATCTTGGTCATTTTATGGTCGACCCCAAGTCAATTTAAGGATTTTCGAAATAAAGACAATTTTTGTGAGACTGATTTTCCTTTGGTGCAATTAGTGTCATCATGGACGATCAATTAATATGTGTCAAACAATCACTCTACAGGAACAATATGTAAAGATAAAATCGATCCAACTTTTAATGTATTTACATTCTATCGAGGAGATGATTATTCTAATATCAAACTTTTGCCCAATCCTAATTAACACGTCAGGAATTGATGGAGTGATTTGAGTGGAAAAACTTATGCAAGTTCATATACTTGATTGCATTACAATCAAAATTATTAGAATCATGGTATCTGGACATACATCTTAGAATCACATTGCTACCTTTTAAAATGATTCAAAATTCTAGGTCAAGCTTCAATTTCAAGCATGCAAAAAAAGGAAAATAAGAAAGAAAGAAAGGCTTCCTTAATTATTATATACAAATCGATGAAAAAGCATCATCTAAAGCAAAAGAAATATAATTAAACTTTTCCTGAAAAAGGTATCTGTTTACACCCAAAATTATCCATGTTGTCATGTGCTAGTCACGGGGGGAATAATAAATGTGAAACACCCCATTTTATTCATAGAAGCTGAGGACAGCCAGCATTTGTGACAGGTACTTGAGCAAAGTGTCAACATGATTCTAAATATAAATACTAGAGTTGATAGCAAGGTAATTAATTACCACGTGTCAAGCTATGAAAGCAATGGATTAGACTTGGAATTTCAGTGGAACATTGAAGCCCAACCAAGAATAACTGCTCCATAAAGTGCACATAAAAATAAAGAAGCCGTTATTTACTTGATGGGCAAGTCACGTGAGCATCGTCAACAAGTTAGGAAATAGTTGATCATGGATGTGATTGCCAAGAAGAAAAGGAAAACGTACAGAATGCTAAGAGTGGTGCCCAAGGAGAAGTAGCCAACTGATGGCTATTTGTTCACCCTATAAATAACACAACCTGCTCAATGAGAACCCTTCTTTATCTTTACTTTATCACATTTTAGTTGTAGTTTTCAAGATTCCCATCAAAGATTAAATTCCGGCGTGTGTCTTTATCCAATTCAACATTGTCGATTAAATTCCGGTGTTGTCCCACGAGTTCAATGTCATTGATTAAATTCTAGCGTTGTATTTCCTATCCAAGGGTATTACTATTAATTATATTCCAACTATACACCTAAAACAAGCTGTGTCATAAATTAAATTCCAACGTAGTTTGAGTCCAAAGTGTAGCCTATCTAACTATTTGTGTTCAAATTACATTGTTGATGAAATTCCGGTGTAATTTCTACTCGGAAGCTATTGGTCTTTGAGTCATTTAAGTTTCAATTGTCAAAATTGTACATACAAGTTGAGAATAAAATTTACCCTTGCATTTGAACTTCTCTTTCCAAATTCAACACAAAACCTAAGTCTCCTATAATAAAGCCAAAACGCAACATTTGGTGAAAAAAAAAATTTGTAGGAAACAAAACCAATGAAACATCTTTGTGGAACACGTAGTGGAACTATTGTGTTAAGTCAAGAGAGTGTTATGCCATAGACCGGAAGCCAAATCAACTTGAATAGTGCCACTAATGAACAAATACTAATGGCTAAGAACAATGCATGAGCTGTGTCATTATTAGCCCAGCCTCCTCAGCATGAGACCACAAATCGAGTGGAAAGAGCTAATGTTTCAAGGCAGCGTGTAGAAGAAAGAAGACAGGCAAACCTCACACCAATTATGCTCGCTACTATGAGGCGAACAATCGTAGAAACTTTAAATGAGTTTGTTGATTATATGATCAGACAAATGACTGATTTGGTTAGGCATTTAATCATTAATACTTATCATGAATGTGCCCAAGGACAACATGGAGTCTCAATAGGACCAGCTCAACCTCAAACAAGGCAAGTCCCTGTTTCAACTGGGTACGTTCTTATATTGCTAACTTCTCAAGTGATATTAAGTAATGCTGGACAAGTTGCGTCGACTTGGCCCCTTTTAGAATCTTGTAAAGTGAAGAAGTTTTCACAGCTACACAACTTGATGGGTTTGTTAATTCATATGTCCCTACCAACATTTATCGAGGTCCTGCGGTATTTATTTCACTAGTAACTCAACAAAATACATCATTTGAGAATGCTCTAGGGTAGGCTAACTCAACTGAAACACATTTTGGTGCCTCGGATGAATGTATTACTTGTCATAGTGGAGGTCCCCAGAGTCATAATGACCCTAGCTAGGGGGTATGACCAATTGCAACAGTTGAATACTTAGCAGCAAGTACCCTAAATGGGGCTTCTAATATTCAATAACAAGTTCTTAAAATTCAGCCCCAAGTACCTCCAAATGTTCAACCTCAAATATTGCAGCAACCTCTTCCCCCTGCTCAAGTGAATGAAACCAACTCATAAATAAACCCAACATCTGTGATCCAACCATAGCATTAGTTCTATGGGCTTCAATTGTAAACACAACAAAATGCAAACCTAACATTGCAGCCTAATTATGCTTACAACAAGTTGCAAGATTGCCTCATATGACTCCGATCCAAAATCAACCAATAATCGAACTGGCATTAAAGGGATATGGCAATAACATTGTTTGCTTGCCCAATGTTTACAAAAAAATCATATCTATGACATCCTGATTTCCAAGTTCTATTTTCGATTAAATAAGTTGGACTTATCATCGACGTGCCGATAATTCTTTTCCCTGAGCTGATCGCTCACGGGATAACTAGTCTACCAAGTGAAGCCGTTAAGGAATCTAAACGCAATAAATTTGAGAATTCAACCAGGAATCGACTTCTTGACCATGCTAATGTGCAAGGGTCATTACAACACCGTCAAAATCGATCAAAAACTGGAGATAGGTTGATTCGACAAAGGTATGTGATTAGTATAATCACACTTGATTGCAAAAATTTTGTCGAACTCGATTTTTCTATGATTTCTGTACTCTGCGCCCGTATTTGAAATCTCGATATTTTCACGACAACCAAGAGTCGCCAATGAGTCGAAGATGCACAATGTGGCTCGAAAATAATCGACCATGGGTCAATTGCACCAAAAATTCATAAAAACTACTCGGTATGTTAGGTCACGCTAAAATTGCACCTAGTTGAAATTAACCACGAATTTAAACCCGATTTCAGAAATTAAAAATTCTGTTATGTCACAATTCATTTTAAGAATGTCAACTCATCATCTGAAAATTTTTCTGCGAACCCGAGATTTCAGCGAAAAGTTAAATTTAGGCATTTTTAGACAGGGAAAATTATAGGGCTATTTTTTGTCGCATTTTTGGCCATCAAGTTGGTTCGATTGACAAGGAAAAATCATTAGATTGATGATGGCACCTTGGCTAGATTTATGAACTCCAATTTGAGTTCAATTAGAGGGGAATTGAGGGAGATTGGATGCCAAATGCCACAAAATTCGTAGCTAGGGGTGCTGCAATTTTATGGACCATTTAAGAGGCTTCTCGAGAAAGTCATGAGGGGAAATTGGCTGAGGATGATAGCCATGGCTGGGGGGGCAAGCAATGAGCACAATGGGATATTTTGGTGGGCTTTTGGGGCAATTAAGACCCATTTGCTTTAGAAGCCTTCTTCTTCTTCTTCCCTTGGCTCATTTCTCCATTGTTGAGACCATTTGAGAGCTTAAGAGAACTAGAGAACCAACCAGCAACCTCCCCCTTGCCGTTGACTGCCACCGGACTCGTTGCACACCGCCCGCGAGCCGTCCACGCATCCCTCGCACACGCGTGCTCATCCCGCCTCCTACTCGTGCCTAATCGTTGTCCCAAGTCACCCTGGTCATCGTCGAGATTGTCTGGTTGTCATTCATCACTTTCCAGCCACCGTCGTCACTCGCCTAGAGTCACTGCAACCCATTGCCGCCTGCCTGGCCCGTTCCAACCTAGCCAATTGCCTCAACCAGCCCCTTCGACCCAAGGACAGAGGCCAAAGGCTAGCAACGATTCTTAGACTTCTAGGCCCGTTTTAAGGTTTGTCCGGACCTTCGTTGGTGTTGTTGCAAACTTGTTTATCGCTCGCCTCCGCGTCACCGTCGCCATGGACTCACCGGCCCATTAAACCGATGAGTTTACTTGCTAAACTCTGCTTAGGGAGTTAAGGATGCTTAATAGATAATTAGTTTAGGCTAATTAGGGATTAGGTGATTAGTTAGTTTATATTAGTGATTTAATCGCTTAATTATGCATGTTATGTGGTTAGAATAGACGAATTAAGGGTTAGATAGATTATACTATTAATCTAGATAGGTGTAATAATTTTCTAGGCATGTTTAGGTGGTTAGAGTAGCGTTTCTGGTCTCCGTTAGTATTTATTGGATTTAATTTGCATTATTTAATTATTTTTTCTATTTATTTAATTATTTTATATTTTTCAGAAATTATACCAAGATAGCCGATGACCAGAATTCCGTGCTAATTGCAATGGTGTGCTTAGTTTATGTAATTGAATGATAATTTGTGCAAATTGGGTTGTGATTGTGATTTTGAGTTATTATTTCAAAAATTGAAAATTTTGGTATTTAATTATAAATACCTAGAGTCAGTTTTTAACGCCAAAAATGTTTTTATGTGCTATATTAAATAATGGGATTTTTGGCTCAAATTGACTATGTACCCACACATGATTATTTTTATCAAGTGTTTTTAATATGAAGAAAAAAGACCAAGTCATTATTTTAATTGAGGCATTTGAGTGCAAAGCATAATATCCTTGGCTGGGATTAATTAATCGTGCGATGGCTAAGTGAACCCGTCCCCGGTGTGTGTCGATAGGATGTTGCCCCTATATGGGATGCTCTTGGACAATGGAAGCCGGTCATAGTAGATTCTGGACTAATGCTCCTTCGGGAATGCTATCCCCGATGTGTGTCGGTGGATGTTGCCGTGCTCAAAGGAGTGAGACGAAACATGGCTACGCCATAAGACCAATGTGTGTCGGTATATTGTGCATGTGCAGGCAATAATCAAGTTAGAGCGTGTGTTTGATTGAAATTAAAGTGTCGAATTATGGGACAAAATTGTGTGGCACAGTATGAGATGTGTCATAACGATTTAACCTTATAATTAAGACCCTTGTGATTGATGGATTAATTGATCGATTGTATTAATTGAATTAATTGATTGATTGATTGATCGATTGTATTGATTAAATTGATTGATTAATTGAGTATGTGAATTATACTGACATGCAGGAGGGAACTAAGGTAAGGTAAGTCCTCTGTTTTGTGTGTATAGACTGTCTTTAGGCGTATTTCCTTTCTAGTCGAGTTTAAGGAGTGGACTTGCTAAGGCATTATCTCACCCCGACGTGGGCTCAATCTTTTAAGGTCCTTAGATGACGGCCTCTCTAGTATGTTATGGTTAGCCTTGGAGGGTTTTTAAGTTGATTACTGACTTCCCTGTTCCCGGAGGCCATTGGGTCTATGAGCTCGTAGTGACCACCGTCTTGGTTGATGAGGGCCTACCTTAGAGGGTACCTCATCGATTTAGGGCGTGGTTTCGCCACAGGCTCAATGGATATAGAGTTTGTCCCCCTAGGGTTTTGAAATCCTCGCTATGGTAGTCGACGCCACTCTAGGTGACGGTGCAACTAACCCTCATGATGGTGTTATGGAGGACCCAGTGCCCCCGGAGCTTGTGAAGTCCGAAGGATCGTAAATGAGTCCGACTAATGGGTCATAGGACAGTTTCCTTTTTTAGGACCGATCTTTTTGGTAGACAGACTAGTTTTGTATACAAACCTAGTTTGTTTATAAAAGCGTGTTTTAGTTGTAAATTTGTTATCCTGCTTTTCTATCCCATGATGTTTGAAGTTAGGGGATTTGTTTGTTCGCTTTCGCATGTGCAATACAATGAGTGGGTTAGCAATGCGTCCTGGGGCGTCGCAATTTTATCAACCATCAAGGGATGTGCACACCTCAAGGTTCGAGGCATGACAATATCCAAATTAGATGGATACCATACCATATCCGAAATGTTTCAAAATGCCTGAGTTTACTTTATTCATTGGTAAAGAGGATCAGTCAACGTTTGAGCTTGTTAACCGTTTCTTAGCATAATGTGGAAATGTCGCACATGTAAATTATTGGAAGCTAAGGTTATTCCATTTATCATTATAAAAAAATTGTCTTTACTTGGTATACGACATTTCTACCAAACTCGGTTAATTCATGGGAACAAATGGAAAGATTATTCCATACCAAGTTCCAAAGAGTCGTCCTAAATCTATCAGTAGCTGACTTGTTCACCATAAAACAGTTGCATAATGAGTCAATTGACCAATTTTTTTCTAGGTTTAAGAGAGCCATAAATAATTGTCTGATCCCCTTACTTGAATATGAATATATATATATATAAACTTTTAGGGATCTTACTTTTAATGGCTTGAAGTTGGATCGAGAAAGAATGGTTGGGCATCCATATTCTAATTTATTTCAGCTATCCATCATAACCACTAATCATGAGAGCTTGCTCAAGGAAAAAGACAAGAGGCATGGTAGATGGACATATATTAATTGGACTAATTCTATAGAATTAGATGAAGAACTAGAGCAAGAATATTACAAGTGGTATCATTCATGAAGTCATAATATCAATGATTGCGTGGTCTACAAAAGAAACATTGAAGACGGAATCAAGTAGGGGAAAATAAAGTTTGCTAATGACAAAAATAAAGTTCCTATGGAAGTCAATGTGAACCCATTCCCTGTTATGATTGAAATGATATCATCAAGGGTTGGACCTAAACTCGGGAGCTTCTAGTGGCTTCGATTTTGTGCAAGATATAAGCAGGTAATTAGATAGGAAGAAGATAATCCCAATTGCTAGAATCATCAATTTAGCCAAAGGGCCACTAGCAGGATATATAACTCAAGCTCGACTGCCCAATTCCAAAAAGAATTAATTCCAAATGAGCTAGCTTACCCTAGAAAGCATCATGCTTATTGAAAAAGAAGAGTTGCTCTATGGGACTCTGAATCTAAGAAATATCAAGCTCCTAAATTGTGTTTAAGGTGTAGCCAGCTAGTCTGGCAATAGAAGTACTACTCCAAGGGCATTATAATCAACATGATACTATGGTCATTGGTGAGGTACATAATTCAGATAACTTTAATCAAAGAGAGCCTATTTTATATGAAACGAGACCATCTAAGAAATTGACTAATAAGTCATTCAAACGAAGATATGATGAGAGAGATCCTAACATCAGAACTTTGGAAGAACATAGTGGAAAGTATGACTATTATGTTGGTTACAGTCCACTCGCTACTCACCCTTGAGTTCGACGATGAAAATATAAAGTCAAAAACTAGTTATTACCATCCATGAACTTTAAAGATACCCCACAATCTTCTTGCCGACAAATCATATAAGGATAACAGGATCCAACCCATAAAGAATAGCTTGACATGAACACATAGGAGAAGGATGCAAAGAAAGAAGAAGATACATTTGCTCCAAAAGCAACTCAACTAGGTTTGCATTATTCAGGTCAAGCTTACTTCAATGGCGGCCCAAGAATTGAAGGAAACCAGGCCTAATAACCTAATATGGAGGAGAAAGCCACATGGTGAGAATACAACTTCCAACAAAGGTGAAAGATTGGCCACAAAAGCAGTTGTTCAATCACTAGAGCAAAAGGAGAGGTTGTTGTCAAGATTAATATCATCATTGAACTCATGCATGGTGCAAGCAAAACTTCCTAATGAATTTCACATAGTTGTGCTTGGTATGAAATCATATGAGGAAATCATCGCAAATTAATAAAGGGGGCGGAGTTTTATTTTTTATTTTTGGTAAGGTAAGGGCGGAGTTTTATTTTTGATATTGAGAAAATAATGGAATTTGAGAGGCCTCCTGCCCAGAGTTCGAATCACTTGAGGACATTAAATATTAATGCCAGGATTAATGGTTGGCTAATATCTAGAGTGCTAATCGATGGGAGATCTACCTTGAATCTCATCTCCTATCGCTTCTACAAGAAATTAGGAGGAAAGACAATGAGATTATTCCATCAAACATAAAGTCATCAAACTTTACTAAGGATATCTTAGAGGTTGAAGGAATATTTATGGCTGATATGACTTAGGGTTTAAGACTTCTAGAGCTTCTTTTTGTGTGGTTAACACTGATGGATCATACAATTTTTTAGAAAGAGATTGGATTCATGATAACCAATGTGTACCATCGACTCTTCATCAGATGTTAGCATTCTAGAATGGTGATAGTGTAGAGTATGTTAAAGCAAATACTAAGCCGTAAGTTGTTTGATCACAAGCATCATAAACAATAATGGGATGTGGGGGGCATCAAAAGACAATATCTATTTGAGTAAACCCCCACTTATAGATCCCAATAGTAATGTATTCTGCCGTTTTGACAAAGAAGTAGTGGAGTGGATCCCAAATAATCAACTGACAAAGCAATTTGATAAAGTTGTCCATGAAGAACCTTATGTTATCAAAAGACCTTATTAGAAGGTACTCAACCTAGAGGGCCAAACTAGCAAAGCAAGACATCGAAACTGTTAAAGGATGATGATAAAGTGATTGAAGCTCAAGACCTATTGGAAAAAGGTCAATCTTCGCACAAACACTAATCAACGCCCTATTTATGTAAGTGTCTTACTTGACAATGAACTCAAAGTTTGATTAGTAGACTTTTTAAAGAAGTACAAAGACTACTTTATTTGGGACTATCACAGAATGCCTAAATTGGGTAGAAATGTATTTAAGCATCGGCTATCAATATAAAGGGTTTTAGGCCACATAAACAGCTTTTAAGACAATTTACATCGGAAGTTATGCAAAAAGTCCAAGAAGAAATCAAAAAATTGCTTGTTGCAGACTTTATAAGAATAACATGATATGTTGAGTGGCTGTCAAATATTATTCCAGTAAAAAAGAAGAATGGAAAGCTTAGGGTGGGTATAAATTTCCACAATCTAAATGCTGCTACACCCAAAGATTAATACTAGATGCTAATGGCTGACATGTTAGTCGACTCAACCTCTGGTAATAAGATTATGTCACTCATGGACGGCCATTTAGGCTACAACTAGATATTCATAATAGAGGAGGATGTCCATATGACTGCGTTTAGATGTCTAGGAGCAATTGGCACTTTTAAATGGTTAGTCATGCCTTTCGGATTGAAGAATGCAAGCATTACATACTAAAAGATGATGAATTTCATTTTCCAACATGATTGGTGACTTCATGGAGGTTTATATTGATGATGTCATCGTTAAATCGGACCTAGTAAGTCACTTACTTTTGAAAGTGCTAGTACAAGCACTTAGAGGGGGTGAATATGTGCGAAAACAAATTTTGCAAAATATAGTATAAAACTTTACTTTTAACCTGAGTCTAGTTAACAATAGACTCTGCAAAGGAAATCAGACTCTAACAATTAAATGGAGTTACTAACAAAATAAAAGAGTTAGGAAAAAGAATAAGAACACAAGGTTTATAGTAGTTCGGCTTAATTCAAGTCTACGTCCACTCTCCTACACTGACAGCCCACCGGCTGAATTTCACTATAAATCAAAAGAGTTGTTACAGTATCACGTACTTGATTTCATAGTGTAGAGACTTTGCTACACTTCCTCAAGGCCTCACAAATATCTAAACTCTCTTTTGAGTACAAATTTACGCTCAACAATTGAATCAACAAAGAACAATGAGCTTCAAACTTTGGAATTTATCTATCGCGCACACACTTGAATAACTAAAGCATCTTCCTTATAAACTTCTCCATGCCTTCATATTCGTTGGCACCTTCCAAAGGAGTTCTTGCAATCTACCTGTTAGACAGTATCAATAGGGAGATCTCGAGTTACTTAAGGAATGTGATGATAGCCCACCAATCCTTCTTGTCCATACAATTAGGATCTAGGTTTTCATAAGTAAAACCTTTCAAGTATACTTCGCCAATCAACAGATCCAAATTACTCGAATTAATTTCAAAATGAATAATAGATCTTAAGATGCCATCTCCAGCCGTGAGAACTTCTTTAGCCACTCGAATTAAAACCTTAAAGAAATACTCGCATCTGGATAAGTCTTCTTCGTTGGTCTAGAAACTATCAATGATGGCAGACTTTAAATCTTGAGTCTGGCGGTCTGGCAATCTTCAAACTTTGATGAAAGAGTCTGCAAGTCTTCATACTAGACTGATGGAAACGTTTTGTCAGTTTCAAAATAAATAAGGAAGTTTTCTCCAACAATCTCCCCATTTTTGATGATGACAAAACTTTCCTGCAGATTTGGATACTTTTGACTTGCAAGACAATACTCAAGCAAATAAGGATATCTCATAAAAAATAAATGGATTGGTATAAAAATAGTATCGAATCTGCATCCACAAGAAATGAATTAGTCCTGTAAAAACAACTATCTTTGCCATGAATACCAACAATGCTTAAGATACTACAAGCATTAAACGATCAAATAGTCCAAACCAAAAACACAGTCTAAACCAATCACAACCAAACAAAAATTAAAGTCAAATCTAAAAATCAAATCAAATATGAACCAACTTTTTCCCCTTTTTGTCAGCATTGAAAAGGTAGAGACGAAAAAGAGATTTGGATAAAATTAACGCGAACAAGCTAGAAATCTCCCATCGACTTGACAGTCTCCTCTAGCTTTCTCAGATCCTCCTTCAATTGCGTTATTTCCTCACTCTTGGCAGTTGCTTGAACTTGAAGATTAAGGGCCTGAACTTGATTGTGTAATGAAACTAAAGAGGCTTGATTGGCATTCTGCATATTCTGAAATTCGCATCCCAAGGCATAAATCTGACCTCTCATCTCCATAAGAACATCAAGCAACCTTCTAAAGTCTGCTGAGTTGTCAGTTTGAGTCCTTACTTCAGCATGATCAGTTTGTGGAGTATTGGTAGATAATGGCATTTCAGCATGAGCACCCAGACTTGGAGACAAAACTTCATTACCTTCTTAAGGAAATTGAGAGGCATATACATCTTCTAGATCGACAAGAGAACGACTGACATCATCATTAGTAAAAGCAAGTGAATGAGCATCTCTTTTATCAGCAGCTCCCCCTGTTTCAATGCCTTCAGGTGAAGAGAAGTACTCTTCATGCTCTATCTCTTCTTCAGCAGTTCTTCCTTCCTCTACTTCTTTCCTCATCATTTCCCTCTCTTCACTCCTCTGTTGTGTTTCCTCTCTATCTTGGTTCTCTCTATCCTCTGTCTCTGGAACAAAACGCTGTAAATTCCTTAAGGCGAGAGTAGAAATGGTGATGTCTTCCTCATCTTCTTCATCCTGCAAGATGAGTACTCTCCTTTTTCTTAGATGGAGCTATCATAGGCTCCTTGCCTTTCCTTTTTGCAGCCACAAACAGAGTCTTGACGAGTTTTGACAGGAGTCTTCTCCTTAAATCTCTCTAAAGCCTTGTTTAGCTCCTCCAGACGCATCTTTGAAACCATCTTCAGTCCCACCACCATTTGATCACAAGTTCAAACATACAAAATCTTGGGAGGCTAAATTTCAAAATGTCTGAATAGCTGAGTAACAAGTGCTGAATAAGGAAGTTGGCCATTGTCCTTCACCATGGATCTATACATGTGAAACATAATAGTATGTGGCAGAGAGAATTTTTATCAGCATTGATAACATACATCAGCTTAGCTTCTGAATTGGAGACATCAGTCTTTGATGTGGATTTTGGTCTAAGACAATTAATCACAATCTTATGAAGCAAGATATTTGAAACAAGCTCCACAGTTGCACGACCAATAGACACACTAATTGATTAGAACATCCTCTCTCTACTCCAATCACATCAGCCAAAGTGTCCATATTAATCACATAATCATGGTCTCTAATACTAAAAGAAAATCTATTCGCATCCAAAAATCTTATATTGGAATAGAAATACGCAGTAAGTTCTGGATGAGCTACTGTTGTCTCAAAGCAAAATCGTTCAAGTTGATGTAAAGTAAATTTCTCCCGCAACTTCACATTTAGAGAATCGAGAAAATCAAAATCGACACTCCTTGGGTTCATCACCCCTCGCTTCAGCAACT
Source organism: Eucalyptus paniculata subsp. matutina (assembly GCA_017140255.1). Classification (NCBI taxonomy): domain Eukaryota; kingdom Viridiplantae; phylum Streptophyta; class Magnoliopsida; order Myrtales; family Myrtaceae; genus Eucalyptus; species Eucalyptus paniculata. Next base: position 18,725,942 of record CM029444.1, on the reverse strand, counting down.
TAGAGTAAGTTCGCTTATGTTCCTCAGAACGAAACGGATCTGTTCTTTTTCCTAGAATGTTCGCAACAACACCCATTCTAGACTTAAAATGAGTGAACATATTTTCATCATCATTCTTTCCATCAGGTTAACTAAATCCTCCAACACGTGGATCACTTGGGAAATTTGCAAAAGCTCTTTCTGACGAACCAGCAGGAGCAATTCTCAAATGTTCCATCGTTTGTAAAAAAATAGGTTTCATTTTTGTACCCATTTTCTTTAAAAAAATTCATCAATAAAGGTCATTTGAGAACCTCCATCCTTTAAGGCAGAGTAGAGTTTGAAGGTAAAAGCAGGCTTAAGAGTCCTTACAGGTTCGGCATCCTCAATAATTTCTTCATCTGCTTGTTGTTGTTGAACATTCTGTAGTCTAGCTTGAGGAGAATGGCACAATTGAAAATGTTATGGACTCTGCTATTGCCTTAGAGATTATTCTTCCTCGGTATGGTCAAAGGGCGTAGGACCCTCACGCATATGCTGTGGTCCCCTGCTTGCAATCCTTGAGGACTTTCTTTGGGAAGACATTATCACAGTCTTTGAGAGAGTTTCCAAACTCGATTCGTGAGAAAGATGAAAACTTTAAGGATTAAACTAGAGAGAAAAAGTAAGAAAGTGAAATTTTTTGCTTCTAGGGTTCGTGAGTAAAAATGAAGAAGACAAATAGTATATAAAGCAGTCGAAACGAGGTATACAAATCGTCATAAATAGAAAAATAAAAAGTACCTTTTCAAAAAATAATAGCCTTTTTGAAAATAAAAACTATCATTTCAAAAAGATAACTTCCTTTTCGAAAAATAATAATTTCTATAATTACAAAAGCTTGGGAAGATAACATCAATCAATTGCAGATTAATAAACAATCGTACCTTTTTGAGTTTTTATTCGAAAGTTGTGGCATTTGAGAATTTCGACAACTCGAAATATCAATTTTAAGGAAAGGAGATTTGTCTTTGAATGGCCATATGGACAATTACATTATCGGCCACTTTGTTTTATCTCTTGGACCAAACCCCCTATGTGAAATTTGTTATGGGAATATAATATTGATTCCTATATAAAAATCAAATGCCCTAAAGTGGTGTAGGAATTATGGGCTTAGTATTGATATTTTCTATGGGATATTTAAATTGGACATGGGACAACTTGGCCCAAAGTTTTGGGCCCAAAGTCGGCCCAAGAGGGCCACAAGGCCATCGACCGAAAGAAGGGGGGGCGGAGGAAGATTGCATGCCATATTACATTTGTCCAAAGCCAACTTACACTTGTCTTTGATTGCCTCCACTTGTCCATGCTTACCTTCCACTTGTCCTTCTCATGAGAACACTTGTCACCTGCATGCAAAATAAACAAAACAATTAACTAAAGAAAATCAAAAGCATTCGGTTGAAGCAAGAGAGAGAGTGAGACCGAGAGAGAACGAGCGAGCAAGCAAGCGAGAGAGAGAGAGATGCGAGCAGTGAGTGAGTGCACGGTGTGAGGAAGAAGAGACCACCTGTGCCCATGCTCGAGCTACCGCCGTCGTCACCGCTGGTCTTCATCGCCATTGAGCCAAGCCCGAGCTTTCGGTTTTTGCTTGCAATTGAGCTAAAGAACTAGAGACAAGTAGAAGTTCATCAATCTATGTGATGTAGTGCTATTGCTGTCTAGTGTAGTGCAATAGACTTAAGGAAGGGTTGAGATGAAAACCGAATGCCAATCTGTGGAGGATTGAAGGTGAAGTTGTCGTTTTGTGTTGGATTGAACTAGATAAGTTCTAGAGTGAGGCTATAAGTCATTGCATGTTGCATTTGAGGCTTGCATGTCTCGAAATCTAATTGTGAGTGAGCTGTGGTTGTGTGTGAAGTGTAATGGATTTTGGAGATGCTTGAGTTATGATGCTGGATGTTGGAATTTCGAAGGTATAGGAGTAGTTCTTCAACTAGCAAACTGTTTCATGGAAAAACAGACTAACCTTTGGCGACTCCGTGAATTTTCTGTAATTATCTAGCTGAAATTTGACTTTGTGTCCTTGACGAGAGTTGTAGATAACATCTTGAGGAGTAACATACTAAAATTTGAGAAGAAACGGACAAGTATTGGTTGGGAAAATGATTTTTCTCTGAAATTGTTAAATCTGGAAATCGTTACCGAGGGTTAGGGAGAGTTATGGTGATTATAGCTTTTGATCTATCATCAATCTGATTTTGAGTTCTTCACAAAACTTTTACCTCTAGGTTTTTTCTATAACATATCAGATTTTCATAATTTTCTGAGTTGATTTAAGGGTTATACCGAATTTGTGAATAAAATTGTGCAATGGTGATGTTTGAAATTTTAAGGCTGTGATGCATGACCATAGCGACTTGTACGAAACTCTTTTAACATGGTGTTCTTCATGAAATATTTTTCTCTAGATCTTTTTATAACATGTTAAATTTTCAGAATTTATTAAGATTTTTTACTAATTTTTCCGGAATTTTAATTAAATGAGTGCATTTTATTTTATCTGAAAATTGTTTTATTTTCAAGAACAAATGAATTGCTCTATGAGATGTGATATCTTGGGTTGTTATTTATACAGCATACGTGGTGACATTTAGCATATCATATGATATCAAAATTTTATTGAAACCTTTGATATTATTGCATCAAATGCTATTTTGAAAGTGAGACATATATGTGAATATACATTGTGACATGATGATACTGGCATTGGCATATTATGCAATATTGAGATGTGATGAGACTCAAGAGATATTTTGTCATTTCATTAAAAGGTGTTTTTTCTGAAATTAAAATGTAAATTATTGCCGTTGGACCCTCGGGTCAACAATGCCCCGGGAGTCGGGATGCCCAAAGGTTCGAATGAGTCAATGCCTTTTGGATGCTTTGTTGTATTTTGAATACATGCCTAGAGAATTTTCCCCGGGAGTTTCGGGATGCCCGGTGGTATATCAATACGTAATTCCAAGGGATGCATGGTGGTATGTCAATACATAATTCCGGAAGGCAAAGGTAACCATTTTCATGGCGAGTCCCGACGATTCCTCGTGATGCTAGGTGGGATGCGAGATACCCGGAGGTGTGTGCCAAAGGTTTCGTGATGCTAGGGTTGGGTGCGGAATCCTAGAAGGATGCAAACATTGGTCCTCTGGGGGGTGAAACCTTTTGAATGTTAAAACTAATGGTTCCACTAAGTGTGCGTGTGGTCTGGTTATAAGATTAAATTGTATGACATGGAATGGAACGTGTCATTACAGTTTGGCCCTATGATCGAGATTTGTGTGACTAGACATGATGCATCTTATTGGTTGGAAATGCACTGGTCATTGCATTGAAGAGTTATATGGTTTGGATGCATACTCATCATTGATTGCCTATCTTGTCTATCCTGCATGAGTCTAGATATTGATGATACTACTTGATATAGCTTGATGAATCTTTTACTGCTGAGTAGTTGTACTCACCCCGTTTGGGGATTAACATTTCAGATTAGACAAGATACCTCTGCTGCCACTGTCACCGGTAGATGAATTGAGTGGTTGGATATGACCGCGAGGAGGAGGATAGCAAAGGAATGAACTTTTGGATGTCGACACTGATGATGGACTTTAAGTATACGATTGTTGGAAAAGATGTCGGTCATCTTTTGAAGTATAGCCAAGTATAGAAGACCTTGACATTTTGATGTACCAACTAAAGATGTCCATCTGCTTTATGTAAATAAAGGTGTTCGGCTTTAACTTATAAAATGTTTAGTTGGTATGCATCGTTTTCTGAATATAGGGAAATGAGTTGTTAAATATGCTTCCGCCATATAAATTGCGCAAGGACCGACCTAAAAGATATAAACCCCCAGGATTGATAGATCTTAAGGTCAAGCAAGAGAATAGTAATCAAACTGTAGCGACCCTAACGGTTCGGGGGCCGTCGGGGGTGCCACAAAAGATAAATTTCTAAAACTTAAATAACTTACAGTCGTGATTCTTGATCTTCTGAGTTTGGGCCTCTTTAGACTTTTATCCCTGAGTCTGAACTTCTTCAGACTTTAAGATATTAAGTTTGGATCGAATAGACTCAAATTGACTTTTCTCCAATGGCTTTGTAAAAATGTCTGCCAGTTGATTCTTTGAGTCAATGAATTGAATCATGACTTCTCTATTTTGAATACGGTCTCTAATAAAATGATGTTGAATCTCTATATGCTTTGCTCTTGAATGAAAAATTGGATTCTTGGTGAGATTAATCACACTGGTGTTATCACATTTGATCTCAGTGCATGAGTCTTCGATTCCATAATCTCTTAGCTATTGTTTTATCCATAAGATTTGAGAACAACAACTTCCAAGAGACACATACTCTGCTTCTGTTGTTGAAAGAGCTACAGTACTTTACTTCCTTGAGAACTAATATATTGTCCTATTACCAAGCAATTGACAAGTGCCCGAGGTACTCTTTCTATCAACTCTGCATCTTGCTAGATTTATGTCAGAGTATCCAAGAAGAGTAAAGTCTCATTCTTTAAAATACCATAGACCTAACTTAGAGGTTGTTGCAATGTATTTGATGGTGCGTTTCGCAGCACTTAGATAAGATTCTTTGGGATCTGATTGAAATCTGGCATAAATGCAAACGCTAAACAAAATGTCAGCTCTAGAGGTAGTAAGATAAAGAAGTGAACCAATGTACTCCTGTACGGCTTCTGGTCAACTTTCTTTCCTCCTTCATCTTTGTCCAGCTTCGAAGAACTTGACATTGGTATATCAGTCTTTTTGCAATTCTCCAAACCGAACTTTTTAACAAGTTTTTTAGCATATTTTTCTTGGTGAATGAAAATTCCTTCTTTCAATTGTTTCACTTGTAGTCCGAGAAAAAAGAATAGTTCATCCATCATGCTCATCTCAAATTCATCCTGCATAGACTTAGAAAATTTCTTGCATAGATTTTCGTTAGGTGATCCAAAAATAATATCATCAACATAAATTTGAACAAGTAAAAAGTTTTTACTTTTTCTTTTAATAAACAGAGTAATGTCCACTTTACCTTTAACAAAGCCATTTTAGATTAAAAACTTACTTAACCTGTCATACTAAGCACAAGATGCTTACTTTAAACCATATAGCGTCTTTTTCAGTCTAAATACAGAGTATGGTTTCCTTGGGTCTACAAAACCGGGAGGTTGTTCCACATAAACTTCCTCTTGGATAAATCCATTTAGGAATGCACTTTTGATGTCCATTTAGAATAACCTGAAATTCTTATAACAAGCAAAAGCAAGTAATAATCTAATTGCTTCTAACCTTGTTATTGGTGCGTCAATCTCATCATAATCTATCCATTATTCGTGCGTATATCCTTTGGCCACGAGTCTTACTTTGTTTCTTATAACTTTTCCTTTTTTGTCCATCTTGTTCCTGAAACCCATTTAGCTCCAATAACAGACTTACATTTTGGTTTAGGAGTTAATTCCCAAACATCTTTAACACCGAACTGCCTAAGCTTTCATTAGTTAAAGCTTCTTATATGCTTTTGGATTCTATTTCAGAAATAAGAGCCACGCGCACTAGACTCTTCATGCCATTTTGGATCTTGTACGAATTTCTTCATCAATGTCACCAACAATGAGTTCTTTGGGATGACTAGACTTGTGCTTGCGGTTGATGATTGGTCTGACAAACTGCTGATTATTTTCTTCAATTGATTCTTCAACATTCATTCATTGTTGACCTTCTGAAGTCTGAGCAGTTTCTGGGGAATTAGACTTTGTAGAATCTGGAGCAAATTCAGATTCTTCAAGTTGAGTCTGGATCGATTGATTTTATATAAGGTATTGAAATTTGATGTTCATCGATTCTTCTACAGATTAAGTCTTCTTGTTGTATACTCTGTAAGCTTTGCTAGTGGTTGAATATCCAAAGAAGATTTTTTCGTCTGATTTTTCTTCAAACTTACTAATTCGATCATTTGCATTTTTCAATATAAAACATTTGCAACCAAACACATGAAAATAGGAAACAATTGGTTTCTTTCCTTTGAACAACTCATAGGGAGTTTTCTCCAAATAGGTCTTAAGAAGACTCTGTTAATAATATAACATGCTGTAAAAACTGCTTCAGCCCAAAAACGAGAAGAAATGTTGCTTTCAATTAAAAGTGTTCTAGCCATTTCTTGTAACGATCTATTCTTACTTTCCACAACTTCATTCTGTTCTAAAGTGTATGGAGAGGAGAACATATGCCGAAAACCAGATTTATCACAGAATTTAGCAAAGTCTTAATTTTCAAACTGGTCTCTATGGTCTGTCCGTATACTTGAAATAATATACCTTTTCTCATTCTGTACTTTCTTAGCAAATTTTAAAAAATAAGAAAATGTTTCAGACTTACTTGCTAGAAAGTATGCCCAAGTAAATCGTAAATAATCATCCACTATTACTAGACAATATTTCTTTTCACCAATGCTTTGAGTTCTAGTTGGTCCAAAAAAATCCATATGCAGGAGTTGCAGCACACAATAGTGGAAACTTAATTTATTGATTTGAAAGAACTTCTAACTTGTTTTCCCAACACACATGGTGTGCATAATTCAGATTTTTTGTATGTCAAGTTGGGTAGTCCATGAATAAGTTTCTTTGTAAAGATCTTGGCAATTTGCTTCATGTTGATATGGCCAAATTTTCAATGCCAGAGATTAGCTTCATCTTGAATTGAAATTAAACATTGAGATTTTTTTGGTTTGATATCAAAAGATAGATGTTCCCATGTATTCGCCCTGTGAAAGTCTGAGAGAAATCTTTACTGGTTCCTAAACATATTCCTTCTTGAAAATTAATTTTGAAACTTGTGTCACACAGTTGGTTGATACTCAACAAGTTGTAATTGAGTCATTCTACTAAAGAGGTGTTGTTGATTGTGAGACTTCAAATCTTTATTGTTCCGCATCTGACAATTTTTCATTTGCTATTTCCACAAAAAGAAACTTTTCCACCATTAACTTGCATAAATTTTATGAAACAACCTGAATCTCCTGTCATATGTCTTGAGCATCCACTATCCAAATATCATTTGACCTTTTTTTTTATAGTGACCTGCATTTAAAAAAGAAACTCAAACTTTCTTTGATATCCACACTTTCTTAGGTCCTATGGAGTTAGTGTAATATACGGTCTTTGCCCAATCCTTCTTAACAAATTTCCAAACCATAGGACATTCTTTCTCAAAATGTTCTGAGTTATTGCACTTAGAACATTTAAGAGCACTATGACCAACAGATTTTACAAAGACTTTTTGAAAATGATTTCTATAAAAGTCTTTTGTAGGTCTTTGTTTGATTCTTTCCTTTACTTTTGGAAAATCAATTAGAGGAATGGTTTCAGAAGTCATTCCCAAGCCTGATTTGTTAAAATAAAGTTTTGTTCTGAAATAATCTTTTCCGATTTCTCATATCCTATAGAAAACCTTTTTGAAATACTTGAAATATCATTTTTCAAAAGTGTATTTTCTTTTGAAATAGAGTCTATATTTTCTTTCAAAGTGGTAAAACTTTTATCTAAATTTTCGAACTTTTCTTTCCAAACAATCTCCTATTACTTCAGTGTAGAATTTTCCCTTTTTAGCTCGGAAATCCTCTTGAGAGAGGTTTTGAGACTAAGACATAGTTCATCAATATATTTAGAGACTTTAGTAGGAATTTTTAAATTACTTACCTCGATTTCACTGTCTGAGTCTGAGTCTATATTTGTCTCAGAGTCTAAATCTGATTCTAATTTTTCCATTAAACAAATATTAGCATAATCAGCATCACTCTCTTCACATTCGGTATCACTCCAAGTTTTTGCTTTGAGTGTCTTTTTGTATTTCTCAGCTTTTCCTTTCTTTTTCTTCAGCAGGAGACAGTTGGGTCTGATGTGTCCATTTTTCTTGCATTCAAAACAAATCACATCTTTATTGGATTCATCGTCCTCAACTAATTTATTTTGAAACTTTTGAGAGTTTTGTTTCTTCCAATTGAATCTTCTTCCCTTTTTGTTCAGTTTTCTGAACTTTCTTATCATGAGAGCAAGCTCTTCATCATCCATATCATCTTTAGAATCTGTAACATCAGAGTCATCATTAGATTTTAAAGCAATAGACTTTTTACCTTTGGGATCTTCATCTTCATTGATTTACTCCACTTCATAAGACTGAAGAGTGCCAACCAATTCGTCAACGGAGAGTGGCATGATCCTTTGTGTTTCTCTTGTTGAGGTCTTTACGTGATTCCAATCTTTAAAAAGTCCACGCAATAGTTTGTTAACCTTCATGGGTCCTGAGATTGGTTAACCTTGCTACTCAAGACCATTCACGATTTCTATAAAACGATTAAACATGTCAGTGATAGATTCTCCTGGCTTCATCTTAAAGGCTTCATATTGACCGAGCATAATATTGATTCTGTTTTTTTTTCACTCGATCAGTTCCTTCATAGGTGATGTGCAGCCTATCCCAGACTTCTTTAGTTGTTTCACAAGAAGATATTCTGTTATATTCAATAGGAGATAATGTACAATATAAGGAGTAAATTGTTTTTGCATCAAAAGCTTGTCTCTTAGTTATCTCTTCTTGAATCTTCTCGCTAACCTCTGCAACTTCTTTTCCCATTTCTGAGACGTTGTAGCTTTAAGAATGATTCCTTTGTCTACTACATCCCATTCCAGAGGATCTTTTGATCTTAGGGATGCTTTCATCTTGTTTTTCCATATACTGTATTCATTTCCATCAAAGTAAGGTGGTCTGGTGTTACTTTGCCCTTCAACCAAACCTAGAGCCAACATACTAGCAATGCATCTTTAACTCTGAAGTAAAAACACTTCAATTTAAATGAGTACATAGGCTTTGATACCAATTAAAAGTGCTAGTACGAGCACTTAGAGGGGGTGAATAGGTGTGAAAACAAATTTTGCAAAATATAATATAAAACTTTACTTTTAACCTGAGTCTAGTTGACAATAGACTCTGCAAAGAAAATCAGACTCTAACAATTAAATGGAGTTACTAAAAAAATAAAAGAGTTCAGGGAAGAGAATAAGAACATAAGGTTTTTAGTGGTTCGGCTTAATTCAAGCCTACATCCACTCTCCCGCACTGACAACCCACCGGCTGGATTTCACTATAAATCAAAAGAGTCGTTATAGTATCACGTCCTTGATTCCATAATGTAAAGACTCTGCTACACTTCCTCAAGGCCTCACAAATATCTAAACTCTCTTTTGAGTACAAATTTACGCTTAACAATTGAATCAGCAAAGAACAAGGAGTTTCAGACTTTGGAATTTATCTATCGCGCACACACTCGAATAACTAGAGCGTCTTCCTTATATACTCTTCCATGCCTTCATATCCGTTGGCACCTTCCAAAGAAGTTCTTCTAATCTACCCATTGGATAGAATCAATTAGGGAGATCTCAAGTTACTTAAGGAATGTGATGATAGCCCACCAATCCTGCTCACCCATACAATCAAGTACTAAGGCCCTGCATGTTTTCATTTCTAAAAAGTGTTCCTGGAACACTTTTTTTGTTTTTCTGTTCCCGGGAACAAAAAAAGAACAGAAACACGTTTGGTTGCGTTTCTGTTCTTTTTTTGTTTTTTTGTTCCCGGAACACAAAAAGAATAGAAACGAGAAACAAAAAAAAGTTGTTTCTTGTTCCAGAAACGATTTTAAAGAAACGCTTCTCTTTTCTTCTTCTCTCTCTTCTCTTTTCTTCTTCTTTTCTTCTTCTTTTTTTCTTCTTTTTTCTTTCGCCGGTCGCCGGCCTCGACCATGGCCGGCAACCAGCCGTCGAGGGCCGGTGACGCCGTCGAGGGTCGGCGACCTCGCCGGAGCGTCGTCGGCCCCCGGCGAGGCCGGGCCTCACCTTGGTTAGGCGAGCTCGGCCTCTCCTAGATCCGGCGAGGCCGAGCATTGCCGGGCCTCGGCGAGGCTCGGCCTCGCCAGATTTGGGCGAGCCCGAGCTCGCCCAACCAAGGCGAGGCCGAGCCTCGCCGTGGCTGGGCAAGGCTGCCGGCCGAAAGAAGAAAAAAATAAAAAATAAAGGAAAAAATGAAAAATAAAATAAAAATATCAAAAAATTAAAAGAAACAAAAAAAAGAATAAAATTTACCAAACGTGTTTCTATTCATTTTTTATTCCGGAAACAAACGTTACCAAACGCGTTCTTTTGTTCAAAAACTGTTCCCCGGAACAGAAACACTTTTTTTTTTCTATTCCTAGAACAAAAAAAGAACAGAAACATTACCACGCAGCCCCTAAGTTTCCATAAATAGAACATTCCAAGTATACTTCGTTAATCAACGGATCCAAAGTACTCGAATTAATTTCAAAACGAATAATAGATCTTAAGATGTCATCTCCAGCCGTGAGAACTTCTTTAACTGCTCGAATCAAAACCTTAAAGAAATACTCGCATCTAGAAAAGTCTTCTTCATCGGTCTAGAAACTGTCAATGAGGGCAGACGTTAAATCTTGAGTCTGGCGATCTGGCAGTCTTCAGACTTTGACGAAAGAGTCTGTAAGTCTTCAGACTAGACTGATGGAAACGTTTTGTCAGCTTCAAAACAAATAAGGAAGTTTTCTCCAATAGCTTTATTTAACGTAGACATTTGTTAGGATGCATAAATTTAAATTAAAGATGAACCCTTTGCAATGTACTTTCGAAGTTAGGGCTGATAATGTTTTAGGATTCTTGGTTAATCAAAAAGGAATCAACATACATAAAAGTAAGGTTAAAATAATTCTAGACTTGACACCACTAGCTGTTAAAAAGTAGCTTCAAATGATATTCGAGAAGATAAATTTCTTGCATCGATTTATTGCTAACTTGTTAGGAAAGATCGAAGTACTATCCCCATCATTGAAGTTTAAAAATCAAGAGAAGTTTGTGTGGGAAGATAAACATCAACAGGCATTCAATTGAATAAAAAGTATCTCAACACCCTTCAATTTTGATGCCGCCCAAAGTGGGTAGACAGTTGAAGCTGTATTTGTCGATCACTGATATTACAATCGAGCGCATGCTAGCACAAGAAAATAATGAGGGGAAAGAGCAACCAATTTATTATTTGAGTCGAATAATGAACGATGTGGAGACAAGATACACAATTATTGAGAAATTGTGCTTATTATTGTATCGTGCTTGTACTAAGCTACTTCATTATATGCTGCCAATTATGATACATGTAATATGTAAAACAAACATATCAAAAACATGTTAACTCGACCAATATAAAAGGTTGAATTGCCAAATCGACATTTACACTCCCGGAATTTAGCCTAGTATACATCCCACTTAGGGCGGTAAAGGCACAAATAGTAGCATATTTTATTATAGAATGTCTAGGCATCCAAAATGAAGATCATATGGAAGGGTATATCCAAGTAGTTCCTTGGACCTTGTATTTTGCTGGGTTAGCAGAAGTTGGAATTTTAATAGTTTCTCCTCATGGGCATATAACCAAAATGATATCTAAGCTTGACTTTAGCTGTTCATATAATCAAGCTGAATACGAGGCATTAATTGTTTGTTTAAATATTTTGGCTAACATGAAGGCACAATTCATCAAGGTAATAGGCGACTCCCAATTAGTTATAAAACAATTGTTCGGAAAAAACCATTGCTTCAATGAAAATATCATTTCTTATCATACGTTAGCCAAATGTCTCTTGGACCATTTTGACTGTTTTGAGTTATGTCAAGGGGAATCAAAATGAGGAAACCAATGAGTTAGCTCATTTGGCATCCGTTTACAAAATATCTAAAGAATTAGCAAATCATATTATTACCTAAGGACATTGCCTTCGATTGATAATAGAATCATCTTGATTCAAGATACACAAGCACTAGGTAAAGATGCGGTGAGCCAAGATTGGAGAACTCCATTTATTGAGTATTTGAAGAATCGTGTTGCCAATGATAAAAATTTAAAAGAAAAGCAATTAAATATTTGTTGATTGGCGATGATTTATACCAAAAAATATAGACGGTTAGTCACTGAAGTGTTTAGGGAAACACAAGTTTATGCTTATAATGATCGAAGTACATGAAGGAATATGTGGTGCACATCAAGCTAGGGTCAAGATGAAATAGATGTTGCATCGACATGGTTATTTCTGGCCAACCATCACTTAGGTTTGCATTGACTACGCCATGGAATGTGAAACATTTAAAAAGCATGGCCCTGTTCAATATGCGCTAGCCTCGGTAACGAAACCCATAATTAAACTTTAAACATTTAGAGGATAGGCAATGGATATATTTGGGAAAATATATCAACTCTCATCTGAAAAGCATAGTTTCATCTTAGTAGCCACAGATTATTTTACAAAATAGGTTGAGGCTGTATCGTATAAAAATATTACAAGAACATATCATCCATAGTTTTGGCATCCTAGAATCTATAACTACATATCAAGGGACAGTATTTACTAATTGTGAGGTGTTGGATTTTACTAAGTCAAGAGGGATTAAGATGATCCACTCGATGCCTTATTATGCTTAAGCCAATGGCTAGGCCAAAGCTTTCAATAAAATAATTATTAACCTAATTAAGAAGCATTTGGAAGAAAACCCAAGGGAGTGCGATTCTTTATTATGAACAGTATTATGAGCCTATCGAACATCTAAGAGATTCGTGATTGGGGTTAACCTATACATGACATATGTTGACATATGGCTAGAAGGTTGTACTACCTTTTGAGATTACTGTATAGTCATTAAGGGTAAGACTTCAGGGAGAACTAGTCAAAGAATAATTTGATGAATTTACGTAAAGCAATATTGATGAATTATGCGAGAGCAGGGCTGCCACTTTAGAGAAATTGGTCCTTCAAAAGAACAAAACTACAAAAGCCTATAATAAGCATATGAAAGAGAAACAGGTTGACGTTGGTGACATAATAAGGAAAACTATTTTACCAACAAAACATGGACAATGAGAAATTTGACAAATGGTCACCAATCTTAGAAGGACCATATTTAATTATTGACGTCTTTAGTAGAAATGCCTATCAATTAATAGAGGTGAAAGGCAAAGAGTTGCCACGTACGATTAATGGAAAATTCTTGATAATATATTAGCCAACTATGTGGGAAATGCAAGGAAACGAATGACGCCATAAGGAAAACGGGTGCTATTATTAAAGAACACTACATATGTATAACCATAACCAAATCATTCAAATCCTAGATACCTTTTGACATCGATGACGAAATAGGTAAGGCGAGACTCAAGGAGTTTGTTCCTTTGGATTGGTGAGACACTGGCCTTCTCCAAATCACACATAACCTTGGATATGTTTCGGCACTCCCTTTCCAAGCCTTCTAGGATGGCAACTTGGGACTCAATAAGATTGTTGATCTAATTGATAAGGGCACTAATGTCCTTAATCGGGGGGGTTAACCAGCTTTAAGGTATTCGTTCGAACCGTCTTGTCATGTGTGGCTTTTGTCCTCTCCAACGGATTCAGATCCTTTTCCAACTCCTCATCCAAGTCCTTCACCCTCGCTATCACGAAGTCGTAAAGACACAAGAATTGGGTGTGCATGATGTCAAGCAAATTTCGGGTGTTCACCAGTTCATCAATTATTATTTCTGCACACCCTATTTCTTCTTACTTGCACTAGTGTACATGCTTCGCGCCCATGCAAGTTGATGGTGGACTAGTCAGCCTGGTAAGATGCGGGGTCATGACTAAAGGTGATCATGAATTCCTCGTATCTACATAGAAAAGGATAATCATTGGAGACATAGCCTGGCCGGCATTGTGAGGTCAGCCTTTGAATGGCCTCGATAGTCTTTGGTTGTTTAGAGATTACAGTCAAAATCAGCATCAGTTTAGCAAGTAGATCCCTCCACAGAGTGAGGAAATTGTCACTTTGGGAAGAAGAAGGAGAGGAGGAGGAACGACTTGCCATAGCTTTGAAAAATGGAATGAAAGCAGAATGATTTGAAGGTTTAAGTGTATTGATGAATGGGTTCATCCCGGGCGCAGTCCTTTATATGAAGATGAATAGCAGGGATTCAAAAAGATGCAATTTTGAAACTAATCATCAAAATGGATTTCTTGGGAAAATGAGATGCCTATTGATGAATCTAAAGAATTTGAAGCGTCGCAAATATTGGACATTGATACAAGTTGGTATTATGACATTAATTAAAAAGCACAAACATTAATTAATGTTTGCCTATTTGAACGAGCCTGTAAGTTTGTCTTTTAAATAGCCTAAAATATTAAAGACCAAACTGTCATTCATTTGCCGCCATATTTACAAGAGAATAGTACAGACGAAGGCTTATTTATCTAAACCTATGTGACGCCTAAATCTCGAAACAAAATCAGTCGGGTGTCTTTTTATGTCCCTATTCTCCTCGGTAGCTTGGTGGTAGGCGAGATATTTGCCCTCCATAGTCAAGTGAGTCTTGGAACAAGTCTCCTCTAAGTCCATAAGAGCTTCTCGACAGGCCTTGATTCTGTTTTCATGACTTGTCATTATCTATTAACAAATGGTGACTCCTCTTCGGGAATGGTCGATAAACTGGAGAGTGTTACGAAATCTCACGTCGATTCCAGAAAAATAACGCTCGCAAACAATTCACCAGACAGAATATAGTAATAAAAGAGCAAAATCAGATGAACACGCCAGAAAATTTGTTATCGAAGTTCACCCAAACCTGGGCTATGTCTCCGCACAGAGGCACTCTGCGAATCCACTAAACTTCAGAAAAAGTTGGAATACAACGACGATCTTCTCTCAAGATCAAGGCACAAAGAGATTGAGAACCCTCATCAAGAAAAAACTCACTTTTTTCTTCTCTCTTTTCTTGATTCTCTATTTCCTTTTTCAGCATCTTGACGGCTAGGGTTTTGCCATCGCTAATATATAGGTACCACTTTTAACCTAAAAGGAAATCTAATAGAAAAGATAAAAAAAAAAAAAGCCCCTAAAAACAAATATTTGGCTTTATCTATAACAGAGAGCTCATAGGGTGCATTGGTGTTAGGACTCCATACTTGAACTTCCGCCAGCTTCGTGGCTACATCATCTCTGGAGGCCAACGTCCCCTCCACCATCTTATGGGTGTCATCCCTAATCTTGCACCACCAGTCATGAACCCTCTAAAGTCGTCAACTGAAGTCATCATCTTCTTGTGTTCTTCTTCCAGCTTGTGGTAAGAAATGGTGGTCTTCTAGTTCTTGATGAACAAGTTTAGTGCCTTGTAGAAAAAGAGGCGGAACTCGCAATAGTCTACATTAAAGCGATGTGTGGGAAGCAGGTGAGTAGGCTCGCCATTATAAACAAGGTTGACAACATCTGCGAGATGCTCCGGATGTTCAAGCAAGAACACGAAGGTCAGAACGAGCTTCGCAATCAACTTTTTCCAGAGATTCGAGAAACCACCCCCGAAGAACACAATGCTGGAAGAGGAGGAAGACGAGCTTGCCATGGTTGCTAAAATTAGGAAAGCTTCGGGAAGTTTCAGCTAAAACCCTAAATGATCAAAACTTTGAGCTAATGAGGAGTTTTGCAAGCACTCGCCAGGGTTTATATAATAGAGGAAAGAGTTCAAAAGTCGAACTTGATAATTCGCCGGAGTGAACGTACAAGATTAGGCAGGCATATCATGGTCAGAGGAGAGACGAAAACACCACAAGTAATGCGCACTTATTATTGCAGGGTTATTATGGGAACAAAATGATGTTGAGAAGCTGCCGGTCAATGGTAATACTGTGTTGCAAGTGTCTCAAGATCTTTATTATGATGAAGAGTACTGAGACAAGGCGTGGACTAAAGTTTCAGTACAACCTATTGAGATTGAATTGCCAATCATCATAAAATATGCCTTGGATACGGTGAAAGTTATTTGCTAAAGATCACAAATGGAGAGATATTATAGCTATAGATAAGAAGCATGCAACAGATAGACGTGGGCTAGGAATGACATCAACAAGTAACATATCAAAGGAAAGATCATACATCAAAGGTATATACATGACGATTATTCTGTGAACAAGAAAACATCAAAATGGAATAATGTGCAGCCTAGAACATCACATGAAGTATTGCCGAAGCTCCAAAATGAAGTCATTGGACTTTAATTCCTTATTGGCTTCAAAGCGTTTGTCTTTTTGGGCATGATCATTAGAAAGTTCCTGCGTCATCGACTTGCAAGTGGATTTAATCTCAGGGATCACTTGACATAGATTGAGCAGAGCATATAATGGGATGTTAGTATGCTAGCTCCTCTTTGAGAAATAACGCCTCTTCTTGCTCCTCGACAGCACTAGTAGACCTTATATTTGCTTTATAAGCCTCTAGGACAAAGTTGAAGAAAGTTAGAAACTCATTAATGGCGAACTCCAGGGCATGACATGGTAAGGGATAAGGCAAGTTAGTCAAATATGCGAACAAGGACTTAATATCGTTCTCGGTCTCAAGAACCTCACGTACAATGTCATACCCTTGCAATAATTTATGAAGATTGACCCATTTATTCTGAATTTCATCACAGTCGATCGATGGAAGAGTTTTCTCTGCTGGGGGATTGTTCATCCTAAAGGCATAAACACCATTGACAGACAGTATGCCAAAAGAATGAGTATTTTGAACAGATTGTGATTGACGCATTAATCAACAATGTACTCATTAGGCGAAAATGAACTCCTCACAGGTGTTGATAGTGTATCTGAATGGTAAGGATTTGGTACTCCGAGCCTCTTGAAAGGATATAATATTACAATTGGACATTGAGTAATTTTTTATATCACTAAACTGGGTTTTTTTTGGAAAAATGAGTCCTCCCACCATTGATTGAAGATTTCGGAGCTACGTAAAACCCCAAAGTGATTAAAGAATTTGAACTTCTTTAAGATATGCTGGGTAATCTCATTGTAACACATAGCGGCAATCTTCTCTTCAGCCAAGACAAGAAGAAAATTCATGGAATACACTATAGGCATAAGCATACCTTGACTCAGCCCAAATTGACGAGCACAATAGGGGGATTGTAAGTTTCAAAGCTCGATGTATACTACTCCCCGAAATGGAACACTCATCCAAGATGTAAACATATCATGTTGGGCTGAGGTAGGACTGCATGCGAAGTCAACACTGAACCTATAGAAAGTAAAGCTTTCTAAAGAAAGAAGACAGCTGAGGAAACACTCGAAGACTGAGAATCCTTTAGGAGTTGGGAGAAATATACTACAGAATTACTAAAGACCACATTCTTAGCCAGCGTCTCATGCGCCTCACTCTAGTGAATTGAAGTGATTTTGCCTTCAGGAAATAATTGGGAAAAGTATGCACACAGCCATCCGTACATAATCCATAAAGGACCAAAAAATGGTGCAGGATGAGTACTGAATAGAGAAGATTATGCATCGGTGAGGCCTTTGTACCATGCAGCAAGCATCGTACAGTCAAGACCAACATTGATGCCATTAGAAAGTGCATATGCTATATCAATAAATTCTTAAGACGCAAAAGCAATGGGCAAACAAAATATATAACAGCAAAGCCAATATAATAGGAATGTTACCTGCTCTTAGGAGGAAATAGGTCCAATCGACCTGGTAACTTTGTCCATAAAAGTAATCAAATAGTAAGTCAATAAATGAAGTGCCATAAAAATCTAGACAAGTATGTGGCCATTGGCCATAGAAGTCTATGAGAGGAGACAATCTAGTTAAGGACCAGATATCAAGTAAAGTGATTGTTATTAGACCAGTTGGCAAGAAGAAGCAATTGGTCCACGGTGACTAAAAGCAACAAAGCTTCCTATAAGCCCGTACTCCATGGGTATCAATTGCCACGCAGTTGAAGGAAAGTGCCTCCTCAATTTTAGCTAGAAGAGATGTTTGTCAAAAAAATGATATGAATTGAAACGAAAGTTGGGTGATGACCAAACATGCATGCAAATATGTGATTGCTTGATGGAGAAGATTTCTTTGTAGTAACGTGGGAAATGCTCGGTGAGAGTATATGGTGGAGGCGTCAACTTGAAGTATGGACCTAGAGTTAACACATTGGGTGTTCTAGTTGTAATACATTTATGAGAGGGGGAGTCGCCCTTAAGCCTAACATGATTGGAGACTCTCAAAGCGATGTACACGAAGCGCAGCTTGGACACTGATCGCGGAGGCATAAGAATCAGCCATAATGGATAGCAATGTTGTAAGGATCTACGTGCGGCGGTTAAGTATAAATGAGCCTGGCTAATAACTATTTCCCCTATTTTGAGGAGATTCATGCGAACGTGGGAGCATCAAATTAGGAACCCACCTAATATGGAGGGCGCAAATTTCATGCAAAAGTGGAGAATTAAAAAAGAATTTATTTTATTTACTAGTTCGTTTTTTGGGGTACAAGAAAGATTTTACATCGTGTTGAAGACAGATTATCCTTAGATCAAGAGTGCTCATTTGCGAGAGATGCTTGTTCTTATGAATTCTATGCTGCATTTCTCAATCCACCATTTGGAGATGTTCTTTCTTCTTTAGATCCTGGAGTGTCAACACTTGATAGTTCAACTTGACCTCTATTTCCGTTTGCTATCTAGGCTTGAGCTCTCTTTTTTGACATACATCTTCTAGTGCTTTCATAAGGTGAGATTTTTCTTCATTATTGAACTTAGTTATTTCATCCATGATGGTTTTTAAGGATCTACTACATTCCAACACAATTTGACTAAGTTCCATCAAGGTAATGCCAAATCTTGCATTACTGTCCTAGGAAGAGTCAGTTTCTGTACTTGGTTCAGATGGTAACGGTACTTGTTAAAAATATCATGATAGTCCTCGAAGAACTTCTGAAATTTCTCTTTAAGCTCTCTAGGAAGGATAGCACTGATTTCATTACTTTCATCACCAAGTTGACTTGATCGAACCTCAAGTTGATAAGAAGTATCCTGGTTGAGTAGAATTCTGCAAATCCCTCGTGTCAATAGATCTAGGAACTTTGATAGCTCGATGTTCATCTTGTCTCTGTTTATGGAACTAGGGACACAGACCATGAGTTAAATCGTAGGAGTTGACACCCAAAATAAGCTTGGCCTTGTTTAATGCTTGCAATGTTGATGTTGAAGAAGATTGAAGTTCAATCTAGGAAGGTATATCCACCTGAGATTCAGTTTGAGAAGCTGATGGCGAGGCCTCAATAGTAGGGACAATAGGTGTAGGACAAGCTAGTAATAATAGATTGATTGTCGAATCAGGTGTTGGTGAGAGTGCAATAATAAAAAATAAAAATAAAAAAGGAAGATAAAGGGGGATGAGATCTTAACAAAGTGAGATGGTTAATAATAACAAGATAAAACAGATACTAGAACTTGAATACGAAGCCTGTGCAGTGGAGACAGGTGTTGAAACGGTAGGAGCCTCAGCATGTGCAATGAGTCACAATGATGAGTTCAGCTATCATCCATAACAGAAGGTTACTATAAAACACATAGTATAACTATTGCTAAATCATATTCGAATAGAACTTGCAATAAACGACTAGTGCGAAAGGATTAGGATCATCATGTTTCGACAGAGATGGAGAGTAGATGATGGGATTGAAAGAAACAACATCGTCAATGGCACCAAGAAGCTCTGTCAAAGAGGTGGAAATGATTAGAACATTGTCTACAGTAGATTCCTTTAAAGTGATTAGTACTATTGAAGCATCAATTGCTAAAGATTTCTTCAGGGAAGCATAAATAGTTAAGGAGGAACATCAGGAAGTGTTTTAAGTCTCTATTTTGGAGAGACAAGGGAAATTTTTTTCCTTTTCTTCAGCTATGGTATTAATTGCGCCAGTGTCTCTCTATCTGAGTATGAAAAATACAGCCCTTTATAAGTAAAGGAAGTACACAAAAGGAGGAACATGAAGGGCCAAAGACTATGATGAGTAAATAGGAATAGAGTACATTAATCTGAGTCATCAGGAAAGTCGATGACCTCATTGTCAGATCTTTCAAGTTCACTAGGGCTGGGTAGAAGCTCGGGCAGAGGGTTACTTGATTTGGGTAGAGGATTATTAGGAAAAATGTTGTCATCAAGCGCAATTGAGATAAAAGGGGAGTCAGGATTAATGATTTCATTACCCTACTTTGATTTCCCATTATGTTTAACTTGATCGACTACTGTCATGATGCCTTCTTTATAAGAACCTTCATGAGTAAAACCAACCCACCATGTCATCCACTCAGAACTATAGCTAGGACACAATTGGAAATTTATGTTCAAATTTGGAGAACATCAAGCATACATGGCCTTGGTTATTTCAAAATAGTAGGCTAAGGGACTACGGTCCTCGAGGTCATACTTCCTCTTGTTTACCCGAGAAAAATCCATCGAATAAGGAATATGTCACGACCCCAACCCCATCTCCAGGGTCACGAGGGATAAGGGTTATTCTTAAGACGTCCCAGGCTTGTCACTGTCTCGATTTTTTTTTTAATCTTGTTATCATTCACATGCGGAAACGTGAATAAACAACTCCTCAGACAAACAATAGCTAGAAGACTAGGACCTACATCAAGCAAAACACATTGATTTATATTATAATGGTACTTTTACAAAGCCTTTCTTTATGGGCCCTCTTTTCTTTTTACATCACAGTACAAGTTTTCCACATAAGCCAAGGAAAATCCTATCTCCTTTAGTGTGACTACAGCTCTTAGAACTAACGTGAGACTTCCATACCTATAAGATTGAAAGATGAGAGATGAGTTTTAGGGAAACTAAGTAAAATTCCCAGTTCTCTACTAGGAAAGCATCTCATCGTTAAAGCCTAGCAAGTATAACACTTATAAACAGTGTCAATGGTAGATTAATAGCAAACTTGTTGCTACCCTTGACTACATGCAAATGTTCATTGCAACATACTTCATTGTATACTTACATTTGGCTTATCAATAAATAAATAAATAAATATATATATGTATGTATGTCATACTTATGCATATACTAGCACTCATGCAAATTCATTTACCGTCGTCCTAGCTCGACTAGGCCCTCCTGGCTCAACCGAGGCTTCTAGTTTCTTGTTGGGCTTCCTGGCTGGACTAGAGCATCTCGGCTTGACCGAGGCTTCTCAAGGCTATCTTCCCAAGGCTTCCGAGTTCAAAACCCCGGCATCCTAGCTCAACCAAGGCATCCTAGCTCAACTGAGGCATCCCATTCAATGAACGAGGCATCGCCGCCAACGCTCTACAGCGACAGACGCTTTTTCCTCTTTAAGTGCATGCATAAATGCATCATACAAGCCAGTTCTTGTCCTTTCTCTTAGCCGATACATGCATGGTCCGAAGGCTTGCTCATTTGGTCATGTGTGCCATGAGTTCTTGCACTACTCTAATAAACATGTCGGGAACAATCCTTGGTCTATAACTTGAACCGATCACTTAGCGTCAATCCCCACACCGAACAAGGCTCAAAAACAGCACGCCTCAATGCCGAACCAAGACCTCGAGGCTTGGGTAAACCTCGCTTTAGTGACGATCCCAAACTTGACGGACCTTGGTTCCAACCCAATGTGAATGCACATGTATTGAGAATGACCCTCGGCTCGCGATTTGATCCAACGCCAAGCACAAAGTCCCCACATCCACTTGGACTATAAAAATCAGCATGCCTTGGTGCCTTACCAAGACCTTGTTGATTTATGCAATTCTTGTACTGATCAAGACATAAGATTGACACACCTCAATGTCGACTTGGAACCTTGCGGCCTTAGGCAACCCCAGCACCAAGCGAGACTTGGACCCTGCATCCTATTTATGCCAAAACCAAGGCCTTATGGCTTGGGGTGACCTTGCCTTGTGATGAACTCAACTTGGATGAACCTTGGCCTCATTCCGGGCATGAACAACTCAAGCACACGTTCAAGCACAAACATGAGCAGAACCATACAAAAGATCCAACATCCTACCCATAGCTTGACGAGTGAGCACCTAACTAGACTCGACAATAGAGACTACCGCCCTAGAGGAGACATAGGGATCTTACTTACCTCGGCAAACTTGAAAACCAACCTAGATAGCTTGGTGGGTTGAGGATGCGAAGTTGAGAGAAAGGAGAAGGGGGAGGAGGGTAGGCGTGAATGGCAAGGGGTGTAAAGTGGTGGAAATGAATGTAAGCATCCCCTATTTATAGGCACCAAGCTAATCATTACTCATCCAAGCGGTCCAATCACATTTTTTAGAGTGGCATGGGTATGGCATCAAGATGGCTAGCCTATTTTGCAAGGTGGCATGCTTAGGGTCCTGAGAGAACACTTGTCATCTTTTTATCGGACCACTTTTTGGCTTGCTCTTCAAGGCTCAATTTAGGCTCATGATGTGCCTATGGTCCTAAGGGACACATGAAGCCATTTGATGCCTAATGTCCTCTCTTGATTGGTTGGCCTTTGCTTTATTCACCAAGCTCGTTTAGGCTCATCATAACCTAAGATTCTAGAAGACACCTAAGATTATGAATCATCGACTTCTTCTCCAAGGAAAATCTCAAGCCATCATTACCAATCTTCATATAGACACCTAGGCTTATGAGGTGGAGATCTAATGACCTAGTGTCATTAATTGAAGCCTTATTTGTCTCCATTTCATTGGGCCACAAGAGCACTTTGCTCATTATTAAGGGACAAATCATTATGCATAAGTGGCACTCTAAAACGATGAGCTAGCATCTAGGCCATAGGCTAGCCATCATTTTATCAAGATGTCTTATTTTCATTAGGACATTTGGCCTAGATTCCTTGCTTGATCCCCAAGGTAGATCTTTGGTAATTATGGCCAAATCTAGAAAAATCTAGGTAGAATGATGAGTCACCCTACCTCTTGAAGAACCTAGGGTATTCTAGAGTTTTCTCTATTTTGTCTTTTTCTTCCTCAAGAATGTGGTCTAAAGAATTTCGTCATCTAAGTTGGTTGCGGGGCCAGAAAATGGATCATTAGATACACCTCACGTACACTCGAGGTTTGGCCATCACTCCCCATGCTCGCCCGAATCGTTCATTTGCATGGTCAATTGGCCACCCTAAATGGTCGATTGCCCTTGGATCAATTCAAGGCCAATCTTAAAGCTACCAATGGTCTAGCACTAAGTCAATGTATTCATGGACCTTAAAATTAGTGACGGAATAGCTGGGTTTATCCTAAGCTCATTTCAGTTGGCACCCGATCCATCCATATGGTTCATGGTCGCCACAATCAAATATCACCAATTTTAGATTCCTTTTTTATCACTAAGAATTAAGTAGGAAATGATGCATTTTTTATCAGAAGCTTATCACATTTGGTCAAGTCAGATCATCCGTGTATCGGTGCATAGCCAGGTGAAATCACTCGCGGTCGGGCACTATGACCGGTCGGATCAACCCATGGTCATCCGCTGATCCAAAATCATCCCCTGACCAATCCTTATGATGAAAAAGTCATCTTATGAGCTAGTGATCTTATCCTACCGGTATGGTCGATATATAATTTCATAGCCAACACCTCGACCAGTTCGTGATCGGTCGGTCGGATGATGACCAATTCTTAATTCCTTACTAATCAAACTAATCAATCCATGGCCAATGGCCCATGGTCGATCCATCAGGACCTTATGGATGATCCTTATGGGGTCGGAATCAAGGGTGTTACAAGATAAGCATAGGAATGGCTTGAAATAATCCAAATTGCCTTACATAGTAGTGAGAGGAATATATCTCAAAGCCCATATAGAACCTGCCCTTCAAAGACAACCATGACGGAAGATCCACTAAAGATAGTACACGAACCCAAAAGTCTTGAAAGGAATTTAGTCAATTAGGATCAAAAAGTTAATAATGCTCTTCACTCTCATAAGGGAAGAAGTCAATATCCCTATGATCGACTTCCAAAATGGCCTTAAAATAATAGAGGAAAGGAGAAATGTCTAAAAGTACCTTCTTGGGTAGGCGGTTCAAGAGTCAATGATCTAGATGAAGTCTTCTTGGTACAACGCCTGGCATGGGGTAATAAGGAAGGTTGCAAGAGCCAAGGTCATTAAAAAAAAAAAAAAAACCTCAAGGTATAAAGCCAACCATACTTTTAAAACCCAAAAGGGACCAGAGATAGTCCCACTCTCTTTAGACTTCATTACCAATGAAGTATGGGTGAACCCTCTATATAAGGAAGCAAGAACAACTGGAGCAAGAGCAATGCATTTACCATGCACGAGATTCGCAGCTAGCCAGAGAATATGAATCTTGACAGCCATTATAGTAGGAAAGTGATACGTTCCTTATCGTCAACAGGTTCGGTCGCCTAACCCTACTGTTCAAGGAATTTACTATAACTCGGTCTAGGATAAAATAAAATAAAAAAAAAGGGGTCTCAAATGTGACCAATCTCTCAAAAGAATGGCCAATCAATGGGAAGCCTGTTATGGTGTGCATATCCAGAAGGGTAATAGCCATGGATCCCCAAGGAAAAAAAGAAACGATTGGTTGAAGAGGACCAAAAACTTACTGTAGATCCTACCAATCCTCAGGATATATCATGAGAAAACATACTGGTTGCAAGTGCTTTCTTAATACTTGCACCTATCCAAGCAAGTCAAATCATATCGCTATCCCTTAGTCAAAGATACCATTTATGAAAATCAGCTTCAAATCAAGGAAACGCACGAAATCGAGGAGGATCTGAAGACTAGATGTCTCGAAAGGAGCAATATGGAAGACCACAGTCTCACCGTGCCTGGTAGGAAACCAACCTTGGAGTGAAGGAGGGGTCTTGTTGTGATCCATTAAACTGGGACCCAAAAGAAAACAACCCGTCATGCCCTCCATAGTATCCAGTTGACTAAAACGGCAATCTTTGGCATGTTCCCTTGTTTAGAGAGCGACAAAATTTTTGATATAGGTTGCTAAGTCATATTCGGAGGTTTTCTTTGGTGCCATGGAGGATGATGAAGTGAAGATGAAAAGAATGATGAAGGAGGATCTGGAAATTGGGGAAGAAGATGAAATGCATTAATGTAATCCCTAAGAAGACACTAATAGAAGATGACGGTTTGGGAAAAAGGCAAATAGTTGTTTGTGAAATTAGAAGAGACATGTCGAGATAACACGAGGAATAGAAATCCATATCAAGGAAAAGATGTCGGAAGACAAAAAGGTATGACCACCTTGGAAAATCACACAAAGACGAGAAATTTGTTTAAAAGAAATAAATTCAAATTTATTTCTTTTAGAAGGTGTCATATGTTGACATCCAAAATTACCCATGTTGTCACGTGTTGGCCATGAAGGGAATAATAAAAGTGAAATGCCCCGTTTTGTTCATGGAAGCTGAGGGCAATCAGCATTTATGAAGGTTATGTGAGATAAGTGTTGATAGGATTCTAGATATAAATACTAGAGGCAACAGCAAGGTAATTAATTGCCATGTGTCAGGCTATGGGAGCAATTCATCAAACTTGGAATTTCAGTGGAATTAGCATCGAAGCCCGGGCAAGAATAACTGTTGTGCAAAATGCGCATAAAAATATGGAAGCCATTATTTACTTGATGGGCAAGTCGTGGGAGCATCATCGACAAGTCAAGAAACAGTTGATTATGGATGAGGTTGACAAAAGAAAAGGAAAACGTGGAGAATTTGGAGAGTGGTGCCCAAGGAGAAGTAACTAACTGATGGCTACCAATTTGCCCTACAAATACCGCAACTTGTTTAACGAGAACCCCCTTGAACAACACAACAACTATCTTTACTTTAATTTTACTTTATTGCATTTTAGTTGTAGTTTTTCAAGATTCCCATCATTGATTAAATTCCGACGTGTGTCTTTATCCAGTTCAGCATCATCAATTAAATTTCGATGTTGTTCCACAAGCTCAATGTCGTTGATTAAATTTCAGCATTGTGTTTCCTATTCAAAGTTATCGCTATTGATTAGATTCCAACTATATGCCTAAAACACGCTGCGTTGTAGATTAATTCCGACATAATTTGAGTTCAAAATATAGGCTATCTAACTACTTGTGTTCAGATTATATTGTTGATTAAATTCCGGTGTAATTTGTACTCGGAAGCTACTAGTCTTTGAGTCATTTGAATATCAATTGTCAAGGCTGTACATACAAGTTGAAAATAAAATTTACACATTCTCTTTCTGGATTCAACATAGAACCCGAGTCTCCTATAATACACCTAAAATGCAATGTCTGGTAAAAGTCTTTCCCGGGAAACAAAACCGGCAAAACGTTATCAACTCATATAGTGGGGTTTCTATATTGACAAATAAAAGAACACAACCTTTTGCTTCAAATCTACTTTTTAAAATAATAACTTAAATGGTGCCACACTAGTTACTAACCAAAAACATTATATATACGCATATATATGTAGATATATCATTTAGACCATTAGTCAAGCAATAGGGTTCGAATTGTCTTGTTGTCAAGATGAGTATTATTCGTTATATAAAACATCAAATTCTCTTACTATAAAATGATATGTAACATCATGTTCCTTTCCCAATGGACACATCATTTAAAATTTACCGTGCAGAATTTCTTTAATATCGTTTCAGCCAATGCTGGATGATGATGAACACAGAACATGTTGGCAATTCACGAAGCTTTAAGTTTATAAGGTTTGAATATCTGTGTTTTTCCTCATGGTACAATTTTTATTCTTTCTTTACGAAATGGTCATTTCACCTGTCTAGTATTCGATCTCACAATGTGCTCAGCATTTGTCATGGGCTAACAGATTCTTCATCGTGGAATAGCCTGTGCGACGTTTGGTGAACCGAAAACACCAGGTTGGTCTTCCTTCCAAAGATTGTTCTTAATAATAGCATGTCGAATCGCATCTTCACACCGAATCGTATCACACCCAATCTAGCTTGGGCATCAATTCCCTCAATTAAGACATACAAAACACTTCACAACAACTTTTTTAACTTATCACAGCCTCATTAGGAGAGACATCAGCTCCCAGCCAATTTGTGCACAAGAAATCAACCCCTCCTTCAAAACTCCTCAGAGTTAATAACCGTCTTATCTTAAAACTTCTAACACAATCATCATGATACGACTCCTATAAATCAATTTATTCATCCTTTCTAATCAGTCACTCTTCACGCCAATGCCACAAAGGTCCACTCTTCAGCTTACAAGAGTACAGGAGAATTCGATGTGTGATAAACACATGTCCCAATTTTGATCTTCTTTTTTCTATATATTAAGTGTGATTTGAACCATTTATATAGAACTTCGTGTGGACTTTAATGCCGCCTTCTTTTTTCTGAAATTGATGATCGTGATTTCTGTTCCTTGAGAACAAAGAAACAGCAATCAAGTTCTGTCTTCTTGCATTAACACTCTTTTGAGCCAGAATGTGACGTATAACCAACCATCAGAAACAGACTCCATCATAAATTATTATGGCAGATGGTCACTCCATGAACTATTAATATGAAGCACATATTTATTAATGTGCAGTGAGCTGTTCACTTCATACATCCCTACTCTCTCTTCTCTTTTTTTCATACATCCCTACTTATACAGTAAGTTTCTATATGAAGTAGTTGGACCACGCACCCCCTGAACCATCAGAAGCTAGATGTGGAGATGATGAGATCAAGAAATGAACCCTCTAATAAAATAAATAATTAACAAGCCCTTAAAAAGAAAGTTGTAATAATGATAACGATAAAGAGTTCGCTGCTGAGTCGAGTTTTCTTGCCCAAAGAAAAAGCTGAGTCAAGTTTTTTACATCATTCTGAAAAGAAAAAACAAGTAGCAGTGAAGAAAGGGAGGCTGAACTGAACTATTAACATTTCGCTTGAGAGACAAGCTTCACAAGCAGCTTTTGTTCCTTTCCAGCTCAGGGAAAACGATATGTATCTCATGTTGAAACCTGTGGAAGAAACCAAGAGCTTGTTGGCTACCAAATGATTACCTTTCCTATGAATCTCACTTCACTAATATGACAGCTTAAAGTCACTTTAGGGCTGTCGGCTGTGCTATGATTGAGGAAGGGGGACTTGCACAAGAGCTTTTCCTCACACACAAATCATGGAGAAGCTTGTGAAGCTTACTAATTTATGATTTCTAGAACATTGGGGACTCAGATGGCGAAGAGTTCACCAAATTAAGGATGCTATTCCAGTAATTCTTGTTATCCTCATAGTAATCACTACGTTTGTCGGATTCACCCCCACCATCTGATAAACTCTGGTCGCCGGAGCTATTAAGCAAAAGACTAGTGAACCCTTCTTCCATGTCGTTATTTTCCACGTTACCATGCACGCTACTCGCCCTCAGTGACTCCGGAGTCCAGGGACCTTCTAGGGACATTGTCATTTCAGGGAACGTGGATGTAAATGAGACCGCGTTGTTCCCCATACCCTCTTTGAACTCTGGCAACGTAATTGAGCTTTCAAGGCCTTTCCACTCTTGTTCACCTTCTTCTTTGATCATCCCGGAGTTGGACGACCCCGACGAACCAACAAACTCGATCATTTGCTTGGGATTCTCACAAAGCACGTTCATAGGCTCGGAGAAACTGAGTGTCGATGTAGGAGACTCAAGATCGCCAGCGATCCCGTTGGCTGAACCTCCGGTACCGCCACTACCTTCGCCGGACTTGGTCGATGGCCATGAGCTACCGGTCCAAGCTTTGAGAGTGTCAAGAGACTGCGGTGATGATGGTGGCAGTGGGGCGGTGGCTTTTTTGACGAGGCCGGGCGGTGCAGCTGAAGTGGAAGCCAAAGCGGAAGCCGCGGAATAAACCTGGCTGCTGTTGCTGCTGCTGTGGTGATGCTGGAATGACTGCGAACGTAATTTCGATTCTCTAGCCAATCTGGCTTCAGCTTCAAGCCGAGCGCTTTCCCACTGAGCCAGGTGACTGAGCTTAGCCGCGCTCTTGGATTGACCGTCACTAGAGACTAGGGCGTCATTTTTAGGCTTATGGGTCACTGGGTCAATTCCCATTTTCGCCAATCTTTTCTTCAGATGCGTATTCCAGTAGTTCTTGATCTCGTTGTCTGTTCGCTTCGGTAAATGGGTTGCTATGGCCGACCACCTAAGGAGAAATAGCCGCAGAAAGGACATTAATAAGCAAAAAAAAAAAAAACACGATAATATTGGTAGGTGCTGAAACTAATCATTTGAAGGATTTTTGCTCTTTTTCTTCATCTCAACTTTAGTTTAAGAATGCTTATGAAAGAGCAAAACTCTTTCCCTTTCTTGGTAACGCAAATTTAGGCACCAGACTGAAAATCAGGGTCTCTGTCATCAGAACATTCAGGCACAATACAAAATTGTTTTTCTGTACTTTTTTGGTACACAAACAAATTTGTTCGTTGGTAAAACAAATTTAGCAAACTTTCTGAAACCGAGAAATCAAAAAGCTGATCTTTCCATGAGAGTTCGCGGAGATCGCCATTCTTGTCTTGGGTAGCTGAGAGTTACTGAGAGGATCAGACTATCACATCCATCTCCACAAGTTGCAGTAAACTGCTCATCAGCTCCATTTTTTAAGAAGAAAAAAAAAGAATGGGCGATGAGCGAGGATATGTTAGACTGTAATTGTCACACATATGATTTTTCGCAAAAGGAAAAAGAAAATCAGTAATGACCTCCGAACTGAACTGCTAAAGGTGGAGGTTGAATCCTCTGATTTATGATGAAGCCAAAAAGAAAAAGATGGAAGAACGTTGGTCCATGGAGAGAGAGAGAGAGAGAGAGTTACCTATTGCCAAGAAGGGCATGGAGTTGAATTATGGTCTGTTCCTCTTGTAAGCTGAACTTCCCTCTCTTGATGTCAGGTCTAAGATAATTAGTCCATCTTAGCCTACAGCTTTTCCCGCAT
Source organism: Eucalyptus paniculata subsp. matutina (assembly GCA_017140255.1). Taxonomy (NCBI): domain Eukaryota; kingdom Viridiplantae; phylum Streptophyta; class Magnoliopsida; order Myrtales; family Myrtaceae; genus Eucalyptus; species Eucalyptus paniculata. The sequence goes on along the minus strand of CM029444.1, from coordinate 18,696,057 downwards.
CTCTGGAGACCTATGTTTGTGCACAGGAGGAGGAGGAGGAGGAGGAGCAAGAAGAAGAGGTAGCAATAATGAGCAAAACCGACAAACTGGGGAAAATAAAAGGAACCCTAAAAGAAAGAAAGATGAAGAATTGCTGGGATATTTTATCTTGTATTCTCTGATAGTAATTTAGGGGAAAGATGAGGGAAAGCACACGATACCAGCTTTGGAAGGCAAAGCACGCCAGCTTCCATGGCCGTGCTCTTCGATGTAAGCGAGGAGCTTCTGGTCTTCTTCAGGTGTCCACGGCCCTTTCTTCAATCCCACCTTGTCACAGCACGGGGATCTACCCATTTGCCCCTGAAATCACCAAAAACCAAAAGCCGATTGAACCAGTTTTCTCTCTGTTTATATAAATTGCAACAGTCACTACCAGACAGAGAGAGAGAGAGAGAGAGAGAGAGAGAGAGAGAGATGAATTATGGAGGGATGGGCGGGGAAGAAAGGTCAGCGACATAAATGGGATAAAGAAATTAATACGGTCGCAGAGGATGCCGACGTTTTGTATGTATGCGTGTGTATACTCGCTGAGCATATATGCTAAACCCTCTTTCTTCAGATCCTAAATTGTTTTTTTCTAGATTGGACCATTGATGGTATGAGTCCGTTCACGTAATCTAAAATTGAGATAAAATTGACTCAAATGTGCTCGCTGTATATAAGACTTGCTCCAAAAGAATGAAACTGAGTGCTTCCATCGTCATCACTAACGTTAATGCTCCTAGGTTTTTTGGTTGGAAGAGGTTAGTTAGTTTGCGAACTTATTTGGGATGAATTCTACTTCAAACTATTTGCAAAATTCACACATCTCATCATTGAATTTTATTTGACGCTAAATATATAATACTGTATAAATGTTTAAATCCTGACATGTATGATTGTATATATTTTTTTATGTGATTTTCTTAGACTCAAAACATTTTTTCTTTTCAAATTTTGAAGAACCTATATAGATTTCACAACTAACTTTTGAGGACGCCCAATCTCCAAATTACTTTTTGTACTTTCCCACCAAAATTTGAGTCATCTTTCAAACCGTAACTGTAAAAGATAATATCCATAAAAAAAAAAAAATGGCTTGAAAAGTTTCAGACCTTTCATGTTACGCAAACATCGTATTATCTGAGCTGCAAAATTTGAAAAAAGTAATATTATCTGTTGTAGTTTTTGTTTCTAACTTATTTCTTTGTGCATTATGTAATGTAATTTTTAATTAATGAAAATTATCAAGATAAAATATATGAGAAAACAACTAAATATCATTCACTTATTTCTCCCATTATTTTGCGGAAAATGTAGTGTTTCGGAGATTGTTTTCGAAGAAGCCATTTTTCAAGAAAATAACCATATTTTTCAATACTCGGCTAAAATTTGAAAATGAACTAGAAAATATTTTTCGCTATTTGATAAGAAAAATATTTTCTTGCATGCACTCATTTTCAATAATTTTTTATTACTTTATTTTTTAAAATCGATTTTCCAATTTTTAATTTTTTTCTTTCCTTTTTTTTTTTTTCTCTTCATCTTCCTTGGCCTTTTCTTTTATTTTTTTTTTCCTATTCTTCTTCTTCCTTGGCCTTGGCCAGTCGCCAACTATGGCGACGGCCATCGGCGAGCTCCAGCCTCGAGTGAGCTCGCCTAATCTCAAATTTGTTGAAATCTAGCGAACTCGAGCCTCACTAGCCTATGGCAAGACCAAAGCTCGCCAATAGCTAGTCGCTAGCTGAGAACGGCCAAGGAAGAAGAAGAAAAAAGGAAAAAGAAAAAAAGAAAAATTAAAAACTCAATTTTTAAAAAATAATAAAATAATAAAACATAAAAATAAAAGGAAAATGTGTTTGGCGAAAGAAAGTGCAATGGAAGAAATTATGAAAAATGCTCTCCACTTTCGAAAAGTAAAAATCATTTTTCCTACTTTTAAAAGTGTTTTTTCCAATAGCGGAAAACGTATTTCTTGACTGGTTCATTTTCTGTGAAACAAATGCTAAAAAATTATGAAAATATTTTTCAAGAAATTATTTTCCAATGAACAAAGCATGTATATTAAGTATAATCTTTATAGAGACTATACAAAAATCAAACAAGAAAAAGATAATATCTAAAATCCTAAATGATGGCAGATGTACTTTTAGCATTACCCAAATATCTACACATAGCAAAATATCTCCAAGAGCTTTTATTTTTAAAATGTAAGAATCTCTAGCACCCTATTCAAATTCAAGGTGATTGCAAAGAAACCAATTGGAGTTTGGGCGAGAAAATAGAAAACAGGGCGGGATGAACAGTAATCGTAAAACCGTCCGCAATAGCCGAAAGGACATGGACAAAATTAACATTCCAGAGTTCTCGATCAAGGTAATGTCGAGTAAAGTGATAAATATTTTCAATATGTTTAATAGCTTCTGAAAAATAGCATCAAATGAAAAAAGTAACGAGAACATTATGCTTTCTTCAAAAATGACATTATAAGGGAAGATGATCAAAAGGACCATCTCAACATCTATATCCGCTATTTTCAATGTCATAACTAAGAGAACAACGAGCCGTGCACACAGTCATGTCTGATACTTTCAAGAAGTTGAAGAAGAACAAGGGGCACCAAACAACAACAAAAATAAGACAAGTGAACCATATAATACTTCAGAAGAAGATTGGTTACGAATAACTGGTGGAGGAGGGACTTCTTGGGATGGGCTAGCCCGAACTAATGTGTAATATGACTACCCATCCGTGGGTAGCCATGTTGGTATTCGTTCTCCCCTATTCGATGCGGTCGAAAGTTCAAAACCTTGCAGTGCTAGCAATTTAAGTGGGGGAAATTTGGCGGTGGGTTGCTCGGCCAGCTTTCCCCGAAGTATAGTTGTTGTTGGGCTTCCATCACGGAGGCCCGTGAGACCCCGAATCGGCATAAGCCAAAAAGGGCATGCTCCGACGGATCATTGGTCATCAAAAAAAAAAAAAAACTAATGTGTAATATGACCCTTATTCCTCTAAAATTCTTCATAGAATCAATATGTAAACGCACTTCAATCATTGAACTATTTAATAACGAGATTTTCAGGGATAAGTGCATCATATGAAATTTGTACCAAAAGTTTGACTAATTCCTAAAGTTTTAAATAGTATAATTAAGCTTTGACCAAAAAAATATTATTATAATTAAGCTATATTATATTTATAATTTATAAATTCAAATTTCTTCGTTGATTCTATTAATATTGGATGATGAAAAAATCTAATGTGATTTTTTTTTCTATTATGCACTTTTTATTAACGCGCTCCTTGATGTGGTGCCAAAAAAGTACAATTCACCCTCACATTCAAAGGATTTTTTTTATATATTTTTTGTTTCTGGTTATTTCATTGTTTTCTCTCCTTCGCTCTTCTTCGGCAAAGCGACCACCGCCCCCCATCGTGGACGCAGTCAGTCCTATTTACTACCACCAACACCGATTCTCTCTCTCTCTCTCTCTCTCTCTCTCTCTCTCTCGCTGTAAGATATCCGAGACAAAGGTGGCCCGGGAGCGCGACTCGACTGTATCGCAGGCGACGCGGATCTGTTTGTTGAAGAGCAGATATGGAAAAAGGGGGGGGGGGGGGGGGGGGTGGTCCGGTTTGGGGTCAGTTCCTGAGCAATGTTTATTGGTATAAGCACTTTTATGAACGTGTTGACCGAGCAATTTGGGCATTTAAGAAAGCAAAGAAGAACGTGGGTTCAAAAACTGATGTTTGCCCAATTAAGAACTTTTCAATTCCTTCTCCACCCATTAGATCTTGACTTAGAAGAATGTGACCAGTTAATGATGGCAGTGGTCGTACTAGATTAATACGCATGAAGGGTAGCCGGCGTCAATGATCATAAGTAGCAGTGGTAGTGGTAATAGCCACTGTTAAAACTAGGAGTGATCAGTTTCCAATCCGATTTTCAATTTCTAGGATTGAGGATCAGTTAGCCTAGTCCAATGGAACTGGTCAATTTGCTAATAACTAGTGCAAGAAAGCACTTGTATTCAAGTACCATCATGTTTTCATTTCAGATTAGTTCTCTCAAGCATAGACAGCTAAGGCATGTTGTTACTGTACAACAACCACTTTGCTCAAACATCTGGAGAGGACCTCCACAATTGCATTCGATCCAAACAAAGGCACTAAGCATAACCACCATTCAACTTTTATTTCCCGTAACACCCCATGTGTCCTGGCCAATTGGTGGAGAGGCAAAATGAAATTGAACCTAAGACCATTTCGTCTTGATAAGGGTTGTCTGTAGACTTGTAGGCCAAAACATTCTCTCTACATGCATAACAGTGGAACAATATAGTGACATTAGCCTTGTTTGTTCTGTCTAGTCCGGTCAGTCTAGTTCTTGAGATTCACTCCCACCCTGGAACCTAGAACCAGATCGATCGATCGATCGATCACCTATTCCAAGAATAGGAATCGAGAACTGGACCACTACCAATGGGAATGGCCCAAAATCGGCCAGTCTAGTATGGTTTGAACAGTTTTCAGTTCGAACTATTCTCGTTATCCACCCTTAGTTAAAACAACCTGATTAAGAAGTTAAAAAGGACTTAGAATAAATGAAAAGAAATTGGACATAAAAAAAACACACACACACACACACAAATCTCATCATTAGCTTTTACGTTTTATGTTATAATGGCGTCGAATTTATTTAGTACCATCCAAGCGTTAAGTGTCCGATAAGAAAATTGCATATAATAAAAAAAAAATGTCACGTTGAATTATTCTCTCATTCAAAGTTGACACATTTAAAGGAAAAAACAAAGCGATTGTACCATTTTATTATTAGTTTTGAAAAATTAACTGTGCTATCTAAAATTTACTTTTACCACAAAGTTTTTAGACTTCGATAAGTTAATGCGAGGAGTCTTTGCAGGGCTTTTGGGAATCCAACCCTTCTAATAATGACATTATTCCAATGTCTCTTTCACTAGTAAGTACAAAGTTATTCAAGTTTCCTTGATCAACCGATCATTATAAACTGGAGAATCAAAGTGACTGGCACGAGGTGATCCCGATTTTATGATGAACTCCATTTACATGAATGACTTGTTCCTGAATGACATTGCAAGTTTTTGATTCGTTGAATTTATACGTTTCCATGCCCCTAGACCACCATAACCTTCCATTCGTACTTTTATGATTTTTCTTTCAATAAACTTATTCAAATTACAGATTTTCCTATTTTTTACCGATACAAAAAGGCGAAATTTGTGTGACTTTATGATTAATTCATAAAGTTGCATGCACTCAAATATATATATAAAAAAAATATATGCAGATCACATCATGTACCACGTGGATCTTTCGCTAACATTAGTGTACGAAGATCCTAATTGTGTCAGCTCCCGCAATTTGATGTGGATTTGACTTGCCACTGATCTCTTTAACTCCAAGCATTTCCCCCTGCCAAGAAAGGTTGGCAATTTATGGTGGTGATGGAGACCTTAGGCATCTTCCATTCAAGAAACTTCTCATTATAGAGAGAACATGGGAGGTGTAAATGGTGGTGCTGGAGTGAGGAGGAGGGAGAATTTATTATGGGGGTGGGGAAAAATCTTGATTGATTTGGTGCATGAAAAGACAAATTATAGGGACCCATAATTGGGAATATAAAAATAAAATGGAGGGTGCTCATGGAAATACATTCAATGTTGGGTGTTGGGGTGTGATTGAGAGGAGAAGAAAACGGGCTCGTGGGTTGCGAGAATCGTATTGGGCAAGGAGGACAATGGGGACGACCGTCTTAAATTCGCCTCTTGATGATTGCCAGCTCTGGCCTTGTGAATGGTCCAACATGGAGTTAATAACCCTATTCAATAGCCTCCCTTTTTTTTCTTTTTTTAAGTATTTCAAAGGACATAACACCTGTTCATCTCTCACATATAAAGATAAGGACACCACGAGTATCATATTTTTGTGTGGCACTAGTGAGTGCTATAACTTTTTATTTGATCGCTTGAAAGTCATAACTTCATAGGCCATTCATTTGAGTATTATAACTTTTTAATTGATAATTTGAGTGACATAACCTTTTTAAAACATTTTATAGAAAAATTGAATATCTGATCGATATGACACTTGTGATGAATGTTTTTTTTTTAAAAAATTATGACACTTAAGTAATTGAATAAAAGTTATGGTGCTCATATGAAATCCATATAAAAGATGAAATTTTTTGTATTCTTAGTCCCCTCACATATGTAACATGTCTCATTTTTCCTCGATAAAGATTTCCTTTGATTTTCCCCTTTTCTCTAGATTGCAATGACCAAATGGATTATACGATGGAACAATTTGTGACCAAAGTATCAATGGAACAATTAGGGCTTTGAGGGATATGTACATTAGAAGTTATAAAACTTATCACAAAAGTGTAATTGAGTCATAAAACTTGCAAAAAACACAAACAGATCCTAAAAATTGTCAAATTGGTACAATCAAATCCTAAAATTAATATTGACAATTTGACTAACGGAAAATACTAACATGGCATATTTAAATTAATTTTTATTTTTCATGAGGCATTTTTAAATGATTTTTTTATCCAAATATTATTTAAATTAGATTAAAAGAAAAAAAGCTAAAAAATTATTTTAAAAGGCAAAACTAAAAAGAAAAGAAGGAGGAGGAGGAGGAGTGTAGGGCTAGGCCTCACTAATGGGTTGTCGCTGCAACCGCTGTGCATCATCACTAGAGGGGTAAACAAATGTTGCCGACCCCGGGCGAGGTTGGCCGGCCATTGCTTGCCCTAGGCGAGGCCTTGTCGGCTCCAAGAGACAATTGGTGAGGCTAGATTGTGGATGAAACCTAGATCTATGCAACACTAACTATTGCTTGAACCGGCGAGGTCTTGCCAACCTCGAGCAAGGTCACATTGGCCTTAGGGGAAGGCCGACAACGCTCAAGGCTTGAGCAAGCTTTGGCATCGCCTAGATCTAGACGCCCTTGCCCGAGCCCAGCTAGGGTCATTGGCCCTCACCTGAGGCCGGTGAGGGCTAGCCACCCTCTCCAAGGTTTTGCCAACCCCTTCAATGAGGGGGCAATGGTGGCAACAGTGCCCACCACTAAGGCTCTACCCTACCCCCACCCTTTAGTTTGGCTTTTTTAAATAAAATTTTATCTTTTTTTAATCTAATTTAAATAAGATTTGGATAAAAAAAAATTAAATATGCCATGTAGGAGAGAGAAATTAATTTTGAAATGCTACGTTAGTGTTTTTCGTTAGACAAATTAATAGTGTTAACTTTAAGACTCAATAGAATCAATTTGACACATTTTAGAACTTGATTACACTTTTTATAAGTTTTAAGAGTCAAATATACTTTCACGATCAGTTTTAAAACTTGTAATATACATATCCTAAGATTTGGAATATTCATCAAACAAAAAAGGGGTTTCACAAGTACCACCTTTGAAAGTATGCTACAAGTCACAAAAATTGCATATGATCATTTCATATGGACTTGATCACAAACTTTGAAGAAAATTGTCAATTAAGTCCTAAATGTATCGTACATATATTAATTTAGTTTTGAATTATCTCCTTTTGCTAATGTAATATTAAACCTTTTTGCAAAACTCCAATGTAATCATTCGGGACAATTGCCATTGAAAATCGCTAATATGGCATAAGTAAACTTATCAACATCAACATGCCGGATAAGATGTTGGCAATGACTAGGGCCACATTGGCAATTGCAATTTCAAGTATTCAACATACAAACAAGGGGTTTGGTAGGCATTGCCTTTAAAAATATCCTACACATCACAAAAATTGTCTATTATAATTTTGTAAGGACTTAATCACAAACTTTTCGCAAAAATACGTCAGACTAAAGAATTATTACATGTATAAGTTTGGTAGATAGAGACATTATGACAGAAGCAGGTCATTTTAAGAAAAATTGCACCACACGCAATAAACTTTATTGGGAGTGCAATTGAGTCTAAATATTTACTAAAAAGTGCCATAAAATTCTAAACTTTTCAATTAATTAAGCTAAATCCTCAATCTTTATCAAAAAAAAAAAAGAGAAAATTTCAAATAAGGGCTTGAAGTGCTATCGTTTTCTCGTGGACCTTATTTTAAATAAGAACCTAAAGTGTTATGGTTATTTCAAATAAGAGCCTAGCCTTATCGACTTGCTGACCAGCAAAAAATTCCAATCTATTAGAAATATTTTCGTCCAAATATAATTTAAATTAATTTTAAAAAAAAAAAAAGAAGCAAAAACAGAGGTGGGAAGGCTCTCTCCTGCCTATGGCCGCTGCCCCATGGCTAGTGGAGCAACAGTGATGGCCAACTACATTCACCAACCAAAGGCAAGGGTCGGCGACCCTTACTCAAATCTAGGAGAGGGCCGCTACCCTCTCCCGTCTCTAGCAAGGGCCTATTAGCTCTTGCCTTTGGTGTACAATTACAGACAAGAGGGAGCCCTCCCTCTCATGTGTGTTCTTTTTTTTTTTAAAATAAATTTTTAAATTTTTTTGAGTTTGGAAAGAAAAAACATAAAAAAATAAAGAAATTTAAAAGATGAATTTGCCCTTAACCAAATAGTGAATTCATGCCCTTATTTGAGACTAATATAACTATTTAAAATCCTTATTTTAAATAAATTTAACTACATATCGTTATTTAAGAAAATGATGGCACTTCAAACCTTTTTTTGAAACAATATCCACTCCAAACCCTTATTTGAAAAAAATGATGATACTTTAGGCCCTTATTTAGAATTTTCCCTAAAAAAATGCAATTAAGTTAACCAAATTATGTTGAAAATTGCAATATAAGGATGCCATATAAACACTTTTAGAGCAATAGATAAACAATTTTACATATTGTTCTTCAACATGACTTGATTGACCCAACTAAAAGGTTATATTTGTTTCATAGAAAATGAATGATTTAGAAAATATTTTTCAAGAAATGATCATTCGTATCACTTGTAAAATAAATGAATGAAATTTTTTTCATTATTTACTAAAATTTTTGGACATAAACTGTTGATAATATTGATTATTGACTAATTATTTCAAGTGATACAACAGATCATTTTTATGGCAATATTTTCCAAATTTTTTATATTCTGCAAAACAAATTGAGCCCTTAATCTTTATTGCATTATGTACATAAGGGTTATAAAATTCCTATGCATTTCTTTCCTTGTCCAATTAAAGAGAAACTCACGCATTATTGCGGAAAGATTGTTATGCTTTTTTATGTGTCGAAAATATTAGTTCCAAGCAAATATGGGCTATTTAAAATCTGTATTCTATGGAGAATTCTAATAAAAAGTATCTCCATCTCTCGTATTTGTAATTAAGTCAACACAAGAAAGTACGTTGTAGGTATATTGGGAATTATGACATATCAACATATCTACTGATAGCTCTATATTCCCTTTAAATAATATTTTTTGAGTTTAAGTACTTAACTTATATTGTTCGAATGTTTTGGCGCAAAAAATAAGAAAATCTATTACATGTGAATTCTTAAAGCAAATGTCAACTTTTCTGAAAAAAGGAAGAAGAAAAAGACGTAAATGTTTCACCAATTTCTTGAAAGCCATATAACTGTTGGAAGCGTGCAACAAAATTTAAGATAATGAGTTATAAACCAACTAAAATATATTAACTACTCTGCACCATATCAATCCTTCAATATGAGACTCCTCTAATATAACTCACTTATGCATGCATCTTAACAATCTCTCATTCACATGTGAGCTCAATGTTATATCCACTCCCTTTTAATTCAGATATCCATCAACATCAACTTATGGGTGTCGCATTGCCACACCACAACACCCACCTACCCGTAAATCACAACCATCGACTCTGATACCATCTATTAGGAACACGCAGCAAAGTTCCTATACCTTCACCTGGGAAATTATCAAAAAAGACCTCCAATCCAAACTTGTCAATATATCTAGTTAGACCAACCTTTACTCAAAAGTTTAAACCTATGAATTATGGATCAACTGGGACATATTAACTACTTTACACCATATCAATTCTTTAACGTGAGATTTCTCTAATACAACTCACTCACATGTGAATTCTAACAATAACTACTATGTGAACACCATGTCAGCATTTCTTCTAAAAAGTGGTCAACTTATGGTCAAACTAGAAAAAAAAAATGGAAGGATTGTTTTGGACGATTAAAATCAAAATCCATCTCATTATTGCTTGGCTTAAGAGCTAGGAAACAAAATGGGCCGCTAACATTCTTGTGTGGTTAATATTAAATTTTGCCCATTTTCTTCCCCAAATGTTTACCTTTCGATATCTTTCTATGAGGGGAAAGCTACTAATTTAGTTATTAACATTTTATAGAGATGCCAATTCAATCATAAACTTTCCAAAATATAATCTTAAACCTTTATGAAAAATTTTAATATAATTCTTCCAATGGCTTGTTGCCGGAAAAATTATTAATGAGAAGATTCACAAGTTGTTCATGTCAACATACCACGTAAGATGGCCAACGATGATGAGACACTACGTTGGCAATATTCAGCAACAATTGACTGAAGTGATTACATTAAAATATTGTGCATATGTTTAGAACAATATTGTCAAATTGAAAAATTTAAAACTGAATTGACGTCGTATAATAGGTTTATGATTAATTTGGTAATTACTCATTCTACTTCACTTTTAGTTTTCGATGGGTAGGTAATTTGGTTTAAGTAAAAATGAAATAATTCAATGTTGTTTGGTTTTGATTAAAAATGTATGTGAAAGGATTAACAAAAGATAAAATTTAATAAAAAATTAAGTTAAGTGCATTGAAAAATCAGCCGTTCAGATACAGCAGGGAAAAATAATATAAATATAACAAATTGAACGCTGATACGTGGCGCATGGAGGAGCGAGTAATGGTGCTTTCCTTTTGAATAAGCTTTTCCTTCTCGAGTTGAAGTAAATATATCTTAATCGATGATTTATTTAATATGAGTTTTGGTTAGCTATTTATCAGTGTCAGTATTTCCAAAAGAAAATGTTAATAATTGTCCTGCCGCAATTAATAACTTAACTATGGCGCTTGGCGATAAAGTCAAAGTATACTTCTTCTGTTTTAGCTTAGACTTAATTTTGAATTAGAGATCATATTTGGGTAAACTGAAAAAATTCATTGTTGTTTGGTGTTAGATTAATAATATGTTCAAAGATAATCAAAAAAATAAAATTCAAGAGAAAGTGCAAATTTATAACAATTATGTGGGCCCCGTCTGAGCATTTTGTTTTCCCAGGAATTAGCCGCATTCCAATCAAAGTGCATCAATACCAAAAAGAAGAAGATGAAACCATTGCACAATCCACACATTTAAGTGACCATGAATGAAATTTATTCCTTAACTTTATTTTCCTTTTACGAATAGATTTAATTTCCAACTAGTAATTAGATTTTTCAAATATAAGTAAAATGAAATAACTTGATGACGTTAAATTTTAACTAAAAATCATGATATCATATTACCAAAAGAAAAACTAAATAAAAAGTTATGATTGAAGCACAGATTTTGGACAAGGTGTGTGCTTGTTTTGGCAATAGAGAAACAAGTCACTTTTTCATGACAATTTTGTTTTTCCCTATCAAATCCAGTACAAGTAATTTGGTCACATATGAAGGAAATCATCAAGATTTCGTCTGCGAAATAACTCGGCAATAAGTGGATCATACATTTCTCCAATTTTGGTCAAATGAGATCATCCACCTTGGCCTCTAAAGGCAACCTAGGATTTGCTGGTGCAAGAAGTTTAATAAAAAATGAAAGGAATGACAAGCTTGGTGGTTTTGCTATATTCGTAGGAATATGATTGTCAACACAAGTAGAACTTCGGGTTTTGTAATTGAGATTCAACTTTGCAAAACAACTTACTTTTCATATGTTCATCAATTAGATTAACTATATAGTCATCATTGATCTTGTTAGTCCAGAGTTTATGATTAATAATGCCTTGCTTTGCTTGAAGATATTAGAAAACAATTGTGCTATCACTTCGAGTTCAAAACATAACTTTCAGGAAGGAAATCATTATATTGATTAGCTTACTAATCTCAGAATCAATAAGCACTTGGGATATTTTTTTTCATTACCTCCTAGAGAGTTACTTCATATTTTATTAGATGACAAAATAGATATAGTATATTTATGACATCATATTTTTGTATCCGCCTTTTAGCTTTCTTTCGTAAAAATAATAATTTTGAATTCAATGACGCAAACAGATAATAGATGATTAGGTAAAAAGATATGGAGGAAAAATTAGGAAATGAGAAAATGCCGAGAAAATATCATACCGAATTGACATGATAAAAACAGTACCGACCTACCTAACTAAGCTTGTTGAAGAGCATAGAAGCGGAGATATTATTTTCCTTCCCATGTTTGCATTTAGAAAGAAAGAAAAAAGTAATGTCAAACTCTATGAGTAAAAATAATCGTTTGATGATTATCCTAGAAATAGCTAGCCATGAGACTAAATATGATAGAACCCGATCGAGTGACAAGTAATATTTTGTCTGATTACAACTAATGGCGTAAATTCTGAATAGCCGAGATCAAGGCGGCAAGTAATGTATCATACAAGATAAATGCATTTGCTCTTATCGAGAGAACCATTAAGATGGTAGGCTGATGCCTAACGTGTCTCGCTAGACACAATAACAGACATCAAGAGACAACCATCACGAGTTCATGCATCAACACACTCCTTATAAACATCAAATACTTTTAACGGGTTCGACCAAATGTGGATGAAAAGTCAACCTCATCAAAATTTCAATGGAATGGTATAATGGATTTGTTAAAATGTTTAGGAAAAATGCTGTTTTTGATTTTTCAGGTAAAAACTTTCTAATGTCAGCCCGACATCGCGACCGCTAGGCGTCACTTCCAGCACCAGAAGGACTTGTTAGAGGGCCGGCTCGGTGAAGGGTCGCGCGTCGAAGCAAAGGCCTGGGCCTTACGCGCCGAGCGCATGACAAGGCCCGAATCGCGCGGGAACACATCCTTTTAGCCCGAGATAGCTTCCTCCCCCTTGGGCCATATTTTGGGCCCATTCACATCATTTCCCTTATAATATTCATCATTCGCCTCAAAGCGTGCATCATTTGCTTTTTGGGGGGCAAGATTTGCCAATAAACAGGCTTCCAGTTTCTCATTTCAAGCCGGGTAAGTTTCATCAAATTGTTCTCTTTTGAGATTTATCTCTCTTAAATAGAAAGTCTCTTTTATTCGAAGTTTGCTTGGTTTGTGAGACTTGTTTTACAAATATTGAAACTCTCCTGATCAAGATATGCTTCAATCCCTTTTTTAAAAATAGAAAAAATTTGCATGCGTAGATCATAAATATGTTGAAATAGTTTTCAAATAGCATTTTTATGCTGCTGAAAAGAATTCATAGGTCGTTATTCTATTGGAATTACGTGTATCTATAGAGAATAAGTTAACCCTAGGTTCTTGTACCGAAGGAAATGAGCAGAATGGACGAAAGGGGAGGGGTCCCCCGAAGGTTGTTTGTCTGTGAGCCGTGGCCCCATCATATGGATATTTTACCATGTACGTTGAAAAAAATAAAAATCAAGCCATGATTCAAATGTAGTGAATTTGTATGTCTCACATATTGAAAGCTTTGCACGCTAATTGATTTTGATTGGGCTTGAATACAAATACCAATTGCAATAGAATAATAAGTTGAATGATTTGTGATATATTTTTCACATAATATATGCATGAATAAATACTCAAATTAATGCTACTTTGAAATTTGCATGCACGCTGAATGAGACCACATGTTATAATTGGACAATGCACGCCAATTAGGGCTAAGCGCGGTTCCCGGGTTACCCGGGAACCGGAACCGAATTGGAGGAGGGTCCGGTTCGGTTCCCGATTCCAAGGGGGACCAGTTCCGGTTCTGGTTCCTTTTTTCTGGGAACCGGAACCGGAACCGGTTACTTAGGGCAGAAAAAGCTCGACCTTGGATGTTCTAGTGACTTGTATGTGATGTTCTAGTTGAAGTTTGGCTTTGGCCTCTAAATGAAAGTTGTAAAGGACTTCTTGGAGTATAACATACTCAAATTTGGGACAAAACAAACAAGTATAAGTGGGTGAAATCGTTATTCTTTGGAAAGACTGGATCTGGAGATTTTGGGACCGACCCTTGATGAATGCATGGATTGTAAGGCAACCTTTTTGTCAAAATTTCACTTCGGTTTCTTAACAAAAGTTGTAAAGGACATCCTGAGGTAAAACATATCAAAACTTTAGAGAAAAAAAACAAGAATAGGTAGGTGAAATCGTGGTCCTTTGGAGATGGTTAGATCTGGAATTACGGTACTACGAACAGGAATTTTAACCGTCCATATTTAATTATTTAGGACGAATTTGACTTCGATGTTTTCATGAAGTATCTATCTTATGGTCTTGGCTATCACATAGTCGAATTTCATAATTTTTTAAGGTCATTTGGGTATTTAATTGGAAATTTTCTAAAACTGTGCAATCTGATGTGTTCGGATCTTGTAAGTTGCAATGCGTGGACTATATCATTTTGTATGAGGTTCTTTTGGAAATGTGTTCTGCATGAAATATCTCTCTTCATGTCTTCCCTACAACATATTTAAATTTCGTAATTTTTGTAGTTCATTTGCCTATTTAACCAAAAATGTTTCAAAAACTGTGCAAGTAGAGAATAGGAAAAGTAAATCGATTTTATCTTTTAATCCAGAACGAATTGGACTACGATTTCTTCATGAAACTTGTACCTCTAGGTCTTAAATACAATGTGTCCAAATTTCAGAATTTTCTGAGTTCATTTAAGGGTTTAATCGAAATTGTTTTCAAAACTTGTACCTCTAGACATTCTTGTTCTAGTGGTGTTTTATTTCTACTTTCTAGTTTGCTATTTATTTTGAAATTTCTAATTATATTCTATTATTGTTGTGCAGTGCGAAGTTAATGTATCAAGATAACATGTCAATGGGAAATTACCGTGTAGTATACGCGTACATTGTAGTGTTTTTTGGTAACGTGCGCATACGTTATATTTTTTTCAGTAACGTGCGTGCGCGTTATAGCTTTTTTTTTTTGTAAACGCGCATACGCAGAATACGCGCATACGTTATAGTTTTTTTTTTGGTAACATACGCGTACTTTATATTTTTTTTGGTAACATGCGCGCTTTATGTTTTTTCAAATCTGAAAATAATAATAATAATAATAATAATAAAATAATAATAATAATTTTAATTTTAATTTTAATTTTAATTTTAATTTTTTAAAAAAAAAAAAACCTGTTGGAACCCTGAACCAACCCCTTAACCTATGACAGTAGGTTCCAGGTTCTCGGTTCCAGGTTCCTCATTTTGAGGAACCTGTACCCGAGGGTAGGTTCCAGGTTTCAGACGGAACCGAACCGGAACCTGGAACCGCTCACCCCTAACGCCAATGTGACAAGAACGCACGCACATTGTCCACGAAGGGGAAGTCAGAGCATGTCGTGGAGGGGGCCTTATTGCAATTCTTGAAGGATGAATCCTATAATGTCGTCCTTGCAAACCATGTGTGGTATACACGGTGATTTATATTGGGCCGCAAGGACACGGTTTAGGGCCAAATGACGTCATGAGATGCAGTAACATTAGCAAAACTGCCTGTGACTTCCATTTCGGATCGACAAGCCAGGAAGAAGTTTTCGTAGTTCTCGAAGCCCGTAAAGTTCTGAGATGGTTATGCTTCGAATGTGTCTAGGTGTATCAAGCGAGAGAGATTGAAATCACGCGCTCTGGCAACACATCCTAACGGTATCTTTCGTGCGTATTCAACTCGGGAACATTTTTCCTGTTACTTGTGTGCGAAGATGGAAAAAATACCAAAAAATTCCTAAACTTATTGTATTAATATCAATTTAATTTGACCAATTTAATAAAATATTTTCACATAATCTCAATTGAATCCATTTGAACAATTTTGATCGAAAATTGTTAACGTAAACTTTAACCATACATAAGCAAAGCCAGCATGACCGACCCTCCACAAGATTTGCGAATAAATGATTATCGATTAAAGAATATTTAAAATTTATTAAACATATTGTCTTGAACTCATAATCATTAGGTACTTATAAGTGTCAACTAAATCTCGAAAGAAAATTGCTCGTCTAACATTATTTGATTCATTCATATTTTGAGCTTATACTAATCAATACTAGTTAAATTACCAAATGAGGAAACATTTTGAAGTTTGAATCTATTTTCTCTTCTTATAGTAAGGCACTTGTTAACATGGCGCATTTATTTTCTATCAGTAGTACCATCAATTGAAAAAAAAAAAAAAAAAATCGCAGCTCTTTGATCATTTTGTTGCCAAACAACTAAATAAATATTCGAACAAAAAAAAACTAAAATAAAGAAATCTTTTGGCTTCGCACCCAAAGCTTCTTAAGCATCGCATTTTGGATTTCTAATACATCATACCTAAGAGAAGAAAAATAAAATAGAAGAGGGAGACATAATGTCCCACTTCTACTAAAAAGGAAACTTACTGGAATTTTCACAAGAATCAAATCCTTAAAAAAAAGACTGCTAAATTATCTATAAGAAGAATCCTAATCCCTTAAGACTCTTATTTGATCTTCACCAAAGCTTGGTCAAAACATCAACATTTGAACAAGTATCATCTTGCAGAGTTTTGTTGGCCGCATCACGCTTGCTCCCAAGACAAACCAGGGAAGAACTCTGTTTTTGACATTTTTTAAGATTCCGAACCGCAAAAACTATGCACAAAACATGGGACGATAGAAAGAATAAAATTTGAAGACCCCTGATTTCACCAGTATATAGCCTCACCTTTGTGGTATTTGCCAATACTGCTACCACCTGAAAGGTGCCATCTCAGGCAGTGTTGTGACCCTATTCATTGACAATGGGAGAAGAGATATAACTAGCAAAAAGGATTGAGATCCTTGATATAGCCCAGTACAATACACCTGCCCAAAGAAGATATCACTACAGAAACGTATGTAAACATAAATGGGGCAAACCATTTTGCACCAACTCATTCCAGTCTGGCGCTCTAAATTGCCTGCTACTGCTTTCCAGTTATCACTTGAGAAGAAAGTAAGGATCAAAAAAATCCCACAGCAAATCATCAGTCCTATACTTAAGAATAGAGATATCAGCAGAGAGGTTGAACTTTCTCTCATGTAATTCAACCACTGAACAGAACAGGTTGAGAATCAAAGGGTTCCTAAGAAACAAAGAGAGAGCTTTCGCAAGTTTAATCACATCTGATACTAACTCCAGATCACTAGTAATACCATCCTCACTTAAAAGGCACTTAGAGAGGGCATAAAAGCCAAGAAGATTAGCATACAGCGGTAAAAAGGTGTCCTTGTGGTTAGCAACCCCACCAATCCAGAAAACATCATCCTTTGTCATGTGATCCTCACCAAATGTTATCAACTGAGTGAAGAATCTCGTTCTCCAGCCATATAGATTCTTCTTGATACTGTCTTCTTCAGTGAAGTTGACTGCCCAGAAACTAGAGATGAACAGTTTCTCCATATGTAAGCAGCAGGTTTGACAAATCAGCAGTTTTTCTTCGTGGTGGTTGTCAATTTCTTTGTCAAAAACACGTCTGACTAGGTCCCCTCCTGACCTTTCACATTTTTCTGTGTCATGCACCCACTGGGCAAGATAATTAAAATATTCGATCCAGTGACCAAAAATAAATGAGAGATGCTCAAAGCTCAATTTGAGTACTTTTTCCACTTGGGTAGGAACACTGAAAGCACTAGATCTTCCCAACAGTTGTCTTGGCATAAAACATTTTTGGACATTCAAAGCCAGCTTCTGCCTGATCCCATCATCTTCATCCTCCAACAGTCTTACACAAGTAAACCACATCTTGAGTACTTGATGAGCATACATAATGGCAATTTCTTTTGTATCAGAAAAGGAAGGTCTACCTTCTG
Organism: Eucalyptus paniculata subsp. matutina; assembly: GCA_017140255.1. Classification (NCBI taxonomy): domain Eukaryota; kingdom Viridiplantae; phylum Streptophyta; class Magnoliopsida; order Myrtales; family Myrtaceae; genus Eucalyptus; species Eucalyptus paniculata. Next base: position 18,677,997 of record CM029444.1, on the reverse strand, counting down.
CTGGCATTTTGTTGCGGAACAAAGGACCAATAACCTCAGCTTGTTCCAGCATACCAGATGCTATGATGGATTCAGCTGCTGCATTGCGCAGGTTTACAGGTTCAGTTGAGGCACTGTGCAGTTCAATTAGCTTGTTGAACATAGAGATGCATCCGTATAGTTGGTTCTGTCTCTCCAATTGAACCAAGCACTCATTTATGGTCTTCTCTGCCCTATCAAAAATAGAGTTTGCAAGTAGACCTGCCAACCGCTTTATACATACAGCCATGCAGCATATAATGGTCCCCCGCGTTTTAGCATGTCTTACAATGTTGTACAAGGAAAGTAATCTGCCCCAGATTTGCAACGTGAAATCACCATCCATCACACCCACGAACTTAGTACCTATATTCATTTGACAACCAACTTGGTTATATTGCTGCAAATTCCAAGTGAAGAAAATTTGTAGTATGTAATGTGTGCACTTGTGGTTCTTCTCCAATGACAGAAGCTTCATCATTGTATCCTGGAGATTAACATTTGTCCACTGTTGAACAGCTGCCATCTCACTGCTTGAGAAATAATGGCCATGACAGCCAGATTCTGTAATTCCCAGGAACTTCAGCAGCCATTTCAATGTTGCAAGCCGGACTTCATATAATGAATCTGACAGGCAGCAGACTAGCTTTTCCAGGAGCTGGCAAGAAGCATCAGGTGTTTCAGGTGCCAAAAAATTGATGTCAGAAAGGCAATTTTTCTGGGACAAATGATTATTTTCTCCAGTCTTCTCATTTGATACTTGGAAGAAACAGCTGAAATATGAAGTAGCTGACTGTTCACGCAACTCAGAAACAGCTGGATCATAGTAAGGAAGCACACAAGAACCGTCCAAAACTAGGGATTCTGCTGTCAGCTCCAAAAGTAGATTGCGGATGTTACAAAGGGTTTCACCTGATCGGCATCCCCTGGCAATACTGAGCATGTGATCCAGAACCCTTAAGAAAGTAGTGTTGACAGGAGGACAAGGGCACCATCTAGGGCTTCCAATCCATGAACATTTGGCAAGAAGTTGGATTAGATCACTAAGAATTTGGTCCTTCTTTGAGAAATCAACAAGGTTTCTACAATTTGTATCCAGAAGACTGCACAACTGCAGTAACATTCCATGTATTAAATTGAACGGAGTGTGCTGTGCTTCATTGGTGGAGCTGAACTTATGGGGAATAGCAATTCCAGAGCAATGGTTCTCTAAACAAGACAAGTCAGTGGCTATGTTCACAATGATACCAGGCAACTTCTCATTAGATACCAAGCCTGTTAAAGCTCTAGATGCAAGAACACGAATCCTCATATTTTGCTGGGTTGAGCACCTTCTAATAAACGGCATAAACAGGAAAGGATCCAGGTCATCCCCAGTCTCACTTGCTATGGCTGATGGCTTGAGCCTGGAAAGAAGGATCAGTACTGGACACAAGCTTGGGTGCACAACTTTGGCTAAGCTAGATTCTGAATGTCTGGTGGATCCATCGTCAAGCAATTCTGTTGCAATTTTAAGTTCCTCCAATAAAAAGAAATGCAAAGAGGGATACCTAAAGCATGAAGACTTATTATTAGTGGCTACTCAATAACTAATAAAATCAGCAAGCATGCATAATTAATAGGAAGTTGCAATGACATAGCATGTTAACATGATGGATTCCATAGTAATGTTGATCAAAAAGCCTATGAAGAAAACCTTCTACGAGGAAAAAAAGACCTGCCAATATCAATAAAGCCATATAAGTGGAAAATCAAAGGTAAATTGGATTGAAGTAGCTAGTGAACAAAAAAAGGTTCAAATTAAAGAAACTGGAAAGTACATGTCAGTTAAAGCATGTGTTAGGAATTGAATATTGTTGCCAACAATCAGCATCACTTTTCTGGAGTGCATTAAGGAACAAAATGTGCAACTACTCAATGTCATAGTTACGTACAGAGCCTGCAATCTGTTCAACTGTACACCATTCTTACCATCCAAGCAAAATTCGTTTGTTTTTGGCCAAAGGCTCAAACTGACCAGAATTTATATTTAGATTTTGTGACCTGAACCAAGCCAGCCTAAACACGAAGTATTTTAATTAGTCAAACTACCAATTTAGTTGGTTCACAGAATTTTCCTTACCTTATATATTTCACAATAGAGCAAAGCAATATGTGAGCAACAATCATCTTAAAGTAATAGAAAACAAAAAAACAAGAGAGAGCATATTGTCCTTTTATAATATACTATACCTGTGAAAAAATTCTAGCCCTGTTAAGGAACGTCGAGCAGATTCTCGTTTGTGTACATTTAAGAATCCAATCATCCTTCGCACCAGAGCAGTATACGCTAGACAAGCACTATTTCGAACCTCCCAATAGGGCGAGGAGAAAGCGCGGACGGAAACAATCAACGCTTCAGCAGAAAAACCAGATGTATCAGTAGCAAGGTTGGTGTCATTGAAAGCAGTCCTAAGAACGTTGAAAGCATGAACAGTTGGGATAACACCCTCATCTCGAATTTTCGATGTCCTTTCATTAGCATTTGAATCAACGGGTAATGCTGACTCAGCGCTATGGTCTATTTTTTCTGGCCGATGGATACAGAGGTCACCAATGGCAATGTTGGATGCATAAAGATCCTGCAGTGACTGGTTAGCTACATCAATTAGCCATCGCAGGGCACATGGGAGAAGCTTCTTTGGTGCTCCTTCTGGCTCTGAGAGGAACAGAGCAATAAATGCAGCGGGAATGCCTGCACTTCTCCTCAGCAAATCATCAACTACTTGTCCTTTCGCCACAGTCCTTTCCATAAGCAGTTCCATCCAAGATTCAGTTAACTTGCAGAGTCTGACAAAACAAGCAGCATTTAGACTTCAGCTATTGAAATATGCATTGGACTTCTCCTATAAAAATGATTGCACTGGTGCAGTAAAGGACAAAGAAAAAGCTACAGTCTCTTCACAAAATTTTTAAATAAAAAATAACCAAAGATAAGCAGCTCTTAGACTTCAGTGTTTGGAATATGCATCGGACTTCTCCTATGGGAAAGATTAAACTGGTGCAGTAAAGGACACAGAAAAGAGCTACAGTCTCTTGCTGAAGGAATTCAGCAGTTGAGGTAGTTAACCAAAGACAAGCAGTGCTTACACTTCAACTTTTCGAACATGCATCAGACTTCTATGGAAATGATTAAACTTATGCAGTAAAGGACACAGAAAAAAAAGCTAGTCTCCTCTTAAAACTTTTAAAGAAAAAGTTAACAAAAGACACCATCATTCATATTTCGAATGCATTTCAAAGTTTTGTTTATAAAGGATTTAATAAAATAACTCTTTGGTTGAAAGAATGTATAAAGATATGTACTCTGGATCATTGGAACAAAGCAAACGATTGCAAAGAGCCGTAAATCCAGCCCTTGTCTTGTCGATTGCACCATTATGCTTCATTCTCAAGAGGACTTCCAAAAAGTGATTGCCCATGGCTTCAAGTTGCTTCAAGTCAAGTACCACCTCAGGTATTTTCACGGCCGAATTATCAGCAGCATCAGTAGGCTCTAGAGAGTCTGAATATGTACTTGTTGGTAAAGGAATTTTCCTGATGATGGTACCTAGCAGAAGACTCACCTGAAAAAGAGGGGACCATATGGTTGTCTAGGGATATCCTTACCTAAATTAAGTAAGAAGGAACAATCAGAGAAAGCAGAAGATTACCTCTTTCATCGCCAACCAGCAACCAACCATTACTACCTGCTCCAATCCTACTTTTGAGCATCTATCCGACTCTGATGAAGGTGCTGGATCATTCACTTCCACTGGAAAATCTAGGACAAAATTATCATCATCAGCCATCTCATCCATGTCTTCCGGCAGATACCAAGCATCAGCAGAAACCACCCAAAGTGCCAGAGAAGTAATTTCCAAAACAAGGTCCAAGAGCTTGTTCAATGCACGTCTCATCTCTGACATACTAGACACAACAGCATCAGAATTCCAATCCAATTCCTCAAAAGTGTACCGGAGAGAAAGCAGTACACCATGCACGAAGCTATTCTTGCAAGCTTCAGAAAGATCCCTCTTGCCTTCCTCAACAATCACATCCAACCAATCGATGAGAGACCATACATAATCCATCACAGGATGCATCGACTCACTTGATTGAGAATGCGAGTCACACATGACATTTACAGATGCTGTCACTATCCATCTATGTTCTAATACATACTTTCTGAATATAAGTCGCAGCGTCAAAGCTCCAGCATCACTCTCCCTCACACGTGGACTGCAAACTAATTTTTTAGCCCATTCAATTATATTCACCACCATCTGATCACATGAAAGCCCAGGAAGGGGGGTGGGGAAATGTACCAATATGCGAAAGGAATTCTCCCTCAGCCGGTCCCAACTATCGATAATTGATCCAAGTAAAAGGAATGTCGAATCTGGCGATGTAATTCCTCTACTGTAAGGATGAAGACTTTCAGGAGAAAATAAATGGTTTTCTTGAGAAGGAGCAACAGCCCATACATCCATCATTATCACTATGAGTTCCATTGCCATTATCTTTCTCTTGTATGGGGCAGATGGATAGCAGGAGAAGAACAGAAAAGCACTAAACCATCTCATAAAGCAAAAAAGATTATTGGCTCTGCTGAATGAAGTGTCCTCACTCCTAATGGAAAGACAGATTTCTATGCCTTTATGATGAAGTCGAGGTTGCCATGCCTGCTGCTTAAACTGCCTCTCCAGAGCTGTTCGAACCCGAGAAAAGAACTTTCTGAACAGACTGCACCATTTCATCTGAAAAGCTGTTGAGGAACACCTCATGTTCATTGGAATAGCTTCTTTCATCAAAGCCAGTTCCAAATTTGAAGGAAGGCTAGCCGTCTTCGGGTTTAAGAAAAGGAACTCTGCAGCATCAACACGCAGTGAATCATCAACATGGGTCAATGCCTGCACAAGCCATTCTACAAGGATTTTCATCTTTATTCCCTTAATGCACACAAGAGCATAGCCGCTGACATATTCTGCCTCAAGCCCATCCACTGTTCGATCAAGCAAGGTTTTTTCAAGCCAATCAATGTCTCCTTCAATCAAAGCAAGCAGACGAGATACTTTGAGCAAGGATACTGCAACTCCAACTTTTTGCTCAATTGACAAATCCGCTTGTGTGCTATTGAGCCCCATATGCAAGAAGTCATTGTCCTCTCCAGTTGGTGTAACCGAAATAAATGCAAGCATGGGAAAGATACTATCTATGTCAACTTCTAATAAAACAGGCAAAGCGTAAGTGTTTAAATTTGACCGGAGCTTTGAGGCACCAGATGCAAGACCATACAAAAATGGGTGCAGGCAATGCTCTCTATATAGTACATACCCCCTCTCAATACCATCAGTCTTCCAACAATCATCCCGCAGATTCTCAAGAAAACACTTCAAAAATGATGTTACAGCACAGCACACATCATCATCAATATATGCCTGTACCGTTTCAGATAACAGACCTGGATGCATGCCTAACAGAGCTCTAGCTCCCAACCTCTTGGTCAGGGAAGCTAAAGGAACATACCTTCCCTTGCAGCGTGGCCCTAAACACAGAAGATCTGAAGCAATCTTCCTCAAGAATAATTTTATTCTGTCACTATTATCTCCCCAGTGAAGGGTGGACCGGATGTCTAAGAAGAGATCAAAAATCAGGTGAACTTGTTTGACAGTTTGACTAAGTGGATCCTCCAAGTTTTTCCATATAAGTCTCAGTATCCTGGTCCCCATTTCCTCCTTCAGTGGATCATAATCCTCCGAAAAGATGGCAAGCTTAGCAAGCAACGATGTCTTTATCTGCTGCAAACAAATTTGCATAACTGTCAATGCATGAAAGTTGAAGTGGCTGTCGGTGGGATTCTCGCAAAAGTTACAAAGCTCAGGCAAAATTCCATCATAAAGTATAGTCTTAACAGCTTTATTGGCATCCTTAAAACCTTCAGATCCATTGCACTTATCACTTGCTACAACAAAATGCATATTAAGTACATTCCTGGAAACCGCAGTAAGGATTCCTCTGATCAAACAAAGTCTACTGAGAGCAGAAAAGCTACAAATATCATGATACAAATTCCCTCTATACTGTATCTTCAGAATAACCTCACTAATATCACTTTCACAAATAGTACTGGAACAACAAGGACTTCCATGAAAAATACCTTCTACAATAAACAACCCAAGTTCTTCAGCACTAAGACACACTTGCAAAGCCGCACAGAAGCTGACTCCAGCAGCCACAAAACAATCCCGTGAAAAAGAGGACAGCTTCAGTATACTCAAGACGACATGAACAATCATCTCCATAACACCTTTATCATTTAAATCATTAAACTTAGATGGAAACTTTTGCAGCAAATAATACAAGCAGGACAAGGCCTCTTGGCTTTGCTCCATCACCACGGGCGAAGGCCGCGCCCACCCATTAGTCTCCGAAACCACACTGCTCAACCCGTAAACTATATCACGAGCCACCACAACCGCACAATCCTCCACAACACCCATCAAATATCCCAACTTAGGCATACCCATAATCGACAACGCAGCTCGCGACACGCAGAACCGCTTCCCTTTGCCCTGAGAACCTCCATACTCCTCACAGAGCGCTCGAAAGCACCTGCAAATCAAGCCCTGGTGATTGCGCGCCTTGGCTAAAGCGGAGACGAGAGTCCTGTGCAAGGGCGTGGAATTCTCGAAGAACATGATCTCCAGGTAGAGACGCGCCGCTTTGGAGAGAGATTGCTCGTCGAGGGCCGACGAAAGGATGTCGCCGAAAGAAGAAGCGACCCTCTTGACATGGTTGACCTGGGAATAGGTCGAGTTGAGGGAGGTTAGTTCTTGGAGTTCGGCGTAGAAGTCCGGGATGGCTCGAGCATGGGTCGGCCAAGGAGTCGACGAAAGGCTGCGGGAAGACGACGGCGCTGTAAGTGTAGCGATGGCGGTGCTGCAGAGCGCGCCATTTCGCGGACATGGCTGGGGATGGCGGAAGTGAAGAGGAACAAAAGGTTCTCTGCGAGGGTTTAAGAATTGCCACTGATTTGTGGGCTCTCTGCAGGAATATATTTCTTTAATAAATAATATTTAAAGAATGCACAAGCTAAACAGTCAAGATGGCCGAGTTGGTCTAAGGCGCCAGTTTCAGGTACTGGTCCGAAAGGGCATGGGTTCGAATCCCATTCTTGACAAAAAGCCAATACATTTTGCTGTTTCACGTTTTCCTCCTTTTTTGGGCCCCTTTTCGTGCTATGCATCGTTTGGAGTTGCATACTTTTACTTGTGCCGGTTTAAAATATTTTCAATGATGATATCACACATAGCCTCCTGAGTTTTAATACTGTCGCTAGTTGCCCTTCAACATTTCAATCTTTACCTATAAGCCAATGTCACTTTGTTCCACATTTTCCTCTCTTTTTTGGCCCGTCTTTTTTTTTTTTGGAAGATTTTTTCTTGGACGAATTTTGTTGGCCCCTCTTGGATGCTCGTTCTTGGATAGTTTTGTTTGTACCGCTTCAAACTATTTTCGATGGGGAAATTACAAATAGCCCCCACAAGTTTTAGGATTGTTGCAAATTGCCCCTCAATATTTTGGCTTTTGTAATTTGCCCCTTGAATTTTAGAAATCGATAGCAGCGTGTCCCCCAACATTAAGTCTAGCTATATTTTACTTGAAACTCGAACAACATGACTAAATATTGAACAATATAGTCATATTCTTAAATTTAGAACTGCATGCAAGAGCATGTAACTTAAATTTTGCACCTTCTGCCATTTCACCTTTTCCTCCTTTGTTTCACCCCTCTTTTCTGTTAGGTATTTTTTCTAGTTGGATAGTCTTATTTGCGCTGCTTCAGAATATAGTCAATGAGGATATTATCCCCCAAATTTTAATATCTTTGCTAGTAGGCCCCTAATATTTAAAATTTTTTATATAAGCTAATCTTATTTAGATTCACAATTTCCTCTTTTTTTGGCCCCTCTTGAATGCTTGTAGTTGGATAGTTTTGTTTGTGCCGCTTCAAACTATTTTCAATGAGAGAATTATACATAACCCCCCCCCCAAGTTTTTGGGTTGTTGCAAATTGCCCTTCAACATTTCAATTTTTGTAATTTTCTCTTTGAATTTTAGAAATTGGTTACATTGTGTCCCCTAACATTGACTATATTCTACTTGAAGCTTTAACAGGTGTGATTGAATATTGAAGACGGACTTATCATATATATAGAATAAGAATAATAATTTAGAAATATATCGCATGTGAGAGCATGTAACTGAAATTTCAATAAAAACTTAACTTGAGTCAAGGCGAAATGCACATCTACCGGTATAAGCCAGAGTTATTGTAAGTTTCACCTTTTCCTCTCTTTTTTGGCCCATCTTTCGTGCTATGTGTTGTCTGTAGTCAGATAATTTTGTTTGTCCCACTTCAAACCAATTTCAACGGGGAAATTATACACAGGCCCACAAGTTTTAGGATCGTCGCAAATTACCCCTCGACATTTCGACTTCTGCAATTTGTCCCCTGAATTTTAGAAAAAGGTTGCAAAGTGTCCCTTATCATTGACTCTAGCTACGTTCCGCTTGAAGCTCTAATAACGTGTCTAATTATTAAAGGATTCATCGTATAAGTATATATACACATAAAAAAAATTATAATAATTCAAAAATAGATTGCATGTGAGAGCGTATAACTAAAATTTCGATAAGAACTTAACCAGAGTCAAGGCCAAATACGCATCTATATAAGCCAATGCTATTTAGTTTCTCATTTTCCTCTATGTTTAGGCCCTCTTTCCTGCTAAGTAACGGTTGTAGTTGGGTAAAATTGTTTGTGCCGCTTCAAACTATTTTCAATGGGGAAAATTATACATAGCCCCCAAGTTTTAAGATTGTTGCAAATTGCCCCTCATCATTTTGATTTTTGTAATTTGCCCCATGAATTTAGAAATTAGATGCAATGTGCCCCTAGCATTGCCTCTAGCTAAATTATGCTTGAGCTTTAATAACATGACTGAATATTGTAGACATAAAAAAAGTGCATAACCCATCGGTAGGCAGCTGTGATGGTTCAGGGCTTGCTCCTCATCGCCAAGGTTGCAAGTTCGAATCTCCAGGTGCTAACGTCTTAAGTGGAAGGCCATGGTGGTGGGATCTTGTGCTAGTCTCCTTCGAGGTATAAGGGCCTGGCCCTTCGATGCTGTCCGAGCACAGGGGGCCCATGGTAGAGTCCTCGATTGTAAAAAAAAAAAAAAAAAAGTGTATAAGTATATACACATAAAAAAAAGTGTTATGATAATTCAGAAATATATTGCATGCAAGAGCATGTAACTAAAATGAGGGTAAGAACTTAATTGAAGTCAAGGCCAAATGTACATCTATCTAAATTAGCTAATGTCATCAGTTTCACCTTTTCCTCTCTTTTTTGGCCCTTTTTTCGTGCTATGTATTGTTTGAAGCAAGATAGTCTTGTTGTGTTCTTTTTTTTCAATGGGTAAATTACACATATAATCCCATAATTTTTAGGATAGTTGTAAAATGCCCCTCAACATTTTGATTTTTGCAATTTGCCTCCTTAATTTTAGAAATTAGTCGTAGAGTGTCCCCTAGCATTGGCTCTAGCTATATTCTACTTGAAGCTCTAACAACGTGGCTGATAATTGAAGACAAATTCATCTTATGATTATATACACATAAAAAAGTATAATAATAATTCAAAAATATATTGCATGTGAGAGAATCTAATTAAAATTCCGGTACGAACTTAATTGCAATCAAGGTCGAATGCGTGTCTATATAAGCCAATGTTATTTGGTTTCACAGTTTCCTCTCTGTTTTTTTTTTATTTTTTTAGCTCCTCTTTCATGCTAAGTATTGTCTGTAATGGTACAGAATTTTTTTGCCGCTTCAGACTATTTTATGTGGGGAAATTACACATAGCCCCCAAATTTAGGATTGTTGCAAATTGGCCTTCAGAATTTCGATTATTGCATTTTGCCCTCTGAATTTTAGAAATTGGTTGCATTGTGTCCCCCAACGTTGACTATAACTATATTCTGCTTACAGCTAACATGCATGATTAAATATTGAAAGTGGACTTGTCGTTTAAGTATATACACTTAAAAAAAAGTTATAATAATAATTAATAAATATGCATGCAAGAGCATATGAGAATTCTAACAAGAACTTAACCGAAGTCAAGATCGAATGCACATCTAACATTGACTTTAGCTATATTCAGCTTGAAGCCCTAACATGCGTGATTGAATATTGAATACGGACTCCTCTTGTAAGTATATATACGCATAAAAAAGTTGAATAATAATTCGGAAATATATTGCATCCGAGAGTATGTAACTAAAATTCCGATAAGAATGTAACCGAAGTCAAGGCCAAATGCACATCTATCTGTATAAGCCAATTTGATTTAGTTTCACCTTTTCCTCTTCCTTTTTTTAGGCCAATCTTTCGTGCTATGTACTGTTTGTAGTTGGATAGTCTTGTTTGTCCCCCTTCAAAGTATTTTCAATGAGGAAATTACACATAACCCTACAAGCTTTGGGACTATTGCAAATTGCCCCTCGACATTTTGATTTTTGCAATTTGCCCCTTGGATTTTAGAAATTGGTTGCAAAGTGACCCCCGACATTGACTCTAACTATATTTTGCTTGAAACTCTAACGTGACTAATTATCGAAGACAAACTCATCGTATAAGTATATACACATAAAAAAAAAAAACAGAATAATAACATTTAACTAAAATTCTAGTAAGAACTTAACTGGAGTTGAGGCCAAATGCACATCTATGAAATTCTACTAAGAACTATCAATTGCATGCTCAAAGTTTGATATTGCTTCTGTGATGTCGCTACAATTCAATGCTTTGGAGGACCAGATTACTTCATATTTAGAATGTCTATAATGCTTGATTAGTTGTGCCCAAGATGCACCAAAAAGCTTGACAAGCAATTCCAGTTCACACTGGTTTCCAAATTCTAGCTCAGTTTAGCAAAAATGTTAAATATAGCAAATGATGGCCTATTCAAGCATACGATATGTCCAAATGCACATCTATAGTTCTTAAACAATTTTTTAAATAGTCCTCATATTTATTATTGTATGGATAATATATATATATATCTGTGTGTGTGTGACCAATTCACTTTCCATGACTATTCACGTGTAATCGCATGGTCAAATATGTAACAAAAATTTGACTAGAGTCAATGCTGGGGGCATATTACCACAAATTTCAAAAAATCAGGGGTAGATTGTAAAAATTGAAATGTCGAAAGCAAATTCTCACTATCCCAAAAACATGGAGGCAAAATGTAATTCTCCTTATTTTCACTGTAAGGTCTTTTTTCCACTCCATAGTTTTTTTTTTTTTTTTTTTTTTTTGGAAGATTTAGCGATGAGCTACTTGTATGATCCATAATCGATTAAACAGCATTAGTTTAGTGAATTACCATTTTCAAAGTTCCGTCTCTTATTAAAATTAAACTTGAAAATAGCTGAAAAGAAAGTATCTTCAAATGTATTCTTAAATGTGTTCAACCAACAAAAACGATAAACAAAAATTTGGTGGATTGTACCAAACACATTCCTATTCTTTTTTTTTATTCTAAGAATAAAAAAAAAATTCGTAGTTACCAAACGCCTTATTTTACTCAGAAATTGTTCATGGAAATAGAAATAGAAAAAAACTATTTCTAAAAAGAAATTGTTCTCCGAATAGAAGCGTTTACTCAAACGGATTCTAAAGGACCTTAGATCGATCTTTATATTCTAGTTTTTAGTTCACGCCCGGTTTTATTTTGTGTATATATTAAAAATGACAAAAACCACACCCAGTCTTAGAAGTTGTCTCAAGTTCGATAAGTGATCCCAAAATCAAATATGCTTGCCACCTCTATGTTTATCGTTTTGTTGGTTGATCCTTCTTAAATAAACAAATACTTGGTTAATAAAAAATATTTCAGGAAATTGAAAAATTGTCCACATGGCAACCTTAGAAGTTGTCTTGTAGAAGAAATTGGAGGACCGGATGACAGAGGAACTTACTTGCACTTTCTCACAAAGTTTTGCAAGTATTCCAGATTAAAATGATCGTGACTCAATTACATTCTATACATGAAATTTTTGACTTCCCGATCTACTTTTTTCGATTAAAAATTAAAGGATTAAGACTCCAATTCCTTTATAGCAGGTATTACACTGCAAACAAAATGCTTTCCCTCGAGGATTGTGGATGCAAATTTTCCAAAATGAAAAATTGAATTCTAAAGACATATATAGACACAATATGCAATATTTGGAATACTTCATTCGTTATAGCAAAGATTACACAACATGAGAATAGTTAGTGTATTTTACAAAGTTTTCTTAACTAGTTGTTTAATAAGTATTATTGGGACATTCATTAACAAAATCACAGTATAAATTGTAGTCAAAATGCATTAATCGCTCACCCTTAGTAATCCATTTTCATTAGGTAAAAGTCCCCATTCAAACATCAAGTTCTTAAACTATCTAATTAAATCCATGAGCTTGCATAACTTTCCTAATCGAGTCCTTTTAGTTCTAGATGTGGGGAGTTGGATCTGCACGTTCGTCAATGCAAGAAAGGTGGAAAAAGATTTTTTGGCACGGGGGACCATTAGCTAATCTGCGGAAGTAGAAATTGCAAAGATGAAATGACAACCCAACCTTTGATGATGAGATTTCACAACGTAAACGCTACGGTCGAACTTTCGAAATCAAATTCTTGTTTGCTCCGTCAAACACGTCAACTTCAACTTAGCAGATTTGGAGTCTGACCGACTTACAAAAATTATGCTAATTCATGAGTTTACTTAGACAAATCAAAAGTTCAAGAATTTGATTGAAAGAATCGTGTAAATTCAATGAACAAAAATTTGGATCTTTTTACATTCTACTTAAGGGCTGATCCTAGCCGCGATTAAAAAATGTCAAGATAGATGACGTATTCAAAAATAAAAAGTCCAAAGTCCAGATCCATATCCACCAGGAGTTGACTTTCGTTCTTGGAGGCTATATCACGAATGGACGGAAATGGGTTTCTCACAAAGTACAAAAAGGATCTTGCAAACCTCTCTTGGAAGAAGAAAATTAAGGAGAGCGACAATGAATCGGAATCTGAGTGCTCTTCTGATTGGAGCCGTTGGAGCGGTAATCACCTTGTCCGCATATTCTCAGACGCTGGTCGCCTCCACTCAGTGCATCACCATCGGCTTCCTCATCCTTATGTTTGCTCTGCTTCTTAAAGAAGGTCTTGTATCACTTTGATCTTCGCCATTTGGATGAACTAAGAATCATCCACGGCTTCTTCGGTTAATTTCGTGGTCTCTAGGTGCAACAGCAGCTCTTTTTTTCTTCTTTTCTCTGGTAAAATTTTGCTTATGTCATGATTGTTGTTGCCTCAGACTCAGCTGTTTCCTGTTTGTGTCTGTCCCTCGTTAATTTGCATGTGAGAATCAAAGGGTTTTTAGCTTTCATTGTACTTGTTGCACTCGACTGGTTTCGGATTTATGGGTATTTCTTTGACTATGGTGTGAAGCTGGTGAGTGGTCCATACTCTTTCTTCTTCTTCTTCTTCTTCTTGAAATTTCAGGCTTTGATATAGGTGAGGAGATGGTGATATGCATTTACCCAAGCTGTAAGTGGATTCTGATTGGATGGATCAGATTGTGAGGCGCTAATGTTTCCTTTTAGTGTTAGCACTTTTAGATTTTTCTGTGCCCAATGGCTTCAACTTTTTGACTAACTGGCGGAACCAACCATTAATTGTGTTAACCGTGATTTGACTCTGTTCTTCCAGCAAGGAGATGTACAAGTTAATCTTCAGGCCAAATGGTATTTCGATTCCTTAGAAAAACAACATTAGGAATTTCTTATAGACACCGAATGATCGAATGCTAGAATTTACAAATGTAATAGCTCATTCCTCATGGGCAAATGGTAGAGTCCTGCAAAAAGAACTTCTGGAGGAACATGAAATTTCAATGTTTAAGCAAACTCGCTGCGTCTGCTGCGTGTTATAATGAGCAAAGCATGTACTACTGCAGTATTAAACTATTTATCTAGCATGAAGAATGAATTTTGTATTTGACATTATAAATTCGAGACAGATGTTGTCAAATTTTTCATGCCTGAAAACTCTATAAGGAACTGAAAAATATTAAGTTTTCCCAAACAGGTTGTCCTTGTCGATCCAGAGAGTAGAGTTCCATAAGCGCAATTATGAGTTCCTCAAACCAGTAGGTTTTGAAGTTTAATTATGATATCGCACTTCAGTAAATTCTTCACCACAAAATATTAGTAGCAAAGAAAATAGCAAGCTACTAGAACTGACACTGAATCAATGATTGGATGAAAAGAGAAAAGGGGAGTTTTTCACAAACCTATTGATGCCACTGTCGTTATTCGCTTCCTCATTCTCCGCAAAAGTGCGACATGCTCTTGGTCGTCGTCATCATCATGAGTCCAGCATGAGAAAAGGAGATGGCAATGTAGCCAGAGACGACTTGCCGGCAAACTATGATTAAGTCATATAATCAATAATAAATGTATTGGCTATCTCCAATGTTTTTGAAATGGCAAATCGTTATAATAAATCTTAACTTGAGACATGTACCGGCAAGTCATCCTTGGCTGCAATGCAAGAACTCATTCCCACATGCAAGACATGAGATGAATAAGTGCATCAAGCAAAATATGCAGATCCTTCACGAAGTTAACAGGGCCTTTTCTTGAACCCTATATTGCATGAACTAGGGATGTTTCACGAATCCCAACAGACATAAACATTCCAGAGCCTGATCCAATCAGACTGGAGGTAAAGCAGCAGAAATTCTTCCCACCGGAATTAATTCAACGACCCTTTTACATGAATAAGGTATGGATTTAAACAATCCATTTTGGAATGATCAGACAGTGCATGTCTATCTATTCACCGTGACTAGAAAACAAGCAGTTTTTGCCAGAAAAGAGAGACGGTAGAGGAGAAGAAGCAAAGAAAGAAGCCAATTGGACAGCAGAGACTTTTCTTGACAGAAGATGGACGAATCGGGTCTGAAGGAAAGACGGTGTCGAGGGAGTTTATATATATATATATGCGCGCGCGCGCGCACACACACACACAAGGGTAAGAAGAGTATTTTTCTTCTTCTTCTTTCATAGGGAAGCGAAACCTATGGCCTTTAATGATGCCTACATAATTCACACAGGAAATGGCAGGCTCTGTTGACCTGTCCAATCTGTGTCCTTGTTTATCACTCAAACACTACACAGGACAACTAGTAGAGAAGCTCAAAGTTACTTGGGAGGATGGATTAGAGTTTCGATGTGACCATTGCATGGCCTCAAACACCGAAAGAGAATTCAAAAGGCCTTCAAGGATCAATCCCCATCAACCAAACTCTGTCTCATGAGCCTTTTAAGACCAATCAACGTTTCTGTCTGTTTTACCTTTACCCTTTTCTATCCTCCGTACTTGTACCGGAGGATTTGCTTTTACCAGTCGGTGCTGTTCTTTTCTTTCCCTTGAAACGAAGTCACTTGTGTTAGGTGAGAAAAATTAACTAGATTCAGCTTTTTGCCAGAATCACTTGCTGCTTGCAGCGTTTTACCTCGTGTACTTCGTTCGGATTGGAGAGACACGTGGGGCAGTGGAGCATGATATCATTTTCCAACTGGTTGTGCAGTTCGGACGGATTCATGATATTCATCCATATTCCTATCGTTTACATTGGTATAGAAATAGATGAAAGATTTTCATCTATGGATCGAATGTTTCCATACTTTAGAAATTATGAATACATAAAAACACATTAAAACAATGGAGGGTCATCGATATGAACCAAATTGAAGAAGCAATGCAAATGCATATTATGATCATCATGTAAGTTGTGGCACATGATACTTACATTTGCATACCATCATGTACCAAAACAAAATGTTTGTGGAACCTCCCATTCTATTTGCTATGGATATAATGGCATTCTAGACAAATGTCATTATCCCCGATGGTGCAACCAACTTTACAACCGTATAAGATAATAATGTCTCAAACTTGTCGATATTTGGGACCAATGGCCAATATGTGTGAGGCAAATTGTAAGTTGCGAGAGTTGCTCTCGGTAGCAAAATTGGTTTTCTTAGAAGACCGAGCGTTTTTTACAACCGAGCAAAAGTTTAGCGGGCATGCAGTAAGGTGTAGCCAGGCTACTTTTCGGACTCGGGTTCGACCGAATGCAAACTAAATGTGCACAAAGCGTTCTAATTTCCTTCCCCAGAGTAAATTTGGGGAGGTACGCGATCGACTTCTTTCACTTATTCTGCATTTGGACCTTCAAAGGTTGGCTCAGGGAAAAAACAAATACGCTTCCCGAGCATCGTCATGACTAACATTCGTTCTTTGCTATAATCGCATGCCCATTTTGTCGATATTAGCTCCAAACCAAGACATTCATATCATGGAACATCGACATTACAATATCACACAACATTCTAAAAAATATGATTTCCAAATTTTTTTATCATTTCTTCAATTTCAATTTACTCGAGATTTTGCTGTCCGGACCTGTGGACAAAGCTTTATTGACAATCAAACTTGCTATTGCTTGAACGTCCAGCGACTGGCATACGTTTAGCTGCATAGAGATAGTAGCGCTGTTTCGGGTTGATCCAAAGAGCCGTTCAAATGGTTAGCGGATGTCCTTCAATGATCTTACAGACCCGAGTGTCGTCAAGATATTACATTCCAGTTCTAAGTTAAAGAGAGTTCAAGCGAATATAGTCTTGTATTTGCAATTATGCCAAGATTAATTCATCAAATTCCATCCCACAAACCATCGGGTTTTAACCAGAGACGGCCGAAGGCTAGGCAAGCAGCCTGACAATGCTATTTGGACATAGCACCTTCAGCTGTTTTGTTAGGAAATAGGTTCGTTTCACTAGGTCAAACTTAACGGGATGTGATTTCCAGGAAACATATCCTCTGTTCCTTGATGTAAGATAGTATTACGAATACTCTTTTTCGATATTAGACAAACAATTCACCTCTTTTTCCAACGTGCAACACAGACTTATGTATTTAGTAATAAATACTTCAGTTCTACACCAAGTACTGCAACAGTTTCACCACAATCCAAGCAATTCCACCTAACAATGCTCGAATTAAAGACCGGAGTAGTCCAAGTTGTGCTATCTAAATTCCTAGAGACAAGAGTAGAAGACTTACGCTACAAAATCTAAATTTAATTTTAGATATCTCTATACAGAAATTCACCACTGACGCAAACATTATATACAGAATAGTAAATTGGCAAGCTAAGCTGCACCTCCAACAGAACACGCTCCTTTGTTTTCAATAGCAAAAGCATTTCCTATCTCAATCTCCTTTCTTACCGCTAATGCTTACCATAACCAGCGTCTGTCAGCAAAAGACAGAACATAAGCAAATCTTCACTGTAAATACTAACCAGACCGCCGAACCCCAAACACCCCCCCTACCCAAACAACCAAAAAAAAAAAAAAAAAAAAAAAAAACTGACCATACCTCGGGGATTTCACGAGACCTGCCAATGTAATACAAATGTCATGAGACAAAATGTTAGAAACAACCCCCAACCCAAATATACAATGTATCCATATAAACTGAAGAGATAAACCAACCCTTCTCCAATAACCGTAAGCCAATACCTGGACAAGTCTCTGACGTCTGAAGCACACTTGGTAGATGACCAGTGCCTTATGGGCATTAGACATTTCATTCAATTGAAAACATCATCCACTACCCACTGAGAGAGAGAGAGAGAGAGAGAGAGACTGATACTAAACATATCAGATGTCAATGAACTTATGTACCCCTATAAGAACCGAAAGCCTCAGTTTTCCAGAGGCATTAAACCCAAGACCCAGAAATTGCCATAAGCTTCCACCTGAGATGCTTCAATTCCAGAGTGTAAAAGGACTTGCAGATTATGAGATTTTAAATCTCAATATAATATCAGCTGAACAAACCCACCAGGACGCAAGTACCATAAGCAAATCTCATAAGCCTAAACCCTAACTCAGAATAGCCCTTTGCACTGATGTCACACATTGAAAACCATTTTGTTGGTCAGCATCAAGGAACTGGCAATTAGAAAAATATAATGCAAAGGCAGTCACAACTTGCAACCATTCTTTTATTCTCTACTTCTTTCTTCACAAAGGCAACCCCCACTTTCCAACCAGGAAAGGGGAAAACACATAAAATATAAGCAAAATCAAAATGCTAACACAAAAAAACGCTCATGAGCAGTGACCAAAAGTTAAAAGCTTTCCTATGAGATATTTTTAAACCATGGCAAAGTGAGGGTCGGGTTTATTGTTTCTGATTCAAATACTTCAAGATATCATTTCGGAATTGCAATATCAATATGGCCAAGATCCATAATACTCATTTTTGCCTGGATTTGTGGCTGTACTTTTTTGTGTGAGGGAAGCAAAGTGGAGGCTGTAAAAGCCATCGGCATTATACTAAGTCTGAAGTAGGACCATATAACGTGAAACTGCCATAATCTTCACAAGCTGAGAATTATCTGATAAAACTTAACACTCCACTCCATACAACTACCACAGGACTGAAGCAACTTGGACTAAGTTTTTGATTAACAAGAGGAGGAAAAAACATTGGAAAAAGACATGCTGCTCATAGTGGTTGTTGGAAGCACAAAGATCTTGGTCAATTCATTGTCACAGGCATGGCAAATTTCAGAGGTATTATGGTCTTCATATAAAGTAGGTCCTCATTAACATAAGCATCAAGGTAGGCCATCAATTTGACAAATCCTTGTTCATCAGGTCTTCTGGTTAAGGCAGGGGGCTTCATCAATAAAAAGCGGTAGGTTGACTTCAGGCTTCGTGTAAATCAGCAGTTTTGATGGGGCGGGAAAGGCAAGAACATCAGAACGACGCACAGGCAAACTGGAAAGGTTAGGATGGCAAATTGTCAAATAGATGTGACTAGCCTATCTCAAAGGAAAGTCCCTTCAGGTAAGGAAACGTGTTCTACCTGCAATTTTTCAGCATCAATTACTAGTAACCATAACTTTTCCGGCGGGAAACAGGGTTCTGCCCAGATACCCTGGAAATAGAAGCTAAAGATCAGGAGGAAGGTGCATAAACAGATCAGCAAGAAGTGTTCAGCAATTTGCATCCTACGACATGCACAGCAAACTATGGAGGCCAGTTCTATTAGACTTTACAGAAAAAAGAGCCCTATTGATCAAATACGGTGTGTTTGAACAGTGTTCAGGTTCGATTATCATCCAAATTTTAGGCATGACAATTTCAGCAGACAATCCTAAACAGGTTAAAAAGTTCAAGCCTCAGACAGAACGCTCACACAATAAAAATCCAGCAAACAAAGGACAGAACAAACTGTGAAGGCATGAGAAAGCATAAGCTTTCATAAAAACAATCTCATTATCGATACCGATATTTTGAATTGGGAATATTGCAAATGTAAGATCATCAATTTCAACTACTCTTACTTCCAATATATGCACAGGCACAAAAAAAAAAAAAAATATCAAAAGTGCATTGCCATATAAAGACTTTGAAAAAAATTGAATAACTAGTCATTGAATTGTTTTAATGGACAGTAACTTATAACACTGTGTTCAACAAGGAGGCAGTGGAAAGAAGAGAAAGGATTAAGGAGGAGTAACCTTTCTGGTTGTAGTAGAAGATTATTGTAGCACGATAAAGTGAAATAAAGAAAATTGAAAAAAAAAAAAAAAGAGTAAAGTGATCAAGTATTCTCAAAATCACTGCACTTTTGGGAGGATGAACTGGCATCGTAGAGAGATTGGACTGTATTGCGAGGAGAAGACTTCTTCACTTAAAACTGGCTTTATACATCAAGAAGCACTCATCCAAATCCTTTCCCTTTCCATCCACTTAATCACACCAAACAATATATTCAAATCTTCCCCATCAATCTCTTTTCTTTCTACAAATTTCCCCAATTAGATGTACAGTAAGAGTTTTTTTGTGTTTGTATGTAAGAGTGTCCACATGTTGGGGCATACATTAAGGTCATCAAACCTGTTTACTTGAAACTAACAAGTGTCTCTCAACCTGTCTACACAAGGTATGATCAATAAAGGGAGTGAGAATTTATATAGAGCTAATCCAACCTCTGCTTGTTTAATGAGGAAATAGAGAGTGCATGCCCATGATATCATGAAACATTGAAGCAACTAGGTGAGTTTTAACCTTCTTGTAGTGATAAAATGAAGAACACTACATTATATGAGTCTTCTAATTCATGTTTGAATCAAGACAGCCCATGACCCAAACCAAGAAACCATGCCCAAGCGACAAAGAACTGAATCACATGAGTGTTTCTGTTCACCCCAGAAAAGCCCAGTTGAGAGTAAAGCCACATTTATCAAATTAAGACTCTACAGATTCTGGCAATACCACGTTAGCAATACCAAGAAACCTTCTTAAAAACCTAGAAAGATCATGAAAGGAGAATAAGAAATCATACCCAGAAGAGCCAGCACGTCCAGAAGAATAGCCACCATATACACCATATACACTACCGCTGCCACCAACCTACAATTGAAATCAAAAGATTGCTCATAATTTTTATAAAAGTATGAGCGAACAGTTAACAAGTCTTAACCACTACAAATATGAGAAGTGCACAAGCGTTTACAAAAACCCAGCAACTAAGCATCGAACTTTGAACAGATTTAATACCTGTGGACTACCATATCCTCCATAACTGTCAGCAACTCCTAGATCATTTGAACCACCATATCCACTAGAATAGGAGTGACCCCGTGGATGTCTTTTGTTCTCTCTGCTATCGTAATTTAGACCATCCGAAGCATCGGCAGGCACAGGGAGGTATGGAAGAACAGGCACGAAAGTAGACAATGCACCTTCTCTGTCAAACACATTTGCTCTCAACCGTGTTGTTACTTGTACCAGAGCATCCTTTGCTATGTCAAGATCTCCAGAAATCTGATAAGCAAAACAACCATTTATAGGTCCAAGTTTATATAGTCACTAGATCAATCTGTTAATACTATAAGCAGGTAACTGCTCAAAAAACTGTAGGGCAGAAACTCCCTAACTCTATTACCTGCACCATCTCATCATCGTCAGCAGCAATCTTCGGAAGGTTTTCCTTCGACAATATGCGAATATTAGCTTTTGTGAGTCTCCTTATCTCTGTTATAATAGCCCCTCCTTTACCAATAAGACAGCCAATCCTTGAGGTTGGCACAAGCAGTCGGGTTGTAAATGAGAGGAGCCCCGAATCTCTCTCAATTTTCTCACTACACCTTGGTTGCAGACGCACTGCAGCTTCAATAGCAGGAGAGAATGCATCTTCGAAAATCTAAATCAACAAAGACAATTTAACTAATTGTTAGGTCTAATTAGTAACATCACCCATAAAATACAACAAACAATCTAAAAGATGCCAAGTGTAGAAGTTCACCTCTTTTGCTGAGATGGTAATCAAACAGTCATCTCCCTCAGTTGCCGAACTATCAACTTTGATAGCTGCCCCAGATTCCTGCCTTATCTGGTTGATTATGGTACCGCCCTTGCCAATGACACCACCAATATTTCCAATCGGGCAAACCAAGCGAAGTGTGAATTCTTTTGGTGAAGTGTCATCCCTTGATGCTGAATATAAGGAGCGTGACCAATCACCAGTGTCACCTTTGTATCCTCCATAAGGACCAAGCAACGGTGCTACACCCACAATTGGGGCACCAGCAGTAGGAGCAATCAGTGAACCACCAGTAGAATACATGTTAGGAACAGCAGAAGTGAGCAAATGCTGAGATCTTGATGGGTTATCATGCAGGCGAGATGCAATCTGATGGAGAGCCTTTCTCACAACTGCAGCTTCCCCAGAAATCTTAAAACCAACACCAGAAAACTTAATGAGCTTCAATCAGCTAATGAAACAAGACATATCAATATAATCACAGCATCTGCTGCAAAGTAGCAGAAGCAAAAGAAGAGAGCCAACAAATGTCTCTTGCTAAAGAAAACAGATTATAAGACGACAGGTTCTATGGCATATAAACAAAGTTGACTTTAGAAAAAATTGCATATTCCATGCCTTTAATGATGAGATTGGCATCTAACTGAAATCATTCAGCAAGTAAATGATGTCATTAAAATCCTACATCCAAAAGGGGCGGCATCAAAAACTTTCTAACGCATCAAAGTACTGAACAATCCCTATAAGTGCTGTATGGGCCAATAAAAATTTGAAGTTGACCTTGCTTTCATGAGCTAGTTACCATTATATCTAATTGCTTTACAAAGGCTAATTCAAAATGAGCACCAAGGACGCTATACAGAACAACAGGAAGAGAAATTTTGTTTACCTGCACAAGCTCATCTGAATTTAATGCACATGAAGGTAAATGGTCGTCCTTAAGAATGCGAATCTGTGCACCAGTGTCACTGCGTATATTTTGCACTATCTGCCCCCCTTTTCCAATGACACATCCAATCTGATCAGATGGTACAAGAAGCCGGGCAGTAACTTGCTGCCCTTCAGAATCATCATCACCATTCAACTCTTCAGCAACTACTCTCTCGTGAATCTTAAACAAAGCATGTTGAGCTGGGCACACATAATTATTGCTATCATCAAAAGCATTAGTCTCCTCACTAGAGCTGTAAATGGTCACAACGCGCTCCTCACATCCAGGCACTGTCTCACCAATCCTAATCTTGGATTTAGTGTCTGCCCTTAGTTGCTTGACAATCTCCCCTCCTCTTCCAATAATACTTCCAATCTTTCTTCCTGGGCACAGATAACGATAGACAGTATCATCTGAGTTTATAACAAACTGGTCTCTATCATCACCAGCATTTCTCCTTTTACTTCCTCCATTCTCAGCATAGTCGGACTGAGAATGAGCCCGCTTCCCATAGCTATTCCTCTGACCAGCCATTTTTTTTAGGGGACAAATAGATTCCTAAGTCAGCATGAAAGAACAGAAGAACATTAGAAACAATTAAAAAAAAAAAGCCAAAGATGTAACATCTCACGTGAGGAGTTCAAATGTTTTCCCCACCAAAAAAATAAAATAAAAAAATTGAGTGAACACTGAAGAAAAACCATTATCCTTAAGGGAAAAAGTAACAAAAAGGAAATCTAGTGGCATGCTATAAAAGGGGTCATAGTAAAACACTTAAGTTTCCGTAGAAGAAAGGTAAAATGCATTAAACACATCATCCAATTAATAACACATACCTAATTAACTCAAGTTCAAGATCAGCAGACACATGCAAGTATCATGCCGGTGAATCACTAACTTACAACTAATCCACGCAACATGGGAAAATCAGGTGTGATAATGAGTTGCGAGCTGGTAGATCAAAGGAAGGCTCCTAACCGCCTGAAATCATAGCAGTATATTTCCAATGTCCGCCAATTCATAATTTAATATTTACCAGACAGAATTTTCTTCTTTTTACAGATATAAATGTGATACAGTTGTCGTTTCACAAAATAAAACAGAAGGACCGACTCAAATTACTAGAAATAACGGTGACTCAACAGCAAAAAACCTACATTATTCGAACACAATTTCTTCCTCGATCATTGTCTTGTACAAACAATACAAAGCTCAATTCACACAAATTTACGAGTGCCAAGATCATCCAGTAGGAGTGAGATCATTTGTGGATCAAAATTCCAACTTACCACTAATCAAATGCAAGTTACAATATTAGAATAACTCTTGCCACCATCACCAAGATAATTGAAATGGAAAATTTGACCAAAACATATGCATATAAAGCGTCAATACATCAAACTAAAGTAGAGAATAAAAAATACATCAACTCTATATCAATAATGAAAGTATCATGAAGAGACATCGAATCTCCAAACTACAATCAGAAAATCAAAGACAGGCCTCTTTCTACCATCGATTTTGTCCGCAGCCAGGATCGAGCAACCATGTTATGCAATTGGAAATTAAGGGGGCGAGGGAAAGCTGCTTCTCATCACATTATCACAGTCCTACCGACAAAAATGAAAGAACTTTTCGATTCCGGAGAGAACTTTACGCTACCTGCGACCTCTGACGCGATAGCTGGGCCGCGAACAAGAGCCCGCCGGTTCCCGAGGGGACCGTTCCCGGAGAGACAAAATCGAGGCGAGATACGAAGAAGCGCGAGACGTTTTCACAGGCCCTCCATAGCTTTCCTCGCGCCGAGCGAAACGGGCTGGATCAGCAGCTACAGATCCGCCGAGGACGAGGGCTTCATCGAACGAAAGATGGACAAAGCGTCGAGCTTGGCGAGGGTAGACCAGTCGCCTTCCCTAGATCTGTTTTAGGGTTTTGACGAGACCGGCTTTCGGGCAGGGAGACGAGACGCGTTAGATACTCTCACGGGTAATACTACCGTCATCGTGATTTTAAGGAAAATTTACGGACGAAAGGGTCGGAAAAAAGTTATGGAAAGGGGGTGAAATAATGGACTCGTAGGTCGCCAAAAGTTTATGAAGTCTAAAGAATGGCTCCGATTTTTTAGACATTTTACTAACAATAGGATGGAGAAATTTACCATTAGCTTAATAAAATTTACAATCTTAACCAAAAATCGAGGGTGTGGATCCTCAGTGGGGTTTAAGGTTATACCTCACCACAATTAAAGAACTCGAAAACTTTGTTGATTAAGGTTATACCTCAACACAATTAAAGAACTCGAAAGCTTTGTTGGGGCCACTCTACTTGTTAGGCAAATTTGTTGGTTGGTAGGACTATATTTTTTATTTTAACGTACTAATATCCATGCGTCTCAACCTTTAGTCAAGAAGAATTATTTTTTCTCCCCCATTTTGAGAGAATATCCCAAATTTTATATCGTAGAGTTCAAACGTAACAATGTAAGAATTTACTAAGGTATATATACTAATAATATGATGAAGAAATTTACTATTGGCTTAGATAAATTAGTTTTTATACAACATTATGAATTATAAAACTCACATATCTTACAATGACAAAAGGGAAATTACGTTCCCCAAAGAAAAGTTACAAATAGATATTTTGCAAATAATCTATTTTCTAGTTAGGATGATTATGAATGTCAAAAAAAAGTTACCATCAACTGGGAAATCACTAAAGTTAGGGAAAAAGGGAAGGTGAAAGTTGCACCACAAGTCCTAAATCTTTTAGTAGGTTGAATCAAGTTCTCCAGTTTTACCAAAAACTATAATCAAGTCCTAAACATTTCAACGAATTTAATTAAGTCCTTAACCTTTATCAGAAAATGCAATTTAAGTCCCAAAATTATGTTGAAAAGTGAAATTGAAGGATGTTATAAGCACTTTTTCCATAACACGTAAGCAGTATAGGTACCAACCATCAAAATGACTTGATTACAATTTATTAAGAAGATTTAGGACTTCACTCAACAAATTGAAAGGTTTAGAACTTGATTGCATTTTAAATAAAATTTAATAATTTTTGCATAACTTTCCTTAAAAGTTTCAATATATAAGACAATTTACTTCATCACATAGTTCATGGGAAAGTCACGAACCTCATAGGAAAAGTCGTGTGAAAATATTCAAAAGAGTTGACCTCACAATCTACGAGCAAATAGCGATATTGAGGACAATTCCGAACAGCTGATAAAATATATGACCACTAAGGCAAGATATATCAATACTTAAAGAAAACTTACCACCGTCGAAGAAAGTTACCAAATAGAGGGAAAAAGAAGAAGTTAGAATCAATAAGGTAGTTTATTAAAAATAGGAAAGAAAATTTGAAGAACCCCATGAGAAATTTATGTTTACCGTTACGACCGATAAGACCTCAAAATTTATGAGAATAAAAGTAAAATTACTGTCGTTGTTTAGGAGAATTATGAACAGCAAAAGAAGCAATCGCTGGAGTATAAAAATTGTGAGAACATAACAAAAATTATCATCGTCGGAACAACTTTATCATGTAAAAAAAGAAATTACAATCAGGGAGATCATATGTTATAAATAATAGGAGAATTGATATTGAGGACCTCTATAGGGAAGCTACTTTGCAATATTTCTGGAAAAAAAAAATAACGTACATCAAAAGAAAGTTACGAACTTGAGTGCACAGAAGTTACGAGAATATAAGGGTGCGTTTGGTAACGTTTACGATTATTCTTTTTTTGTTAGGGGCGAAAAAAAAAGTGTTTGTTGGAAAAGCGTTTTTGAACAAAAGAACGCGTTTGGTAAGTGTAAAAAACTGTTTTGAAATAAAAAAAAAACAGAAACACGTTTAGTAACTCAGTTAATTTTTGTTCCTAGAATAGAAAAAGAACAGTAAACACGTTTGGTAAAGAACCGTACAAAATTTCTGTTTTTAAATTTTTTTAAAAAAATACTTTTTTCTAAATAAATTTTAATCGAGATGAGAATTGTCATTCTCATGAAATGCTCATTAATTTTATTTTGTTCATGGTGAGTGAAGACAAATTTTTTCATACTTGGTAGATAATTTAAAATGTAAAGTTAGAATCAAATTTTTTTCAAGTGCTTTTTTTATTTTTGATTTTTATAACATTTAAACTTGCGTTCGAATCGAAGCTGGCCTGCCACAGAGACGGAGAGAGAAGAAGGAGGGAGGGGGAGATAAAAAAAATGGAAACAAATTCTTTTGTCGGGACTATCGTATGCGTTCCAATTAACGCTCCTTCACCGTGCGTTATAAATTTAGATCGATTTGGGGTTTTTTTTTTGTTACGGCATTTCGATTTGACCAAGAATCGCTTATTTTTTAAGTTCATTTTCAGCATAAGTCGCAACCCTCATTAGAAGATGAGATGATATGGAAACGGCGTACACAGAAATGGTGTGTTCCAATATCCCAAAGAGAACGGCTGCAACCAATTCCCGCATCAATTACTTGCAAGAAACGGGAGGGTCTTGCGAGGACTGGACAAAGCATTTGTAAATTTACTTGGATAAAATATCATAACATCGAGCCAAGTCAAATTGTTTCTTTTAATCGTTACCAATAAATTCCATTTTCGATACGAATTCCCCTCCTTGTTTCTACTTTTCCTACAAAATAAAAAATAAAAAAGTTCATGTTGCATAGGCTTGTGGATCAGTGAACCTTCTGGTTTTGTTTGAATGATGACTCCCATGAGAGAGAAAATTGCACAGAGTAGCCATTTCATGTGTCCATAATGCAAAGAGAAGTCGATCAACGGGCCAATTGTGGTAATGCCTCAACATCAAAGAGGCCTGGCCGCTTGAACATTTCAACACACATATAGGCTGCAGGGAAGCATGGATAACACATTAGGCCGATCTTTAAGTCCAATCATGCCATTGCCAAGCTTCCAAATGTGATCATTCAGATTCTTTTGATGTCATTCATATGCTAGAAAAATTCGGTGAACCTATATAATTACATACAAACCCAAACCCATAAGTATTCACAACGAAAAACAATGGTGGTAGGAAATCAACCAAATGCATTCAATTCCTGGTGTCGAGTTTCGTCGCCAAAGGACAGCTAGGAAATTCCTTGATGTCTAGATCCCGAGAAAGTCTGAACTTCCTTCCATTTCTCGGGTTGAAAATGATGATTCTTTCACCCGGTCTCCGGGAATCCAATTGCATACGGTATGAGCTTCTACTTGAACCCGCGTGAGAAGCGCAACCGCCGCAACAAACATGAACAGCATGCGACAAGCAGCACATAGGTTCTCCTCGATGATGCGGTACTCTCCAAACAAAAGTATGCCCCAAAAAGTGCTAACAAGCGGGAGTGCCTGCCTATTTGGAAAATGATGCATATCACGGAATGCACGAGACGGTGTGGTCAAAGTCCCATCAAAGTGGTATATCTTTTCAAGACAACGTTAACACCAGTTCAAAGTTCAAAATAGTTAACACGAGTATCACTCGTATACCGCGAGTTAGTACGGAGACGAATCGGCTAAACATGATCTCTTTCCGAGAACTATATTGAAAGGTGTCGGATTAACTTTCTAGACATTTTCCATCCTCATATGCAGCAAAGAAGAAAGAAAAAGACTGGATTGCAATCTTTTGGCCAAATATGCAAAATTACTTCTATCTAAAGTTCCTCGACTCTCACCGAGTAGACAATTCTCTTATGGACACAATATGACTGATTTTCCAACTTTATCACGTGACAGAGTCATAGTTTTGTCTCCATTGTTATTTGTTGCTTAATCATGAAATGGAGTATGTTCACTTAAGGAATCATCAGCAACGAGCCAAGGTTCTCTATCATTGTGGCCAAGAATGAATAACCTTACAAGTATCCGCTAAATATAAATTCCCACGGGGTTTTAAATAACCATGAAGAGGTTTCCTTCGACATTTCACATATAACAATCACACGTTTATCCGGCATCACTTTCCCGACCTACCATGCACGGTGATAACTCGAGACAATTAGCCCAATGAGAAAAAAGGATGAAACATACAAATTTTGAAGTTTACATGCTCTACCTAGAAAAACCAATGAAACTAAGAAAAATAAAGAAAACAAGTCACTCGATTGATTTTTACTCTTGTGAGGCTTGCCTTTGCCAACCTTCGATAACACTCTTCAACACATTGGTGATAAGGATTTGATGAATTTTTGCAATCCGGTGTACTCTTCCCCTCTCGGACATCTTGCCGAGATCACTAAGGCGACTAACGAGAATAGGAACTAGATCAATAAATATCCCATCACGCTAAGAATTTCGAGATGTTTTCAAGTTTGCAAGTATTCTCAATGTACATAACTATGTCTTCCGGCTATTACAAACAAAGGCTCACATTTCGTCCTATCAATGGTTATCCCGAATGAATTTAAACTTTACTGAAATTGAAGAGAAAGGCCTATTCGAAGTTTCACAGCAGTGAAAAAATCACTTTTTTTCTTTCGGAGTCAAGTCAAATAGTCCGTTCGGTCAATCAAGATTGCGTGCGATTATGCTCAATCGGATGAAAACAATTAACCAATGAACCCTTTCCATCACCGACAACACGGTTAAGGTTCACGAGACATATTCATTATCAATGAAGAAATCTCATTTCCATCTCATGACCCGCAGTAACTCTCATCAAGTCGAAAGCCGAATCTTTTCACACGCCGAAGAATCACTAACATGACCAGTCACCCCGACGAGCCACAAACCAAATCAAACACTTCTCCTTCACCGTCCACCCAAAATGAAAATCGCTCGATCAAACTCAACTTGAGTCAATCCAAATGATCGAAACAAGCAAACACCACGGCCCAAATTCACAAAAAACAAAACCATCTTCGCCCCGAAACAAACCCGAACCGAAAACCGCGACTTTCGCCGGAAACACTGGCTAGCGGAAGCGGCTCGCTCGGCGGAAAGCAGCCACGGTCAAGCGAGCTGCTCCGCGAGCCACGACCGAGCTGCGCCGCTCCGAGCGAGCCACGGTCGAGCGAGCCGCGCCGCTTTGCTTGCTCGGCGAGCGGCCACGCTCGAGCGAGCTGGCGGGTGGAGTGGAGCGCTGCCCGCCGAGCGAGCGAGGAAAGCGGCTTCCGAGCAACCGTCGCCCGGATCTCGAGATGCGGGCGAAGCTCCCGGGCGCGTCGCTCGCTCTCGAGCCGCGCGGCTCCGCCGAGCGACCACAGCAGCGGCTCGAGCTCGCGAGCGGCTGCAGCGAGCAACGTCGCTTGAGGCTCGACCGAGCGTCGGGTGGTGGTCGGCGAAGGAGGCGCGAGTCGCCAAGCCCTCTTCGAACGGAGATGGAGGAGCGGCAAGCAATTACCTGGACTCGGAAGCTTCAGCCGGTTGACGGAGCACCACCCGTCGGCGTCGGAGAGTGAGCGGAGTGGGGAGGCGCGGAGAGTCGCGGAGAGTCCGCCCGAGTGGGAGGCGCGGAGAGGGGGAGACGTCGGGGAGAGAAGAACTTCGCACGGGCACGAACGAGAAGGGCCTCGCAATTTTTTGTTCCGTTTTGTTCCAATTTTGTTCTTTGTTTTTGTTCTTTTCGATTTGCCGAAGTGTTTTCGGAGAAGAGAAACAACAAAAAGTTGTTTTCGATTTCTGTTTCAATTTTGTTCCGAAACTTGAAAAAAAACAAAAAAAGAACGTAAACGCAAACAAACGCGTTTCTGTTCTTTTTTTCCCGGAACAAAAAAACAGAAAAAATGTTTATAAACACTTCTGAGAAGTGTTACCATGCAGGGCCTAAGGAAAATGACTATGGTCTTGTGAGAACAATGTGGAGTAAAAAGGAAGTTACTCTCATATTTTGTACTATTGTTCAGGAAATGCTAAATTACGGTGACACTAAAAGCTTCCGTGCTTGTTTTAGTGAATCACAGCATCTTTAGCTAATTAAAGGTCAGCCCATGTATTAATCGTTTAAAATCTATTTGAATTAAGAGATAAAATGTAAATGTTCCAGCACAACAAATGAAACAAGACATATATTCTTGTCACACCCCGAATTCCAAGCGAGCGAACATCCCATGATAGTAGATTAAATTGCAATGTCCCAGGACATGTCATCGATCCATTTTCTCTTTCGATTAAACATATATGAAAGCAATTTATATAACCACCCAGTCAACCAGCAAACAACAGGGATAGTAAAACAAAATAGAAAATTTCCAAAAGCAACACATTTGTTTATCCATTTGTTAACCCCAAGAAATTTGATATTTACAAGTCTATGTCAAAAGACAACTTCTTAATGATCAACAGACAAAAAGGGTTAGAAAGGGTCAAGGTTAACCTAAATTTCATTAACGACGAGGCCAACCAAAAGTGATGCCAGGTACACCCGCGTTTTGGTCCATTAGGACCCCAAACCGCATGCAACGGTTCTCCATACTATGGACTTGAAAATATTTAACAATAACGGGATGATATAAAATCTCAGCGAGTTAATAGCCTAAGCCTTGACTAGGCCGCGAATTCATCTCGGAGGCAAACTAAACATGCGCAATACAAAATTACTTTGCCTTGGCACACCCCTGCATATTAGCACATCTCACATTTTAATAATAGTGCAACACGCATAAATAATAATCAAAACACATTTAAAATATTTCAAGCGCATTGCCAACACATGTGTTCCAATTATTACGACCTCTCGGACCATGGCCGGTATAAGAGTTGGTAGTCTTCCGGCATGACCGGGTATTGTCCCATCCCATAGGGTACGGTATTGTCTAGAATCCCTCCTAGACGGCATTCCATAAATGAGTATCGATTCAGGCTCAACCACGACTTGATATTTGGATCCTCGCCAAGCATCCAATAAAAATCAAGCGTTGCCCCCAAACTCCCATTAGGTGATGAGTTCGATTAAATGATCACTTAAGTATACCAACAATCAAACAAATTCTTGCTATCATTAATTAGCCTGGAACAAAAGAATTTGTTTTCGAATAATCAATTTTCGCAAATTTTTTCACACTTAAAAATTTCGATAAAATATTCGTATGTAGTTATGTATTTGAAATCAACCGGTCAAATTTTGCATACTTTCATTTTAAAACACCATTCTTTTATTTAACATGTAAAATTTGGCATCCAAACCTAACATCTCAAAATTCTCTATTTTCTTGCCCATAAAACATTTTTTTTGGAAAAAATAAATAAAATCTATAATTGAGCAATTGATACTATAGCATCGAAAGCTCAAACGATCAAAATTAGACACAATCTCAACTAGAAAAAAGAGCATGAAATTCTACTTAACGATTAATCCGTCATTAATTACCCTAATCACAATTAATTAAGTTAATCACGATTAATTAGGCTAAGTGTGACTAATTAAGCTAATTACAATTAGTTAGGATAAACTCAATTAATTAACCTAACTATAATAAATAAAAAAATTAATTGACATTAATTAAAATAATTATGATTAATTAAACAAATGACAATTAATAAAATAAATCACGATTAATTAAACTAAATTAGATTAATTAATCTAACCACACTTAACTTTAATCTAAACTGTCTTTAATTGTAATTAAGGGTAAATTAATATTAACTAATACTAGCCATCATTAACCTTAAACTAACCTACCCCTAAATGTAGTTAATTACTTAATCAAAGATTAGGAGTTAACTCACGAGTTCTTCGGTGGTGGTGAGCTCACAGTGACGGCGGCATAGCGGCATCGAGAATGTGATACTTGCGGCTCGAATAGAAACTCGACGGCGATAGTGGCGGCTCCTCAAGCTCACGACTTGCTTACTTGAGGGTTCAATCAAGGTGAGCTTTATATTTCTCTATTGAGCCATCAAATCTATGTTTTATTTTGAGAATTCACTTGTTCCTAATAGCTTTACATTCTTTTGGAAAATCAATTAGTTTCCAAACATAATTTAACTTTATTAACTTCATTTTCTCTTCCATAGCACGTATCTATTTTTCCTTATTAGAGCAATTTAAAGCTTCATTTGCATTCCTTTGCTCATCTTAATCTCATGGAGCAATTATAAAAGTTTTCCCTTCAATGTCGAAACGTTGATGGAAAATACTCTTACAATTTGTTCGCCACACAGGAAATTGTACTCTTTGCACATTATTCTTCATTATGCTTCAACTTTGATTAAATAATGATCATATCATCTCATCTCATCAGATGGTTGTAATTGAGATTATGTTGAATTTAATTTCACATTTCTCACATTACTCCTACTTGAACGAACTCCATCGAATTCATTATCTTGATCCATTTTCAAATAGAGAGTAGTTCTCACTTATTTCACCCTTCTTAGGAAATTCATTATCTAATAATGTGACATCCCGTAATTCAAATTCAGTTATACTCCCATTTTTTTGCTAACATATAAACACATACCATTTCGAGTATTTTAAATATCTTATAAAAATACTCTTCTTACCTTCAGGACCCAATTTCTCATACTCGTGAGAGGATTTGTGAGTATAAGTATCACAGTTCCATGGTTTAAGAAAATCGGGTTCTCTACTTGTCAATATCTCATATGGAGTAAAAGTAACTAAAACGTCATCCCAAAAGGTGATAAGTAAGTTAGCATGCGTCATCATAGACCTAATGATTTCTAGTAAGGTTATGTATTTTCTTTCCACAACACTATTTTGTTGCAAATTATATGGAATAGATAACCGTCTTTCTATTCATTTTTCATTACATAAATTTTTAAATTCATTAGATAGATATTCTTGACCTTGATAGAATTTCAATGTTTTTTTTTTTTTTTTTATCTAGTTGATTTTCTACCAAGCTCATAAATTTCTTGAAATAACTTAATGCTGCAAATTTATGAGAAATCAAATAGACATGTCCAAATCAATTATAATCATCTATAAACGTGACAAAATAAATAGTCACATGCCTTGTTCTCACATTTATTAAACTACAGATGTCAGAATGGATTAAATGCAAATGAAATTAAGCTTTTGTACATTTTAAAAATGATTTCATTGTCATTTTTCCTGCTAAGCAATGGTCACATATAGACAAATCAACTTTTTAAATGTTGTCAAACAAGCCCTTTTTTGATAGTTTGTTCATTCTTTGTTAGCCAATATGACAAAATTTAGCATGCCACACTTTCATATTATTATCATATGAATCAGAAGACGTGAAAATGGAATAATAAATATTAACATTATTATAGTAACATCTAACCCAATTAAACCATTTAGAAAAATAACAATAACTATAGTGATTTGTATTCAAATACAAATTCGCATCACTATTATGGAAGTTTGAACTGAAACCAAGTTTAACTAACATTAACATTAATACTAAATTCCTATGGATTTCCGGAGCATATAATACATCATGTAGAAATAAAGTGCATCCACCACATATGGCAGGTGTAAATTCCTTTAACTTTAGCTTTGGATATGTATCTATTTTGTTTCAGTTGATACTCATTGGAATTCCACGAAAGCTTCTCTATCATTCGCTACATGGTTTGTTGCTCTCGAATCCACAATTCATAAAAGATTTGATTTAGTTAAAAATACAGAGCTTGATACATAAGCAAATCTCTTAAAAATACCGGGGGCGTGTGACATCTTAAATTTCTTCGACCTTATAAGTATAATTAGATCGTTATGGGCTTAGATTAGTTAAAATTAAAACGGGCTGGATGACAAGCCTAATAGGCCGTGAGAAAATTTTGGACTTAAGGAGTTAAAAGGCTGCATTAAAGTAGCGAGCACAAATTCAATGGACTAAAGAATGGGCTTTGGACTTGGGTTAGTCTAGAATGGGCCAATAATAGGGCTCGTTAAAATTGTGAATTAAGTTTAGTGGGCTGTGAAATGCTGTGGAATGAGGCTCGTGGGCTAGTGACGGGTGTTTAGACCCAAGCACTATTAAGATTATAGGTTAACCTTATGAGGTGTCAATAAGTGATTGTAATTTTGTTATTGAACACTAACTTTCATATTTTTCTCGTGATTTCTCCTTACTTGTGATCATAGATTAGCGATGTTAGCGCAGCAGTTCGATTCGTGCGAACTTATAAACCCATATAGTTAGCAATGGACTGAAAATTTTGCGGGTTCGGAACGAAATTAATCAAATGATGTCAAAAACAAATAGATTAATTAACAACAAGGATTAAAGCTTAATTCTAACCCTCCTTGAGTGCTAGGTGTCAACCATGAAGAACGCTTGCATGGAACCGCAACCTTCCTCTTCTCTCTCGATTTCTCTCAATTCGAAGCCTTCAGAGGAGACATCATCATTTCTTCCAAATAATATCTCTTCTTGGGATTTAAAACTAGATTTTACACTCATATCTAATCCCCCTCAAAACTCAAGCCCCTCCCTTCCCCAAGAGCCGACCCATCTCTCTCTCTTTTCTCCTTTCTTACGCAGCTCGAGCAGAACTAAAGCTCCATGCCTTTAGCTTCTTCTTCTTCTTCTTGCATGAGTTTAAGGGAAAACTTACAAAGAATAGTAAGCCACCAGCAAAGCTGAACCACAAGTAAGGAATTGAGAAGGTTCTAAACTAGAAGTTATCCGTTGCTTGTCGAGGAAACATGCAGAGCATGCTGGATGATGGACAGTTGAGTCTTGATGCTTCTGTTTTGGGCTGGAATAGGCTAGATGAGTGCTCAAATGGAGTTCATGATCTTTGCATGTAATGGTCGAGGCTTGGATGGGCGAAGAACCGTGCGTGTGGGAGCTGTGTTGGTTGAGATAGTAGAGTAGACGATTGTTAAGAGATGAACGAGTGCTGCTTGTTGGTTTTGAGTAGTCGAAAGGCAAGTTTGAGAGGTTGGACAGAAGATTAGTTGCGTGAATTCTACAAGCTATTGAGATCATTTTTGGGGTTTGTGGGTGCGGTGTCAAAGTTCTAAAAGGAGTTGTAGACCCACTAAACAACTTGTGGTAGTTGTAGATGGAGACAATGGCTCGAGATGCTCTGTTCGATAAAGATAGGGGCAGTAATTAATGGTTCATACGTCACTTTTCGGTTTACATGTGTAGTCGATGGAAAGAACTAATTTTCTTAAGAGTGCACCAACGATTTTTAGCTTCAACGTACTGGTTGTTAGAGTTTTCTTGTGGGAATTAACTAGTGTGAACATTCTTTTTCCTTAGAACAACAAACTAAATTGCAGAAACCAGTAGAACCTTAGGTTGTTTTAGAATTTTCTGTTTTTTTTGGATGTAGTTGGACCTTAAACCCTTCATGAAAGTTGTAGGACATATCTTTAGGAACAGATATCAAAATTTGAGAACAAACGATCAAGGTTCAAATAGCAAATGTATTTTCTTCGATAGGTGCATAAGCTAGAATGTTACTGCAAAATTGAGAGGTCTATACAACAAGTTGCTGCTCTTTATATAGAGAGAAATAGGCTTAGTTTTCTCATAGAAAGTATTAATCTATGTCTCTTCTATAACATATTATAATTTCATAATGTTTTGACAAGATTTGATGTACTTTTTGCTTTTGTGACTAAAATTGCCTGTGCCAGCCTAAATTTTGTCTTGATTCGAGATTGAGCAATAGGTGCTATTCCTCTTGTCGATGATTTTAATGACATATAAGAAGTCTAATGGTCTTGTAATAGTAGTTAGCATGTGTATGAGCATGTCTCTTCCATAATTGGAGTGTGGTCATTGTATGATTACTAATTGTGGTCAATGCATGCAATGAGTGCGACTTGAATGAAATGTTGTGTGCACATTGAGTGCTGTTTGAAGTGATCGTGTGCTCTTGAGGTTATATGCATGCTGTGATGTGAGATAATCCAAAGGTGTGATGAATGAAATGTGTGAATAAATGAGTAAGAGATTTCCATTAATATTGAGATATCGGTGATGCTCCAGGGAGTGGGATGCCCATGCCGTGTGATCTTGGATGTCTCGATTGAGTGAGATATCGGAATACTCTGGAGTTGAGATGCTTGTATGTGTGATTAGGAATGCCTCAGTTGTGGGATATCGAGATGCCTTGGAGTGAGATGCCCATGATAGTGGTATCATGGAAGTTCGAATGTGGGAAGAAGTACAACCCAAGTATCAAAACTTGGCACAGAAAGATACTTAAGTGCCAAAAGTTAGGAAAATACCACTTAAGTGTCACTTTTCAAAAACAGTGGGACACTTAAGTGCCATTTTCGGTGAACCCCACCGGAAATCCTAAGTGGCAATTTTTTATTATTTTTTTCGTCTATGTGGCTCACCAAAATGCCGACTTAACAAACAAAGCCAAAAACAACGTCATTTTTAAGCAGATTCAAATGTTAATATAAGAAATAATTTAATTAAATTATAAAAATAAATTATTATTATCATTTTAATAAAATAATATATATATTTTTAAAATGTGGGGGGAGGAGAAGAAGGGCTCGAGGAGCGGGCCGAGGGCTAAGCCCTTGCTGCCGCCACCTCCCCACCGTTGCTGGGAAGGGCCAACGACGGTGGGGGGAGGGTTGGCTGAGGTTGTCGGCCCCCGGCCAACTGGCGGCGAGGGCTTGCGGGCCCTCGCAACTTCCCCGCCATTGTCGAGAAGGGCTGGTAACGAAGGGGGGAGGGTTGGCTAGGGTCGCTAGCCCTCGGCCGACTGGTGGCGAAGGCCCGCGAGCCCTCGCCCAGATTTGGGGCAAGGGTCGCAGCCCTAGCCTAGATTTAGCGAGGGCTCGCGGGCCCTCGCCGCCTCGCCGCCACCGCCGCCGGGAAAGGTCAACAATAGAGGGGGGAGGGTCAGCTAGGGTCGCCGACCCTTGCCTAGATTTGGTGAGGGCTTGCGGGCCTTCGTCGCCGGCCCTCGCTCAGATTCGACAAGGGCTTGTAGGCCTTCGTCGCCGGTCGGCCGGGGGCTGGTGACCCCGATCGACCCTCCCCCCTCCGTTGCCGGCCCTTCTCGACGGCGGCGACGGTGGGGAGGTGGCGGCGACGAGGGCTCAACCGTCTCCCTCCCCTATTATTATTATTATTATTATTATTATTATTATTATTATTATTATTATTATTATTATTATTATTATTATTATTATTATTATTATTATTATTATTATTATTATTATTATTATTATTATTATTATTATTATTATTATTATTATTATTATTATTATTATTATTATTATTATTATTATTATTATTATTATTATTATTATTATTATTATTATTATTATTATTATTATTATTATTATTATTATTATTATTATTATTATTATTATTATTATTATTATTATTATTATTATTATTATTATTATTATTATTATTATTATTATTATTATTATTATTATTATTATTATTATTAAATGTTTTAAATTTAATTTAATCAAATTTTTAATTAAATTTTTACCAC
Source organism: Eucalyptus paniculata subsp. matutina (assembly GCA_017140255.1). NCBI lineage: Eukaryota > Viridiplantae > Streptophyta > Magnoliopsida > Myrtales > Myrtaceae > Eucalyptus > Eucalyptus paniculata. The sequence goes on along the minus strand of CM029444.1, from coordinate 18,640,099 downwards.
GTCGAGCCAAAACGACGTCGTTTTTGTATTTTTAAGCCATATCAGCGTGCAAAATGACGTTGTTTTGCATTTACTTTGCCGTAAAATCGCCACGTCAGCATTTTGGCCGAATTTTGCCCGGATTGACACTTAAATGATCTATTTTGCTCTGATTTTGGCACTTAAGTATCACTTTCTTAACTTTTAGCACTTAAGTGTCCCTTCATGCCAAGTTTTGGCACTCCAGGTGTCTGTGATTTTTCGAATGTGGGATTCCGGAAGTGACTCGATCAGGCCGGCTTGTGTTTCGGTAGGTAAATTGATTGAGGATGGACTTTGATATACACACTATAATATAAATCCACTTGGTGTGTTTGTATGTTGTTGTTGCATCTCATCCTAGTCCTAGTTAGGAACATGAAGCATACATGTACATTTGGTGTGTTTGATATGAAGTGATTATTTATGTGACATATTAGTGTTCATCTAGCCATACTTGTGATAATTCTGTCTTAGTATGAGCTATTTGGTTATGTTCTCTTACTTTTTTTGGCGATTGTGGATTGTCTAGTTTAGGGTCTTATAATTTCTTTATTGGGCATTGCTCATTCCTTTCTATTTTTTAGATCGTTAGTATATGCATGCCACCGATCACATGATATGGGGTAATAGCATAAATTGATGTTTCTTTTCACGACATATATGACCTTAATATCAAGCTAATTTATATGAGATACAAGGTTGTGCTGTGGATGGATGACAACAAGGTAGACTGGATCTCGATGAGATTTGTTGCATGGTTCATAAACCATGAAGCGGAATTGTTTGACCCTCTTAGGCGTTTGGTTCATGATGAAGCCAGAGAAGACGTCTTTTGTTTTTTTAATGGACATGGACTAGTATAAGGGGTAATGAATGTGGACCCCTTTCACCCCTTTTCCTAGCTGATTACTTACACTTTTGAATGTGGACTTGTAAATATATGATGTACATAGGTGTAAAACTGTAAGTAATCCAGGTCGACGTATGTAAGCCCAAATGGATGTCAACAAGAAAGATAACGAAGCTCTTCATGATCTTTATATGTGTTCTTAATGTGGATTATCTAATGCTAAGTTGTAGGACCAATACATGGAAATCGTATGTTAGAACAATTTCAGATCATATAATATCCATGTTATTCATGCTAACCAATTAGGATGGAATACTTTAGTGCGATAATGGAATTAAACATGTCATGTCATGATACTAATCCACATAGTTTCCGCTTGTGCTTAGTATGTGACACTGTCGAGACGTCACATAGTGTTTTACTTTATTTGGCTTGCCATAGTTGTGAGCATAGTGATCTTTCTGGCTACAGTTGTAATACTTCATCCTTGACATTTTTTTCACATAATGACGTTTTTCTCTCTCATGTTGGTTAACTTTTGATTTTTTACTTAGAGGGCTCCATCCCTTGCCTTTCCACTTTTTGAACAAATCAAACCAATTGTGTTAGAGCTCAAAGCTCCTTTTGAGCTAAAATGAGCTAGAACCAGCATAACAAATACCTATTTTTGGCGGGCCAATTCCATAAAAAAGCAGAAATTTTAGGGTTTGGGATAAATCTAGCCCGAAATTTATTTTGTCTTGAAAAAAACACCAACTTTCACTTGTGTCCCAAATTTGGTCCGCCGTTAACTCTCCTTCATGGTCATCCGACCTGGCATTTCCACCTCAGATATCTAACACGGCAAAATTGTTCTAGGCTTTCTCTTCTTCTCTGAACGCACGGCTCATGAGTTTGGGAGAATTCTTTCGAGGGTTTCATTTCGTTAGTGAGTTCGCGTGCGAGAGTCTTCAATCCGTTGGAAGATCTCGTGCACTAGCTTGCTCGCTCATTCTCTCACATGGAGACGCTCACTCTTGTACATACACATGTTCGATCGCTCAGAGACATCCTTTCCGTCGGAAATTTTGGCCTCGAAGGGTTTATGCTTGCTTAAGGTCGAAGGACAGAGCATCTAAAGGTATTCTTCTTCTCCTCCTCCTCCTTTTGTCTATGGTTTCCTTTCTTTAGCGAATAAGTGCGCAGCGGTCTTCAATCCGTTGGAAGATCTCACGCGCTAACTTGCTCGCTCATTCTCTCACACGGAAACTGTCACTCTCGCACATACTCACACTCGTTCGCTTAGAGACATCGTTTCCCTCGAAAATTTTAGGCTCGAAGGATCTGTGCTTGCTTAAGGGTCGAAGTCACGAGCATTGAAGGCATTCAACTCTTTGCTATTGGACATATTAAATTATGGTCACCATGTGCTCGATGGTTTGTCTGGAAGTGATCTACCTCACTGAAACTGAAGTCAGTTGAAATTTTCTAGGCTTAACGAACTTGTGAATTTGCTAGGTCTTTAGAATCTTATGGCTTGGAATGAATTTGATCATGGCCATAGGTTGATATGTCATGACTTGGAGTCTTGGACTTTGTTGATACTTTCACGCCTATTGGGTAATTTGTCTTCTATTGTCTACAGGGGCATATGAAGAATGGGTGATAAATGTTGGAAAAACAAGACTTGTCCATCCTAATGGAAGTGTAAAAGTGCAATGTGCTAAGGTGAAGTGTCATGTTTGTGGGGAAGAGAAATAGAGGAGGATTGATAATGCTTGCAGAGCTTTATGACTTCTTCGAACGACTTGCGTAGTTTGGCCAAATTCAACCACAGAGGTGCTTTTAGCTGGGTCATTTGATGGTTGGGCCACCCAGGTTAGTTCTCATCATTGGGATCTATGTAGTTCATGGTAAACTTTGGAGTAGTTGTGAAATTGTGTTGTGAACTTTTTGGTTGCACCAGATATTTGCTTTGAGCAGTTTAGGTTGCGCATAATAAAATTTCTGTTTCTTGATTTCTTGATTTCTCTATTCCCCGGAACAGATTTGGAATAAAAATCCGTTTGGTAATATAATTTGATTTCTCTATTTCTAAAACAGATTTCTATTTCAGAAATTATTTTGGAGGAGAAATCAGAAGCTAGAAATTGTAGCTTCTCTGTTTCTGAAATAGAAATATAATTTTTTTTTCTCCATCCTTCCCTTCACATACGTCGACTCCTCCTTCTCCTCACTTTACCCTTGCTTTTCTTCCTTCTCGTCACTTCCAACAAAAAACCCTACCGTCGACTCTGTGAAGCTCACTTCAACCGAAAACCCTAGCGCCGTCGACTCTGAAGCTGGCCATCCTCGCCATTGTGTAATGGACATCAATTGTTCTACTTTGTCGATCTACATTGTTAACATGGCTGGATTTTCTAGGAGACTCTCATATTAGGATTTTCTGAATTATTTCAGGCTTTGATTTCTTTGAGACTTCTCTCTAATGAAGTCCTGTGTTGCATATTCTTCCCATCAAAAAGGAGAAGTTGATAATCCATGTCAACTAGTGCCTAACATAAAATCACTTTGTGGTCTCAAAAGAATGCAAAAAAGTGTAGTGACTTAAACCCGAATCTTGAATGAGGAGAATAAATACATTCACTATTTGCATATTAGCATTTGAAAATACCAAATCTTTTATAGTTTGCATATTAGAATTTTTTATACTAATTACTAGCTTTTATTTACATAAATTGCTAATGTTTTGAAGTTCCTAACTACTCTATCGAATTACCAATATAAAGTAAAGTGATTTATCAACTTTTATCAAATTAAATTACCATCATAAGCACCAAGAAGAGTGAGGTAAAAGGATGGGGACAACATGATTCATAGAAATAGAAATTTTTTTTCTGTTATCAAACGGATTTCTGTTTCAGAAATAGAAATTTTGAGTCGTTATTAAACGGGTTTCTTTGCTCAGAAACTTGACCAGGGAATAGAAACTGAGAAATTGATTCTGGCCAGAAATCAATTTCTATTTCAGAAATTTTATCATGCGCAACCTTAGCTACTAGAGTTATCAAAATCGTAAATTCTTTATGAAGATATGAATGAAAGTTACTGAATCAGAGTAGACAAACATCATCTATGAGCTAAAAATTGAACTTATATGCAAATTTTATGTCATGTTTAAAAATATTTTACTAAGGCATTTCCAGAGAAGTGGAACATTTTGTTAGGATAATGACTCGATTGACAAAACCACCAGACACTTAAATTTCCTAGGAGAATTGCCTCGTGGACATTTAAAAGTATCAAGAATGACACTTGGGCATTTATTACATCATGGTTTTTCTAATTAGTTCGTAGATCAAGACAATCAATCTGAGCCATCTCGTAATTTATTATGCTTAATTGGACAGCTTGGGTGTTTTATTAGAACTGTCAAACTATGCATGTAAATTGTCAAAAATGATGCTTTCAGAGCAAATTGCGAAATGAGGGAAGTTTGGTACTTTGCAAGTATCGCATCACTTTAAATGCGACATTTCTATGTATTGTTCAAAGCTAGTATGGACTGGTATTCAAATCATTGCAGATGTGATAGGCAGTCAAATTAGAATCTACCTGCAATTGCATGGTATAATGCCTATGGAGCTCTAGTTGTGGCATACATATGAGTTTTACATTTTAGTTTTGCTTGTGGAAGTTTGGTACCCTGACTATGAAAATGCCTCATGGCTTCATATCTTTTGTACCTAGATTGGATGATATCGAGTGAATCAGGCACATGAATCGATCTTTGTTACTCATAATTTTCAACTTTATTAAATTGTTGTTTCATCCATGCCGGTAGGAGCGCAAAGCATTTTTGTAGGATGTTATTATCTATGTGGTCAATGCATGTCTAGTCCATCTTGCCCCCAAAAATCAGGCAATCAACCTTTGTTTGAATCATCGGTGATTCTCAAGCCTTTGGCGTCTTAACAAATTTAACTTAATAATGTTTCTTCTTTTTGTCTTTGTGAAAGTTTCGTTTTTGGCTTAACACTGGATCTAAACATATCAACTCGACTAATCCTTAGCAATGCACATATTATCCTGTCATGTGCACTGGTTAAAAGAAAGAGGGTCGAGATCCGCTTTATATGAGTCGAGAAGTTCTTTAGACTTCATGCTTTTAGATTTATGTTCTGTGGTTCATACATACGAGTAGCTTTCTCTAAATGATGCTTAATAGAGTAATGTGCTTCACTGCAGAGAAAGATGGAGAAGTCAAGCATCGGAGTTTTCTCCGTGTGCCTCCAGTTGTATCCTAGAAGATATGAGGTAGGTCTTCTCTCATTTTAGTCTAAGACGGTCTAAAATTAGAAGTAGTTGCTGTCTCTGGATGAGCTTCACAACCTCCGTGGTCTTCCTGATGCAGATAAAGTTCATAGTCGATGGAACATGGAGGATTGATCCATTGTGGCCAATTGTTCATAACAATGGATATGAGAATAACTTGCTCATCATAGCCATTTGAAAGAGAGAGCTGACACAAACATTTACACAAGAAGATTTGTTGTCTTACAACCGATGGAGGATGATTACATAGATCCTTCTGCCCTTTTCTTTTACACAATTGTAAAGCTATGCCAGGCTTTTGATATATATATATATATATATACCACATTGATTGGCATCTTATTCTAAAGAAGGAATTTCTATTTGTTTCTCTGGGAAAAGAACTTTCCCATCTTTTACCTTGTTTCGATGTTACGGTCTTGAACCGAAGTTGGTTGATGATATTAAACAAGACTAAAATAAACAAGACTGATGCTAACATCTACAAATACAACTATTTGTACATGGTTAAGCCTGCGCAAATTGTGTAAGGAAGAAAAATGCTAAAACCAAATCTATTTCCCTTGTTTTATCAGTCAGGATTGCATTGTCATTGTGGAAATTTACCTCCTCATCCTGCCATAGTGCCTACATTTCCAGAATTCGAGATGCTTATCATTCCACACCATACGCACAATTATTGAAGCATGCTGAGATGTAAATTACAAATCACATCGCTCTTGATCAGCTCAACCAGTTTGCACTCAATGTGAAGAATATTCGTAAGCTAGAAACTGGTTCAACAAGATTCAAATCAACCTCTCCCTCGAAGATGTAAACTACAGAAACTAAGTTTGCAAAATCCAAGCGTTCCAAACTCATTTTTGTCACTAAAACAAGTTGAAACACATAGTGCATAGCAAAAGTATCGCAAATACAGAAGGACATTGCCAAATCCCCACACACAATGCATAGCCAAATTAACATATAGACAACATCAAACTAGCACCTTTTAGTCTACAACTCAACATCAAGTAGTAGGCACTACACAAGCATTTTAAGGTCCATAATTGCATCTTTAACCACCAATTCCAGATTCTTGAGTGCATGGAGATTTCAAAATATCAATGGAAGATTGGCCTAGTGAAACTTCAACGACATATCCTGCTCTTGTTTGCCTCTTGGAAATGGATGGACCTCCAATGTCAATAACTCTATCACTACCAGGCATCTACAAAGAAATGACAATATACACGTGATATGAAAGTAAAATTATGATCGATAAAGCATTAGCCTATGTTCTCTCCTTCCTGATGATAGTGGAGTCCTTATTAGATGGTCTATTGGCTTGTGAACTAGCATGTGCACCACTAGCTTTATCAACTTTCTTTGGTCTTCCTCTTTTTGCCTATAGGTGGAAAAACACAAGAAATAGCAATGTTATCATTCATAACAACCCAACAAAAATCTTAATTAATAATTACAAAATTGTCCAATAAGACATACTTTGGGTGGCCTTGATGTCATAAGATTCTTGCATATCTTCTTGTTATGCCCATATTGAAGGCAATTTGAACATTGCATTTGAATTTCAACTTTCATCAACTTCTTACCATCACTACTTCGCTCATCCTTATCCTTGATTCTATTTTTCTTCTCTCTACCCCTTTTCCTTCTATAAGGTGGGGTTTGATTGGCTCACCACTAACTTTGGGCCACATTTTTTCCCCATTCATGATTGGGAAGGGAAATTTATAACAATTTTCATAAGCATCTTTTTTAAAGCAATCATCAACATAATGATTGATCTCTAACTTCATAAAAGCAATGCAACATATGGCATGTCTACATGATATTCCTGTGACACCCCTCGACACGGCCCCCGATCTGCTAGGGTCGCCACAGCCTACTTACCTATCACTTATCCTAAAACATTCCACTCTGATACCATTTCAATTGCAGTGGGTCTATACAACTTAGGGGTTTGCATCTTTTAGATCGGTCCCAGTGCAACTCATATAATGGAAGCATACTTATCATCTCCCTAACCTGTACACAAACTAAATAATATGATGCAATACATACCAACTATAATTTTATATATATCCATTTTAGGGCCAATCACTTTTATTTACATACTAAGATGGATTTCACAAGTCGGTACAACAAAAAGGGTCAAGACTATAACTAAGCTCGGCGATACTAAAAAAGAAACCCAACTATACATCAAACGTGAACATCTATCCATTAGCTAGTGTCGACCATCCCAAAAAGTGTCAACCTTCACCAGTCACACGCTCCTATTACACCTATCTCGGTGCATCGGCCGGCGGCGGTGGCAGCATCCCCATCATCCTCCCATCTCGACGAACATGGACAAACAAAAACTCTTGTACAACGGGGCCATCGGGTAAGTCCACATCATACATGACCAAAACACGGACGCGGATAAACACCAAACCATGAACATTGACGCAAGGGTGCTCCGAGCACTCGACCTCCACATCAAACGGTAATCCATAAAACGTACCACGCGTGACAAGTGATATCGGCATCTCTCAATTTGAAATGTTAGTCCCCAAAGGGGTGAGTACAACCACTCAACAGTAAAGATCAACCAAACTACACAATGCAACAAGCAAAACAATCAAGATATCACGAGTAAAGCACATATCATTCGTGCATTCGAGCAAACCTCACCTTACAGCCATGCATATATCACCATGCAACGTGCATATACCACCATGCACTTATCATCAAGTAACCATGCATATATTACCATGCAACGTGCATATACCACCATACATTTATCATCAAGCAGCCATGCATATATCACCATGCAACGTGCATATACCGCTATGCACTTTTCATCAAGCAGCTATGTATATATCACTATGCCATATGCACACATCCATGCGCATGATTTAATTCTCGATTTTTATTTTTCAATTAGATCACATCATTTTTCTTCCTAGGGACCAATGTTTGCATTCCACAATTTATCGCTTGCATCCAACCTAGCATCACGAGGAGCTTCCGGCACACACCTCCGAGCATCCGGCACACACCTCCGGGCATCTCGTACCCCAACTAGCATCACGAGGAATCCCCTTAGCACACACCTCCGGGCATCCCAACACTCTCGGGGCATCCGGCACACACACTCCAGGCATCCCGACACTCCTGGGGTATCGTCGGCTCACATCTCCGACGGTATCATCATTATCGTAATTTATATTCACATATGTGTCTCAATTTCAACATGGCATTTGATGCAATAATATCAAAGGTCTCAACTAGTTTTTGATGTCATATAACATGCCATATGTCACCACATATGCAACATAATCAACCACTCAAGACAAATGCAACATATATCACATGGAGCAATTTCATTTATTTTTGAAAATGCAACAAATTTTCGGATAAAAACAGATTGCACTCCTTTAATCATAATTCTTGAAAAATTAGTAAACAGCCTTAACAAATTCTAAAAATTCGACATGTTATATACAAGATCTAGAGGAAACTATTTCATGAAGGATACCATATCAAAAGAACATCATACAACTCGGTACAGCCCACACATCACATTTTTTATAATTTCAGAATATTGCCATACATAGTTTCATTCACAAATTCGGTAAAAATCCTAAATTAGCTCCAAAAATTTTGAAATTTTTATATGTTATAGAAAAAGTCCAGAAGTAAATATTTCATGAAGAAATTAAAATCTAATTCGTGATAAATTAAAAACTATAACAACCATAACCATCCATAACCCTCGGCACCGAATTCCAGTTCTAACCGTTTCGGATAAAGATTTTTTCACCAACTTAAACTCATCCATTTCCTCTAAAAATTTTAGCATGTCACTCCTTAACATGTCATCTTCAATTTTCATTCAGAACACGAGATCAAATTTCAACTAGAAAATTTTATAAAATTCACAGAATCACACTAGGTCAGCATTACGATTTCCAGATCTAACTTTTTCAAAGAAAAATAGTTTCACCGGTTTATACTTGTTCATTTCTTCTGAAATTTTCATATGTTACTCTCCAAGAAGTCCTTTACAACTTTCATCAAGAATTTGAAGCCAAATTTCCACTAGAACATCGCATGCAACTCACGAAATCATTAAAGATCGGACTATTTTTCCAGAAACAGAACACTAGGCTAGAACACAACACTTATAACTTCGAAATTTCACACTTTATCCACATCCGAAATTCACCATTCATCACACACGAACACAACAAGCAAATGGTAGATCAATGGACTCTACTTGCCTCTAATCCAAACACAACACAACAAGCAAAGACGGCGGGGCAAGGCGGAACTCGGCGGCTCGACGGCGGCGACGAACCTCCTCCTTCTTCCTTTCTCTCTTCCTCTCCTTCTCTCGTACGGTAGCTCTCTCTTTCTCTCTCCCTCTCGAACGAAACCCCCTCATCAATCCGCCTCTCCTCTCTTTCTTTCCCCCTCATCATTAGCAATCATTTGATTTGCATGGCTAATGCCATTTGGTCCTAGGGGAAAGACACTTGGCATTTTTCCCATGCACATGATGGGCTAGAAGATGGGCCAGGCCTCCTCCCCTTGGTCGACGGCAGCTCCTTTCCTTTGGGCTTTGCGGGCCAGGCCCAAATGGTCGAATGGTGGGGCTGGTCTTGGGCCTAAAAATTCAACCCACTCTTCTCTAATTTTTCCCCTTTAATTATCACCTAATTACTCATCATATAATTACCTAATTACACTTATTCACTTGGCCATAAAACTTGCAACATAAATTAATAAATTCCAACCTATAAATCACATAGCCAATAATAGAATTTTCTTTCCTATCAAATAATTATCCATTGAAAAGCTTGGCCTTAATCTTATTGCAAATCATGGATCAAAGCACATCTAAAGATTGACATGAAATTCTAGGACGCCACAATTCCAGAGATATCCCATTTCCTACGAGCACAAGTCTTTCTAGCCAAGTCAACCACAAATCTATTGCAATCCCCTTGAACCTCAAATTTATTCTCTAAAGATACTCTAGCAAAACAATATCTAGACTCCAGTTTAGTTTTCTCCAACTTCATTCTAATTCTTGGGCAAATTGGATCCATTCGATCAACCATTAATTGGATTCTCTTTGTCATCCTTTCCATCAACATGGCTCGTATTTCTTCAAGCATCTCAAGAATGAGTTTTGCTCTTGGTATGTAAATGTATCTATTAAAAGTCCCACTTAAATTATTTTCAGCCACATCACACTTAGTATCTTTCCTAATGAAAGCCTTGTAGAAGTGCTTAGGATCTTGTCTCATGAAGTCTTCATAATCTTTAGGGCACTCCATCTTCAAATCCGCCATTACTAGGTCAAAATCAGCTTCAAAAGTACACCTCACAGCCCTCCAAAAGAGATTCTTCAAAGCATCCCCTTTATGCTGTTTTTTCCAATTAGCATATATATGTCTTGCACAATTTCGATGTTCTGCTTGTGGAGATAGCCATGAAATTGCATTCATTAATCCCTACAACCAAAATCAACCAATAAGAAAGAAATATGTCACAGTGTAGCTGGTACCGGTGTAGTGTAATGGTAATAATAAAAAAAGTGAGATAATACCTTTTGTTTATCACTAATAAAAGTCCAACCTTCACCTGTGCCCACATTCAAGTCAATAAATAACCGAGTGAGAAACCAAGTCCATGATGCCTTGGACTCAACTTCCATAACTGCCCAAGCTATTGGAAACATTAGATTGTTTCTACCTCTTCCAATAGCACATAACAACATACCTTTCAATCCAGTCTTAAGGAAGCACCCATCCAAGCTTATGACACGCCTACATCTTGCTAAAAACCCCTTTTTCAACTCATCAAAGCCTACGTAAAATCTCTCAAATACTTCGGTTGCTAGGTTGACCTCCATCATGAATGTTCCATTTTTGCTAACTCTCTTGAGCTCCTCCAAATAAGATCTTAGCATATCATATTACTTTCTATAGGCCCTCTTATATGACTAAGGTCTATCCATATATGGCTCTATAGCATTTTTTTTTTTAAGGATCAGGGTAAACCTTTCTCTTGCATCTATTTGCATTTTAGTAGCCGAATAAGTGAGTCTGGCTCTAATCTTAGGCATGTACTCCCGAGCAAGCCATGTAGAAGTGGCTTGCCTGTTTGTGAGGCTTCTATTATAGCTATGCAGACTTCCAACTCTCTTTATTACAAAAGTTTTCTCAGCTTGAACCCAACTACCATATAACCTTCAACCACAACCACTTGCACAATTTGCTTCCATTCTTTTCTTTTGACTCCTTGGCCAAAAAATGTCAAATCCATTAATCACAGCATATTTTTGCATAGCATTCTTGAACTGTTCATGAGATTCAAATCTCATGCCTAGACTAAACATATTCTCATTATGGTCACAAATAGGATCATACCTATTAACCATTTATCCAATTGTGCTATTAATTTCTTCAAAATCATCAATAGCGGGACCACTTGGAAGTTCATCATCCAATATTGCATCTTCATCATCATCCCCCCTATCGTGTGGAACAACACCAACCTCCTCCTCCTTTCTTATATCGATGGAACCTTTAGGTAAGTCTCCACTATCATCCACCTCCTCTATTATTGCTTCCCTAAATTCTTTCCTCATCTCCCTTGTCTTGATCTCTTCATCATCGGATATATATATATAATGAACCATCGTCATTGTCACTTTCATTTTGTGTAAAAAACACAAAGTCATACGCTAGAAACTAACAACAATATTCAAACGTAAAGGGTGAACAATTGAATGAACTCACCATTACTTCTTATTCAACCTGCAACACTTCAATTCTCCACAAGTAAAATGACAATTGACCTAGAATCCCAACCAGCCCAATCCTATAAAACAGAGGTAGAGCAAAAAATTAGACATTTAAAGTTCAATGTTAGACTTATCATGCTAATCAAATTCCTAGTAAGACAACAATAACTCTACTATTTGTAAGGCATAATAAAAAGTGACGACACACTTCACATTGTGAAGAAGCATTTCACACAACAATAGCTTATTGATTAGAAGCTCTAAATAAAAGAATAAGTTCTGGCTCCCAATATCTAAACACATGACAACCCATTTGAAATACATAACCATTTGAACTAATCCAAAATGATAAAATAGGAGTAAGGGTATTTGAGCTTCCCAAAAAAATATGATCGTAGACATGACAATGAATGAAGAGTTGATTGTAGCTAGGCTACTCTATTTACAAAGTGAATTGTATACTGCTTATGGGACATTTTGTGCTTAGGATTTGTACCACGAGCTCTTAGGCATTCTGCTCCTTTTAAATCTTCCATAAGATGCATGTGGTGAAGTGCAAAATGCTAGGTTTAAGCTGGACCAAAATCTTGTGGAATTAGCAAATAGACCAAAGAAAGTGGGCAAATCGAATTTCATACTATATTTGTGGCTAAAAATATTAGCTGTAGCATTTCCTGTTTCCTTTTTTGCACATTGCAGATAACTATAAATAACCAGCATGATGTTAGGGGCAAAGTATACTATCATGTAACATGTGACTTATATTGGTGGAGAGATGGTTTACTTACTGATGACACGAGTTATTTTTAGCAGATGCCCCGGTCTTTTCTCATTGACCTCATCTTGTGATTTTTACCTTCACAAGGTCATGTTTCAACGATCTTGTTTTGTATTAAGATTCTAAAGACCTAGCAAATTCGCAAGTTCGTTAAGCTTAGAAAATTTCAACTGACTTCAGTTTTAGTGAGGTAGATCACTTCTAGACAAACCATCAAGCACATGGTGACCATAATTTAATATGTCCAATAGCAAAGAGTTGAAGCCTTCAAAGCTCTATCAACTTCGACCCTTAAGCAAGCACAAATCCTTCGAGCCTAAAATTTTCAAGGGAAACGATGTCTCCAAGCGAACGAGTGTGAGTATGTGCGAGAGTGACAGTTTTCGTGTGAGAGAATGAGCAAGCAAGTCAGCATGCGAGATCTTCCTATGGATTGAAGACTGCTGCGCACTTATTCGCTCAAGAAAGGAAATCGTAGACAGAAGGAGGAGGAGGAGGAGGAGGAGGAGGAAGAGAATACCTTTAGATGCTCTGTCCTTCGACCTTAAGCAAGCATAAATCCTTCGAGGCCAAAATTTCTGACGAATAGGACGTCTCCGAGCGATCGAACGTGTGTATGTACAAGAGCGAGTGTCTTCGTGTGAGAGAATGAGCGAGCAAGCTAGTGCACGAGATCTTCCAACAAATTGAAGACTCCCACATGCGAACTCACTGACGAAATGAAACCCTAGAAAGAATTCTCCCCAAACTCATGAGCCGTGCGTTCAGAGAAGAAGAGAAAGCCTAGAACAATTTTGCGGTGTTAGATATCTGAGGTGGAAATGCCAGGTCAGATGACCGTGAAGGAGAGTTAAGGCGGGCCAAATTTGGGAAACGAGCGTAAGTCAGTACTTTTTTTCGAGACAAAATAAAGTTCGGGCCAGATTTGTCCCAAACCCTAAAGTTCGTGTTTTTTTATTTATTTATGGAATTGGCCCTATTTTTGGCTTAACTCCCAAAAGTGGTCATTTGCTAACTCAAGATGGCGAATGGCGTCTCAAGTTCTTCCATAACTTGGTTAAGAGCTTCTAGTGCTTCTTACTCTTCTAGCACATTTTGAATTTCCATATTCAGTATCTTACAATTCTCATCGTTCAACTTCTTTGTCTAATTTAGCCACTATGTTCTTAGAAGTTGAAGCCATTATATCTGAAAAAATTAGACATATTTGCACGAATTATTAATGCCTATCATTTATGTATCTATTTTGCATAAAATAATCATATTAATGAATAAGATCAAATAAGGCTTTAGAGTCGAAAAGTCACTTTGCTTCCAATCATCATCGAAAAATCCTAACTCGAAATTATCATTAATATAATCATTTATGCAAAAATAAGTTCACCAAAGTCACTAGAACTTTCTTGAACTTCCCACAAATAATTGTAAAATAAAATAATAATTTATAACAGTAAATAACATTGAAATTTCATTAACTAAACATGCTATTTACACGAAGCAATGTGTTTAGTAGAAAGTTATCAACATTAACATGGAAAGAAATGTATATACCTAAGATATTTGAAACCAAACTAAAAAATAAATAAATTTAAAGATACTCATTTATCTCATATACAGAGAGAGACTCTTCTAATTTCTTAAGAAATTCCTCTAAGAATTTTAAAGGAATATTGGGCAACCATGGAAAGACCATCGGAGATCCCTTAAGCTTCTCTAAGGTGCATACATTCTATGCTAAGTTAAACTCAACCCAAGAGTTGAAGTCTTCATGCCTCAATCATATAGTATTCTCTCATAAAAGCTATTGTAAGCTTCTTATAATCCGAGACCACGTTGACCTCCCATAGCCAATCTAACACCGCTTGCCATTCAAATGGAAAGAATGTTCATTAAAGCCGACACCTTCTGAAAATCTGGCATCATTTCAGATAATTCATTGTATCATTTGGTTAACCTTGATCATATGTGACACTATATCACTGTTATTCCACCAATAGTTAGCTAATTCCACTATTAACCCTTCAGGTCTCGCATTATATTCATCCATTATTGGGAATATCGATGTGCGTACAAAACGCATCATATTTCCTGCAATCAATGTAAAACAAAAGTACCAACCCATGTGGTGACAACGTTGGCTTTGGGCTCCTTCCCCTAAAGCAATGGATGGTGTTCGAATCCCAACATTGTCGTTAGTGGTCTTAAGCGTGGTGTCATGGTGGTGGGTCTTGCGCTAACACCGCTCCAGGTTTACTTCGCCGGCTGTCGGCTATATGAGGTTCCTGGATTACAAAAAAAAAGTATATTACACATAATCTATAGTGAATATAATTGAAAACACATTTTTTTTTATCAACAGTCAATGATCGGTCAACACTAATTAATAGTGGTCAAAGCCAATCAATGGATTATCAAATCGAGCCAATGGGTTATCTAAGTCAAGTCAATGGGTCAGCGAGTTAGCGAGGGGCAAAACAATAATATCAATAAAAACAAGAGCATAATTGTAAAAACAATTGATAGGGACAAAACAGTGATAATACAAAGAATGAAGGGCAAAACGGTAATTTCACATAGGTGCACACGTGCGTGGTGCACGCAACTAGGAACTTCCTCAACGCATGCAGATCCTTGCACCTTCTAGCATCTGACGGCTCCTAATAGTGTGCCATCTATCGTTTTTCTTGTCTAGACAAAAACTACAACCCTGCACTATCAAAAATAAATTTTAACTCATAGAAAATCAAAAAAGAGGGTTGAACAGTACATAGGTGTCGAGATTTCTGCCCCCAAACATCTATCGGGGATGATTCTCAAATTTCGACCAAAAACCAATTATAAACTACGACAATGATGATCAGGAAACATGAACAACATTGCTCTAATACCAATAAAGGAAATGGTTCCTGAAAAACAAATCAATACTTGAACAATCGAATACCAAAAATGAATGTGAAAATGGGCTCGAGGATATACGTAACATCGATTGAAAGGCATATCAAAAAAACGAATATACCTAGTTTGTCACAGATTAAGTACTTGTTGCAATGTCAAAGAAATTAATCGATATCCTAGAGTTTTATTCTTCAAGAAAGAATACACTATTGTCAAAAGGAGAAAAAAGAATGTATCGTGTTATTCTCTTTTCCAATGTTCCTCCTTTTTTCATATTTATAGAGTAATTATTTTCATTTAAAAAATAACTGCCTTTTTCCTCTAATGAGCCCTTCTCTTATGGGCTGGATTTGGCTCAACATAGGTAGACGGGCTTGAGTTGACCAAACAAATAAAAAACACATCACGCATTAATATATTTTGGGAAAATGTCACAAATGGTCCCTATACTATTACCTAATGTGCAATTTCATCCCTGAACTTTCAATTGGCTCAATTTGGTCCTTGAACTATTGATAAATATCGATTTGGTCCTTAAACTTTCAATCGGCTCAATTTGGTCCCTGAACTATTTGATAAATGTCTAATTTAGTCTCTGAACTTTCGATCGGCTCAATTTGGTCCCTGAATTATTGATAAATATTCGATTTAGTCCTTAGTTACTGTTTTTCTTTTTTTTATTATTTTTATTATTTTTATTTTTTTAATTTAAAATTTTTAAAATTTTTTTTGCTTCTTCTCTCTTCCCTCCGCCGGCTCCGACTGAGGGAAGCTAGCTCCGGCGAGGGTGGCCTCCTCGCCGAGCGAGGGGCCCTCGCCGACGCCGGGAGCCCTCGCTCGACGCCGGGGTGCTCCTCGCCTGACGCCGACGAGGGGCTCCCTCGCAGCCTAGCGTCGGGCAAGGGGCTCCCTCGCAGCCCAGCGTCGGGCGAGGGGCTCACTTGCCAGATCTGCGAGGGAGCCCCTCCCCATTGTCGAGCGAGGGAGCCCCTTGCCGATGTCGGGCGAGGAGCACCTCGGCGTCGGGCCGCCCTCGCCGGCGTCCGGCGAGGGCCAGCCAGCGAGGGCGACCCTTGCCAGAGCCGGCTTCCCTCCGCCGACTCCAGCGAAGGGAAGAGAGAAGAAGAAAAAAAATTTAAAAAATTAAAAAATAAAAAATAATTTTTTTTTTAAAAAAAGAGGAAAAACAGTAACTAAGGACTAAATTGAATATTTATCAATAGTTCATGGACCAAATTGAGCCGATCGAAAGTTCAAGGACTAAATCAGACATTTATCAAATAATTCAGGGACCAAATTGAGCCGATTGAAAGTTTAAGGATCAAATCGGATATTTATCAATAGTTCAATGACCAAATTTAGCCGATTGAAAGTTCAGGGACCAAATTGCACATTAGGTAATAGTATAGGGACCATTTGTGACATTTTCCCATATATTTCCTATCGTTCTCAATTCAAGTTGTCTTATTTAAAAGGGAAGAACAAATGAGCAGATAGTCATCATATTATCAACATTGCAAAATCAATTTTTTTGAAAGTGCTTAATAATATTCACCACCGTCCTTAAATTTTTCTTAAATTTTAATCGATTCAAATAAGTCCTTGAATTTTTTTGAAAGTGCTTCGACATCGGTTCTTCCTTCGAAGTTGCTCCATCAGCATTATCAACATCGCAAAATCGAAAAATTTCCTAAAATAAACCTAAACTTGAAGGATTTGTTCAAACTAAATAAACACAGATTAAAAGGGCAATGATTAAATGAGCGACATTGAACATTGAGTAAGATTACAATGATCGTAAGTATCGAATTTTACTAAGCGCATACGTTGGTGCATCTTAACCTTTAGATCATATGGATTTTGTATGAAATCAAGTTACAAGTCATATTAAACTAATCATCAAAGGTTGTCCTAGTGGCCATTCTTCTCTTATGAGAATGGATGAGATAGGGAGTTCAATTTCTCATCTTCTTAGAGTAATGAGGTGGAGACGTTTACTTTCATATGATAATGGATTGAGAGTTAGGCTAGGGCAAGCAAAAAAAATAGAAGTCACATTGGGCTCACGTGGTACCGGTCCACCGGATCACCGAGAAAACACGAAAGCCCTCACCATATAAATAGAACGGCCCGTCGTTTCGTCGTCATGGTTTTTGCGGACGCCAGCCGCCTCAGACCTCTGAATCTGATCCACCGACCGTCAAACCCAAAAGTCCCCCTTCCTCGCACTCTCTCCCCCGAAATCCCTAGAGAATTCCTGAACTCGGGGGCTTCGCGGCGGACAGGCGAGAGATAGAGAGAGAGACCTAATCGCCGCCGGCCGGTGAGATATGTCAACGTCGGGGCAGCCTCAGTTCAGGTACACGCAGACCCCGTCGAAAGTCATCCACCTCCGCAACCTACCGTGGGAGTGCGGCGAAGAGGAGCTCGTCGAGCTCTGCCAGCCCTTCGGCAAGGTCATCAACACCAAGTGCAATGTCGGCGCCAACAAGAACCAGGCCTTCGTCGAATTCGTCCGTCTTCTTCTCCCCCCCGCCCCCCTCTCCTGTCTCTTTCTATCTCTTCTTTAGCTTTTGTCCAATTCATTCTCCGTCCTGCTTCGTGATTGCTCTTTCTGTGCTCGTCTGGGTGATTTTTGCGCTCCAGCTAGGTTAATGACCCGATCGAGATTAGATTTTGGTTGATCCGTTCGATTTGTTTTTCGCCCTTATCTGCTCTTGTGCGTGCTTGCTGATGTTACAGAACAGTTTGCGTTGCGAGACTTTGATTATTCTGCGGAGATGACTCTATGTGTTTGGTGATCGTCGGAATTGCATTTGATTGGTCTTGCATTTTTTATTTGTTCGTTTGCAGGCCGAGCTAAGCCAGGCTATTTCGATGGTGTCGTATTACGCTTCGTCCTCAGAGCCTGCACAGATTCGTGGCAAGACCGTGTATATCCAGTATTCCAATAGACATGAAATTGTGCACAATAAGAGTCCAGGGGATGTTCCTGGAAATGTTTTGCTGGTTACCATGGAGGGCGTTGAGGCTGGTGATGTGAGCATAGATGTCATCCACCTGGTGAGCTTTTAATTACTTGAAACTTTGCCTTCATTTTTACAAAGGGTTACACGAGCAGAGAATGGAGTAGAGTGAGAAGGGAATACTTTTTTCCTTTAGTTTTTTTGTGTTAGAACCCATGATGTGATGAAGGTGCTTTTCTCACCACCTTTCAGGGCTACGGAGCCTTTTGGAGCTCCAATTAATGAAAGACCATACTTCAGTAGGCATTTTTAGTTACTTAAAATGAATTTTGCATGTAGTTTGTTTATGCCCAGAACATTGAGAAGCCTTTCCTTATCTTACGTGGAAAAATTGTAATATCTGCTTCTTGGCCTTTTTCTAGCCTTTTCTCTTCTAACTTGCCTAGTGTGGATTTTGAAATTCACTTTAATTCTAGTTGTGTAATCTCACTGGATGGGTTGGTGCAATTACTGCTGTGAGTGAAACAAAATTCAATGTGGCTTTTCTTATGGAGAAATTACTTTGCTTCTTGGACTTTTGTACCACTTTCCCCTTGGAGCTTCTTTTGTCACTTAGTCTGCCTGTGCTTATATAACCTGCATCGCCTAGCAAGAGCATGCCGCCTGTCAACTTTGGCAATTAATTGGTTGCAAGTGAGTTTTGGCCAGAAATTGGCTATGTGAACTGACTTGAATGTGGCTATGCTTGATAGCAAAAGGGTACTTGAATTCAAAAGGCTAAAAGAAGAAACCCATACATTTTGGATTCTCACTTATATCATCAATACAGCTTGAATAGTAGAGCAGAAGTCTCAAGATTCTCTATGGGTTCTATTGGTGTTGGTTCTTGTGCTTTTACCTTTGGGGGGATTAATTATCTCCATAGACAACGCTTCTAAACTTGCTTCTGCTAGTGACTCTTCTAGTTTCATCAGCTAAATATCAATCCTTTTCCTTTGGGGTGTAAGCCTTCTTTTGATATATGTTGTTCTTGTACATAGCACTCCATTGCCAGATCCATTTCCTTCTTGAGCTCTAAGACTAAATCTGGAAGAATTTGTGATAGTTGAATTTCTAAGATGTGTAGTGTTTTTTTTTTTTTTTTTAAAGGATCTATTCCCCTTCATCAATATGATCTCCAAGTGGTGTTTATTGCATCCATTTGGAAAGAATCATCTGTGTTCCTGCTCTTGGACGACATAGTTGGTACATTAGTTTCTATTGCTATTTCTTTATTCATTTCAATTGTCTAAAAGTTTTGACAAAATAATTTCTAGAAGAAATCTCATACCATGTGTGAATCTTCTGTCAGTTCAAATACTAAGACATGAACTATGTCTCATTTCTCTAAAGTGGGGTTGGCTATATGGATCTTTTTATGCCATTACCTCGATTTTGTATCAAGGAGTTAAGTGATTTATACAATGGCTTAAAAGGATTCATATAACCGACTCCACTTAGTTGAATAAGGCTTAGTTATGTCATTTGTCTTCTATTAACGTCTTTAACGGACAGCAACTTCATAAACCACAACTACTACTAAGCCTTATCACACTTGGTGGGAGAAAAAATATCAAATAAAAATCATCTTGAAAATATCAAATTAAGCTCAGTAGAGTATCCAGAATCCATGTGTACTTGCATGCACATAAAACATTTCTGCAATAAAGTTTGGACATTGGAGTTTCACTACTCATAGGTTGATCATAGGCAAGACTTGCAACCAATTTTTTGCCAAAAATCATCAAGTGGCAAGATTTGCGGGTAATGCATGTTGTATAAGGGAGCAAAGTCAGATAGTAAACAAAGTCCAGGGAACAAAGTGGCACATGAGGCGAAGTTAGTGAACAAACTGTACTTTCCTTTCTTTCAGATAGTGCTATATCTTATTTCATTTGCAATATTGCACATCCACTGGATCATATCTCTCCACATTGTCTCCAAGCAAAGCTTTTCTCTTTGTTGAATTGGACTGAAAACTTGTTATATTATCATCTTAATGGGGAGGAATCTAGTCACTTGTGGGTTTTTGTTCAATGGGTTGAGTGCCTAATGCTATTTTTTTTTTTTTTTTTTTTTTGGTGGGTCTAATAGCACGTAGTGCACCTAATGCTTTACTCACGCTTTTTCTTTATACTTGGAGATTTGGTGGGATTGTCCTGCTCGAATACTAATACCTAATGTCCATCCCAATGCACAAGTTTACAGGTTTCATTTTGCTGTAGAGCCTGCCAATTTGTGAATTATTTTGATCTATCATGTCAAATTCCTTTATGCATGTTTCTACATTGGTCTGAGTTTTCTGTATCCAACTCATATGTTTGGTATGTCTTACTGATGATGTAATCCAGGTATTTTCTGCTTTTGGATTTGTACACAAAATTGCCACATTTGAGAAGGCTGCAGGCTTTCAGGTGAGATTATCTGAAGACAAAACATGGTTTTGTTCGAGTCACCTTATTACTTTCCGTTGTTTCATTTGATGGACTTGAGGGACGCTGTCACAGGCACTTATTCAATTTAGTGATGTTGAGACTGCATCTGCAGCAAGGGCTCAACTAGATGGAAGAAGTATACCCAGGTATGAAACCCCCACCCCCCTTTTCTCTTTTTCTTCCTTCCTCTCCTCTCTCCGATCATAAATGACTATATGCCTCAAAATCTTCTCATCTGCAATAAGTATACATGGTTCCCAGAACAACTATTTTATTCTTATTTTCTTGAAATTTTTCTTTCTGCCCAGGTACCTGCTTCCAGAGCATGTCAAGTCGTGTAATTTGCGAATTACGTATTCTGCCCATACAGATTTAAACATCAAGTTCCAGTCTCATAGAAGCAGGTATTGATCTCATGCAATGTTTTTTTTTTTTTCCTTTTTTTTTACTGAGTATCCTCTGTTGCTTTTTGCATGCCCCATCTTGAATAATATGTTTCATGCTCTTATGTTATTAGATTAGGCATTTGAGGCTTTGCTGGTTGATGGGTGTTCTTTTTGTCATCTAGGGGTAGTGAAGCCTGTGGCCAGAACATGGAGTTGTTTTCATGGCTGATTAGTAATTTCTTCTCTCATAATGATTACCTCCTTGAGTTTTTGCATAATTTCATGAATGTTGTGTGCACCCTTTCTAAGTTCTTTTCAAGTAACTCGACAAGAGACTGCTTTGTCACATTGGCTTATGTCTTACCTATATGGATTTTGGCATCGTAGATCCATTTAAGCTCATACAAGTAGCAAGGATGCAACTCTAAGCTATAGAGGCATTCGGAATGCATCGTTAATGAGTCATTCATGTGCTTTCTTTTTATTTATTTATTTTTGTTCCTTCAATTTTATTGATAACGAGCAATTTGGCAGCCTACCCCTTTTTTTGGAAGTTCTGAAAACTGAAAAAGTAGTTTTCTTTAAAGCTAGAAAACAATTGATGTCATTATTAATTGTTTCAGACTAGGAGCTGATATTTGTAAAATACTTGTTTTAATAAATTAAAAAAAAAAAAAAAAAAAGGATGGGAATGAAAAGAAGGAAAAGAACATTTAAATTGGAAACAATTTGCCTCAATTGTTGTTAGTGGACTGCAAATAATTAAAACAGATCCTTCAAATTTTCCTTAAAAGTTACCAAATATTCCCTCTAAGTGAACATACCCTTGCTTTTGTTTGCTTCTACGTGTACTTCAACCTCTACCTAAAACCCTAACTCTAAGATTACTCTTGATACCACTTGTGAAAATTATACTACTTTATCATTCTATTTATGAACCTTACAAGATCATATTCCCCAAGATATGTAACTTTATCATGAAGACATGTTCCCATGCAAATGCCCCAAATTGCAATTTCTGATCTAATTATTGTAAACACTATTTTGGGGTCTAGATGGGTTGGACATCTATAACTTCCTAATCTTTGTACTGATTGTAGCTACATTTCCGATAATATGATTTATCACGTTCCCAGATACTCTTAGTGTGATTTATTTGAATGTGTTCTTTCGGTATATATTGCAGAGTCTTCTTTATTGGTAGTCTCTCACACTTATAATCATTGCTATTCTTGTTTATCTTAATGTGTGAAGCGGACGTGTGGCCTCTGAATGAGGTCCTTGTTGGTTCCTTTCTATTGAAGAAGTTACTTTCTAATTGTCTGTGTCAACAATATTGGTGATTGTGGTCTTTCTTTGGAACTGATTATTAAGAGTGGACTCTAGCTTTTTTATGACGTGTTAGCTTTTGTTGGTCAAAATTACAGGGACTACACAAATCCTTATCTTCCTGTTAATCCAACTGCAATTGAGGGAATTAATCAGGCAAGGTTCTTTATTTTCATGTATTGTTAACTTAAAAATGGGTCATATTCCTTCACTGATGAGGTTTTCTTAATCAGCCTGCTTTAGGTCCTGATGGAAAAAAGACTGAACCTGAGAGTAATGTGCTTCTTGCTTCAATAGAAAACATGCAGTATGCCGTTACAGTGGATGCACTTCACACGGTGGGCAGTTGTCCAGCATCTTTTTACTTCTTAAGATTATTCATTTGCTAAAAGATGAGGAATCTAAATTTATTTATTACAGGTGTT
Organism: Eucalyptus paniculata subsp. matutina; assembly: GCA_017140255.1. Classification (NCBI taxonomy): domain Eukaryota; kingdom Viridiplantae; phylum Streptophyta; class Magnoliopsida; order Myrtales; family Myrtaceae; genus Eucalyptus; species Eucalyptus paniculata. The sequence goes on along the minus strand of CM029444.1, from coordinate 18,616,856 downwards.
TTCTGCTTTTGGTCCTGTGCAAAAAATTGCTATATTTGAGAAGAATGGTGGAACTCAAGCATTGATTCAGTACCCTGGTATCATTCTATTCCTAATATTGATGATCTTTCTTTGGGTGTAGTTTGTACTGTCTCTTTTTTTCTCTTATGAACTTGCCTGAAATCGTGATGTTGCGTAGCTCATTCATGTATTGGAGTTTGCCAGAAGGTTTGGTTTCTTGATTTTTTTTTTCAATTCCTATTTTATCCATTAAATGACAGTGGTGGTTATGCATAGTTTGAAAATGATTACATCTTTTTAGAATATAGGATCTCATACTCAAAGAAGTCACTTGTTATCCCCTAGAGGATGTTCTCTTTGCTAACTCATTTACTTCCTGATAAATGAAAGCAATCTCTATGTAGCTGGCAGTCTCATTTGATAATTCTGTGTGGTCAATTGGTTAAGTAGTGGTTCGGGAATTTCCTGTAATGAGTTGTTTGCTCTTTTTTTTCCTTTTCTTTTTGAGGCCTAATGAGTTGTTTTATCTGATAACGGTTTTTTTGTCATTTTCCTGTTTTCGGAGTTTTAGAGAATGTATCTATTGGAACTATATTTATTTGGTGGTTTTAGATATCTCTTGATTTGTTTCGTTACTTCCCTCTGATTACAGATTGGTTGATTGCCTATATTGGGGAGTGAATGAGTTTGTTTTTTCTCACACCAATTGATGTTTTGAATTTTTCTCTCTTAGACATAACGACTGCTGCAGTTGCCAAAGAGGCGTTAGAGGGCCATTGCATATATGATGGTGGTTATTGTAAGCTTCATCTATCATACTCTCGTCATACTGATCTCAATATAAAGGTATTATTTGAGTTTTTGTCTAAATATTGAGAGGAAAAAGATAATGATGCGAAAAGAAGAAAAGTTGGACCTGTTATGGCCAAAACAACCTTAGGATGTATGCTTCTTAGAACACCGATGCTGCTCTTTTTGGTCAACTTTTTTAACCCTTTGACAAAATTAACATCATTGAGGGGTCTGTTCTCTGAATCTGAAAAGAATACTGTATTTCTTCCTGTAGGCTTACAGTGACAAAAGTAGAGATTATACAGTCCCCGATCCTAGTTTGCTTGCAGCCCAGCCGACTTCTGGACATCCTGCTGGCCCACCAGTCTGGCAGAACCCTGCGATGAGTGCTGCAACTTCTGCGCAATCTCCAATGCCCGGGGGACAAGTTCCCTCATGGGATCAGACAATGAATGCAAGACCAGGCTTTGTGTCTGCTTCTGGTTCTTTTCCTGGACAAAACTTCGCCCCATCCAGCTATCCTCAGTATTCTGCTGCTGCCATGCCAGTTGGTTCTTCTCCCATGCCGCAAACTGGCCAAATTTCTCCAAATGCAGCTTCCATGAGAATGCCTCTTGTCAATCCTGGAGGAGCTTCACTACCTGGCCAACCACCTTATTATGGGCATTGAGCTGTGCCCGAATCAGTGGCAAAATCTATTGGTGGTTTTTCTCTGCTTCCTTGTCAATCAAGTGTGGGAAGAGACGTTTGGAAGGAAATTTAACTTTAATTCAAACGAAGTTGCTTCAGTGGCTCAGGTTTGTCTTGTTGCTTGAATGTATGATCTCTTCTGACATTGATGTGACTTTGGAGATTTGGGCAACTTTCACGCTTCAGAAGAAATTGTTGATAGGGATTGTTGTTGCCAAATTGCTGATTACATGTTGTCCAGCTGTCTCCATTTATAAGCTCGCTAGAAGTAATTGTTGTGTGCATAAGTTGGGCCGGCTGCTTCTTCAAAGAATAGGTGGAATTTGTTTGGAAGTCAACCGAGGCTATCCACTTTCTATTATGTAATTTCTTTCAACATCCACTTTGATTGTCCATAGCCTACTCTTAAATCCTATAGTGAAATGAACTAAACGTCAAGAGAGATGGCGGAGACGGGATTATGGAAAATCTAGTCTGTAGCTTGTACCAATATCACTGAATATGTAAGCGAATTTATTCTTGTAATTCTAACAAAATCTTGAATCAAGGTGTCATTCTCTTCAATTGGATTTGATGAACTTATTTTCTCATACAAGGAGTTGTAGTCGTGTTCGTGGCATCTCAAAGGAGCATCACTAGACCTTTTCAATGGGTTTACAATTTTATTTTTCTAGTAGTCCTGTATTGTTCATACCATTTTGTCCTTTGACCTTTTATTCTTTGTTCAATCAAGACATGGAAGGATTTCCTTTTTTGGCAATTCAATCCTATCGGCCTCTATTTCCATCAACATCACCAGGTGATTGACATGACACTGCTGAGCTGGCCCTGATTTTCACGTATGAATGTTAGCAGCACTGAACTGTCTTATCAGATATTTTTGTTGTCCCCATGTGACTGAGGTCGAGCGTAGTGATGGGACTCACACGATAGTGACTGTCATCTTAGAGTGATGTGGTCTCCTAGTTGCTTTTTCTGTTTCTAGACAGTCGTCTTGGTAGCCTTGGCTTTGTATTCTTCCCCTTTAGAACTCAGGTTAGTCACGTGGTAAAGCAGGAATGAAGTCATTCCAGAGGGAAAAGAGTAGAGGCGGAACAGGAACGTAATGATTATTCTTTTGTTGGATTTACAGAATGTAATAGTCATCCCAAGACCGTATCTTTAGTTTGCTCTCATTCCACGAGAACAAGCTTGGAATAGCATTTGCTAATATATATATATATTTTACGGTCAATGGGTGTCCGAGGCTTCTTGAATACTTATTACCTTATCATTTGTGGCAGTCCTTTCGTTTCATAGACACTGGGTAGTCCACGCACAGGTCCATGCTGTTAAAGAGTGGTCTCGAGAGAATGCATAAATATGGTGATTAGAATCCAAGTCTTCAAGTGAGGAAGATGGGCGTGCTTACTACTTGAACAGCTTGTACTTATTCATGATCAAGTCTTGGATTAAATAAAGAAATGGTTGTTTTATCATAAATAAATTGGGAATGAAATAGCTTTTACCGTGAACAAAACATGCGATTAGAATCATCATGGTGCGATATATCAAATAGGGGGATCGGGAGTCCGGTCATGGCTCAGGCTTCCGTCCAAACGGTCTCGCATGTGATGTGGCGGCGCGCGGACTGTTTTTCTCGCAATTTTTTAGCCACAGTAAGACTAATAGAAAACCTTAGCCATAATTAGGGAACTTTCATTCTTTTTTCTTCACAGGATCATTTAGTTTTTGTTTAATGCTGACATGAGATCTTACTTGGCAATTAGAAACATTACAAAAATTAAAAGACAGCAAAAATCTAAAGAAAGACGAAATTCGAAACAGGGGTGGAGGGGGCACCCAATAATTGGAAGGGACCGACGTCCCTTGGAAGCTCAATTGAACCTGGTGCGGTCTCTGCCTTCTTTGCTTGGCCGTCTGCCTTCACCGGCCTGGCCACGTGGCAGAGAGAGCTGCAGTCCTTCGCCACAATCTACGGCAAGGGGTGATGTCAGCTGGGCCGGCAGCCCTTCATGCTGAATTTAGGGCCCACCTTGTAGGCAGCAGCGACCACCGTGGTTTCGCGGGTTCTTCTTCGAGAAGAGGAACTCCAAAGCACATGACGAACCGGCACATGAGAAGGTCGAATATGCAACACAAGGCAGAAGAAGCTCGAATCACTTGAATTCAGACGCTCCAATCAAATGGACGGACTTGGGGCCATAGGTCTTCACTGAAAAATATCGTTTCTGCTATCGCAAAAACTGTGATGGAGCCAAGTAATTTGTCGATCTTTCCAGAACTTGCATATGAAATCTTTGAAATGTAGAGATTCCCTTACGTGGCTTCTATTTTTGGTTGTTCTTTTGTTGGCTCAATTTCAGTATGTGGTAGTTTTTGTGATTTATTTGCTTTTCGTTTTTTCCTTCAATCCACCCAATCAATGAATTGGCGGAGCATGTTGATTTGGCATTGACATCGTCCCTTACTTCAAAAATTCCATCCGTTAATTAACAAAAGGACTAGATCCAAAAAACGAAAAAAGAGAGAAGACTGACCCAATTCAACCAGAAAAAAAAAACAAAAAATAAAAAACAAAAAACAAAAATCAGGAGCCATACTAAATAAGTTTAGAAGTTTAGGTATTATCGGTGCTTTTATAATTGTTCCTATTCTCTTCCTAGCTTAGCTTAACCACCGCCATCATTCATTGCGATCGTCAACTTCTCTAAGCACCAGTATCGCCTGCGCGGAACTCCCTCCAGTCAATTTATGATCGACATACAAGGGTAATGTCATAATCACATGACAATTTATGATTAGGAAATGTGAATTCTCTGTCTAACTCTTCCTAGCTTAGCTCGCGCCTTGGCACCATTCATGACCATTGTCAACTCTTGTAACCGACAATATCTCCAGGCGCGACTTCTGCTCACTTCGCTTGGCACATGCCATGAAAGGGCAACAACACCCAAAGCTCCGACATCGGCAAACTTAACCGGTGAAAATGGAGGAAAAAATATTAGCTGAATCTAGATCATGTGAAACTAGCTCATGTTAATCATTCAAAGAGATGAGTTCCATGTGGGACTCATATGATTTGGCGACCCATGTGAGCTGAACTCATAGATTTCGGGAGGGAGGGACAGAGAGATTTTGTTCGTTAAAATCACGTATCAGCCGTAATTGACCCTCAAGATGACCGGCCACATCAATACTTGGAGGAATTAATCAGCCAACCAACAAGGCCGACCTATGTATAAAACATTTCACGACACATCCTTGTAAATTCAGCCTTTAATTGAAATTTCCACATCTTTATTTGCACCTGCATCTCCTTAAATAATTTACTCCAGCCAAAAAAATAAAATATAAAAACTCGGATAACAAAAAAAATAAAAAATAATTTCCACACTTTATCGTCTCCACAGACATATACCAATTCTATTTCATTAAGAAAATTACGACTTCATTATATGCGTCGTCTTCAGATAACAAAGCACGAATATCATCGTCATGGAGAGTGAAATTCAGCAAGAAGAGCACTTCTCTACAAGCTTTACGAACTCCTGGAAATCAATCCTCCCGTCCCCATTCTCATCAAACACTCTGATCATCCTCCCGCACTCCTCCTCCAACCCTCCTCCTCCTCTCTTATCAAACCCCAACACGCACAAAACTCTCTGCAATTCCTTGGCATCAATGAACCCGTCCCTATTCACATCAAACACATAGAAGGCCTCCTTCACTTCCTCCACGCTCGCCTCTTCCTCCTCGAACACCCGCGAGATCCCGCTGCAGCTCATCGGTCTGTCCTGACGGATGAGTTCGTCGTCGTCACCGTCGCTCACGTGGCTGCCAAAGAGCCCCAGCTTCCCCATCACCACCTCCACATCTTCTCTATACACACTCACTCCACCATCGTTATCGTCGTCCTCGTTGTCGTCTTTGCCATTGAATTGACGGGCTATCGAGGGCTCAACGCAAGAGCCCTTCTCCTCTGCTTTTGGCCGGAGGAGGTAAGAGCGGATTCTCGAGAAGGATTCGGGTAGGTTGTTAGCGGCCCACGAATAGATGGGATGGCCCGAGAGAACGTTGATGAGTCCGGAAACGAGCTGAAGACATACCGGGCTCTCGCTTGGAGTCATCTTCTGCTCTTCCAACCAACGAAACAAGAAGAGATGTATCTATTGGTGTTGCCTGAAAAACGGTACTAGGAAAATATTTACGACAAGAAACAAAGAAACTTGAAAATAAGCTAGCTACGAAAGAAAGAAAACTAGGGTTTACTCCTTGAGGGGCACTTTGAAATTGGTTGGGGATGATTTGCGTGTATATATAATCGTTAGAGTCTGGAGGATTCAATGTTTGGTCAGCCATGGAAAGTGTCTGGAGGAAGCAGGGAAGCTTCCTGGAGAGGAAGAGAGAGTAGGGGAAACGTGACGAGAAGGTCAGACCCAATGTGAGGGACACGTTAGAGGGGAAGAAGTTTCCAGGCTCCTGCCTTTGATTTTCTGTCTTCTACTTGGTCTGCCTGCATAATTTTCATGGCTTGATTTTTTTAATGACAACAACGTAATATAAACCGTCGCCTTTTCCGTCTTTCGTATGGACTTACGAGACATTTGCGCAGAATATGGAGAATATGCCCATTTGGCTGACTTTGTCGAGGGGTCTAGAGAACGTGGACTCGTGGGTTTTCTTGGAAAAGGGTTTGGTTGGCGGTCCTGCAAAGGCTCTACCTTTTTAGGACTTCTTTGAAAAGATTTGATTATCGTAATCTATGTTGTTTTTGGACAACGTGTGGTATCCGTAGTCCTTTTTTGACCCAATTACTGTTTGATTTGTGAAAAGGTCCTTCTTTATTCATAGAAGTGAAAGGGTGCTCAATAAACAATTGCTTTGCGCAACAGGTAGGTCTATTACTTTGTTCGTCATTCAAGGAATCCTGCCCAGTCTAAATTTACGGAACAATGACTGAAATTGATTAAAGTAATTACATGACTTTCAGGGAGATTTCTAAAAAAGTTTTAAACATATTATATTCGTACAAATTCAATCCTAAATCCTTTCTTATAATAAGGTCTAAAACATTTTGACTATTTACTAATTTAATCTTAAATCTTTTAACATTTTATCAATTTAGTTCTTTCAACTAAACCTTTTAATGTTTTGTCAATTTAGTTCTTTCAACTAATTTTGGCTGAAAATCCTGATGTGATGATTCATTCAACATTGATTGTCTTATGTAACATAACTAGCATTGTTGGATGATTTAGTAATTTTTTTTTCTTTCCTTTTCTTTTTTCTTTTTTCCTTATTTCCCCATACCAATCACCAACGATGGTTGTTGGAAGTCAATGGTTCCCGAAGAGGGGACCCTTGCCTAGGTGAGTGCCTTCAATGGATCCCTCGTTTATGGCCAATGAGAACATCTTGACCCTCACCCTCGCTAGCAACCAATGATTGGCAAAGGGAAATAAGGAAAAAAAGATTAAAGAAAAAGGAAAAAAAAAGAAAAAAAGGAAAAAATTCAAAAAATTTAAAACAATTGCAAAAATTGTCTCCATCAATACCAGGTGTGCTACCCAAGATGACTGGCGTTGACTAGACTGCTATATTTGCGATTTTCGATCCAAATTAGCTAGCATGACTCAATTGGCAAATTATTAAAATGTTTTGAATTAAATTGGCTAAATGACAAAATATTTAGGACTCAATTGATACAAATGAAATGCTTATAACTAAATTGGTACAAACACAACAAATTTAAGATTAAATTAGCCAAATTAAAATGTTTAAGACCAAATTGGCACAAGTGCAATTAGTTTAGAATTTTGTTGATAATTTCCCTAATTTTTATGTAATTATTTAGGTGACCAAGCACAAATTACACAATTATGCTAAAATGTTTAGTTTATAAACATGAACTAATATTTGGTATCAATGAACTTATATCTTACTTGGCCATGAATTCTTATCAAGTAAGGTACTTTCTTTGATGTCTTAATAAATCTAAACATTCATTTATGAAAATGTTAATTTTATCAATAGTTACGATTTGTCAAGACATTAAAGTAAATACTAAAGGAGATGAAAGGTCAACAATATCACATTTACATTTTATCAACAGTTAAGACTTGTCCGAGGGGCCAAACGAGCCATCGTCCATGGCCACCGTAATTGCTCCATGACCGACACAGCGGGTCGTCCTCCCTCTGCCTTTGCTGGAGCAAATCAGATTTGGCCGATTAGAAGAGTCATGGTGAGTAGGTGACGGAGCCAACCAGATTTGGACGAGTGGCTTGCGTGGAGAAAATGGGCGAAGGCTTGGGGATTCTTCTTCGAGCGGCCTTAGGCGCGAATGTATCTATGAGTGTTCCTGCTATGATGGGGCTGATCCACGAGCAGTCAACTTAAGCCCTAAGTTGTTTCAACGACAACAGAGGAAAGCCTTTCCCAGTCCATAAAGTCGATAAATTCTAAATGTGGCTTCGATTCCTTTCTGATTATCTTCTACTTTCTGTTTCTTTTTATCATTATTTTTTTTCCGTTCTCTTACTGTCCGCCAAATTCCATTGCCATTGGTTGCGCTGTGGAGGAAATTGAGTTTGCAAGGAAGGTGTTCGATGGAATGAGGAAGCTGAACTCTATTTCGATTCGAGGAGTTTCTGTTCAAGATAGTGATTCATCTTGGTATTCTTCATTGTCCTCAAGTCGCAAGAAAACCACTACAGCGACTGCTTCCCGTCACACCAATAGCCATGCTGAGCCGACCTTTATTCACCCCCGTTTTCATATGCCACCGCTGAAGGGCTCATGCCACGGCCCCCACTGCTTCAATTCTTAAATCCAATCCTCAAAGTTGCTTTTGTGACTCATGATTGCTTCAAGTAGTGCTTCCATACTCAATCAATCGCGCTTGGCTTCAGCAAGTATTGTCTGAAATAGGTCTGAAAAATTTGGGGACATAGCTTCATTTGTCCAAATTAGTGTTCATATTTGGGGCAAACATGTAAACACTTCATTTGAAACTATTAATGTTGATTGGCATGCCATCAAGTCATGTGGTTAAGAAAATTGATAAAAAATTGTCATATCAAATTTTTGACATCTCAAATTAGAATTGACACTCTAATTAAAAATTGACATAAAAGTAAGCCTTGTACAAAATTTATAACATTCTAGTATGCTTTTCTCACTTTACAAAATAGATTTCACTTCATTATCCCACACTAAAGAGTAGAGAAGGTTTCGTAGGTACTTCACTTTAGTATCAAAAGTCTTTGTTAGCTAAGTGCCAGATCAGAGAAAAAAATCACCCCAATGAAAAATTTCTATCAACATGATTACGTAACTTCTATAATTAAAATTATAATACAAGTTGGCATATTTTTTTGAAAAATTCAATCTGTGGACTTGACGTGGCTAGGTCGTGCAAAACGACGTGGCTCATCACACTCGATTATCAAAATAGGGCTTAGAGGTTCACCGTGGGAAACTAGTAAGAGGAAGCCCGGGAAAAATCGATGGTGAAGATCGACGCCGGCAAAGAAGCATCCACCAGGAACTCGGAACTTCGAGCTCCTTGGCCAAAAAACAGAGCTGAATAGAATGATACAGACGCGTCCGTGGAAGAGGTGCTTGGCGATAGTAAGGTGAATGGCGTCCAGGCAGCGATGGGAAAAAGAGTCGATGAAGAGTTCTCTGGAAATTAGGAAAAGACCAAGAAATCAATGGTTTTAATTGAACCAAAATTGAAACCAGAGAAAGTAAGAGGACTTAGCTTCAGCAATTGAATAACGGGTCTTTGAAAAAAAAAATGCTGAGGGACTTCCAAAATCACAAGTCGAGCAAAGGAATCACTTGTGAAGAGGATTTTCCTCCCTTAGTGATGTGTTTCTGAAGTCTCATTCATCCCTTCTCTCTCCAGCGAAGGACTTCGAACTGGATTCAATATTTTTGGAACACGACCGCGAAACAGAGTAGAACAGGGGAATCGCAAAGCGATGTAAGGACGGCCGTCAATGTAATATTTGGCTGGTGGGGCCCAAAAGAAGAAAAAGAAAGATAAGTTGAAAAGTCAAAAAAGTAAAAGGGAAGGGAGGGGAGGGCTCGGTGAAGAAGAAGAAGAAGAAGAAGAAGGGGGAAAAGAAGAAAGGGTTTTTTGGCACGTGCATACCACGGATGGCTCGCCAAGCTGGCTCAACTTTATAACGCAGTACCCGGTAAGAGATTAGGCCCATTATTCGTCCAATCGAAATAATTTAAGGGTTTAAGGCTCCAATTCGAAATATTTGGAAAATAGAGCGGCAAAGTCCAATTTTGGAGTCATTGAGCGGCGTAATTTTGTAGAAATGATAGTTTAGGGTGTTGTGGAGCCGTGAGATTTTACAGATCGTGATTTGAACTTACGGTTTGCTCGAAACAAAATTTTGAAGTTTCCCGTGCACAGTGAACAGTGTGCGTTCAGTAGTTTCGAGCCCTTATTTTGTTAATTTTCGGTTTGATTTTGGGACGGTCAAGTTGGGATTATTGTAGTATGATGGAAGGGCTCTTTATTGACTATAAGTATGTTAATAACGGGTTCAATAGAAAAAGTTATAGTGTAACTAAGTTTTACACTCAAGTATCGTGTTACAAATGGCTTGAATAATTATTTTGGGTATGCGATTTATTAGCGCATAGGAATCGTTTTGTTAACATTGCCGTTTCGTGGTTGATGTGGCGTGCTACCAAAACTTAATGTTGATTCTCGCTCATTTGGTAAGATCGCGAGATTGATGGATCAAATAACACATCCGTTATTTGATTTTGGGGCATCCTCAGGTGAATAGTACTAATGTTATCTTTGGTTTTGTGTAACTCATGTACTAAAGTAAGATTAACCGACATATACTTGTGAGAAAATGAGGACCTATTTGTTATATATTGATGGATATAGTGCTTGGTAATTTTGAGTTATTGTGAGATGATTCAACAAATCTCTCTTGAAGGGTTATGTATGCTGTTTTGGTACAATTGATTTATGTGGTTATATGATGACTATTGAAATATGATATGTGTTGTTTTGAGGAAATCAAATGTGTGGTAGTAAAGGACTAAGTGCTACACAACAACGAAATTTCGTGTGAGTCACCTCTAGAGTCTTGTAGTCAAGAGCTAAGTGTTATATGGCGACTTGAGTCACATGAGAGTCACCTTTAGGGCCTTGTACTACTGACATGCATAGTAAAGGACTAAGTGCTACATGATAACGTAATTTCATGAGAGCCACCTCTAGGGCCTTGTACTATTGCTATATGTGGTCGAGGGCTAAGTGCTAACGATAACGCAATTTCTTAGAAGTCACCTCTAGGGCCTTAAGTTTGGATATTGAGTGTGGAATAAACCATTGATATGGGATATGATAAGTTCATGCTAGTTTTGTTATTATGGATGAATGGAAATTTGGCTATTTGATATAGCTAGGTTGAGATAACATTTAACACATTTTATTCTTGCAAGTTATCATATTTTGTTTGGCAATAATGAGTCATGCCTTGAGTTTTAAATGTGTAATGTGGAAGTTTGATATGCTTTTATGATATATACTACTTATTGAGCTATGGTTGCTTATTCCATTCATCTTCCATGTTTCTAGTAAGACAAGAGCACTTTTGGAAAACTTTTGAGAGTTCTATTTTGGATATGGTTTAAGAAAGTGGTGTATATTGTTTGCTAGTAATTGGACTGGTTGAGTTTTAAATATATATTTCTTTTTGGTGGATTATAGAAATTCTAATGTTATAACAAACTTGTTAGTTATCTGATATGTGTATATATATACATAATTAATGGAAAGTTGGCCATGTCATCCCCATTCCTTGTAGTTGTGGGGTGTGACAATTAACGATGGTGACAATTCGTGAAACTGGCTCCAGCTCTCAAGAATCGCGAATCAAGTTGGATGAAATCGTTTCTCGAAATGAACTATCACGAATTCATTCATGTGTTGGTCTGCTATGTTCTTTGCGAAATGAGATATAGAAAGCAATCGACAGCAGATCCTGGTGATCGAAGATGGTTGATTCCCCCGTTGATCAGTGTTCTCCAAGCCTCTAATCCATGGTTCCAGGAGAGGAAATTTTGTTTTCTTCTTTTATCTCCCCCACGATGGTTGGGTGCGAGAGCTCGAAGTTGTTGGGGGCAAACCGGACTATGGTTACGGTTTTGAATTGGGGAATTTCTTTCAATTTGCAATATAGGATTTATATACTGGGGCATACATTGTAGATGGTGATAACTAGACACACCAACGAGCCAGGTCAGCGCGCAAAATTAAAAAATTGTCGGATTTCCAACAATCCAAATTTAATGATTTTTTTTTTTTTTTGGTAAAAAATGATGACACTTAAATAATAATTAAAAAATATTCAAACATTAAAGTGAATGCCTTTTTATCTGCACTAGGTCATCTTTTTACCCACATGAGAGCATCCATAGTAGCAGATAAACCTTCATATCATACAAAACATTGAAAAAAGCAAGCAAAAACTTCAAACTCCCAAATTGATATGCCATCGGTTAACCCATGACAATCCTTTAGCACTTCCCTGTCGTTGGTGATGTCTAAGAATGAGCATATCAAACTATCTTGACAGGATCGAATAGGCTAGTTTGGTTCAATTTCCAAAAGCGTTGATTCGATTCCCGATTCTAGGAGAGAATTAGATCGACGAACCGAACCAACACTGTTTAAAAATTTTAAAAATATATTTTTTTTTTAATTTCTTAAAAATAGCAATAAACCTGAAATTGTAATAACTCTAGTATTTTTTTTTTAATTTCTTAATTTGTTTACTAAGTGGCCAGTTCCCAATCCTAAGACTATCTAGTCTGATCTCCAATCCCAAAAAATGAGAACAAGTCCTGTTCCTAATTCCTAAGTGAAATCGAATCGAACTGGGAACTAATCAGCCCTAGTGATGTCAAAGAGATTTAGAAACCGTCATTTAAATTTGTGTCCCCACACTATATGTTAGACCAAAACCGTGTCCAATTTCCATTATCTACTCCACGTGAAGCAAGGAGGATTTGACTCCGTCCCTCCCTAATCCTCCTCTATGCAACGGTGCCATGTGAAGCTCCCGAATCCCAAGTGATCTAGCCTGCCTTTTCCAGGAAATTTCACGACGACCACCTTCCCTCGAATATAGAGAAATTACTTAAAAATTCTAAATCTATTATACAACAATCAATTTAGTCCTAAACCTCTTAATTATACAATTTAATTCTTAACCTTGTAAAACTTTGTTCATTTAATTATAAACATTTCAATTATGTCAATTTAATTATAACATCAAAAAAATTCACTAATTTAATTTTATATATTTTGACAAGTTACCAATTTAGTTTTCCCTGCCAATTTGATCGAAAATCGCTGACATAAAAACTAATATACTACTAGCCATTCTAAGTGATGTCATTAATGCTGATTTGGATAATTTTTGCATTTTTAAATTTTATTTCTCTTTCTCTTTTTTTTTTTTTTTTTTTTTTTCATTCTCTTCTCCTTTTGCCTATGGCTGATCCTTAGCTATGGCCAACAATTAGCCACATCACGTCAATAATTTTCAATCAAAATTAATCAAAACTACGTTGACAAATTTTCAAAAGATTTAATATTAAATTAACAAATCATTAAAAAATTTACAATTAAATTGATCTCCGTATAATAAATTTGAAACTTTTGAACAACTTTCCCAGTTTTCAACAATTAACTACTAAAGCCATTTGCCGAGAAGAGCCATGTTGAATAACCATGTTGAATAACAAGATGGCTAAACCTCAAAAGGGTCTCTTGGACTGCTTTCCAATTCACCGGATGGAACTTATGAGCCTCCTCGTTATCACCCCGCCAGAAAATTATTGTGAATTCTTCCAACTTTTTTGCTACCGAGCAAGGGACGGATAAAATAGGCGAAATATATAGAAACATCAGGAAAAATACTTCCAATAAGTGAGTCTTTAGAGAGGGAAGATCTTTTTCCAATCAGACAATCTGTTTCCAAATTCCTTCAAAACAGCCTCCTAGATGCATTTGCAATGCTATTTGGAGAAACCACTAAGATGTCACTTATCGTTTCAAGTGAGATAAATTTTTAGTCCTAACCATTTTCCACGCTTCAACAGAAGAAACTGACAATCATTCAACCTTGTACAAGAAACAATATCCTTACAGAATTTGGTTCACAAATTCCTCTTTTTCGTTCTTTCTTCCTTTCTTTGTTTCAATGTTCTATATACCAAATTAACATGCTGGATTCTGTCTATACAAGATTTAGCTGATGTAACTAACAGATATCATAAAAGTTGCAAACTGATTGATATGGTCTAGTTTAAATATAATTTACATTGTTCCAATGTAGTGTGATCATCATCTGTTGAATCATACAACTTAAGAAATGCAACATGACTTGAAGCATAGGCCTTTTCATGCTAGAATCCAATAAGAAATGAGAACTCCTAAATATGATAAAGACTTGGAGTCACACTTGGCAACTTACAGGGCACCGACTATTAATTAAGTTCTGACTTCTGCTACCTGTGATTCTTTTAAACTAGGGGTGTGTAACGTTCGGGCATGCGATTCCCGACCTAGAACCAGGAACCGCCCGCTAAGGACCAAATTCAAAAATTGAATCCACCCGTTTGTTGCATAGATCCACCCGAGAACTGAATCGCCGGTCTGATCTAGTTCCCGGATGGATCCATGGAATCGATCTTGACGCGAATGTGGAGCTTCGGCGAGGAGACTGGCGAAGGTGTGGCGTCAGCAGCAAGGCGAACCAGCAATGGACAGGGGAAATTAGAGTCGCAGGGGCTGCAGTGATTGCGCGGAGGAGCAACGGAGTAATGACGGAGGCGCAACGACCGGTTTGGGATTTGCTCGCGTCGGTCATCGCGGCTATGGGGGCTGCAATGGCATTGCGGGTCACTACTGGGTGGAGCGGAGGCTATGGCGACCGGCGCAAGGGGGCGGATAGCATCGGTGGAGGAGCAATGGCGACGGCATCGACGCTTGGGGAGGAATCGAAATGGCTGCAAGGATCGCGCAAAGGGGCGGCGGAGCAGCGACGGAGGCGCAGCCATTGGTTCGGGATCTGCTAACGTTGGTCGTCACGGCTGTAGGGGCTGCAACGCACCAAATTGCTGGCAAAGGGGGCCCGGAGCAAAAGCAACGGCGGTGGGCGAGCGGGCGAAGGGTGCTCGCAGCTGCTAGCATGGAGGCGAGTTGTGGCATCATGGGTCACTGCTAGGCAGAGCAAAGACTGTGGCGGGTGGCAGCCGTCACGAGGGGGCAGACAGTAGTGACAGAGGAGCAACGGCGGCGGCGGCATCGATGCTCGAGAAGGAACTGAGGAAGAGACTGAGAAGAGAGACAATCATAGAATCGAAAAAGTCAAAGACAGAAGAGAGAAGTCACGCTCGGTTAGGGTTTTTTTGTTTTGTTTTAGTAATATTTTAATATTAAAAATTAATTGGTCCAGTTCGGATGGGCAGGCGGGCGAATCTACCCATAGAACCGGGAATCGGACCGGTACCCACTGGATCCCGTAAATTGGAACAGGGAATCGGACCGGTTCTCTCAAGAACCGCCGATTTCGAGCTGTTTCGGGCGGTCCAAGTAGTTCCCGGGTATTTTGCATACCCCTATTTTAAACTATGTACACCAGCTCCAACCAAGCCAAAAGAAGATATGACAAAAAAGAACCAAGTGATCACTTGAAGTACGAGATAATCAAACAAAGTCTACAATTGACAAAAAAAAACCATAACCATAACAAAAAGGAGTGTATTGCTTGGACTTTGTACCACATGGATGCAACTGTTCAGGGCCTGAATCTCACAGCAGAAAACCAAGTATAATGAGGTTATCACAGTAAGTATAATCTTGAAATAGCTCTAGAATGCTCATACAACCGTATGTTTGATCAGAAATGAACATAAAAGAAGTAAACTATGAGAGTAGCAATTATCTATAATAAGAGTTAAGCATCAAGCCAAAGACAGACCCATTACTATCTTTTTAGAAAAGCGATTTTGTTTCCAACATTTTGATTGTTTTCATAGCTGTATTATGATAAAATTAAGTCACGATCACAAGATTGCATAAACAAATGGAAGATATGGAAATCTAGTTGTTTGTTTTCATAGCCATTGTCATCACTAGGTATCAACTAGTACAAAAAATTATGCCAAATTCTTACCCCGCATTCTCCAAACACTCGACAGCCTGTTTGACAGCATAAATCACCATTTTCTTAATCTGCATCCCAAACAAATTTTATCAGAATAAAAGAGCTAAAATTCCAACAAAAAACTTTTAATATTTAATTTACAACTCTAGGAAGTAATGCATGTTGTGAAGACATTCTAACAGCAACATTTTCCTACGCATACAGCTGGCTCTAGATTTAATTCTCATGTGCTAACATAGAAAGGTATCTTTTGCTATGCCAGCTAAAGTCTTGTCAATAAGCTAACTGCAAATTCACCACAATTCCATCCAAAGTAAAGAAACCATGCAGTTAATTCACGGATGACAATCTGTAAACATCAAACATGTTGAAAAGATTGCAATAATAGAGAAAAAGCTGATACTCTCTCAATAGGGATTTAAGTAGGAAATACTCAAATGGACTCTCAACAATTTGACAAATAATTAAAAGAAAAACACACTTCTCTAGATGTGTGATTCAATCGATAATCATGTTAATGTCGAACGCACAACCTCATCATACAAGTAGAATTAACAAACCTCCAACTTGTCTTCCTTGGCTCGATGGTTTTTGGGAAGTAAACGGAATTCCTCTGTTAAGCGGATGCATTCACCAACATTTTCAGCAGAAACAAAGTCAAGTGCAACCTTGATACATGACTGCAACAAAAAGAAGAGCAGTGTAAAGACATACTAGAAAGCTAAAATATCAATGCGATAGAGGAATACCGGACACCTGGAATGCCAAAACTTGGTACGAAAGAACACTTAAGTGCCAAAAGTTAGGAAAGTGACACTTAAATGCTAAAATCAGAGCAAAATAGATCACTTAAGTGCCAACGGCAAGAAAATCTGATCAAATTGCTGACGTGGTGATTTTCTAATAAGGCGAGTGCAAAATGATGTCATTTTGCTGCTAACATGAGTAGATAATTAATATGAGTTAATTAAATTGAATTTAAAACTAAAATTATTTATTTATTTTTAAAAAAGAGGGAGATTGCAAGCGGCGAAGGCTCAACCCCATCACCAGTAAGGGCCAGCGATGGTGGGGGGAGGATCAGCCGAGGAGGCGGCAACAAGGGCACAGCCCTTGCCTTCTGCCTCCTCTTCCTTTTTTTTTTTAAATTAAATTATTATTAAATTATTATTTAAATAAAAAATTTAAATTTCATATATTAAAAAACAAAACAATGTTTTGATTCTTCATCATTGACTTAGCTATCCTACGTGCCATGTAGACGAGTGACAATATTGATCGTGACTTTGATATGGAGCTAGAGCTTCTAACTAGGATGAATGCGCTAACTATGAATATGATGCTGGAAATAGACTGATTTTATATTACCCTTATTAAAAAATTACCACGAAGGATTTCTGGTCACCTTCGCTGGACATAGCACTAAAATGTTTCATTTAAAAAAAAAAAAAGAGTAGCACTTAAGTATCACTTTTATAATTTTTATAATTTTGGGCACTTTAATTGTCCTCTCATACCAAGTTTTGACACTTTAGGTCTACTTTTGCCGATAAAGAAGTCAAACCATTTACACAGCATTTCATTCTCCACTTTTCAAAGCAAGTTAAACATAATGTTGAATCACCGAGGGAGCTTTTTACATTTCTTAGATAATATTTATGTCAAATTTTAGATAAATTCTGATTCAGCTAATGTTCTTCCTCCAGCTTACCAGCTTTTTCCTTAATATTGCTTAATTATGAAGCATCACTTGTATTATTAAACATCCTACTTGCCATAACAGTGGGGATAATAAAACAGATTGCTAATTGCATCATCTACAAAATTTGTAGAGGATTACCAAACAACAATTACATAATTCATAATTCATTACAATGTCATTGTAATGACAAAACTATACTAATAATCCGATTCTTAAGATTAATCTTTATGCAAACTACAAGAAAGGCTTTGCTTTATTTCAGACATGCATGAGAGAGAAAAAATGATCAACCTCAATGAATTTTAAAGAAGCACTGTGACAATTATCAAAAGGTGTGATTTTTAACCTCAAAAGTGACATCATCTCTTGATTAGCACAAATTGTGACATCTCTTAGTTGAATGGGTATTTGCACAAATTTAACAAAAACATTTGTTCACCTTTACATTCCGGACTTGATGAGGACAGCCAGCAGGAATGAAGACAGCATCACCAAGCTTCTGCACAAATGTCCAGGGTTCTATTCCTAAACACAGAAACATGAAA
This sequence comes from Eucalyptus paniculata subsp. matutina, assembly GCA_017140255.1. Classification (NCBI taxonomy): domain Eukaryota; kingdom Viridiplantae; phylum Streptophyta; class Magnoliopsida; order Myrtales; family Myrtaceae; genus Eucalyptus; species Eucalyptus paniculata. The sequence continues at coordinate 18,598,902 of CM029444.1, read as the reverse complement.
GTCACTAAGCAAAGAGCAGGACAATTAATGTGCAGACTGCATGGACGTACTGTAATAGACTAACCAAATTCCTCCTTTAGCTTCCTTAGGTGCTCCCTAGACAAATAAAAGGTTTGATCATGTATTGGATGCATAACCTGCATCAAGCAAAGATGGATATTATTTCGCAAGTGAGGAAACAGTTGCACAACAGCATAATGAACAAAATAAGTTTAATTTCTCTGACTCAGCCAACAGCTGATATTATGGCTTCATTTAATATGCTACATAGCCACCACAAGCCATGCAATCAGCCTGCAGTATTGATTAGTCGCTGACTTTAAAGCACACCACTTGGACCTATCAAGCATCATGATTTATTGATCTCTCTGTCAAAGACAAGATTAGAATTTTCACCAAAGCTTTGATGTGGCTGAAGATCCATCTACGACGCCATCCCTCTCAAAGAGAATTCTCCATGCACTACAAGCTAGTGATAATCAAACAGAACCTAAGTACCATTTGAATCCCTCTACTAAAGGAATGAAATGTCAAACTTTCAATCTCTAGAAAGATACAGGAAAAAGAAACGGCCATTAGATCTTTCTATGGAACTTACCACTATACATCAGAGCTCTAAGTCCAAAAGGGAGTCTTAGCTGGGTAATCACCTGAGGCAGAGGACAACAATGAGTGTGCCTGAATTCCCTGAAGTGTTTTTTCAGATAATCCTGCAGCTTAGGGACATCCTCTCTCCTGAAAATATCCCAGACTGCACCTCCCTCTACTATGTCCAACACATCTCCAGAAGTTCTGGAAGTTCCATAAGTCCCATCAATAGCTTGAGGACTGGCTTCTCCTTCTACAGTCTTGGCCATATTTGCTGTACTTAAAGGAATTCTCCCATCCAAAGTAACATGACCATTAGTATCACGTCGTTCACCTGTCCTGCATACAAGATTGTTGCTGCATGTAGTATCGTCAGTTGTTTTCTTAAGATCCTGACAAACTTCAATCCCTTCTCTTTGATCTTGCTTTTGATGTTTTTGTTTCAGCTCATCTATTATTTTCATCTGTTCCCTTGTATATCTCACCTCTGCAGTATGTGTAAGCACGTTGACCTGAAACAGTTGTACAGCCAAACAGCAGCACAAGAATTAGTTCCATCCAAATAACTACATACGCCCAGTCATTTTGGATAGTTTAGTGATCAATCAATAAATATGACTCTTGCTGTGGATTTGTGACAAACAGAAATACTTTGAACACTTATAACTGCTGCAGATACCTATCTTCAACAACATTTCTCATTCCGAATCATTCCAACCATATAATGGCATTCATTTCTAATACAAAAGGCAGAATAACATAACAGGATATTTTCCAGATCACAAGTTACCACTTCATCAAAACATGTAATTATCCTTTGGACTTTTCAAAGCATGTCCAACTTTACATGTCAAATCAAGCGCAATGCTAACAGAAACAGATTGATTTCTGAATCTTCCTAGAAAGTTCTAGGTGGGTTGATTAGAAAAACCAGGCCACATTTACTCTCTGCAGGTTCATAAGCAACTGCCAAATGAAGATAAGCCATTTGGAAAGTTAATGGGAAGCATCAGGTTCACAAGCGACCGCTTGTGTGACAAAATCTGAGATATGAAGGCACTGGCAGTTGATAACTGAAAATAATATTCCCATGCTTTGCAAACAAATTGCTCATTATGAAATACGAAACAACCAAATTATAAATTAAAGATCCCCTGAATTTCAGGTCAACAACAGTAAAGAGAGTAATAGCTAAGTAGTTGCAGTTCTTTAGAACAAGTAGCCTGACAAACGTAAAGGCACTAGATCTGGAAAACAAATAGGAAGATTTTCAACATAAATGCCATAAGAAACCTCAAGCCAGGGTACGAATTTCACATTCCAGAACAAACTTTGCCTACTGTGTGTCTCATTTGAAAAGTATATTTTGCTTTAAGTTAACTCATACTTCAAATGGGCATTTCCGGACAAATGAATAGAAGGATGTACAAGTTTCTAGGGGTAAAGAGATGATCAACTATGTTCTCGAAACCTACATAATCAGTTTATCTCTTGGAAAAGATTGCCCAATGGGACTCATTTTCCATTTATGCTCACACCATCCTCACTGGCATACCAACAGATAATTAATAAGCATTTCAGTTCATGTGCAGTTTGTCCTGTAAGTATCCAGTAAGGCAAATAAATTCAAGAGCAAAGGTGCAACAATTTGAGGCCCTCAGAGTTGAGAAGATACCGCATCAGACATGTCACAGTGAAGCTTGGTGACCGAATCTCCACGCCCTAGCTCTTCAACAAATCCATAAGCAATATACGTTTTTGGACCCAAATCTGGTTTGAGTAAATTCTGAGGCAATTTCACTGCGAGGTTTAAGAGACCACTGGAAGGATGTGTGTACTCCTTAAAAGGTAAGCAGCAAACAAACTCAGCACCATGACGTGGCAAACGTTCATCAAACAAATGAGAAGGAGGCCAGTCCTTCAACTTAAGTAATTGGGGCCAATATTGCTTATCAAATCTGCCATCAGTATATCCAGCAAAAAACTGGTGAATATTAATATCTCCCTGCATTTCATGAAAGAATTATAATTGTAAGCATCAAATAAGAGCAGCACCCAGACTGAAGTAAAGACCAAAAGGTTTATTGGGATTTAACAAAAGAGATGGAAGAAGAGTTGGGATAGTAAAGAGAAGATGACAAAACCATCTGGTTTTCAACAGGTAAGGATAAATAGCTGCTAGGGATAACAAGAAATGGTTTGAAAAGATATTCAATTCGATAAGCTGCAAGAAATAGCAAAGAGAGCTTTTCTCTTCAATGAAAATTAGGAAAGCTCCTATGGCCACCAATTATTAATTGAGTTAGCATCAGCCATGAAAGAATGGGGGCCCATTAGTACGAAAAGCAAGAGCAACCTACACAACAAAGCACAGATTGTACTGACCTCACTTCTCCTGTTTATCTAGAGAAGGATTGAAGTATTTTTTAAGGTAAAAATTTTCCTATATACAATAATAGGCTTCACAAAACTTTCAAGAATTCATGAAATTAATTCTCAATAATGAAAGAAGTAAATAACGTATGTTGAATTTTGATAGTTATTACTTTCATCAGTTGTAATTGACAAACTGATTGCCTAATGTTTTTTGAGATAAAACCAGAGCAAACAGTTATCCGCATAAGTTGGGCAACATACAGCAGTAGATGTAAATTATTTACTATGCTCTCAAAGAAGGAAGACATTCAAATGTCCAAGCTGGCTTTCAGTTAAAAAATAATTGCAACCCACATGATTCTTTATATAGTAGGAACGCTATTAGAACAGAATTGATTCCATCAGAAGCAGGATTCTCATCTTTGAGAGTGCTCCATGACAAGCAATTCTGCAACTAGTGCTGTCTTTTTATAGATTCTTCCAACAAACCAATTAGCCACTATATGAAAAGGCGGGAAAAAGAGTAGAACATTCTACCAAACTTATGATTCAAAAGTAGGTCCTAAAGTTTGCATGGAATCCATAAAAGAAGCATTGAGACCAATCCCCAGCAATTAGAGATTTATCTAACCTCGCACCAATCTAAGCAATCAATCGCCTTCACATCCATATGTTGGCCGTGTATTTTATGTGGTTTCTGGCGGACTGCACGCCACATAACCATAGGATCCCAGCTCAAACCAGTTCCAGTTTCAAGCACATTGCTGACAATTACAGGCTCTCCTCTGATCCAGTGGCTCTGGAAATGTATTAGATCCCCAGGTTGGATTTCTTTAGCCTTCGGACAGAACAAATGGTTGTCATTAGAATCGCTTCGACTTGCAGTTTTCATTAAATGGTTACCACTTTTCTCCACAGTGCTTTCTGGGTTAAGGCAAGGACATTGTGGAGGGCCTTGTCCTGAATTAGTATGCATGAGCTCTCTAGCAATCACATCTGCCTTTTCCACCAATCTTAGAACAAAATTCTCTTGTAGTATACACTTCAACTCCAGAAGACCATCGCCACAGCCTCCAATGTTATTTGGTGGACAAGGGATACTTCCATCATCTGACAATTTCCACCCAGTTTCTGATTTTACTTCTGATGGATTAAGTTCAACTGTAACATCAACACTGTCCACCTTCAGACCATGCAAATATTTTTCCCCCCTGTCAATGTACTCAACCATTACTTCCTCCTGACTAGCCTGAAGATGTCCTTCACGGATCTCCTGGCAGCACACTAGGCAGAGATCATAAGAACACTTGGGACAGGATCTGTGAATGTCGACAATAGATGTTCTGCACTTGTCGCTGAAAAATTTACATAATTAGACTAACTGATAGAAATCAAATATGTGATGGGAAGTGGTGAGTGGTAAGTTCTCAAAGCAGAACTCTTACCAGTACACACGTTCATCTGAATGACATCCTGCCTTCTCAATGTTGAGCTCTTGAATTGGTAGCCCTGCCAAGTCAAATAGACATAAGCAAGTTGAGAAAGGCATCACCTTAATGTTATAAGAAAACAAAATAACCAAGATTGGCCACTTATAGGCAATCTCAAGAATGAAGACTTAAAAAGAAGGAACAGGTGGAAATCAAGTGGGACATATCCTTTTCCACTCCCAGATTGCAATGCCATAAAGATATATTGTGATGTTATATAAGTCAAATTTTTTACCAGCATGCTATCCCAAAATATATTCTTCCAAACTAACATAAGATAGTCATTTAATGGTAAGTCCCTGCCCTATGACTAACTTTTGACCCCAGAAAAGGATATCAAGAGAAGAAAGTGTCATTACAAGTCCAAATCAAAGAGCAAAGGAATAACTGAAGGACATTTCGTGTCATTATCACCATGCATCAAATCAAAGCGTACATTCCTTCTTTTTCTTCATGGAATTAGCAGGAAGTACCTTTTCTCTTTGCCTCGAACTCCACCTCCATCATTTGGTGCACATGAAATTGTTTCACGAATGGGTACAGTGCTTGCAGCAAATATCGGGAATCCTTAGTAGCTTCTTCCTTAGTTACTAACTCCATCTTCCTCAAATTCTACAACAAACACAAGTAGATAAGCACATGCAATGTGCAGCTTTGCCTATGCATGTGTACATCAATGAAAACAGTTTGGCATATTAAATGAGAAGATGTCAGTGAAAAGGATGCCTTAACTGGTGCATCTAGACGTAAGCATGCCTTGCAGTTGCAGTTCCCACGACAAAATGGGCAAGCTTTGGCAATATCTTCCTCTTTTGTCATAGGATACCTACGCAGCAAGCCAAAATTTGCCCAATATCCCAATAAAAAATTCAGAAATTGAATGGGCATTAAGCATAGTTTTTACTTAAGGGAATTCCCCACTTATTTCTTCAGCTGAAAAATTTCATCTTACTATTAAGGTGCAAGGACTTCAATCAATAAACTTCCAGAAGCAGCAGTCCATGTTTAAAGCACAAGATGCTCAAGCCAAGACACATTTTCCAGGTTTTCACAGATTTAACCAATGTCCGCACACCTTGGATCCAGCTACTCCATGATCATGGTAACAGAGCAATATATGATCTTTCAGCCACATTGTACCTTATTTGGGTCTATTATAATTTTGAGGCGAAGTTAAAAGATCCTATCTCCGCATTTAATTGCTCCATGAGTAAACCCTAACAAGCACCTAAACCAGAGTAAAATAAGGTTGCATTGCATTCAAGCTCATCAAAATTAATTGTTGGATATTTATCTTAACCAATCCCTGCACAATCTTTAAAGCAAGATGAGGCACATATATATGAGCAGGACCAAAGGTGCAGAGACTTAATGGTTTACCAATTCTTAATGCAGGACGCACAAAATCTCTTCCTCTTGCAACTTTTACACCGAACAATACGATCTTTATCACTTTTCTGGCATTGATGGCACATTCGACACTCATCTTCTAACCACTGTTGAATCAATACCAAGAGCAAAACGTCGTCAGTCGTAGCACCACGCATACACCCAAATAATGCACACGGAGAGACACTTGTGTTCACCTTAGGTTCATGTCTTCTTGGTCTCACTACTTTCGCCACTTCGTTCATCCCCGCATCACTCTCTGTTTCCATCAGCTGGCTTTTCCTTTTCTTTTGCGATGAGCTTTTGCCAATTCCTAAACCCCTTTCCCTCACAGTTTCTTCATCTTTGCCTGTATTTGCTCCTTTCCTTGCAACATCGAGAATTTTGACAGCCCGTTTCCTAGCCAAACTTCTTTCCTCCTTCTCATTGTCCCCTGTTTCGCGAACTGCCATAACTCCTCGCTTCGACATGCGCTTCCGTCTCTGCATCCTCTTCTTGGCAACACCCCCATCGTCTTCACCGTCATCGTACATTACCTTCCTCTTCCCGCCGCAATCCCTCGATCTCAACTTCATCAGACTTCGGTACACGACCCAATTTACTGTTTCCTCGGCCACTTTACTTTCCTCGCAAGCAACATCGGCTCCGTCCTTCGAACCGCCACCTCCGTCCCCCTCTACCTCTTCCTCACCGGCGAAGCGAACTCTTCTCTCCCGGGTGCCGTCGCCACCTTCCAGCCTCCGCGGGCGACCATCTCCGAACCCGTCTCCGCAAGATCACCACTTCCAGTCTCAGGTTCGCGACTTTCCTCTCCCTCGCAGCTCCCTCCGCCGTCTTCTGCCGCTTTCTTCATGGGCGCACCCTTCGCGCCTGTCCGGCGCTGCGCTCCGCCGCGAGTCTTCGCCATGGAAAACCAGCAGAGCGACGCGGATGGGTCGAAACTCAAAAGGGTTCTCGGGGGTTCAGCTGATCAGTTTCGGTAAGGCAAGAAGGCAAAGGGGGAGGCGAAGAGGGTCCATTTGTAGGAGGACACGCCAGGTGCGTGAAAGGTGGCGTTGGGCGGGTGGGCTTTGAAAAAGTCGTGAGGGAGCTTGAGAGGAGATAAAAGGGGGAAATCGCGAGGGAAAGTTGCGAGTGAGTGGACTGCGGGCTGAAAATGGAAAAAGTAAAAGCCCAGCATTCGACAATTTTTTGTGGAATAAAATGTTTGATAAATCTACTAGAGTTTTTTATTTCGAAATAGATTTTTATTTCAAAAATTGATTTGAAAGAGATATCGTAAGTAAAAATTTTCTACTTCGATTTCCGAAGAGAAATCGAAATAATTTCTCCCACTAAACCCTAATTTCGGAGAGTCCTCTAACATCTCCTCTACGTCTTTGCCTCCTCCTCCTCCTCCGCCTCTCTTCATTTTATTAAAAATAAAAATAAATATATTCATTTTATTCATTTAAAAATAAAAATAAATTTATTAAAAATAAATAAATTATTTTTATTTATCATTTTATTTTTATTTTATTATAAATTTGTGAAATTTATTAAAAATAAATTATTTATGATAAATAAAAATAATTTATTTTTATTTGCCTTGAGTGTTTTGCCAAATAAATTTATTTTAATTTTTAATTTTTATTCATTTTAAAATAAATTTATTTGTAAAATAAAATAAAATAGAATAAATAAAATAAATGTATTTTTAAGGATATTTTTATTTTAAAATAAATTTTTTATTTTATTTTTTATGATTTATTTTATTTTATTTTATTTTTTATTTTTTTGTTACTAAATCATTTTTATTTTTTATATTAAAGGTCAAATTCATTATCGCACCGTCCAAAAGGAAAAATTTTTTGTCGTATCAAACAATTTCTATTTTTAGAATAGAAATTTTATGTCTTTATCAAACGGTTATTTTTACTTAAACTCTTAGAAATAGAAATGAAAAATATATTTATGTTAAACTATTTTACGGAGACGAGAATGGTTTAATAAATGCGCTTAGAGTCTGTTTGGTTTATTTCTCCCGATTTTTATTCTTTTATTTTTTAAAATAAAAAATAAAAATATATTTGATAAAGTCAATTAATTTTTTTATTTTTCAGAAAAAATGATTAAAGAATGGATTTGGTATTAAAAAAAGAAGTAAAAAATAGTTTATTATTTTTTAAAACAATTTCTAGAAATAAATTATTTTTTTCTTTTTCATTCTTTTTATTCCTCCTTGGCCTCACCGCCACCCACCACTGTCCAGCCATTGTCAGTCGCTACTGACCGCCATCACTAAAGCTGCCTGACAATTGGCAATAGCCACGGCAAGGAGAATAATAAAAGAAAAAAATCTTAAAAATTATTAAAATTAAAAAAAAAATTCTACATTTGAAAAAATTATAGTTCGTTCCAAATGCATTCATGTTCTTTTTTTATTCTAAGAATATAAATTTTGTATGTTATTAAACGTGTTTTTTTACTCATAAATTATTTTGGGAGTAGAAATAGAAAAAAAAAACTATTTTTAAAAAGAAATTATTTCCAAAATAAAAGTATTACCCAAATGGAGTATTATTCTCAGCCTCTCGTAGGGTTGCGAACTCTTTACACGTTGCTTGGAGAAGAGAGACAAACAAACGGTCACGGTCAGAGATTTGAAAGGACAAAAAATGAAAAACGATGGAATTTGAATTCCAAGGATTTTATGCGAGGTTGTAGAGGACGAAAAAGTACGAGGGAAAAGGAATGATCGTGATAAGATCGTTCGACTGTTTCAGCCAAAGCAATGGAGCCGACTGACTGAATTTAGAACATGCCTTTTGTCGTTCACTAGGAAGTCGTGGCTAATAAGGACGCGTTTGATAACATTTACGTTTTTAAAAATTATTAGGGAAACGAGAAATAGAAAAAAGTGTTTGTTAGGGAGAACAATTTTTCAACAAAAAAACGCGTTTGGTAAACTCGTTCGAGAATAAAAAATAAACAGAAACATGTTTGGTAAATTTGTATAATTTTTTTATTTCTTTTATTTTTAAATATTTTTTCTATTTTCTTATTTATTTTTCCTTTATTTTCTTATTTATTTTTCTTTTTTTCTTTTTTCTTCTTTTGGCCAGTCGCCGGCCTCGGCCATGGCCGGCGACCGGCTGACGAGGGCCGACGGCCTCGCCCAGCCACGGTGAGGCTCGCCGACCCTCGGCAAGGCCGAGTCTCGCCGTGGCTGGGTGAGGCTCGGCCTCACCTTGGTTGGGCGAGCTTGATCTCGCCCAGATCCGGCAAGGCCGAGCTTGCCCAGCCCGATGCGAGGTCGGACTCGCCTTGGCTGGGCGAGCTCAAGCTCGCCCAAATCCGGTGAGCCTGAGCTCGCCCAGCGGCCGGCGAGGCTCGGCATCGTCGGGCCACCGCTAGGCGTCGACTTGGCGGTGGCCCGGTAACTCCGAGCCTCGCCGGCGGCTGGGCGAGGTCAGGCTCGTCGGATCTGGGCGAGCTCGCCCAGCCAAGGTGAGCCCGAGCTTCACCAAGGGTCGGCAACGCTCCGGCGAGTTCGCCGGCCCTCGACGGCGTTGCTGGCCCTCCAAGGCCGGTCGCCGGCCCTAGCCAAGGCCAGCGACCGGCCAAAGAAAAAAGAAAGAAAAAAATAAGAAGAAAAGAAACAAAAAAGTGTTTCTAAAATGTGTTCCAGAAACAAGAAACAACTTTTTTTTTTGTTTCTTGTTTTTGTTCCAGATGTGTTTTTGGGAACAAAAAAACAATTTTGAAACAAAAACGCACCCAAACGCGTTTCTGTTCCTTTTTTGTTCCCAGGAACAGAAAAACAAAAAAAGTGTTTAAAAACAGAAAAAAAGAACAAAAACAAACGCAGCATAAGTTTTCAACTACCACCTCTTTTTTCCGGTACAGACATGACAAATTCTCCATAATATTACGATCCAAATTTTAGCAAAAAATAAATCCTTTTACATTCTACCTACTAGGAAAAATGCATATTTGATTTGAACCGACATTGAAATTTTTTTGCAAAATCATCTCATTACAAAAATTTAAATTTTTAATTAATAAAGATAATAAGTTATCAATATATATATATATATATATATATATATATATATATATATATATATTTGGAAATTATATACATATGTATTGCAAATAAAAAGTAATTTGAGATTGAATTTTTTTTGATGAGGTCGTGCGTCGGATGAGAAAGATTCAAATTTGATAATTGAAATATACACGAGATAAAATAGACTTTTCTATTTACAGTTTTATCTATTGACAAAATATTTTTAACAACAACAAATGGAGGATATTTGAGGGGAAAATGGGTTGTCAAAGTACTATAAAAATGTATAAGTCTATCCATACTTTTATACTAAGCACATACAAACATTTGAATTTGGTAATTCAACATATTTTACAAAAATTCCCTTGATTTTCGTGTCTTTTTTTTTTTTTTTTGAAATCTATCGTTTTTATCAAACTTTTATTAACCACTAAAAAGAAAAAAGCAATTAGAGAAATACATGTCACTGTCCACCAATTCAAAATATGATAACCTGCCGCCCTTAAATATCGGCTCCATTAATTAGCGTCACATTTTCCACTAATCTACGATATGATATCTAACCACATTTTGAGGCAAATATATATTGTTGCTAACCTCTTACTTCGTAATATCTTTTTGTATTTGACCAATATATGTATATTGTAAACTCTAAATTTCAATTTACTTTGCAAAAAGGTCTCATCACTCAAGCGTTGCGGATATTTGATCATTTTATATTCACATATGGAGGTTTCTGAATGTAGATGTTTATCGCAAATTAAAGAGTATGAAAGTAATGATGCATGCACGTGCCATGCGTGTTTGTGGAATATGATATTGTACAAAGGCAGCGATCGAAAGCAGGTCCTTAAACTGCTCCTGTTATCAGAGTTAACCCCAACAGTAAAGTGGGGTAATGATAACCACAGGGTCCGGACCACCCTTAATTCGGGTCTCCCGACCTTGATTCCCATGAAGCCCTTCTCCTAGCGTACTAGGCTGAGTTTAGGAAAATGATAGGCAGCTGGTCCGGTCTGGACCGGACCGGACAGTGATCGAATTAATCATCCACTTTTCATATGATCAAAACACTCATGCCTACCTTGATATAGAAAAAGTTAAAGAGAACATTACTAATTAAACTTTGATATCAAATCTCTTACTTTATGAGCACATATCATCGACTTTGAAGTTTATATCCAAATTCTATGCTAAAAATCATCCAAACCATGGCGAATCAGGCACGCATATATCGCTAGGAACATATATATATATAAAATCAATCTTCCATTTACAACTTCTTGATTCGGTCAGACTTCACTGGCGTTGCAAAATACTCCTAAAAGATTCTGGTGTTAACAAAGCTTAATTCTCATACTGAAAAAAAAAAAAGGACGAGATTCTGATTGTGCAAGCATATATGCCAATTTCACTAAGGCCGGAAGTTTGCAGAAGGACTGAAAAACTAAATTCTCTATTATGCAAAATAGTCAGACCATCAAGGAGCACTTTTCATAGATTAACAACTGTTAAAGTTCCTAAATTGAAGGCCTAACTCATAGCAGAAGTATGACATTCCAATATTATCTTTGCCGAAAATCATAGACTGGTTTGCCCAATAAATTAGTGAGATGGCGTGTCAAATCTGCCGTTAATGGAAGATCTTGGCCCAAATTAAACGAAGATTCTGCACGTGTTTCTAAGAATTTTGCCTAGATATTTTATAAAGAATTAGGGCGCGTTTGTTTGTGTTTACGTTTTAAAAATTGTTAGGGGGAACGAGAAATAGAAAAAAGTGTTTACGTTCCGGAGAACAATTTTTGAACAAAAATACGCGTTTGGTAAACTTGTTCGGGAATAAAAATTAAACAGAAACATGTTTGGTAAATTTGGATAATTTTTTTATTTCTTTTATTTTTTCTATTTTTTTCTTATTTTTCCGTTTTTCTTTTTTCTTTTTCATTTTTTTTTTCTTCTTTTGGCCGGTCGCCGGCAAGGCGAGCTCGAGGCCGGATCTGGGCGAGATCGAGCTCGCCCAGGCCGGCGCGAGGTCGGCCTCGCCTTGATCCGGCGAGGCCGAGCTCGGCCTCGCCGGATCTGGGCGAGATCGAGCTTGCCCAGGCCGGCGCGAGGTCGGCCTCGCCCAGCTACGGCGAGCCTCGGCCTCGCCAGGGGACGGCGAGCCTCGGCCTCGCCGGGGGCCGGCGAGCCTCGCCGTGGCTGGGCGAGGCCGCCGGCCCTCGTCGGCCGGTCGCCGGCCATGGCCGAGGCCGGCGACCGGCCAAAAGAAAGAAGAACAAGAAAATAAGAGAAAAAAGAAAAAAAAAAGTGTTTCTCATTTGTGTTCCAGAAACAAGAAACACAAAATTTGTGTTTCTTGTTTCTGTTTCTTTTTTGTTCCTGGGAACAAAAGAACAAAAAAGGAACAGAAACGCACCCAAACGCGTTTCTGTTCCTTTTTTGTTCCTAGGAACAAAAAAACAGAAAAAGTGTTTAAAAACAAAAAAAATAAACACAACCAAACGCAGCCTTAGATGAAAATAGCGGCTACATGATTCAAGTGCGAAGTTTGAATTAAGAGCACTATAATTAGAGAAAACTTAGCCAGAGGTAAGTCAGTTGACGAAGGCAATAACAAGAGAATGTGAGTATATCGAGAGGTTTATGGGTCCTCTCTTTTGTAAGTTTGTAACACCCATTTGAATACTGTTCCTAAAGTCAATTTGGCAAAGCCCCGTGAGTCTACCACTACCCATATGACGGAATCCTAAACCTGCAATATACGAAATCAAAATAGCTCAATTTACAATAACTCTAAAGGAATTTCACGGAAACAACACACTAGGGAATTTAATAGACATTTAGGGAATTTAATAGTCATATCTATTTTGGATCTAGCTGCCACCATCTTCTAAAGGGACCCGTGTTGTACCCCTCTAAGCATCTTGCATCTCACTTGGCATCACAAGGACATCCGGGTTCTTCTTTCATTCCCTGGGCATTTGGAGAGCGTCACATTACGCCCCTCCAGATATCTTACATCCCAACTAGTATCGCGAGGACCTCTGGGGCCCGATTACATCCCCCAAGCATCTAAAGGGCACTATGTCACACCCCTCCAGGCATCCCGACAACCGAGGCATCGTTGCCTCAGTAGCCTGACAGTATCCATCAACTCAAACCATGGAGTAGCAATATAAGGATTCTATTTGAGGTCATCCAAACATAACTAGATCGACCATCCACTGATGCAAAAGTCTATGGCCATCAACCTAACCAAACCCACACTATTCCGAAATCGTCTTCGTATTACCAAGTCGTCTAAGGAATTCTAACACCCGAAACGCTAGCGAAACATGAGGAGTTGTCCTCGTGCAATGGTACATGCCTAATATGACTTGAACTTTCGCAGGGCCACATACACACTAACTCAACCATAGCCTCGACTAATCTGTATCACCTAAACGCTACTCTCCTTGAGTTCAAAAAAAAAAAAAAAAATCCGTACCAGGACCGGACTGACCCGCAGCAACTCAACCTATGGAAGATCGGTGCTGATTTTTCCGACGATCGATGTGGTTCACAACCTTACAACCCAAAACCCGTGCTAACTGTGCTGGCGGTCGTCGCAGTACCCAACTATACGAGTCAATATCAAACCTAGCTTTAACCGACACAAAGCAAACGTGAATACAACAGCAACTTGACACATTCAAGCCCAAACTGGTCGATTTCCTACAATGGAAACTTGAGTAACGACAGCACCACGTAATATAGAGTAATAGGACTTCCACTTGCCTTGAATCCGAGGTGGTGCAAGCTGTGGTGCGAAGCTGGTGACAGAGTGGCAAGGTGACGCAAGCTGTACGAGGGCGCAGTTGTGGGGTTCCTGGTCCGCAGCAAGAGTAAGGCGAGACGGCGGTGTGGCGAGGTGGTGCAAATAGCCGGCGTCGAGCAGCAAAGAAGAACGAGGTTGTGAGAGTTTTTGGTAAAAGATTCACTGAAGACGTTGATGAAAAGGAAGGAAATTATGAGGGAAGGGAAAACATTGGAATGCCATAAGCGAGACCAATGTTTGCTTTGTGGGCAGCTCAAAAGGAGGGACGTGTGGGTGGACGTGGCCATCTGTGATAACCCTCATTGCCACTTTGAGGAAGTCGCTGAAACGTGGTTGTATTTTGGTCAAAGTCTTCAATTCGCTGGCAAGCTGAGGAGGGAAAGACGTGGCTGCATGTTGTGGTCAAGGTCTTCGTGGGTGGGAGCTGAGGAGAAGCGGATGGGCTGACGTGGTGATGGTGGGAGCTCTCGGCTCCTCTCTTCAACAAATACACGTAATGCATGGGGATGAAGGAGAATTGCATGAGGAAGCAGCTTGGTAATGCACCGAAGGAAGCAAACATTAGTCTCGCTTATGGCATTCCATGAAGAAGAAATTTTAATGAGATAATGGACTAGGTGATGGTTGAGCTGTCATAGTCTATGTAGCATCGACACGCGACACGACACGTGACACGTCATTTCTAAAAAAGTGGAGAATTTTGACACGTTCTGAGACGTTAAATATTAAATAAATATTTTTTATATAAATGCATAAATAAGTAAATAATAATAATAAAAAGAGTCTAGAATTAGTCTATACTAAAAACATTAATCATACATTTGTTAATATCATTCATTCTTTTAATTTGACAAATTCAACTATATTTTATTATAATAAACCATAAAACTTGAAGGAAAAAAATAATCCACATTCCACTATTAAATTAAAATTTAACAATAAGCAAAAAAACAATCAACATTCCATCAAATAATATAACAAAAAGTCATCCATCCACATTATCCACTTCTTCTGCAAAAAAAAAAAAAAAAAAAAAAAAAGCTTCATCTCCGACTCATCAAGTAAAAGATTTGCAACTTCAAGCACCCCAACATCTTCAAACGAGTCAAATGCATCCCCGCCAATATCACATCTTAGTCTCTCCTTCTACTTTGGTGGGCTTTTTCTTGATAGAAGACAGAGATTACTATGAATAAAAACCAAATATTCTGCATGTTTTGGGGTCATCTTATTTTTTCTCGCCGAATGCACATTTGAGTAAGTATTCCAATTTCTCTCAGCACATGATAAAGAAGAAGGTTATGCAAGAAGCTTTAAGGCTATGCTTTGAAGCATCGGTGTACATGAACCATGATTGACCCATCAAACCTTAAGATCCATTGAATATCGATTTTGAATGGAATCAAATTCTCTAAAATCCCCATTTTTACTTGCAAAATCTACGTACTCCAAATTCACCTTGTTGCGCTCATCAAAGTTAGGAAAGTATTTCTTGAAGCATTTCAGTCTTTCTTGGTTGATCTCCTTATTCTTGTACGGAGAAATTCAAGTAGGATTTGCATCAAGCCATTGATCACTATAGTACCTTTATTCAATAAAATGAAATAAAATTAGAAAACAACAATAAATAAGATGAGTATTATATTATCATGTTAAAGAAAGAATAACTATTAAAGTAATAATCTCATACAATTTTAGAATTTACCTAGGATTTAAGGCATGTGCCAAGCAATGAAGTGGAGTGTTGTTCTTTGTCCAACGATCTATAAGAATTGTGTGAATCACCTCATAAAATGTGGACTTTTCATCTAGCCTCTTCACTTCATGTGCATATATAACTTTCTTCACTTTTTCGATCATTGAACCCCACATATCATAAACTAAGTGAAGAGAAGGCTTATCGGTGTCACAAACTCTAAGCATATCATAAACAGGAGCCGTGAAAGAAAGTATATAATCAATCAAATCCCACCAAAAATCATCCAACACCTTCTTTTTGACAAGCTTAGCTTTCTCTTGATTAACATCCAGATAGATATTCCATTTGTTACAAATCACCATATTTTGAAGACCACTTTTTATCAACTTGAATCTCTTAAGCATCACAATTATCGAAGCAAAACGTGTATCTGCTATAGAAAGCAATTTCAAGCTAACAACTCATTGTATATTGCTAATCTCATAGAATGGTTCATGATGAAATATTTGATTTGCATAACTTCCTTAACAATATCTGAAATCCAACTACATTCATAAAATGAAATGCATATCTTTTGTTTCTCCCGAGTAATTAACCGATTTTATAAACATTAGTTCTCCATCCGATACCACCATGAAATTAATAAGCAGTCTTCTATGTAAGTCGCTCAATCCATTACTCACAATACTTACACCCTTCTCCTTTCACATGATTTTGATAGGTGTACACAACCTATCAATATTTACCTTCTCCTTTTGCAAGAAAGTGGTTCTCAACAAATTATATTTCGGTAGTACATAACCCGCAATATTATGATTAGCAGCATAAGTGAAAGTGGATTGAAAATAAGGATTCTTTGCTAGGCTAAACGGTAAGCTCGCCGAATAAAACATCCTAGCAATATCACAATCTAGACATTCCCGTTGAGTCATATTAAATGCATTTTCAAGTGATTTTCCACTCCCACTCCCACTTTCATCTTTCCTTTTTTTGGAGTTCAATAATAAATCCATTCCGTCACCACCACCACCACTAAGTGAATAACTACCAGGAGACAAAGGTACATTTCTAGGTGTAATACTCATTAATTTAGTATTGACCTCTTCCTCTAATCTTTCCTTCTCCAAAAGATCTTTTTTTTTTTCTACTTTTATGCACTTTCCAATTCCTTTTCCACTTACCATCATCAAATGATACCTCACTCTTATATATGAACTCTTCAAATCTTTTTCACAAAAGTTGCATCTCCAAGACAAATTTCTCCTCGCATTAGTATGATTAACTAACTTAGTAACATACCTCCATAATGGTTGTTTTATAATTTCATTGCTAGAGGTAGCTTGTGTGCTTAAAGTACTACTAACCATGTTTGAACTTGAAGACATTCTGCAAAAAAAAAAAAAAAAAAAAGAAAAAATAAACATGTTATTATCAACGCCAGTCAAACACCCAAGAAGAAAGAAATCAGAACAGAGCACAATCCATGTCGCCTTAAAAATCAAGCTAATATGGTTGAAATCTCAACAGGATAAGACTCATGAACTCGAGACTTGGGAGTTTGACAAGACCTCTAACCCTAAGCTAGACTCTGCACTTGAGCTCAGCTGGAATCAACATACCCAAGATTGACTCAACCCATATAGTTTCTTAATAGGACGAGTTCAAAGCACTTTGAAGCTCGACCAATCATACAAATTAGACAAGGATAAAAACCACTAAACTCTTAGTTTCTCACTGTCTACCTCGTGTAGCCCCCTTTCCTAAACCAACATTCAGAACCCATATCATAGATTGCATTAATTGTATGAATGATAATGCTTTAATATCAATTACAAATCAGTAAATCGCCCCAAAAATAAAAGAACTCTGTAAAGGGGAAAAACACATTCGAACGCTACAGAAACAAAAGAACGAAATTTGAAACTATCCCCTCATGCATTGGCAGCAAAAGCAAGCCAATCAACCACAGAAGTTTTGAGTCCCGCGAAGTATTCTTTGCTTTGCATAGAGAGAAAGAGAGATTCTGACTCCAAATGCAACCCCAAAACTAAAACACAAGTGCAAAAGACGAGTACCCACCTCGGAATCAATACTTCGAATTCGAAAGGCAGCTCATATTTACGGCAACGGTCACAATGGTAGAGAGAGAGAGTTTCCAAGCAGCAATCGACAGAAAAGACAATTCACGGAAAATCTCACAATCAAGTGAAAAAAACAAAAAGGACGGAGCACCAAAATCTGAAAAAAAAAAAAGAAAAAAAGAAAAAAAAGAAAGAGAACGCGAAGCATCAGTCAGCGAGCAGTCCACTGAACAAAAACAACAACAACCCAGGGAGCAAAACTGGCAAAAGAACGGCACAAGAGCACCGGAGACAGAGAGACAGAAAGAGGGTTCGAAAAATTCCCCTTTCCCCGAACTAGGGTTTGCCAAAAAATCCCAAATCGCAAGATGCTAACTTGAGGTGCGAGGGCTACGGCGAGTCGACGACTGGTGGGGTGGGCCGCGCGGCTGGCAAAGCAACACCGGTGACACTCACAGTGAAAGAAGAGAACCAAAGTGGTCTGCTCACTGCTCAGGCTCGTTCGCTACGACTGAAGAAGATAGAGAAGACTGTGGCATCCCGAAAATTCAGAGCCAAGCCATAAGGTGTGTTAAAGTTTCTAATTAGGTGATAAGAATTCCTATGGCTTATGCTTTAGCCATTAGTCTTTTAATTAGATGATTTGTGCATATGATTGTGAAAATTTAAATTTGATAGATTAATAATTTATGCTTGGCCATGTACTTTATAAATTAAATTTCAATAAATGAAATAAGACTTTTGGCCAAGATGAAAATTGAAATTTAAAAATATTTATAGAAGAAATTCAAAAAAAAAAAAGAAGGAAAAAAGAAGGTCAAAATTCGATTGGGCCTTAATGGGTCACGTTGGCCGGCCCATTGAAGCCCACAAGTGGGTTGTCGACCAGCCCAAGAGGAGGCCCAAGAAGTGGCCGGATGGCCTAAGCCCAAGAAGCCCAAACCCAATTCAAAATTCAATATGACAAGTGGCAAAGGGGAAGGCCATGCATTGGTTGGCTTGTAGGCAAGTAATGATTGTTAATCATGAGGATTTGGGGGTATAAGAAGGGAAAGAGAGAGAGAAGGTGGCCGGATTTCTTTTGGCCAAGAGAGAGTTGTGCGAGAAAGAGAGAGATCGTGCGAGAGGGAGGAGCGGCCGAGAGAGAGAGGAAGGAGGGAGTCGCCGTCGCTTGCTGTCCGTCCGCCTTGATCGCCGTTGTGTGTTGTTGACCGACCGGTCTAGAGGCAAGTGGGAGTCCTCTAGCTTCTCTTGCATGCTTGTATGTCGTTTGCATGTTGAGCTTTTGGGTGTTAGATGAGAAAAACCGAAGCATGGATGAGTTGTGTGTGAATGGTGTGACTGTTCTTGCTCGGATCGTGTGAGTCAGTAACTTGTTTGAGCTTGCATGTGTGTTTGGAGTCCGATTTTGGCTTCTATTTCTTCATGAGAGTTGTAGCAACATCTTGAACTACAACATACTGAAATTTCATGGAAAATGATGGAGATTTGAGGGGTTAAAGTCTTATTCTACGGAGACCTCGGATTTGGAGAGTTTTTACTGACCTCTTGCTGGATTCGTGGTTGCATGTTGGTTTTTGATGGTAATCTCACTTCGATTTCTTCATGAAAGTTGTAGGAGACATCTTAAAATACAACATACTCAAATTTGAAGTTAAATGAACGAGTAAAGCCTAGTAAATTGACTAGATCTTGAAGACGATGATTCTGGTGATGTATTATGAGATACCCGAGACTTCATGGAGATAGATGATGACTATACTCTGGTTATTTGACTTAGATCTCTTCATGAAACTTGTAGAGGATATCTTGATGTATAACATATCCAAATTTCAGAGAAAATGAAAGAGAATAGGTAGGTGAAATCTCAATATTTCGGTGATATGTACACTGGACAATGCGGTAATGGGTCCATAAGCTTTGTGAGGTCGTATAAAATAATCTAAAAAGAATCTGGCTTCATGAAAGTTGTACGAAAATGTCTTGGCTATAACTCAGTAAAATTTCGCAATTTTTAGAGACCGTATGGATATTTTAATTGAATTTCTTCGGAAACTGTGCATTCTGGTTTTATCCGAATATTATGTGCTGTTTTATGGAAATTGTGAAATTGTGAGAAATTCAATTTGGCCATGAATATTGCATAAAATTGTCATCCTATTGGTTTGTTTAATGATTGCTTGAATTTTTATAATTTTGGGAATTTGTAGATATTGAATTTAATATTTATTTATAAAAATAATAATAAAATAAAATGGATTATTTTATTGGCCATAAATTCCATTGAATTTATTAATAAATAATTATACATTGTTGCATGTATAATGAGATATTGGTGTATGTATGACATTGAATTGTGATGCATGTGTGAATTCTATGCCAAGTATGACTTGTTTGATGTCACACCATATGCCATGTTAAATTGAGATCAAAATAATGGTAAATGTGGATAATGATAATTGAGGAAGTGGTTGTGGTGGAGGATGAGGCCGGAATGTACAGAGATGCATTGCTGGATTTCCCTGGGAGATTCAGGATGCCCGGAATGCGGGGGGTCGAAAGGCCTGTCGGAGGTCTCTCCTCGAAGGGAATGCCTCGCGATGCCAGGATTGGGGTGGGGATGCTCGGCTAGGGAGTGTAAATGCCGGAAGCCCTGTTGGAGGTTTTTGCTCGAAGGGAATGCCTCGTGATGCTAGTTGAGATGCGAGATGCCCGGAATGTGGGGGGCCGGATGCCCGGTGGCCTGGGAGGCTGAATGCCGGAAGCCTCGGAGGTCTTTGCCCGAGGGGATGATGAAATTGATGATTTGAGGAATGGGTGATGTGGTGATCAAATTGAAAGCTAAAAGTGGAAATTAAACCATGATGATGATGATGATGATGATGATGATGATGATGATGATGATGATATGTGATGTGAAAAATGATGATCACCCATGATATGATATGCATGATGATACGCATGATGATGATGATGATGATATGCATGATGATGATGATTCTATGTGATGTGAAAAATGATGATCACCCATGATATGATATGCATGATGGTATGCATGGTGATGATAATGATGATGATATATGATATGACACAGATGATGTCATGGTGATGATGACATGTGTGATGAAATGATGCCATGATGATGATGACATGTGTGATGAAATGATGCCATGATGATGATGACATGTATAATGTAATGATGTCATGATGATGATGACATGTATGATATGATGATGATACACATGTATGTGTTATAAATTGATATGATGATGCATGATAGTATGCGCATGGCTTCAAGGTAAGTAACGCCTGCAATGCATGTATGATTTGCCTGATGCATTGAGTTGTTATTGGATTTCCCTATCTGCTGAGTGGTTGTACTCACCCCTTTTGGGGATAACATTTCAGATTAGTCAGTATGCCGCTTCCTGCCGTTGCGCGGGGTGCATTTTACGGGTTACCGTCCGACGTCGAGGTAGAGTGTGAGGAGTTCAGCTATCCTTCTGTACTTGGACTCACCTACATAAGTGTGTGTTGTTTTGTTTCATACGACATAGGCCTGGTTGGGGTCCCGGTCGTTTAGGAGTTTGTTTCTGTCCACGTTCGCCGTGATGGGGTGATGGGAGGGATGCTGCCACCGCCACTGCCTGACGCACCGGACTGGGTGTGAGACCTGTGCGCGACGAGTAGGGGTTGTGTTTTTTTGGGGATCGTTAGCCGACACCTATGATGGGGGATTGTACACGTGTGATGTAGAGGGTCGAGGGTTCTTTTTGAGGTTTTAGGTTGGACATGGCTGAGTCCCAGCTTTTCCTTTTAATGTACCGACCCAAGAGTAGTCCCATCTTGAAAATATATGTAAATAAAGTGTCGTGGCTTGTTTATAAAAATTATGGTGATTAGTGGTGTGTATTTGTATCATGGTTGGTAGGGGAGAGATGGTGATGTTTTAAATTGCTTCCGTTAATGAGTCGCGTTGGGACCGTTTTGTTTTAAAAAAAAAAATGTGTCTATGAATTACGACGCATCTTCTAAGGAGAAAGGTAATGAGGAGTAACATTGGCGCTGGTGACGACCTGCGAAGGGTTCAAGGTGTCACAAAGATTGAAGAGAAGACTAAAGTGAAGAACCCGTGCGTGCGAGTGTGATTGACGTTTTAACTTTTATTTTTTATTTATTTTTTTCATATATTTATATTTAGAGCCCAGAAGTTTTGAAAATTTATAAAAATAACCCCATGCGTGTTGGAGTCACATGTTAGAATTTCCGACTCGCGTGTCAGAGCATGTCAGAAATAGTTGATCGCGTGGTGCGTCCGCGCCTCAGTCCATGAACATGCTGATGCGTGATGGGTTGAGTGATTCAAGAACGGAGATTTTTTTTAGAGGGCATTTTTGTGGTTAAGTATATGGAGTAGTGTATACGGTGAAGAAACGAAAAAAGAATAAGAAAAGATAGAGCGATCTCCTTCCAAGGTATAAAGGCCACGCCACCAACCGAAGAAGAGGATCGAGATCTATGAAACTCACCACCAAGGCCTAAAGATTCTACCAGCCAAGGATAAAGGGCTTCTTGGCTCACCACCAAGGAGTGATCTACGCTCCAAGGATAAAGAAACCGAAAGGAGTTATCCACTCTTCGAAGGAGTTCACTCAAGTAGAGGAAATCTTACCGTTTTCATTCATAAAATTCATATCTCCCTTACATTGGATAGTTTTCTCTATTTATAGGAGGATTTTAGTCTTAGGAAATATTAAAAATGAACTTTAATGACCTAGAAACTTAAACGTTCGACTCTTGAGTTACATAAAAATAAAAACACCTAGGAACTTAATAAAAAGCCATTATTAACACGGGAACTAAATGCCTTTAATCTTCGGCCTTCCACATTCTCGAACTGTTAGTTTTTTGTGTTCTTAAACCTTTGGCTTTTCATATTCTTGAACCACATTCGTCAACCTTTAGCCTTCCCAAAATTCGAGCACCTTCCTTGACCAGAAAATAATTCTCTTGAAACTTCATCAATTGGTCATACAAAACATTTAAAATAGCCTCCCATTGATAGTTATTGATATACCACAAAGTACTGATAAGTAATTAACATTATTAATTCAAAATGATCCATCGAAGCACATAATGCCTAACTTCTTTATTGGCTTGGATAAGCATCGATGGTTCTGAGTTGGTCGATGGAGCTATGTTGGATGCTCTCGCATCATCCTCCCTGGGTTGTTTGAGATTTGTCCTCAAATCTATAAGGTTTTCATCCTCCAAGTAAGGAGAAAGGTCTCCCACGTTGAATGTTGCTGAAACTCCAAACTCTCCCGGAAGGTCAATCTTGTAGGCATTGTCACCAATTCGCTCAATAACTTTAAAGGGACCATCAGCTCTAGGCATGAGCTTGTCCTTTTGTTGAAATGGAAATCTCTCATTCCTCAAGTGAAGCCACACAAGATCGCCCGGTTGAAATTGAGTCTTCTTGCAATGTTGATTAGCTTTCTTCTTGTAAGATTCATTGGCCTTTTCAATCTTGGATCGAATCTGCTCATGGAGCTTCTTTATTGATTCAACTCTTTTCTTGCCATCAAAGCTCACTTGAGAGTTAGATGGAATTGGAATCAAATCAATGGGTGTGAGAGGATTAATTCTATACACAACTTCAAATGGCGATCGACCCGTAGTATAAAGTGGTGATTGATTGTAAGAAAATTCAGCATATGCAAGCTTTAAATCCCAATCTTTCAAAGATTTACTCACCATACCACGAAGAAGAGTAGTTAGAGTACAATTTGTCACCTTCATTTGGCCATCGGTTTGTGGATGACAAGCTGTGCTGAAAAAGAGTCTTGTACCAAGCATTCTCTAGAGAGTCCTCCAGAAGTGGTTTAAAAATTTGGAATCACAATCCGACACAATGGTCTCTAGTACTCAATGAATGCGCATAATCTCTTTGAAATATAATTTAGCAATATGAGATGCATCATTGGTCCAGTGACCTAGCATGAAATGAGCCATTTTAGAGAACCGATCGACGACCACCATGATAGCATCTTTCCCTCTTTGAGTTCTTGGTAGAGCCATAATGAAATCCATGCTAACATCTTCCCAGGGCTGCAATGGTATCGGAACTAGAGTATACAACCCTTGATGGAAATGGCTTTTTGATCTTTGACAAGTCGCACACCTTGAGATGATAGCATGCACATCTCTACTCATCTTTGGCCCATAGAAATGCTCTTGAAGAACCTCAAGAGTTTTGTTAATACCAAAATGACCATCCACTCCTCCACCATGCGCCTCTCGAATAAGCAATTCGCGAAAAGAACTCTTCGGGATACATAATTGATTTCCTTTAAAAAGAAACCCATCTTGCAAAGAATATATACCTTGAACTCCCTGCTAGCAATTGTTGATGATGGATGAGAACTCTGCATCTTCAGAATAAAGTTCTTTCATTGATTGAAATCCAAGAATCCTAGAGTCCAGACCAGCTCATAGAATATCTTCTCCATAAAGCATCTGCTACAACATTAGTGTGCCCAGGTTTATATTTTGAGACATAAGAAAATGATTGAAGAAATTCTACCCATTTTGCATGTCTAGAATTAAGGTTGCATTGGCCGCTAATAAACATAAGCGCCTCATGATCAGAATGAAGGACAAATTGTTTTGGCCTCAACTAATGACTCCAATGATCAAGAGCCCGGACAATGGCATAGAACTCTTTGTCATAAGTTGAATAATTCCTCTTGGGATCATACAACATTTCCCTGACATATGCCAATGGTTTTTGATGCAGGAGCATCCAACGTAGCTCCATCAACCAACTCAGAACTATCGATGCTTATCCAAGCAAATAGAGAAGTTGGGCATTATGAATAATGTTAATTACTTATGGATACTTTGTGGTATATCGATAACTATTAATGGGAGGCCATTTTGGATGTTTTGTATGATCAATTGATGAAGTTTCAGGAGGATTATTTTCTGGTCAAGGGGGGAGCTCGAATTTTGGGAGGGCTAAAAGTTCACGAATGCGGTTCAAGAATATGGAAAGTCAAAGGTTCAAGAACACGGAAAGCTAACGGTTCGAGAACGCGGAAAGCCGAAGATTAAAGGCATTTAGTTCCTGTGTTAATAACGGCTTTTTATTAAGTTCCTAGGTGTTTTTATTTTTATGTAGTTCAAGAGTCGACCGTTTAAGTTCCTAGGTCATTAAAGTTCATTTTTAATATTTTCTAAGGCTAAAATCCTCCTATAAATAGGGGAAAACTATCCAATGTAGGAGATAGGAATTTCATGAATGAGAATGGGGAGATTTCCTCAACTTGAGAGAACTCCTTTGGAGAGTGGATAACTCCTTTCGGTTTCTTTATTCTTGGAGTGTAGATCACTCCTTGGTGGTGAGCCAAGAAGCCCTTTATCCTTGGCTGGTGGAATCTTTAGGCCTTGGTGGTGAGCTTCTCCTATCCCGAAGTCCTTTATCCTTGGTTGGTGGAAGCTTTAGGCTTTGGTGGTGTTGAGCTTTGTAGATCTCGATTCTCATCCTCGGTTGGTGGCGAGGCCTTTATACCTTAGGAGGAGATCGTTTTATCTCTTCTTATTCCTTTTCATTTCTTCCTCATATACACTACTCCATACATTTAACCACAAAAATTCCCTTTGAAAATTCCGTTCTAGAATCACTCACCCCATCACGCATTAGTTTTTGTGCTTGCACCAGAACAACCCCAATACCAATTCCGCACACTCAACTTCAAATACTTTATCAAAATCAGGAAGTGCAAGAATGGGGGACTCACAAAGTTTTTGCTTGATTACCTCAAAGGCATTTTGAGCAACCTTTGTGCATTCAAAAACACCATTTTTCATGCATTCAGTTATAGGAGCCATGACGGTACTAAAATTTTTGACAAAACGTCGATAGAAAGAAACAAGTCCGTGAAAACTTCTTACATAAGAAATAGACTTTGGAACCGGCCAAGTCTTCATAGCTTCCACTATGGCTTGATCAATAGAGATTCCATCTTTGGAAACCACATAACCAATAAACACTATGCTTGTAGAGAAGAACTCACATTTCTCCATTTTAGCATATAATTTTCGTTCTCTCAAGACATTAAAGACCTGTTTTAAATGGGAGACATGCTCCTCCTCATTCATGCTATAAACAAGAATATTGTCGAAATAAATAATGACAAATCCACCAATAAAAGAACAAAGAACCTCGTTCATAAGTCTCATGAAGGTACTCGGAGCATTAGATAATCTAAATGGCATAACCAACCACTCATAAAGGCCTCCCTTGGTCTTGAAAGCTGTCTTCCATTTGTAACCTTCTCACATTCTGATTTGATAATCACTCCGCAAATCTATCTTTGAAAACACAGAAGAACCTATAATTCGTCAAGCATATCATCAAGTCTAGGTATAGGGTACCCTATACTTAATGGTGATATTGTTGATGGCCCGACTATCAACACACATTCGGTATGTACCATCCTTCTTAGGTACAAGTAGAGCCGGAACAGAATAAGGACTCATGCTTTCTCGGACGTATCCTTTGAGGATAAGTTCATCGACTTGTCTTTGCAATTCCTTTGTTTCCTCTAGATTGCATCGATAAGCTGGCTTGTTTGGTAGTGGAGCACCGGGGATCAAATCAATTTGATGCTCAATACCTCTTATGGAAGGTAATCCAGGTGGCAAATCCTCCGGAAACATATTTGCAAATTCTTTTAACAAGCAATGCATTTTTGGATGTATGGGTTACTCTATCTCACTCTTTTTCTCGACCACAAGCAAAGCAAATACATTCTTTTGTTTGCTAATGGCTCTCTAAACCCGTTTCTCACTCAAGAACAGATTTTCCTCATAAGTGTTTCCCTCCCCAGGTTGATTATTATGTATCGAATAAGGACTCAATTGCAAAAGAGTAATGCATTTTTGTTCCTTATGAAAAGAGTATGTGTTTTTCCGACCATCATGCATAGCATTTATATCAAATTGCCACGGTCTACCCAATAACAAGTGGCATGCCTCCATAGGAATCACATCACATACAACCTCATCTTGATAGTTCTTCCCAATCGAAAATGATATAAGAAAGCGTTTGGTTACCTTAAGGTTCACAGTCATTTGATGTAAGCGAGCATTGTCTTACCCCATTGCACATGGTATCATCCCTTGTAAACGCATCAAGACGGCATCCTTATAAGAAGTTTCATTTTGAAATCTATCCATGAACAGCACACAATTCACTACATATCTTTATCGTTAATTAATGTGATGCCCATATGATATGCAAAGACCATTGTTATATGCCATTATGTCATGCGTGTGCCGCATATTATTTCACGTGAAAGCACCATCCACTTCACAAGTGCAATGGCATATAAGTCATTCATTAAAGTAGAATAAAGTCATCACAATACGTCAAAATCATTTATCATGTGTAATCATAAATCGTCAAATAACTCATCTTTCAATTAATATAACATAGCACAATGCCATAATGTATTTTAATAACATTCTTTGTCACAACGTTACTTCATATAACATACATCACCACATAATAATATAGCATCCCATTATGGCATATTATAACAACATATCATACATCACTTAACATGACCTAATAACTTATTGCCCTAAACACGATAACTTATTAGTAAAAAATTGATATCCTATCATCCGAAATTTGATAACTTATCATTTAAGCTTGATAATCTATCATTCTAAACATGATAACTTATCATCAAATTCTTGATGGCTCATCATCTAGAGCTCGATAACTTATCACTCTAAACTCAATAACTTATGGTCCATAACTTGATAACTTACCATTTAAACCCAATTTGCGATTAGAGCTTAATTAGGGACAATTTTGTAATTTCACGAAATCCATGAATATTTTTGCAAAATATGAAAGGCTGAAAGGTGTAGGGACGAAATATATGTGACGAGGAACTCATGGGTGGTCGCTAGTGATGCGTGATAGGGTGAGTGACTCTAGAACGGATTTTTAAGAGGGGATTTTTGTGGTTAAGTGTATGGAGTACTGTATATGAGGAAGAAATGAAAAGGAATAAGAAAAGATAAAAGGATCTCCTCCTAAGGTATAAAGGGCTCGCCACCAATCGAGGATGAGGATCGAGATCTACGAAGCTCATCACCAAGGCCTAAAGCTTCCAGCAACCAAGGATAAAGGACTTCAGGATAGGAGAAGCTCACCACCAAGGCCTAAAGATTCCACCAGCCAAGGATAAAGGGCTTCTTGGCTCGCCACCACAGAGTGATCTACGCTCCAAGGATAAAGAAACCGAAAGGAGTTATTCACTCTCCAAAGGAGTTCGCTCAAGTTGAGGAAATCTTACCATTCTCATTCATGAAATTCGTATCTCCTACATTGGATAGTTTCCCCTATTTATAGGAGGATTTTAGCCTTAGAAATTATTAAAAACGAACTTTAATGACCTAGGAAATTAAACGATCGACTCTTGAACTACATAAAAATAAAAACATCTAAGAACTTAATAAAAAGCCTTTATTAACACGGGAACTCAATGCCTTTAATCTTCGGCCTTCTGCATTCTCGAACCGTTAGCTTTCCATGTTCTTGAACCGCATTCGTGAACTTTTAGCCTTCCCAAAATTCGAGCTCCTCCCTCGACCAGAAAATAATTCTCCTGGAACTTCATCAATTGATCATACAAAACATCTAAAATGCCCTCCCATTGATAGTTATCGATATACCACAAAGTATCGATAAGTAATTAACATTATTCATTCAAAAAGATCCATGGAAGCACATAATGCCCAACTTCTTTATTTGCTTGGATAAGCATCGATGGTTCTGAGTTGGTTGATGGAGCTACGTTGGATGCTCCCGCATCATCCTCCTCGGGTTGTTTGAGATTTGTCCTCAAATCCAGAAGGTTTTCATCCTCCAAGTATGGAGAAAGGTCTCCAACGTTGAATGTTGCCGAAACTCCAAACTCTCCCAGAAGGTCAATCTTGTAAGCATTGTCACCAATTCGCTCAATAACTTTAAAGGGACCATCAGCTCTAGGCATGAGCTTGTTCTTTCGATGAAATGGAAATCTCTCCTTCCTCAAGTGAAGCCATACAAGATTGCTCGGTTGAAATTGAGTCTTCTTGCGGTGTTGATTAGCTTTCTTCTTGTAAGATTCGTTGGCCTTTTCAATGTTGGATCAAATCTGCTCATGGAGCTTCTTCATTGATTCAGCTCTTTTCTTGCCATCAAACCTCACTTGAGAGTTAGATGGAATTGGAATCAAATCAATGGGTATGAGAGGATTAATTCCATACACAACTTCAAATGGCGATTGACCAGTAGTATAACTTGGTGATCGATTGTAAGCAAATTTAGCATGCGCGCAAGCTTTAAATCCCAATTTTTCAAAGATTTACTCACCATACCACGAAGAAGAGTACGATTTGTCACCTCTGTTTGGCCATCGGTTTGTAGATGACAAGCTGTGCTGAAGAACAGTCTTGTACCAAGCATTCTCTGGAGAGTCTTCTAGAAGTGGCTTAAAATATAATTCAGCAATATGAGATGCATCATTGGTCCTGTGACATGGCACGAAATGAGCCATCTTAGAGAACCGATCGACGACCACCATGATAGCATCTTTTCCTCTTTGAGTTCTTGGCAGAGCCACAATGAAATCCATGCTAACATCTTCCCAGGGCTGCAATGGTACCGGAAGTGGAGTATACAAACCTTGATGGAAATGGCTTTTTGATCTTTTACAAGTTGCACACCTTGAGATGATAGCATGCACATCTCCACTCATCTTTGGCCAATAGAAATGCTCTTGAAGAACCTCAAGAGTTTTGTTAATCCCAAAATGACCAGCCAATCCTCCACCATGCGCTTCTCGAATTAGCAATTCGCGAAAAGAACTCTTCGGCACACATAATTGATTTCCTTTAAAAAGAAACCCATCTTGCAAAGAATATATACCTTGAACTCCCTGCTTGCAATTGTTGATGATAGAGGAGAATTCCGCATCTTTAGAATAAAGTTCTTTCATTGATTGAAATTCGAGAATCCTAGAGTCCAAAATCGCAAGCATAGAATATCTTCTCGATAAAGCATTTGGTACAACATTAGTGTGCCCCGGTTTATATTTTGAGATGAAAGAAAGGGATTGAAGAAATTCTACCAATTTTGCATGTCTCGAATTAAGCTTTCGTTGGCCACTAATAAACTTAAGCGCCTCATGATCAAAATGAAGGACAAATTGTTTTGGCCTCAAATAATGACTCCAATGATCAAGAGCTCAGACAATGGCATAGAACTCTTTGTCATAAGTTGAATAATTTTTCTTGGAATCAGATAACTTCTCGTTGAAATATACCAATGGTTTTTGTGCTCGTACCAGAACAGCACCAATACCAACTCCGCTTACATTACACTGAACTTCAAATACTTTATGAAAATCAGGAAGTGCAAGAATAGGGGACTCACAAAGTTTCTGCTTGATTATGTCAAAGGCGTTTTGAGCAGCCTTTGTCCATTCAAAAGCACCATTCTTCATGCGTTCAGTTATAGGAGCCATGATGGTACTAAAGTTTTTAACAAAACGTCGATAGAAAGAAACCAGTCCATGAAACCTTCTAACATCAGAAGTGGATGTCGGAACTGGCCAAGTCTTCATAGACTCCACCTTGGTTTGATCAATAGAGATTCCATCTTTGGAAACCACATAACCAAGAAACACAATGCTTGGAGAGAAGAACTCACATTTCTCCATTTTAGCATACGGTTTTTGATCTCTCAAGACATTGAAGACCTATTTTAAAAGAGAGATATGCTTCTCCTTGTTCCTGCTATAAACAAGAATACTGTCGAAATAAACAACGACAAATTGACCAATAAAGGAATGAAGAGGCCACCCTTGGTCTTGAAAGCCGTCTTCCTTTCATTACCATCTCGCATTTTGATTTGATGATAACCACTTCGCAAATCTATCTTTGAAAACACAGAAGAACCATATAATTCGTCAAGCATATCTTCAAGTCTAGGTATAGGGTACCTATACTTAATGGTGCTGTTGTTGATGGCCCGACTATCAACACACATTCGATATATACCATCCTTAGGTACAAGTAGAGCCGGAACAGAACAGGGACTCATGCTTTCTCGAACGTATCCTTTGACGATAAGTTCATTGACTTGTCTGTGCAACTCCTTTGTTTCCTCTTGATTGCATTGATAAGCTAGCTTGTTTTGTAGTGGAGTACCGGGGATCAAATCAATTTGATGCTCAATACCTCTTATCGGAGGTAATCCAGGTGGCAAATCCTCCGGAAACACATCTGCAAATTCTTTCAACATGTAATGCATTTTTAGATGTATGGGTTGCTCTATCTCACTCTTTTTCTCGACCACAAGCAAAGCAAATACATTCGTTTGTTTGCTAATGGCTCTCTCAACCCCAGTCTCACTTAAGAACAGATTCTCCTTACAAGTGTTTCCCTCCCGAGGTGGATTATTATGTATTGAATAAGGACTCAATGGTAAAAGAGTAATGTATTTTTGTTCCTTATGAAAAGAGTATGTGTTTTTCCGACCATCATGCATAGCATTTATATCAAATTGCCACGGTCTACCCAATAACAAGTGGCATGCCTCCATAGGAATCACATCACATACAACCTCATCTCGATAGTTCTTCCTAATCGAAAATGATATAAGAAAGCGTTTGATTACCTTAAGTTCTTAACTCCTAATATATAAGCAGCTTCTCCCATGTCCTTCATTTCAAGATTGGAGGACAATCATTCTTTTATGGTGATAACCAAAATCTTGTCATTTCTAGCCAATAGATATCGTCCACATAAAGTGATAAAATCACAAATTTATCTTTGGACCGCTTGATATATACACAGTGATCTTCTTCGATCACCGTAAAACCAAAAGTTGTTATGGCTCAATGTATACAAAGATATCACTGTCTAGATAATTGCTTAAGGCCATATATTGAGCGATCAAGCTTGCAAACTTTATACTCTTGACCTTTAGCTATGAAACCTATTAGTTGCTTCATATAGATTTCTTCATCTAGTTCTCCATTGAGAAATACTGTTTTTACATCCATTTGATGTAATTCAAGGTCCAAATGTGCAACATGGCTAGGATAAGGCGTATTAAGGCAAACCTTACAATTGGTGAAAATGTTTTCTCATAGTCTATACCATCTTGTTAAGTACAACCTTTCGCTACAAGACGAGTTTTATACTTTTCAATGGATCTATGTGCCATTCGATTAACTTTAAAGACTCATTTGTTTCCAATGGCCTTGTGATTTAATAGTAGATCAACCAAATCCCAGACATGATTGACTCCATTTTATCTTCCAAAGCTTTTCTCAATTCTTCCTTATAAGAGGATGAGAGAGCCTCTTGAATAGTCTTAGGCTCAGCATCGTCTTTTTGAGCAATCATAAATGCTTCCCCTTCAATCTCAAAACGACGATGGAGAATATTTTTACGATTACTTTTACATATTTGAATTTCTCTTGAATTCAATTTGTCAGGCGATGGAACACTCCCACTAGTTCTTACATGTTAGAGTAAATCTTCAACATTAGTAGGTGTGTTATTATGATCTTTCATCGCATATAATTGGAAGTCCTTATCAATCTCACCTCTATTAGGAAAATCGCTCTTCAAGAACGTGACATCTCGTGACTTCATTTTAATCACACTTCCATCAACTTGTTCACTTCTTCCCTCTATGACCTAATTTGCCATATTTATGGTAAAAATTATGAACATAAGTTGCACATCCCCATGGACGTAGACTACTTAAGTCTGGTTTCCTACTAGTCCATAATTTATAAAGGGTGGAATTGAACGATTTTGAGGGCACTCGGTTAAGTACATAGGCAGCAGTCAATAATTTCTTATGAAACAATCATAAACACTTTTTTGATTATGGATCTACTACCAGAAATTCAATGCGTAATCTTAGCATTCAATGTGTATTCCTGAATAATCTCACTTTTCAATTATTCAACCATTTCATTTTACCAAGTTCAATGTTAGCCAGATTAGTCAACATTTATATGTTTCGATACAACAACAAGATGTTATCTCCCAAATAGGAGAAAGGTAAATTTGTTCGCGTCGTCATAGACCTAACCATTTTCAATAGGGTTCTATTCCTTCTCTCATCTACCCCATTTTGTTGTAGAGTACCAGGAACAATCAATTATCGTACAATTCCCTTTTCATCACAAAAAGCTTTAAATTGCTCCGATAGATACTCATGTCCGCGATCGGTTCTCAATGTCTTTATTATTTTATTCAACTAATTCTCTACCATCGCTATATATTGTCTAAAGCAGGCTAATGCTTCCAACTTATAGGAGATCAGAAAGACATAACCGAAATGTGTGAAGTCATCTATGAAAGTAATGAAATATGAGGCTTTATGCCTACCCTCACATTCAAAGGAAATTCGGCTCTAGTCCCTTTACATAATGGTTTTCTAGTGACTTTTCCCGCTAGACAATGTTCACATACGGGTAAATCAACATTAGTGAGTGACACTAAAAGGCCTTTTCTAGCTAATCTTTGCATTCTTTGCAACCCAATGTGACTTAATCTAGCATGCCAAGTACTTGCATCAATCTTAACATTATTAGAAGATGCAATTAAAGAAAAACAATCATCGACACTAACATTGTATTGATCATAGTCATTTGATACATTACCTAAACCATAATAAACTATTCCATACAAAATGTTAACACAATCAATATGGAAATTCAATACATAATCTAAGTTAAGAAGAACAACTACAGAGACCAAGTTTCGTCGAATATTTGGAGCATAAAGCACATCATGTAGGAATATGTTTCGACCACCACGTAAAATTAATTTACATGTGTCGATACATTTTACTTTAATTCTTGAGTTATTCCCAACATATATCCATCTTCTTCCAGGCTGAATCAGACAATACTCCATAATGCTTCTCAGTCTCTAGTTACATGGTCTGTACTTCTGAGTTTACAGTCCACATTGGATGAGATTCAGCAAGCATTACAATGTTAGAAAAAAAAGTATTACTTAAGGTAATGGAGTAATAGGGTACATCTTTCGACTCAGTACATTCATAAGCAAAGTGACCCATCTTATTACAATTATAGCACTTCCTCTTGGCATTGTCATTTTTCCCACCGCGTTTCTTGCATTGGAATGTCTTAGCCCTCTTAGGTGCCTAATCAGTCTTCTTCCCTTTGTCGTTAAATTGAGAATTCCTTTTGCGCTTGAAACCCGAAGTTTTGCGCAAATTTGATTCCGCAACATAAGCATGGGTAGAAGATCCCTGCAGCCTTTACATGCTCATCCCTTAATTCCAAATAACACGCTATATCATCAAAAGTAACAATATTCTCATTATGCGTCATATTGATCTTCATATGCTCTCAATTGTCGGAAAGAAACCTTATAATAGCCTGAACTTACTGTGGATGATGCGGGAGCATCCAACGTAGCTCCATGGACCAACTCAGAACCATCGATGCTTATCTAAGCCAATAAAGAAGTTGGATATTATGTGTTTCACTGCATCATTTTGAATGAATAATGTTAATTACTTTGTGGTATATCAATAGGTATCAATGGGAGGCCATTTTAGATGTCTTGTATGACCAATTGAAGAAGCTTCAGAAGGATTATTTTATTGTCAAAGGAGGAGCTCGAATTTTGGAAAGGCTAGAGGTTCATGAAAGCGGTTCAAGAATATGGAAAGCCAAAGGTTCAAGAATGCGGAAAGCTAACGGTTCGAGAATGTGGAAGGCCGAAGATTAAATGGCATTTAGTTCTCGTGATAGTAAAAGCTTTTTATTATGCCATTTAGTTCCCGTGATAGTAAAGGCTTTTCATTATCGCATTTAGTTCCCGTGATTGTAAAGGCTTTTTATTAAGTTCCTAGCCGTTTTTATTTTTATGTAGCTCAAGAGTCAAACGTTTCAATTCCTAGGTCATTAAAGTTTGTTTCTAATATTTCCTAATGCTAAAATCCTCTTATAAATAGGGGAAACTATCTAATGTAGGGGATATACGAATTTCATGAATGCGAATGGTGAGATTTCCTCAACTTGAGAGTGAATTCCTTTGGAGAGCGGATAACTCCTTTCGGTTTCTTTATCCTTGGAGCGTAGATCACTCCTTGGTGGTGAGCCAAGAAGCCCTTTATCCTTGGCTGGTGGAATCCTTAGGCCTTGGTGGTGAGCTTCTCCTATCCCGAAGTCCTTTATCCTTGGCTGAAGAAAGCTAATCAACATCGCAAGAAGACTCAATTTCAAGCGGGCGACCTTGTATGGCTTCACTTGAGAAAGGAGAGATTTCCATTTCGTCGAAAGAACAAGCTCATGCTCAAAGCTGATGGTCCCTTTAAAGTTATGGAGCAAATTGGTGACAATGCTTACAAGATTGACCTTCCGAGAGAGTTTGGAGTTTTAGCAACATTCAACGTGGGAGACCTTTCTCCTTACTTGGAGGATGAAAATCTTCTAGATTTGAGGACAAATCTCAAACAACCCGGGGAGGATGATGCGGGAGTATCCAACGTAGCTCCGTCCACCAACTCGGAACCATCGATGTTTATCCAAGCCAAGAGAGAATTTGGGCATTATGTGCTTCGATGAATCATTTTCAATGAATAATGTCAATTACTTATCGGTACTTTGTGGTATATCGATAACTATCAATGGGAGGCCATTCTAAATGTCTTGACTGACCAGTTGATGAAATTTCAGATGGATTATTTTCTGGTCAAGGGAGGAGCTCGAATTTGAAGGTTCAAGAATGCGGAAGGCCGAAGATTAAAGGCATTTAATTCATGTGTTAATAAAGGCTTTTATTAAGTTATTATGTGTCTTTATTGTTATGCAGTCCAAGGGTCGAAGGTTTCAGTTTCTAGGCTATTAAGGTCTGTTTTTAATATGTATTAACGCTAAAATCCTCCTATAAAGAGGGGAAAAATTTCCAATGTAGAAATACGAATTTCATGAATGAGAATGGTGAGATTTCCTCTACTTGAGTGAACTCCTTTGGAGAGTGGATAACTCCTTTCGGTTTCTTTATCCTTAGAGCGTAGATCACTCCTTGGTGGTGAACCAAGAAGCCCTTTATCCTTGGCTGGTGGAATCTTTAGGCCTCAGTGGTGAGCTTCTCCTATCCCGAAGTCCTTTATCCTTGGCTGGTGGAAGGTGTAGGCCTTGGTGGTGAACTTCGTAGATCTCGATCCTCATCCTTGGTTGGTGGCACTGCCTTTGGAAGGAGATTGTTTTTATCTGTTCTTATTCCTTTCCATTTCTTCCCCGTATACACTACTCCATACACTTAACCACAAAATTCCCCTTATAAAAAATCTCTGTTCTTGAATCACTCAACCCATCACGCATCACTGTGGCACCCCTAAACCACCTAAGGTCGCCACAGTTACCTATCGCTACACCTAATGAACACTAATGACATCTCTTGGTAGGAGCATCGTAGTTCATAGGCACACATTTGTTTTGTTTTTTTTTTTTTTTTAAAAGGGTCCGAGCGCAACGTACTATCGGAAGTGTAATTCAATATCGCCAGCTCTCTCTCCAACGATCATGATACAATGCACATCACTAAGTACCATAGGAAAAGATAAAGCCGAGCCATTTTTATTTACATATTTTCATGATGGATTTTCTCGGGTCGATACAACAAAAGAAAGCCAAGATTTTTAGCTACACTTGACCACATCCGAAAAGGATATTTCGACCCCTAACAGTGGTGGTGATGCGTGATGGGGTGAGTGATTCAAGAATGGAATTTTTTTAAAGGGGATTTTTGTGGTTAAGTGTATGGAGTAGTGTATATGGTGAAGAAACGAAAAGGAATAAAAAAAAAAAGGGCGATCTCCTTCCAAGGTATAAAGGTCGCACCACCAACTGAAGAAGAGGATCGAGATCTACGAAGCTCACCACCAAGGAGTGATCTACGCTCCAAGGATAAAGAAAGCGAAAGGAGTTATCTACTCTCCAAAGGAGTTCACTCAAGTTGAGGAAATCTCACCATTCTCATTCATGAAATTCGTATGTCCCCTATATTGGATAGTTTCCTCCATTTATAGGAGGATTTTAGCCTTATGAAATATTAAAAACAAACTTTAATGACCTAGGAACGTAAACGTTCGACTCTTGCGCTACATAATAATAAAAACAGCTAGGAACTTAATAAAAAACCTTTACTAACACTAGGGGTGAGCGGTTCTCGGTTCCTTACAGGTTCCGCTTGGAACCTGGAACTTACCCTCGGGTATAGGTTCCTCATTTTTTGGAACCTGGAACCTACCCGTGAGAACCAAGAACCTGGAACCTACCCTGTCACAGGTTCCGGGGTCGGTTCCAGGTTCCAACGGCTTCTATTGGAACTTACCGAATGATTAATTAGCCAAGCTATATTCCCTTTATTTGTGGCATCGATTACAAGTTCTTCACTGATCTTGAAGAGCTGCACAATGTCTCAGCATGTTTAGAAGACAAACTGACAGATAATGCAGATCATGATTTCAATGCTAATCAATGAACCTGATGAGCCAAACAGACAAAGCTTTGGGAGGGAAAATCATGAAGAAACACACTTCCTAAAACTCCACTCTTTATGGTAATGAAAAAACGAAAAACATTTGAGAATATCTGTACTTGTCTCTTTTTATCATGTCCTCCATTTCCAAGAATAAATGAAAAGTATAATGACAAATAGAGCATTTCCGCCCAACTAAAGCATAACATGCAAATAATGAGGCAGTTTTCAGAAGAAGGTACCATTTCTCCTTCTTGAATATTTCTTCAAGCAAAGGGTCCCCATCCATTTATACCAGATTTACCGAAACATATTCGATGCTTTTCTGTCCTCTGAAACAGTAATTTAATATTAGCCATTATGAAAGACACATCAAGCAAAATGCGATGATAAAAATTGGACGAGCAAACGTACTTGTTAATGACCATGACATAGTAATAATCAACCTCTTGGCTGTCGAACCTTCTGCATAATCATCCAAGTAAAATCATATTTTTCCAGGACAAGGCAGCATGCACCATATAGTTTTTAGTCAATGGATCATAGTTGTTAAATCTTCTAGGCAATAGACTTAACAAAACAGCTCTAGACATGAGATTGAAGCAGAGAATTAAAACATGTAGACAAGGGGATCCAATCTAACCTATGATCGGCACAATATATCAACTTCTTTGTTATTTGACTCCCACTCTTCTCCAGGCAGTGTAACTGAAAACAAAGATATAGAATTAGTGTAAACTTACATGAGTATCTATCTAACACATCCTTCCTTGAAATCCAACGCCAAAGAAAATAGAAAGAAAGCAAGAGCGAGCGTCAGAATAGATTAAAAAATCCAGCTCAAGAAATTCTACCAATGTTAGTTCTGATAAAAGTCTATATATCTATATAGGGAGTTACTTCCATGCTGTGTCCTGCTCTTGCAGCACACATAACTTGAAAATAAGTAGGACATCTGCTGCATTGAGTGCAGGAACCATGAGTCTGCTTACATATTACACAACTCTGCACCACAAGCAAAGAAAAGCATTTGAAAAGAAGCACTGAGCATCTAGAAGTTAATGGCAAATAAACTAAGCAGTAGACAACAAACAAAATCAACACATCAAACTCAAATACTCAACTGAACAGTAAGCTGCTATAAAGCTATTATGAAATCAGGTTCTCCTCTATTGCTAAACGCTTTTATCATTCCCACAATAAGTACAATCCACCACATCAAAGAAACAGCAATCTTCAAAACTGTAAATCTAAATAAGTATGGATTACCTTCAAAAAAGAAATTGGAGGAATTCTAAGTATTCCGGTGGCTGGTTCCATTTTCTCATGATTCAGAAAGCCAACTTCCGGGCAAAACCACTCGCACGTGACATGAACCCAGAGCAACTCGATATCCGTTGGCTTCAAAGCACCCCCTAGAGACCAGCATTTAAGCCAGTCAAAATAATTTCGAGCAAGAAAATACTAACTCACACAACACCAAGACATAGATTTAGAGCAAAAGTCAGACAACTGTGATAATGAAATTCATATGATACGGCTTCCTCAAAATCCCAATAGTAATATTTCTAAAAAATCAAAAGTGATATATCTAATATTGTCACCATGAACGTCTAATAATTTAACAGTATAAGAAACAACATATGAGGACAATAGGAGATTAAGACATTGAATCTAACCTTCTACCAGGCAAAGACAACACTGCCTCCTCACATCAGGCGTTTCACATGCCCTGCAAGCTATCTAACACCTGCAATCAAGAGTGAATCCAATTCATTTACAGAAGAAGACAAAGTATTTGGTGACCTTTGATTCAAATACCAAAAAAAAGGTGGACAAATGCTATCTGAAAAGATATAAGACCGGTTGCAGATTATCATTTTGTTATAGTCCCAATCTTCAACCCATCTACATACGGCACACCTTTCCGTCATCCATTTAGCAGAAACAGGCACATAACTCTCTGCCAAAAAGATAAAATAAATAATAAAGCACTTCATTCATTCCAAACACTAAGATTCTTTTTTTTTTCGCAACAGGGGGAATTCTGCTCGCAAACTTCAGCCTCTAGCTTTTGTTTTCGAAATATCTGTCTCTTGATATAATAGTAAAGGAAGTAACTAAAACTGACCTCAACAAGCACTGAACAGGAAAAGCAGGTCCAACACAAGCCTATAAGTCTCGTCCAAATAAGAAGATCAGGCCAATGATTAGCAGAACCGATCAAAGGCACTGAACGTTGAACACAATGTGTTGTAACAGCGACAAGCTTAACAAGACATAAAGTTGAAGCAACATTAAAATTCACTAAAATCTCATCCCTGATACTATCAAAACCACATGAAGCAACAGAAACTACCCCAATTCGCAGATCATCGGATATAAAAAATGCTTGTGCTCTAGAGTAACAAAGCAGCACTATATCTAAGCAGCTATTTGCTTCCTTAAAAGTCTTCAATTCGCTTAAAAGCAATAATCAGAAAAGCAACAACTAAAAAGCTCTAACCCAAAGCAAAAGCACCTCCTCCCATGAAAATACCTCAGAACCCTAGGTTGGTGCGGCGCCAGAGCCTGCGCTTCGCGTTGTACCTAAACGATTTCGGCGACAAAAATTAGGCCACAAAAAAATAAAATAAAATAAGAAGACGGCTTTTTTTGGACAAAACTTGAAGGAATTGGATATGAACCTGATGGTGTTGTCGGTCCGCATGCGAATCCAGTGAGGGATGGGCCTGTTCTGCCTCATCTTCTTCACGAGGTTCTTCTTGATCTGGCGACGGCGAGCACGCGGCGACGGTGGCGCGACGGTGACGAAGGCACGAGTCTCACAGCACCAACGGCGGCATGAACGGCGCACCGAAGATGGCGGCCACCGCGGCTCAACCCACGGCCAAGGGGGGAAGAGCTCAGTTCGGGCGGAGGTGGTGACGGTTCGGAGCAACGATGGCCCGGACGGCTGAGCAAGCGGCAGCAAGAGGTGGTGATGGTGGCTTGGGGACGGCGGCAGTGCCTCACGGTGGCGCGGACGGCAAGACAGCTCGTCGGGCTCAACGGTGAGACGGCTTGTTTGACGAGCAGTGGGTGGTGGGGGTTCGGTGGCCAAGAGGTGGTGGTGAGTAGGGCGTGGGGCGGCGGTGTGGTGGTGGGTGAAGCAGCAACCGGCGAGAGGAAGGAAGAAGAAGAAGAAGAGGTGGAGGGGTTCGGCCGAGAGAGGGGGAAAGAGAAGAGAGAGAGAGAGAGGAAAAGAAAAAAGTGGGGGCAGGAAGTGACGTGAGGAGGAAAAAGTGGAGAAAAGAGAGAGAGAAAAAGAAAGGGAAAGGGGGGAAAGTTGAACAAAGGGGGGGAAATCGCATGGAAGGAATTAGGGTTTTTTATTTTTTAACTTTGCCGGTTCCGGTTCCCGGAAAAAGAGAACCGGGAACTGGAACCGGTCCCCTTAGAACCGGGAACCGAACCAGAACCTCCTCCGGTTCGGTTCTGGTTCCCGGTTCTACCCGGAACCACACTCACCCCTAACTAACACGGGAACTAAATGCCTTTAATCTTCGGCCTGCCACATTCTTGAACCGTTTAGCTTTCCGTGTTCTTAAACCTTTGGCTTTCCATATTCTTGAACTGCTTTCGTGATCCTCTAGCCTTCCCAAAATTCGAGCTCCTCTCTTGACCAGAAAATAATCCTCCTGAAAGTTCATCAATTGGTCATACAAGACTTCTAAAATGGCCTCCCATTGATACTTATCGATATATGATTAAGTACCAATAAGTAATTAGCATTATATATTCAAAATGATCCATCGAAGCACATAATGCCCAACTTCTTTATCGGCTTGGATAAGTATCGATGGTTCTGAGTTGGTTGATGGACCTGTGTTGGACGCTCCCGCATCAGGTGGCTACTCCCAAAAAGAGACATCAGCTCTCTACACCTCACGCGGCCATCACACCCATCTTGGTGCGTCGGGCAGTGGTGGCGGCAACCCGCTAAACACTCCGTTTCGGCGAACATGAATTGACAGAAACTCCTGAATGATAGGGCCCTTAGCTAGGCCTACATCATACATAATTAGCACTTGCACTCGCACAAATGTCAGTCCAAGGACGGTGATGCAGTCGATCTCTGTACACTCTACCTCTACATTCTAATTTGAAATGTTGGTCCTCAAAGGGGTGAGTACAGCCACTCAACAAGTAAAAGATTCAATTAACCACTCAATGCATCATACAATACAATCGTAACAATTATAACATAGTACATGCCATTCATGAATCCAAGTATAACTTACCTTGCAACCATGTATATGTTATCATACCATATGTACGTGCTCATCACTGTCATGTCACACACATATCCTCATGCCATAGGTGATCATCATCATGTCATACACATATCATCATGCCATAGGTGATCATCATCATATCACACATATCATCATGCCATAGGTGATCATCATCATATGATGCGTGATGGGTTGAGTGATTCTAGAACAGATTTTTTGAATGGCCTCCCATTGATAGTTACCAATATACCACAAAATACCGATAAGTAATTGACATTATTCATTGAAAATGATCCATCGAAGCACATAATGCCCAATTTCTCTCTTGGCTTGGATAAACATCAATGGTTCCGAGTTGGTGGATGGAGCTACGTTGGATGCTCCCGCATCATCCTCCTCGGGTTGTTTGAGATTTGTGCTCAAATCTAGAAGGTTTCATCCTCCAAGTAAGGAGAAAGGTCACCCACGTTGAATGTTGCTGAAACTCCAAACTCTCCCGGAAGTTCAATCTTGTAAGCATTGTCACCAATTCGCTCCATAACTTTAAAGGGACCATCAGCTCTGGGCATGAGCTTGTTCTTTCGACGTAATGGAAATCTCTCCTTCCTCAAGTGAAGCCATACGAGGTCGCCTGGTTGAAATTGAGCCTTCTTGCGATGTTGATTAGCTTTCTTCTTGTAAGATTCGTTGGCCCTTTCAATGTTGGATTGAATCTGCTCATGGAGCTTCTTCATTGACTCAGCTCTTTTCTTGCCATCAAAGCTCACTTGAGAGTTAGACGGAATTGGAATCAAATCAATGGGTGTGAGAGGATTAATTCCATACACAATTTCAAATGGCGATCGACCAGTAGTATAACTTGGCGATCGATTGTAAGCAAATTCAGCATGCGCAAGCTTTAAATCCCAATCTTTCAATGATTTACTAACCATACCACGAAGAAGAGTGGTTAGAGTACGATTTGTTACCTCCGTTTGGCCATCAGTTTGGGGATGACAAGCCGTGCTAAATAAGAGTCTTGTACCAAGCATTCTCCATAGAGTCCTCCAAAAGTGGCTTAAGAACTTGGAATCACGATCCGACACAATGGTCTTTGGTACACCATGAGTGCGGAAATGAGCCATTTTAGAGAACCGATCAACGACCACCATGATAGCATCTTTTCCTCTTTGAGTTCTTGGTAGAGCCACGATGAAATCCATGCTAACATCTTCCCAAGGCTGCAATGGTACCGGAAGTGGAGTATACAAACCTTGATGAAAATGACTTTTTGATCTATGACAAGTTGCGCACCTTGAGATGATCGCATGCACATCTCCACTCATCTTTGGCCAATAGAAATGCTCTTGAAGAACCTCAAGAGTTTTGTTAATCCCAAAATGACCAGCCAATCCTCCACCATGTGCTTCTCGAATCAGCAATTCGCGAAAAGAACTCTTCGGCACACATAATTGATTTCCTTTAAAAAGAAACCCATCTT
This sequence comes from Eucalyptus paniculata subsp. matutina, assembly GCA_017140255.1. Classification (NCBI taxonomy): domain Eukaryota; kingdom Viridiplantae; phylum Streptophyta; class Magnoliopsida; order Myrtales; family Myrtaceae; genus Eucalyptus; species Eucalyptus paniculata. The sequence continues at coordinate 18,556,040 of CM029444.1, read as the reverse complement.
GCAAAGAATATATACCTTGAACTCCCCGCTTGCAATTGTTGATGATGGATGAGAACTCCGCATCTTCAGAATAAAGTTCTTTCATTGATTGAAATCCTTGAATCCTGGAGTCCAGAACCGCAAGCATAGAATATCTTCTTGATAAAGCATCTGCTACAACATTAGTGTGCCCGGGTTTATATTTCGAGACAAAAGAAAAGGATTGAAGAAATTCTACCCATTTTGCATGTCTCGAATTAAGCTTGCGTTGGCCACTAATAAACTTAAGCGCCTCATGATCAGAATGAAGGACAAATTGCTTTGGCCTCAAATAATGACTCCAATGATCAAGAGCTCGGACAATGGCATAGAACTCTTTGTCATAAGTTGAATAATTCCTCTTGGAATCAGATAACTTCTTGCTGAAATATGCTAATGGTTTTTGTGTTTGCACCAGAACAGCACCAATACCAACTCCGCTTGCATCACACTCAACTTCAAATACTTTATCAAAATCAGGAAGTGCAAGAATAGGAGACTCACAAAGTTTCTGCTTGATTACCTCAAAGGCATTTTGAGCAGTCTTTGTCCATTCAAAAGCACCATTCTTCATGCATTCAGTTAGAGGAGCCATGACGGTACTAAAATTTTTGATAAACCGTCGATAGAAAGAAACAAGTCAATGAAAACTTCTTACATCAGAAATAGACTTCGGAACCGGCCAAGTCTTCATAGCTTGTACCTTGGCTTGATCAACAGAGATTCCATCTTTGGAAACCACATAACCAAGAAACACAATGCTTGGAGACAAGAACTCACATTTCTCCATTTTAGCATATAGTTTTCGTTCTCTCAAGACATTAAAGACCTGTGTTAGATGAGAGATATGCTCCTCCTCATTCCTACTATAAACAAGAATATCGTCGAAATAAACAACGACAAATTGACCAATAAAGGAACGAAGAACCTCGTTCATAAGTCTCATGAAGGTACTCGGAGCATTAGATAATCCGAATGGCATAACCAACCACTCATAAAGGCCTCCCTTGGTCTTGAAAGCTGTCTTCCATTCATCACCTTCTCGCATTCTGATTTGATGATAACCACTCCGCAAATCTATCTTTAGAAACACAAAAGAACCATATAATTCATCTAGCATATCATCAAGTCTAGGTATAGGGTACCTATACTTAATGGTGATATTGTTGATGGCACGGCTATCAACACACATCCGATATGTACCATCCATCTTAGGCACAAGTAGAGCCGGAATAGAGCAGGGACTCATGCTTTCTCGAACGTATCCTTTGAGAATAAGTTCATTGACTTGTCTTTGCAACTCCTTTGTATCCTCCGGATTGCATCGATAAGCTGGCTTGTTTGGTAGTGAAGCACCGGGGATCAATTCAATTTGATGCTCAATACCTCTTATGGGAGGTAATCCAAGTGGCAAATCTTCCGGAAACACATCTGCAAATTCTTTCAACAAGGAATGCATTTTTGGATGTATAGGTCGCTCTATCTCACTCTTTTTCTCGACCACAAGCAAAGCAAAAACATTCTTTTGTTTGCTAATGGCTCTCTCAACCCGTGTCTCACTCAAGAACAGATTTTCCTTACAAGTGTTTCCCTCCCCAGGTTGATTATTATGTATCGAATAAGGGCTCAATGGTAAAAGAGTAATGCATTTTTGTTCCTTCTGAAAAGAGTATGTGTTTTTCCGACCGTCATGCATAGCATTTATATCAAATTGCCACGGTCTACCCAATAACAAGTGGCATGCCTCCATTGGAATCACATCACATACAACCTCATCTCGATAGTTCTTCCCAATCGAAAATGATATAAGAACGCGTTTGGTTACCTTGAGTTCATTCCCTTGATTGAGCCATTGGAGCTTGTATGGTTGAGGATGTTTCGTTGTCGGAAGCTTCAACTTGTCGACAAGAGTTGTCGAAGCAACATTGGTGCAGCTCCCACCATCGATGATCACCGAACACACCTTTCCATTAATAGTGCAACGCGTGTGAAATATATTCTCCCTTTGCTCTTTATTAGGAGAAACTTCAACATGCAATGCTCTTCGGATGATCAACAGCTCACCATCATCAGCTTTCTCCACAACTTCTTCTTCCCGATCAGATTCGGAAATATTTTGGTCTTCATTGCCATCAGCCTCTTGAAGCGCCAGATTGATCTCCTCAATTTCTTGAAGAGTCATAACTCTCCGATTTGGACAATTTGCTTGTAAATGCCCAAAGCCATGGCATAAAGCATTTCCTTGCATCACCTTCAAACTTCTTTTGGACTTCTTTGGAAGGCTCTGCATTCTTTCCCTTACCCCTGTCTTTTGTCGACGAACTCGCGCCCTTGCTTGAGGAAGCACCCTTAAAATAGGATGTCGCCTTTGTTGAGGTTCTGGAGGAAAACCTCTTGCTCTTCAATTGTTTTTCCACTTTTATGGCTAACTTGCATACGTCTTCAAAGGACCAATACGGTTGAAGTTCAACCATATCAGCAATTTCTTGATTCATGCCGCCAAGAAAACGAGCGATTGTTTGCTCGGGAACTTCTGGAACTTCACTCCTCATTTTGAGTTGTTCAAACTCACGAATGTATTCTTCAACACTCATCCCATGTTGTCTTAGGGAGTTCAGTTTGAGGAAGAGATCTTGCTTATAGTTGTCGGGCAAGAACCTCTTCTTCATCAACTTCTTGAGTTTTTTCCCAAGACTTGATTCGGCGTTTTCCTTCCCTTGCTCGTTGATGCTTTAGATTCTCCCACCATAGAGAAGCATATTTGGTCAACCTTAGGATAGCAACCTTACATTTCTTCTCATCCGAATAGGATTTGAATTCAAAAATTCGTTCGGTTTTGTGTAGCCAATCTACAAAGTCGTCGGGATTAAGATTACCGTCAAACTCGGGGACCTCCACTTTAATGTCTCTTTCATCCTCCTTATGCCTCCCTCTCCGTCTTCGTCTTTGAATTGGAGATTCAGAATCACTAGAGTGCAAAATCGTTCGGTTGTCTCCAGTGGACTCGGAATCGACATTAGAATTTTGACGAGATTCAGAATCGTCACGCCGACGCCGTTCATTGGGACGCCTTGCTGGTTGTCCTTCTCTCGCCGGATTCTCTAGAAGATTGAGGACTCGCTCCATTTGTTGTTCAAGATTTTGGATTGCACGATCTCGCCTTTCGTTGTGCGCTTGCTCCAAAGTCAAGCCTCTAGGAACTTGTTCATCCATAAGGAGTTTGTAACAAAAGAAAGAAAGGAATCACTCAAATGAGCTGAACCTTGAGCTCTGATACCAATATTTTGATGCGTGATGGGTTGAGTGATTCTAGAACAGATTTTTTGAGAGGGGGTTTTTGTTATTAAGTGTATGGAGTAGATTATACGGGGAAGAAATGGAAAGGAATAAAAACAGATAAAAACAATCTCCTTCCAAGGTATAAAGGCAGCGCCACCAACCAAGGATGAGGATCGAGATCTACGAAGTTCACCACCAAGGCCTAAAGCTTCCACCAGCCAAGGATAAAGGACTTCGGGATAGGAGAAGCTCACCACCGAGGCCTAAAGATTCCACCAGCCAAGGATAAAGGGCTTCTTGGTTCACCACCAAGGAGTGATCTACGCTCCAAGGATAAAGAAACCGAAAGGAGTTATCCGCTCTCCAAAGGAGTTCACTCAAGTTGAGGAAATCTCACAATTCTCATTCATGAAATTCGTATGCCTTACATTGGATAGTTTTCCCCTCTTTATAGGAGGGTTTTAGTGTTAATACATATTAAAAACGGACCTTAATAGCCTAGAAACTGACACCTTAATACATATTAAAAACAGACCTTAATAGCCTAGAAACGGAAACCTTAATACATATTAAAAGCAGACCTTAATAGCCTAGAAACCGAAACCTTCGACTCTTGGAATGCATAACAATAAAGACACATAATAACTTAATAAAAGCCTTTATTAACAAAGGAATTAAATGCCTTTAATCTTCGGCCTTCTGCATTCTTGAACCTTCAAATTCGAGCTCCTCCCTTGACCAGAAAATAATCCTTCTGAAACTTCATCAACCGGTCATTCAAGACATTTAGAATGGCCTCCCATTGATAGTTACCAATATACCACAAAATACCGATAAGTAATTGACATTATTCATTGAAAATGATCCATCGAAGCACATAATGCCCAATTTCTCTCTTCGCTTGGATAAACATCAATGGTTCCGAGTTGGTGGATGGAGCTACGTTGGATGCTCCCGCATCATCATATCACACATATCATCATGCCATAGGTGATCATCATCATGTCACACACATATCATCATGCCATAGGTGATCATCATCGTATCAAATATGCATGATTCAATTTCAACTTTTATCTTTCAATCTGATCACCACATTTATCTTTCTCGGGATCAGTAATTGCATCCCACACTTTATCATTCGCACCCCAACCTGGTATCGCGAGAAAACCTCCGGTACACACCACTGAGCATCCAGCACCCCCACATTCGGGTATCTCACATCCCAATTGGCATCACGAGGCATCCCCATGAGCACAAACCTCCGGGGCTTCTGGCACCCAACCATTCCGGTCATGTATCTCAATACAATTCGAGCATCCGACATCCCCCATCCTGGGCATCCTGACACTCCTAGAGCATTATCATCCGCCTCCAACAGTGTCCTCATTTATCATAATTCATGTTCACCAGTTTATGTCTCAAAATCAGCATGGCACATGATGTAATAGCAAACAAGATCACTTTCATCATTTTAATTCTTATATGCATTTCTAATCATCATCATACATGTAACAAGATACAACCACTAATGACAATACAATCCATGGGGTCCATGTAACTTAGAATAGTCCATATATCATGCATTTTTTTGAAATTCACTAAATTCCAGTTTACACAATTTTGGAAAAAATTTAAATTAAATATCCATATGATCCTCAAAAATCACAAAATCAGAGCATGGAATAGCCAAGACATGAAGGTAACAATTTCATGAAGAACACATGCCCAAAAGTGCTGCACACAAAAAGATATAGCTCACACATTACAACTTGCAAAATTCGGACAAAGTCATATTGCGCAGTTCTTGAAATATTTCGATTAAAATACCCAAATGACCTCCACAAATTATGAAATTTTACCAGGTTATAGTCAAGACCCTAAGATTTTTCATGAAGCCATCTAGGCCAGATTCGCTCTAGATAATTAACTATAGACGGGCAAAGCTCCTGTTCCTAGTACAGAACAGTCCAGTTTAGCTATCTCCGAAATATCGAGGTTTCGCCTACTTATCATTCTTCGTTTCCTCTGAAATTTTGATAATTTTTACCTTAAAAGGTCCCCTGTGATGAGTGATGGGGTGAGTGATTCTAGAATGGATATTTGAGAGGGGATTTTTGTGGCTAAGTGTATGGCATAGTGTATATGAGGAAGAAACGAAAAGAAATAAGAAAAGATAAAACGATCTCCTCCCAAGGTATAAAGGCCTCGCCACCAACCGAGGATGAGGATCGAGATCTACGAAGCTCACCACCAAGGCCTAAAGCTTCCACCAGCCAAGGATAAAGGACTTCGGGATATGAGAAGCTCACCACCAAGGCCTATAGATTCCACCAGCCAAGGATAAAGGACTTCTTGGCTCACCACCAAGGACTCATCTATGCTCCAAGGATAAAGAAACCGAAATGAGTTATCCACTCTCCAAAGGAGTTCACTCAAGTAGAGGAAATCTCACGATTCTCATTCATGAAATTCTTATATCCCCTACATTGGATAGTTTCCCCTATTTATAAGAGGATTTTAACCTTAGGAAATATTAAAAACAAACTTTAATGACCTAGGAACTGAAACGTTCGACTCTTGAGTTACATAAAAATAAAAACGGCAAGGAACTTAGTAAAAAGCCTTTACTATCACGGGAACTAAATGCCATTTAATCTTCAGCCTTTCACATTCTCGAACCGTTTTCGTGAACCTCTAGCCTTCCCAAAATTCGAGCTCCCCCCTTGATCAGAAAATAATCCTTCTGAAGCTTCTTCAATTGGTCATACAAGACATCTAAAATGGCCTCCCATTGATACCTATTGATATACCACAAAGTAATTAACATTATTCATTCAAAATGATGCATCGAAACACATAATGCCAAACTCCTTTATTGGCTTGGATAAGCATCGATGGTTCTGAGTTGGTCCATGGAGCTACGTTGGATGCTCCCGCATCACCCTACAACTTTCATTAAGGGATATAAGTGAGATTCTCAAAGAATAGTCACCATATAGGTCTAAGAAGTCTCGGGTGTCCAGTACTGTATTTCTAGATTTACCATCTTCAAAAGAAAATCGTTTCACTAGGCTACACTTGCTCATTTTACCTCAAATTTGAGTATGTTAGTATTTAGGATTTTCTCTACAACTTTCATGAAGAAGTCGAAGTGAGATTCTCGGTAAAAAGTAACATGCAACACACAAAACCACAAAGAGGTCAACAAAGCAGTTCTAGATCTAGCGTCTTCGTAGGAGAAGGGTTTCACCCCTTAAAACTCAGCATTTTTGTCTCAAATTTTAGTATGTGATACTTTGAGATGTTGTCTACAACTTTCATGAAGGAATCGAAATCAAAATCCAACTCAAAACACGCATGCAAGCCTTTAAAAAATTCTGGGTCAGGCGGTATACACGAAAATAGCAAGCTATTTCAAAAACAAAATACATTAGCTTCGGTTTCTCACTCCTAAACACCCAAGATTCAACATCATTTCAAACACACATGCAAGAGCAGAAAATGGATCCTAACTTGCCTCCAAAATCAAGCAAACGAGGCACACGGTCGGGGATGGATAGACAGACAGCGAGGGGGCGAGCGGCTCCTTCTTCCTCTCTTGGTTTCTCCTCTCTCTCTCGCAACTCTCTCTCTCTCTCTCTCTCTCTCTCTCTCTCTCTCTCTCTCTCTTGGCTTGGGCAACAGCCCCTCAACCGGCCACTCTCCCTCTTTTGTTTCCTTAAACCCCATCATTAGCAATGATGAGGAGCCTCCCCAATGGCCAATGCATGCCACTTGGCAAGACATGCAAGATGGGCTTGGAGAATTTGGGCCGGCCTCTCCCCCTTGTGGCCGACGACAGCTCCTCCTCGGGCTTCAATGGGCCGGCCATTTGGCCCATCAAAGGTCCATGCTATTGGGCGTAATGACCCAAGCCTAATTAAACCCCAATTTTACTTTTAATAATTCACTTTTAATTCTTTCTTTTATAGATTCCAAATTTTCAATTTCATATGGCCATAATCTTGTAACATTTAAATCTATGAGGTGCATAGCCAAGAATAAATTCTTCTTATTAATTTATCCTATAGTACTAATTTTAAGAACTCATGAACACAAGCATATAGCACTTAGTCTTAAGAGAAAACTAATAGCTAAAGCATAAACCATAGGTAATTTCTTTTTCAAAGCTTGATAAGCTTCTAGATCTCTACTGTGTTGAGCTGAAGTTCCATGCTCAAGTTCATCCATGGTGTGTTTGAGGGTTTCCAAAACCTTTTGCTCCTCAAGAATGTACTGAACCTTTTGGTGCCGAATATCATAATTGTCACCGTTCAACTTCTCACCCTTATTGAGGTCAGCTACAAGGTATATATTCTTTGCAAGATGGGTTTCTTTTTAAAGGAAATCAATTATGTGTGCCGAAGAGTTCTCTTCGCGAATTGCTGATTCAAGAAGCGCATGGTGGAGGATTGGCTGGTCATTTTGGTATTAACAAAACTCTTGAGATTCTTCAAGAGCATTTCTATTGGCCAAAGATGAGTGGAGATGTGCATGCTATCATCTCAAGGTGTGCAACTTGTCAAAGATCAAAAAGCCATTTCCATCAAGGTTTGTTTACTCCACTTCCGGTACCATTGCAGCCCTGGGAGGATGTTAGCATGGATTTCATCATGGATCTACCAAGAACTCAAAGAGGAAAAGATGCTATCATGGTGGTCGTCGATCGGTTCTCTAAAATGGCTCATTTCGTGCCATGTCACAAGACCAATTATGCATCTCATATTGCTGAATTATATTTCAAAGAGATTATCCGCATTCATGGAGTACCAAAGACCATTGTGTCGGATCATGATTCCAAGTTCCTAAGCCACTTTTGGAGGACTCTATGGAGAATGCTTGGTACAAGGCTCTTATTCAGCACGGCTTGTCATCCCCAAACGGATGGCCAAACGGAGGTAATAAATCGTACTCTAACCACTCTTCTTCGTGGTATGGTGAGTAAATCGTTGAAAGATTGGGATTTAAAGCTTGTGCAGGCTAAATTTGCTTATAATCGATCACCAAGTTATACTACTGGTCGATCACCATTTGAAGTTGTGTATGGAATTAATCCTCTCACACCCATTGATTTGATTCCAATTCCATCTAACTCTCAAGTGAGCTTTGATGGCAAGAAAAGAGCTGAATCAATGAAGAAACTCCATGAGCAGATTCGATCCAACATTGAAAAGGCCAACGAATCTTACAAGAAGAAAGCTAATCAACATCGCAAGAAGACTCAATTTCAACCGGGCGATCTTGTGTGGCTTCACTTGAGGAAGGAGAGATTTCCATTTCGACGAAAGAACAAGCTCATGCCTAGAGCTGATGGTCCCTTTAAAGTTATTGAGCGAATTGGTGACAATGCTTACAAGATTGACCTTCTGGGAGAGTTTGCATTTTCGGCAACATTCAACATGGGAGACCTTTCTCCTTACTTGGAGAATGAAAATCTTCTAGATTTGAGGACAAATCTCAAACAACCCGAGGAAGATGATGCGGGAGCGTCCAACGTAGCTCCATGGACCAACTCAGAATCTTCGATGCTTATCCATGCCAATAAAGAAGTTGGGCATTATGTGCTTCGATGGATCATTTTGAATGAATAATGTTAATTACTTTATGGTATATCAATAAGTATCAATGGGAGGCCATTTTAGATGTCTTATATGACCAATTGATGAAATTTCAGAAGGATTATTTTCTGGTCAAGGGAGAAGCTCGAATTTTGGGAAGGCTAGGGGTTTATGAAAGCGGTTCAAGAATATGGAAAGCCAAAGGTTCAAGAATACGGAAAGCTAACGGTTCGAGAATGTGGAAGGCCGAAGATTAAATGGCATTTAGTTCCCGTGATAGAAATGCTTTTTATTATGGCATTTAGTTCTCGTGATAGTAAAGGCTTTTTACTATAGCATTTAGTTCCCGTGATTGTAAAGGCTTTTTATTAAGTTCCTAGCCGTTTTTATTTTTATGTAGCTCAAGAGTCGAACGTTTCAATTCCTAGGTCATTAAAGTTTGTTTTTAATATTTCCTAAGGCTAAAATCCTCTTATAAATAAGGGAAACTATCTAGTGTAGGGGATATACGAATTTCATGAATGAGAATGGTGAGATTTCCTCAACTTGAGTGAACTCCTTTGGAGAGTGGATAACTCCTTTCGGTTTCTTTATCCTTGGAGCGTAGATCACTCTTTGGTGGTGAGCCAAGAAGCCCTTTATCCTTGACTGGTGGAATCTTTAGGCCTTGGTGGTGAGCTTTTCCTATCCCGAAGTCCTTTATTCTTGGCTGGTGGAAGCTTTAGGCCTTGGTGGTGAGCTTCGTAGATCTTGATCCTCATCCTCGGTTGGTGGCGAGGCCTTTATACCTTGGGAGGAGATCGTTTTATCTTTTCATTTCTTCCTCATATACACTACTCCATATACTTAACCACAAAAATCCCCTCTCAAAAATCCGTTCTAGAATTACTCACCCCATCACGCATTAGAAGAGGGAGGTAGGGAGTTTGATTCTTCACATTTTCAGAGGCTCATGTGAAGATGCATGACTAGAGGAGTAGGATTTCACAACCTATGTACAATACATAATACATACAATGATTTAGGAAATGGATATAGGATATGATAGGACAGGACAAAAAAACTCTTAGTGCATAACTGAAAAAAAAAGAAAAGATAAAAAAAAAAAACTCCTCTCTCTCCCCCCTCCCTCCCTAGAGGCCCCCTCCCTCCTAGAGACCACCATGGCCACCATGGAGGCAATCCACCAAATTGTCACATTCACGCCGTCTCCAATGCTCGGCCCAATGGTGGCCACGAGAGTCTTTGTTGTGGGCCCGATCATTGGGCACGGTCACATCCAAGCTCTCTCTTTGTCCCTCACTACAAAGGCACCACAGCCTTAAACAAAGGCCGACTTGAGGTCACTTTAGTGGTTAGGGATGGAGGCTGCTCTATGGCCTCCAACCTCATACTCGTGCGACCCCAAATCAGGCTTGATCTGTGGTCTTGCGTGTGCAAGCACATACATAGGGAGGTTTTTTTGGATATATTATTCAATGTGTGCTAGGCGAAGTTACCTAGTCTAACATCTTTAAAGAAAACCCATTGGTCAAAGGCCTTCAACCTCATGTGACCCCAAATCAGGCTTCATATGTGGTCTTGCGCTTGTAATAACATACATATGGAGTTTTTTTTTTGATGTATTGAATGTGCGTCAGGCGAAGTTACCTAATGTAACATCTTTAAAGAAAACCTGGTCATGCATATCGTTAGAGGAAATTTCTTTCATCTAGGAATATAGGCAGAGGCATATTCTTCTTTCCACGCCCTTAACGATCCTATGAGAGAGAGTTTTTAGGCCTCTCGTTATACGTTCTGGCATAAAAATTATCGTGCAAAGTTCAATACCGCGATTAATCCTCCCGAGAAACGCTTCTTTCGAGCCTAACGCTTCCAAAACGATCGATCTGGTGGTGGACAAATGATCACCCATCACTCTCCCAAATCAGACGTGGACAAGCCAAGCCGTTGACTTAGGCCAGACATAGACAAGCAGCTTCATAAATAAATTAAAAAAAAAAAAAACCCGAAAACCTGCGGCTAAAAAAAATATACGTGCGGGATGTAGAAGTCTGACGTGGATTGCAATTCTGTGTAATACAGAATACTCTATTAAGCACAGTGTAGGTCCAACACATCGTAGTTGACTAGCTAGTATTAAAGTGTACTCGTGACGTGTAGTTGAAGATTAAAAAATAACTCATGCAATACACCGTCGCTAAATTATTTGTACGGTAAAGATTGTTGACTGCTCTATGATCTTAGTTAGAAGGGAACAATAAGGCCCTTCCATGGTCCTTTTTTTTTTTTTTTTTTTATAGCAAAATGTCTTTTTTGCAATCTAACATCATGTGATAATAAATAAAATTGGTAAATCTGAATGACCTTCATTACTCACATATTACAATGATGTTTCTGTCATATCTCATTTTCTAGATAATATTTTGTAAGGTAACATAAAACTCGAAAGATGCAGTAAGACTAGAGATCGAGTGAATCTAGAAATACCCAAAGGATTTCTTTTCTCCATATGAGAGGAAATTTTTTTTCAATCCCCAGTTTCTTCATAATTGGAAAGGGGTATAAGTAAAAAGCTATATCCCATTCTAGGTCATCGAAGTGTCATAGAAACCGTCAGCAATAAATGTGACAGTGCAAATCCGGTGTGATCTTGCGAACCAGTTTGACCGAAAATTAGGCAACGAAGCTGATATTTAGGTATCGCCTTTGAAACTGCCTGAGTTTCCTCTACTTGCAAAATGCTAATTTAAAACGAACGGGACGAACGACTTGATTATCCGATTAATTTCCACGAGAAAAGGACATATTGGTTGTTTCTTTTGTTGAGATTTTGCAACTAAAACAAAAGCGAAAAGGATGGTCTCTAAAAGCTGAGATGGAACCAGTCTCCTCTGAAACAACATTACGCCTCGCCTCCTACATGCATTACACATTTGCAAGGGAAAGAACAGAGAACACAGCAAAACATCGATCATTTTTTGCAGATAAACTCTGAGAATCCATGAACAGTTTAGAAAGAAACCTTGAAACACCAAGCGACCAACAACACTTAAAAACAGGCGAAGGGAATTGAGAATTAGCCTTGTCTAGGAGGAGGAGGAGGAGGGCTCAAGAGGTATCCACTCCGAGGGTTGGTGTTCGGCTCGGGATCGGAGTAATCCATCACTTCCACCATCTTCCTCCATTTCCCTCCACTTTCCTGGAAAAAAAAAAAAAAAAAAAAAAAAAGATGATCCAAAGACCGGAAAAATTCGGAATAATTCTGGGGAGCAAAGGAAAATGGGAATTATTAGAAAGACACCAACCTCGAGCTCAACCGGGGAAGCTCCATGCTTTACGGTCTGCATCACTTTCCTGCCAAATCCTGAAAATCCCAAAAGAGGAAAGCGAACGAGATATTGAGCTGATTTCATGCATCTTCGAAGGAAAAAGGGATGAATAAATTGTGGAACTTGTGAACTTGGGGATTCGCATGATACCATGAGAGAAGGAGAGGAGGAGGAGAGAGGAGACGAGGAGCATTGCGAGAGAGCGAGACCGACCCATCATCATCAAGCCTTTGTTTGTGTTCGGAAGACTCTGGGAAAACGGGCCTTGCTGGTGTTCTGTTCTCCAGATTTTCTTTTATATATAAATATCTTTAAGTTCGGATTTATTTTATGGATTTGAGAAAGATATAGCAAAAGAAAAATAAAATAAAATAAAATAAAAGATAACGTAACTTGTTTTTGGGTTCTTCTGGGAAAGGGCCACGGCCTCAGATCCGATGAACGGTGACTTCTAGTTTTATTTATTGGGGCGATGGAGAAAAGAGAAGGGGGAAATAATGAAGGGAAGACACTTTTTTGTTGGCCCAATAAATAATATGAAAAGCGACCTTTAACATGCATTTCGTGATAATTATAGGTGAAAGTAAATGTGGAAGGTGCTCTTTATTGGAAAGGTTTTAATATGTATGATCCTAATAGATGAAGTTTTTTCGATTTTCGCCAATCTATATGGATAGGTTCGATAAGAATGACGCTGCACAAATTAATTAGAAATGAATGTTAATTTGAATCAAGAGAAATTTGTGATAGCTCTTGATGAAGTGGAAGCATAAGATCATCCGCTCTTTTAAAATTAAAATGATTACCTCTCAAATAATTCAAAAGAATTTATTTCTCTATGTTTTTAAATGATTATTTTTGTACATTAAATTTATCATAGATTTAAAATTGAAGATTGATATTTTGAGGCTCTCTTTTGTACCCGAACTTAAGGGGATCCACAAGAGGAATAATTTGAAATAAATGGTAGGCTGCCCTAAAAGGAAATTTTAATAAATTCGGATTAGAACTAGCTTGATCTCAAATCAGATTTTTAGGCAATTAACTTCGAACTGTCGTATTACTCAAAATGTCAACTCAAATTCAGCATTGTACTTTTACTTTTTAAGTAGAAAGAAAGCAATTCTATTGAAAACACTATAGATAAAGCGGATTTAAAAAAGGTTTTCAGTTTAAATAAGTAGGATCTTCTTTTGATTTGTCAGCTCTAATCTATTTTTTCGGGGTAAGACTACAATTCCCAAAAGGAAAGACGCTTTTACTATCTTTTATTGTTAGATTGAAATATAACAGACCTCAACCATTTAACAAATTTCCACCTAGATGGCCATGATTTTTGCTTTTCGATCCAATTATAAAAATCTGTAGAAGTATAGTGCCCATGAGAGATCATTGACTCATCCTAATTTTTTGGGCGAACTAGTTGACTTTAAAAATATCGCCGACATTTTTCTAGCCAACCAGATTGTTAGGTTGGCTTGACTTGTCTCTGTAATCTCTACAGCAACTCCTTTCTTTTTGGGGATTTTATACATCTTCTTTGTTCTCTTGGTTCATTATATTTCATCACTTGGCTCCATTTAAAATAGTCAGAAAACCAGATAAGGAGGGGCAATGTGACTTAATATGTCCATGAATATCAGTCGCAGCTTGCAAGAACCATTCTATGTTAAATTTTCGTCCTTAATATGCCCGAAAGGTATTTAGCTACTTACGGAGCAGCAAGCGATCCTTTATTCTTAGGACAGATAATATATACAATACTATAGAAAAAATTTATTAAATTATACTAAGTTATGGACTTTGGTATATGGCTTACCGCCGAATTTTACTAGAGCACTAGTTTCCTTAACAATGCCAAATACTCATGTTAAAAATATCCCACTTCTCTTGACAGTGAGATTTATATGCTCATAATTGTGACATCCTCAATCCAATCCCAATTTTTGAAATGGGATTTTAACAATGGCCAATCTTGGAAGTGGGATTACAATGGGGATTGATAGACCATGGAAATGCTAAGACGGCCACTTTGAGGCGAAAACTTGACTTTTCATGGCTGAACCCTTCCACCACATCTGGTTTGGGGTCCCTATGGAACAGAGTTAGGAAGTAATCAAGTATCCAATAGAGGGGGCGTTTGCCTGCTATGAGCGTTATGTGATCATGATCGTGTAGATGAGGGGTTTTAGAACCAAGTGTCCTATCGCTTCATGGCTCGGTACTTCTGGGTCAGGAGGACTTGTACGACCCCATTCGAGGCTTTGACGAGCCTCTAGGTGTGGGACTTGGGAACCACAGTTGAGACTCAATGGAGTTAGATGTGCTCGATGGGGTGGCGTCCAATTCAGAAGTCGATATTGATCTAATTATCAACCTAGAGCCTTGGTATATAGAGCCTATAGGGTGCTAGGAGGTAATGGGGTGTATCACTTTTTAAAGTCACCCTCATAGTATTAGAGGTGCTAAGTTTACCCTCGAAACCCCTTTTGAAAGTGTGTGGTCGCGTTTTTGGATTGTATATGAAGTGGTGTGAATAGTGGGTGATGCATGAGTATGTATGGGAGTATGATGTTATGCATATAAGCGTGTTTTAAGCTATTCCTTTTATTGTGAATCCTTGTATGATTTTATTTCTACTTCTGCTTGTTGGATGTCTCAAGGTATTTATGGAGCAATTTAGTAACGATCGAATAGTTATTTCTTCGTTGTTAACCATCCCTGATCTCCTTACACTTTCCTTTTGCCTTCTTACTATCTTTCATAACCGCCTCGATTATGCCTATTGCTCCTAGTTAATTGACAAGGTTGCATGACTTATTCTCTAAGTGTAACCGCTCCTTGGATTTGCGCAGTTGCTTGAACATCCGATGATTCACATTCGAATTTCAATGTCAATATTGCTTGAATTTGGTACCCATGACATAATTTTGATAGTCGGACATGTGGTAATTCCTTCCCTCATTGTTGAACCATAAGCTTGCTCAACAACACTTTGGTCAAACTTATCTTGAGTATCTTGACTTTTCCTTGTCCTTGTGACTGACACGCAACATGTCATTATTTTTTATCCTTGTGACCGGCGTGTGACAGTAAAGGCAACTTTGGGTGTCAACATATGTCTCCGCTTTAAAAGTGGTAATTTTTTTAATCTATTTCTTTTAAAGAAAATCCCTTGTTTCGTGCGTGCTCTTCCGCATACAACGATCATGCCTTTCTATCCTTTGTTGCCTCTTTTCCCGTTAATGACCAATATGCATCCTTATCGCCGATATTATTTTGACACGTTACTTTGAATATCATAAATAATTATTTCCTTTTTCATATTGCCGTCTTCGATCCACATATACTCCTGGGTTTTATTTTGTACTTTTGTCTTTTTGCCTTTGTTAGAAGAAAGTTGGCGGAAGACTACTTATAGTGCGTTTGGTAACATTTCTGTTTAAAAATTGTTTCTGGGAGCAGAAATAGAAAAAAGTATTTCTACTTCAGGAAACAATTTTTGAACAAAAAAACGCGTTTGGTAAATCTGTTCCAGAAATATAAAAAGAATAGAAACACGTTTGGTAAATTTGTATAATTTTTTTAATTTCTTTTAATTTTTTAATATTTTTATTTTTTCTATTTTCTTTCTTATTTTCTTATTTATTTTTCCTATTTCCTTTTTTCTTTTTATTCTTTTGGTCGGCCGCCGGCCTCGGCCATGGCCGACGGCCTCGCCTAGCCACAGTGAGCTCGAGCTCGCCTAGATCCGGCGAGGCTCGAACTTGCACAGCAGCTGGCGAGGCTCGGCCTCGCCGACCGCTGGGTGAGCTCGACCTCTCCGAATCTAGACGAGATCAAGCTCGCCCAGCCCAGTGTGAGGTCGACCTCGCCAAGGGTCGGTGACGCTCGGCCTCGCCAGGGGCCAGCGACACTCCGGTGAGGTCGCCGGCCCTTGACGATCGGTCGTCGGCCATGGCTGAGGCCGGCGACCGGCCAACGAAAAAAGAAGGTAAAAAGAAGAAGAAAAGAAGAAAAAAGAGAAGAAAATCGAAGAGAGAGAAAAAAAATGTTCCTAAATTTTGTTCCAGAAACAAGAAACAAATTTCTTTTGTTTCTTGTTTATGTTCTAGATGTGTTTCCGGGAACGAAAAAATAGATTTGGAACAAAAATGCAAACAAACGCGTTTCTGTTCCTTTTTTGTTCCTAGGAACAAAAGAACAAAAAATTTTGTTCTAGGGAACATAAACACTTTTTGCCAAACAGGGCCTTACCTGTTTTCGATGCGTAGTCAACAAATTACATCGGAAAGATCGTTGAATTGCAGATGAATCACAAACAATATTACCTTACGTTGGTCTAAATGTAATCACAAAGAAAACATTTGGTTTTCACAACGTAAATGTCAATTGTTTTCGTAAAGGAGAATGGAAACGCCTTCTTTTTCTTTGATGGAAAGGGGACAAGAAAAGGAGAGGAATTTCTGAGCGTACGTTCTACCAACCGTCCTAACGGTTGTCTTCAGAAGTCTTTTATATGACTCCCTCATACCCTTTCAAAGGTGTCTTTCCATCATAGTGTATCAAGACGAAACGGTGCGATCTCATTGCACCCCATCATGGATGTACTCGTTAAGTATAACATCTCCCACTTGGACATGATGAGCTCGATAGTGCTTTATCAAGAATATAAGGCATTTAACATTTATCAACTTTACAAAACAATTCATACTAGCACATAAGTCGTGCGACCAGTAAGTACACCTACATTTGAGAGCTCAAAATATGCACCTGTTAAGGATGCTATAATGACTACAAAAAAATAAAAATAAACAATTGATGTTTCACAGTGCCCCATACATATCTTATTACATCAATCCTAGTATATCCATCCCTTAAAGGCTATATTTGACTATTCTCAAAACACCATGTATTTACAATTATATCCGTAACCATAGAATATGATATAATTGATCGACTAATAAATACATGTGATAGATATAAAACAATAGTCTTCATTTGCACTCATGTCTCTCTCCATTGCTTTCCTAAATACGTCCCATAAAGCCATATCTATTCATGACCGCCGATAACATGCTAAAGTCGCAACATTGATCTTTCACTTCGAGAACATAGTCAAAAGTAACATAGTGCACAAAATGAGGTAAATTATAAATTACCTCAATAGCTACACGATAAGTAAATGGGAATAACTTTACTCACATTCCCTTGTCGATCGTACAATGCACATGTAGTATGAATTACATGTTATAGTGAATTTCTCTTTCTATAAGAGCGTATGTCATTTATTAAATATATCCACTATACGGATCTTAGCCTAAACATAGTCACGTGCTTCTCACGTACTCATGTTTAGCTCGAGTGCTCCATCAGCTCGCTTTCTATAGCGCCCAATTAAGTACTCGCATCCGGTATCTTTTAGGCATACATGATTGTGCGACTATGATGTTCATTCTTATTATAAATAAATCACAGACCTCATCTTGACTTCAATCAAGGTGACATCTTATTTTATGTACTAAACTTGCTCATTAGCATTCATTTGTACATAACGTCTCATCTCAACGTGCTAACTATAGCGCTTGAGGTGATTGCTCGTGTGAGTGAGCCAATCATTGCCTACTAACATACTTTTCAATAATATATGTGTGCATGTGCTAGTCTCATAATATATATGTACTTATTGATAAAATATCAAGTCACAAATAAATAAACAAGTACAATACATATGTCCACATATGCATAAATCAATGATCCTCTATAATAACACATATCACATTCTACGTAATCCCGATGACATCTTGGTAGGTCAATAATATGTTTCTAGGAACAGCTTTCGTAAACGGATCAGCAACTATTCTATCGGTTAAAATGTATTGTAGGATCACTTCTTTTTGAACTATAATATCTCCAATGAAGTTGTTATTTATGTCAATGTGCTTCGTCCTTCTACGATACGTAAGATCTTTCACATAGGCAATGGCTGCTTGACTATCGCAATAAAGTATCACTAGTCTTAGAACCTCAATGACAGTGGCTAAATTTTTCAAGAAACATTTTAGCCATACTGCCTCTTGCACTATGGAAAAATATGTAATAAATTCTGCCTCCATAGTAGATGAGGCCATCCATGTCTGTTTCTTGTGATTCCAAGAAATTGCATATCCATTAAGCAAGAACGCATATCCAGAAGTCGATTTACACTCATTCAGGTCTCCACCCCAATTAGCATATAAATAGTCCAATAGGAGCAAATCATTCCCTTGGTAACAAAGTCGATAGTCCATAATGCCTTAAAAGTATCTCAGGATCCTCTTCACTACTTTCTAGTGTACTTGATTGAAATTTGATTGATAGTGGCTTACCAATCCCACGGCATAATATATGTCGGGTCGAGTACAAATCATAGCATACATCAAACTTCTGACCACACTAACATAAGGAATAGTTTCCATCACTTTAATTTCTTTTGGAGTCTTAGGACACATCTTAGTACTTAAGTGATGCGGGAGCATCCAACATAGCTCCATGGACCAACTCAGAACCATCGATGCTTATTCAAGCCAATAAAGAAGTTGGGCATTACGTGCTTCGATGGATCATTTTGAATGAATAATGTCAATTACATATCGGTAGTTTGTGGTATATCGATAGGTATCAATGGGAGGCCATTTTAGATGTCTTGTATGACCAACTGATGAAGTTTCAAAAGGATTATTTTCTGGTCAAGGGAGGAGCTCGAATTTTGGGAAGGCTAGAGGTTCACGAAAGCGGTTCAAGAATATGGAAAGCCAAAGGTTCAAGAACACGGAAAGCTAACGGTTCGAGATGTGGAAGGCCAAAGAAGGGCATTTAGTTCCCGTAATAAAGGCAAAGTTCCTAGTTGTTTTTTTTATTTTTTATTTTTATAGCTCAAGAGTCGAACGTTTCAGTTCAACGCATTTAGTTCCCGTGATAAAGGCTTTTTATTACGTTCCTAGCTGTTTTTATTTTTATAGCTCAAGAGTCAACCGTTTCAGTTCTGATGCGGGAGCATCCAACGTAGCTCCATCCACCAACTCGGAACCATTGATGTTTATCCAAGCCAAGAGAGAAATTGAGCATTATGTGCTTCGATGGATCATTTTCAATGAATAATGTTAATTACTTATCGGTACCTTGTGGTATATCGATAACTATCAATGGGAGGCCATTCGGAATGTCTTGAATGACCGGTTGATGAAGTTTCAGAAGGATTATTTTCTGGTCAAGGGAGGAGCTCGAATTTGAAGGTTCAAGAATGCAGAGGGCCGAAGATTAAGGGCATTTAATTCCTATGTTAATAAAGGCTTTTATTAAGTTATTATGTGTCTTTATTGTTATGCATTCCAAGAGTTGAAGGTTTCGGTTTCTAGGCTATTAAGGTCTGTTTTTAATATGTATTAAGGTGTCAGTTTCCAGGCTATTAAGGTCTGTTTTTAATATGTATTAAGGTGTCAGTTTCTAGACTATTAAGGTCTGTTTTTAATATGTATTAAGGTGTCAGTTTCTAGGCTATTAAGGTTCGTTTTTAATATGTATTAACACCAAAACCCTCCTATAAAGAGGGGAAAACTATCCAATGTAAGAGATACGAATTTCATGAATGAGAATTGTGAGATTTCCTCAACTTGAGTGAACTCCTTTGGAGAGCGGATAACTCCTTTCGGTTTCTTTATCCTTGGAGCGTAGATCACTCCTTGTTGGTGAACCAAGAAGCCCTTTATCCTTGGCTGGTGGAATCTTTAGGCCTTGGTGGTGAGCTTCTCCTATCCCGAAGTCCTTTATCCTTGGCTGGTGGAAGCTTTAGGCCTTGGTGGTGAACTTCGTAGATCTCGATCCTCATCCTTGGTTGGTGGCGCTGCCTTTATACCTTGGAAGGAGATTGTTTTTATCTGTTTTTATTCCTTTCCATTTCTTCCCCGTATACACTACTCCATACACTTAACCACAAAAATCCCCTCTCAAAAATCTGTTCTAGAATCACTCAACCCATCACGCATCAAAATATTTGTATCAGAGCTCAAGGTTCAACTCATTTGAGTGATTCCTTTCTTTCCTTTGTTACAAATTCCTTATGGATGAACAAGTTCCTAGAGGCTTGACTTTGGAGCAAGCGCACAACGAAAGGCGAGATCGTGCAATCCAAAATCTTCAACAACAAATGGAGCGAGTCCTCAATCTTCTAGAGAATCCGGCGAGAGAAGGACAACCAGCAAGGCGTCCCAATGAACGGCATCGGCGTGACGATTCTGAATCTCGTCAAAATTCTGATGTCGATTCCGAGTCCACTGGAGACAACCGAACGATTTTGCACTCTAGTGATTCTGAATCTCCAATTCGAAGACGAAGACGGAGAGGGAGGCATAAGGAGGATGAAAGAGACATTAAAGTGGAGGTCCCCGAGTTTGACGGTAATCTTAATCCCGACGACTTTGTAGATTGGCTACACAAAACTGAACGAATTTTTGAATTCAAATCCTATTCAGATGAGAAGAAATGTAAGGTTTGCTATCCTAAGGTTGACCAAATATGCTTCTCTATGGTGGGAGAATCTAAAGCATCAACGAGCAAGGGATGGAAAAGGCCGAATCAAGTCTTGGGAAAAACTCAAGAAGTTGATGAAGAGGAGGTTCTTGCCCGACAACTATAAGCAAGATCTCTTCCTCAAACTGAACTCCCTAAGACAACATGGGATGAGCGTTGAAGAAGACATTCGTGAGTTTGAACAACTCAAAATGAGGAGTGAAGTTCCAGAAGTTCCCGAGCAAACCATCGCTCGTTTTCTTGGCGGCATGAATCGAGAAATTGCTGATATGGTTGAACTTCAACCGTATTGGTCCTTTGAAGACGTATGCAAGTTAGCCATAAAAGTGGAAAAACAATTGAAGAGCAAGAGGTTTTCCTCCAGAACCTCAACAAAGGCGACATCCTATTTTAAGGGTGCTTCCTCAAGCAAGGGCGAGAGTTCGTCGACAAAAGACAGAGGTAAGGGAAAAAATGCAGAGCCTTCCAAAGAAGTCCAAAAGAAGTTTGAAGGTGAAGCAAGGAAGTGCTTTACGTGCCATGGCTTTGGGCATGTACAAGCAAATTGTCCAAATCGGAGAGTTATGACTCTTCAAGAAATTGAGGAGATCAATTCGGCGCTTCAAGAGGCTGATGACAATGAAGACCAAAATATTTCCGAATCTGATCGGGAAGAAGAAGTTGTGGAGAAAGCTGATGATGGTGAGCTATTGATCATCCGAAGAGCATTGCATGTTGAAGTTTCTCCTAATAAAGAGCAAATGGACAATATATTTCACACACGTTGCTCTATTAATGGAAAAGTGTGTTCAGTGATCATCGATCGTGGGAGTTGCGCCAATGTTCCTTCGACAACTCTTGTCGACAAGCTGCAACGGTTCAATCAAGGGAATGAACTCAACGGAACCAAACGTGTTGTTATATCATTTTCGATTGGGAAGAACTATTGAGATGAGGTTGTATGTGATGTGATTCCTATGGAGGCATGCCATTTGTTATTGGGTAGATCGTGGTAATTTGATATAAATGCTATCCATGATGTTTGGAAAAGCACATACTCTTTTCATAAGGAACAAAAATGCATTACTCTTTAACCATTGAGTCCTTATTCGATACATAATAATCAACCTGGGGAGGGAAACACTTGTATGGAAAATCTGTTCTTGAGTGAGACACGGGTTGAGAGAGCCATTAGCAAACAAAAGAATGTTTTTGCTTTGCTTGTGGTCGAGAAAAAGAGTGAGATAGAGCGACCCATACATCCAAAAATGCATTCCTTGTTGAAAGAATTTGCAGATGTTTCCGGAAGATTTGCCACTTGGATTACCTCCCATAAGAGGTATTGAACATCAAATTGATTTGATCCGCGGTGCTTCACTACCAAACAAGCCAGCTTATCGATGCAATCCGGAGAATACAAAGGAGTTGCAAAGACAAGTCAATGAACTTATTCTCAAAGGATACGTTCGAGAAAGCATGAGTCGCTGCTCTATTCCGGCTCTACTTGTGCCTAAGAAGGATGGTACATAGCGGATGTGTGTTGATAGCCGGGCCATCAACAATATCACCATTAAGTATAGGTACCCTATACCTAGACTTGATGATATGCTAGATGAATTATATGGTTCTTCTGTGTTTTCTAAGATAGATTTGCGAAGTGGTTATCATCAAATCAGAATGCGAGAAGGTGATGAATGGAAGACAGCTTTCAAGACCAAGGGAGGCCTTTATGAGTGGTTGGTTATGCCATTCGGATTATCTAATGCTCCGAGTACCTTCATGAGACTTATGAACGAGGTTCTTCGTTCCTTTATTGGTCAATTTGTCGTTGTTTATTTCAACGATATTCTTGTTTATAGTAGGAATGAGGAGGAGCATATCTCTCATCTAACACAGGTCTTTAATGTCTTGAGAGAACGAAAACTATATGCTAAAATGGAGAAATGTGAGTTCTTCTCTCCAAGCATTGTTTTTCTTGGTTATGTGGTTTCCAAAGATGGAATCTCTGTTGATCAAGCCAAGGTAGAAGCTATGAAGACTTGGCCGGTTCCGAAGTCTATTTCTGATGTAAGAAGTTTTCATGGACTTGTTTCTTTCTATCGACGATTTGTCAAAAATTTTAGTACCGTCATGGCTCCTCTAACTGAATGCATGAAGAATGGTGCTTTTGAAGGGACAAAGACTGCTCAAAACGCCTTTGAGGTAATCAAGCAGAAACTTTGTGAGTCTTCTATTCTTGCACTTCCTGATTTTGATAAAGTATTTGAAGTTGAGTGTGATGCAAGCGGAGTTGGTATTGGTGCTGTTCTGGTGCAAGCACAAAAACCATTAGCATATTTCAGCGAGATGTTATCTGATTCCAAGAGGAATTATTCAACTTATGACAAAGAGTTCTATGCCATTGTCCGAGCTCTTGATCATTGGAGTCATTATTTGAGGCCAAAGCAATTTGTTATTCATTCTGATCATGAGGCGCTTAAGTTTATTAGTGGCCAACGCAAGCTTAATTCGAGACATGCAAAATGGGTAGAATTTCTTCAATCCTTTTCTTTTGTCTCAAAATATAAACCCGGGCACACTAATGTTGTAGCAGATGCTTTATCAAGAAGATCTTCTATGCTTGCGGTTCTGGACTCTAGGATTCTCGGATTTCAACCAATGAAAGAACTTTATTCTGAAGATGCGGAGTTCTCATCCATCATCAACAATTGCAAGCGGGGAGTTCAAGGTATATATTCTTTGTAAGATGGGTTTCTTTTTAAAGGAAATCAATTATGTGTGCCGAAGAGTTCTTTTCGCGAATTGCTGATTCGAGAAGCGCATGGTGGAGGATTGGCTGGTCATTTTGGTATTAACAAAACTCTTGAGGTTCTTCAAGAGCATTTCTATTGGCCAAAGATGAGTGGAGATGTGCATGCTATCATCTCAAGGTGTGCAACTTGTCAAAGATCGAAAAGCCATTTCCATCAAGGTTTGTATACTCCACTTCCGGTACCATTGCAGCCCTGGGAAGATGTTAGCATGGATTTCATTGTGGCTCTACCAAGAACTCAAAGAGGAAAAGATGCTATCATGGTGGTCGTTGATCGGTTCTCTAAAATGGCTCATTTCGTGCCATGTCACAAGACCAATGATGCATCTCATATTGCTGAATTATATTTCAAAGAGATTATCCGCATTCATGGCGTACCAAAGGCCATTGTGTCGGATCGTGATTCCAAGTTCTTAAGCCACTTTTGGAGGACTCTATGGAGAATGCTTGGTCCAAGACTCTTATTTAGCACGGCTTGTCATCCCCAAACTGATGGCCAAACGGAGGTAACAAATCGTACTCTAACCACTCTTCTTTGTGGTATGGTGAGTAAATCATTGAAAGATTGGGATTTAAAGCTTGCGCATGCTGAATTTGTTTATAATCGATCGCCAAGTTATACTACTGGTCGATCGCCATTTGAAGTTGTGTATGGAATTAATCCTCTCACACCCATTGATTTGATTCCAATTCCGTCTAACTCTCAAGTGAGCTTTGATGGCAAGAAAAGAGCTGAATCAATGAAGAAGCTCCACGAGCAAATTTGATCCAAGATTGAAAAGGCCAACGAATCTTACAAGAAGAAAGCTAATCAACATCACAAAAAGACTCAATTTCAACCGGGCGATCTTGTGTGGCTTCACTTGAGGAAGGAGAGATTTCCATTTCAATGAAAGAACAAGCTCATGCCTAGAGCTAATGGTCCCTTTAAAGTTATTGAGCGAATTGGTGACAATGCTTTCAAGATTGACTTTCCGGGAGAGTTTGCAGTTTCGACAACATTCAACGTGGGTATCAATAGGATTACAGTGCCTTCACCTTGCATGACAAGGGTATCAATAGGATTATAATGCTACATTTTGAAACGTTCAAGATTCTTCATTATATAAGACTCTTGTGATAAAGCAAGGAGTTTCCTTGATCAATATTTTTCGATCTTAACTCCTAATATATAAGTAGGTTCTCCTATGTCCTTCATTTCAAAACTGATGGACAACCATTCATTTATGGTGATAACGAAAATCTTGTCATTTCTAGCCAATAGAAATCTCTGGTATCCTAAAATTTCATAACAATCCCTAGATACATTGGGACCCATGAATAGATGATGGAAGCACCATCGGACTATATTATAACTATTAGACCAATGGATTACAATTAAACAAGGCCGAGCATTCTATGTCCATGTGTGATTAAGGATTTTATTAAAGGATAAATTGATAAGGAAATTTTGTTCTTGGCCATGAACTTTATAAGTTGGATTTTCATTGATTTATGTTACAAAGTTTTATGGCCATATAAATTTGTAATAGGTATTTATATAAGTGGGGATTAAGGTGGACTATTAAGAGAAGGAGTGGGTTGATTTCTTAAGGCCCAAAACCAGCCCACAACCCCCACCGTTCGGTTGACCAAGGTTGGCCCAAGCCCAGCCGAATGAGGTGCATCATCTTACATGAAGTGTGACAAGTGGCGAGGGAGATGAAGCAAGTGTCCATTGCCATGCAAAGCTAATGATTACTAGCTAATCATGAAGGTGAAAGAAAAGAGGAGGGGCGGAGAGAGTGAGGGGGGGGGGGGGGTTGTTGCGTGGAAGGGAGAGAGAAAGCCGAGAGAAAGAGAGAGAGAGTGAGGTCAAGAGAGAGAGAGACAGAGAGCGAAACCGAGAGATAGTTGTTCATGAGGGTGCTTCGGTGAAGGAAGAAGAAGACCTACCCTGCCGTGCGTGTGCCTAGCTTTGCCGTTGATCGTGCTGTGTTCGAGGTCCACTAATCGCCAGTGCTTGCTGTGATTTCGTCAGATTTAAGGAAAGTAAAGTCCGTTAGCCTACATTTTTCTTGATATGGTTGTGTGTGAAGTGTAATGGGTGTTGGAGATGCTTGAGTTGTGATGTTGGATGCTGAAATTCGAGTGAATGGTGGTAGTCTTCCTAGAACAAGCAAGTTGTTGCAAGTAAGGATATTCCGACCCCTTGTGATTCCATGAATTTTATAAAATTATCTAGTCGAAATTTGACTTTATGTCCTTGATAAAAGTTGTTGATGACATCTTGAGGAGCAACATACTAAAATTTGAGAGGAAACTGACAAGTATTGGTCCGTGAAATAATTTTTCTTTGAAAGTGTTAAATCTGGAAATCGTTACCGAGGGTTAGGGGGAATTTTGGTGAATGTAGCTCATGATCTATAACGAATCTCATGCGTGATGGGGTGAGTGAATCAAGAACGGAGATTTTTTAAAGGGGATTTTTGTGGTTAAGTGTATGGAGTAGTTTATACGATGAAAAAACAAAAAGGAATAAGAAAAGATAGAGCAATCTTCTTCCAAGGTATAAAGGCCGCGTCACTAACCAAAAAAGAGGATCAAGATCTACGAAGTCCACCACCAAGACCTAAAGCTTCCACCAACCAAGGATAAATGACTTCAGGATAAGAGAAGCTCACCACCAATGCTTAAAGATTCCACCAGCCAAGGATAAATGGCTTTTTGGCTTACCACCAAAGAGTGATCTACGTTCCAAGGATAAAGAGACCGAAATGAGTTATCTACTATCCGAAGGAGTTCACTCAAGCAGAGGAAATCTCACCATGTTCATTCATAAAATTGGTATCTCCCATACATTGGATAGTTTTCCCATATTTATAGAAGGATTTTAACGTAAGGAAATATTAAAAACAAACTTTAATGACCTAGGGACTTAAACGTTTGACTCTTGAGCTACATAAAAATAAAAACACCTACGAACTTAATAAAAGCCTTTATTAACACGGAGCTTTCGACTCTTGAGCTGCATAAAAGTAAAGACACCTAGTAACTTAAGAAAAGCCATTATTAACATGGGAACTAATTGACTTTAATCTTCAGCTTTCCGTATTCTTGAACCTTTGGTTTTCCATATTCTTGAACCACATTCGTGAACCTTTGGCTTTCCCAAAATTCGTACTCCTCCCTTGACTAGAAAATAATTCTCCAAAAACTTCATCAATTGGTCATACAAGACATCTAAAATGGCATCCCATTAATAGTTATCGATATACTACAAAGTACCGATAAGTAATTAACATTATTCATTCAAAATGATCCATCGAAGCACATAATGCTGCCCAACTTCTTTATTGGCTTAGATAAAGATCGATGGTTCTGAGTTGGTTAATCGAGCTACGTTGGATACTCCTGCATCATCCTCCCCAGTTGTTTGACATTTGTCCTCAAATCTAGAAGGTTTTCATCCCCCAAGTAAGGAAAAAGGTCTCCCACATTGAATGTTGCTAAAACTCCAAACTTTCTCGGAAGGTCAAACTTGTAAGCATTGTCACCAATTCGCTCAATAGCTTTGAAGGGACAATCAGCTCTAGGCATGAGCTTGTTCTTTCGACAAAATGGGAATCTCCCCTTCCTCAAGTGAAGCCATACAAGATCGCTCGGTTGAAATTGAGTCTTATTGCGATGTTGATTAGCATTCTTGTTGTAAGATTCATTAGCCTTTTCAATGTTGGATCGAATCTGCTCATGGAGCTTCTTCATTGATTCAACTCTTTTCTTGCCATCAAAGCTCACTTGAGAGTTAGATGGAATTGGAATCAAATCAATGGGTGTGAGAGGATTAATTCCATACACAACTTCAAATGGCAGTTGACCAGTAGTATAATTTGGTGTTCGATTGTAAGCAAATTCAGCATGCGCGAGCTTTAAATGCCAATCTTTTAACGATTTACTCACCATACCATGAAGAAGATTGGTTACAGTATGATTTCTTACCTTCGATTGGCCATCTGTTTGGGGATGACAAGCTATGCTAAATAAGAGTCTTGTACCAAGCATTCTCCATAGAGTCCTCCAGAAGTAGCTTAAGAACTTGGAATCACGATCCGACACAATGGTCTTTGGTACTCCATGAATGCGGATAACCTCTTTGAAATATAATTCAGTAATATGAGATGCATCATTAGTCTTGTGACATGGCATAAAATGAGCCATTTTAGAGAACTGATCGACGGCCACCATGATAGCATCTTTTCCTCTTTGAGTTCTTCGTAAAGTCATAATGAAATCCATGCTAACATCTTCCCAGGGCTATAATGGTACCGGAAGTCGAGTATACAAATCTTGATGGAAATGGCTTTTTGGTCTTTGACAAGTTGCGCACCTTGAGATGATAGCATGCACATCTTCACTCATCTTTGGCCAATAGAAAAGCTCTTGAAGAACCTCAAGAGTTTTTTTAATACCGAAATGTCCAGCCAATCCCCCACCATGCACTTCTCAAATCAGCAATTTGCGAAAAGAACTCTTCGACACACATAATTGATTTCCTTTCGAAAGAAACCCATATTTCAAAGAATATATACCTTGAACTCCCCGCTTGCAACTGTTGATGATGGATGAGAACTCCGCATCTTCAGAATAAAGTTCTTTCATTGATTGAAATCCGAGAATCCTAGAGTCTAGAACTGCAAGCATAGAATATCTTCTCGATAAAGCATCTGCTACAACATTAGTGTGCCCGATTTATAATTTGTGATGAAAGAAAAAGATTGAAGAAATTCTACCCATTTTGCATGTCTCAAATTAAGCTTGCGTTGGCTGCTAATAAACTTAAGCGCCTCGTGATCATAATGAAGGACAAATTGCTTTGGCCTCAAATAATGACTCCAATGATCAAGAGATTGGACAATGGCATAGAACACTTTGTCATAAGTTGAATAATTCCTCTGGAATCAGATAACTTCTTTCTGAAATATGCCAATGGTTTTTGTGCTTGCACCAGAACAGCACCAATACCAACTTCGCTTGCATCACACTCGACTTCAAATACTTTATCAAAATCAGGAAGTGCAAGCATAGGGGAATCACAAAGTTTCTGCTTGATTATGTCAAAGGCGTTTTGAGCAGCTTTTGTCCATTCAAAAGCACCATTCTTCATGCATTCAATTATAGGAGCCATGATGGTACTAAAGTTTTTGACAAAATGTTCCAGAATTTTAATTAAAGGAGTGCATTCTGTTTTATCCGAAAATTGTTTTATTCTCATGAACAAATGAATTGCTCTATGAGATGTGATATCTTGGGTTGCTATTTATACTGCATACGTGGTGACATGTAGCATATCATATGACATCAAAAGCAGGTTTAAACCTTTGACATAGCATCAAATGTTAATTTGAAATTAGATATACATGTGAATATACATTGTGATGTTGATGATACCGTCGGACCCTTGAGTGGATGATGCCCCGGGAGTTTCGAGATGCCCGGAGGTGTGTGCCGGATGGCTTGATGATGCCAGTTGGGGTGCGAGATGCCCAGAGGTGTGTGCCGGAGCTTCCCCGTGATGCCAGGTTGGGTGCAAGCGATATGAGGGATGCAAACACTAGTCCCTGGAAGAAAAATGAAATCCTTTTGAAAATTAAAATTGGCATGATGCATGAATTGCCTATAAAGCGCATGAAACGAAAAGGAATAATAAAAGATAGAACGATCTACTCCCAAGGCATAAAGACCTTGCCACCAACCGAGGATGAGGATTGAGATCTACGAAGATCACCACCAAGGCTTAAAGCTTCCACCAACCAAGGACAAAGGACTTCAGGATAGGAGAAGCTCACCACCTAGGCCTAAAGATTCCACCAGCCAAGGATAAAGGGCTTCTTGGCTCACCACCAAGGAGTAATCTACGCTCCAAAGATAAAGAAACCGAAAGGAGTTATCCACTCTCCAAAGGAGTTCACTCAAGTTGAGAAAATCTAACCATTCTCATTCATGAAATTTGTATATCCCCTACATTGGATAGTTTCCCCTATTTATAAGAGGATTTTAGCCTTAGGAAATATTAAAAAAAAAAAACTTTAATGACCTAGGAACTGAAACGTTCGACTCTTGATCTACATAAAAATAAAAACGGCTAGGAACTCAATAAAAAGCCTTAACTATCACGGGAACTAAATGCCATTTAATCTTCGGCCTTCCACATTCTCAAACTGTTAGCTTTCCGTGTTCTTGAACCTTTGGCTTTCCATATTCTTGAACCGCTATGTGAACCTCTAGCGTTCCCAAAATACGAGCTCCTCCTTGGACCAGAAAATAATCCTTCTAAGACTTCATCAATTGGTCATACAAGACACCTAAAATGGCCTCCCATTGATACCTATCGATATACCACAAAGTACCAATAAGTAATTAACATTATTCATTCAAAATGATGCATTGAAGCACATAATGCCCAACTTTGTTATTGGCTTGGATAAGCATCGATGGTTCTGAGTTGGTCCATGGAGCTACGTTGGATGCTCCTGCATCATCCTCCCCGGGTTGTTTGAGATTTGTCCTCAAATCTAGAAGGTTTTCATCCTCCAAGGAGAAAGGTCTCCACGTTGAATGTTGCAGAAACTGCAAACTCTCCTGGAAGGTCAATCTTGTAAGCATTGTCACCAATTCGCTGAATAACTTTAAAGGGACCGTCAGCTCTAGGCATGAGCTTGTTTTTTCGATGAAATGGAAATCTCTCCTTCCTCAAGTGAAGCCATACAAGATCGCCCGGTTGAAAGTGAGTCTTCTTGCGATGTTGATTAGCTTTCCTCTTGTAAGATTCGTTGGCCTTTTCAATGTTGGATCGAATCTGCTCATGGAGCTTCTTCATTGATTCAGCTCTTTTCTTGCCATCAAAGCTCACTTTAGAGTTAGACGGAATTGGAATCAAATCAATGGGTGTGAGAGGATTAATTTCATACACAACTTCAAATGGCGATCGACTAGTAGTAATGGTTTCCTTGAGCCAGGCGGAGTGGCGTCGAGGGAGGAAAGGGTGGGGCGAGCGTAGGCCGATTGGCATCCAGCGGCGGGATGAGTGGCATCCATTGGTGGCGTCGAGGGCGAGCAGCATTGGCAACAGGGCAGAGACAGAGAATGGGAGAGAGGAGAGAGGTAGTTATCAACATACCATAAAGTACCAATAAGTAATTAGCATTATTCCTTCAAAATGATTCATCGAAAGCACATAATGCCCAATTTGTTTCTTGGCTTGGATAAGCATCGATGGTTCTGAGTTGGTGGATGGAGCTACGTTGGATGCTCCCACATCACAGGTTGACATTGGACAGGGAGGATGTGGGCGGGGACACAACCTTGAGTGATTACGGCGGCTTTGATCTTCTTGGGTGAGGGTGAAACGAGCAAGTTTGGTGGCACTCGGAGGGGCAGCAGCGGCGGTGATGGTAGCATCAAAGCTTGGATGGTGTCATGGGAAGAATGGAAGCAGCGGGGGCTAAGCGTTGGGAGCTACAGGCTAAAGAAGGTGAACCCCCCCCCCCCCCCCCCCCCCCCCCCCAACCTCACCTTTTCCTCTTTCTTCTCTATCTTGTTTTTTTTATTATTCTTTTCCCTCTAACTTTCTTGCTCTCCCTTTTGCTCACGTCCTCCCTTTCTTTTCCTTCTGCACCTTGTCAGAGATAGGGCAAAGTCCTTTGTTGACCTGTTGAAAAAAAAAACGAAATAAAAGCTCCCATTTTTTTAATCTAATGTCCGCCCCCCATTCTTCGGCCGTTTGTAAGCGGCTTTCATAGGCGAGGGACTAAGGCTTTTTAGAACATTTTCTTTCATTTTTCATGCCAGATTCATACTTCCTTTCTCAACATGCATGAAGATCACTTTTGCTTGCCTATAACCTCCCGAATATATTGTTGAAATATGTACCACTACATGCAATATTTCTTTTTATTTTCCATATCTCTTCTTGACTTGTTTGATTTCCTTTGTATGCACTTCATATCTTTCTCATTGGACCGTGCAAAAAAAATGAATATTCTCCACCAATTTTTATCAAATATTGCCAAAAATTCAAGATCGTAATAATATTTTATCAAATTCCAAATCTTCCAAAGACGAGCTTGCAATATCTCATTCTCACACTTGCCCTTACTGAGGATATATGAATAGATTGTATGAATATATGAAAAATCATTCACCATATCACCGAAAATATTGAACCACCAACTCTTATAAGTTAATTTTTGGTCTTCAGAAAATATTGGGTTTAGCCAATTCCCTCTCACCGCAAGCTTAGTTCAACTTGTTAAATTTAAGCTTAGAACCATTAAGTCAAATCCATTCGTCACTAGTCTAATACAAATGTAAGAATAATAATAATAATAATAATAATAATAATAATAATAATAATAATAATAATAATAATAATATCCTCCTAAAATTATATGTTATGCAATTTAATTATAATATTTTTGTTTATGGGTTAAAAATTAATCTCTAATTTTTAATGCGATAAACAACTAATCGGGTTGTCAAAATTTTGGTGTCAACACCCATTATAACTAATCCATATGTGTTAAGAGATGGGATTATGACCTTTTTTTTTTACAAGTCTAGGTCCGTTGGCCTACTAAAGCATAAGGAATTCACAAATGGATCGATTGTGGGTTCCAAGTTTTTGAATTGACAATTGGACCATTTTTATTGGAACCGCCCTGATTTGGTCCAATTCCCAAGTTAAATTGGGACTAGGGGTGACAAGTGGGTGGGTCATAAATAGTTTAACCTAAATCCACCCATTTAACTCACATTGACTCATTTATTTCTCTAGATGGTCCATAGCCAGCCCAACCACATCCAATTTAAATTGACACATTTAACCCATTAGAAAATAGAGAAAAATGCTCAATAATTCTGAAAGTTCTTTCTTATCCTTTAGATTGAATACAAAAAACATTACGAAAATGAAAAATAGAAGTCTTGGCTCCTCCTCCTATTTCGCCGCCATCGCTGCACCCCATCCGCCTCCCCTTCTGTCCTCAAGTCACTGCCCCCACCGCCTCCTTCACCATTGTTTCCAACCAACTCTAGTTCCACACTCCCTCACATCCTCTCCACCTTCGACATCTCTTTCAACTCCACCTCCACTCACAACCCTCCTCGACACGTTGGTGGCTCGTACCACTACCACCACCTGCAACGCAATGACAAGCCCATGATGCTCCCTCACATCCTCTTTGAATCAAGTCCTAATTCCTCCCTGCGAAGCCTCCAATCCGACTTCAGCACTGGCTATTATCCAATCACTTATCCCAATTGACCTACATGAGAACACCGTCGTAGGCTTACTCCGTCTGAAACCGAGGGAATTTCTACCCTCCTTCTCCTCCCGACTTCGAGTTTTTTTATCAACGGACTCGCACTAGTAATCAATGATAACCATAGCTCAAGATGAAGGGGATAAAAACATGTAGACCTCAGAATACGATTTCCTCAACATCCCAAGCAAAACCAGGACAGTGACACGAGGCAAAGCCCTAAGAGGCTAAACCAGCCGTCGGTGAGAAATAAGGATCAAAGCATGATTACTCTATCCATCGTGCAATCGAGAGATGAAGACGGTTGCTTGGCTTGCGGGACTATCGCCGGCGAGATTGGCTACCCTGGGCGGCATCGTTGACGACGCAGGGGCATTGTTGTGGGTTACCTCTATTTCTTCGCCTTTTCTCATCTCGTCTTCAATCGATTTGCATGGCCATGGAAGGAGTCCGTCGGCATGGCCATGGAAGGGGTCGAGTTGCCAGAAGTCGCTAGATGGAGTAGAATAGGTGGAGAAATCTAGAAAGAGAGGAGACCCGCCCTTACTCCATTGTGCGTCCTCTTTTCCTTCTGTTTTATATTTTTTTCAACTAATAATCATTTTAAAGCTAAATGGATTATAAGTGAGTTTGTCTTTAAACCCATTTAGAACCACATATAATTAATCTTTTAACAGTCATTTATTAAAAATTGACTGACCAATATATGATCCAAC
This sequence comes from Eucalyptus paniculata subsp. matutina, assembly GCA_017140255.1. NCBI lineage: Eukaryota > Viridiplantae > Streptophyta > Magnoliopsida > Myrtales > Myrtaceae > Eucalyptus > Eucalyptus paniculata. The sequence continues at coordinate 18,522,437 of CM029444.1, read as the reverse complement.
TCATTAAATATGGGTTGAAAATTTGGAAACCTTTAACCGGGACCGTGCTCACCCCATATGACATCTAGGCCCTCTCTATCTCTCATAACAAAGTTGCCACAGCCTTAGGCTAGATTAAGCTTGATATGTGGTCTCACGTACCCAAGCACATACAGAGAGAGAGAGAACTCTGCTCTTCTTTCCGTGATCATTTGAGAGAGAGGTTTTTAGCCTATTGATATAAAATTTTCACAACCCTCAGTTCAAAATATCATAAACTTATCAATCCTCTCGAGAAACGCTCCTTCGAGTCTAATGCTCCCAAAACGATCGATTTTGGTGAACAAATGATAACCCTTTGACTCTCCCAAGATTTTTAATATAAGAACGGCAACGGCCCCCACTGCACCGACACCGCTTAAAACCAGACGCGGGCGTTGACTTAGGCCAGACAGAGACAAACTGCTTCTTAAAAAGGAGAGGAAAAAAGAAAAATCCAAGACCTGCGGGATGTAGAAGTCTAATACAACACCATGGATTAAATAAACATTGTACGGTATATAAGATCAAATAAACCTGAACACGGAGATCGAGTGAATCTAGAAAAACCCAAAAGAATTAGGCAAATCTGGTGTTATCTTCTTGATGACCAATTTGACCAAAAAATAGGCAAAAAGCTGATATTTAGCTCACGGCTTTGAAACTGCCTACTTTCATCTGTTTGCAAATTACAAAACAACATGTAACCATTCTCGCAGACAACCTCTGCGTATCAATGAAAGCTTTCTAGAAAGCTGAAACACTGAAAAACTAACAACGCTTAAAATTGGCGACAGGAATTGAGAGAATTAGCCTTGTCCAGGAAGAACGGGAGGAGGGTTCAAGAGGAATCCACTCCGAGGATTCGTGTTCGGTTCAGGATCAGAGTAATCCATCGCTTCCACCATCTTCCTCAATTTTCCTCGACTTTCCTGGAAAAAAAATATAATAAAAAAAGGGAAATTAAGAATAATTTTGGGAAAGGAAACAAGTTGGGAATTTTTAAAAGGAACAAACCTCCAGTTCAACTGGGGAATCTCCCTGCTTTACAGTCTGCTTAACTTTCCTGCCAAACCCTGAAAATCCCGAAAGAGGGAAGCGAACAAGATTGAATTGATTTCATGCGTCTTTGACTTAAAAAAGTAAATCCTGAACAAATTGCGAACTTGGTGATTCACATCATACCCTGAGGGAAGGAGAGGAGAAGCAGAGAGGAGACGAGGAGCATTGCGAGAAAGCGAGACCGACCCATCAAGCCTTTGCTTGGAAGACACTGGGGAAAACGGGCTTTATTGGTGTTCTGCTCTCTCTCTCTCTCTCTCTCTCTCTCTCTATATATATATTCAGTTCGGATTTATTTAACGGATTTGGAGAAATAAAGTAAAATAAAATAAAAAGATAACGTAACTGTTTTGGGGCTCTTTTGGGAAGGCGCCACGGCTTCAAATCCGATGATGACGGGAACTCTTTACTTGATGACAGGTCGATCAAACTTATGGGTTGGGTCAAGCTTGGGTTGTGAATCAATTTTAGTTCAACCGAAATAGATTCATTTAGCACATTTTAATCCATTACCATGCAACAAAAATATAGTGACCCGTATTAGACTTGACCAATTCTCATAATCATATTGACTATACTTATATCATTAAAATACTTGAATATTTAACTAGATTAAGGAAAATTCATATTCAAGTTGAAGTGAAAGTGCGAAGTGAGTGAACACTCAAGTGAGGGTGAAATAAAATAAAGAGAAAGTTATAGAGATGGATTGGATCTAAATATGTTATAAACTCATTTATGACCAATTTACAGTCCATTTAACACTCATATTATTCTTCTCAAGGGGGAATGGGGTGGGGACGAGTAAGTTTCAGGAGTAGGTTTCGACTCCCACACCCTACAAGAGGTAAGACAAAAGTTTGAGAGTGAGTGTAGAGTAGGAATAGAGTAAGACTAACAAAAAAAAAAAATCTTTAAATTCATTTATAACTCTTTTATTGAATATAATTAATCTATATAACAACTCAATTCATGATATATGAGTTAATAAATGAGTTTATGGCCAATCTTGACAAATCTACTTATTGAGCAAAAACAGAAAAAGAGAAATAGAGGAAATTATAAAGGAAGACTCTTTGTTGGCCAACTTTAACAAGAATTTTTTTTTCTTTTGCAATAATTGAACAAGAATTACGTGATGATCGCATGTTAAAGTAGGTGTGGGAGGTACTTCTTACGGGAAAGGTTTGCATACGTGTGATCTGTATAAATGAACCATTTTCAATTTTGAACAAATAATTTAAATACATGTGGTATGAAGAGTGTTAGCTACATGAGTTAGTTTAAAGATATGTTTACTTAAATGTAAATTGGAATAGAAATTTGAGGTAGTTTTGACTAAGTGGATGTATAAAATCAGTTGCACTTTTCAAAGCTATCCTCTCAAAAAAATTCGAAAGAATATCAATTTTCTATAATCTTGATTGATTCTCTCTACACATTATATCATCGCAGATTTAAAATTGAAGATTAAGCTTTTGAGGCTCTTTTTTTTTTTTTACTTTGAACTTAAAAGGGGTTCACAAGAGGAATACTATAGAAATAAATGCTAGTTTGTTCTAAAAGGAAACTTCTGTAGCAAAAACCAGATTTTCTTTAATAAATTTGGATTATAGCATAGTACTTCAATTTTAAGTTTTTTGAATTATAAATAAAGCAGCTCTATGAAAAGATGAAGTAGAGATAGAGCTTATTAAAAAAAAACACAAAATATTTTATATTTAAATAAGTAGGGGATATTATTTTGATTTTGTCAGCTCTTATCTATTTTTTTAATGGTCTAGATACGGTGATTACGACTCACGATGCTCTTATAATCTTTTATTGTTGGATTGAAATAGAATAAATCTTAGCCGTTTAATAAATTTCAATCTCTACGATAATGAGTTTTTAGTTTTAGTCCAAAGATGAAAAATCTGGGGAGGCATATTACCCATGAGAGACCATTGACTCATCCTATATTTGGGACAAACAAGTTGACTTCAAAAATATTGCCGACATACATCTACCCAGCCAGATTGCTAGGTTCTCTAGAATCTCTACAGAAACACTTTATTTTTATTATTTTCTTTTGGCATTTTATTTATCCTTTTTGCTCTCTTGCTTGTCTATATTTCATCATTTGGCTTCAATCGAAAAAGTCAGAAGACCATATAAGGAGGAGTAATGTGTCCATGAACATCAATTGCAACTGACAAGCAAGTACAATTCCGTGTTGAATTTTCGTCCTTAATATGGCTGGAAAGGTATTTAGCCATTTCTGTAGCTGCATGGGATCATCTATTCTTGGTAAAAATAATATTTACAAATGCTGTTACAAGTTATGGATTTGGTAAATGATTTATTGTTGAGTTTTACCAGAGTACTAGCTTCCTTGACAAGGCCAAATATTCTCATGCCCTGGTGTGGGAGCATTCAACATAGCTCCATCAACCAACTCAGAACTATTGATGCTTATCCAAGCAAATAAAGAAGTTGGGCATTATGTGCTTCGATGGATCATTTTAAATGAATAATATTAATTACTTATCGATACTTTGTGGTATATCGATAACTATCAATGGCAGGCCATTTTAGATGTTTTGTATGACCAATTGATGAAGTTTCAGGAGAATTATTTTCTGGTCAAGGGAGGAGCTCGAATTTTGGGAAGGCTAAAAGTTCACGAATGCGGTTAAAAAATATGGAAAGCCAAAGGTTCAAGAACACGAAAAGCTAATGGTTCGAGAATGCGGAAGGCCGAAAATTAAAGGCATTTAGTTCCCCTGTTAATAAAGGCTTTTTATTAAGTTCCTAGGTGTTTTTATTTTTATGTAGTTCAAGAGTCGATTGTTTAAGTTCTTAGGCCATTAAAGTTCGTTTTTATTTTTTCTAAGGCTAAAATCCTCTTATAAATAGGGGAAAACTATCTGATGTAGGAGATACAAATTTCATGAATGAGAATGATGAGATTTTATCAGCTTGAGTGAACTTCTTTGGAGAGTGGATAACTCCTTTCGGTTTCTTTATCCTTGGAGCGTAGATGACTCCTTGGTGGTGAGCCAAGAAGCCATTTATCCTTGGCTGGTGGAATCTTTAGGCCTTGGTGGTGAGCTTCTCCTATCCCAAAGTCCTTTATCCTTGGCTGGTGGAAGCTTTAGGCATTGGTGGTGAGCTTCGTAGATCTCAATCCTCATCCTCGGTTGGTGGTGAGGCCTTTATACCTTGGGAGGAGATCATTTTATCTTTTCTTATTCCTTTCGTTTCTTCCTCGTATACACTACTCCATACACTTAACCACAAAAATCCCCTCTAAAAGTTATGTTCTAGAATCACTGATCCCATCACACATCAAAATATTGGTATCAAAGGTCAAAGTTCAACTCATTGAAGTGATTCCTTTCTTTCTTTTGTTACAAATTCCTTATGGATGAACAAGTTCCCAGAGACTTAACTCTGAAGCAAGCACACAACGAAAAGCAAGATCGTGCAATCCAAAATCTTCAAAGACAAATGGAGCGAGTCCTCAATCTTCTAGAGAACCCGGCGAGACAATGAAACCCAGCAAGGCGTCCTAATGAACGGCATTGGCATGACGATTTTGAATCTCGTCAAAATTCTGATGGCGTTTCCGAGTGATTCTGAATCTCCAATTCGAAGATCAAGATGGAGAGGGAGGCATAAGGAGGATGAAAGAGACATTAAAGTGGAGGTCCCTGAGTTTGACAGTAATTTTAATCCCAATGACTTTGTGGATTGGCTACTGATGCGGGAGCATCCAACGTAGCTCCATGGACCAACTCAAAACCATTGATGCTTATCCAAGCCAATAAAGAAGTTGGGCATTATGTGATTCGATGGATCATTTTGAATGATTAATGTTATTTATTTTGTGGTATATCAATAGGTATCAATGGGAGGCCATTTTAGATGTCTTGTATGACCAATTGAAGAAGCTTCAAAAGGATTATTTTCTGGTCAAGGGAGAAGCTCGAATTTTGGGAAGGCTAGAGGTTCAAGAACACGTAAAGCTAACGGTTTGAGAATGTGGAAGGCCGAAGATTAAATGGCATTTAGTTCCCGTGATAGTAAAGGCTTTTTATTTAGTTCCTAGCCGTTTTTATTTTTATGTAGCTCAAGAGTCGAACGTTTCAATTCCTAGGTCATTAAAATTTGTTTTTAATATTTCCTAAGGCTAATATCCTCCTATAGATAGGGGAAAACTATCCAATGTAAGAGATACGAAGTTCATGAATGAGAATGGTGAGATTTCCTCAACTTGAGTGAACTCCTTTGGAGAGCGGATAACTCCTTTCGGTTTCTTTATCCTTGGAGCGTAGATCACTCCTCGGTGGTGAGCCAAGAAGTCCTTTATCCTTAGCTGGCGGAAGCTTTAGGCTTGGTGGTGAACTTCGTAGATCTCGATCCTCATCCTTGGTTGGTGGCGCTGCCTTTATACCTTGGGAGGAGATCGTTTTATCTTTAATTATTCCTTTTCATTTCTTCCTCATATACACTATGCCATCCACTTAACCACAAAAATCCCCTCTCAAAAATCCGTTGAAGAATCACTCACCCCATCACGTATCAAAATATTGGTATCAGAGCTCAAGGTTCAACTCATTTGAGTGATTCCTTTCTTTCTTTTGCTACAAATTCCTTATGGATGAACAAGTTCCTAGAGGCTTGACTCTGGAGCAAGCGCACAACGAAAGGCGAGATCGTGCAATCCAAAATCATCAACAATAAATGGAGCGAGTCCTCAATTTTCTAGAGAATCCGGGAGACAAGGACAACCAGGAAGTCGTCCCAACGAACGGCATCGACGTGATGATTCCGAATCTCGTCAAAATTCTAATGGTGATTCCGAGTCCACTGGAGACAACCGAACCATTTTGCACTCTATTGATTCTGAATCTCCAATTCGAAGACGAAGACAGAGAGGGAGGCATAAGGAGGATGAAAGAGACATTAAAGTGGAGGTCCCCGAGTTTGACAGTAATCTTAATCTCGACGACTTTGTAGATTGGCTACACAAAACCGAACGAATTTTTGAATTCAAATCCTATTTGGATGAGAAGAAATGTAAGGTTGCCATCCTAAAGTTGACCAAATATGCTTCTTTATGGTGGGAGAATCTAAAGCATCAACGAGTAAGGGAAGGAAAAGGCCGAATCAAGTCTTGGGAAAAACTCAAGAAGTTGATGAAGAAGAGGTTCTTGCCCGACACCTATAAGCAAGATCTCTTCCTCAAACTGAACTCCCTAAGACAACATGGGATGACCGTTGAAGAATACATTCGTGAGTTTCAACAACTCAAAATGAGGAGTGAAGTTCCAGAAGTTCCCGAGCAAACCATCGCTCATTTTCTTGGCGGCATGAATCGAGAAATTGTTGAAAAACAATTGAAGAGAAGAAGGTTTTCCTCTAGAACCTCAACAAAGGTGACACCCTATTTTAAGGGTGCTTCCTCAAGCAAGGGCAAAGCCTTTCAAAGAAGTCCAAAAGAAGTTTGAAGGTGATGCAAGGAAATGCTTTAAGTGCCATGGTTTTGGGCATTGACAAGCAAATTGTCCAAATCGGAGAGTTATGACTCTTCAAGAAATTGAGGAGATCAATTCGATGCTTCAAGAGGCTGATGACAATGAAGACCAAAATATTTCCGAATCTGATCGGGAAGAAGAAGTTGTGGAGAAAGCTAATGATGGTGAGCTGTTGATCATCCGAAGAGCAATGCATGTTGAAGTTTCTCCTAATAAAGAGCAAAGGGAGAATATATTTCACACGCGTTGCACTATTAATGGAAAGGTGTGTTCGGTGATCATCGATAGTGGGAGCTGCACCAATGTTGCTTCGACAACTCTTGTCGACAAGTTGAAGCTTCCAACAATGAAACATCCTCAACCATACAAGCTCCAATGGCTCAATCAATGGAATAAACTCAAGGTAAACAAACGCGTTCTTATATCATTTTCGATTGGGAAGAACTATCAAGATGAGGTTGTATGTGATGTGATTCCTATGGAGGCATGCCACTGGTTATTGGGTAGACCGTGGCAATTTGATATAAATGCTATGCATGATGGTTGGAAAAACACATACTCTTTTCAGAAGGAACAAAAATGCATTACTCTTTTACCATTGAGTCCTTATTCGATACATAATAATCAAACTGGGGAGGGAAACACTTGTAAGGAAAATCTGTTCTTGAGTGAGACACGGGTTGAGAGAGCCATTAGCAAACAAAAGAATGTTTTTGCTTTGCTTGTGGTCAAGAAAAAGAGTGAGATAGAGCGACCTATACATCCAAAAATGCATTGCTTGTTCAAAGAATTTGCAGATGTGTTTCCAGAGGATTTGCCACTTGGACTACCTCCGATGAGAGGTATTGAGCATCAAATTGATTTGATCCCTGGTGCTCCGCTACCAAACAAACAAGCTTATCAATGCAATCTGGAGGATACAAAGGAGTTGCAAAGACAAGTCGATGAACTTATCCTCAAAGGATACGTTCAAGAAAGCATGTGTCATTGTTCTATTCTGGCTCACCATTAAGTATAGGTACCCTATACCTAGACTTGATGATATGCTCGACGAATTAAATGGTTCTTCTGTGTTTTCACAGATAGATTTGCGAAGTGGTTATCATAAAATCAAAATGCGAGAAGGTGATGAATGGAAGATGGCTTTGAAGACCAAGGGTGGCCTTTATGAGTGGTTGGTTATGCCATTCGGATTATCTAATACTCCAAGTACCTTCATGAGACTTATGAATGAGGTTCTTCGTTCCTTTATTGGTCGATTTGTCGTTGTTTATTTCGACGATATTCTTGTTTATAGCAGGAGCAAGGAGGAGCATATCTCTCATTTAAAACAAGTATTGTGTTTCTTGGTTATGTGGTTTCCGAAGATGGAATTTCTGTTGATCAAACCAAGGTGGAAGCTATGAAGAAGTTTTCATGGACTTGTTTCTTTCTATCGACGTTTTGTTAAAAACTTCAGTACCATCATGGCTCCTATAACTGAATGCATGGAGAATGGTGCTTTTGAATGGACAAAGGCTGCTCAAAACGCCTTTGACATAATCAAGTAGAAACTTTGTGAGTCCCTTATTCTTGCACTTCATGATTTTGATAAAGTATTTGAAGTGGAGTGTGATGCAAGTGGAGTTGGTATTGGTGCTGTTCTAGTGCAAGCACAAAAACCATTGGCATATTTCAGCGAGAAGTTATCTGATTGCAAGAGGAATTATTCAACTTATGACAAAGAGTTTTATGCCATTGTCCGAGCTCTTGATCATTGGAGTCATTATTTGAGGCCAAAGCAATTTGTCCATCATTCTGATCATGAGGCGCTTAAGTTTATTGGTGGCCAACGCAACCTTAATTCAAGACATGCAAAATGGGTAGAATTTCTTCAATCCTTTTCTTTCATCTCAAAATATAAACCGGGCCACACTAATGTTGTAGCAGATGCTATATCTAGAAGATATTCTATGCTTACAGTTTTGGACTGTAGGATTCTCATATTTCAATCGATGAAAGAACTTTATTATGAAGATGCGGAATTCTCCTCTATCATCAACGTTGCAAGCAGGGAGTTCAAGGTAAATATTCTTTGCAAGATGGGTTTCTTTTTAACGGAAATCAATTATGTGTGCCAAAGAGTTCTTTTCGCGAATTGCTGAGTCGAGAAGCGCATGGTGGAGGATTGGCTAGTCATTTTGGTATTAGCAAAATTCTTGAGGTTCTTCAGAGCATTTCTATTGGCCAAAGATGAGTGGAGATGTGCATGCTATCATCTCAAGGTGTGCAACTTGTCAAAGATCAAAAAGCCATTTCCATCAAGGTTTGTATACTCCACTTCCGGTATCATTGCCGCCCTGGGAGGATGTTAGCATGGATTTCATTGTGGCTCTACCAAGAACTCAAAGAGGAAAAGATGCTATCATGGTGGTCATCGATCGGTTCTCTAAAATGGCTCATTTCGTGTCATGTCACAAGACCAATGATGCATCTCATATTGCTGAATTATATTTCAAAGTGATTATCCGCATTCATGGAGTACCAAAGACCATTGTGTCGGATCGTGATTCCAAGTTCTTAAGCCACTTTTCGAGGACTCTATGGAGAATGCTTGGTACAAGGCTCTTATTTAGCACAGCTTGTCATCCCCAAACGGATGGCCAAACGGAGGTAACAAATCTTACTCTAACTAGTCTTCTTCGTGCTATGGTGAGTAAATGGTTGAAAGATTGGGATTTAAAGTTTGCGCATGCTAAATTTTCTTACAATCGCTCACCAAGTTATACTATTGGTCGATCGCCATTTGAAGTTGTGTATGGAATTAACCCTCTCACACCCATTGATTTGATTCCAATTTCGTCTAATGGTCAAGTGAGCTTTGATGGCAAGAAAAGAGCTGAATCAATGAAAAAGCTCCATGAGCATATTCGATCCAACATAGAAAAGGCCAATGAATCTTACAAGCAGAAAGCTAATCAACATCACAAGAAGACTCAATTTCAGCCGGCGATCTTGTATGGCTTCACTTGAGGAAGGGGAGATTTCCATTTCGTCGAAAGAACAAGCTTATGCCTAGAGCTGACAGTCCCTTTAAAGTTATTCAACGAATTGGTGACAATGCTTACAAGATTGATCTTTCAGGAGAGTTTACAGTTTCGGCAACATTCAACATGGGAGACCTTTCTCCTTACTTGGAGGATGAAAACCTTCTGGATTTGAGGAAAAATCTCAAACAACCCGGGGAGGAGGATGCGGGAGCAGCCAACGTAGCTCTATGGACCAACTTAGAACCATCGATGCTTATCCAAGCCAATAAAAAAGTTGGGCATTATGTGCTTCGATGGATCATTTTGAATAAATAATGTTAATTACTTATCGGTACTTTGTGGTTTATCGATAGGTATCAATGGGAGGCCATTTTAGATGTCTTTTATGACCCAATTGATGAAGTTTCAGAAGAATTATTTTTGGTCAAGGGAGGAGCTTGAATTTTGGGAAGGCTTTTTCTGTTCACGAAAAAGGTCACTTAGTTCTCGTGATAGTAAAGGCTTTTTAATAAGTTCCAAGCTGTTTTTATTTTTATAGCTTAAGAGTCGAACGTTTCAGGTCAAGGCATTTAATTCCCGTGATAGTAATGGCTTTTTATTAAGTTCCTAGCTGTTTTTATTTTTATGTAGCTCAAGAGTCGAACGTTTCAGTTCCTAGGTCATTAAAGTTTGTTTTTAATATTTCCTAAGGCTAAAATCCTCTTATAAATAGGGGAACTATCCAATGTAGGAGATACGAATTTCATGAATGAGAATGGTGAGATTTGGCAGAAGTACAGCGTAAGTGCCATAACTTGGCACCGAGGGACACTTAAATGCCATAACTTTAAAATGGTACACTTGAGTGCCAGTTTTGAAGTTAAATGGGACACTTAAGTGCTACTCCGGCGAAGATTCGGCAAAATGGCTTACGTGGCGACTTTCTGGCGAGCTAGGTCCAAAACGGCATCGTTTTGCACACTGACGTGGTGTAGAAAATGCAAAAATGTCGCCGTTTCATGTCTACGTGTAAATAATAATATAAAAAATGATTAAATTAAATTTAAAATATTCAAAAAAAAAATTTAAAAATAAGAAAATTTTAAAAAAATTAAGAAAATTTTAAAAAAATTAAGAAAATTTTAAAAAATTATAAAACTAAGAAATATTAAAAAAAATTTAAAAATTAAGAAAAGAAAAGAGGGGGAGGTCCAACGGGGCAGCGTCCTTGTCGCCGCCGCCTCCCCTCCGTCGCCGGATTGCGGCGAGGGCCTCGACCCTCGTCCCAGATTTGGGCGAGGACTCGCCGGCCCTCACCCTCCCCACTATGTCGGCGGCGGGGAGGCGGCAAGGGCCCGCCAGCCCTCGCCGGATCTAGGCGAGGGTTGCCGCCTGCGCCTAGATCTACGGTGAGGGTCGCGACCCTCGCCGAGATCGATCGAGGGCTCGCGGGCCCTCGCCGACGACGTAGTGGGGAGGGTCGGCCGGGGTCGCTCGGCCCTGCCCAGGGTCCGGCGAGGGCCGGTGAGCCCTCGCCCAGATCTGGGGCAAGGGTCACCGGCCCTCGCCGCGATCCGGCGAGGGCTTGCAGCCCTCACCATTGGTCGGCCGAGGGCCGGCGACCCCGGCCGACCCTCGCCCCTCCGTGGCCGGCCCTCGACCCGTTCGACCTCCCCCACCGCCCCTTTTCTTTTTTAATTTTTTAAAATTTTCTTATTTTTAAAATTTTTCTTATTTTTAAAATTTTTTTTTTTGAATATTTTAAATCTTATTTAATTAATTTATATATTATTATTTACACGTAGACACGAAACGGCGTTGTTTTTTTTTCAGTTTTCTCCGCCATGTCAGCGTGCAAAACGACGCCGTTATGGGCAAAACTCGCCGGAAAATTGCCACGTCAGCCATTTGGCCGGATTTTCACCGGAGCAGCACTTAAGTGTCCCATTTTACTCCGATATTGGCACTTAAGTGTACCATTTTAAAGTTATGGCACTTAAGTGTCCCTCCGTGCCAAGTTATGGCAATCCATGTGTCCCAACCTCGGTGAGATTTCCTCAACTTGAGTGAACTCCTCTGGTGGGCGGATAACTCCTTTCAGTTTCTTTATCCTTGGAGCGTAGATCACTCCTTGGTGGTGAGCCAAGAAGCCCTTTATCCTTGGCTGGTGGAATCTTTAGGCCTTGGTGGTGAGCTTCTCCTATCCCGAAGTCCCTTATCCTTGGCTGGTGGAACCGTTAGGACTTGGTGGTGAGCTTTGTAGATCTCGATCCTCATCCTCGGTTGGGAGGAGATCGTTTTATCTTTTCTTATTCCTTGTCAGTTGTTCCTCATATAAACTACTCCATACAACCACAAAAATCCCCTCTCAAAAATCCGATCTAGAATCACTCACCCATCACGCATCACAATGTAACCTTTTGGAAAACCTCTTTAACTAAAACAAATTTGCACTTTCCCAAAGTCATTTCCGCAAAGTTCAACCAAACAGACCCTAAATGTATTTCCATTTTCCAATGAGTCTTTAATGTTACGTAGTTATCGAGAATCAAATATCTAACTTGCTAGATCATTAATGTTAGGCAAGTCCCCATGTCTAATTATTACTTTTTTATTCCCTAAGTTGATTTACTTCTATAAATAGAGGAAGCCTCTCCATTCTGAGGTAGAAGGTTTGGATGAATGAAAATACTTGAGATTTTCGTTGTGTGAATCAATATCTTTATAGAGTAGATAACTCCATTTTTTAGTCTATTTATCCTTGGAGAATGGATTACTCCTCGGTTGTAAGCTAAGAAGTCCTTTATCCTTGGCGGGTAGTTCGTGCCTTAAGTCTTGGTGGTAAACTTCGTTAATCCCGATCCTCATCCTTGGTTGGTGGCGTGGCCTTCATACCTTATTGGAGATCATTATCTATTGCTATTTTTTTTGGCATTTCACCCTTTCACACCTTCTCCATACACATCCTTCTTTTACGTATCTCCTATCTCTTCTCTTATTTTTTATATAAAAAAAAAAATTGAATGATCCCGTTCCAAGAGGCTTGACCTTGGTGCAAGCACACAATGCAAGACGAGATCGTGCTATCCAATATCTCCATAACAAATAGAATAAGTCCTAAATCTTATTGAGGATTTGAGGAGACATGGACAACCGACAAGGCCTTCTGATGATTAACATTGATGCCACAATTCGAAATGTCGTCAAAGTTCTAGTGATTTCGAATTTCAAAACCGAAGATGAAAAGGGAGGCAAAGACAGACTAAACTTGACATCAAAGTAGAGGTTCTTCAGTTTGAAGGAAATCTAAATCCCAAAAAAAATTTCAATTGGCTGCACACAACCAAACGAGTCTTTGACTTCAAGTCCTACTTGGATGAGGATAGAAGTAAGGTTGCCGTCTTAAAGTTGACAAAATAAGCTTCTCTTTGATGCAAGAATCTAAAGCATCAGCAAGTAAGAGAAGGAATATGATGCGTGATGGGTTGAGTGATTCAAGAACAGAGATTTTTTTCAGAGGGGATTTTTGTGGTGAAGTGTATGGAGTAGTGTATACGGGGAAGAAATGGAAAGGAATAAGAACAGATAAAAACAATCTCCTTCCAAGGTATAAAGGCAGCGCCACCAACCAAGGATGAGGATCGAGATCTACGAAGTTCACCACCACGGCCTAAAGCTTCCACCAGCCAAGGATAAAGGACTTCGGGATAGGAGAAGCTCACCACCAAGGCCTAAAGATTCCACCAGCCAAGGATAAAGGGCTTCTTGGTTCACCACCAAGGAGTGATCTATGCTCCAAGGATAAAGAAACCGAAAGGAGTTATCCGCTCTCCAAAGGAGTTCACTCAAGTTGAGGAAATCTCACAATTCTCATTCATAAAATTCGTGTCCCTTACATTGGATAGTTTTCCCCTCTTTATAGGAGGGTTTTGGTGTTAATACATATTAAAAACGAACCTTAATAGCCTAGAAACTGACACCTTAATACATATTAAAAACAGACCTTAATAGCCTAGAAACTAACACCTTAATACATATTAAAAACAGACCTTAATAGCCTCGAAACCGAAACCTTCGACTCTTGGAATGCATAACAATAAAGACACATAATAACTTAAAAAAAGCCTTTATTAACACAGGAATTAAATGCCTTTAATCTTCGGCCTTCTGCATTCTTGAACCTTCAAATTCGAGCTCCTCCCTTGACCAGAAAATAATCCTTATGAAACTTCATCAACCGGTCATTCAAGACATTTAGAATGGCCTCCCATTGATAGTTATCGATATACCACAAGGTACCGATAAGTAATTGACATTATTCATTGAAAATGATCCATCGAAGCACATAATGCCCAATTTCTCTCTTGGCTTGGATAAACATCAATGGTTCCGAGTTGGTGGATGGAGCTACGTTGGATGCTCCCGCATCAGAATAGGCTACATGAAGTCTAGGTGAAGAAAAAGGTTCTTGATCGACAAATATAAGCAAGACCTGTTCCCCTAACTCATCCCTAAGGCAACAAGGGATGAGTTTCGAACCACTCAAGATGAAGTGTGAAGTCCAAAAAGTACCTGAGCAAACCATTGCTCGATTTCTTGGTGAAATGAATTGGCGTATTGCTGATTGGGTTGAACTTCAACCTTATTGGTCCTTTGAAGATGTATGTAAGTTGGCAATGAAGGTGGAAAAGCAATTGAAGAGCAAGAGGTTTTCATCCAGAGCCTCATGTAAGATGGGCTTCTTGCCTCACCACCAAGGAGCGATCTACGCTCCAAGGATAAAGAGACCAAAAGGAGTTATCCACTTTCCGAAGGAGTTAACTCAAGTAGAGGAAATCTCACCATTTCATTGATCAAATCGTATATCCAATACATTGGATAGTTTTCCCTTGTTTATAGGAGTATTTTAGCCTTGGGAAATATTAAAAACAGACTTCAATGATCTAGGAACTTAAACCTTCGACTCTTGAACTACATAACAATAAAGACACTTAGGAACTTATGAAATGCATTTAGTAATATGGGAACATGCATTCATGAACGTTTGGCCTTCCGCATTCTTTAACCTTTAGCCTTTCGTATTCTTGAACCATTGGCCTTCTATATTCTTCAACTGCATTCTTGAACCTTTGGCCTTCCACATTCTTGAACCGCATTCATGAACCTTTAGCCTTCTAAAATTCGTGGTCCTCCCTTGACAAGAGAATGATACTCAAGAAACTTCATCAATTGGTCATGCAAATCGTCTAAAATGGCCTCCCATTTATAGATAACGATATACCATCAAGTAATTGACATTGTTCATTCAAATAGATCCATCGAAGCACATAATGCCAAATTTCTTTCTTGGCTTGGATAAGCATCAATGGTTTTGAGTTGGTCAATGGAGCTACGTTGGATGCTCCTGCATCACCATATGAATAGATATTCATTTAACAACGAAAATGCATCACTCTTGTGCCGTTGGTTCCTTCCATGACACGTAAACATCATCCTGGGGAAGGAAACACAAGTAATGAAAATCTATTATTGAGTGAACAAGGGTTGAAAGAGTTTATTTGCTTTGCTTATTGTAGAAAAAAAGAGTGAAATATAGCAACCCGTATATCCCAAAATGCATTTCTTGTTGAAAGAAATTGCAGATCTATTTCCAAAGGGTGGATTACCGCCAATAAGGGGTATTGAACTTCACATCGATTTGCCACCTGATGGTCCTTTACCTAATAAACTAGCCTATTGATGCAATCCAAAGGAGGCACAAAGTAGTTGCATAGACAAGTCAATGAGCTTATCGATAGAGGGTATGTCCAAGAAGGCATGAGCCCATGTTCCATTCCAAGTTTGCTTGTGCCGAAGAAGGATGGTTCATTTAGGATGTGTGTCAAAAGGTGAGCCATCAACAACATCACCATTAAGTATTAGTACTCCATACCTATACTTGATGATATGGTTGATGAGTTGTAGAATTATACTATGTTCATGAAAGTAGATTTGTAGAGTGGCTATCACTAAATTAGAATATGAGAAGGTGATGAGTGCAAGACGTCTTTCAAAATTAGAGGCCTCTATGAGTGCAAGACGTCTTTCAAAATTAGAGGCCTCTATGAGTGGTTTGGTTTTACCATTTAGTTTATCAAATGCTCCAAATGCCTTAATGAGACTTGTGAATGGGGTTCTTCGTTCCTTTATTGGTCGCTTTGTTGTTGTATATTTCAACAACATTGTTGTTACAACAAGAATCAGGATGAGGATATATCTCATTTGAAACAAGTTTTCGATGTCTTAAGAGAGCAAACTCTATGCATAAATGGAGAAATATGAGTTCTTCTCTCCAAGAATCGTATTCCTTGGATATGTGGTTTCAAAAGATGGGATCTTCATCGGTCAATCCAAGGTGGAAGTTATGAAGAGTTGGCCAGTGCCAAAGTCTATTTCTGATAGATGGAGTTCCCATGGACTTGTTTCTATTTACAGGTGATTGTGAAGTTTTCAGTACCATAACGGCTCCCGTCACCGAGTGCATGAAGAAGGGTTCTTTTGAATGGACAAAGTCTGTTCAAAATGCCTTGAAGGTACTCAAGCAAAAACTTTGCAAGTCTTATGCAAGCCCAAAAGCCTTTGGTGTATTCTAGCAAAAAGTTGATGGACTCGAAGAGCTATTTAATATTTGATTAGGGGTTGATGTGGGAGCATCCAATGTAGATCCATCGATCAACTTAGAACAATCGATACTTATCCAAGCCAAGAATATGTGCTTCAATGGATCATTTTGAATGAATAATATCAATTACTTATCGATACTTTATGGTATGTTGATAACTATCAATGGGAGGCCATTTTAAACATCTTACATGACCAACTTATGAAGTTTCAGCACGATTATTTTCTGGTCATTGGGGGAGCACGAATTTTGGCAGGCTAAAGGTGCAAGAATTCAAGTTCCCCTGCTAATAAATGCATTTCCTAAGTTTCTATTGTTGTGTAGTTTTCAAAAGTCAAAGGTTTAAGTTCCTTAGTCATTAATGTCAGTTTTTTTTCAAATTCCTCAATCTAAAATACAATGTGTGGACATATGAATTTCATGAATGAAAATTGTGAGAATTGCTCTATTTGAGTGAACTTCTTCGGAGAGTGGATAACTCCTTTCGATCTCTTTATCCATGGAGCGTAGATCACACCTTGGTGGTGAGCCAACAAGCCCTTATCACGAGCAACGTTGGCCTTGGGCTTTGCTTGGCTCGCCGATCTCTGGCAAGCTCAAGCTCACCACTTGCCGCTTGCCAAATTTGCGAACCAAAGGTTAGCATCGAACATATCTCCATCGACCAAGCTAGAACCATCGATACTTATCCAAGCCAAGAAAGAATTGGGAATTATGTACTTCGATGGATCATTTTGAATGAATAATGTCAATTACTTATAAATACTTTGTGGGATGTCGATAACTATCGATGAAGTTTCAGGAGGATTATTTTCTGGTCAGGGAGGACCATGAATTTTGGAAGGTTAAAGGGTCAAGAAAGAAGAAGGCTAATGGTTTAAGAATACAAAGGCCAAAGGTTCAAGAATGCAGGTTCTCGTGCTAATCAATGTATTTCGCCAGTTCCTAGGTGTCTTTATTGTTATGTAGGTTTCAAGAGTCAAAGGTTTAAGTTCCAAGGCCACGAAAGTCTGTTTTTTATATTTCCTAAGTCTAAAATCCTCCTACAAACAGGGGCAAACTATCCAATGTATGGACATACGAATTTGATGAATGAAAATTCCTAGAATTCCTTTGCTTTAGCGAACTTCCTTGGAGAGTGGTAACGCCTTTCGGTCTCTTTAGCCTTGGAGCATAGATCACTCCTCGGTGGTGAGCCAAGAAACCCTTTATCCTTGGTCGATGGAATCTTTAGGCCGTGGTGGTGTGCTTCTCCTATCCCAAAGTCTTTTATCCTTGGCGGCTAGAAGCATTAGACCTTAGTGGTGAACCTCGCAGATCTCAATCCTCATCTTCAGTTGGTGGCGTGGCCTTTATAACTTGGAAGAATATCATTCTAACTTTTCTTATTCCCCTTCATTTCTTCCCAATATACAAAACTCCATACACTTAACCAAAAAAAATCTCAAAAGAAAAAAATTTTCGTTCTGGAATTCGAAGAGCATTCCTGTTGAAATTTCTCATGATAAAGAGTAAAGGGACAATATATTTCACACCCGTTGCACTATTAATAGAAAGGTGTGTTCAGTGATCATCTATGGTGGGAGATGCACCAATGTTGCTTTCACAATTCTTGTCGACAAGCTGAAACTTCCAACAATGATACATCCTCAATCAAGGGAATGAACTCAAGTTAACCAAGCGAGTTCTTATATCATTTCGACTAGGAAGAACTATCGAGATTAGGTTGTATGTGATGTGATTCTATGGAGGCATGCCACTCGTTATTGGGTAGCCGTGGCAATTTGATATAAACGCTATGCATGATGGTCGGAAAAACATATACTCTTTTTAAGGAGCATAAATACATTGCTCTTATCCTTGAATCCTTCTTCGATACATATAATCAACTTGGGGAGGGAAACACTTGTAAGGAAAATCTGTTCTTATGTGAGACACAGGTTGAGTGAGCCATTAGCAAACAAAAGAATGTATTTGCTTTGCTTGTGGTCAAGACAAAGAGTGTGATAGAGCAACCCATACATCCAAAAATGCATTGCTAGTTGAAAGAATTTGCATATGTGTTTCCGGAGGATTTGCCATTTAGATTACCTCCCGTAAGAGGTATTGAGCCTCAAATTGATTTGATGCCCGGTGCTCTACTACCAAACAAGCCAGCTTATCGATGCAATCCGGAGGTAACAAAGGAGTTGCAAGGACAAGTCGATGAGCTTATCATCAAAGTATATGTTCAAGAAAGCATAAGTCCATGTTCTATTCCGGCTCTACTTGTACCTAAGAAGGATGATACATATTGAATGTGTGTTGATAGCCGGGCCATGAACAACATCACCATTAAGTATAGGTACCCTATACCTAAGCTTAATGATATGCTTGATGAATTATATGGTTCTTTTGTTTTTTCAAATATAGATTTGCAGAGTGGTTATCAGAATGCGAGAAGGTGATGAATGGAAGATGGCTTTCAAGACTAAAGGAGGCCTTTATGAGTTGTTGGTTATGCCATTCGGATTATCTAATGCTTTGAGTACCTTCATGAGACTTATGAATGAGGTTCTTCGTTCCTTTATTGGTCAATTTGTCGTTGTTTATTTCGACAATATTCTTTTTTATAGTAGGAACGAGAAGGAGCATATCTCTCATTTAAAACGAGTCTTTAATGTCTTGAGAGAACAAAAACTATATCCTAAGAGGGAATCTCTCTTTTAAAACGGTTCTTCTCTCCAAGCATTGTGTTTCTTGGTTATGTGGTTTGCAAAGAGGGAATCTCTTGATCAAGCCAAGGTGGAACCTATGAAGACTTGGACGGTTCCGAACTCCTTTCTAATGTAAGAAGTTTTCATGGATTCGTTTCTTTCTATCGACGTTTTGTCAAAAACTTTAGTGTCGTCATGGCTCCTATAACAAAATGCATGAAGAAGGGTGCTTTTGAATGGACAAAGGCTACTCAAATTGCCTTTGAGGTAATCAAGTAGAAACTTTGTGAGTCCCCTATTCTTGCACTTCTTGATTTTGATAAAGTATTTGAAGTTGAGTGTGATGCAAGCGGAGTTGGTATTAGGGCTGTTCTTGTCCTAGCACAAAAACCATTCGTATATTTAACTTATGACAAAGTGTTCTCTGCCATTGTCCGAAATCTTGATCATTGGAGTCATTATTTGAGGCCAAAGGTATTTGTCCTTCATTCTGTTCATGAGGCGCTTAAGATTGTTAGCGACCAACGCATGCTTAATTCGAGACATGCAAAATGGGTAGAATGTCTTCAATCCGTTTCTTTTGTCTCAAAATATAAACTTGGGCACACTAATGTAGCAGATGCTTGGATTTCAAACAATGAAAGAACTTTATTTTGAAGATGCGAAGTTCTCATCCATCATTAGCAATTGTAAATTGGGAGTTCAAGGTAGATATTCTTTGCAAGATGGGCCGATTTTTAAAGGAAAGCAATTATGTGTGCCGAAGAGTTCTTTTCGCAAATTCCAAATTCAAGAAGCGCATGGTGGAGGATTGGCTGGTCATTTTGGTATTAATAAAATTCTTGAGGTTCTTCAAGGTTTGTGTATTCCACTTCCAGTACCATTACAGTCCTGGGAAGATGTTAGCATGGATTTCATTGTGGCTCTACCAAGAACTCAAAGAGGAAAATATGCCATGTTACAAGACCAATCATGCATCTCATATGACTGAGTTGTATTTCAAAGAGATTATTCGCATTCATGGAGTACCAAAGACCATTGTGTTGGATCGTGATTCCAAGTTCTGAGGCTACTTCTAGAAGACACTATGGAGAATCGTCGGTAAGAGAATCTTATTCAGCACAGTTTGTCATCCACAAAATGATGGCCAAACGGAGGTAACAAATCATACTCTAACCACTCTTAAAGCTTGTGCATGTTAAATTTGTGTACAATCAAACAGCAAGTTATACTACGGGTCGATCTACATTTGAAGTTATGTGTGGAATTAATGCCCTCTCACACCGATTGATTTCGTTCCAATTCCATCTAACTCTCAAGTAATCTTTGATGGCACGAAAAGAGCCGAATCAATGA
Organism: Eucalyptus paniculata subsp. matutina; assembly: GCA_017140255.1. Classification (NCBI taxonomy): domain Eukaryota; kingdom Viridiplantae; phylum Streptophyta; class Magnoliopsida; order Myrtales; family Myrtaceae; genus Eucalyptus; species Eucalyptus paniculata. Next base: position 18,502,114 of record CM029444.1, on the reverse strand, counting down.
AGAAGATCGATGAGCAGAGTTGATCCAAGATCGAAAAGACCAACAAATCTTAGAAGAAGAAAGCTAATCAACAATGCAAGAAGAGTCTTTACCAAAATAAATAAATAAATAAACAATGCAAGAAGACTCAATTTCAACTAGGCCATCTTGTATGGCTTCACTTGAGGAAGGAGAGATTTCCATTTCGATGAAAGAACAAGCTCATGCCTAGAGCTGATAGTCCCTTTAAAGTTATTGAGTGAATTGGTGAAAATGCTTACAAGGTTGACCTTCTGAGAGAATTTGGAGTTTTAGTAATATTCAACATGGAAGACCTTTCTCCTTACTTAGATAATGAAAACTTCGTAGATTTGTGGACAAAGCTCAAACAACCGGGGGTGGATGATGCGGGAGCATCCAACGTATCTCCATCGACCAACTCAGAACAATCGATGCTTATCCAAGCCAAGAAAAAAAATTGTGCATTATGTCATTCAATGGATCATTTTGAATTAATAATGTCAATTACTTATCGATACTTTGTGGTTTATCGATAACTATCGATGGGAGGCCATTTTAAATGCCTTGCATGACCAATTGATGAATTTTCAGGAGGATTATTTTCTAGTCAAGTGAGGAGCACGAATTTTGGAAGGTTAAAGGTTCAAGAATGCAAGTTCCTGTGCTAATAAATGCATTTTCTAAGTTACTAGGTGTCTTTATTGTTATGTAGGTTTCAAGAGTCAAAGGTTTAAGTTCCTACGTCATTAAAGTCTACTTTTTTTTTTTTTTTTTTTTTTTTTTAATTTGCTAGGTCTAAAATCCTCTTATAAACAGGGGAAAACTATCCAATGTATAGACATGCGAATTTGATGAATGAAAATTGTGAGAAATTGTTTGCTTGAGTGAACTTCTTTGGAGAGTAGATAACTTGGAAGGAAATCGTTCTATCTTTTCTTATTCCCCTTCGTTTCTTCTCAGTATTCAATACTCCATACACTTCGCCAGAAAAATCACAAAAGAAAAAATTTTCGTTCAAGAATCACTCGTCCCATCATGGATCACGAGTGCCTGCCTTTGGTGTGCTAGAGGACGACGAGCTTAAGGCTCGCCCTCACGCTTAGACCTTAGCGCTTGCCAATCTCTAGCAACCGACAAGCTTAAGGCACACTGCCAGACAGATCAACAAGCCAATGGGGCAAGCGCAAGGCCCTAGCTCGCCAATCTAGTGAGGCCAAAGGTTGGTGAGCTCGGGTTCGCTGCTTGTCACACGTTGACCCTCGATCTTTTTTGTCATAAAATTGCAACGTTCAAAGAGGTGTCGCAGACCCAATCACCTTATTCGCTTAAATACGCAAGTGGAAACATGAACAATTTACCCTTTAAAAAACATGGATAGTTTTAACCACACTCATATATATATACATATAAGCATCCATAACGTCATCATAATATAGGAACTAGTTATATCTAAACTTAAACGTCACTTGTTACCACATTTCATGTTCAATGAAAATGCATGGTTATTTGCACTTTCAAAAGGTTTCAGGATTAGCTTAGCTCCTCTATGCAACGAAGATTCTTGAAAAGGGCCTGAAAAAGGTTAAACAACAAAGAATGAGATAAACACAATGAGTGAACTCCCTAGATGATGCGTGATGGGTGAGTTATTCTAGATCGGATTTTTGAGAGGGGATTTTTTAGGTTAAGTGTATGGAGTAGTTTATATGAGGAAGAACTGAAAAGGAATAAGAAAAGATAAAACGATCTCCTCCCAACGTATAAAGGACTCGCCACCAACCGAGGATGAGGATCGAGATCTACGAAGCTCACGACCAACGCCTAAAGCTTCCACCAGCCAATTATAAAGGACTTCGGGATAGGAGAAGCTCACCACCAAGGCCTAAAGATTCGACCAGCCAAGGATAAAGGGCTTCTTGGGTCACCACCAAGGAGTGATCTATGCTCCAAGGATAAAGAAACCGAAAGGAGTTATTCGCTCTCCAAAGGAGTTCACTCAATTTGGGGAAATCTCACCATTCTCATTAATGATATTCGTATCTCTTACATTGGATAGTTTTCCCCTATTTATAGGAGGATTTTAGCCTTAGGAAATATTAAAAACAAATTTAATGACCTAGGACTTGAAACGTTCGTCTCTTGAGCTATATAAAAATAAAAACGGCTACGAACTTAATAAAGAGCCTTTACAATCACGGGAACTAAATGCCGTCATAAAAAGCCTTTACTATCACGGGAATTAAATGCCATTAAATCTTCCGCCTTCCACATTCTTGAACCGTTAGCTTTCCGTGTTCTTGAACCTCTAGCCTTCCTAAAATTCGAGCTTCTCCCTTGACCAGAAAATAATCCTTCTGAAGCTTCTTCAATTGGTCATTCAAGACATCTAAAATGGCCTACCATTGATACCTATTGGTATACCACAAAATAATTAACGTTATTCTTTCAAAATGATCCATCGAAGCACATAATGCCCAACTTCTTTATTGGCTTGGATAAGCATCAATGGTTCTGAGTTGGTCCTTGGGGCTACGTTGGATGCTCCCGCATCATCCTCCCCGGGTTGTTTGGGATTTGTCCTCAAATCTAGAAGGTTTTCATCCTTCAAGTAAGGAGAAAGGTCTCCCACTTTGAATGTTGCCGAAACTACAAACTCTCCTGGAAGGTCAATCTTGTAAGCATTGTCTCCAATTCGTTGAATAACTTTAAAGGGACCGTCAGCTCTAGGCATCAGCTTGTTCTTTCGATGAAATGGAAATATCTCCTTACTCAAGTGAAGACATACAAGATCGCCCGGTTGAAATTGAGTCTTCTTCCTTGATTCAGCTCTTTTCTTGCCATCAAAGCTCACTTGAGAGTTAGACGGAATTAAAATCAAATCAATGGGTGTGAGAGGATTAATTCCATACACAACTTCAAATGGCGATCGACCAGTAGTATAACTTGGCAATCAATTGTAAGCAAATTCAGCACGCGCAAGCTTTAAATCCTAATCTTTCAAAGATTTACTCACCATACCACGAAGAAGAGTGGTTAGAGTACGATTTGTTACCTCTGTTTGGCCATCCGTTTGGGGATGACAAGCTGTGCTTAATAAGAGCCTTGTACTAAGCATTCTCCATAGAGTCCTCCAGAAGTGGCTTAAGAACTTGGAATCACGATCCGACACAATGGTCTTGGTACTCCATGAATAAGGATAAACTCTTTGAAATATAATTCAGCAATATGAGATGAATCATTCGTCTTGTGACATGGCACGAAATTAGCCGTTTTAGAGAACCGATCAACGACCACCATGATAGCATCTTTTCCACTTTCAGTTCTTGGTATAAACACAATGAAATCCATGCTAACATCCTCCCAAGGCTGCAATGGTACCGGAAGTGGAATATACAAACCTTGATGGAAATGGCTTTTTCATCTTTGACAAGTTGCACACCTTGAGATGATAGAATGCACATCTCCACGTATCTTTGGCCAATAGAAATGCTCTTGAAGAACCTCAAGAGTTTTGTTAATCCCAAAATGACCAGCCAATCCTACACCATGCGCTTCTCGAATCAGCAATTCGTGGAAAGAACTCTTCGGCAAACATACTTGATTTCCTTTAAAAAGAAACCCATCTTGCAAAGAATGTATACCTGGAACTCCCTACTTGCCATGGTTGATGATAGAGGAGAATTCCGCATCTTCAGAATAAAGTTCTTTCAATGATTGAAATCCGAGAATCCTAGAGTCCAAAACCGCAAGCATAGAATATCTTCTCGATAAAGCATCTGCTACAACATTAGTGTGCCCCGGTTTATATTTTGAGACGAAAGAAAAGGATTGATGTCTCGAATTAAGCTTGCATTGGCCACTAATAAACTTAAGCGCCTCATGATCAGAATGAAGGACAAATTGCTTTGGCCTCAAATAATGACTCCAATGATCAAGAGCTTGGACAATGGGATAGAACTCTTTATCATAAGTTGAATAATTCCTCTTGGAATCAGATAACTTCTCGCTGAAATATGCCAATGGTTTTTGTGCTTGCACCAGAACAGCACCAATACCAACTCCGCTTGCATCACACTCGACTTTAAATACTTTCTAAATCAGGAAGTGCAAGAATAGGGGACTCACAAAGTTTCTGCTTGATTATGTCAAAGGCGTTTTGAGCAGCCTTTGTCCATTCAAAAGCGCCATTCTTCATGCATTCAGTTATAGGAGCCATGATGGTACTAATGTTTTTAACAAAACGTCGATAGAAAGAAATAAGTCCATGAAAACTTCTTACATCATAAATGGACGTCAGAACTGGCCAAGTCTTCATAGCTTCAACCTTGGTTTGATCAATAGAGATTCCATCTTTGGAAACCACATAACCAAGAAACACAATGCTCGGAGAGAAGAACTCACATTTCTCCATTTTAGCATACAATTTTTGATCTCTCAAGACATTGAAGACCTGTTTTAAAAGAGAGATATGCTCGTCCTCATTCCTGCTATAAACAAGAACATCGTCGAAATAAACAACGACAAATCGACCAATAAAGGAACGAAGAACCTCATTCATAAGTCTCATGAAGGTACTTGGAGCATTAGATAATCCGAATGGCATAACCAACCACTCATAAAGGCCTCCCTTGGTCTTGAAAGCCGTCTTCCATTCATCACCTTCTCGCATTTTGATTTGATGATAACCACTTCACAAATCTATCTTTGAAAACACAAAGGAACCATATAATTCGTCATGCATATCATCAAGTCTAGGTATAGGGTACCTATACTTAATGGTGATGGTGTTGATGGCTCGACTATCAACACACATTCGATATGTACCATCCTTCTTAGGTAAAAGTAGAGCCAGAACAGAACAAGGACTCATGCTTTCTCGAACGTATCCTATGAGAATAAGTTCATTGACTTGTCTTTGCAACTCCTTTGTATCCTCCGGATTGCATCGATAAGCTAGCTTGTTTGGTAGCGGAGCACCGGGGATCAAATCAATTTGATGCACAATACCTCTTATGGGAGGTAATCCAAGTGGCAAATCCTCCGAAACACATCTGCAAATTCTTTCAACAAGCAATGCATTTTTGGATGTATGGGTCGCTCTATCTCACTCTTTTTTTCGACCACAAGCAAAGCAAAAACTTTCTTTTGTTTGCTAATGGCTCTGTCAACCTGTGTCTCACTCAAGAACAGATTTTCCTTACAAGTGTTTCCCTCCCCAGGTTGATTATTATGTATTGAATAAGGGCTCAATGGTAAAAGAGTAATGCATTTTTGTTCATTCTGAAAAGACTATGTGTTTTTCCGACCATCATAAATAGCATTTATATCAAATTGCCACGGTGTACCCAATAACAAGTGGCATGCCTCCACAGGAGTCACATCACATACAACCTCATCTCGATAGTTCTTCCCAATCAAAAATGATATAAGAACGCGTTTGGTTACCTTGAGTTTATTCCCTTGATTGAGCCATTGGAGCTTGTATGGTTTAGGATGTTTTGTTGTTGGAGCCTTCAACTTGTCGACAAGAGTTGTCGAAGCAACATTGGTGTAGCTCCCACCATCGATGATCACCGAACACACCTTTCCATTAATAGTGCGACGCGTGCAAAATATATTCTCCCTTTGCTCTTTATTAGGAGAAACTTCAACATGCAATGCTCTTCGGATGATCAACAGCTCACCATCATCAGCTTTCTCCACAACTTCTTCTTCCCGATCACATTCGGAAATATTTTGGTCTTCATTGTCATCAGCATCTTGAAGCGTCGAATTGAGCTCCTCAATTTCTTGAAGAGTCATAACTCTCCGATTTGGACAATTTGCTTGTAAATGCCCAAAACCATGGCACTTAAAGCATTTCCTTGCAACACCATCAAAAGGAGTTTACTCAAGTTGAGGGAATCTCGCCATTCTCGTTCATGAAATTCGTATCTCTTACATTGGATAGTTTTCCCTTATTTATAGGAGGATTTTAACTCTTAGGAAATATTAAAAACAAACTTTAATGACCTAGGAACTAAAACGTTCGACTCTTGAGCTACATAAAAATAAAAACGGCTACAAACTTAATAAAAAGCCTTTACTATCACGGGAACCAAATGCTATTTAATCTTTGGCCTCCCACATTCTCGAACCATTAGCTTTCCGTGTTCTTGAACATCTAGCCTTCCCGAAATTCGAGCTCCTCCCTTGACCAGAAAATAATCCTTCTGAAGCTTCTTCAATTGGTCATACAAGACATCTAAAATAGCCTCCCATTGATACCTATTGATATACCACAAATTAATTAACATTATTCATTCAAAGTGGTCCGTCGAAGCACATAATGCCCAACTTCTTTATTGGCTTGGATAAGAATCCATGGTTCTGAGTTGGTCCATGGAGCTACGTTGGATCCTCCCGCATCACAACCTGTGTCTCACTCAAGATTAGATTTTCCTTACAAGTGTTTCCCTCCACAAGTTGATTATTATGTATCAAATAAGGACTCAATGGTAAAAGAGTAATGCATTTTTGTTCTTTCTGAAAAGAGTATGCGTTTTTCCGACCATCATGCATAGCATTTATATCAAATTGCCACAGTCTACCCAATAACAAGTGGCATGCCTCCATAGGAATCACATCACATTCAACCTCATCTCGATAGTTCTTCCGAATCGAAAATGATATAAGAACGCGTTTGGTTACCTAGAGTTCATTCCCTTGATTAAGCCATTAGAGCTTGTATGGTTTAGGATGTTTCGTTGTTGGAAGCTTCAACTTGTCGACAAAAGTTGTCGAAGCAACATTGGTGCAGCTCCCACCATCGATGATCATCGATGACCACCGAAGATTAAAGGCATTTAGTTCCCGTCTTAGTATGGGCTTTTTATTAAGTTCCTAGCTATTTTTATTTTTATGTAGCTCAAGAATCGAACGTTTAAGTTCCTAGGCCATTAAATAGGGGAAACTATCCAATGTAGGGGAGATATGAATTTCCTGAATGAGAATGGTGAGATTTCTGCAACATGAATGAACTCCTTTGGAGTGTGGATAACTCCTTGGGTTTATTTATCCTTGGATTGTAGATCACTCCTTGGTGGTGAGCCAAAGAAGCCCTTTATCCTTGGCTAGTGGAAGCTTTAGGCATTGGTGGTGAGCTTCGTAGATCTCGATCCTCATCCTCGATTGGTGGCAAGGCCTTTATACCTTGGGAGGAGATCGTTTTATCGAGAACATATTCTATGCTTGCGGTTCTGGACTCTAGGATTCTCGGATTTCAATCAATGAAAGAACTTTTTTTCGAAGATGTGGAGTTCTCCTCTATCATCAACAATTGCAAGCAGGGAGCTCAAGGTACATATTCTTTGCAAGATGGGTTTCTTTTAAAAGGAAATTAATTATGTGTGCCAAAGAGTTCTTTTCGCGAATTGCTGATTTGAGAAGCGCATGGTGGAGGATTGGCTGGTCATTTTGGTTTTAGCAAAACTCTTGAGGCTCTTCAAGAGCATTTCTACTGGCCAAAGATGAGTGGAGATGTGCATGCTATCATCTCAAGGTGTGCAACTTGTCAAAGATCAAAAAGCCATTTCCATTAAGGTTTGTATACTCCACTTCCGGTACCATTGCAGCCCTAGGAGAATGTTAGCATGGATTTCATTGTCACTCTACCAAGAACTCAAAGAGGAAAAGATGCTATCATGGTGGTCGTTGATCGGTTTTCTAAAATGGCTCATTTCATGCCATGTCACATGATGCGGGAGCATCCAACGTAGCTCCATCCACCAACTCGGAACCATTGATGTTTATCCAAGCCAAGAGAGAAATTGGGCATTATGTGCTTCAATGGATCATTTTCAATGAATAATGTCATTTACTTATCGGTACCTTGTGGTATATCGATAACTATCAATGGGAGGCCATTCTAAATGTCTTGAATGACCGGTTGATGAAGTTTCATAAGGATTATTTTCTGGTCAAGGGAGGAGCTCGAATTTGAAGGTTCAAGAATGCAGAAGGCCGAAGATTAAAGGCATTTAATTCCTGTGTTAATAAAGGCTTTTATTAAGGTATTATGTTTCTTTATTGTTATGCATTCCAAGAGTCGAAGGTTTCGGTTTCTAGGCTATTAAGGTCTGTTTTTAATATGTATTAAGGTGTCAGTTTCTAGACTATGAAGGTCTGTTTTTAATATGTATTAAGGTGTCAGTTTCTAGGCTATTAAGGTCTGTTTTTAATATGTATTAAGGTGTCAGTTTCTAGGCTATTAAGGTTCGTTTTTAATATGTATTAACAACAAAAACCTCCTATAAAGAGGGGAAAACTATCCAATGTAAAGGACACGAATTTCATGAATGAGAATTGTGAGATTTCCTCAACTTGAGTGAACTCCTTTGGAGAGCAGATAACTCCTTTCGGTTTCTTTATCCTTGGAGCGTAGATCACTCCTTGGTGGTGAACCAAGAAGCCCTTTATCCTTAGCTGGTGGAATCTTTAGGCCTCGGTGGTGAGCTTCTCCTATCCCGAAGTCCTTTATCCTTGGCTGGTGGAAGCTTTAGGCCTTGGTGGTGAACTTCGTAGATCTCGATTTAAAGCTTGCGCATGCTGAATTTGCTTACAATCGATCGCCAAGTTATACTACTGGTTGATCGCCATTTGAAGTTGTGTATGGAATTAACCCTCTCACACCCATTGATTTGATTCCAATTTCGTCTAACTCTCAAGTGAGCTTTGATAGCAAGAAAAGAGCTGAATCAATGAAAAAACTCCATGAGCAGATTCGATCCAACATTGAAAAGGCCAACGAATCTTATAAGAAGAAAGCTAATCAACATCGCAAGAAGACTCAATTTCAACCGGGCGATTTTGTATGGCTTCACTTGAGGAAGGAGAGATTTCCATTTCGTCGAAAGATTAGATCTCGATCCTCATCCTCAATTGGTGGCGAGACCTTTATACCTTGGGAGGAGATCGTTTTATCTTTTCTTATTCCTTTTCGTTTCTTCCTCACATACATTATTCCGTACACTTAACCTCAAAAATCCCGTCTGAAAAATCCGTTCAAAAATCACTCACCCCATCACGCATCAAATTATTAGTATTAGAGCTCAAGATTCAACTCATTTGAGTCATTCCTGTCTTTCTTTTGTTACAAATTCCTTATGGATGAACAAGTTCCTAGAGGCTTGACTCTGGAGCAAGCGCACAACGAAAGGCGAGATCGTGCAATCCAAAATCTTCAAAAACAAATGGAGGGAGTCCTCAATCTTCTAGAGAATCCGGCGAGACAAGGACAACCAGCAAGGCGTCCCAATGAACGGCATCGGCATGGCGATTCTGAATCTCGCCAAAATTCTGATGGCGATTACGAGTCGTCCACTGGAGACAACCGAACGATTATGCACTCTAGTGATTCTGATCTCCAATTTGAAGACGAAGACGGAGAGGGAGGCATAAGGAGGATGAAAGAGACATTAAAGTAGAAGTCCCTAAGTTTGACGGTAATCTTAATCCTGACAACTTTGTGGATTGGCTACATAAAACCGAACGAATTTTTGACTTCAAATCCTATTCGGATGAGAAGAAATGTAAGGTTGCTATCCTAAAGTTGACCAAATATGCTTCTTTATGGTGGGAGAATCTAAAGCATCAACGAGCAAGGGAAGGAAAAGGCCGAATCAAATCTTGGGAAATACTCAAGAAGTTGATGAAGAAGAGGTTCTTGCCTGACAACTATAAGCAATATCTCTTCCTCAAACAGAACTCCCTAAGACAACATGGGATGAGCGTTGAAGAATACATTCGTGAGTTTGAACACGGAAAGCTAACGGTTCGAGAATGCGGAAGGCCGAAGATTAAAGGCATTTAGTTCCCGTCTTAGTAAAGGCTTTTTATTAAGTTCCTAGCTGTTTTTATTTTTATGTAGCTCAAGAGTCAAACGTTTAAGTTCCTAGGTCATTAAAGTTTGTTTTTAATATTTGCTAAGGCTAAAATCCTCCAATAAATAGGGAAACTATCCAATGTAGGGGAGATACGAATTTCATGAATGAGAATGGTGAGATTTCCTCAACTTGAGCGAACTCCTTTGGAGAGTGGATAACTCCCTTCGATTTCTTTATCTTTGGAGCGTAGATCACTCCTTGGTGGTGTGCCAAGAAGCCCTTTATCCTTGGCTGGTGGAATATTTAGGCCTTGGTGGAGAGCTTCTCCTAATCCCGAAGTCCTTTATCCTTGGCTGGTGGAAGCTTTAGGCCTTGGTGGTGAGCTTCGTAGATCTCAATCCTCATCCTCGGTTGGTGGCGAGGCCTTTATACCTTGGGAGGAGATCGTTTTATCTTTTCTTATTCCTTTTTGTTTCGTCCTCATATACACTACTCCATACACTTAACCACAAAAATCCCCTCTAAAGAATCCGTTCTATAATCACTCACCCCATCACGCATCACAAACGTTGCTTAAAATCCCCTTTGTCTTTTCTTCCACTTTCCCACTGAAACATCGCATGACTTGAGAGTTTCTATGGTCCCATAAAAGGGACATGGAGTCGTCTAGTTTTATACTAAAGCTTGACCAAATTTAGATAGAAACTCAAGATCGTCAAAATTTTGATCAAACAGCTTAATTGGATCATGCTTTGCATGAGCTTACTACTTGATTTGCTCAAACCAAACAATCAGATAGCCGGTAGTTGTGACATTTGGTCGTAAACATCCGATTTCAAAGGTGTTGAGAAAATCATCATAATCATAGGTCAAATGATGAGATTACGAAAACTTGGTCATATGTTTTCCAATGGCTTGAGAATCACTGCAATAGGAGTTTGTGGGGAGAGAGAGAAAGAGAGAGATGTTGACTTTTTGTCTCAAAAAATCCGCACTTATGACGCTCTCTGAAAAATGGATTGTACTTCTTCAAAGTTCGAAGCTCAGCTTTCTATATGCAAGCGAAAATTGTGCAGTTTGGACATGCAAAGAGAGAGAAATGGGTAGTCAAAGTTAGATCGAAAGCCAACTTTTATGATAAAACAAAGAATATTTGGTTAAGATTAGGCTAGCCAACACACGACTGCCAAATAGTGGTCATCGAGCGGCCTACCCACCCTAGTGCCACGCTGGCGTGCCAAATTGATGGGGCTCATTTTTCTTCTAAGTAAGTGAATTCCTCTCTTGCTCATCCCTTGAAAGATTTATATTGATTTTTTTACTGACTTGTTTTTTTTTCTTAATTCCTGAGGGCATCCCCGAGGGTGGAGGAGGCTAACTAGAGGAGCGAGCGAAACACTAGGCAATTGGATGGAGTCTGAATCCCTCTTTACTATAGATTAGTTGTTATAATGTTAGAATTAGCCTAGGCATTTGAAGGATAATTGCCAAATCAATTATACATATATTGTCCATATATCAATTTAGTTGTAAACTTCCTTCTTGCTGTTTTATTCTTTTCGTTGTGTTATTTTTTTCAAGTAGACGAAGTCCATTGTTTGTTTTCATGTCGAATCGTTTAAGTCCCTCCTATTTTGACTTGTGAATTTAATACATGAGGGAGTAATGTTAGTTTACATACTGGACTCCAGTGTCTCCCTTATTTGATTTAGAATCGTTTCGTTTGCACTTTAAATTGAATTTGCCCCCACGCTACTGATTTAGAATCTAGAATATATGCGATAAGGTTGTGCATGTTGTCCGGACTAGATCCGTCCTACTTTTTTTTTTTTTTTGGTCAGTTGGATCCATCCTACTTTTTTTTGGTCGAAAGGAGAAATTCATTTATGAAAGGTAAGAGCACAACCGGCAGTCAAGGCATTCGAATATAGTAAATCCAACCAAGAGGAAGAGGCGAGACGGGCCAATTAAGAGGAAGGGTTCTATTGCTATGGCCCTTTGCAGCCTAGTCAGCCACAAAATTAGGCTCCCTTTGACAAAACCTAATTGGCAGGTTTGAGAAGCTGCAAAGAAGAGTAGCCACTTCAGTGAAGATAGGTCGCTCCTCCCATGGCGTAGCTCTGGAAGCAAGGATGGTTTTGATGCGGGAGCATCCAATGTAGCTCCATCAACCAACTCAGAACCATCGATGCTTATCCAAGCTAATAAAGGAGTTGGTCATTATGTGCTTCGACGGATCATTATGAATAAATAATGTTAATTACTTATCAATACTTTGTGGTATATCGATAACTATCAACGGGAGGCCATTTTAGATACTTGTATGACCATTTGATGAAGTTTAGGGAGGATTATTTTCTGGTCAAGGAAGGAGCTCGAATTATGGGAATGCTAAAGGTTCATGAATGCGGTTCAAGAACATGGAAAGTCAAAGGTTCAGGAACACGAAAAGCTAACGGTGCGAGAATGCGGAAGGCCGAAGATTAAAGGCATTTAGTTCCCGTGTTAATAAAGGGTTTTTATTAAGTTTCTAGGTGTTTTTATTTTTATGTAGCTCAAGAGTCGAACGTTTAAGTTCCTAGGTCATTAAATTTTGTTTTTAATATTTCCTAAGGCTAAAACCCTCCTATAAATAGGGGAAACTATCCAATGTAGGGGAGATACAAATTTTATGAATGAAAATGGTGAGATTTCCTCTGCTTGAGTGAACTCCTTTGGAGAGTGGATAACTTCTTTCGGTTTCTTTATCCTTGGAGCTTAGATCACTCCTTGGTGGTGAGCTTCTCCTATCCCAAAGTCCTTTATCCTTGGTTAGTGGAAGCTTTAGGCCTTGGTGGTGAGCTTCATAGATCTCAATCATCTTCTTTGAATGGTGGTGTGGCCTTTATACCTTGGGAGGAGATCGTTCTATCTTTTCTTATTCCTTTTCATTTCTTCCTCGTATACACTGCTGCATACACTTAACAACAAAAAGCCCCTTTGAAAAATTTCCATTCTAGAATCACTCACCCCATCACGCATCAGGTTTCTACCAAAATCATGGAATCAGATTTGGGCACCATCCGATCATGTGCTTTGCCCCGCTCTAGCAAATGGTTGAGTGTTATTATGAAAGTTTGAAACTTCGCCTGTAGAGCCGTTAATGCCCCAAAATATTTGGTAAGACCGTCAACCAGTGCATGCCATCGCCCCTGTATTACCCTTTATCTGAAAGGCCCTATCAATATTCACCTTCAGGACTCCAGGATCTGGAGGTCTCCATAAATCGCTGGGATTGAGATGGTGGTGTGCAGTGCCTCATACGTTTGGGTTGGAAAGCAGCATTGTCCAGACAAAAGCAAAAGCTATATCAACCACTCGTTTCAAATCAAGATGCTGTCGTCGAAAAACAAAGTTATTCCTTGCCTTCCAAATATGCCACAGGATAGAGGCTACAGTTTCGAAATCGAGTCCTGCTTTTGTGCAATCCTATCTACCACCCAACCTTCAAGACTTTGTACATCCTGCGTTTCTATTCGTACCATAATTTCCTGTAGTTTACCAAGCATTTGCCTCAGGAACAAATTTATCTTACCTTGATGAGAGTTTTATACGCCATGAGTCCTAATTTGATTGATGTAGTGTCAGTTGCTAAAGTTGAATACAATGCTTGTTTATGTACCTATTAGAATGGGAAAATAATAAAGGTTATGGTATTCGTTGATTCTAGCCAATTAATAAGCATGTGAGGTATGTGAAAAGATGGCATGTTGAAGTGTTCGAGTGATGTATATGGGTGATATAATATGAGATACAAGTATGACATAATGGCATGTGACTAATTAGCGCGTACGTATGAATATGTGAAAAGGTAGTATGATGAAGTGTTTAAACCGTGGTTATGAGATAAGGGATAAGTGCTGCAAAAGTCCTAAAACTTGTCAAAATGTTTCAAACGAGTCCTAAAATCGACCCCGTCTAATTTCTTGATAGAAAAAGCTGATGTGGCCCCGTGTGGCTTTTTTTTTAATTGTTTCTCTCTCCTCCGTTGCGAATAGTTTAAAAAAAATGCCACGCATTCAAAATGACGGCGTGCCCTCCTTTCTTCTTCACCATTGTGTTACCTCCCGCTCCCTTTGTACGTCTTCTTCACCATCGTGTTCCCCCTCCCCCCTCCATTTATATGTCTTCTTTCGCTATTTCGAGTGTCCCCTAAGCCCCAAATCAAATTTGATGATCTGCGATTTGGGTCCTCATCGACCTCGAGTTCGACGCTCGTCGTGAGTTCATGTTCTTTCCTTCGATGATTGTGAGTTCGTGCGAAGACCTCTCTTGCGGGAGTCTCAACATCTCAGCGGCGAAATGATTGGCGTTTGAGACGACGACAGGGTCAGCGACAGCGATGGCAACTCCTCCTCACGCAGGTATCGCTCTCTGCATTATAGCATTTGGGTATCTCATGGTAATGCTACGATTTCATTTGTTTTCCAAAAGTACTTTAATATCTTCATTATGTAAAATGACGTCAGTTGGCGTCCTCATTTCTTCATTATTTGGAGTTCAGAGAGCTCGAGTTTAACACACATTGACTTTATGCTCTCCGTCTCAACGGCAGAACAAGTGGCATCAAGGACGGCGATGGCAACTCCTCACGCAGGTATCGCTCTCTACATTACAGCATTTGGGTATGTCATGGTAATATTACAATTTTTTTTTTTTTTTTTTGCAAAGGTGTTTTACTCCCTATATTATAGCATCGTTTTTCTCTCTGCATTATGGTTGTTTTGCATTTTCCAATTCTTGTAATAAATTAGAACATTGCTTCAAATTAGAACATCGCCTATCGAAAGGCAACAATAGGTCCCTCGCTCTCACCATTGATCATGTAGTTGCATTGTGGTTGTAAAGCGCATTATGCTAATTTGTTGTTTTTGTATTGATTGTTAGTTTTTTATAAAAATATCTTCAATTTAGAACTTGAACATTGCTTCAATAATTTGATGCTTGAAAGTGCTCTGCTCTTTGTTTCTGTTCCCTTGTAAGTCTAATGGCTGAGAACAAAGTTCAAAGTTGGCCCACCGTTGGAATACATAGGTGGTAGGGCTAATGTTGTTGAAATAAGTCTAAGTAAATGTTCACTATCTAGTATAATTGAAACTATAAAGGCTTTGGGTGTGTGTAAAATAGAGAAACTCTTTTACAGAGTTCCTAGAAGTACGACTCTTGTAGACGGAATAACTCTTAGGTATTTATGTGAGAACTCTGATGTGATGAATCTATTTTATCATCATCTATGCTCTGAAAATATTAAGCTACATGTTGAGCATGTTGATGATGAAAATACAGGAGTTGAGATGGGGGGTGTTGAGATGGAAACTAGAGGTATGTCTAATGTGATTGGGAATATTGATGATGACGATGCCATAGGGATCTAGAAGAGGAATGTGATGCACATAATTTGGTGGATGTGGAACAGTCGAGTAAAGATGATGATTTTGAACTGATTGATGCAAGGAAAAAATTAAAGGAATTTTCAGTAAGACATAGGCTGAAAATTGGCGATTATAGTGAGGCAACTAGTACTTCCCAACCACCGATTGTGGATGAGGCTCAATCGTTAGATGATTGTGGTACGAAACAAAGTATGCTGATTGAGATGAGGAAGACAATGTTCAATCAATTTTAAATGATGAGGGTGATGAAAAGGTTGATGTTATTTCAAGGAGGAGAAGTAGGTTCCCATCATATAATCAAAGTGGTACAAATCCAGTATTTATTATTGGCATGACATTTGAGGAAGCAACTGAGTTCAAAATGCAATTTTGAAGTATTTTGGGGAAAAGGAAAGAGCAATCAAATACACTAAGAACACAAAAAGCTTTGTAAGAGCCAGGTGTGCCCCAGAAAAAATGTAATTGGATGATCTATGGTGGTCTTAATAGCAAAAATGGGTCATTTCATTTGAGAATGTATATAAATTAGTATATATGCAATATCACTTTCGAAAATAAGAGTGTTTAGTACTTATTTAGCTAAGCACTTCATGATTCTCATTTCTGCAAGGCCTAAAATCAAAACACCCGAGTTAAAGAAATTAGTTAGAGAACAATTGGGAGTAAATGTCACTTTCAGTCATTGTAGAAGAAGAAAGCTGAAAGTATTGAAGGAACTACAAGGCAATTATAATAAGGAATATGCATAGATGTATGACTATTTGGGAGAGCTTTACACTACAAGCCATCAAAGCAACTTTAAATTGAAAGTTGAAAGACCATTGCCAAATTCTCTGCTATTATTTGATAGGGCTTACATTTGCTTTGATACTTGCAAGAAAAGTTTATTAGTTGGATGTAGGAAGATCATTGGATTAGATGGATGTTTTTCTGAGGGGTTTGATCAAGGGCGAGTTGTTATGTGCCATAGGAAGGGATGGCCAGTGGCATGGGCAGTGGTAAGAATCGAGAATAAGGACACATTGACTTGGTTTATTGAATTGTTGAAGTCAGACCTCGATATGTGTAATGGTGAAGGATGCGCTTTGATAAGTGATCAACAAAAGGTATGCTTTTCTTTTTGTTTTCATTTGTAAATTGATTGTGACATTACAATGCTTTTTCTTTCTGTTTTCAAATATATTTTCTTTTTTTAGGGTAATTGTTAGTGCCTCGTCCAATCTGTAGGTGCACATTTGCCAAATGTAAAGCATAGGATGTATGCAAGGCACATATATTCCAATTGGGGTAAAAAATACAAAGGAAAACAGTTAATGTGATGCGGGAGCATCCAACGTAGCTCCATCCACCAACTCGGAACCATTGATGTTTATCCAAGCCAAGAGAGAAATTGGGCATTATGTGCTTCGATGGATCATTTTCAATGAATAATGTCAATTACTTATCGGTACCTTGTGGTATATCGATAACTATCAATGGGAGGCCATTCTAAATGTCTTGAATGACCGGTTGATGAAGTTTCATAAGGATTATTTTCTGGTCAAGGGAGGAGCTCGAATTTGAAGGTTCAAGAATGCAGAAGGCCGAAGATTAAAGGCATTTAATTCCTGTGTTAATAAAGGCTTTTATTAAGTTATTATGTGTCTTTATTGTTATGCATTCCAAGAGTCGAAGGTTTCGGCTTCTAGGCTATTAAGGTCTGTTTTTAATATGTATTAAGGTGTCAGTTTCTAGGCTATTAAGGTCTGTTTTTAATATGTATTAAGGTGTCAGTTTCTAGGCTATTAAGGTCTGTTTTTAATATGTATTAAGGTGTCAGTTTCTAGGCTATTAAGGTTCGTTTTTAATATGTATTAACACCAAAACCCTCCTATAAAGAGGGGAAAACTATCCAATGTAAGGGACACGAATTTTATGAATGAGAATTGTGAGATTTCCTCAACTTGAGTGAACTCCTTTGGAGAGCGGATAACTCCTTTCGGTTTCTTTATCCTTGGAGCATAGATCACTCCTTGGTGGTGAACCAAGAAGCCCTTTATCCTTGGCTAGTGGAATCTTTAGGCCTTGGTGGTGAGCTTCTCCTATCCCGAAGTCCTTTATCCTTGGCTGGTGGAAGCTTTAGGCCGTGGTGGTGAACTTCGTAGATCTCGATCCTCATCCTTGGTTGGTGGCGCTGCCTTTATACCTTGGAAGGACATTGTTTTTATCTGTTCTTATTCCTTTCCATTTCTTCCCCGTATACACTACTCCATACACTTCACCACAAAAATCCCCTCTGAAAAAAATCTCTGTTCTTGAATCACTCAACCCATCACGCATCATAATAAGACAATTTTGGAGATGTGTCAAGAGTAGTAATATGTTAGATTTCGAGGTGCATAGATAGAGGTTGAAGGAAATGACTTAGGAATGTCATGATTATTTATTCCGTATAGAGCCAAAACATTGGTGCAAAGCCTTCTTTGACACCAACATTAAATGTGATGTCATTGATAATAATCTTAGTGAAGCTTTCAATGGTAGGTGTGTGGAAGCTAGGTGTAAGGCCATTGTGAATATGCTAGAGGATAGTAGAATCATGGTTATGAATAGAATGCATAGTCAGAGGGATGGATGTGCTAAGTGGACTAGAAATTATGATCCAAGGATTATACATAAGTTACATGAGAATACAACTGCTAGTAGGTATTGCCATTTAATATAGAATGGAGACAAAGGATATGAGATTACGGAAGGTGGTGACAAATATGTCATTGATTTGAATTTAAAAACTTAGCGGAATTCTATGTTGCTATGCCATTTGTGCAATACACCATAAGAGAAATGACTCGACTGACTATCTAGCAAAGTGCTTCAACAAGGTAAAGTATCTAAGTGTTTATCAATTCATGATACCTACAATGAGTAGAAGAAATCAACCGATTGAACTTGTAAGAGGTGATAGAATGACTAAAGAGAGTAAGCAAATGACTTGTTCTGCGTACAATGTGGTTGGACATAACTGCAAGGGATGTCCTTTAAAAAAGGTATTTCCTCAACTAACTTATCATCTTAATGCTGGGCATGTCACTTTAACATGTTGTCAATCATTTTTAATGTGTGCTTTTCAGGCCAATGCTCAGGCCAATGTCTGTACATCCAATGCTCATGCCAATGCAAGTATAGTCGAAGCTCATGCTCAATCTTAAGCTAATTCCATTGGACCAAAGCTCAGAAAAAGACAAGTAAGTTGTCATTTAACCATTATTGTAGGTTTTATATGTTAAGATTCCAATTTAGTAGTTATGAATATATATTCAGGCTAAAGCTTAAACAACGACAAACATAACTAAAGGAGGATTCGAAACCCATGCCAATGCTTTTGCAAATGCCAATTCAATAGGAGACAATAGTTGGGCATGTTAATGCTTCTGCTTAGGCTAGTGCAGATGTAAGAGGGTGTAGTGCTCGTGCAAATGTAAGAGAATGTAGTGCCACTACTTCTGCACAGGCTAGTGCTAATGTTATAGGATGTAGTGGTGAGGTCAATGCTTTTGGTGAAGTTCGTTTTGATAAAGGGAAAGGCATTTATTATGCACCGGCCAATATAATGGCTAAGCATAGACCTGAAAAAATTCCGATGAGTAACACCTCAATCCCAAGTATACATGTATTGTGACTACATTCTCATATTGAATGAATTTTTTATTATTTCAGTTTAAAAGACCTGCCATGGAAAATGACATGATACAAAGAGAATCACAGGCCAAGAGGATGAAAATGGTAGGGTTGGGTGTTGATGCAAATCCTATGACAAACCTTTATATTATCAAGGTGAGTAATATTTTTAAAATTTTCTAATAGCAATTGTTTATCTCCTTAAGCTAAAAACATGCTCATTCTTATGTAGCCTAATACAACTGGTGCAAGAATCTTTAATCTACCGGATAAAGAGGTATGCGTCAACAGCAAAGGTGCATTCCCAAGTTAGTGCACAACCTCAGTCATACCAACAGCTCCTCAAAAACAAATTCCGGTGACGCTGAAGCCACTATTACAACCCAAGGCCAGTTCCCAACCTTAGTCATCTCATGCAACAATAGCTCCTCCAAAGCACATTGCAATGCACGTTGCAATGAAGCCAAAGGCACTATCACAACCTGAGGCTAATTTCCAAGCTCAATCATCTCAAGTTACAGGAGCTTAGAAGCCTCTTGGTTTAAAGCAAAATGCACCATCACAACCCTAGGCAAGTTTCCAACCTCAATCATCTCGTGCAACATTAGCTCCTCGAAAGCATGTTGCAATGAAGCCAAAGGCACTATGGCAACTTGAGGCCAGTTGTGATGCGTGATGGGTGAGTGATTCTAGATCGGATTTTTGAGAGGGGATTTTTGTGGTTAAGTGTATGGAGTAGTTTATATGAGGAAGAACTGAAAAGGAATAAGAAAAGATAAAACGATTTCCTCCCAAGGTATAAAGGCCTCGCCACCAACCGAGGATGAGGATCGAGATCTACGAAGCTCACCACCAAGGCCTAAAGCTTCCACCAGCCAATGATAAAGGACTTCGGGATAGGAGAAGCTCACCACCAAGGCCTAAAGATTCCACCAGCCAAGGATAAAGGGCTTCTTGGCTCACCACCAAGGAGTGATCTACGCTCCAAGGATAAAGAAACCGAAAGGAGTTATCCGCTCTCCAAAGGAGTTCACTCAAGTTGAGGAAATCTCACCATTCTCATTCATGAAATTCGTGTATCCCCTACATTGGATAGTTTCCCCTATTTATAAGAGGATTTTAGCCTTAGGAAATATTAAAAACAAACTTTAATGACCTAGGAATTGAAACGTTCGACTCTTGAGCTACATAAAAAATAAAAACGGCTAGGAACTTAATAAAAAGCCTTTACAATCACAGGAACTAAATGCTATAATAAAAAGCCTTTACTATCACGGGAACTAAATGTCATAATAAAAAGTTTTTACTATCACGGGAACTAAATGCCATTTAATCTTCGACCTTCCACATTCTCGAACCGTTAGCTTTCCGTATTCTTAAACCTTTGGCTTTCCATATTCTTGAACCGCTTTCATGAACCTCTAGCCTTCCCAAAATTCGAGCTCCTCCTTTGACCAGGAAATAATCCTTCTGAAGCTTGTTCAATTGGTCATACAAGACATCTAAAATGGCCTCCCATTGATACCTATTGATATACCACAAAGTAATTAACATTATTCATTCAAAATGATGCATTGAAGCACATAATGCCCAACTTCTTTATTGGCTTGGATAAGCATCGATGGTTCTGAGTTGGTCCATGGAGCTACGTTGGATGCTCTGCATCAAGTTGCCAGGCTTAGTCATCTCAGGCTATAGCAGCTCCTCAAAAACACATTCCGGTGAAGCCGAAGTCACTGTTGCAACCTAAGGCCAGTTTCCAGGCTCAATCATCTCATGCTACAACAACTACTCCAAAGCTTATCGTTGTGAGACCATATATAAGGAAAAGCGCAATTATGAATCAAGTGAAGGCTCAAGCTACTGGACCACCAAAGACCATCACATTGGATTGATAGGTTTGCTGAAATTGGTGTTGTTATGTGAATTTATTTCAATTATTAGCTGGTTTTCTGTATGATACATATAGCATTTGTGCATAGAACCTTTTGTGCATTGAAAGTGCATATTTTGTTGAAAAGAACCTTTTGTGCACTGAAAGTGCAGGCATTTTGTTGAAAAGAACCTTTTGTGCACTGAAAGTGCAAGCATTTTGTTAAACAAAACCTCTTGTGCACTCAAAATGTAAGCATGTTGTTTTGTTAATGAATCATGTTTCGATGAGTTATGTGGGATGCTTGGTTTTGTTTTGGATAATGCACAAAAGTGATTGCTCTTCAAGATTGTTAATAGGTGATTACTGAAATTGCCCATGAAGAATTTTCATTCTTCCAATATTTTTGTCATCTTCTTTCCCATACATGGTTAATAGGATTGTTAATAGGTTCTAAATTTATTCTGGTGGCAATAGCTCATATAGTGCTATTGACAAGCACACAAATCAAGCAACATTTTTCAATGCAAAAGTAATTTCTCACATGGCAAGCAACCGGTCTTGCAAACTACAAACTCACAATTATCCATAACTAGTGTTCAAACTTACAAATTTAGAAACAAGGTACTATGGAAGACTTAGAAAATTCCCACCAACTTTCACATTACATATAACCAATACAGCAATATAACACATGCATAGTTTGCATTTTTGGTAATTAATTGTATTTATTTAATTATTTTTATATTTATTTAATTATTTATTATTTTCCAGAAATTATAATGGCATAGCCAGTAATCAAAATTTCGTGCTGATTGTAGTGGTATGCTTAGTTTCTACAATTGAATGTTATTTTGTGCAAATTGAGTGGTGATTGTAATTTTGGGTATTTATCCCAAAATTGTGTAATTTTGGTATTTAATCAAAAAATACCGGGGTGTCATTTTTTAATGCCAAAAATATTTTTAGGCACTATATTAAATAGTGAGATTTTTGAAAAGAAAGATATAGCATTTTGGCACAGACCAACCGTATACCCACACATGATTATTTTTATCAGGAGCTTTTAACACAATGAAATTAGGCCAAGTTTGTTATTTTAACTGACTAATTGGTGTGCAAAGCACAAGGTCCTTGGTTGGGATTAATTTATCATGTGTCAACTTGTGTGAGCTTTAAATTGTCAACTTGTGAGAGAAATGAAAGACCAACTTGTGAGAGCAGTATACTATATCAGCCTATGTGAGCTTTAATAACATGCTATATCAGCTCGGGGGAGCTATAATATATATATCAGCTTGTGCGAGCATAAATATACCTCATCTTGTGTGAGCAGTGATCGAATTGATTGAATCGATAGATGGTATCGATTGTATCGAATTAATCGATTAGATTGAATTGATTGGTTGAGATTATGAATTATACTGATGCGTAGGAGGGAACTAAGGCAAGGTAAGTTTTTTGACTGGTGTGTATAGATTGTCTTTAGACGTATTTCCTTCCTAGTTGGAGTTTAGGGGGTAAACTTGTTGAAACATTGTCTCATCCCATTGCAGGCTCAACCTTTTCAGGTCCTTAGATGGCAATTCCTCCGAAACATTTTGATCAGCCGATGAGGGTTACCGAGTGGAGTTTTGACTACCATACCCTAGGGGGTCAATGGGTCTATGAACTCGTGGTTACCACCGTCTGACTTGATAAAGGCCTACCTCAAAGGGTACCTTATCGCTTCAGAGTGTGGTTTCACTACAATTTCAATGGATCCTGTGTGGGTCCCCTCTAGGGTTTTGAAATTCCCGCTGTGGTAGTCGATGCCACTCTAGGTGAGAGTGCAACTAACTCTCATGATGGTGTTGTGAAGGACTCGACGCCCCCGAAGCCTGTGGAGATTGAAGGATTGGCAAATGTGTCCGGCTAGCTGGTCATAGAACAGCTTCGTTTTGAGAGTCGGTCTTTTGTAGACTTTTGACTTTAATCTATTGTTGTATATAAACCGTGGTGTTTATAAGCGTGTTTTGGTTGTGAATTTATTTCTTGCTTTTCTATTCTGTGTTGGTTGCTGTCAAGGGTAATTGTTTCGCTTCCACACGTGCATTAAAAATAAATGAGTTGGCGATGCGTTCTGGGACGTCGCATATTTATCGACCACTAAGGGATGGGCACGCTTGAGGATCAAGGCATGACAAGGGCTCTATAGCGATCAGAAACCTATATCTCGATTTTTTTTTTTTTTTTTTACTTTTTAATGATGCGTCAACTAAAAATCAGGTGTCAACACATGTTTAAGGCGTTTCTGAGGTGAATGACTTCATTGCGCGAGATCTAGGGAGTTCACTCATTGAGTTTATCTCACTCCTCGTTGTTTAACCTTTTTTAGGCCCTAATTGTGACTAACCAAGCTCGAGTTATGGTATTTTGAGTTTGGATGTGTACTAGGTGTGTGGGGGATACCACTCTTTTCAAGTTATTTCGTAGCATAGAGGAGCTAGGCTAACCCAGAAACCTTTTGGAAGTGTGGATGATCGCGCATATTGATTGAACATGAAATGGTGTAATGAATGATGTTCAGGTTTGGATATTTATAGCCAGTATGTTGTAATGATGTTATGGATGCATATATGTAAATATAAGTGTGTTTGAAACTATCAATGTTTGTTGATTAAGTGAATTGTTTATGCTTCCGCTTGTGTATTTTACCGAATAAAGCGATTTGGTCGATGATGCCTCTTGGAACGTTGCAATCAAATGACTTAAAGGAAATGAATGACGACAAGCACATGTTGTTGCGCGTCTCAAGTGGGTCGTGGCGTGACATGAAGTAGGTTCCAAGTTCTTAAAATTAGAGAACCTGTTCCATGGATAGATTCTAGATACTAGGTCAAACCAAGACGGAACCTCACTCCTACCACTAACCACAGGTTTACTTTTGGTGACAAATTATTTTGACCTATTGGTTCTTTGGGGGGCCTTTTCTAAATTTTTTGACCTACTGGTTTTCGGGGTGCCTTTTCTTCCTAATTTTTCCATTTCTATGCACAAATAAGCTTGTGTGTGTGTGTGTGTTTTTTTTTTTTTGGTTAATACCCTGAAAAACCCAAATTGGTACACTTGTGACAAATTTACCCCAAATTATTTTTTGACCACTAAAAACCCCAAATTGGTATACCTTTGACAAATTTACCCCAAACTGGTACACTTGTGACAAATTTACCCTATGTTAGTTTTCGTTAAATTTTAATGTTAAATTATTAAGTTAAATGACACGTAACGATTAATCCAGTATCTTTCACCATAAAAAAAAAACAATTAACTGATATCTCAATTTGAAACTTTACACTCCGTTTGTCACGGTTTACAATTTTTGCAATTTTTTTTTTTGGTATTAATCCAATTTAGCATAGGGTATATTTGTCACAAATTTACTAGTCTGGGGTTTTTTGCGGTTGAATAAATTAGTTTGGGGTAAATTTGTCATAAACGTACCGGTTTATGGTTTTTTGTGGTCGGTCGTGATAAATTTGTCACAAGTGTACCAATTTGAGGTTTTTCATGGTTAGAAAAATAGTTTGGGGTAAATTTGTCACATGTGTACCAGTTTGGGATTTTTCAAGGTATTAACCCTTTTTTTTTTACTAGTTAGCACAATAGATTTTGCATAACATTTTTAATTTTTAGTATATGAGCTCTATGCACGTGGGAGGCCCTATATAAACAAAAAATACATTAGCTTTAGACATTTCAATCATCTTACATTAAATAATTCAGAAGGTGAAAGTTCGTACGCCACAAGATTTTAAGAAAGCAAACTGTAAAATGTGAAAGGGTGCATTTATTTAGACTTAAACAGAGAACAACTTTCTACGTTCCGACCAAAGATCAAAATAGTACTCAAATCTTCGAGAACTAAAAAAAAAAAAGTTCATGTGTTGGAGTGCATTTATTTTGAGGAAAACGAATGATTTGAAAAATATTTTTCAAAAAAAAAGATATCTAAATCAATTAAAAAAATAAATGAATGAAACATATTTTTAGTGTCAATAACAATGTTTAGACATAAATTGTTACTGATGATGAAAATATTTTTTATTAACTAATTATTTCAATCAATATAAACAATCAATTTTTGGAAAACGTTTTCCAAATTATTCAATCTTCGTGAAACAAAATGAAGCCTTTATGTAAAAATATCTATATTTGTGAAAGTTTCGGGCTTTTTGGTTAAAAATTCAAAATGTGAATGCATCAAGATATAGAATAATTAAAAAGTAGAGTTAATACCCTGAAAAATTAAAACCGGCACATTTATGATAAATTTACCAAAAAACTAATTTTTTTTTACCATAAAAAACTTCAAACTAGTATATATATGACAAATTTATCTCAAACTAATATTTTGATTGTTAAAAACTCCAAATTGATACACTTGTAACAATTTTACTCAAATTTAAATAACAAAAACTATTACATTTGTGACAAATTTACTCTCTATTAACTTTCGTCAAATTTTACTATTATATTTATTAACATAGATGACACATAGTGACATGTTATGGTGATGAGGTAAGTCCGTGTGAAAATTCATAGGGTTAATGTCACGAAAAATCCCAAATTTATCACAGGTGTAACTTAAATTTATAATAAGAGTATCGTTAAATTTGTTATAGGTGTACAATTTTGAGATTTTTCGTGATAGTTACCTTATGTATTTCCTCGTTGACTTGCCACATCACCTTACCACGTTACTATGTGTCATTCAAGTTAGCAAATTTAATCTTTAAATTTGAAAAAGTTAACGGATAGTAAATTTATTATAAATGTATCAGTTTTGGATTCTTGATGGTTGATAAGTTTGTTCAAAATAAATATGTCACAAATATATATGTTTGGAGTTTTTATGATAAAAAAAATTAAATTTAGATAAATTTACTACGGTTGTATTAGTTTGGAATTTTTTAGTATATTAATCCTAAAAAGAAAAAGATAAAATTCAATCAAGATAAGTTCAAAGTCACTCCAAAAAGACTCATTTGCTCTCGTCGAAGACTTGCACAAAAGAATTGCAATTTACCTTCGCCACGTAGACACTAAGAGAAAATATTAGGTACGTCTGGTGTTCCAGCGTGGCAAACAAGAAGGCGGTGGAAGTGCGACACGTGTTTTCGTGGGACCCACGTTCTGGAGAGAAAAAGAGGCGCCAATTTAAAAAATTTCAGTCCTGGCTTTCTTTCTTCACGCCTCTCTCTCTACCCATCGCTCTCTGTGTCCGACGAACTCCCTCTCTCTCTCCACCCTCTCTGTTTCCGACCGGCGAACCACCGCGAGCGGCCGGCGAACCAGGAGGATACCGGCGAGACGACCGCGAGCAACCGACCGGCGTGCAACCTCCCTCTCTCTCTCTCTGCCCTCCCTCTTCCGACCGGCGAACCACCGCGAGCAACCGGCGAACCAGGAGGATACCGGCGAGACGACCGCGAGCAACCGACCGGCGTGCGACCTCCCCCTCTTGAGTTTGAGTTCGCGGATAAACTGTCTACTGATTTGTTCTTTTCTCTGCAACATTCTTCGAGCGAACGCTCCCAAAATCCAGGCACTTTCTCAATTCTTGTTAAGCTCTACAAGCAACATTCTTTCAGCGAGTGAACACTCCCAAAATTCCGACACTTTCTCAGTTCTTGTCAAACTCCATAAAAGAAAAGAAAAATTATGTCCACGGAAAAGAGATCTACGGATTCCACTTTTTTGGATGAACCAAGTGGATCCAAGAGGCCATGCTTGGATCAAAACATGTAGGCTCACTCTTTCCGTCTTAATGTTTCAATGCTTGATTAATTGTTTGATGATCGTGCTGGTTTCAGCTTTGCTCGAGCTCTTGAGTTGAAGATGCGAAGCCTGAAGTTCTTTTTTTTTGGATCAGATCGAAGCCTGCGTCGAAGTATAGCATTTTGTTAGCATTTGTTTGTGGGGTTGTGCTGCGGCTTTTATGTGAAAACTTACATATATCAAATGATGTTGTCTTGAATCTGCCGTGCGATTTCGCATTACGCCAATTGCAGGACTTTCTCCTTATTGGAATTGAACCCTGTTAGATTTTTTTACCTAGCAAGTGATCTGTTATCATTTCATTTGCTCTCCTGCTTGCTAAATTATCCTATCTTGCCTTTTTTTGTTCTTTCTTTTGCTGATCTCCACACAGTCAAGAATGGAAAGGGTCTGAGAGGGGTTTCGTGCCAAGTAGTTGTTTTATGTTGGAGGATGGCCAGAGAGAGGTAAGACAAGTAAAGTAGCCTACTTGGGCATACAAATACTGTTGTCAATGTATATCGATTGCTGATCTCTTCGATTAAAAGTCCAGTCAGTTTCTGGATAGAAATCCGCATGAGTAACTTGCTGCAAGATATATAGAGAACTATCGTTTGAGTGGTAAAAATGACCTCCCGACAATTCTGGGGTTTTCCTGTGAAAAGTTTTTGCTGAGAACATGATTTAGGCTTTTCATGTTGTTATGGAGAGTATGGATCAAAAGAAGATACAAAATTTCAAAGAAGTGCCCTGGACATAATTATCTGCTTGAATCCTGGAATATGTGGTCAATGACAGTTTGCACGTAGTAGGACAAAAAGATATCCGTGATGTGAAACGAGAATGTGATGGATACATGATAGATGATTTTTGCTTATGTTCTTCTATTGCTCTTTGCTGGACAGATTGGAAAAGTGGTGGAGCTTCTTATATCTCGCTGGGCTAACAATCTTCAAAGGTGAATATAGTTCAATTGGTTTGTTGGCAGTATCTTATATGCATCAAGTGATTCCTCTAGTAGAATTGTGATCCATATTGTCTCTCCAACTAAAAAAATCATCAAGTATCATGTGCCATCAATCCATGATTCTGTTTGGCAAAGTGTCATACCTGCGCATAGCTTTTTTTTTTCCTCTTTTTATCGCTGAAAGTGGTGCATTTAGAGATAGCTGCTGATTGACTTGCTTCTGCTATCTATGAACTAGATTAATATGTATTCCAGCTTTACATTGACTTTTCTATGTCGCGTGAGATCAAGAGAATGCATCTGATTAGTCTGGTAATTGATTCTGACATTCATATGCACTAGTACCTAAAGTGTTACGAATGGATATTTGTCTATTTGTTATGAATAAGTCCACAAGACAGCAGTTGTTCACAGTGTCAATTTCCATGGTGTAGCTTGGTGGAGAATATGGAGAGTGCTCTCAAAGCAATGCAGCAACGGATAAGCTCATTGGAGAATGGTTTTCGGAAACTGGTAAGATGAATAGAGTTTATGAAATTTCCATGTGTCGTTGACTGTTTGAACCGCATTCATTGAACACAAACTTTACACAATATCTTTTTTTATTAAGTCTGTCTTCATTTTATTGGACAACCTGTGGAAAAAAAAAACAAGGAGGTCACATCCCGTACAAGTCCATTGCAGCATACTGTCCCACATATACAGCTGGATCATGGTGCCAAAGCTTCCTGTATTTGTGAACTTTTGGATAAGATTAGTCTGCTATCCCTAAATTAACATTTATCTGTTAAGCAACGGCCCTTCTACTCGGCACTGTCGATCACTAAGGGGAACTTTCGTCCCTGCTCGAAGTAAAGGATGGGAGATCCCTTTGAGCAATCTATTGTAATAGGAAAGCTTGATAATAATGACAACATGACATAATAGTCTTCCCCATCTACACTACCAGTAGCAACAGCAAAATACTACCCAGAAAAACAAGATGCAAACTCAAATACCATGCCACCAGATCACAGCAAAGCTAGCCAACAAGAACTCGCCAATTTCTCCGCAAACACTTAACATAAGCGGTAAGAGTCTTGTTTCCAAAATCTGCTTTAAGAATACACACTTAAAGAGCAAGTACATTCGAGATTCTTCATGTTTTCCTCATAGCACACAGGTGCTATTAATGTTAGACAAAGATTTCACCCTGTCCACTGTGTGCAACCAACCTATTATATTGGTTCTTTGGAAACGGTGACTCGTCAGATTAAGAAAGCGGTGAATATGGGAAATCCCAGTAAATGTGAAGCAAATTGAGAGTAGAAGAAATTTACTGAACTACAAGTTTGGTTCATTGACTCATTTTTCTTCGTTAGAAATGCATTCAAATAGCAGGTAACAGAATAATCTCCTTATGAGAGGAATGGTTAGAATAGCAGTTAGGACATCCCTTTCAAGCTATTGGTGATTGGATATGAGCTGCCTCGTTCTTCTTTAGCTTCAATGAAAGATGGAAAAAGATGGAAAAATGAAGAATATATTCTAGGATCAACATCAAAATATTTAGGCCTAATGTGGGAAAGTCCTAACTATGATATCGCAGATGTTTTTTTTTTTTTTTTGGTCGAATGATATCGCAGATGTTGATTGAACCATTTCTAGTTCTTCAAATAGTATCTTCTTGTATGGAGCTTGCACATGCGATCTTGGAGAAGATAGTGCTTGAAAGTAATTTGATCAAGAGGAATGCTGGATTACAACGTGTGTAGTATAGCTGTTATTGTAATTTTAGCCTCATGTTAATAGTATATTGGTTCTTTGGAAACGAGGTTTCAAAATCTCAATGTTTTGTCCTTATGCTAGGAGGGTTAATACCTTTTCTTGTTCAGTGACCTAGAGTTAAAGCCTGTTGGAATGTTGGAAGCGAAACTTGTCCAAGCAATTTCGATAAACTAAAAGGTTTATTTGCCAGCATTCTTATTCTAAATTTTGTGCTGCATGTGTCATATTGCAGGTGAAGGAAAAGATCTAAAATTGGTGGACTCCCCTGTTTCTGGTCGTGTTAAAAGAGCTGCTGAGGGAAGTCGATGACTTCTCATATGATTTGGACAGGCTTTAAAGAGTTACGGACTTATTAATGTGCAACAAGAAGAATCTTATGGTGATATATCGTTGAAGTTGACTCCCACATATTCAAAGGCACAAATTTGGTTTCACTTATAAATGAGGTCTTGGACCAAGTGAAGATTGAATCTGGTAAGATTGAGATTGAGGCTGTGCAGTTTGATCTAAGGGCCATATTGGATAATGTCTTGTCCCTCTTCTCGGGGAAATCTCAAGAAAAAGGAGTGGAGGTATTGACTGGCTTTGTTCCATGGTGCTGCTAATTCACCTGAGTCATTGTTTAATAATTTCCACCCCTTCAAATCTGCAGCTAGCAGTTTACATTTCTGAAAATGTTCCGCAGAAGTTGACTGGTGATCTGGGGAGATTTCGGCAGATCATCACAAATCTTATGGGGAACTCAATTAAAGTAAGCTATTTAAGTGTGGTTCGCACATTTTCTGAGAACTTTGTTTTTGAATCTCAAGTCGCCATTATAATTCTTGATCTTCCTTCATGGAAAGAAAATTGAACTTGTTATCATCTTGGTATATAAGAATATTGCCAATGACTTGATCATTCAGGAGGTCACATGCATTGGCTCCTACATTACAATATTTACAATCTATCCCGCATCCATGTAATCTAAATAGCTAATGTATCTATTATGGTTTTCCCTAGCTGATGTTCCTGTCGATTGTCATTAGGGTTTGTTCATGATTGCTAGACTATTGCCTTCAATCTGTTATCCTCTGCCGTGAATATTTATTTGACTTGTAAAGTAGTGTGCCGCTAGTTGTGGGCTTAAGTTTTGCTTTGTTGGGCTTCTTGGAAATTAATCAAATAAACATTGTGGTAGGCATGCAGTTTGAAGAGATCTACTATTAGGGCGCGTTTGGTAACGTTTTTGTTCTTTTTTTGTTCGGGGAATAGAAACAAAAATAGTGTTTTGTTAGGAAACGGTTTTTGAACAAAAGAACGCGTTTGGTAAGTGTAAAAAAAAAAATTGTTCTTGAAATAAAAAAAAACAGTAAACACGCGTTTCTAGAATAGAAAAAAAAAACAGAAACATGTTTGGTAGCTGCAGTTAATTTCTGTTTCTAGAATAGAAAAAAAACAGAAACACGTTTGGTAAACTGTACAAAATTTCTGTTTTTAAATTTTTTAAAAAAATGCTTTTTTCTAAATAAAGTTTAAACTTGATATTGAATTGTCATTCTCATGAAATGCTCATTAATTTTATTTTGTTCATGGTGAGTGAAGACAAATATTTTGGATATGATCATATGTCATACTTGGTAGAAAATTTTGTAAGTAAAGTTAGAATCAACTTTTTTTCAAGTACTTTTTTTATTTTTTATTTTTATAACATTTAAACTTGATTGAATTCTCATTCTCATGAAATTCTCATCAATTTAATTTTGATAATGGTGAGTGAAGAAAAATATTTCCAACATAATCATATGTGCATACTTAAAAAAAAATTTATAAGTAAAGTTCGTACAATAAGAACTAGTAAAAAAAAGAGTATCTTATACATCTCAACATGAATCCTTCGATACAACGAGAGCCCGATCTTGAATTCGAACACCATGGTGACCTTCGTATCTCTCCTTCAATCCTCTCAAGATGCTTATAGTATCAGGCACACTGGGTTCCGCCACATAAACCTGTTGGAACCTCCTTTCAAATGCTGCATCTTTCTCTACATACTTCCTATATTCCTCTAGTGTCGTAGCACCGATACATCGCAGCTGTCCTCTAGCAAGCATGGGTTTAAATAAATTGGCCGCATCCATGGACCCTTCAGTACGCCCAGCCCCAAGAACGAGGTGAATTTCATCAATAAACAGGATCACTTTTCCTTCAGTCTCCTCAACCTCCTTCAAAACTGCCTTTAGGCGCTCTTCAAATTCTCCTCTGTACTTCGCTCCAGCTACCAAAGCACCCATATCCAATGCAATAAGCCTAACTTCGGTAAGGTTGCTAGGCACGTCACCTTTCACTATTCTCTGAGCCAAGCCTTCCACAACAGCGGTTTTGCCGACACCAGGCTCCCCAATAAGAACTGGATTGTTCTTAGTCCTCCTTGACAGGATCCTTACGATTCTTCTAATCTCCTCATCCCGCCCGATAACTGGGTCAAGTTTACCAGCCTGCTCCACAAAATCCCTTCCATACGTCTTCAATGCTTGGAAAGTAGTGTCACCAGAGGCACTCTCCACCTTCCTCCCTTCTTTCCCACAAAGCTTCTCAAGCTCTGATTTCACCCTTGCACTAGCAATCCCGGCCTCCTTGAGCAGTTCCCCAATTTGTGAATCCTCAAGAAGGCCAATTACCAGCTGATCAACCGCCAAATGGCTGTCACCACGAGACTTTTAGGCAGCTTGGGCACGCCTAATTGCTTTGATTAGGCTAGTGCTGGCAGGTATCTCATCAGGAGGCGGGCTCTGACAAGGAAGTTTCTTCAAAGCTTGGTTAAACACTCTCTCCGCCGCCTTCGCGGCTTCTTCACCCCCAACATTGTCGACTGCTTGGCTGAAAATTCCAACTGGATCCGAGATCAGAGCCACAGCAAGATGAAGAGGAGTAAATTGCGCATGCCCAGCGCTCATTGCGAGCTCATGTGCCCCTGCAAGAGCCTCATTTGTTTTATGGGTGAACTTGTCAGGATTCGTAATGCCTTCTTATACCTGCACAGAGAACAGTCACAACCGTAAATCAATCTAGACACCATTCACCATCGCTACTCATGCGAGCAACAATCCCATTCTGCAAATCAGCAGTGTCAACTGTCAACCACCAAGAACGGTCTCCCTTTTACAAGATTCTAGCAAACAATCTAACCCAATCCCAATCCCGATCCCGATTCTATCATCATTATCACCACAAATAGGACTCCGTCCCTACAAACCTCTCTCCGGAATTTGCTACCCAAAACACTGACGCACGACACCAGAGAGCAACTGACGATGCCGTGAAAATCACCTTCGCCATGAACAGAACTTAGGCACTCGATCACACCAGCCTAAACGAATGGTTCTGAAACCAAGGTATCCGCACGAACGAAACGCAACGACACCCGCTCAAGATTTCATCAGGCACAGTCGCGAGAGGAATGGAAAGAGAGAAGAAAACACACCTCAAGAAAAAAAAAAGGGGAAAAACTCGATCAGTAACCGCTCCCAGGCGACGAAAGACGATTCAAGATGGCAAAAAGCCTCGACGAGTCGCAGTTCACTTGCTCCGCTTCCGAACATCGATCTTGCTTCTTTGGTTTTCGCTACGTTTGTTTCGTGAGATTTTCTGGGGTTTGTGCTCTCCGACGAACAGCCGTCGCCCAGATCTGGCAGATTTGGGCGACGGCTCGCTTGGGGCTCGGCGTCGCTCGCTCGAGCTGCTCTGCCGAGTGACCACAGCAGCTCGAGCTCGGCAGAGCAGCTGCAGTGAGCGTCGGGTGGTGGTTGGCGAAGGTTGCTCTCGCCGAAGCCCTCTTTGAACGGAGATGGAGAAGCAGTAGCAATTACCTGGACTCGGAAGCTTCAGTTGGTTGACCGAGCACCACCTGTCGGCGTCGGAGAGTGAGCGGAGTGGGGAGGCGCCGGAGAGTAGCCGGAGTGGGAAGTCGCCGGAGAGTCCGCCGGAGTGAGAGGCGCCGGAGAGGGGAGACGTCGGGGGAGAGCACGAACGAAGCTTCGAAGAGCACGAACGAGGGACCTCCAGAAGTGTTCCCATTTTGTTTCAATTTTGTTCTTTATTTTTGGTTTGCCATAAGTGTGTCTGGAGAAGAGAAACAACTTTTTGTTGTTTCTAAATTTTGTTTCAATTTTGTTCCAGAAACGAAAAAACAAAAAAAGAACAAAAACGCAAACAAACGCGTTTCTGTTCTTTTTTTTGTTCCCTGGAACAAAAAAACAGAAAATCTGTTTATAAACATAAATAAAAAGTGAAAACATACAGGGCCTTAGGAACTTGACATTTAACTATGCCCAAGATTTCTCTTGATTCCTTGTATCCTTGTTGCCAGGTTTAATCTCTCCAGCTTCTACAATCTTTCAATTATCAATTGAATTTTTGGTCCTGTGTATTGCAGCTATTTTCTTATGATACAGTCAACAAACAGTTGTCGCATAAACCTGGGGAACAACCAAAGCTTCCCCTTCCTGCCTCCTTAGTTGCAGGTGCCTGTGCTGGTGTGAGCTTCTTGATTTGGTCAAAACTTGACTCATAGTCCAGGTATAGTGCTGCATGCTAAAACAATATGATTGAATCTTGTCATTGTTAACACGAGCCTTCCATATTGCAGAGGGGAGTTTACGATGGTATGTTTGATGCATTCTTGAAAATAGTGAGGGACGAGGGACCCGCAGAATTATATAGAGGCCTCGCCCCTAGTCTTATCGGAGTGATTCCATATGCTGCCACCAACTATTTTGCTTACGACACGTCGAGAAAGGCATATCGAAAGTTTTTTAAGGAAGAGAAGATTGGGAACATCGAGACCCTTCTCATTGGATCATTAGCTGGCGCTATTTCGAGTAGTGCAACTTTCCCCTTGGAGGTAGCTCGGAAGCATATGCAAGTGGGACCAGTCAGCGGTAGGCAGGTGTACAAAAACGTGGTTCATGCTCTTGCGAGCATATTTGAGCAGGAAGGGGTTGGAGGTCTATATAGAGGTTTAGGCCCTAGTTGCATGAAGTTGGTGCCTGCTGCTGGGATATCCTTCATGTGCTACGAAGCGTGCAAGAGGATTCTGGTTGAGGATGATGAAGAGGCGTGACCACATATTTGACAAGAAGAAATGCGAGGTCTTTTGCTATGGGTCATCTATAGAAAGAGTGGATAAAGATGACTATTTTGTATACTGCGATTCTTTTTTTCTTTTTGGTCAGATGTACACTGCAATTGAATGGTTTAGTTTATGTTTTTTTCTTTTGCTCATACGATTTCTTCAGAAGAATTGTTCAAGGAAGTTCTTGTTACCAAGGTTGGTTCTACATGCACTCGCAAAGATATTCGAGGGGCTTATTTTTCTTTTGGAGTTCTATGTGTTTCTGAAGAAGGTACTGGCATGTTTTGATAATGCGAGTACTGCCTTTCATGAGAACATGAGTTGGCAAGAGTCGAACCAAGAAAGATGGCTAATTTGTCCAATAACATGCTGATTGAGACTAATGTTTTTCACAGGGGCTACTTTGCGTGTGCATAAATCTCTTGGAGTACCTAACATAAGGAAAGCTTTTTTGCTTTACTGGATTGTCGGTTTGAATGAATAACAGTTTCATGTTTGGAGTATGATGTTTCAGTTTCAGGTTCGAGTACCTTCAGCTTTCTTTGACAGAACAAAGCTCAGTATTAAATGATCTCGTCGGATGTTGATTTTATTTTTGATCCAAACTGTGGCTGGTTACCATGCAAGGCAAAGCTCTCGCTGCCCTACCAATCTTGGCAAACCTGCGGCTCCAAGGGACTGCTACTTAGTATGAAATAGAAAAGTGGCAATAATTCAACCCCGTCGAGTCTAAATTTGACGATATACAAATAATGAAACAGCATCATGTTTCAATTATCGGTAGTGTGAGAGAGAATTAATTGACGTGAGGGAAATGCTTTCCGTAGAACCTTGCGTTGATGAGAGACTTGTTGACAATTTGCAAGAGAATTGTGGGAACAGTAATAAAGGCATTGACTTAAGCTTGACCAATGAACTTGTTCTGTATTCAACATTTAAGTGCTGAATTAAGTTCGAAAGTGCTACATTCTTGTGATCAAACAACAAAATACTGCACAATAAATAACAACAGACGAATCAAAGGTTCGAGATGCCTGTTTTCCAACACGGGCAACTGTGGAAAGGACATGACAAAAAATGACATTCTCTGCTTTTTCTGTTTTACACCCACCTTCTTCCCGGACGAAAAGTATTACCTAAATGATGAAAAGTGACTTTGGGTGGCAATGAGAATCTTGTCATATACATAAAAGAACAATAAGCACTTGAAGATGGCTCCCCCCACAAGCGAGCATGATACAATTAGCAGTTGATGCCGCACTGACCATTTGCAGCAGATTTTGTGGAGGCCGAGGTGAAAGGGTCAATCCGTACCCACAGCAATGAGAATATGGAAGCAAGAAGGATAGACCACACAATAACAATTGTACGAGTACGATTCTGCCGACCCAACAGACCCTTCAGGAATGGGTAAAGGTCAGCAATAACCCATATGGTGAAGAACAGCTTGCCAAACAGTGGACCCCATGACTGATACCCACCGTTAATTGCATAAGACACACTTGCTACAATGCCAATGATGTTCACAATAAGAACTGTGGTCGGAGGAATGAGAAGCGATGTCCATTTGAACACATAAAGCTCAGCAAAGTCTCCTTCCTCATTGGCTGCTTTCGAAGTGACTGTGAAGTTGGTATCAATGCCAGCAAGCACTTTAAGAAGCCCTTGGAACACAACAAAAAGGTGAGTGGATGTACCACCAATGACCCAGAACTGCTCATTCCTCCACCAATCCTCAATGTTGACACCACTCCAACGGAGCTCAAGAATACCAGTTGCGAAAATTGAGATGAAAAGGAGAATGAACCACATGCTAGCAAAGTTGCTAATCTGCAATTTTTTTTTTAACATTGGATCCGTCATCAGATGAAAAAAGAAAAGAGGAAACAATCTCTAATTACGTTGAAATTACTTACATGTAGCTCTAGATAGTCTAGCATAGAGACAACTATATTTAGTTTATGAAATTGGTAGTATAGCATAATAAGGAGAATATCTAATAAAGATGGAAACTAGCATTGTAATTGAGCCGTCTTTTGTCAATGAAGATTACTTTAAATGTACAAATGATGCAGAAGAGCCAGGACTAACAGCTACATCATTTTTAAGGTTAAAAAAAATGCAGATAAATGAAATTGAGGATCATGATCATACTCTAAAGAATACAAAGAAGAGTCCACCTGTGAAGAGGACTTTGGTGACCACACAGTCAGGGTACCTAGAATATGGTTGACTTAGGGCTTTCTATTTAACTATATCAAAAGGCCTATGTTTGCTAGCTATTAGCTGAATATTATTCAACCACCATAGCCATTGGAATGATGTTTAGGCATCTTCTTTTACCAATGTTTCCTAATGGTTTCTCATCCAAGCTTTTATTTAAACAAGATGCAGAGCCACTCGAAAACTAAATACAAAGAGAACATTAACTCCATTCCAAAGAGGTGGAGATGCTAGGATTAGATGACAGAAGTAAACAATGACCCTTCTTTTGTTCATCTCACTTAAATAGAGTCAATGTGGATTAACGTACAACAAACGAAATACATGAGATTGAATACTCTACAATGAAGAGAGAAGTATCACTTACCTCAGGTATAATAAATTTGTTAGTGAGAAGACAAAATGCAAGGAGAATACAATACGCAATCATCGGTATTGAGGTGAGGGGATACACAATCTCTCCAAGAGCTTCAATTTCCCATTATATCCGTACCATATAGGACAATGCCTGCTTAGCAAAATCTCAATTGACCCAAGGCCCACCTGAGAACCTGGTTTAAACGATCAGAAAGATTGATGGGAGCAGACCCCTTGAATGCTGGGTGAGGCATACAACAGATTGAAATCTAGCCCCGAGCACGCATCTTAAATCTAGTCAAATTATCTTCTGTAACAGAACCATATATCCATCCGGTCTGTTTGTAGAAAGAATATCAAGTCAATTCCTACCACATGACATGGAATTTTACATCTGTAATAGAAATTGTATAACATCATAACATACCTCTTTGCCCCATTCAGTCTTGTCCTCATAGCCACAGCTAATAACATGGATGGCTTCTTTCAAAAGTGTTGCAGGATTGGTAAATGGTGGTAGGCCACCCTATTCCATGAAAGTAGCCGCAATGAAAACAGGAGACTGACCGAATCTTTTCTCTAGACTTTTCTGAGACATCAGGAGTGACCTCTCATCATCATATCCTACAAAACAAATTGGTGCTGTTAACATGATATAACACATAGCAAAGGTACTGTTAAGTCAGTCGAACAATTAAGTGACATCAAAAGAGACATTTTTTGGTTTATTCTAAAGCTTAAGGGGGTCCTTTAAGGGCAAGGTAAGATACCCCAATCTGACATCAATTCAAGCTAGTTTTGACAATAATCATGGAGTAAGTCAAGGCATTTGGACTAGTATAAGCCTGTTTTCTAACATCCAAAGATACAAAAGGAAACTCATAATTAAATCAAGACCTACCTTCAACCCCCTCCTCAACATCTTCCATATTGAAAATTGGAACAGTGGATCCAGTTCTTTTCATTGCTCTTTTCTTGTCAATGTACTGTCCCCTTCTTTCTTGAACCACAACTCTTTACAATAATATTTGGTTCCGGATCTTCCTCAGTCAATACAGGGTCATATCCATAAAGGGCTTGCCTGTTGAAACAACATCCAGTTCC
Source organism: Eucalyptus paniculata subsp. matutina (assembly GCA_017140255.1). Classification (NCBI taxonomy): domain Eukaryota; kingdom Viridiplantae; phylum Streptophyta; class Magnoliopsida; order Myrtales; family Myrtaceae; genus Eucalyptus; species Eucalyptus paniculata. Next base: position 18,463,959 of record CM029444.1, on the reverse strand, counting down.
GACATAGACAGGACCTTGGATGCCATCAAGCCCTTTCAAGTTAATCTGCATTGAGATCATAAATAAGATAATCTAGCTTAGTTAAAAAAGGCAACAAATGAACATAAACAACTAGCATTTTGGAAGTAGGAAAAAGATGAAGAGACACCTACATCAAAGAAGACGATGTTGTGGTTAGCATATCGATCATGCAAGTCAATCCCATCAAAACGTTGTGGGAACTGCACATAGCACGTCTTCTTTCCATAAGTGGGATCCATCATGAAACACATTGCTTCTTTCAATGCTTTACTATTATTAAAGTAATGATCACAGTCAACATTCAAAAGATACGGTCCGTTGGTTAGGACAGTTGAGACCCGGATCTACACAAAATAAAACAGTAAGTTATAAATTCAGAAATGCCAAAAAGTAATAAGCAGATCTAACCAATTTCTCCAGCGGATAAGAACAACATTCAGACAAGCAGCAATGCGGCAAAATCAAACCGTAATATTTGCTTCTCAATATGAAGAGAAATAGTATTAAGTTAAAGTAGGGTCGGGAACAATGAATCTCTTTATGATAAACAAATCCTCACTATAAGCTAGAGACACCACTATCAACATTACAATCCACGGGGGAAAAAATAAAAGGTAACTGATCCTTGAAAAAAATAATTCAAACTGTACATTCGAACTGAAAGCACAAAAAGAATAAGCTTCAATAATGTAGCGTGAACTTGGAATGTGATTTCTCGAACCTAGAGATCCATTAATCAGGATCCTAATGCATATAGATATAAATTTCAATGCAAGCAAGCGATGAAGAACCTAAATGAAGAATCTAAACTGAAAAACCAAATCACACCAACATACATTCATATGTTTACAATTAAAGAGGTCAGCCTGTCACTAAAAGAGACACATGACAAGAAAAGCTACATAAGATGTATAGAGATGACAAACCAAAGCAATCATGGCTCCAGCTTTCTCGTGATGTTGGAAACCAGGTCGCTTTTCGCAAGAAACATAAACAAGTCGAGGAAGCTCATTTCCATCAGTATCAAGTCCCCCACTGTGGCCCAGGAAAACCTATTATTTTCGACAACAAAAAGAAAACAATAACTAGATGCATAAGAGGGGATAGGGTTGATTTAAATGCTTCTGGAATACTGGTTAATATCGTATACCTGTATCATTCCAAGGTGATCCCTGGGTTTATTTCCAGGCCAGGCAGTGCCATCCTGCATTGTCCACCCTTCTTCTGGCATCTTTTGTGCCTTTGCAACCAAAGCATTGATTTGCCCCTTGAACTCCTCATATTCTCTCTATCAACCACATAATCAAACAATTTTACATTATATTTACCAAAACATTTGTAGTAGATTATGCATCTGGCTAAATGCTACATTGTCGATAGGCAAACCACTAAATAAATTTTTTCTTTCCCAAGAAACTGAGTTACAAAGGTAAAATAGGTGATGTACGGACCCCTCCCCAATGACCTTCATTTCAGTTTTACAAAGACTTACAATAGAATTCAACATAAAGCAACCAATCGAATAATTCAGCAGCACCGATCAATCAATGTACCTCCTGAGCTTCTTAGAAGCAGGATCATAGGCTTCACCGCCACCCTTAGCCCTATCAACCTTCACAGCGTCGACCCCGCCGTCATCCAACGATCCAGGCTCCTCTTTGTCGCCGGACCCATTGGCTATCTCCGCGGACCCATCTCCGGGGGAGTCAACGAGCACGTCAGCGAGGAACCTATCGCAGAACTCCTGGCTCGAATCAGCCCTAATCCCGCCACTGACAACTCCGTCGTCTTCGTCGTCCTTCATCACGATGTTCTCGATCTCGTCGAACCACAAGAGCCCTGAGTCTAGAGATGACGACGACGCGTTCGTCGAGGAGCAAGCGCCGATGAGGTCCCAGCCTTAGGGAGGTCGCCGAAGAAGCCGTTGAGGTCGATGTGAGACATCACGTCGTCCTCCACATGCAACTCCAGATCCGCCATCAGAACACTAGGAAAAAAAACAACAAAAAAAAAGGGGAAAAAGAAGATGAAGGCGACGATGGGAGATCTCTACAAAAACATATGTTTTGCTCGCAGTGGTTCACCGGTTGAAAAGAGGGAGGGCAGAGAGAGAGGGAGGTCGCGGTCCTCTCGCTAGTCCCGTGCGGTGGTCCATCGATACCTCGCGGTCCTCTCGCCGGTCCCGTGCGGCGGTTCGTCGGTCGGAAAGAAGGAGGGCAGAGAGAGAGGGAAGTCGCGGTCCTCTCGCCGGTCCCGTGCGATGGTTCGTCGGTTGCAGGCGGTCGTTCGCCGGTCGGAAAGAGAGAGGGAGGTCGCACGCCAATCGGTTGCTCACGGTCGTCTTGCCAGTATCCTCCTGGTTCGGCGGTTGCTCGTGGTGGTTTGCCGGTCGGAAAAAGCGAGGGCAAAGAGAGAGGGACTTCGTCGGGGAGAGAGCGAGTGTAGAGAGAGAGAGGCGAAAAAAAAGAACCCGCGACGGAAAACGCTCTCCCCAGAGCTACAGTACAAGAAAATTTTCAAAATGGGCGCTTGAAATTGTGGGTCCCACGAGGACATGTGTCGTGCTCCGACCGCCTTCTTGTTTGCTAGCCTGGAGCATAAGACGTACATAATATTTTCTCCGCCTTTTAACCATCAAAACCATGAAGTAGTGCCATAACTTTTGCTAATTGGTGAAAGGAGGCCTAACGAACTCTCACCCCACCCCCCCCCTAAAAAAAAAAAAAAAAAAAAAAAAAAAAAAAAAAAAGAGGCCTAACGTCAAAAGTAGCAAAATTAATACACAATCCTTAAAAGTTGGATAGCAAGAACAACAATGAACTCTAACTTTGATGTTTTTTTAATAGTACAAACAAAGTGGAGTGACCAATCAATAAATAAATAAATAATACATTTTTCGTAACTAATTTATAAATAAATAAAAGGATTGATATCATGAAAAATGTCAAACTAATTTTTTGACTACCAAAAGTCTCAAATTAGTACACAAATAATAATATTATCATCTATTAATTTTTTTAAACTTTTACTATAAAATTATTGTATTATATGACACATGATAGTTAATGAGTGTATTAATTTGAAATTTTACCTTTCGTTCTGATTTATGATTTTCCAATTTAATATTAATAGAAAGTAAATTTATTATAAATATATTAATTTCAGATTTTCGATGGTCATATATATTAATTTAGAATTATTCGTGATGTTTACCCATCCTTAACTTGGCAACTTCTTTTACCAAAAGAAAATGAGAAGAGGAAAAAAGTGTATAGACCATGCGGACCGGCCAAGCGAACGCGCTGAGGAGCGTGGTCCACCAATTCATGCTCGCATCAACCCGGCTCTTTCGTCAAATCCGAGCTGCACGTTCGCGGGCGGCACCAGCAAATACGACGCCGTTTCGTCCGTCCTTGGGATCTCCTCCCCCCCTCCTCCTTGCATGCTTACATCTATCTCTCTCTCTCTCTCGCTCGCCGGTTTTATAAACCGGCCATTACGCGAATCGCAGAACGCGTGGATCAGCCGTTTTGGATCAGCAAAACAAAGCCTCTTGACCTTTCCTTCCTGTCTTCTCTGCCTCCCATGCGGGCCGGCGGACCAGCTTGATCTTCCCCACGCCCCCCCGCTCCTCTTTAAGCCGCGCTCTGCATCGAATCGATCGCGCTCCTCTCTGACTTGACCAAGATTTCGAGTCGGCCTTGCTGCTTTCAATTGAATCCTCCCCGATTCCGCCGAGGAGCTACTGCTGCTGCTCTTGTGCTGCGATCGCGAGCGAATTCGATTGGTGCCGCGTCGAAATCCGATACTGTTTTTTTTTTTCGGCTTCTTTGTGGTTGAAATGGTCGGTTCTGATCGATCGGTCTCGGTCTGCAATCCCTTTGACCACTTGAAAGCCATGGCCGGCTCTTTCAATCCGACCAAGCCGAACCGGACCCATCAAGCCCACAGGAATCGGAACGTGCGCAATTCCGCGAATTGCGCGAGGGCTCTCGCCTGCGATGGATCTCGGACCGCCGCCATGGACGTCGCCATCCTGATCGCCGTCGTCGTGGCCTGCGGGTTCCTGCTGTTTCCTTACGTCGAGTTCGCGCGCGTCTGGTTGACCGCAGCCGGCGGCGTGGTCGCGAGCGCCTTCGCGGAGGAGGTTCCCGAGGCCCTGCTGATTTACGGGTCCATCGGGCTGAGCCTGTCTTGCGTCGCTGTCGCTTGCTGGCTGCTCCTGATGTACTCGACCAGGAGATGCGGGAACACGAAGTGCAAGGGCCTGAGGAAAGCGGCCGAATTCGATATCCAGCTGGAGACGGAGGAATGCGTGAAGAGCGATCCGTCTTCCCTCATGAAAGGCGGCTTCAGGAGGGGCATATTCGAATTGCCTCGGGATCACCACCGTGAGCTGGAGGCGGAGCTGAAGAAGATGGCCCCGCCCAATGGAAGGGCCGTTCTCATATTCCGGGCGCGATGCGGGTGTGTCATCGGGAGATTGGCAGTTCCCGGACCAAAGAAGCAGCGAAGGATCAGGAAGTAGGAGAACTATTGCAGGGTATTTGATTGAAGAGGAGATATATATTAATGCAGAGGACTGGGTATTAGGCAGATAGGACTTGCTCCTATGTGGAGTCTTTTGATAGGGGCATACGGATACCTTCCTAAATAAAGCTCTTTGCACTATGATAAACAGGATGAGGTAAAAATTGTTCTGATTTGATGATATTACTGCTCGTTATATAGGTTCTCTTTGCTACGTTCCAGTACTTATTTGGCCCAAGCAAAAGATCAAACTTTGTACCCTGTGCTCTGCATCATTTATTCATCCTGAAAATGGTCGCTTTTGTGTGGATGGCGAATCATGGTGAAGTTGGAAATTGGTACTGCCTTGTGAGGGGTTAAACCCATCCTTGAGTTTGGTTGCACTTAGAGCTGGTATGTGATATGGGAAGTAGCCTTTTTTTGCATCCATGGAAGGTTGTCTATTATGATTTCTGTCTTGTGAAATGGTTATTAGCTCATCTGAGTTTCAAGTATGAATTGATAGCATGCGCTCTTGATAAGCTAATGTACCCTGAGATCAGCCAAATCGTAAGCTGGTAAACCATGTAAACTCTATCACTTAAGAAAGCAAGTAATGTTAACTCCATGCATAGATTCTTGAAAGATAGAGGCGAGAGTTTGCCATCTTGTGAAGATTGTTAATGTGAAGAGAGAACACTTCGTTAACAGATTTGTCCTTATGTTTAAGCATGAGTTATGGTGATGCTGAGTATGATTTTGGAGAATCTTCATATTTTTTAGCCACTCCTGAAGTTCATATATCTGTGACCGATTCATTTCTTTTTCTTGAGATATTTGGAGTGGTGGGTTCATTAGATGTCAGATTGTTTAGCTCTTGCGAGAATCATTTTGCTCAAGTTAAAAACAGAGCTTCTATCTCCAGATCCTATCAGACATAATAACTGTATTCCCTTACCACCACCTGAAAGTCCTAACCTGTGATATACTCTGCTTGGGCTTGGATCCCTGCTTTCTGTCCAGGCAACTCGGATAAAGGCGCAAGTTGGGACCATTCACTTCTACAAAACTAAGCAGAGCTGCGGTGGCTATGGTTGAGATTTGCTCTGATATATTAATATGGTTACAAATCATGTCCTTGGCCCCCACAAATACCTCAAATTCTGTGTCTGTATCATAAAATTGTTTTTAACTTCGTAAATCTCTTGGAGGTTGTAGGCTTTCCTTTCTGAAAATTCTATCAGCAGCTTTCCAGTTCCGTTCTGTTCTTCCTTGTTAAGTATTGTGCAGTAGCCCATCTGGAGTTCCTGATCCCACGTTCTAAGTAACGGGTTAGGACACTCAAGGAACCCATACCAGAGTCCTGGGAAGAGCTTGAATCTTTGCTGGTCCTTAGCCAGTTTCATGGACGATGTTAGCAGGATTAGCCTGTCAGGGTCTTTGCATAGTCGGTGAGAATAGACTTCGGTGACATGATTGCCCTACTAAATTATGAACGCATGCCTTCAGGTAAACCGTTTCCTTCATCAGGATTAGGAGTGGTAGAGTTCGTGGAATAGTTAAGACGTACATACTATCATCTGATGAACCTAATCCACTGTACCAAAAACAATCCCAAAATATGAACCTGGAGCTGTAAAAAGTAGATTTTCAAGGGCTGTTTTTTGATGTCATTAGTTTGGAAGGGTTAACGTTGCACTAAATACGAGACCAGAAAATGGAGAACAGCATTGCTCTAACTTGGAGTTGTAAAATGTAGATGTTCTCCTATGTTCCTTCCATGGACCCTTGGCACCCTGTAGCCAGGTCCATCCACACTTGGAAAGCTAAGTACTTCATTAATTCAAATCAAGTTTGTTTATCTAACAAAAATCGCAGGGTAGAGCAACCGATTAGAAGGGCACCCTATAGCCATGTCCATCCACATGTAACACGTTGTCATATCAAAGACTTTTATGGTTAATCTGTTTTGGCGAAAAGCTAAGTATTTCACTAATTCAAACCGTTTACATCTGAACATAAAATATTTAACAAAACTGCAATCCACGCTTCTGGCTAGGGGTGTGCAACGGAAACCGCCCGAATTGGGAATTGGCTGGACCGGACTGGACTGGTCGGTTTCAAGCGGTTCTAGAGGGTCTCGGTCTAATCTTAGGTTCCTATTTTTGGAACTAGTGACCAATTGGTCTGATTCTCAGTTTTGGGGTTGGAATCGAACCGACCGAACCGACTGGATCGGACCGATCATTTATATATATTTTTATTTTTAGTTTCTGAACTAATCTATAGTACTCATTACCATCAGATTCATTTTTCCTCTCGTAACTCTAAGCTAATCCCTCCCCCCTTTTTATTTTTTTTAAGTTTCTGAACTAATCTACAGTAACCACTACATCAGTTTTTTTTTTTTTTCCAAATTTTGCAATTCTCACTTTCCCTTTCCCTCTTGTAACCCTAACATCTCTCTCTCTCTCTCTCTCTCTCTCTCTCTAGCTTCTGCCATCGTCTTGCCTCACACCTCGCTCCCTTGGATGCTTAGCTCTCTTCCTCCTCCCAGTGCCTCTCCACAACGTCTCGCCTCACACCTTGCTCCCTCGGATGCTCAACTCTCTTTCTCCTCTGAGCGCCTATCTGTGAGGTCTTGCCTCACACCACGCTTGCTCGGACACTCAACTCTCTTCCTTCTTTGAGCTCCTCGCCTCAACGCGTTGCTCGCTCTAATGCTCGGTGAGTGCCTTGCCTTGATGCCTCGCTTGCTTTGACGCTTGGCTCTCTTCCTCTTATGCTTTGCCTGAGATATGTGCATTCTCAATTTCACTTTCGTCAATTTTAGATCGCTATCTTTTTGTAGCGTTTGTTTCAGTATGATCTCACATGATACAGGTGCCGCGGTCTCATTGGAGTTTGCTTGGTTGTTCAATCTCTAAATGTGTTTGCTAATAGGTCGTGTGAAGCATGTAGCAGTAAGTCATAGCCTCTCGTAGTCGCAGCCTCGCCTCATGCCTAGCTTCGATCGAGTTGCTTAAGCCTCGACGTCAACACCTTCCCCTCTCACGACCTTGCCTCCGGCCTTGCTTGACCCTCAAATGCCTTTCCATCGTCAAAATTGGTACATTTTCTCTTTCTCCACAAGTTGTGAAAATTTTAATTACCAATTGATTGATTGATTCAGGGGCAATCTTATGATGGTCAGGAATGAGTTTGGTTTAGGGGCGCTGAGGTTCATGCTGTCATGTTTGATCTCTCTAGTATGTTGATGTGAATTGCGGATGATATTTTGATTCATGGATTTTGATTGGAATCGCTTGTATGCTTTGACTAGTTATGAATTGGTGGAAGTCTTCAATTTTCCTTTTTCTAGCAAGTTTGTGTTGGAGGAGTTGTAGTTTTGGAGTGTTCATTCAACCCCTTTTCATTACCATTCTCTAATTGATCGGTTTAATTATGTTTTTGGTCTGTCTATGGTCCATTTTGGAGGAAAAAGTATCACTTTGGCCACTTGGAAAATCTGCTCTTGCTCGAGTTGCAACTTAATATCTGCTTAATTTTTTAGTATCTATTTTGGTAGGTATAGTTATATGATAAATATGGACATGACATTAAGAAGTAAGACTGCAATCATGTCTTTAGTATCCCTATTGCTGTAAATAGATATGATGGTTTGATGGCTCATTATAATGTTTTGCTTGATTTAGGCGATCTATTTATATGTCAACGGAAGTGGATCAATCAAATGATGATATGAATCCTATAATGGACTCACTAGAACATGAAGGTGAAGAAATTGAAAACCTCGAAGTGGCATCCAACACAAACAATGTATTTAATACTTGTCTTCCTAGTTCTAATAGATGAACATTAGTAGTCTGGCTTCATTTTCGTAAGGGCAAAACCGAGAAGGAGAAAACTATGGTGATTCGCAATTATTGTGGAGCCAAGTATACGTACTATGTTGATAATGGTACTTCCGCTATATTGAAGCACTTGAAAAGGTGCAATAAGCATACTCGCAATATAGATAAGAAGCAAAAAATTTTTACCCCACGTAGAGCACAAGGGATAACAATGGGACATACTAGTATTGATGGTAATGCAAATGTCTTATTAGCATGGAAATTAGATCAAAATATTTATAGACAAATGCTTGTTCAAATGATCATAACGGATGAACTACCTTTTTCGATGGTTGAGCGTGTTGAATTTCGTGATTTTATTGATCAGTTACAACCTCTCTTTCATCACATCTCACAATTTACAGTAGCTAAAGATTGCATGAAGTTATATCTTTGTGAGAAAAAAAGTTTGAAGACTTACTTTGGCAAGTTTAAGTCTAGGATTGCACTCACGACTGATACATGAAGTTCCATCCAGAATTTGAATTATTTATGTCTCACACACATTTTATTGATGATGACTAGAAATTGCACAAAAAAATAATCAATTTTGTAGTAATGTCTAGTCATAAAGGCAAGGATATCGGGAAAATGATTGAGAAATGCATCTATGAGTGGGGAATAAAGAAAAAAGTGTCCACAATCACTATGGATAATGCTAGTTCTAATGATATTGCTATTGGTTTTTTAAAAGAAAAATTATCAAGAGATAGACAATTGATCTTAGAAGGTGACGGTTTACACATAAGGTGCATGGCTCATAATTTAAACTTGATTGTGAGGGATGGATTGATTGAGGTATGTATTTCTATTATACGTATTCGAAACGTGGTTAAGTATGTGAGAAGTTCTCCCATAAGAGCTAAAACATTACAAGGTTGCATTGAAAGTGTGAGGATCACTTATAAGGGTTCAGTTTGTCTTGATGTCACAACTAGGTGAAACTCTATTTATCTCATGTTAGATACTGCCTTAAAATTTAGAAAAGCTTTTGAAATGATGAAATAAGATGATCCTTCTTTCTTAAGTGAGTTTGACTATGACACTCCTAAGCATGAAGATTGGGAATATGCTAGAATTCTTTCAGTATTTTTAAAGAAGTTTTTTTATGCCACCAACAAGATTTTCGGGACTCATCACTGTGAATGATTATTTCAATGAGATAACAACTCTATATAAAACTTTGAAACAAACAGAGAAGGCTCCAAATCTTAGTTTGAAAGTTATGGGTGCAAAGATGAAGAAGAAGTTTGACAAATATTATGGAAGTTTTGAAAAAGTGAATATGATAGTGTTGATTGCGATGATATTTGATCCAAGAAGAAAGATGAGCTATGTGTGGTATTGTTATAGATTAATCTATGACGATAGTGCAAAAGTTGATGAAATGTATGATAATGTGAGAATTGCCTTGGAAAGATTGTTTCATTTTTATGTGAAATGTTATCTCAGTTCTTGTGATAGAAATTTGGGTGGTCAAGTTTTTATTAATATTGATAGTAATTGGGCTTCTTATAACCATGGGGAGGGAAAAAGGATGATCTTGATTTGGTTGAGGATTTCATTGCAGATAAAGGCATTTGATATCTTTCTTCATGAGGAGAAAAAAGTGTCCGTAGGTAAGCTATCTGAGCTCAACAAGTATCTTAAAGCCAAATGTAAAGAAAGTCGTGATCTCAACTGGCCAAAAGTTTGAAATCATTTATTTGATGGCTCAAGATATTTTATCTATTCCTGTAACAATCATTGCTTCGGAGTCGACTTTCAATACATCCGGTCATGTGCTTGATGGCCTTCTAACTCCTACAGTGGTGGAAACTTTGATTTGTACTCAAGATTGGTTAAGAAATTTTACCATGCCGATTAATGTCGAAGAGCGCATTGAGAATATAGGAAGATTTGAATGGGGTAAGTCATTGATGTATCTTTTTATCTTGTAATTCTTTTGTATATCTAATAAATGAATGCTCTATTTAATATTTTGTTTTGTTAGATATGAATGATGTTCATTCGGAGCTTACTGGTAAATAGAGTTTGCAAGTTCAAGTGGAATAAATATATGTGGTGAGATTGTTCATTAATTATTTGAGTTCAATTAAAAGTAATTCTACTTTAAAACTATTGTTGAGTTATCATATATATTTATTGCAGGACTATTAGCAAATTTTGGTTTCTTGGCTTTGATCATATTTTGCTTGCTTGAACAAAGAATCTATTCCCCTTAGGCCATACAACATTGAGTGATTCGGCAAGATGTATGGAGTTTGGTAGTTTAATGTTGAATGTCTTTCTATTATGCTAATTTTGGAATTTGATTTTTTTTTTTATTCCATGGAGGGTTTATTTTGGATTAGTTATGATTGCTAATGGATGGTATTGAACAATGGCCAAACTATGTGCTGAATTTTTGTTGAGTTCGGATTCCCTTTTTTCTTTGCTTTTTGCCTCTCTAATAACATTTATGTTCATGAGAATGAAGGTGAGTGATGTGTGATGGGGCGAGTGATTCCATAATAGAAATTTTTTTAGTGGGGATATTTCTGGTTAAGTGTATGAAGTAGTGTATATGGGGAAGAAACGAAGGGGAATAAGAAAAGATAGAACGATTTCCTTCCAAGGTATAAAGGCCACGCCACCAACCGAGGATGAGGATCGAGATCTATGAATTTCACTACCAAGGCCTAAAGCTTCCACCAGCCAAGGACAAAGGACTTTGGGATAAGCGAAGCTTACCATCAAGACCTAAAGATTCCACCAGCCAAGGATAAAAGGCTTTTTGGTTCACCACCAAGGTGATCTACGCTCCAAGGATAAAGAGACCGAATGGAGTTATCCACTCTCCGAAGGATTTTACTCAAGCAGAGGAAATCTCACCATTTTCATTCATTTAATTTATATGTCCCATACATTGAATAGTTTTCCCCTGTTTATAGGAGGATTTTAGACTTAGGAAATATAAAAAACAAACTTTAATGACCTAGATACTTAAGAAATGCATTTATTAGTACGAGAACTTGCATTCTTGATCCTTTGGCTTTCCGCATTCTCGAAGCTTTAGCATACCATATTTTTGAACCTTTAGCTTTCGTATTCTTGAACCACATTCTTGAACCTTTAGCCTTCCAAAATTTGTGCTCGTCCCTTGACCAAAGAATAATCCTCCTAAAGCTTCATCAATTGGTCGTGCAAGACGTCTAAAATGGTCTCCCATTTATAGTTATCGATATATCATAAAGTACCGATAAGTAATTAATATTATTCATGCAAAATGATCTATCGAAGCACATAATGCCAAATTTCTTTCTTGACTTGGATAAGCATCGATGGTTTTGAGTTGGTCGATGGAGCTACATGGATGCTCCTGCATCATCCTCCCCGGGTTGTTTGTGGCACCCCTCGACGGCCCCCCAATCCGTTAGGGTCACCACAGTTTTCTTTCTCAAGACCAGTAATTTGCATCCCACATTTTATCACTCGCACCCCAACTTGGCATCGCGAGAAACCTCCGGCACACACCACCGAACATCCGGTACCCCCACATTCCGGGCATGTCGTATCCCAATTGGCATCACGAGGCATCCCCCATGCACAAACCTCCGAGCTTCCGGCACCCAACCATTCCGGGCATTTCGAAACTCCGAGAACATCCGGGCATGTATCACAATACAACCGGGCATCCGGCACCCCCCATCCCGGGCATCCTGACACTCCCAAGGCATTATCGGCCCACCTCCAACAGTCTCCTCATTCATCATAATTTATATTCACCAATTTATGTCTTACAATCAACATGGCACATGATGTAATGGCAACAAAGTCAAATTTAGCATTTGATTCTATATGCAGTGCCAAATATAATCACGTGCTCAGCAAGATTCAATCACCTCAATCAATATAATTCATGGGGCTCATCCAAAACAGAATAATCATAAATCACAGCATTTGAAATTCGCACAATCCAACTTGCACAGTTTTAGAAAATATTTCCATTAAATACCCAAATGAACTTTAAAAATTATGAAATTCAAACATGTGATAGTCAAGACATAATGACAGATATTTCATGAAGGACACTGCGCCAAAAGACCCTCATATCATGCGGTATAGACTGAACATCACAGCACCATTATCATAACCACTTAACTTGCACAGTTTTCGGAACAATTTCAGTTAAATACGAAAATGTACTTCAAAAATTATGAAATTTGAATATGTTGCAGGGAAGATATAAATAAAAATAATTCATGAAGAAAACTTTGCCAAAATAGATTTATAAAAAATTATATGACCCATGCATTGAAACTGATTAAGTCCGAACGCGTTAGATTACAGGGCTTTAGAAATATTTCCGATTAAATACCCTAATGACCTTCAAAATTCATGAAATTTGACTATATTGTAGTCAAGATCCTAAGGTAGGTTTTTTATGAAGAAACCAAAGTCAAATTCGTTCCAGGTGATTAAATATAGGCGGATAAAACTTCTGTTTCAATACCGTAATTTCCAGATCTGACTATTTCCGAAAAACCACGATTTCACCTATCTATTCTCGTTAGTTTTCTCTAAATTTTTTTATATGTTAAACCTCAGGATATCCTTTACATCTTTCGTTAAGAAATCGAAGTCGGATTACGGCTATATAATTACAGAAAATTAAAAAGTCGTCAGGGTCGCACTGTTTTTCACAAGGCAGTTCACAAACCAAGCAAGAACTCTTCCTATACCTTAAATTTCAACCTCCAATGATTATATCCAGTGTATATACATACACTTCACCTTACCACAGTATGATTATCAACAAAATTCCTCATGGTCAGAATCTCAAATTCATTTGGTTTGACTTGCAAGTTCAAAAAATCCAACACTCACACTTCATGAAATTCGAAATCCAGCGCATGCACTTCATCCACAACCAGTTTTCTTGATATAACACCCTCCTACATATCAAAGACTCCACATGCAGCTTAAGTACTCCATTCTCCTCACCTATTTCACTTCTTTTCTAGGCATGACAGCATGCAACAACATAGATGGAAGAACATTTGCTTGCCTTAAACTCTCTCTCACTTGGTGGCTGTCCAAAAATGGAGGTTCGGGGATCACAGCTTGGCCGGTCGGCAATGGGAACCGGTGGCGTCGACGGTGGCTGCACGGACATGGCGAGAGGCGGCCCTTCCTTCTCTTTCCCTGGCTGCTCGCACACACGCACGAACTCTCCTTCTCTCTCTGGTCAATTCACACCCTTTCTCTCTCTGTCCTTCAATTCCGAAACCCTCCCCCCTTTTTGTTCTTTGATTAATAGTTAATCACCCCTTTTTGCATGCAGGTGACAAGTGTTCTCATGGAAAGGACAAGTGGAAGGTAAGCATGGACAAGTGTGGGGGGAGAAGCCTTTTCCGATTCTCTTCTCCTCTCTTCCTCGACTACTCTGTCCATTTATTCTTCTGTAAGTTCACTTAAATTTTAAATTTATTCTTTGCTAATCATTAGCTGCTTCGTGGCAACTTACAGCAAGGAAACATGGAGGCTTGTGGGCGAGCACTCAACAACTTGCTCGTCCATGCAATGGGCGGAACTCCAGTTGTCACTCCTCCTCTAGCGACGTGGCCATCATTTGCACGGTCTCGGTCAACATCTTTTCTCACTTGTTGACCATTATGTCGACTAATTAAATGGTTACTATGGAGTGGTTTGGGTCGGTGGGTTGCGGCTTTATTACTCTTAATATCCAGCCACACTTTATTCTAAATATTCGCCTTAAATCTCCGCATGTGCATGAGTTATATACGGCCTATTCATATGGCTGTATGACACTACAACAATAAACACGGATGGTTCGATTCATAGGGTACATGGCCAAGTATAGAAAATTTCTTGTCAATCCATCTTGTGGCACAATCTTGGTCTCATTAGTGATAATACACAAGGATGGATCTATGCCTTATGCGACGATCAAAATATTTCTAAATGTGGCCCATTAGTCCGACGATGGAATCAAACAATGCTCATACAAAATACTAATGGCACCATCTAACAGTACTTCTATTGATTTGTCATGGTCATCGTACATTCGAGGATTGTCGAAATTCTCGGATGCCACATTGTTTGAGATTTGTCCTCAAACCTAGAAAGTTTTCATCCTCCAATTAAGGAGAAAGGTCTCCCATGTTCAATGTTGCTGAAACTCCAAATTCTCCAGGAAGGTCAATCTTGTATGCATTGTCACCTATTCGCTCAATAACTTTAAAGGGGCCATTAGCTCTAGGCATGAGCTTGTTTTTTCGTCAAAATGGAAATCTCTCATTCCTCAAGTGAAGCCATACAAGATCGCCTGGTTGAAATTGAGTCTTCTTATGATGTTGATTAGCTTTCTTCTTGTAAGATTTGTTGGCCTTTTCAATCTTGGATCAAATTTGCTCATGGAGCTTTTTCATTGATTCAGCTCTTTTCATGCCATCAAAGCTTACCTGAGAGTTAGATGGAATCAGAATCAAATCAATGGGTGTGAGAGGATTAATTCCATACACAACTTCAAATGGCGATCGATTATAAGTAAATTTAGCATGCGAAAGCTTTAAATCCCAATCTATCAAAGATTTACTCACCATACCACAAAGAAGAGTGGTTAGAGTATGATTTCTTACCTCCGTTTGGTCATTGGTTTGTGGATGACAAGCTGTGCTGAATAAGAGTCTTGTACCTAGCATTCTCCATAGTGTTTTCCAGAAGTAGCTTAAGAACTTTGAATCATGATCCGATACAATGGTCTTTGGTACTCCATGAATGCAAATAATCTCTTGGAAATATAATTCAGCAATATGAGATGCATCATTGGTCTTGTGACATGCCATGAAATGAGCCATTTTAGAGAATCGATTGACGACCACCATGATAGCATTTTTTCCTCTTTGAGTTCTTGGTAGAGCCACAATAAAATCCATGCTAACATCTTCCCAGGGTTGCAATGGTACAGGAAGTGGAGTATACAAACCTTGATGGAAATAGCTTTTTGATCTTTGACAAGTTGCACACCTTGAGATGATAGCATGCACATCTCCACTCATCTTTGGCCAATAGAAATACTCTTGAAGAACCTCAAGAGTTTTGTTAATATCAAAATGACTAGCCAACCCTCCACCATGCGTCTCTCGAATAAGTAATTCGCGAAAAGAACTCTTCGGTACACATAATCGATTTCCTTTAAAAAGAAACCCATCTTGCAAAGAATATGTACCTTGAACTCCCCGCTTGCAATTGTTGATGATGGATGAGACCTTCGCCTCTTCAAAATAAAGTTCTTTCATTTATTGAAATCCGAGAATCCTAGAGTCGAGAACAGCAAGCATAGAATATCTTCTCGATAATGCATCTACTACAACATTAGTGTGCCCGGGTTTATATTTCAAGACAAAAAGAAAAGGATTGAAGAAATTCTACCCATGTTGCATGTCTCGAATTAAGCTTGCGTTGGCCGTTAATAAACTTAAGCACCTCATGATCAGAATGAAGGATAAATTGCTTTGGCCTCAAATAATGACTCCAATGATCAAGAGCTTGGACAATGGCATAGATTTCTTTGTCATAAGTTGAATAATTCCTCTTGGAATCGCTTAAATTCTCACTGAAATATGCCAATGGTTTTTGTGCTTGCACCATAACAGCGCCAATACTAACTCCACTTGCATCACACTCAACTTCAAATACTTTATCAAAATCAAGAAGTGCAAGAATATGGGACTCACAAAGTTTCTGCTTGATTACCTCAAAGGCGTTTTGAGCAGCCTTTGTCCATTCAAAAGCACTATTATTCATGCTTTTAGTTATAAGAGCTACGACGGTACTAAAACTTTTGACAAAACGTCAATAGAAAGAAACAAGTCCATGAAAACTTCTTACATCAGAAATAGACTTCAAAACTGGCCAAGTCTTCATAGCTTCCACCTTGGCTTGATCAATAGAGATTCCATCTTTGGAAACCACATAACCAAGAAACACAATGCTTGGAGAGAAGAACTCACATTTCTCCATTTTAGCATATAGTTGTTCTCTCAAGCATTAAAGACCTGTTTTAAATGAGAGATATGCTCCTCCTCATTCTTGCTATAAACAAGAATATCGTCGAAATAAACAACAAAAAATCGACCAATAAAGGAATGAAGAACCTCGTTCATAATCTCATGAAGGTACTCGAAGCATTAGATAATCCGAATGGTAAAACCAACCACTTATAAAGGCCTCCTTGGTCTTGAAAGCCGTCTTCCATTCATCACCTTCTCGCATTTTGATTTGATGATAACCGCTCCGCAAATCTATCTTTGAAAACACAGAAGAACCATATAATTCATCAAGCATATCATCAAGTCTAGGTATAGGGTACCTATACTTAATGGTGATATTGTTGATGGCCCAGCTATCAACACACATTCGATATATACCATCCTTGTTAGGTACAAGTAGAGCTGGAATAGAGCAAGGACTCGTGCTTTCTCAAATGTAACCTTTGACGATAAGTTCATCGACTTTTCTTTAAAACTCCTTTGTTTCTTCTTTATTGCATCGATAAGCTGGCTTGTTTGGTAGTGGAGCACCAGGGATGAAATCAATTTGATGCTCAATACCTCTTATGGGAGGTAATCTAGGTGGCAAATCCTCTAGGAACACATCTACAATTCTTCCACAAGCAATGCATTTTTGGATGTATGGGTTGCTCTATCTCACTCTTTTTCTCGACCACAAGCAAAGAAAATATATTCTTTTGTTTGCTAATGACTCTCTCAACCCGTGTCTCACTCAAGAACATATTTTCCTTACAAGTGTTTCCCTTCCCAATTTGATTATTACGTATCGAAGAAGGATTCAAGGGTAAAAGAGTAATGCATTTTTGTTCCTTATGAAAGGAGTATGTGTTTTTCTGACCACTATGCATAGCATTTATATCAAATATCCACAATCTATCCAATAACAAGTGGCATGCCTCCATAGGAATCACATCACATACAACCTCATCTCGATAGTTCTTTCCAATTAAAAATTATATAAGAGCGCGTTTGGTTACCTTCCCTTGATTAAACCATTGCAGCTTGGATGGTTGAGGATGTTTCGTTGTTGGAAGCTTTGGCTTGTCGTCAAGAGTCGTCGAAGCAACATTGGTGCAGCTCCCACCATCAATGATCACTGAACACACATTTCCGTTAATAGTGCAACGGATGTTGTTGGAAGCTTCGGCTTGTCGTCAAGAGTCGTCGAAGCAACATTGGTGCAGCTCCCACCATCAATGATCACTGAACACACATTTCCGTTAATAGTGCAACGGATGTTGTTGGAAGCTTCGGCTTGTCGTCAAGAGTCGTTGAAGCAACATTGGTGCAGCTCCCACCATCAATGATCACTGAACACACATTTCCGTTAATAGTGCAACGGATGTGAAATATATTCTTCCTTTGCTCTTTATTAGGAGAAACTTCAACATGCAATGCTCTTCAGATGATCAATAGCTCGCCATCATCGGCATTCCACAACTTTTCTTCCCCATTAGTTTTAGAAATATTTCGATCTTGATTGCCCTCAGTGTCTTGAAGTGCCGAATTGATCTCCTCAATTTCTTGAAGAGCCATAACTCTCCGATTTGGACAATTTGCTTGTAGATGCTCAAAACTATGGCACTTAAAGCATTTCCTTGCATCTGCGATTTTTCCCTTGCCTTCGTCTTTTGTCGACGTACTCTCACCCTTACTTGAGGAAGCACCCTTAAAATAGGATGTCGCCTTTAATGAGGTTCTGGAGGAAAACCTCTTGAATATAGAGAAGACACACATGTAAAATATACACGTGAGGGAAAAGGCTCCCCCTTCCCGCTGTCTTTATTTATGAGCGTGGTCCAGCTCCAGCACGCCTGCTGCTGTGCCTTGGCGGCATCGTCACGCTGCCCAGAAAGCCTCCTCAGTCATGCCGTTGCACAAGCCTCGGCATAAGTCTAGCGACTAGCCATTCGTACCACCTCTAGGTGAGATCCTAACCCACATAGTAATTTCCTACGAATGCTAGTATCTTGGCAGCAACCTGCACTCCCTTGCGCAACACCTTCCGCGAGTTCTCCACGGTATCACTTGCACCAGCTCCTCCACCGTCGCTCCACCTTGCATCAACTTATCATTGCCGCCTTATCTCAGCACCGAGAGCGCTGCAGCAACCTGTAGCTTAAGGGTGTCAGGAACCAAACTGAAAATCGAGCCGAACCAAAAATCGAATCAAACCGAACCGAAAATTTCGGTTTTTTCAGTTCGGTTCGGTTCTCATTAAAAACCAATATTTTTTTATTGATTCAGTTTCTATCGGTTAACCGAACCGAACCGAATCACAAACCGATAAAATTAAACCATTAAAAATTCAGTTTTTATTTCCCTCGACACGACTGAGCCTTCCCACAACATAAACCCAGAATCTGTCTCTCTCTCTTTCTCTCTAGTTTCTCTCTCCCTCTCTCTCTCTCTCTCTCTCTCTCTCTCTATCTAGCTCGCTCGCCGGCTTCCATCTTTCTCTCCAGCGATCTCGGCATGTAAGGCTCTGAACCTCGATCGTCAGTTGAGACGCCATCGATTTCCCTCCACTTTCTGTCCTTTTAGGGTTTTTCGAGTCGTCGTCGTCGTCGTCCATTTCCTGGTCATTTGCACCTCCTCTTTTTCTTTTTTTTTTCTTTTTTTTGAATTTTTTTGTGGATTTTTCTTGGTCGAGATTGCTGTTTTGCTCTTTCCGGACGTCGTTTTCCTGTAGCAGCGAGTTTCAACCACACCTTTTTTCTCTTTTGCTTTTTTTTTCCTTTCGACTTTGTCAATCGTTTCCCGCGCGCAAGATTAGCGTCTCCCCCCCTCTCGAATGCCATTTGCTCTAAATTTGCTCTCACCAACGAGGTGCTTGCGATTCGAAATCCGTTTCATCGTCTTGTTTTCGGGTCATGCCAATCATTTTCTGTGCAGGCATGTACCGGCCGCATTTCGTGAATTATTGACGAAATAGCTTGGCTTGGCCGTAGCATGGCTGATTCGGCTTTTTCGATATGGCTTGTTGGGGCTTTTGCTTGAGATCGTATACTTGGCTTTTGTTTTGTTTCTTTCAGTTTTTAAAATGTTTCACTGAGAATTAAAAAAAAAAAAAAAAAAACCCGAAAACTAAAAACTGAAAAACTGAACCCAATCGAACCCAGCCGAAATTCGGTTCGGGTTTTATTTAGTTTGGTTTTCTAACGGTTCAATTTGGTTCGGTTTTTTTGAAAAATCGAATTGAACCGAACCATTAACACCCCTCCAGCGATGTTCCTGATCATCCCAGCATGTACGGCGTTGATGAAAACCGAATCAAACTAAATCGTTGACACCCCTCCAGCGATGTCCCTATCATCCCAGCACGTACTGGCGTTGATCTCCCGCAGCTGCTGCCTCCTATTGTCCTCAACACCACTAGCGACCTTGCAACCTAGCACCAGCGAACCTCCCCACGCCTGACGTTTCCCCGTGTATCTAGTGGCTCTTAGTCGCGGTTTCCTGGTGCAGCCCAACAGTTCCTATGCCATTTTCATTTGTTGTGGCTGCCCTTCTCTCATCCCTAAACCCCCGGCAGCACCCCTTCGCTGACTGTTCATCGACTTCACAGCCGCAATTCTGCCTCGCTTGAATCCTCGTCATTAAGATAGGTAAACCCTAAATCAAGGTAGGTCTAAAGGTTAGTTTAATTTATGTGCGTATTTGATTTGAATATATAGTTTTAATGCATGTTAATAGGTAATGAAACCTTAGGTCATATTGTTAATATCTCGACTATCCCATTGCATTAGTTAGGACATGTTTGGGCATCGGACCTTTGAGTTTAGAAGTCCGACCCCTAACATTGTCTCATTTGTGATTTTCATAAACGATTAATTGAATTTTGATTCTATCAAAATAACATGATATTGAATAATATTGTTGAATTTTAGATATAACTTAATCATCATGCACAGCACACCTCATATGTCAACTGCATATTTAGGATCGACGTGCATTCATTATTGAGGGATATCCTATCAGGATCATGCATCTAATTCAAGAATTCGTATAAACTTAGGATAATTTATAGTTTTCATTAATTAAATAAAATCAAATGAAAAATGTCATTTATGTCATATAAATTGCATATAGGATTAAATAGTAATTTAACATGTATCATTTAGAGTGTTCCATAAGGACCATAACTTAGTGTTAGTGCCTTGATAAAAATCACATCGTGTAGATGTATCAATTAACAATCGCATCTCATATCGCATTTCATAAAAAGAATATATAAAAAAAAATTAACATTGCGTCATTAGGTCATTATATCATAATAAAAGTCATTTAGGTCATGTTTAGTGCGCTATGGTCTAGTCTTTTATTTATAAGAAAGAAAACACAAAAACAAATAGTATTTCATGTAGTTTAAATAGTACGGTTAATCTATTATTGATCATATTCATGTCATTAGTATTGCATATAGATTGCATTTAATTATAATATAGTGTTCGTGTGATCTAGTCTTTAAAGCTAGTTCATATATTATAACTCATATAGTTATAACATTGTTCATGGTCATTATGGAGAAATCCCTTATGAAGGAGATACATTAGTTACATTTATATATGAAAAATCGAGAATAATTCAAAATGGAAAGTGTTCAATTGGAATATGAAAATGTAATTGAATTGGTCCTAGTTACTCTTCGGGACGGAGTGGAAAAAGGGAGGAGATTCTCAAACAAGGAAAAGGACCCAATGACTTCAAAAGAATTGAACGAGGAGCCGTATGAGGTGAAAATCTCGTGTACAGTACGGTTCTGTAGAGTGGCAGTAAGGGTGACTTATCTATCAACTTTTCCACTATCACCCCCAAAAAACCAAACTCTGCCTTACGTAAAGTTGCCAGAGTACGATTAAACTCTGGATTTGAAATCACTGCTTATATACCTGGTATTGGCCATAAAGTCATGTTAAACAAAGAAAACAAGAAAATAATTAATTGGCATTGCATAATTACATTTATTCATGTTAAGTCATGCATTCATTACATTGTTGTTTGGCTTTTACATAACATCTTGCAGAATCCTTATTGCATTGGACAATAGTAGAGCTTAGCGTTTGGTTTTCTTAACGCATTAAGGTTCTTTCATTTTTCCAAGCAATTTATTTACGGCTTTGATTATTTGAATGTTATATTATTGCTTGCACACCAATGTGATCAGCTCTCACATAAAAGTAGTTTAGGATTAAAGTTGACCAAGATTGTTTGCACAACAAATAGATTAGTGACAGCTCTAATAAATTGAATTGCATATTTGAGAATATTTGATTAAAACAAAAGTCGTGGGTGGCATGGGTTGAGAAGAATTTAGGCAACAGTACCATCTCTATGATGAGTAGTTGTTTATGCTTACTTAACAATTCATTAGCTTTACCTTGGTGGTTCACTTGGAGAACAAAGGTCCCAACATAATGAAAATTGTTTCTTATGAAGAGGAAAAGTAACCAAATCTCTTGGGATAAGAACAACAAAAGTGTTATAATTTTCGCATTGTGCTCACTTGAGGGTAATAACTTTTGTATAACTTTCTTTTTCACTCACTTAAGGATCATAAAGTTTAAAAAAATCAACCACTTAAGTGTCATTGTGGTACCAACACGGACAAATTTTTAAATTTTTTGAATTTTTATTATTTTGATTTTCATTATCTATTTTTCTACTCCTTTTTTTTTTGCTTTTTTTTTTTTTTTTTTTTTGCGCCGACAACCCTTGCTAGCCACAAAGGCCTCATCCAATCTAGGCAAGGGTCCACCTTGCCCACGTCTAATTGGGCCAAGAAGGCCCTAAGCAACACCATTGCAGCCTCGCCCAGATCTAGTGAGGGCCTTCATGCCCTTACTTGTGGCCAATGATGACCTCACCTAATGCCTTTGTAGCTCCATTGGCCAAGGGCAAGGCAACTCTCCCCTAGTCTAGGTTGACAAAACTTGCCAGCACAAAATAAAAAAATAAAAATAAAGAAATTAAAAGATAAAAATTTTGCATAGGACAATTTGATGGAGTGGTATTTAAATGGTTGATCTTACTTTGATGTAGCACTAAAGCAAGCAAAAGAAAAAAATGTTATAACTTTTAAATAAGCATTGTACAAAAATTAGGACACTCTTGTTATTTTTATACCAAATCTCTTGATCTTAAAAATTTCTAGTTTGTAGATAAGTAAACACAATTTTTGCGTTGCATGAAAGATTAGGCACCTTTGTTATTTTTATTCCAAATTTTCTTAATCTCAAAATCTCTAATTTGTAGTAAGCATTCCTACACACCAAGTAAATAGGTTAGCAACAATTCTATGATAACAATACTTAAATGAATGAACAATTCTATGATAACAATACTTAAATGAATGAAAAACTATGTCGCAATGGATAGGGTTTGAAAGTGTTCCAATATTGAATTATAGACGTCGTTGCTTAGCAATCCGGTAAATCCTCTTGGGACTCATCTCGAAAGGTCACAACAATATGTTAAATGTGGCGAAATGACGCGGGCATCTTTGCATTAGTTTAATGCCTTTTTAGCTAGTAAGAATTCGACTTAATTATTCCTTTTGAGTGCGACCACGAAAGACTCCCACCTACTAGTGAAATGTACAATCAATCCCACTC
Source organism: Eucalyptus paniculata subsp. matutina (assembly GCA_017140255.1). Lineage (NCBI taxonomy): Eukaryota > Viridiplantae > Streptophyta > Magnoliopsida > Myrtales > Myrtaceae > Eucalyptus > Eucalyptus paniculata. Next base: position 18,440,844 of record CM029444.1, on the reverse strand, counting down.
AAATTCCGATCGAATTTGAAATGCATAAAAGAATAAATACCAATCGAATTCCTCAGACAACAGGGGCTTGCAATGTGGCACCCCTCGACGGCCCTTGATCCGTTAGAGTCACCACATTGTTTCCTCTACCTGGATATCCCTTTTCTTTATCAATGGTCTTCCAAGAAGTCATATGGGGGTTCTTTCATATACTTGATTGGTCCCTACGCAAAAGTATGGCGGAAGCGTATCCAACAACTCTCTTCCCTATATTCAGAAATGATGCACACCAACTAAACATTTTATAAGTTAAAGCCGAACACTTTTATTCACATAACTAGATGGACATCACGGGTCGGTACATCAAAATGCCAAGTTTCAATACCTGGCTACTTTTCAAAAGATAACTGACTTCTTTTCCAACAATCATCCACAAAAGTCCATCACTCAGTGTCGACGTCCAAAAATGCTTCTTCTGCTAACCCTCGCTTGCGGTCACACCCATCCGTCCAATCCGTCTGCTGGCGGCGGTGATAGCGGCCCCAGCGTGCATCCATCTTGATGGATGAAGACAGTAAGATACTCCTTTCCACTTGTAGGTCGATCGAGATTCCATAAAATGTGTCGGGAGGTACGAGCAGCATAGGCATCTTGTCTAGTCTAAAATGTTAGTCCCCAAAATGGGTGAGTACAATCACCCAGCAGTTGAAGATGTACCAAGCTATACTATGCAAGCAATCACAATGCAAGTCCATGCAAGATAGATAAAACAAGTAATCAAAGAATGAGTATGCATCAGATCGATAAGACTTTTGAAAAGTAATGGCACTGTAGTTTCAAAACCATAATGTATCATTTCAATCACACAAGTCCCAATTATAAGGCTAGATTGTTATGACACGTCCCATTCCATGCCATACAATTCAGTCCTATAACCAAACCACACACACACTTAGTAGAGCCATTAGTTTTAATATTCAAAAGGTTTCACCCCCCAGAGGACTAGTGTTTGCGTCCTTCTGGGCATTCGCACCCAATCCCGGCGTCGCAAAGTCCTCTGGAATTGCGCCACTAGCCCACCGGGCATCCAGAGTGTGTTTACGTCACACCTCTAGGCATCTCGCACTCTACCTGGCATCACGAGGAACCTTTGGGGTTTGCCATGAAAATGGTTACTCCTGCCATCCGGAATTACGTACCGACATACCACCGAGCATCCCAACACTCCCGGGGAACCTCTGAGACTCTGCAGACCTCAGACATCCAAAGGGCATCGATTCATTCGAACCTTTGGGCATCCCGACTCTCAGGGCATCGTTGACCCAAGGGTCCAACGGCAGCATTAACATCTTAATTTATTTCAATACCAAAACACTTTCAATGCAACAACAGTAGGCTTTGAAATCATAAGCCATTTCTACGTCAAAGAAATCCATTCACAAAATTTGAGCAACATAATATCAGTTCATAAATCCATTTCCACGTTTCACCTTCAAAGCATTTCAAATATCCATGTGTAAAATCTTAGGTTGTACTTGTGCCTCACGGCCAAATTCCAAAAGAGTTATCAAACACAAATAGATTGAATTCAGCACATTGGGAATTCGAAGCTACACTCCTGACTTCAAGATTTTCAAAGATTGGTTTGTGCAAAGATTTGTAATTTCGAAGGCACCAAAAGTATTTTCTTTTCCTTTTTGAATCATTGATGAACGGTGCCTCAGTAAGTAAAATTTCAGCAAGAGTCGGGAGGTTTTCCAAATTGGACTACGGCCAAGTTTTTGTTCAAAACAATAAATGAGTTTAAAAGAATTGATACAGAATTTCAAATATGAAAGCACCGTACATTTTCTTAAAACAATTGAGGCCGGTGCCGTAGTAAGTAAAACTTCAAATACGGATAGGGAGGTTTTTCTTTCTCAAATCAAATCAATGGCCGGATTCTTCAAGATTTCATAGTCATAAAATCTGTTTTGGATGAAGTCCAAAGAAATCGAAACCAGATATGAAAAATTTGAACATTTCCTCAACCCTTTAGCCTCAAAACAGTCTCGGTCACTCAATAAATCGTCATTGAGCATCAAAATCCAACAATCCAGCCTATCAATGCACTTTCTAAGACAGCAACACCACTACACAACATAGATTAGTAGACTTCAATTTGCCTCAAGTCCTACGATGTTAACAGCGAAGGTTCGGTGCAGTGGTGCGGCAGCTGTGGCTCGAGTGAAACAACGGCTTCAGCATGACGGAAACAGTGGTGGCGTCCAAGCACACGGCGGAGGGGCGGTCCTTTCCGTCGCTGCTCTCTCTCCCTTTCGCTCGCTCACCCGCTCGTTTTCTCTCGGTTCCTCTCTCTCCCCTTTGTTGCTCGACCGCTCGCATTTCTTTTTGTTAGTTGACTAACTTAGTCAATCATGCAACTGCGGTGGCTGTAAGAGAAAAAGACAGGTGGGGAGGGCGTGGCTTCCGCTCGGTTGAGCTCGACGGCTTCGCTGGCTTCATTTGCTGCATCACTTCTACGCGTCAATGAGTGGCTTCATTTGTTGACTCCTTTAGTCAACTAAGGAGGTGGCAGCAAGGGGCGTCGACTGCTGGGGGAGGAATGGGTTGACACTTGCCTCCCCATGCACGGACGTGCTCTTCTTCTTTCTTTTGTTGACTACCCAAGTCAACTAAAGAGGTCCGATGGAAAAATGTGAAATGGCCATGCATGAGCACTCTGGTGGTCGCATAGGAAAATATGTCGATGTTTCGGGACGTTGGGTGGCAATGAAACATTGGTCACATGTGGTGCCGACGATGACAATGATACGATGGGGTCCAACATCGGTGCCGATGACAACGAACTCCGATAACCATTTCGTCAGTCCGTGATGTATCGTCATTTTTCCAAGGTTGGCAAAATACGGATGCCACATGCAATATGTATAGACGATGAAATTCTCAACGTGTCGAAAATCTAGCTCTAATCTAATGGTGGGTTTGTTTCATGGAGAACTCAATGATTTTCTAGGAATACGTTTAATTTTCTTTTGTTTGGTAAATATCGTTGAAAACCTTCTTTCCTGTTTGGACCTCATTGGAAAATGCTTTCTTTCAGATAATTTTTTTAAATAAATATATTTTTTTTAATTTTTTTCCTTTTTTTCCTTCTCTCCTAGCTCTCCACCTAACCCATCACCCCTTCTTCGATGACCTCACCTCCCTCTGTAGCGATTCTGTCCACTGAAGCTTGGTCGAGCTCCAAGCACAAGCACAAGCCAACGAGCCTTGACCATGCCCGAGGTGCAAGCGCACGTGTCCCAAACAAGGACAAACCCGGGCTCGCACTCAAAGAAAGCGCAGACGCACCGAACAGAGAAGCACCGGAGCTCCCCAATGAGGCAAACAATGGCGAAGGGGAACTCAACGCGAATGGCAATGGACTAGAGCTCACGGTAGACTAAGCCATTCCAAGGGGCGACAATCCTTTGGATGCGACTAATGACAGTGTACCGGGCGCTGAAGTCGCCAGCGTGGAGCCGAATCCATTGGAGAATGAAGGTGTAGAAGATGCCGACGAAGAGGAAGAGGAGGAAGCAAGCCAACGGGAGCGCAAGAGGGGCTAGGGTTGGAGGAGGTGGCGATGACAAAAGGGAGGGGGTGAAGGAGAGAGAGAGGGGAGGAGGAGTTAGTGTTTACATTCATAGGCAAAGAAAGAAAAGAGAAAACAAGAAAACAAATAAAAGGAAAAAAAAAGAAAAGATATAATAATAACAAATTCAAAATTTTTAATTATAAATTCTTTTTAATAATAAATTTTTCATTACGCAAGGACCTTAAAACATTTTGGAAAATGTTTTCCGGTTCTTTCAAAGGGGAAATTGTTTCTTGAATTTAGGATTTGGAAGGAAAACATTTTTCTATTGAATAGGAAAACATTTTCCGTTGACTCATTTTCCTAAATGAATCAAACACTGGAAAATGAGGAAAACGTTTTTCCAGAAATTATTTTTCGCAAAACAAATACACCCTAAGTTTCTTCACGATCCTGAGGGCATGTCCTGAGCTGGCAAGCTATCAACACTTCCACCATTGTCTTCTAATCCTAATCCCGAACTCTGTTCGGGACCCGTCAACTCGTGACCTAAACTCGGAATACTCACGCCCTGGCCATTAATCACGAGCATCACCACGATCGGTCTCTAGCCCCATGCCCGATCCTCACCACCTTTGCCGAGAACCTTTGTGGTGTCCTCCTCCGATGGCATCACAAACCGACAAATAGAGTCTTGTGCATCAACAGCCACTTCTCAATGCAGCCCAAGTGGAACCTATGCCACCATGGCATCTCCCTCGCCTCATTGCTAGTTGCAAACTCCTCCAGACAGATGGCGCATGTCACGCCTCGAACCCCGGGCACGCACACATCCCTTGGCGGTCGACTAAATTGCAACGTTCCTAGGATGCATCGTTGACCTAAACGATTTATGCACATGCAAAAGCGAAATAACAATCTCCAAACAACAAACAAACACATGATAGAAAAAGCAAAATGGCCAATTAACACAAAACATATTTTATAAACAAATCAGGTTTATATACAGTCAAGCCAAACCTAAGGTTTATGTACAAGAGTCTAGATCAAAAAAAGCTACTGAGCCATTTAAGCTCCAAGCTCTTCAGTCATGGGTTCCGGGTCCTCCACGACACCATTAAGGGTGTCGATATCCATAGAATGTCCTCTTTCCCACTCTCCGGTCTCAACAAGAGGCTTGTCAAAACCCTGTATGGGACCTTCTTGACCTCATTAGGAAAGTTAATGAACCACGCTCTAAAATGATGAGATACCAATTGAGGTAGGCCCTCTTCGACCCAAACCGTGGACTCAACCAGCTCATGGGTCAGGTTGGTCTCGAGAATAGGGAAATAGGAGTGCTGAAAGTCCATCTTCTGCAGGACCCCATAATGCATATAACGTACCTCCATCTAAGGACCTGAAAATTCTAAACCACGAAGGGGTGAGACAAAGTCTTAGTGAGTCTACACCCTAAACCCCTATTAGGATGAGAATTCACCTAGAGGTAGCCTAAACATACACCATATAAGACTTACCTCGCTTCAGCACCTCCCTGCACATTAGTACAGCTCATATAACATATGCATACACAACAAGCGTAAATCATTAATTGGAACACCTCATAATATATGCCAATCAATCATAAGGGTCCTGATTATAAGGCTAAACCATTATGGGTGCGTTTGGTTCAACATTTTGAAAGCTCATTGGGGAAATGAAAAGCAGTTTAGCCTAAGGGGCTTTGGACAAATGCAAAGACCGTTTGGTAAATTACTCTTTGAAAAGCAACTTTGAGACAAATGTTGTTTGGTAAAAAAACACATTTAGAAAGCCCATTTGAGTGATTAATATTAGCTTTTTAGTTTTTATATGTTTAAAATTGACAAAATTAATGCATGCAACTTCTTTTAATTTAAATTTTGACGCTAAAAAATATCAAATGGAAAAAATTCACATCAAAGTGGTCTCTTTCTTAATTTAAAAAAAAAAAACCTTTATTATAATAAACGGAATAACATCTGCCCTGAGGAAATAAATTTATTATCCTTTAAAATTACAAACATCCTTAAATATTTCATAAACTTAGAGCCATTTGATCAAGCCAGAATACTATGTACAACAAACCTTGATACAACGCAGTTTCTCAAATATCTATTCTCTGTTTACATGCAAAGCGTACATAAAAGTTCAAATGCTCCTATCATAGATAGAATTAAAGGTCATTGTAGCACATAAGCTACCATGTCTTTTGACCACAAAGATGATTTGTCTGGCTTGCTTGACTCCCCAGATGAAGTGGAGGATGAATCCTTTGAGTGACCTTTCAGACCTTCATCAGCAATTAGATCCATGAATTTTGAAAGTGACAAGGTGTCGATATTTCACCGTCATTAACCTCTGCTAAGCTCATTAGCATCTTCATGACAGTCAACATGGATGTTTGAAGCCCTAGTATACCCTGTGTTCAGAGAAGACCAATCTTCATAAATAGGCATGCCTCTTACCTATGATTTTCCCCATCCAGAGATGTACCACTAAGATCATTAGCTCCCCTTTCTTGTGCAACTTCCATGCCCATAACACATTGTACATGTAGATCAAGAGATACATGCATTTGCAGCATCACAACTCAACTTCTAAGCCAACAAGAGCAAGAAAGTCTCCAAACCCCAAGCCTATCTATCCACATAATCCCCCGTTAAACACAGAACCGATTTTCACAAGAAAGACCCTCCTTAACAAGAACAAAACATTTTGAAGTTGCCCGTGAACATCCAGGTTGCATAACATAACACAAAATTGACATGTATTCTTTATACCCATTCATTGCCCACTCATTCTAGCAAGTATCAGCTATATGAATAAACATCCATGTTGCAAAACAGAACACAAAAAAACAGTGCATAACTCGTAACTGGCACGTATGACTTTGATAGCAAAAAATTTGTTGCAACATAATACAAACTGGGATGCTAGATTAAGCAGACATATAGCACCAAATAAGGAGCAGATCAGGGCTTCAACAAATTTGGGCAGCATGAGTTAAAGAACCTATTGTAAACAGGTGAATGAACACCCCAAAGCAGGAATGGCATTATGATGGATAGCAATTAAATGGAGTTCCATAAGGTCATTCCGAAGTATGCAAGCAAAAACCTTTTGAACATGAAAAGAGCATCACATATGTGCAGCGTTAGAAGATGACACATGCTAATCCAGAATCACCCATCACTTGTCAATATAAACAGCCTACTTCATTCACAATCTTCTTCCTTTTCCCCCTTTTATTGGGCCTAACCCATAGAAAATGCAAGCAATATGTACTCGGGCCTGAAAAGAGTAAGCTTTAAAAGAAAACAAAAGAAACAAATGGTTTGTTTATAAATGAAGAACACCAGCTTCCTGAGTAGATAAAACTATATGCTGAAGTAGAAAGAAAAGCATAATTGTCTCTATGCAAGATCTAGCTCATAGTCACCACAACTCAATCAAAAAACGGAGACGTCAACTCTTACAGCCAGTCAACACCTTTGCGGATCAAAAGCATTAAAATCAGAATCTTTAACATTCAATCGGCCGGTTTCTTCTCCCCTGCTCGGTGCGAGCATTTGATTGAACTACACTAACCAACTAGCCTCAACACACAACAGATCCCAATCGACAAACAAACAACGAAGACAACCAAAAACCGCACATTCACGCCCGAATTCCGCATCCACGCATCACTCAATGCACTCACCCCTCCAGTCAAACTCTCCAGGAACTCAATCTTCTTCTCGATCGAGAGCCCCCGAGACTTTGCATTCTTGCCTGGTGGGGATATCGAACAGAACAAAGAGAGAGAGACAACAGTCAGCCAAAAATGCTGTGGCGACATCGACCCCAGCGACGACCCCGATCCCGACGACGTCGTCGACGAGACCGACGTGCGCGCGGATCCTCGACGCCGGCGTGGCCCGGATCCTCTTCTGTGCCATATGCGAGCGCGAGGTGGAGGCTCTCAGACGCCCGGTTCCATCCCACCCAAGACATTCCCGATCGGGGATTCGCCAGCCTCGCGCGCCTCTCGCCGATCTCTCGGTCAATCGATTGCGGTGGTCGTCTTTGTCAGCGGCGGCGACATAGACCGCCGGCGGCGGCGGATCGGAGGACGGCAGTCGAGCTCTCAGTGAGAGAGCGATAGGGAAAGGTGCAGAGCGTGGGGGAGGGTGGAGAGAGAAGGCCATATGGGGTTTTAGTTTCGAAATGGGTAAAATTGGTTTTTTGGTAAAGTTTTGAGGGTAAAATAGGCAATCTACTAATTTTCATTAAATGAACTCTTCAGCATTCCGAAAATGCTGAAAGCTCAAGGATGGTGGGGACTTGCCTTGAGCTTTGAGCATTTCCAATGGCTGGCTTTCATTTGAAAGCTCTTTGGAAATGATTGCCAAACACCCCAAATTTTCTCTAATGAGCTTTGGATCTCCAAGGGGCTTTCTAAATGCCGAACCAAATGCATCATATGACACGTCACATTCCGTGCTACAAAATTTTGTCCTATAATCAGGCGCGATTATTTCAATCACTCAAGTGTGTTCCAATTAATTACGACCCAACAGCCACGGCTAACTCAACAGTTTGCGGTCATCCGGCATAACCGAGCATCGTCTCACTTCGTCGGGCACGGTAACGTCTACATCTAGATGGCATTTCCAAAGGAGCATCGGCCTAACCTCTACTGCGACTGACATCTGTTGACAAAGGGCATTCCATATAGGAGTATCGCCCCCGATTTTTATCGGGTGACGAGTTCTCATAGTGATCACACGCACATCCATGTCTGGCCAAAAACACCGTGCTTTGCACTCAAATATTTTCATTTCAAATAATGGACTTGACTAATTTTATTCATATTAAAAACACCTAGTAAAATAATTATGCGGAGACAAACAGTCAAATCAGACCATAAAATGTTATATTCTCTCTTTTCAAAATTCCACGATTTTATATAGTAATTAAAATATCTTTGGCGTCAAAACCCGACACTCGGTATTTTTTTAATTAAATACCAAAAATTCATATTTTTGAAATAATAATTAAAAAAATCATCACTCAGCATCCATTTGCATAAATTAGTAATCAATTTCACAAATCAACTATACCACGACGATCAACGTAAAATTCTGACAACCGGTTATCCAAGTATAATTTACACTAATTAATAATTAAATAAATAAATTACATTTAATTAACTAAATTACAAATTATTTAAATTAAACCCATTGACTAAGCATCCATTTACGTACCTCCTACCTAAGCTAATCTAGCTAATGTACTTAGACTAATCAAACCAATTGACTAAGCTAAGTACATTATCTAATTAATCTAACTAAGCCACCTAACTAACCACCTAATAGCTAATTAGCCTAATTAACCGATCCTACTAACGTAGTCATATAAACTAATTACCACTAATCCTAATTAGCCCAACTAATCCACCTTTAAGTGCAATTAACCCCATAATTAGAGTTTAGGGTGTTAACTCACCATTTAAGCGGGCAAACAAGTCCACGGCGACGGTGCCGCGATGACGACCAAAACCCAGGCCTATGGCAACACCGAAGGAGGTCCGGAATGGACTTAAAAAGCCCACAAGGCTCACAGGTCTAGCTGGGAGGACCGGTTCTGTTGGGGGGTTGGTCTTGGTCCGAGAAGGAGCTAGCTACAGTGCCAGTGGTTGGACGGCGTGGGGATGGTAGCTGGAATGAAGCAGGGACGGACGATTGGCCAAGGGTGGCTGGTTGGCAGCAACTAAGGTGGCGAGGGGGACCAACGGGCAAGTCGAGCGGCGTAAGGAGTGGGTGGACGGAGGGTAGTGACGAGTAGGCTAGCCTAGGCTCACAGGCGACTTGCGGGGATGCTAGTTGTGTTGGCTTGGTCCTAAGTGCTTGTAGTTTCAACAATTGAGGAAAAGAAAGCTTGGAGGAGTTGAATCCTGGTATCTACTTCTGGATCGATGGTCGGTTTGATATATTGGTTTTAGATCACATATGTTTATAGCTCATGTGTCTTCCGAAATTTTCTTTGACAACACTAACTTTCTGGGATGACTGGTTGAGGCTACAAGAGAACCACCAAGGTCGACAATTTATTCGGCCAGAACACGTATACTCTGATGTGTGGTCACTTCAGTCTTGTGCAGTTACTTTGCAAGTTTTGCATGTATAATATAGTATGTAAATTTATAACTGATTATTCACGGCCATGCTCATGGTAGAGGGCTTATAACGGCTCCCTTACGCATTGTCCTTGATTGTATTAATGATTCTAGAGTTGGATACTCTCTTTCTCTCTTACTCGCACAAAAGATATGATGCTTTCTCCCACGTGCAGGATGGTGTACCAAGGACAGCATATGAAGGAGCAGTAATCTCCCGGTATTCACCACCACGGCATGTGTTTCTAGTGGGTCCGGATTCTTTCAGGCTGCTTGGGATCAAACGTGTTTGATGCATTGAGTGGGGTTCCACGGCGCTGGTAAATCATGGTGCCAGACCTGAGCTTCCTTTTTCCTCCTCAACGCCTAGTGTAACTAGTACACTATCAGAGGAACCACCGGGAGCATAGCAACTGGAGCTCGCTGATGAGCAGAAGTGTAGAGGGCTGACGATTCCTTTTGCGATTTTGATTGAGGAGAGGGAGGATTCTTCTGAACGGCAGTGTCCAGTCCATACATATGCCTTTAAATGGCCGAAGCAAGCCGTCATTCATTGGAAGAGAGCCATAGGTCATGTTAGCTTACTTTTACACTTAATAGCACGTAACCTCAACAAATTTTGTTGCTCCCGAAGAAACATACATCTGTCTCTCGCCATGTTTCCCCGCTCTTTTGCCCCCGCTTTGGTGGGTTGGAGCGCGGAGGACTAAAATGTAAGAGACCCACACAGTCGAAAGTGGGAGTTCATGCCTGTCTTTGTATGCAGTCGAAAGTGGGAGTTCATGCCTGTCTTTGTATGCAAAATGCTAGAACAAAATTAAATTGTGGTTCATGTAAGGGAGGAAGGAGAAACAAGGAGGAGACCATAGACCAAGAAGTCTTTGTTGTGGCCAATGAGGTCCAAAGTGAAAATATCATTCACTTGAGCGCTCTTGGCACCAAAGTCTTTGCCCCCTACTGTCCAAGCTTCTCCCACAAGCCAATTCTTCTCAAAACTTCACCACATGACTTTAATTTGGTGCCCAAACTCAACCCAGCAGTTGCCCCTACAAATTTGGTGGATTTCTTCTTCAATTTCCCACCTAAGCAACTTCAATTTAATGGCCCAACATGCCATGGCAGTGGCCTAAACCAATTTCCCTTCAATCCCTCACAAACCAACTCACTTTGGTAGCCAAAATTGCCAATTAAAATGCCCATCCGAATTTCCTTGAAATTAATTGGCCAATTTTGATTTTCCGCCAAAATTCCGGGCTCACCGAATATTCTTCAAAGGATGTGACGATGTCCTAAAAATAGATCGTGACACGCTCGAACTTTCGATTCCCGAAACCAAATTCAATTTCGTGGTTAATTTCGATCGGACGCAATTTTAGCGTGACCTAACCTACAGGGTAACTTTTAGGAATTTTATCGTGTTTGACCTATGGTTGAAAATTTTCAATCCACGTTTGTGCATCTCTAACTCATCGACGACTCTTAGTGGTCGTAAAAATCTCAAGGTTTCAACAAGTGCCGAGTACAGAATCGATAAAAAAATCGGTTTAGTGCCGTTCAACACGAATTTTGCAATTAGATGGAATCATCCACAATTTAATTGTATGTTTTTATCGAATCAACCTATCTCTGATCTCTAATTGATTATAACGTTGCCGTATTGACCTTTTGCCGATTAGCATGTTTCTAATCGAATTTTTGAGTTTGTTCCGTTAACGGCTTTACCTGATAGATTAGTTATCTTGTGAGTGATCAGCTTAGAGAAAAAGACCGTAGGCACATCGATGAAAAACCTGGTTCATTTAATCAAAACATGGTTGAAATTTCAGGATGTCACAACTTAGCCGCCGCTCGCCCCGCCACCGCCGTCATCCTCCTCCTCAGTGATTAAGACCCTCAGCAATGCGTTGATTGAGGCCCTCGACGCTGGCAATGGGCTCGATTTGGCCTCGAACCCGGCCGAAGGCGGGAAGGGCGCCGTAGAATGCAGAGAGGGTCCGGGTAGCGGGGTTGAAGACGACAACCGCATCGGCCGGGGCCTCGAGGCTCGACTTGTGCTGGGATAGTAGGGTGAGGAACATGGAGGCGAGGAGGGATAGAGGGTCGGAGGCTGTTTTCGCTTCTTCAGTTGACATCTCTGTTCGGAGAGGGTGGGAGGGGGGAGAGAGATTTTTTGTTTGGTTCGGTGGAAAATTTCAGTCCGAAGGGGGGGAGGTGACGGACATCATGGGGAAGGCAAGTTATACAGCGCGGGAGAATGTTATGGAAGGTGGAAGAATGATGACGATGATGAGGACTTAGAATTGCAGGGGAGCCACCGCCGTTTGCATCAGTTCGTTTTCTGGCTGGAATGTCAAAAAGCTCGAAATGATTAGATGATTCTAGTCATTAGTGGGATTGTCCATTCTTTTCCATTTCACGTACATTTCAACAAATGCAAGGGGTAATTCACCCAAAAATAAAATAAAGCAAAGGGTAACTTTTTCTTTTTACATAGAAAACCCCAATGTAATACAATTTTCCCAATTTTAACCTTAAAGTTATGATCACTTGAGGTAAATGTGTCACATTAGTATAAATTTTAAGCATGAAATTTTTGTATCATCAAAAAACAATTTGAGGTAATGCGTTAACCAAGAATAAGTTTGGGATTTTTTATATCACAAAAAATTGAAATAAATATGTCATAATAAATATAATTTAGGATTTTTTTTATGACTTTTTCTCTCTTTTTTTCATTTTTTTCCTTATCAAAGTTTTAACGTTTCATTCAAATTTTGGAAAAAGAATCATACTAGTCATATGCAAATCTGCGTGTCAATATTGAAACAGTTCTTTATTAACAAGTACCCCCACAAATACATACAAAGAAACTTTGTTATTTTCAAAAACACTATATTGAAAAGAGTTAAAACTAGACTTATTTATATATTGAGAGTTATGAGTGGCTTCCACATAAATAAATAAAAAAAATCAAGATACATGAGCCGCAAGATTTAAATCAAATAAAAAAGTAAAAAAGAAATGTTAATATAAATACGCCCTAAAATTCATAGGTTAAGTTAAAGAAAGTATTAATTTATGTTTTCTATCAAAATTTAAAATGTCAATTAAATTTCATAGAATGATGAAAAAAATTATTTGTAAACAACCGGGCCGATATTTGTAACTTTTGAAATATTCAGTTGCTACGACTTTAAAAAAGTAAAAGAAAAAGCCACAAGTCTTTTAATAAGAAAAAAGGATCAAAGTCAATTTGCCCGATTCAGGTCTTGGGGCCGGGCGTGCTTTCATTGGCATATATTGTGAAGGTTTTATAAGATCATCTAAAGCTGGGAAAATTATGAAGAATTTGTATGGTTATCATATTATGTTGGAAGTTTGTTTGTAAAATAAACAAAGTGTGAATTTCGTTGTTCCACAAAAAAAAGTTGAGAGAAGATGGACCAAGTAACAAGTGTAAGTGTTTAAAGAAAAGGTTGGGTGTAGACTAAACCTCACAATACTCACATGCGGGTATGCAAATAACTAATAATTATTAGATGCACTTTGCATGCTTGAGTGCCTGTGATTTAATTACCATTATCTTATTAAACTTTATTACTCCAAAGGTTGTTTTTGTTTATTAAGTATTTTTGGAGATTACGAAAATTTGATATTTTATTTATTAAAAAATTATTATTTTTTTATTTTTTACTCCAAATTGTTATATATATATATATATGTGTGTGTGTGTGTGTGTGTGTGTGTGTGTGTGTGTTTTCAAGATAACGTCTGGAAATTATATTCGTTCAGTTTGCAACCTTTCTCAAAATATTGCATTTATTCATTTTGCAACTTCTTTTGAAGAAATGCCTTTGTTCATTGTGCAGCTTCTTTTGAAGAAATACATTTGTTCATTTTGCAACTTTTTCCAAAAAATACCTTTGCAACTTTTTGCAAAGAGTTGCCTATGTTATTTAAGATCGATTTGTGTGTATGTGTGTGTGAAAGTTTTTGGATGAACATATATGAAATCATTTTTTGAGTATTCTTTCCAAAATTATAGTTATTTTTTCAATTGTTTCTTAGATAAACCTTAGAAATATATTATAATTCTTATCTAGTATTCTCATTTGACACTTTATTGTATCCTGGAGGATATTTGCCTGTAATCATTAATAAATTGTGTGGCAAATAAATTCTTAAAAAAATGATATCACGCTTTAAAGTCCAACTTGATTGTTCTATTGATTTGAAATCATATTTTTCCAACATATTCAACATTTATATTGTGAAATTTTTATGCATATCGAATAAAAAAAAAGCAAGTCAAATTTGGTGTGATGCAAGAACTCGATTAACCAATAAATAGAAAATAAAAGTCAATTTACACATGCATATGCAAAGGCTGAATTTGCTTGGATTTTTTTTTTTTTTTTTTTTTTTTCTGGTTGGGTAACTTGCTTAGATATTATATGTAAGTAGAAGGATGTCAGTAGAAACTAATAAAAGCATAAAAATCTAATTAGAAAAGTTGCGAGAAAATATAGACATAAAGTAGAATTTTCCCAAAACAATTTGTTAGTTATTAGATATATAAGGGGATGAGGCTTACGTTTCGTTAGTTTTACCAAAAAAAAATTTCAAGAAAACATTTTTTGGATTTTCCAGCCTTTGGTTCATGAAAAATAAATTAGTCAACAAAAACAATTTTCATCAATGAAAAGAATACAGTCAATAGTAGGGACAACGTTTTTCACTTTTCAGGAAAGCATAATACATTTTTCATCTCGTTCTTTCACCTTTAAACCAAGCACTATCTTTCACCAAACACCTTTTCCTTTTATTTTTTTCCTTTTTTTCTTTTTCCTCCATACACTCCTTTCAATAATTTTTTTTTAAATTGATTTTTTCTTTTTTTTTCCTTTTCTTAGGTCAATCATCGGCTACGACGATGACAAGTGACTGGCCACAAAGTTGTGGTGGCAATGAATGAGCTCGCTAGAATCTAGCAAGCTCAAGCCTCACTTGTGGTTGGTCGCCAGCCATTACTGTGACGACGACTAGCCAAAGAAGAAGGAAAAAAAAAGAAAAGAAAATTTAAAAATTTAAAAATCAACTTTTAAAAAATAAAATAAAAATACAAATTATTTAGAGTGCATGAAGGAAAGATCAAATCAAATTTTCCTTACCAAACGGCACAAAATATTTTCTAGTTTATTTCTAGATTTCAGTTGAATATAAAAATATTGTCATTTTTTTGGAAAATGGCTTATCGAAAAGTATTTTTGGAAACGCTACATTTTCCATGAAATTGAGAGAACCTAAAGTTTGTTATACTCCTTTTCACATAACCCGCAAGAAAAAGTTGCCCTTCTTCTTTTCTTAAATAAATTTTTATATTCAAAGTATTTTCCCTAATAAGTGGCGACAATTCTGAATTCCCATGCGCATAACAAAATGAAAAGGATTTGCCATTTTAAACATTAAATTCGGGAGAACTATAATCCCCCTATTTTAGGAGAAACCTTTTTGGTTGGTCCTCAGCTCAATGGTTTCCACAACCACCAGTCGCAAAGATGGCAATGGCGATCCCCTCTCCCGCATTTCCCTCTCAAAAGTTAAATGCGAGAAGATCATTAGCAAAGGCAGGAGAAAAAACGTAATTCATCCTCCATGGAGGAAAATGAGCTCGTCGCCGATCTCAGGAATCAATTCAAACTCTCGGCGGCCTCCTTGGTCGAAGCTGAAGGTTCAATTTCCCTGCACCCGTTTAGCTCCCTACCATCGTTAAGAATTCATCACCTTTCATTTTCGTTTGATCGCAGCCAAAAGAAATGATGCGGAATTGTCCCGACCCGTATCGGAATGCATTGCCAATTTAACCTTGAGATATGCAGGTACAAGTCTTGACCGAAAAGATGGTCGAATCTTGTGTGAATTCACCCGAATTAACGTCTACATTAACCTTGGCAGCTCGTTGCCATCAGTTGCAGTTTTGCATTTTGCTCACAGGAATTGTTCGATGAATCGATTCGAGGAACTTGTAGACTAAATCCTTTTGCTGCTGTGTGATGAACAGAACAGCTAGCGAAGGACCTCAAATTATTTGCGCAGCACGCGAGGCGGAAGTCCGTGAAAGCAGAAGATGTCGTCATTTCCGGTGAGCGTTTCGCCGCTTTCACTTCTCATCTGCATCGTTGCACAGGATCCCTATTACAAGTTTCAAATTTCGCAGCTCATAGGAACCGGGGTCTGACCACCTCGTTGACGTCCTTGCACGATGAATTGAGAGCCCAAGAGCGTGAAAAAGCCCGCCGTGATCGGAGGAAGGGGAAGAAGTTCTCTAGAGAAGACGAAATGGTCGATCCGGATTATACGCCCAACTCGGATTATCCGCCCTAGTGCCAAGTCAAGAATTTTTTCCTTACACGACCGGTACTTGTGAAGTCGTAACCTCAGTTAGTAATAGTTGAAGAATCAATTGAATGGAATGTCAAATTAGCTAATTTCTTGATGGTCGTTACTGATGTGCGTTGGTTAGATAAAACGCTTTCATCATACTTGTAATAAAAATATATGGTATCAAAGTAAAAGATCCCGAGTTCAAATATTTCCAGATCCTATTTATCTGTCCAATTAATTATGTCCACGCTTAGTATTAACCCCAAAAAAAAAAAAAAAAACAGACTAAGCGTGCTGGATTTGATAGAGTATTTAAATATTAAGGCATGCTTTCTTCTATAAATTTTGTGCCTTTAGAAGGTAATTCCACGAATTATTATGGATGTTAATAATTGCGTAGTGAAACATGACTGATATGAGATGTTTATTAAATGGGATCTATAGAACCCTATCATAAAGTTGAGTCAATCGAACTCAAACACGAATTGAAAATTAAATTATAGTTTTTATTTTGACTTGACCGAAGGAAAAAGGGTGCATTTCTTCGTAAATGCCATCATGCTCAAGTAAAGCCGTAAATTGAATAAATAACTCTTCATAAGGTGTGGTCATGTCATTATATTATTATGTCATAGAGATCTGATTTACATGTCATCTTGCATGTGATTATTTTTATGTCACGTCATCTCGTTATCATATTATTTATGATTAGTGACATGTCATGTTAACTCATTTTCATTTTCCACATCTGACTTGATGTCTCATCTTAGATGCCATGTCGTATTATTATTGAGTTTTATATTTGATTTGTCAAGTCATGCTATGTGTGGTCAAGGCCATGTTATGTCATCTTATCATTGCCATGTGAATATTGTTAGATAATGCCATTTCATCAAACTGTCCAATATTTGATTTGTCATGCCAAATTGCATGTGATAATTGTAATATCATGTCATCCTCACGTGTCATGATTGAATTTTGTAGTTTGATGGGCATTTATATCCACACTTTCACCCAAATAAAGTCATATCACCATACGCAAGGAAATGACCTCATTTATTCATAACATCGCCGAATGAGAATTTTGGAGATATTTGGAGATTTTAGAACATAATATCATTCATAATAGGAAATTGATGGTTGCTTCAAGACTCAACCTAAAAAAATTAAAAAACCTGCAGTACCGAAAGAGTTTCGCGGGATGCTAATCTGCCTCACGTGTAACCGAGTTCCACGATCTTTGATTTTAAGATTTCATTTGACTTGTTCATTCACAAGAGCACCTGGTTAATTGACTTTACCAGTCATTATATAAGCTATTTGCATGAGTATCAATTGACCAATGTTCATTTAAATAAATCGGTGACGACTTGAGTAAATATTTTAAGTTCATAATCGTGTCTTGATCTCACAAATCTAGCATATCGAAAAGTTGCTAGGGACCAAGATGTTACTTGTCTATGGAATATCGTCGAAAAAAATTGAGAAAAAAGAAAAAAAAATTAGAAAATAACTTAAAAAATATAGAGATTAAAACTCTAATCAACTTTACATTTTAAAGAAAAAATAAATAAAGATAGAACCCCCAAGCAAGCGACGACCGAGAGGAATTCCCAATGGAAGCGAGAACTTGATTCAGACGTCAAGGCACCAAAGACGTAAAGCCTCTTTTGACGGATTGTCTGCTGCGATCGAGTCCAATCCGAGTCGACTCACCTTCTTCTTCTTCTTCCGTCGCAGCAGCTAAGAAGAATCCCGGAAAAGAGAAATTTGAAAAGAAGGATAAGGAAGAAAGGATCCCGAAGGAGGCGAGTTTTGCTTCGAGATCAAGCGATTATCATCGTGTGGATTTCCTCTCTGTGTCTAAGTCCAAGCCCTTAGGGTTTCGATTCGACTTCCTCCGATCGAAACTCTAGAGCTGAAGCCGATAGCCCCTCCCCCTGTCGTCCGCCGATGGATCCCTCTGCCGATCGCCTGGACATATTCGACATCTACAGCCGATTCTGCGGTAACTCGAGCCGTCTGCCGATCGTTCAATCTCCGGTTTTTGTTTTCGTTTTTCCGGCGAATTCGTGTCGATCGTTTCTCGCGAGTTTTGCGCCCGATCTTGTCGTTTCTTGGTTGTTTCATTGCTTTGCGCAAGCTAGTAATGGTTCCTGACGGGTGGATTCCTGATTTTGATTGGGGGGTCTCGGTTGCCGCTTTTTCTGTATGCGGTTCTGGGTGCACGTTTGCTCTTGAGTTCCAATTTTGGTTTATTTGATGAATTGGCGTGCTCAAAGAGAGTTAGAGCCAAAATGGGAACGCGAGGTGTTTGATTGAATGTCGGACTGAGTTAAGCTTTGTCACTTTAGTCGATTGAGGTCTTGTGTTTTACGGACAACCCGCTAACAATTGAGAGACCATGCGGTACTTCCATTCTCTCTCTCTTCCCCTTTGTGGATGCATTGTTTGCTGCTGCATTATCTAAAACTGTCTTGTTGCACAAGATCGATGCTGGATGGGATCAATTTGCTTGTCTCCTGTCTGCAAGTTGATCTAGCTTAAATTTACTTGCAGACATTAAATCTGGAATTGCTTGTGCACGTGTGGAAAAGGGTCTGAGACGAGACGACGAGTCAGAAACAGCAAAATTTTCAAGGGAGGCATTGGCTCAACTCTTAAAATATGTTGAATCAAGATTGCCAACGAGGTATGCACTCTATGGCTTGGGCATGCTACTTGATGGAAGTTGCCTGTGGTAGATTTGTCAGTTTTGGGACGTAAGAGTGCATGTTAAACATTACTTTTTCTTATTTCAATCCATGTAAAGCCGTAATTTGATTTGCAGTGTTAAGTCAAAATGTTGAGAATTATTGTGTCTTCTGTGCTCTCTTTTGCTTTTAATGTGTCATGGGGCTGTCTAATTAGTTGAAATATGTTAGCTATTTCTATTGAGGGATTCATCTGTAAAGGTACATCTTAAAGTTTTCAGAGGAGCTTGCTAGAAGACCCATCAGTTTGAGTTTATCGGTTTTAGTATTTCTTTAAGCATCAGCTTTGAGCATTTTTTAAAATATATTCTCTATTGTTTTTTCTCAAGAAGTTTGGTTGCTTTTGTGACAGGGATTCAATTTTTAATGAGCTCTTGAAGCTTATGTCACGATTGAACTTGCTGGTGAGATTATGTCCGTGGATTCTTGTCTTTTTGCTATTTTGAAATGAATAAATTTTAATAGAAGCACTTTTCAAGCTCAGCATACACAATTGTTTCAACTGTATAGTTCTTTTCATGCTTGATCAGATAGCAGCATGACTGGCATTGCTAGTTTTATATGGAAAAATGAATTTTCTTGTTACCCGTACTCTGTTCTTGCAGGCAGATTTTGCAGAATTTGCATGCTTCTATGAGTTTGTTTTCTTCATCTGCCGTGAAAATGGACAAAAGAACATCAGTAAGCTGTTTCTTTTCGTCTATATAATTTTCTGTTGACTCTCTTTTTGCCAAATTATTCTCCTGAAAGAACCTCTTGCTTTAGCATTTGGTAGCCTTCATTTTATTAATGTGATCTTTCATCCTGCATGATTGGCAGCTGTAAGCAAGGCTATTACTGCCTGGAAACTTGTATTAGCTGGGAGGTTTCGACTGCTTAACCAGTGGTGCGAATTTGTTGAGGTACTGTTACTCCATTCTTTGTTCGGTGTCTTTTTAGTATGGTAAACCAAGCCAATATACTCGATGCCAACAACAGAACCAGTAATTATGGCACCCTATCATCAGCAGAAATAAGTGAAGTTTTAGCATCATCTACTGCAATAGAACATCTGTTCCACTGACTTCACAACATGGCTAAGAAGTCACCTAGCCTGTATGAGTGTATTATTTGATGAGTTGAGGAGAAATAGTCTTCACGTGTTTCATTTGCAGCTGTAAAGTTATTTTCGCAATCAATATTTGCTTTATCCTCTTTTTCAGTCTTCTCTTGTTTATTTTTTTTCTCTTAACCAGTCCTCAATTTTGTAGTTGCTATCTATCATGTCTAAGCACTGTTGTACTTTTGGAAAATTCTCTTAAACATATTCTGGTGTAATGCATTTTTTTTTTTTTTTTTTTTTTTTTTTTTTGGTTTTTTGAATATGGGGCGGCACAATTGTCCCTTTTTCTCTGTTCCAATTTTCTGTTGGTTGGGTCAAATTATGTAATACATGTGGAGATTCTCACTTTCGCAAATCTTCATTTTAGGGTGACCCTATTTCTGCAGCCATTTTCAGTTGTGTACACAATTATTTCAGTGATCTGATAGAAATGCCCTAGCATCAAGACGGTGGAGCACGTTTAAACTGATGACATTGAAAACTCTCTCTCTCTCTCTCTCTCTCTCAACTTTGTGTCAAAGCAGTGGACTGCAAATGTGCCACTTGGCCTTATTCTTTTTGCTCATAACTTAGCCCCTCCGAACCAAACCCCACCT
This sequence comes from Eucalyptus paniculata subsp. matutina, assembly GCA_017140255.1. Classification (NCBI taxonomy): domain Eukaryota; kingdom Viridiplantae; phylum Streptophyta; class Magnoliopsida; order Myrtales; family Myrtaceae; genus Eucalyptus; species Eucalyptus paniculata. Next base: position 18,420,272 of record CM029444.1, on the reverse strand, counting down.
CTAGAGTAAGTCGAGTGTACCCTTTAAACGGTCAAGACACTTGAAAAAATCTGAAAACTACCAAAGCAGCTGAATTAGAGCACATTAACTCCACATGCTGAGCCATCCACTATATCAAAAACATTATTATGGAATCCATCTTGGGAACAGATGTATTTTTATAAATTTCATTGCGGAGTATGACTCTTTGATTTAAGGGGTAATTCCTGTTGCATCTGACCCTTAATAGGGCCTAAGAAATTTTTTTTCTTCCCATTTTTTTCTGGTTTGAGTCTGATTCTATGTGGCTGGATAATCTTACCAGCAAATTACTTGCCAAACTCCATTAGTGAGCGAGAGGGAGAGTGGGGGGGAAAAGTTGGGGGGTACTACTTAGGAATTTTTTTTCTTCCCATTTTTTCTGGTTTGAGTCTGATTCTATGTGGCTGGATAATCTTACCAGCAAATTAATTTCCAAACTCCATAAGGGAAGACGCATGCGAACGAGAGAGAGAGAGAGAGAGAGAGAGGAGGGGGCGGGGGGACTTGACTGTTAAGCATTGTGCCCTTGGATATAGTGTTATTACCTTTAATTTGTTGTAAGTAATTTTTAGTAAGATCTCTGTGCTTTGAACTCAAACTTGGAGTTTATTAGTGAGTGCCCTGGAGGCACTTGTTGAGTAACTAAATAAGGGAATATTACAGTTTCCAATGCATTCACTATCTTAAGTGTAATATGTTTCTTATAAAGTATGCTAAGCAGATGATGCTGGGACACTTAAGTACTGGCTTGGCCTCCGATCTGGTTGATATCATTGTCCATTAGTGGTCAAAACTGGTTGACCTGGCCAAATTGGTGAGAAACGTATGAACCAGCTCATTAGACCGATTTTACACTTTGGAAAAAATAAGAGTTGTGATGACAAGCATAAGAGTGGAATGATGACCTCTTTTTCCTTTATTGACTCTCAACCAACTGGGTTATGAATGTCCCTGTTAATTTGAAGGCTGTAGAATTCTTTTAAACATACACTGTTCTCTAAAAATGTGGAAAGGAACCTTTGGAGATTTGAACCATGCCCTTTGGAACATGCTGTAATGACCTTGCCAACTCGGTTTCGCGATGCACTTATGCTAATTCTCCATTTTGTAAGGTATAAAATTATATAATTTTGAACAGTATGTTAATAATCAAACTGCGTGGTCAATGAAGATGAACACTATACTGAAGTGGAAATAGTGTTACCATAGCTTCATCTTTTTTAAATGGCTTTTAGTAAGAGAGAGTTCGTGCGCTTTGAATTTAGAATTGAGTAATCTTCTGGAAAATGCTTTTTAATCTTTTCTAGATCTGTGATTGGCCCTAGGTTTTGGGAAAGTAGTATAAATATCATTTGTTACTGATCCCTGTGTTTAATGAGAAGTGAGTATAGTTATTGGATGATTGTGGTTAAGGCATAGCGGTTTTTTTAAAAAACTTGCGGTGATTGGAAATGATAATCAGGTACCTTTTTAGGGTAGTTGAGCGTTAAGTATGCGAGTTAAGTGCTTTATTTGCATGGAGCTGTCATGTTTAAGCATCTTTAAGTATTTTTGAAGATGCTTCAGATGTTCATTGTCCCGAATACTTGTTTTGGATCAAGTAAAATTAGTTTTATTTCGTTCATATATGGTCCTCTTTCTAACATATTGGTTGCATAAATTCTCTTCAATTTCCCTATTCTTCTACCTCCTTAAGTTTTTCTAGTGATTCTCTTTAAGGATATTGAAATGTTGGTTCCTCCAGAAAAACCAGCGATATAACATCTCTGAAGATACTTGGCAGCAAGTTCTAGCATTTAGCCGTTGCGTACATGAAACTCTAGAAGGTTATGATCCTGCAGGTATTGAATCTTAATAGGTCCCTGCTATTGCAGTGTTGAGATGGTCATTTCTGTGGTGTATTGCTGTTAAGCTACTTTTGGTCCACCAGTCCTGCCTTTTGATAACTTTGAAGATGTGGCAATGATGGTTCACTTTTGCAACTGAATTTCTATAGAAACAAGCAGAGACATTGTGGGGGCTTTTATATGATATATATTTTTCCCTATATCCCTACTAGAAATCAAATTTGGCATTTTCTTACCTCTTTGTGAAATTTGTTCAAATATACACTTTTGAGTTACACCTTTCATTCGAGTCTCTCCTCTATTTAAGGATTATGATGATGTTGTGAAAGATAACTTTGATGAAATATATTCTCTATCATTTTTCATGAAGCTTCATGCCGTTAATTATCTCTGCTTACTGTTGTTCCAGGTGCATGGCCTGTCTTAATAGATGATTTCGTTGAGCATATGTACAGGTTCGTTAAAATACTCACTGATCTCCATAACCTTTTCAGGGGTGGCCTGAATTGTTCAGGTCTTTCACTAATCAAAGTCTTTACTTTTGTAAAAACTCCCTGACTACTACTTTCATAAAATCTAACGAGACTGTTTTGTAAAAGTTGTTTCTGTTTACAAAAAGTCAATTAGCAATAATTGTTATTAGGCTTATTGGTGCCTTTAGCTGCATATGCAGTTGTACGATGACAGTTTGAGGATCTGCTGATTAATATTTCCTTTTGGGCAGGGTATCGGGAACCAGTAACAATACAAACTTCCATTGTACCTGTGATGATTCGGAATCTCATGATGACCCTCTCCCAGGTAAGACAATTGCACGGCCACTTAATTTTTCGTTTCCATTGCTTCAGGTTAGCAATCATTTCCTGGAACTGGTGTTTATTGCAGGATTGAAGAGCTATCACGGTTTGAAGAGGAAGTTCAGTGACGACTTCACCAGGGTTAGTGAGGGACTCTCAGAAACGTGCGTTGAGGACACCAGTCATGATCATTGGTCCGTGATTTCCAAGAGAAGGCAAAAGGCGAATTTGTCTTCAGCCTTCGAGGATAGCCCACTGACTGATACTCCAGATGACTACATGGAAAATGTCAGGCACAGTAGTCCCCTTGGCTCCAAGTCTCCATGTGCAGTCGAAGGTTGCTTATCAAAGGGCTTTGCTGGGCTCTTCTCCGGGCGTTCCTATTTGCCATACAACCGGGAAAGAAGAGTCTCCTACACCTGAGAGCTGTTATTTTAGCTATAAAGCGGGTTTTGGTAGATCAAGTAGTTTCTCGATATACCAATTTGCTATGCTCTTGGGGTGACCATTCTTGCGCTCTCATGCCATCTATTTCTGTGTTCCCCTCTTTGAAGTGCTTTTGCTTGTTGCAATTGAAAAGTGATCTGATTCATGGGTAATGATATGATGTTGTCAGATGCCAATATTACATTTACTTGGGGCAATTATTGAGTATATGTTTTTCTTCTTCCTTTTTCTTGGCGCATACCGGGTTTCAAACCAAGCAAACGTCCCTGAACCCACTCCCAACCCTTAACAAAGTAAATGCTTTCGTCATATGTTGTGCTTAATATTGTCAATGTGTTCCTTCAAAATAGTTGCAAATGGGTGTTTTCTTGGATGGATTTAGGGTGCGTTTGGTTCACCATTTCAAGAAGCTTTCAACCTCCAAAGCCTCTTGGGAAAATGTTGGAAAAATGCTTAATTGTTTGGCAATTATTTTGAAGTAACTTTTAAGTGAAAGTTAACATTTGAAAGACTAAAAGCTCAATATTAGTAAGGACTAGTTTTGAGCTTTTAACATTTGGCCAAATGTTAATTTTTTTTTTTTCCCGAAACTTTCATCATTCATTCTTCAAATTTTTGATTTTTCCCTCGTTATTATTTTTTTAAATTATAAAATAATGCTGAAAAAATCAAACATATATAAATGCTAAAAAATTAAATATTTTGTCTTTTTAAAAAAATTTATTTATATATTTGACTTTTTTAGCATATATATTTGATTTTTTTAATTATTATTGTACAAATTTATATTTAAAAAGTTGCATACATTATTTTTTCAATTTTAAACAAATAAAAATTAAAAAATTTCGAAAAGGATTTGGTCTTTAAAAATTTATAATAAAGTATGTATGTATGTATGTATCTAAATTTTTTAGCATTATTGTCAAAATTTATATTTAAAAAGTTGCATACATTATTATTTTTTCAATTTTAAACAAATAAAAATTTAAAAATTCCGATGAATGGTTTTGTATTTATATATATATATGTATTTGATTTTTTAGCATTATTTTCAAATTTATATTTAAAAAGTTGCATACATTATTTTTTCAATTTTAAACAAATAAAAATTAAAAAATTTTGACGAAGGATTTGGTTTTTCTTTTTTAAAATTATATATATATATATATATTTGATTTTTTTAGCATTATTGTCAAAATTCATATTTAAAAAGTTGCATACTGTATTTCTCTCAAAGTTGTTTCTTAATCATAGTTTACCAAACGGTATTTGCATTTGCCTAAAATTTTTTAGGTTAAATTACTTTAATGTTGAACCAAACGCACCCTCAGCCTCTTCTTCCTTTTCCGTCCCTTCTCTTTGGATGAAGCACAGAACTAGGGGTGAGCATGGTCCGGGTTGGTCCGCCACCCCTAACCTTGCAGAATGGCCGTCTGATGTCGGTCGCCGATTTTAGGACCAGGACCGACCCATTGAGCATGGGACCAAGGACCGGACCGACCCAATGGATTCGGTCGGTTGTGGTTAACCCGGGACCGATCGATAATTTTTTTCGTCTTATTTTTTATATTCCCTAAAAAAGCAAACCTACACATTCAAAATACACATTCATCGACAATGCGGCGTTGTTCAACTAAATTATAAATACCAATACATATTTAGCAAATTTAAGATGACACGATAATAGAAATTTTGTACTCTACTAACCGCTTTATCGAGATATGGGGACAAGATGGAAAGTTCTTGTAGTCATCTATCTTTAATATTCATAAAACCATATGCAAATGCGTTTTCCTGCATTTGATCATGTAGCAAATCACCGTAGCAACTACAATACTACTTTACTCTTTAAAAACTTTTACCATTTGACACAAATTGAAAAGCAAAGTGCAGCTGAAATTCATTAGTAAAATATAATTAAATCATAAAAAGTTCAAAATACTTAATATAAATCATGAATATATAACTTCACATCTTGTTAATTCACTTAAACTTCTAAACACCTGAAAACAAAACAAACGATACATAATTAATACTCAACAAAAATTTTAAATTGAAATTACTATTAGTGTTATTGATAGAATATCTTAATATAATATAATATAACATAACAGACATTTTACTTAGGTTTGAGTATATAAAAGAATTATAAATAATATAATATAATATAATATACGGGGTTGGTCGGGGTTGGACCGACCCAAAACTCTTAGGACCAGAGGACCAAGCCATGCGGTGTTGGTCCGGAATTCGAGGACCAAGGACCGAGCCCGGTCCCTTGGGAACTGGACTAGGACCGGCAGGGTTGGGCGATCTAGGGTCGGTCCAGGGTCGACCCTAAACCGCTGCTCACCCCTACACAGAACTAATATTTCTTCATGGCATGGTACACGCGTGCACCGACTAATTTATACTTTAATCTACATCTACAATTATAGAAGTGCAACATCTTTGACTAGGGTTGTGCAATGGAACCAGATTAGACTGTTGTGAAAACCGGTCAGATTCCCAATTTGGAGTGAAGAATCAATTGAGAATTGGACTGACTGCACCAAATTTGGAATCAATATCATAAAGTCAAAAAACTCTAATTTTTCGCACTTGGCATTTTTTTCTCTCGATATCTCTTTATTTCTCTATTCTCTCTAACTTCATTTAAACACTTCATGGCTTTCTCTCTCTCTTGCTTGTGACTTGTCATTGCTCGTTCGAGCCTCACAACCTTTGCTCATTCCTAATTTGCCTTTGTTCGCTCGTCCTTATTGATCTTTTCTATTAATGATCTCGTTACTCATTATTTTCTTGATAATGAAACAAAAATAAATAAATAAATAAAAAGCACTCTTAGGTAGACCTTGGAATTAGATCGGAAAAACATAGGAAATTTAAGGACAAACGTATAGATTCTAGGGTTGGTTTTAAGGTGAACATAATAGGATTCAAGTTCTAAATCCACGTTCCAAGTTTGAAATCTACCTACTCTAAAGCCAATTACCCCTATCTTATGTGATCACAAGATCTTTCTACCATTATGTCCACTTTTAGATCTTAACCAGATCAATCTAAATTAAAAGAAAAGAAACTAATAATTTGTTCAGCCTTACTCATACGAGTCAAATCTAATCTAGGAATGAAACTTACATTTTGTTGATATGTATAGCTCAATCCATGAACCTACAATAACGGTAGACTAGCACTTTTGGTCCTTAAACTCGTGCGGTTTTGTTAATCAAGTCCTAAAAACTATTTATTTATCTAATTAATTCCTTGAATGTGCATGACTTTTTAATCGAATTCTTTTTACTTCAAATCTAGTTAATTGGGGTTGTCATGTCCATTGGAGGCAACAAGAACCTTTACATGGAAAGCCGTGTCGAGAAATCTTATTATTCAAAACCTGATTGTGGCTCGTGTTAGGGTTCTTAGTCCCACGGATTAGTTAAAAGCCCACGAGTGCATAAGATTTTACCTTATATCAGACTCTTGCCAGTTTTAACAGACGTGTGAGCTCCTCCAATAAATCGAATTTGGAGCCGAAAGAACTTAGTTAAAAAAATTATGCAAGTTCAAGCATAGACATTAAACGTTCGAGGACTTGATTGTAAAAGAAGTACAAATTTAGAAACCAAAGATGGACTTTATCTATTATATAATTTGCTATCATGATTACATAAATTTGACTATTTTACATAGCATATTAGTAAATCGACATCTCCTATTATCAACACCTCACAAATTGCGTCCTAAGATTTTAAAAACTTACATCAAGTCTGGATAAATTTAATATTATAACTTTTGCTTAATTCATATGTTGCATTGGATGCATTTTGACTTTTTCTTGATGCAAAACACCGAAAAATTTCATAATATAAATGTTGATACGCAGATTAATATATAAATTTTTTCATATAAACTCGATTAATTCTTGAATTTTGGTTGGAAAAAAAGTATTTTTATATGGCTTAGTAGCTAACAAACAGGCCATACCTTTTCTTTCTTTCTTTCTTTCTTTAGGTTAAATTTTTTTGACAAATTATTGTAAGAATTATTGTGGCCCATATTATGTGATTTATTATATGGTTTAATAATTGTTGAATTGCTATAAATAATTATTGGTTATGAGAAGGTACGACTCTAATAAAAATGAAATGGTATATCGCTTTGATAGAAGGTGCCTTTTCAATGAACGTATAAATAGAGTCCGGTCCTCTCTCCACCTATATACGAACAACAATAACAAAAGCAATTTGGTATTCTCTCCTCCATCGATTGAATACAGTAAGGTTTAGTGGGTTAAGGGAGAGAAATCGGATTTCTTCTTTTAGTTCGAGATCTTTGGATTTTCTAAACGATCATCGTCTAGTGTAGCACTATGGATAAAGGTATGTCTTCATCTATTTGTGAAAATTATGAAGATCAAAGATCCTTGATTTGTTATGAATTTCCGCATTAAGAATTATATGAATATCTAACAGTTGGTATCAGAGCATTTGGTTTATGATCTCATGATTTTTCCGTTTAAAAAAATATTATAATTTATGTTTGATGATTCATTGAACGATCTTGTTTGTATTATTTATTGTTGTTAAAATGTTTTTGGATGATTATGGATAAAGAAAATCCGAATGATGGAACGTTCTTCATAGACAAAAATGGCAAAGAAAAGTTACTGTGTGCGAGTGGAAAAGGATGAAAATGAAAAAAAAAATTCGGAATTTTAAGGGCAAGATAGAAACTCTTCAATTCTAGGCAAAATCCGATGACCCACCGCTTGATTTCGGACTCACACCGTCGCACTGCCATGAGGAACATTAGCCATGAGTTTTTCCGGTATATCGGTGTTCGCCGGAGGCTAATCGAGCGACGGAAGCCGCGGTGGTGGAGGTTTTGTGTTCTGAGAAATTTTGCTTTGATTTGGGGTCAATTTCTTGGTCATTTTCGCCAAAACTTAAACCCATGTGGTCGTGCCGGGACACTCCGAACAACCCATTATTTTATTTGTGTCTAGGATGGGCTACCGGAGAAGAAACGGCCAGCGAAACCGCGGCGGAATGGCGAAAAACAGCAAAGAAACGCATCTGTGTGCGAGGAAGAAGGCGCGTGGGCTCCACGCGCATGCTGCAGTTGTAGGCGTGTGGAACCCACGCGCCATGCGCCGTAACGCCTGCGCAAGCGCTGCGCGCGTGGGATCTACGCGCGCGGGGCTTCCCCTCGCGGGGGATGAAGGCGCGTGCTCGGCACGCACCTGACGTCCCCCCGCGCCCTTTTTACGTTTTTTGCCCCCATGTCATTTTTAAAATTCCCATTTTGTCATTCTCACAATTTATTTACTGTTCTGCCTCTGTTTAATTTATAATTACGATTCTGCCATTGCTGATTATTTACCATTTTGCCTCTGGATTATAATTTTATGGTTCTGCCCTTATGGAATTATGATTTTACGATTTTACCCTTATGCTTTGATTACGGTTTTATCCATGTGTGCAATTTGGTAAATATTTATATTTTACAATATTAAAAAAATTCATATTATGAAAGGTGTGTTAGTCACCAAAGTGGCCGAACCTTGAAGTCTTTTGAATTTTTGATATTGTAAATTATTTTATTCAATTACCCATGATTAATTGATGCTATATATGAAATTGATATGTTTTATATTATTATTAGAGTTATGGGTATATTGAAGTTCATTTATTATAAGAACTTAGGGATTAACCCAAAGGTTAATTATTTTCTTATAATTTATAAACATGATGGTTGATAATTAGTATGACTTGTTAAATTTATTTGTATATCCAAAAATAGCAAATAAATTTTAATGAGTTATATTTACAATTATCAAATAAAAGTTATTAGCATCATTATGGTATATATATATATATAGGATCGCCCAAATGAGAACTATGATGTACATGTGTTGTTTAGTTTGAATCTGATTAGGTGATATTCTTAAAACATTAATGTATGAGTATTTTCTTGCACATTTGCAGTATCTGTATATGTTTCACTCCATTCACACGCCTCATCTGTTCCCTTATTCAATGGGGTAAATTTTCCTAATTGGAGTGAACAAGTCTAGTTTCACTTAGGTGTCTTGGATCTTGATTAGCACTTCAAGTTGAGAAACCAGCTGCTATTACTGATGAAAGTAGAGATGATGTCTTTCCATAAAGCTTGGAAAAGATCGAACAGACTGAGCTTAATGTTTATGCGAATGATAGTTGCAAACAATTAAAGACTTCTCTTCTCAAGACTAACAATGCTAAGGAATTTATGAAATTTGTGGAAGAGCGTTGTCAAATTGCTGATAAGTCACTTACTGGTACATTGATAAGCACACTAACCACCATGAAATATGATGGTTCGCGTACCATGCATGAGCATATATTTGAGATGACAAATTTAGCAGCAAAGTTAAGGATTTTGGGAATGAATGTGGATGAGTACTTTTTAGTACAATTTATACTTAATTCCTTGCCTCATGAGCAATATGAGCTATTTTAAATGAATTACAACACTATAAAGGATAAGTGAAATGTAAATGAATTGGCCAGTATGCTAGTTCAAGAGGAAATAATGATAATGAATTAAAAAGGCTCATTCTGTTCATTTTTTAAGTCATTAAGAAGTTAGAAAGAATTTTAAGAGGAAAAGTGGAAGGAGTAAGAAGAAAGGATTACACGTCCTGAATGACTCTTCAAAGGCTTCTCAAATCCACAAGAAGAAACACAATCTTATTAAGTGTCATTTTTGCAACAAAATTGGACATTTGAAGAAAGATTATCTGAAATGTAAGGCTTGGTTCGAAAAGAAAGGTAAGCCTTGTGCTTTGATATGTTTTGAATCAAACTTTACTGAAGTTCCTTATAATACTTGGTGGATTGATTATGGTACCACCACTCATGTGTCAAATACGATGCAATGATTTCTTACGATCAAAACTATAAAGCCAAATGAAAGTTATGTGATTACGGGGAACACAAACAAAGCTCCAGTTGAAGGCATTGACACTTATCGTTGATATTAGATACTGGACATTATTTGGATTTGTTTCGAACCCTTTATGTACCTACATTTTCTCGTAATTTAGTTTCTTTGCCAAGACTTGATGTGGTGGGATTTTATTGTAAGTTTGGATCTAAATCTTTCAATCTATTTAAGAGTGATACTCTTATTGGAATTGGAACTTTATGTGATGGTCTCTACAAATTTAGACTTGATAATACTTTTGTTGAGACATTAATGACCTTGCATCATAATGTTGGTACTAAACGAAGTTTGGTGAATAAAAATTCTGCTTACTTGTGGTATAAACATTTGGGTCATATATCTAAAGAAAGAATGCAGAGATTAGTGAAGAATGAAATTCTTCCAAATTTGGATTTTACTGACCTTGGAGTGTGTATTAATTGTATTAAAGGTAAACAAACAAAACACACTAAGAAAGGTGCCACAAGAAGCATAGAACTTTTGAAATTATACATACTGACATATGTGGTCCTTTTGATATTCCATCTTTTGGTAAGGAAAGCTATTTCATAACCTTTATTGATAATTTTTCACGTTATGGTTACATTTATCTATTGCATGATAAGTCTCAATCAGTTAATGCACTTGAAGTGTATATTAAAGAGGTTGAGAGGCAATTAGATAGAAATGTGAAAATAGTAAAATCGGATAGAGGCGGTGAATATTATGGAAAGTATGATGAATCGGGACAATGTCCAAGTCCATTTGCTAAATTCCTTGAAAGACATGGCATTTGTGCTAAATACACAATGCCAGGTACACCACAACAAAATGGTGTAGCAGACTGGCGTAATCGTACTTTAATGGAAATGGTTAGGAGTATGATGAGTCATTCATCTTTACCTTTATCTTTGTGGATGTATGCTTTAAAGACTTCTATGTACTTATTAAATAGGGTTCCTAGTAAGGCAGTTCCAAAGCCTCCCTTTGAACTGTGGACGGGAAGGAAATCTAGTTTATGATACCTGCATATTTAGGATTGTCAAGCAAAAGTAAGAATTTATAATCCACATGAAAGAAAATTGGATTCAAGAACGATTAGTGGTTATTTCATTGGTTATGCAAAGAAATCCAAATGGTATAAATTTTATTGTCCTAATCATAGTACAAGAATTGTTGAATCTGAAAATGCTAGGTTTATTAAGAATAGTGACATCAGTGGGAGTGAAAGAATGCGTGATGCTTGCATTCAAGAAGTAAGGGTAGAAGTTCCTATATCAAAAGTTTTTAAAGTTGTTCTTGATGTTGTAGTATAATCTAACAATAATCGAGAACAACAAATTAATGAACGAACACTCCATAATGGAGATGTCAACATTGAACCTCCAATAGCTGAGTCACAAGAAATAGCATTAAGAAGATTTCAAAGAGAAAGGAGGTCGGCTATTTCTGATGACTATATGATTTATCTACAAGAGTCAGAAATTCACTTAGGAATTGGAAATGATCCAGATTCATTTTCCCGAGCCATGGAATGTGAAGATTCTAATGAATGGTTTAATGCTATGGAAGAAGAGTTAAAATCCATGTATCAAAATCAAGTTTGGGATATAGTTGAATTGCCTAAAGAATGTAAGAAGGTCGGGTGTAAATGGGTTTTTAAGACCAAGCGCGACTCAAAAGGTAATATTGAACGACATAAAGCCAAACTTGTTGCAAAGGGTTTTACTAAAAAAGAATGCATTGATTATAAAGAGACATTTTCACCAGTCTCTGAGAAGGACTCACTTAGAATTATTATGACTTTGGTGGCTCATTATGACTTGGGGTTACACCAAATGGATGTAAAAACCGCATTTCTTAATGGGAATTTAGAGGAAGAGGTTTATATGGACCAACCCGAAGGCTTTTCAGTTAAAGGAAAGGAACACATGGTATGTAAATTAAAGAAGTCAATATATGGACTTAAACAAACTTCCCGACAATGGTATCTTAAGTTTAACGATACCATAACTTCATTTAGATTTAAGGAAAACACCGTTGATCGGTGTATATATATGAAGATTAGTGGGAACAAGTTTATTTTTCTAGTTTTGTATATTGATGATATTTTGCTTGCTGCTAATGATCTTGATTTGTTACATGAAACCAAGAAATTTCTCTCTAAGAATTTTGAAATGAAGAATATGGGAGAGGCAACATATGTGATATGGATAGAAATATTCCGTGATAGATCACAAGGATTATTAGGATTGTCTCAGAAAGCCTACATTGAGAAAATTTTAGAGAGATTTAATATGAGTAAATGTTCAATAGGAATAATTCCAATTCAGAAATGTGATAAATTTAGCCTTATGTAATGTCTGCAAAGTGAATTGAAATGATAACAAAAAATAATATTCCTTATGCATTTGTTGTGGGGAGCTTAATGTATGTACAAACTTGCACCAGACTAGACATCAGTTTTGCTGTTGGAATGCTAGGCAGGTATCAAAGTAATCCTGGAATGGATCATTGGAAAGTTGCAAAGAATGTTCTTAGATACTTGCAAGGAACGAAGAATCATATGCTCACTTATAAAAGATCTGATCATCTCGAGGTGATTGGATATTCAGATTTAGACTTAGCCAGATGTGCTGATACAAGAAAATCAACATTTGGTTACTTGTTTCTTCTGGCTGGAGGGGCAATTTCATGGAAGAGTGTGAAGCAGTCAATTATTGCTGCATCCATTATGGAAGCTGAATTTGTGGCATGCTTTGAGGCCACAATTCATGAATTATGGCTGCGGAATTTTATTTCAGGACTTGTGATTGTCGACAGTATTGCCAAGTCGCTAAAAATTTATTGTGATAACTCTGCAACAGTTTTCTTCTCTAAGAACGACAAGTATTCTAAGGATGCTAAGCATATGGAGATCAAATACTTGTTTGTCAAAGAAAAAGTTCAGAAACAAAGAGTGTCAATTGAGCACATTAGCACCAATCTTATAATAACAGATCCCTTAACAAAAGGACTGCCGCTCAAAACATTTAATGAGCATGTTGAAAGAATGGGCATTATTGGACGTCATTAATGTTTGTATTATGATTGTATTGAGTTTATGTATTTGACACTTTGAGCTTACTTATGTGTTTATGATATTTCCTGTTTTCTATTTAGTATACATTATGGAAATAGATGAATGTTAAACAGGATAGTTTCGAAAGAAACATTATAGTTGGATTATTACTGTACTTCTCATTTATGGATCATGCTAAGTAAAGTGCTATAGTTGTAGTACAGAATGGACTATGTCAATTAATGACATACAACCACTATGACTCGCATTAGTTTTCTTTACTTAATTGTGATTATTATGTGATTGCCAATTTAATGAAATTTTATAGCATAATTATTATGCACATTACAGTCTTTATTAAACCATGAAAGGAACATCATATGGGCCAAGTGGGAGAGTGTAAGAATTATTGTGACCCATATTATGTGATTTATTATATGGTTTAATAATTATTGAATTGCTATAAATAATTATTGGTTACGAGAAGGTACGACTCTAATAAAAATGAAAGGGTATATCGCTTTGATGGAATGCGCCTTTTCAATGAACGTATAAATAGAGTCCGGTCCTCTCTCTACCCACATACGAACAACAATAACAAAAGGAATTTGGTATTCTCTCATCCATCGATTGAATACAGTAAGGTTTAGTGGGTTAAGGGAGAGAAATTGGATTTCTTCTTTTAGTTCGAGATCTTTGGATTTTCTACAATGATCATCGTCTAGTGTAGCACTATGGATAAAGGTATGTCTTCATTTATTTGTGAAAATTATGAAGATCAAAGATCATTGATTTGTTATGAATTTCCACATTAAGAATTATATGAATATCTAACAATTACATCATAAAACTATCGACAAACCTATGGCTTGCATCTACAGCCACATTTTTACAGCCTGTTTTTGACTTATGTCAGGGAAATCATAAATCTCTGGGGTTTCGAGCGTCTCTATGTTCTTTCTCAATTAGTTATATTTCATCCCCGACTGAAATAAAAATATATTTCATCCAACATTTTAGTAATAAAATTTATATTTCTGATATTAAAAATCAAAGGACTCACTATTTCACTATTCGTATACTTTATAAAATACTTTAAATATAAGATATTTAATAAACGCATATTAAAAGCTCTACAAGAAAAGAAAAAGCAAAAGCAAAAAAAAAAAAAAAAAAAATATATCTTCATGAACAGTGCCTAACATTTTAAGAAATCAAAAACTAATTTTTACCTTTCCAATCATATCATTTCTTTAAAGATTATTTAATAATTTCACATAACTTCTTATGAGACTTCAAGGAAAATATGGGTACTGTTGTGAAATATAAGGTCTAGGTATTAAATAAAATGAAATATGTTCCTAAAAATTTATATCGAACGTTTAAATAAATCATGTCAAACATGCAAATCCTCTTGTAGGACAATGCACATTGCGTACTTTTAGTTTTTAGTCCCACTGTCCCACAATTTCTTCACCACACCATTTGCTCCAAATTAAAGAAGTGAGTGTTTCCAGTCTGAGAAAATTCTATAGTCCTTATATAAAAATACGGAACGATCAGTCCAATTCAATTTGATATGCTAGATTAAGATGTAGTAAATAGTGATCATATGGCGATCTTAGAAAAACAATAACTCACGAACTCATAAAGAAAATTGCTACTATAAAATTGTCAATTTTACTATTAATTAAGATAAAATTACGGCATACAAGGATGATTATTAATAGATAGGGTCCTTAGATTTACGAACTGTAAAGGAATGCTACTATCATTGAGGTAAGTTGTTATAGGGAACAAGGTACACAATAGGTTCGGGTCATTTACGATATTTCGTGAAAGTCACAATGCTGGGGATTTCAACCTTACGAAATTATGAGGTAACTCACTAGGTTGAAGCATGATTAATAGGTTTTCATTTAAAAAGACTAAAAGGAAAAATAGAGTTGTCATGGAAAATTACTGCGAGTTGATATTGTCCTTTACAACAATGTTTGGTATTTTACTACACTTTTTGATTTATTACTAAGTGTCAACATTTTCAGGTTACACTCTTGTAAATTATCATCCAAAAAAATAACTTACTTTTTATGATGGTAAATGAATTACTAGATAAATTACAAATCCATTAAATTAGATTACTACATATAGGTACGAAACTGGTCGCATTTTTAATTTCTAAGGGGCTGTAGAAGCGCCCTTCCATTCTTGATCATTCTTTAATTTGTCACGATTAATGTGCAGACTTCGATGATGTGCCTATCTAGCCAACATTAGTTTGCTTGTAAGAAAACTTATGAACATTTAAGTGACAAGAAGTAGCATATTTAAGCAATAGCTTAATTAACTATTGCAGTTTGCTCCATTGGTCATCCTTTTTACATGGGAAAGGAGAGGTGAGGAGTTCGAATTCCTACTTTCTCAAAGGAGTTGGGGGTGAGGAAGATTTAGATTTAGTTATAAGTTTCAATTCATATGCCTTACATGGAGGTAGGGCAAAACTTTGAGATTCTCATACCTTACATGGAGGTATAGCGAAAATTTGAGAGTGAGAGTTAAAATAGAAGTAGAGTATAGTTATATGCTTCAATTCCCACATTCTACACAAAGGCATGACAAAAAATTGTGAGGGTGAAAGTTAAAGTAGGAGTAAAGTAGGATCGGAAAAAAAATATTTCTATTTAACTCATTAAATTACACAAAAAAAAAATTATGATATTTAAGTCGATTGACTCCAACGATTTTTATGTTGCCAAAATTCCCTCAGATAGGATAGGGCGCTGTCGGGTTCAAGATGCAAGGTTTGGACTTTGCTGAACCATTTGGCACTCTGCTCTGCTATCTCTCGCTAGGGGTGTTGGTCGTCTCATGTTGGTATAAAAGTTCGAGTGTTCAAAAAATATTGCGGGATCCTCCGATGCTCATGTTAGACGTTGATCATGAAACTAGTAGAATTTAAGCTCTATGATAAAACAATGCACAGAATGAAATAAATTTTTACTATATTTGTCCTTCGAAGTGCTGCTGCTCAAGTTATCATTTCTATAGTTATTATTTATTTTCTCAGACTTAATCCGAATAATTGTTATTTAATAACACGTGGTCCTGGGCCTACATGCTCTTGGGCCCGGTCATGTCACATTTAATTCGAATTTTTCAAGAAATTCGATGAGAGTTCTTTCTTTTCTACAGATCATTGGTCTCTTCGAGTTAAAGTTAACTTGAATTTCGATATGTTAGTTGGAACACAAAAATGATAATCAGGATAAGTTCACTAGTTTATATCATAATAGAATTATCTTTCTAAAGTGGAGCCTCATTCAGTATTATACCGGATGGATATTTCTACTATTTTTGAAGTTTCAGTATTTTTATTAGGAATTTTTAATGCAATATTGACCTAACTCTAGATCCACGTAGTTATGTTAATCCAAATTTAGACTGTATTTGTTTTGTGAAAAATGAATGATTTAATTTTTTCCCTAAGAATGATTACTTGTATCGCTTATGAAAATAAATGAATGAAAAATATTTTTATCGTTTACAAAAATTCTTAAACATAAAATATTGCTTGTAATAAAGTGTTTTTCATAAATTAATTATATCAAGTGATACAAGTGATCATTTGAAGGAAAACATTTTGCAAATAATTTATTTTCTGCAAACAAACAAAGCATCAATAAAGCTACTGCAAAGGCTACGAACTTAGATATGGAGAGTAAAATGAAGAAATGACCTTAAATCTTTGTGTACTAACCCCTAATCGAATTGTTTGGGATTCAGAAGTGAAATAAATCATTTTATCTATTAATATTGGACATATTGGCGTATTATCATATCATGTGCCTATTGCCATAGTTGTAGATATAGGTATTTTGAGAATATGCCTTAATGACCAATGGTTGACAATGACTCTAGTTCCGATTTTTCTTGATTAAAAATCTTGATAGCCTAAACGATCGGTCTAACTTAATTAAATCTGCTTAATTTTGTAATTGATATCGGAGCCATGCGTCGTAGATAAAACTGGTAGACTTTAGCAGATAAAGTTGAATTCGTCGTCACTGGTTTTCATCATAGAGTTCATCCGTTTAGAAGCGGCAAACATGCGACGGTAGCACAACAGAGTTATAATGCCCATACGCTATTGGACTGTTGTTTTGTTAACATCTATGATAATTTTTAAAGTTTCTTCTAGAACTCGAGTAGCAGCAGAAGGATATAGAGAGACGCCAACTACAGAGCGTATGAAGCATGGCATCATTTTAAAAAATTATAAATGCATACAATGCTGAGCAAAAATAATAGGATACTTAGGATTAGAAAGAGAGGGAGGTCATAATCATTTTATTAAAAACATTGTTTTAGGGAAAAAAATAGAAAATTTCCCTAATAAGATTAAAGATAGGAAGGAATTAAAAAGATTCTTTGGTTGTTTAACGTATGCATGGGATTTCATAAAAATCTGGCAAAATTTAGAATGCCATTGCATTGGGTCCGTGTGTTTTGTGGAAAATGAAAGACATGGAAAACATTTGTTACATCATTTGAAATAATTAGTCAAAAAAAATATTTTTTTTGTTGACGACAATGTATGCCTAAACATTTTTGTAAACAATGAAAATTGTATTCATTCATTAATTTTTGTACGCAATGCAAACGATCATATTTAAAATTGTTTTTCAAAAAGTAAGTTTTTCATGAAACAAACAAACCCTGAGTTAAAGAAAGACCAAACTTGGCCTTGGACAAGTCAAGACACTATTGTTGTAACAAACTGAAAAAAGACGTGCACAAAGTTGCAAACATTAAATTTAGAGATAAGTGTACGAAAATCTTAAAAATTGTTATAAAAGTGCAATTGAATTCTAAAACTTATAAAAAGTGTAATCAAATCCTAATACTTATATTGGTATAATCGAGTCATTCTGTTAATTTCGTCCAACTTAACTAATGGAAAATGCCGGCAAGGCTTTTTTTTTTTTTTTTTTTTTTTTTTTTCCAAAAATATTTTCTCTCCTCTATATAGCGATGATGCGGTTAAATCATAAAACATAAGGTTAAGACAACGCTGTTTTGGTCTAAATTTGATTTTTAACACGAACTTTGTTTAAGTTTTTATTAAAAAAAAAAAAAAGGTTGCGAGGGCTGCAAGCCTTGTTGTTGTTGTTGCCATGCCATCACCTGAAAGGGTCGATGAGGGTGGGGGATGGCCAATGATCCCCACATGCAATTGGCTAGGTGGGGCAATGGTGGTTGTCCCCCTTTTTTACATATATTTTAATTTAATTTAAATAAAATTGTATGAAAAATCAAATTTGTGCTAAACAAATTTCTTTTTAGCCATGTCATCTCTACATAGAATAAAAAATAATAATAATAAATCACATCAGCATTTTTCGTTAGCTAAATTGAATAGAGTTAAAGAAATAACTCAATTAAATCAATTTGAGAAGTTTTAGGATTTAATTACACTTTTTGTAAGTTTTCAAACCCAATTGCACTTTATGATAAATTTTAAAACTTCCAATGCGCTTATCACTTAAACTTATCAATAGAAACTCATAAATTAATCATAGAAACGGATGCAAGAAATGAATATTGGTGTGTAGTTTTGAAAATAAAAGGTAAAAACTATGCAAATATTTTTGTGATAATTTTAACGGGATAATTTTTCGTATAAAGGCCAATTTAGTCCAAAACCTTTCAATTGTATAAATTTAATTCTACAAAATTTTGAAAATTTAGTCCTAAATCTTTTATTTATTATTTATTTGCCAATAGAGTCATTCTTGGTATTTTTAGCTAGAGATTGTCGAAGGACTATTACTTTAGCAAATCTTTAAAGTGTTCAGATTAAATTTGCAAATCATTAAAGTGTTTAGAATTAAATTGACATAATCAAAATATTTAGGATTGAATTAGTTGCCGTACGATAGGTTTAAGACTTTTTGTACAATTTTTTTTTGGGTAAAAACTATTTGTACAATTTTTGCTAGTTTTGACGAAGCCAAAATTAATTATCTAATGATGGAAAAATAGGTTTTAGCAATAATTAGAGGGATAGTTTTTTTAAAAATGATTTTAGCTCTCAAAACCATTTCTAATGAGAGCATTAAATGTGTAATTGACTTTATTAAAAAGAATTGATCTCACATGCAAGTGACATGGTTCGTGATTCTCCCGTACCTGTGAACCCTTGAGAGTGAAGTTTGGGGTTATCGAGTGAAGAGCAAGGGTGCAGAGAAGATGAACACAACTGGTTTCTGGGAGTTGCGTCTAGGAGTTCTAAGATAGAAAGATAATATTACTTAGGAGCTCCGAAGGTGGGGTTGGCCTCCTGTGCACAAACTGGTTGGGAGTTGATGCCGCTCTCCTAATGAGGCTATGGTAAGCCGAAACCAGTTGTTAAGCCTAAAGAGAGCTGTTGTCTCACTCGATGGACTAGATGCCCGAGCTAAGCTGAGCATGGTATGTTCTCGTATGAAAAGAGCTATTCGTTGTATTATTCATTGGAACAACTATAGAAGGAAGGTTGGCCAAGTGAATCGCTAGGTGCTGCACGGGTTAATCCGCAGTTAAGGAAACTATCGACCCATGAAAAATGGTATTAAAGCGGGGATCCCTTCAGTAGGTGGGTAATTCGGGAAAAAGCCTGTAGTCTTCCCGGTCCTATGAGGGCGGAGAGTGATCATCAGGGCCAAAGGGGCTCGGACAATGTGCGGCTCTTGTCTAGCTTATGGGATTGCAATGAGAGCATATGAAGGAACCGAATTGCTCGCTGAATGGGGATAACGTTCCTGAATCAACAGGCGAATCTTAAGAAGAGGTTTGCAATCACGTTTCCACCAAGGGGACCCTTTGTTGGCTTTCGGAGATCATGAGGAGCTTAATAGGCGAAAGAATGTGCTGCCATAGGGTGCAGTTGGCTAGGGGTGCCACACTTGTCAAGGAGTACAAGTGACTGGAGATTCGCGAACAGCTTTGATTAAGAGAAGCAAGCAATGGAGTGGTGTAACTTGTTCAGTTGGGTGAGCCATCCATGTAAGTCCTAGGAAATGGCATTGTTGTTTGGAAATGCAGGGAAGTGACAAAATAACCTGCAACGACGAGCGTTGCGGAATTCGGTGGGGGAGTTTGACATGGTCCGTGATTCTTCTGTACCCATGAACCCTTGGAGTGAAGTTTAGAGTTATTTAAGAGTTCTGAAGCTGGGGTTGACCTCCCATGCACAAACTGGGATGTCACTTTCTTGATGAGGCCATAGCAGGCCAAAAGTAGTTGTTGAATCTAAAGAGGGTTGCTGTCTCACTCGATGGATTAGATGCCCAAGCCAAGTTGTGCGTGGTACGATCTCGTATGAAAAGAGCTATTCGCCGTATTATTCATTCAAACAACTATAGAAGGAAGATTGATCCGGTGAATTCCATTTGTCAGGCGCTGCATGGGTTAATTTGCGGCCAAGGAAATTTTCCACCCGTGACACAAGCGTAAGGGCTAAGTCCTACGTAGGCAATTGTGGCTTAACCAGTTTGCTCTTATTTGTTGATCATTCACAGGGTTGAAAGAATCCTTTGGCCTACTGTCTCACTCGAGAATTGGTAGAAGAGAGGCATCTACTCCAAACGGTGTCAGCTTAATAAGAAACATTTTCGACTGAAAAAATAAAATAAAATGAAAGAAGCAACAAATGCCCATTCAAGAAACTGACGTCAAAACCAAGTAACAAGCAGGACAAAATTCCTTAATATTAAAATTTTGTTGAAAGAAGATGAACAATAGAGAAGGGAAAAATAGGAATAAAAACATGAAAGAATAAGGGAAAGAAAATAAAATAAAAGAACATTGAAAAAAAATAAATTCAAAATTACATTGTTTTGTTTAAAATAGTCATGCATAAGCCATTGGTCGTGCTACGTAGGATGGGCGGTGGCGATTGAATCTCTACGTCAGCGGTTTTTAGCATAAATTGACTGGATGAACTACGTTGGAAAATTTGTCAAAAGTTTTATGCCTATATTAGTCAAATTAAAAAGTTTGGGACTGAATTGAAATCCACAATATAGATTTAAGGCTTTTCAGTAATTTTTGCAGCGAGGTTGATGGGAAACCAATGAGCTGGTCCAGACGATGTAATAGTAATCGAGAGTCATGGAACCGTGGACTAATTACTAGGCTGGACAAAAATTTCCATCCTAAACAGTGTCATGTTCTCAAAGTTCAATTATAACTACCGAAGCTTCACCAGATGGAGATAAACTAAACCTAGTCCATTATTTCATCGAAACCGACGATCATGATCCGGTCTACTCGTTTGAATGTTTTGTCTCTTAACAGACCACTTCCTCTATGAAAGGGATTGCTCTTGTAGTAGAAAGGGCAGAGTTCCAACAGTCTTCTTGAGTTAAGCAGAATTCTGATACTCAAGCCTTTTTAAAGTAAGAAATATTTAGCCTCCTTTTGCCGGAAAAAAATGATTTTGAAAATTTTTTCCTAAAAATGATCACATATATCGTTTAAAATAGTTAGTCCATGAAAAATGTTTTCATCATTGATAATAATTTATTTCTAAAAAATTTCATAGACTATGATAATATCTTTAGTTCATTCATTTTTATAAGCACTTCAAGTGATCTTTTTTTTTTTTTTTAATAATATTTACTAAATCATTTATTTTTCATAAAACAAATTAACAGTAAATAGACATGATTAGCTACCTCTCTCAAAAAAAATTCTGTTTAGATTAGTTCCTTCTAAAGGTCAAGCATACTTACATTCTTGACTAGGTTCTCCCAAGCACAAAGCCAGAGAAAGCTCTACAGTAAAGAACATGTAAAGATCTTTCAATGAAGTTAATAGGTCAGATGTGAAAGCGTTCTAAATTAACTAAAATAAGACTTCAGGGACTTTTTTTTTTTTTTTAATATGCATGACTCATTTTGATATAATTAGAGCAGGATACATGAAAACTTGACCCAAGTGGAAACCTGCTTTCACAGGGACAGTCACAGCGGGATCCCAATTTTCACAATAATGTACTTGAATCATATTAACCTTTAATTTGCGTGCATTTAAGATTCTAAAACTTGTTACTGTCGTCCATTTCAGTCATTTCTTTAGGTTTTAGAAAAATGAAAATTTACATGGAATTTTATTTTTATTTTTTATGATAACGTATGATTGAAAAGATAGTAGCACAAATCACTAAACTATGAAATCAACGAAAGGACTCAAAAACATCAAAATTGTAAGTTTTAAGATTTAAATGCACAAAAAAATAATATATTATGGATCTTGATAAACTTTAGGAATTGTTCTATAATTGTTTCTACTTTCATACTTAACTATAATA
This sequence comes from Eucalyptus paniculata subsp. matutina, assembly GCA_017140255.1. Classification (NCBI taxonomy): domain Eukaryota; kingdom Viridiplantae; phylum Streptophyta; class Magnoliopsida; order Myrtales; family Myrtaceae; genus Eucalyptus; species Eucalyptus paniculata. The sequence goes on along the minus strand of CM029444.1, from coordinate 18,397,778 downwards.
AAAATCCACTTTGAACCCAAAAACTACCTTCAAAGGTTGTGGACTTCACAAAGGTGTTGCTGTAACGGAATCGGACCGTTTCCCCCCGTTTTTTTTTTATCCGGTTTACCTAGCAAACTTATAGCAATAAAGTCGGGCAGGAATAGATGGCCCAAAATAGAGATTAGATCACATGGGTTTATAGCATTTGGTTTTACAAGAATTTTCTCCTTCCTTTTTTCTTCCGCTGGTGGATGATGGCTGCGTTTGGCAACCACTTTGCCATGGATCTTTAGCCCCCTAAACACCTTTGGGCCAAATATTCAGTGTTTGGCAAATTTTTTTTGACTTGCCTTTGCCAAAGGCAAGTCTTCCCAAGGCTGAAAGCCCAAAACAGGTTGGGGGCTGCCTTGGGCATTCAACCTTTTTGGAAGGCTGAGGGAGAGTAAGTTAAAAAAATTTCTTCCACAAATGCCCTCACTAACATTTCGTTTTTCCGGTTTTATCCTCATTACTATTCATCTTCTTCTTTGTTGAAGATGACCAACAAAGTTGCGCGGAGCTACCCATGGCCGGCGATGAGCTGGACAGAGGTCGGCAAGAGGCCTGTGCGTCACGGCGATCGTTGGCGGCCAGTCGCGTGACCTCGACAACCCCTTGTGAGTCGCGTCGCCGCGACCGCTGCAACTCCCGGCAACCACCCAGATCTGGGTCGCAGACCGCTGCAACCCGGCGACACTGCGACCCCCGGCAGATCTGGGTTATCGGAGGTCACCGCGACCCAGATCTAGGCCGCGCGACCTCTGGCGACACAGATCGCACGCAAATCTGGGTCACCGGAGGTCACCACAACCGATCTGGGCCGTGCGACCTCCGGCAACCCAGATCGTGCAATCGGGATCGCGCGATCTGGTCGCGACGATCTGGTTGCGATCGGGGGCGCCACGATCAGATCGAGCGGCCTCGGCCTCCTCTGCACGGAGGTCATGGCGCGGCGGGTCGCGCAACGTTCCGACGAGGGTCACGACGACCCAGATTGGCCGGGGCCGCTCAATCTGGTCGTGGCGACCCTCGCCTGCCGCCTGCCCCTCGCCAGACCGCTTGCCTGTCCCTCACCGGACCGCTTGCCCCTCGCCGGCGGAAACCAACCAATTCTCATTTTTTTCCTTTTTTTTTTAATAATAAAAGTCTTTTGCAAAGTTAATTTGTCCAAATGCTATTTTGCTCAAATATACTTTACAATGGACTTTCACAAATACGATTTACCAAATACAATTTGCATTTCCAAAAACCCTTTTAGCTCAAAGACCTTTACATTTTCTCAAGGACTTTTCCCAAAAGTCTTTCCAAACGCACCCGATATCTTGAAAACCTATTTATTTGACCGAGGAAAAAAAACCAATACGTTGAAGAATTTATACAGCAGTAAATTCCAAATGGTCCACTGGCCTACTAGTATTTACTGAGCGTACGGCAAGCACGAACAGAAATTGGCCCAAAAACTCTCGAATTCAGGAAGATGACAACTGAGAAAGACATGAACCGGCATCTTTCGCCTGAAACTAGAGCCCCATGGATTTTGCATGCTATAGACGTTCATTCCAGCATGCACAGGCCATGCTCAAGAATAGGCCATATAAGTTATGCACTTAAAAAACACCTGAAAGACTCACCACTGATACTTTGCAGCAACAAGGACCTCCTCGTAATTCCGAGCTGCATTGTCCCAACTGAGGTCCTTTGTCATCCCTCTTCTTTGGATTCCTTCCCAGCTCTCCTTGTACTGCCTATATGTCATCAAGCAGTAACCCAGCGCATTTATCAGCTTATTTGCTTCTGCACTATCAAATGTCCACCCAAGCCCCGTATTGTTGAAGGGATCAAACGGCTCAACCGTGTCTCTCAGTCCACCCACAGCATGTACGACTGGTACGGTCCCATAGCTCATGGCATAGAGTTGGTTGAGCCCGCAAGGCTCAAATCTCGACGGCATAAGTAGAATGTCTGAAGCAGCAGTTATCCTGTGAGCCATTTTCACAGAAAACCCGACCCATCCCCTGATTTTATCGCGGTGTTGTCCTTCAAACTGCCGAAGCATCTGTTCAAGATCTTGCCTTCCCGTTCCCAACATGACTAGCTGCACATCCTGACCCATCAGCCATGGTACAGCCTCAGCTATTAGATCAACACCTTTCTGGTGATCCAACCTCCCAATGAAACCGAGCAGAGGAACATTGGAACAGACAGGCAAACCAAGCTCCCTCTGAAATGCTTCCTTACACTGGGCCTTCCCAGTTTGCAGATTTTCCAAGGAATAGTTAGTATAACCATCTGATTTTAGGTGAACATCGTATTGTGGACTCCACTCTTTTGTATCGATCCCATTGACAATGCCTCTCAGTTTCCAGTCCATCTCATTGATGATGTTGTGCAAACCCCAACCGCCTTCAGAAGTTTTGAGTTCCCAAGCATATCCATGACTCACTGTTACCACACGATCTGCTGTTTTTAGACCTGCGGCAAATATGTTGAAGTGGTCTCCTCCGACAGGATCATACAATTTAAAAAGGTCAATATAGTGTGGCGGAAGATCCACAAAGGAAAAATCATCCACTGGTCCCCGTCCCTAGAGAAACACCATTTTATTAAGGATCATATTTTCATTGTCAAAAATATAACGATGGAAGTTCTTCTCAGCCAGTCAAATATGCTAATACCTGATTGCTAAATATGTAGGTCGTATAAATTTAAGCAACACAAATAGAAATAAACACTCATCTTTATCACCTATGAATGACACTGCAATTTTTAGATGCCAATTCTTTTTGTCAAAAAGATACTGGAAACTCTTTGAATACCCAAGTAAACCCTTGAACATGCAAAACTGCTATATGTGACACATGAATGAACCTGACAGTATAAATCTATGATCGTGTTTCCTGATTCCAATTAAGCTTGGGTTGACTACTTTGCCTACCAAAAGACTTCATTGTCCACATGAAATGCTCGAGCCTCCACTACATTTTCAATGCACAGACAACACAAAACAAATAGTTCTTTTGTGGAGGATCTCTAGGGTCATGGGATCACACAGGTAGGGAACGTGATCTTTTGGGCTCAAGCCTCGCATCACCCATGGTATCACTCACTCGAGCTTGCAAACAGCAACTGATTTCCATTCATACAATGTGTATACAGAAGCTATGCCCTATCTTAGAACCCAAATGGAAAGCTACTGTCTTGGTTGCTTTTGCAAATAGAGAGCTACTGCAATACTAGTATAGAAGACAAGCTGGTACTACACATCAGACATTAAGAGTTCAGAGTGCAAAGATCATAGACTTGAAGACAAAGCTTCAGGAAGCTACCTGGTGAGCTATGTTGTGGATCACTAGAATTGACCTTGTAAATGACATTAAACCATTGTCCCTGTAATAAGCCTTGAGGTATACTGGCAACAATGCAGTATGCCAATCATTGGCAATGAAAACCAAATTGCCATCCCCATAGCAGATACCACCACATGGGACATGCCAAGGGACCTGCAAGCCACCGACAAGTGTTGATAAGGTGTCAAGCGTGCTAGGTGGGAGAAAAAACAAAAAGCTATTCCATCTACCCATATGGACTACTACTTTAGATCACCGTATAAGATAATTATGTGTTTTGACACCATAATTGGCATATGGCATGATGCATGTGCTACTTCTTGACTATTGGGTGCCAAACCAATGTGATCAACAGGCATCATGTAGAAACAAGAATGGATTCTACCAATAATCAATACCTCAACAGCTGCTTTGCAAAACAGCACCATTCTTTTCAAAATGTCCTGCACCATCAAAGCTACAGGATATGAGATGTCTCGTACAGCAAAGCAATGATTGAAGATGATTCCTCATCTGTTTTTGTTTCACTGTCAGCATAATGATCAAGAACTATTACAGAGATAATAGGAAAGATATCCATAAGAGGTCATGCATTTTGCCAAAAGGACAGTCAGAACCATTCACCAAGCTATCAGACCACGAGGAATCAATTGATAATGGTAAGACATGATTAAAATGCTTAATGAGTAATTGTTATTGAAAAATATAAGAAGGGAAAATCATAGCCAGTGTGTACTCAATTTAGTGTAACTATTAAAGAACCAAGGGTCATGGTTATCCCTGAGAACACAGAATAGAGTTGCTAATGTTCTATCTTGTCTGGTAGTCAGTGTTATAAGCGTGGTAAGGATATATGATAAATACAAAATATATGTATCTGCAAAGACATAATGTTCTACTTATTTCTAGTAAAAGAGAAAAAAAAAAAAAAAAAAACTGACCACTCGGTTCCCTCCATAGATGTTGTTCTCAATATGACGAAACATTGGGCTGTCAATGAAAACAAAATCCACACCATCTATATAGGCCTGGAAATATGAGACCTCATGATCCTGCAAATTATATGGAGCATTAAAAGTGTAAAAGCCCACAGTACATAAGAAACCAAAATCATATGAGATAAAATTCAGAAGCTGGGGCAAACCTGGCCATCAACCTTGTACCTTTTCCTCTCACCTATTTGCTGGGCTTCAGCATAGTTTCCATATTGAGGTGCCACAACCTATTTAATAAAAATAAAAGAGGAAGTGTAACTATAGTTTGATTTATTTTAGGTTAATTGATTTGCTACAAAGTTTCAGTAAACATGCCATAAATCTCACAATAGTAGCTGGACAAATTTTAAGTTTAAGCCAATAAAAAAAAATTGTTTGCAACACATGTCTCCTCTCTTCAGTTAGGGGGAAAATGAAAGCCACTGAGAGATGTTGGCAGTTCATTTTATATGCTATTTTAAAGATGAACATGTAGAAAATTTTTCTGCATATACAACTATTATCCACAACTGCTACTTAACAATGAATGCTGCACACATTCCCAGTAAGTTACCCAAAACGGTTTAATCATAGTTATCAAGTATTTCAAAGACATTGGAGGATTAGGGTATTGACATTACCATAACCCTATGCCCCCGACGAGCCAAAGCTTTTGGTAAAGATCCAGCCACATCTCCAAGCCCACCTACAATATACTCTTGACATGTTAGTCAAACTTTAGCATTAAATAAACAGGCAAAAAGCATGACATCTGGTTGTACTTATTCATTATATAGCTACAGACACTTGGAAGGAGCTTTTCAAACTAATTGATACAGTTTTATAATGTCAACCCAACATTCCATGCATATAGTTAGCTTATAAACCTTGGGAAGCCATAGGATTTATCAAATTAGATGATCTCTTGTGGCAACTGACTACATTCTACTAACCTAGACTGAAATACGAATTTCCAATGCTCTAGTAATTTACTTTTGTTACTCTACACCATTAATAGTGTCCACTGTGAGAGTACCTGTTTTAGACCATGGAGCACATTCTGCAGCAACCAATATAATATTCATGACATTGGGTCCAGCCAAAGGAGGGGGTTCCATGTCCTCAGAGACTGGATCTGCTGTCTCATTATCAACATTCTGAAGGCTTGATTCCTTCAAACTTTCATTCTGTTCCACCTCTAAAGGTTCAACCTCCAGGGTACTCGAAAGAAATGATGGCATCTTTGTGGACTGAACTGAAACTGAACTGATGTTGTTCAAATGTTCTGGAGAATCATTGCTAGAAGGTGTCACCTTAGAAGAAAACTGACTTTCAAGGTTTCTCTCTGCTTTATCAGGTTCTTTAGTTAGTACACTTTCTGGTGCCTCCTTTGTTGAATGCAGTGGGCTCCCTGAAAAACTTTGCCCATTTGTTTGTCCAAGGACATTATCTTCAAAAGTAGTATAGTTGTCAGAAGTTGAAGCAACATCCTGATGTGAAGATGTGCTCATCCCATCTTCATATGCAGTTTCAGCCTCTGTTGCGCTAATCGTGCTGTTTTTTATAGTAGAAACCAATTTTCTTCTCTCAGCAATCTTCAGAGGACAACAAAGTGAAAAAAAGGTTACAGATAACAAGAAGAAAAATAGATAAGTTAAATAAAGACCTTGAAGAAAGATCAACTCCATTATAATATCACTCATCTGAAGCATCATGGTTTTGTTACCACCTAAAAAAAAAAATCCACTTACATCTAATTAAGGCGGACCACCACCCAGATTGATCCCTCACTCCTTGCGCAGAATCAGTGCACAACAGTATGTCAAACAGAAACCCCCCCAAAAAAAAAAAAAAAAAAAAAAAAAAAAAAAAAAAAAAAAACATAAAAAAGAAAGAAAGACAGAAATGGAAACAAAAAAGAAAATAGGCCAACAAAAGAACACAATAGGAGACTGAAGATAATGCAACAGAGAACTGACAAGATAATGAGTTTAAAGGACAAGGGATGCGTCTCCTAGTTGTTAGAAATAAGTAGTTGATGAAAAAGTTTGGGTTCAGTGGACTAGGTAAAATACAAAAGGATCAAAATAAATACTCTTCAAGGTTCAAAAAGATAGCAGAAGTAATTGACTGTTACCATTTTTTTATAAAAGAAGTAGACAGTGGGGAATCATTATCTTTATGCTACACTCAACGAAAGGGATTCCATTCGATAATTTCTGGAGGCACTCATTATATAAGAAATCAGCTGTGATTGAACACCAAGCTAGCAAATTTCTGCATGCCAGCTGGACAAGCTAAAATTTCCACAATGCATAGAAATCTGCTACTTTGGTAAGAACTAGACCTGAGAGATTCTCTCCAATGAAGCAAGCCTACATTGAGACTATGTCAGTGCAAGAAAATGACTACCATATATAAATATGGAAAATCCTTTCAACCATACACCAGATGCACTTAGCCATCGAACTAAAATTATACGAAAATCGAACTATGATACTGCTTGAAAATGAAGTATACAAGCCTCTTATGCAGATGAGATCATAGCTTCTCAATGGATGGAATATCATGTTACTTATAATCAACTTTGATTCCCAGAAAGCAAGGACCATAAAATGCCATCAAATTCTGCATATCTGAAGCTAAAGCATTGAATTTGCTAGACCTGGATTAGTTTAAATTTTTGGTGCTTTTTAACAGAGAGAATAATTTAAGTAGGCCCTACAACGTAAGTCGAAACTTAAACATAACTTCAGCATATAATTAAAGGAAAACTACCAATAGGTCGCTCCCTTTTTCTTCTTTCTATTGAAAAGCACTGCACTTTCCAGATTCACTTTACGTTTTAGAGTTTGAAAACTTCACGAAGCTGACTTTTAATCAGTGAAATTAAAGACGATTGTCATCCAAAACCTAAAAAGTTAACCGTCTTCCGAGAAGAATTAGAAACTGGAACAAAGCAAAAGTTTCCTTTTCGACAGAATTACCTGATTGAGCAGGTCTCTCTGCATTGCAAGAACCCTCTTGCTCTTCTCAATGGTGGCCTGGAGCTTGTCCTCAGTTTCTAGACTATCACCGTCATCGCCTTCCGCAGACCCCATCCCAGCCGCTCTCACACTCAAGAACTGGCCTCTGTCATACAAACCCAACATTCTGCCGCGGCAAAATGAACACTTGAGCCAGCCATCTTCAGCATCTCTCGATCGCGAAAACCCACAAGACAAGCCCCTCAAATGAAGCGGAACCGGCGACTTCCTCGGCCAATAACCGCACGAACCCGATCTGGGTCGACGCCGATTGATGCAGTAAAGGAGTAGAGAGCTCTCTGCCTTCGGCTCGCTGAGAAACTGCAGAGACCCAAGGGACGCCATCCGGGTGTTCGACGAAATTCCCCAAAGAAACTAACAGCGATTCAGGCGCTCTGGAGACGGAAAAAAGAGCGTGGCAGTAGAGGAGGGAGGAGTGAGGATGTCGGGGAGACCATGGAGGTGAAGACGAACAGAGAAAGATCGATGCTGGTGCTGAAGGCCGCTGTGGCGGGACCCATGGATGATACTGTCATTGAAATCGTGGGGGAATACTGTGAGGTTCAGATTAGCTGAGAGTTTGGGAGCAGGAGATCGTCACCGGCGTCGATCTTTGGGTTCATATCCACCGGCCACGTGTTATCGTCCTTCCTTCCTTTGTTTTTGTTTGGTTTTGTGCTTGCGTTTCTGGTTCTTCTGTCCACTGATTCCTTCCGCCTCCGTCCAGCTGATTCTCGTTTTTCATGTTATCCGATGACTGAATTTAGCCTCAGAAAGATTCTGTGTTCAAAATGTGCTTCATACCTCTTCCATCGTGGCTCAAGTCACCATCGATTCTTCGTAAAACTTTTCGATGAATTTAAATGAAAGCAAAATATGAAGTCTCATCACTTATGTATTAAATTCGATTTTGTCAATTAAATTCTTTGACAAAGATACTTGAAGATGCACGTGCAAAAATCTTAATTGCATTTGTCAATATCGATTGCATTTTTCCATAAATATATATTCAAAGGTTAAGAACATACGACCTAAGTTATATGGATTAGGGCGAGTGCATGTAATTTCATAGACCAATCATATTTAAGCTTATTGGTAAGGGAAAAGACCACAAAAAAATCTAAAATTTTGCCCAAAATGACAAATTTACCCCAAACTTTGCCAACTATGATATATTTATCTTAATTTTTTTTCATGACATAAAAAACCTTGAACTTGTATACGTGTAATACATTTACCATAAATTATAAGGCATTTTGGTCTTTTACTCTTTTTTTTTTCTTTTGTCTTCCCTTCACCGGCCATGGCGGAGGGAAGCCAGAGTCAAGCGAGGGTTGCCCTCGTTGGCGTCGGGCGAGGGTCGCCCTCGCTTGGGCTAAGCTAGGGCCACCCTTTGTTGGTGTATGGGGGAGGGTTGCCCTCGCCCTTGCCGAATCGGGTGAGGGTGTGACATCCCAAATTTCACCGACCTTCATTAGTGTAATTAGATCATTAGGAACTTAGATTAATTAGATTGGGCTAGAAAGTGAACCCGATGGATCGTGAAAAACGTGTGGGCTTGAGAAGTAAGCGGGCCACACGAATTAGACTTGAGAAATCTAATGAGAGATTATGGGCTTGGACTTGGCTTGAAGCGGGCCAAGGTTCGGAATTATTAGATTTGTAGATTTAGTTTAGTAGGCCGGAATTGTTATAGATTAAGCCTATTGGGCCGGGAACGAATATTTAGGCCCAAATGATTTTATTTTATAGATTATAGTTATGATAACTTGTTTAATGTTTATAATGCTAATATCAATTTCTAACTTTAGCATTTTGTCATGAATTCTTTATAGACCAACATTGACTAGTTGATATGTTATGTCATGACTTTGTATGATTGTAATAGAAATGAAATCTAATGGAATCGAAAGGAAATTAATTGAAAAACATTAGAAACTAATGAACCGACTAATGACTCGGATTAGAGACTAATTGATTTTTGAGTGACAAATTAAACTTGAGAGAATAAACTTGGAGGCCACATCATCATCTCTCTCTCGTTTCTTCTTGCATGCGACACCCACAGTTTTGATTTCCACAAACCAAGACATGCAAAACTCAAGAGAAATCATCATTAGCAAACTTCATCATTAGTCTAGCCTAGGGATTAGCTTTGTAGACCTATTTCCCTTAAGTTTCGTAACCCCTCTCTCTCTCTCTCTCCATATAAAACTGAGCAACCCATCTTCATCTTCTTCTTTCTTTTTCTCTTGGTTGAGCGGTGCAACTAGAAGCAAACCAGAAGCAAACCAGCGATTTCCTCTTCTTGCATGCGAGCTTTTGGTGTTGATCTTGAAGCATCTTTGTGTTGTCTAGTAGCTGAACAAGGTAAGGAAAGATATAACTCTAAATTGAAAGTTATTCATTGTTTTGTCAAGAAAGCTTGTGGATCAATCCAAACAGTGAAGGATTTAGTTGGTAGTTGCTGTTTTGTGGTTAATCTAAGCTGAGTAAGTGTTAGATTAGAGTTAGAAGCCATTGCATGTTTCGAAATCCTTGTGTGAGTATGCTGTTTTGTTGAGCGAAGCAATGAAATGGATGCCGAGTGTGTTGTTTTGGTAGAAATCGTGATAAGTGGCTTATGGATGCAACGACACTTCGAGCCGAGCTGTGGAATTGATCATTTGTTAGAGAAAGATATGCTGAAGTTGCTTTGAGTTGCTGTGAGTAAGCATTGGAGTATTTTAGAAGAGATTTGTGGATAGACAAGTTGTTTCGTTGAGTTAGAGGTGAGAAAATTTGTGTATCTATTCTGTTCTAAGTGAAAACAGTTGTGGAGTCTTCTGTTTGTTTTAAATTTTCTTTATGTATGTTAATAGAAATAATAAAGAAACCATTCTACATGATAGAACATCTACAAGATTAAGTTGTACACTTAGCTATAACCAAGTGAATATATAAAAACGTGATGGAAGTGAACTTAGTAAAACCAGTAAATTGTTTTGTGAGAAATGGTATGACCTTTACTGATTGTACGAATTTTCTGTATTTACCTAGTTAGATTTGGACTTCGAATCCTTAATAAAAATTGTAGAATACATCTTAAGGAATGACGTGTCAAAATTTGAGATTAAATCAATAAGATTTGGCTAGTGAAACAATTTTCTTTGTAGATAAAGAATCTGGACGTCGATACAGGGTACTAGTAAAGATTATGGCAATTGTTACTCTTAGTATAGTGATAATTAGACTTAAGTTTCTTCATGAGAATTGTTATTCTATGTCTCAAATATAACATACTAAAATTTGGTAACATTTTGACAAGAATTAATATACCTTCTATGTCCGAAACCAAAACTGTACACTTAGTTAGTAAACTATCTGGACCCGAGAACATATATTAGATGATGTGTCTTTTATATTAGACTTGTATGACACACATAGAGTCTAATAACCCTCTAATATATGTTAATTGTGCAAGAGTAAGTCTCATATATCATTTGAGGTGTAGATGCATATAGTGTCATGCGTATGCAATGAGTGCGATGCATAGTGCTTAGTTATGGGGTAAATATCTATTCGCCATGGAATGGGACATGACGTAATGGGTTTTATCTTATAATTTGGACACGCATGTGTGCTAGGTTCATGAGAGTTAGATATATAGTTAGATACTTTGGAGTCTTTTCTTTTGCATACGATAAATGCATTAATCAAAGGTGTGGTGGTGTGAAACGTGTGCTTAAGATGAATGAACCCATCGGTACCGAGATACCGGTGATGCCCCCGGAAGTTTGGGATGCCCTTGCTACGTGGTCTTGGATGCCTCGGTAGAGAGATACTGAGATGCCTTGGAGTGAGATGCCCTTGTGTGTGATCAAGGATGCCTCGGAGTGAGATGCCCCTTGCTGTGTGGTCTTGGGAGGACCTCAGTTGTGTGATGCCGGGATGCCTCAGAGTGAGATGCCCATAATTAGAGATGTTGTGGAAGTCCGGATAACGTACTTTCCGGAAGTGACTCGATCGGCCGGTTGAATTCTGGTTAGTGATTGATCAAGGGTGGATTATGTGCACACTAAATATAATTCTAGTTGGCGAGTGAGTCCATTTATTATTGTTGCATTACATCTTGATATGAGATTGAGCTTGAGAAAGGTAAGCATAGAAATGGATGCTCATAAGGTGATTATATACATAATGTGTCAATATCCAATCGTTTATGCTTGTGATATACTTCCTTTAGCATCTTAAATTGTTTGATGATTCTCTTGTAATCTTGATGGCTGTGGATTGTTTAAGTTAGAGTTTTATCATTCTTTACTGGGCAAGGTTGTTTGCTTATACCTTACATTTTCAAATTGATAGCATGGATGTACCGTTAGTAGCTTGATACGGGGCGGTAGTGCGTCTTGATGTTTCTCTTCATGACGTGTATGATCTTGACATTGACATGGTTTTCTCCAAGTATGAGGTGACTTTATGGATGGATGACGGTAGGGCTGAGTTGATACCGATGACGTTCGTTGCATGGTTTATCAACCATGAAGGGGAGATGTTCGGACCTTTACCCTTTGGAGCAGGAGGACCTGGAGCGGGGATGGACGGCACCTAGACGCCTTTGATCTTGTAGAAGCTGACTAACTCTTGTTTTTTGTTAGATGTGGGCTAGTATAGGAACTCGTGGAGTAGACACCCTCACCCTCTATCCATGGCTTTTGTTACGCCTGACTTTTGTTATGTATATGTTGTATATATAGGCGATGAACATAGAAAGAGTCCAAGTTGATAAATTTTGTAAGCCTTTATGATGATAAGAAGAAATGAAGCTTCTTGTAATCTTGTTTTGTGTGCATGAATGATTTGGCCAATACTTTGAATTTGAAGGTAGAGTGATTGCAGGATAACCTCATAATATAAACTTGAGATTTTAAATAATCCATGTTATACATGCTAACCTTCAATGGTAAACGCTATGGGTTATCAAAAGGAGATTACAAATTAGATAAGATGTTAATAATAATTATAATTCCTCTTGCGCTTAGTGCGTGACGCTCTGGGATGTCAGAGAGGGAGGGCCTCGCTTGACCCTATTGAGGGCTGCCCTCGCTTGACTCTAGCTTCCCCCCGCCATGGCCGATGGAGGGAAGAGACAAGAAGAAAAAATAGAAAAAAAAAAAATAGAAAAAAAAAAAGATGAAAATGCCCTTGGTAGGGTAAATATGTTATGGTTTGCAAAGTTTTTGGTTTTTCATATAATAAAAAAAAAAATTGTGATATATTTGTAACTTTGGGCAAAATTTGGAGTTTTTGGTAATCTTTCTCCTATTGATAAAGAAGGGTTGGAGTTCCATTACGTTAAGGGTAAATAAGACTTGGAATTTCATCATGATAAGGGATAACCAACCAAGTTGATTTAATTTGATAACCGAACCCTATTGACCTTATTCGACTGGATTAAGCTGGGACAGGTGGAATTGGTTATGAACTGGTTTCAAAGCCAATTCTCATGTAGAATTGGTTCAAAACGAAATCCTAAAAATCTCTTTTAACACTTTATTTATGAGATGGGCCTCTTAGTTCTCACTCTCTCTATCTTGCAAAATCTTAACTACTCTCTCTCCCTAGTATGGTATTAATACACTTATTCGAGAGTCATAAACTTTTTTCCTCCAATTACTTGAATGTTACATTAGTGAAAATCGATAAAATTGAAATGTCTATTTTGACGATTTGTCTTAGGTGGCCTTTTAAAATAAATTTTGGGTATGACATGGTTTTTTTTTAAGAATTACATGTTCAAAGTGGAAAATGAAACAAATTTCAAGTCCAAATTTTGAGTCCAACGTGCCAAACCTTCTATTCTTCTTCTTCTTCTTGTCAAAGATGTTCATCTTCTTGGCTGGAGACTTGGAATGAAGAGGATATCAAAACACTTACTATAAATCCGTTGCTTTCATGATGGCTATGGAAAGGCCGCAGTGATATCAGAGCGATTAGTCCAAGGCAATCCGGGTTTTCAACTCTCTTGGCTTCGTCGTGTGCAATCCAAGACATTTGTCGAAAAACTCATTCTTTAGTTTGCCTTTGTATGAGAAGATGAAGCACTGCATGAACGAGAAGTACCGAGGCCATACTCCTTTGTTCGATCAGATTCACAATCAATGAGAGGACTTTGAACAAGAGAGCAAAATCATTGCTTTCCACTTCTTCTATCTGTTGTCCTGAACGATTCAGAAGGTAATTTTGCCCAAAACCAAGGGAATTAGAGTTTCGACGATATGGGAATGGTGCTTCAGTATAAAAAGAAGTTTTGATAAGAAAAGAGGAGCACCTGAGGCTGAGTGCCTCTCTCTTAAACTATGAGAAAGCATAGTATTCCGCAGAGAGACGAATGTGCATCAGCAAACATTTGGACTTCCATGGCTGCTCTGGTGAGGTTTACATATTTTCTCTCTATCGATTGAGGCGAAATGACGATATTTTTGTGGTCTTTGCTGATTGGATTTCTCTGATGAGCCACAGTGGTCAATTCATTAGATTTAATGTCATGCCAAATTTTCTGACCACATAAATATTGGATGATAATTAAGTGATTGACTTTTTACTATTATAACACTTAAGCAATAAAATAAAATAAAAAATGTTACGGAAAGCTACGGTATTTATGCTGTTATAATCCCAACTCTAGTCGCGTCTCCATTCCAGGGGTGCTTGCGTTTCTCATCTCGGAGCTCTCTCTCTCTCTCTCTCTCTCTCTCTCTCTCTCTCTCTCTCTCTCGTCTTCTAATGGCGTCGCTTGATCTTTTTCTCTCACGAGTCTCGCTTCAAAGGGTTCGGATGCAAAGGTCAACAGCCTTGCTTCACAATTCGTCCACAAACTAAATTCTTGTATCAGGCAGGACACTTCAAAAATAAGAAATAAGGAATCTATATTCTTCTATCAGGACACTTCAAGAATAAAATGTCCACACCATTGTTCTTAATAGGTTTCAGTTGATTGTCCAGTTGATTAAGAATAATCCCGAGCAATTACCCGATCACCCGTGATCAAAATAGGTGCTTGAGGCAGAGTTGGAAACCTATTAAGATTTTCATATGATTAATTGTCAAATTTCAGATGAAGTTTATTTTAAGTTTATTGTTATTCGATTAGGCTGTAAATGATTTGAATTAATATATAAATAGGAAACATAGCATGAAATTGTTGGCTTTTCGCCACACTTAGGTACTAAAGAATAAATTCGAGTTGATTTCTTTTCATACCATCTATTTCCAATCTTTATAATTCCTTTCTCCATCTCTTTGTAGATTGGGAAAATTGTCTAAAATGTCATAAACATCTTGTACAATGATCAATTCAGTCATAAATATTTCAAATGTATTAATTTAATCCAAAATCTTTTGACAATTTGCTAATTTAGTCTTCAATTACTGACATCATGATTTAGTCATCATTAACCATTCTTCGTGACACAGCCAATGCTAACATGGACAATTTTTGCAAATTTTTATTTTATTTTATGATTTTTTTACTCTTTTTTTTTTTCTTATTTCCTTTTCCCCTCAGATAGTCTTGGGTGAGGGTGACCCATGCTCATCGGTGGTCTAGCCAGCGATTTTCAATTTTCAATCTAATGATCAACGTCTCCTTTTGGCAATCTACTCCAAGTGAGGGCATCTCTCACTCAAGGCTGGCGAGGATGGTCCTTGCCTAAGGCCGGCTGTGATATCCTCAATCTCACCCTAATCTACGGAGTGGAATTACAATGATAATTGACAAACATAGAAAGGCATGCAAAGGGTCACTTTAGGGGAAACTCAAGTTTTCATCGGCGGATCACGAAATTTCAAAAAAGTGGAAATGGGCTGCGAATGAGGAGCCATGTAACATCTTTGATTTCGACCCTTATTTTAGCCCGACCAGTAGGCCAAAAGCCCAGTACGCCAATGTCGAGACTAGGCAAGGTCATAAGTCAAGTTGTCACGCCCTGAACCCTGAGTGCATGCCCATCCCTCTCTGGTCAATAAAATTTGTGACTTCCCAGGACGAGTTACCGACCCTTTCATTTTATTGCACATGTGGAAGCGAACAATAAATCCCCTGACAATAACCATCTCAGGATAGAAAAGTAGGATATCAATTCACAAAAGCATACTTTTATGAACAACAAGATTCAAGTACAAAATGAGTCTAGTCGAAAGTCTACAAGAAGGTCGACTCTCAAAAGAGGTTGTCCTATGACATACTAGCAAGACACATCCGCCGATCCTCCAGACTCCTCTTCCTCAGACTTCGGGGCCTTGGTCCTCCACGACCACCTTCTAAAGACCTAAAAATGGTTATTCAATAACCAGTGAGACAATGTCTCAGCAATTCCACACTCTAAACCCCAATTAGGAGGGTAATACGCCTAGAGGCGTCATAACCACACAATTATGCATTTTGTATAGAGGACTTACCTCACCTCAGATCCACCTTGCATATTAGTATAGTTTATATCACATATAGCCATATTGATATGAGCAATAATTAAGCTCCAAACACTAGAATCCACACTCAATTCTTAAATTAGCACAGGGGTCTTGATTATAGGGCCAAATCGTTATAACACGTCACATTTCGTGTCACACAATTTTGTCCCATAATCCGGCGCGGATATTTCACTCAACACGTACTCTAATTGATAATTACGCTCGATCTAGGGCACGGCCTATTTGAATTTCGGTAGTCTACTGGCATAGCCAGGCATCGTCTCCTCCCATTAAGCACGGTTACGTCTCTCAAAGATGACTTTCCTGAAGGAGTATAAGTCCAGCCTCTACTGCGACCCAAATCCCAATAAATGGGTATCCCATAAAGGGTAACATCCATCCGACACAGTTTGGGGATGGGTTCTCTTAACCAACACAAGACTAATCGATCTCAGCCCAGGACACCAGGCATTGCACTCAAATGCTTCAATTAAAATAGTGTTCTTAGCCTATTTTCTTCATATTAAAAACTTCCAATGAAAAATAGTTATAGTTATGTGTGGGTACACGGTCAGATTGGACCTAGAAAATTCATAACCTTTTTTTCAAAATCCCATTGATTTATATAGTATATAAAACCATTTTCGGTGTTTAAAACCCGACACTCGGGATTTTCTTAGAATAAGTGACCAAATTTCCAATCAGCACTCAAATTTTCACAATTTAACACTAGATTTTAGAAATTAACCACATCATTGCAATCAACACGAAATTCCGGTCACCGGCTACCCCGACCTATTTTCCGGAAATTATTTAATAATTAAACTAATTACACTTAAATAAATCTAAATACTCCTTAAATGTCATTAGCTTACTAAGAAGAGTTTAGTGCATAAACTCGCCGATTTAGTAAATACACCGGTTCACGACGACAACGACGTGACGGCAACTGAAACTCGGACCTACAGCGGTACGGGAGGTTGGTGGCGCAGGCGGTGCAAGTGGTCGATGAAACACGGGTGGAACAACAAATTACGAGTGAGAGGGTGAAGGAATTCTGGGTTTTCTTCGATACAAACACCGCTGGAAATGGGGAAAAGAGAAAGAGAATTGGGCGCCGAGAGAGATGAAAGAAAAGAGAGAGGGAGAAGGAGGTCTTCTGCTTGCTTCGTTCCCTCTGGCCACTGACTTCATGAGTCAACCAAATGGGGATCCCGGTGGCCGCACGCACGCAAGGCAGCTGGTGAAGATGTGGCTCCTTGCATGCTAGTTTCTCTCCTTGCCGAGACAGCATGATTCTCCATGCAGATACGTGTTAGTTGACCCCTATAGTAAACTAAATAGGACTTGGTGGCAACCCGAGCGTGGAACACCATGCACGCCTCATGCAGGACATGCCAGTCCATCGCTCAAGCCTTCGATGTGTTGGCCGAAGGAGAAGAGGAGCGCGCGCACATTGACAGCTGGAGGAGGACGTGGTCTTCACGGGGCTTCTTCGGCTTGCTGAGTAGGGTAGAAAACGTGGCTGCCATTCGATTCCTCTCAGTCAACAACTCTTCGTTTGTTGACCATTGTGGGACGTGACTTCTTCGTAAGCAGTTCTTGCATGCAAACATAGCTGCATGGGTAAGCAATTTATCGTGGTTGCATGGTCCTTCATGCATGGTCATCGGTGAGGCCATCTAAGAAAAAGGACGGTGGTGGCGGGGTGGCAAGAAATCGAGGTCTTCAACTCCGTTGATTTGTGAGGCCACTTGGGGTTAACGTGTCTTCATAGCCAACTGTGTTAAGCGAGAAAATTAGACGAAGAGCTATTATGAGAATGTGACGAAACGTGACGTTTCGTTACTTATGGCGAGTGTGGTGATGTAGCGGGGCCGTAATTAGTGTCAACGACGTAGTCCGACGACAAATTCTTCGACCCATCACAAATCGTTACATACTCGAGGTCCGGCGAAATCCGGATGTCACACAAGTGATCATTCAGGGATTGACAATCCAAGGCCCAATTATAGTGTGTTTGACTCTAGAAAGGTTATTTTACCATAAGGATCAATCGTGAGATGATTACGTACCATCACAGATCGGCGGACAGTCATGGCTTGATTCCACTCGGTTGATGCACTAGTCGCGGGTGATTCTGCCCGATTGTTGTACCGGCAGTGGACGGCCATAAGTCGATTTAAGACGATCGTGAGTTGGAACCAATTCGTTGATCCCACACGATTACATGACAATCGATAATTGACCATGGATTGTGTAACATCCTTGATTCCAACTCCGTAAGGATCGGCCATAAGGTCTTAAAAGGATTGATCATGGGCCATTGGCCATGGATTGATCGGTTTGATTGGCAAGGAATCGTGGATCGGTCATGGTCCGACCAACTGACTGACCAGTCACGAATTGGTCGAGGTGTTGGTTCAAATTTTCTATCGACCATACCAATGGGATAGGAACACCAGCTCATAAGATGACTGTTGATTACGAGAATTGGTCATAGGATGATTTTGGATTGGTGGTTGGTCATAGGTCAATTTGACTGGTCGCAGTTTCTGGTTGCGGGTGATTTTGCCTAGTTATGCACCAATACATGAACGATCCAAATTGACCAAATGCGACTTTCTTCTGACCAAAAATCTATCATTCTCTATTTAATTGTTAGTGATCAGAACGGAATCTTGAATTGGTGATGTCCGATCATGGATTGGTAATACACTAACCATGAACCCTACTAGTGGATCGGGTGCTGACTAGAATGAGCCCATGGATAGACTCAGCTATTCTGTCACTTATTTTAAGGTCCATGGGTGCCTTGGCTTTGTGCTAGGCCATGGGTAGACTTAGAATAGGTCTTGAACCAATTAAAGGACAACCGACCCTATTGGTTGATCGACTATCTAAAGGAACTGTTTGGGCGAATATGAAACGTAATGATTGAACCTCGGGGGTATGTGATTTAGTTTTTTGAGGTGTGCCTAATGATCCCTTCCTCGGCCTCGGAATCAACTTGGACGATAGAATTCTCTAGCCCGCCTTCTTGAGGAAGGAAATGATAAAGCAAAAGAGAATTCTAGAATCTCTTCATTAAATGAAGAATGATGAAGTGTCCAAGCTAACCTAGGACCTAGTTGGAAACTTGGAAGATAAGGATGCCCAACAATTAATACTTCTTGACCAAGTGGGACGCTTCCTTCTTCCAACTAAGATTGCCACATTTGATTTTCGAAATTACTAGACCTCCACTATTTGCCAATTTTACAAAGATTTTTGTGGTGCGAATTTAAAGAAACTTCCTTGATAAAAGTCATTCTAAATATCTTGATCTAAAAAATACTTAAAATTTCATATTTTTCTAAGGTAAAATGGGAGGGATGAAGGCCCAATCATTCACCGTTTGGAACTTGTCCCATGTAGTGGAAACAGTGACCAGGTTGCCTTCTCGATTTTTTATAAAATTGTTCCTTTCAAATTTAACCATGCTTTCTTCATGAAAGCTTTAAAGGACATCCATGTCTATAACATGTAGAAATTTCAAAGATTTTTGTAAATATTTGGGTTTTGAAATGAGTCTCTTCCTTCGACCATTGAATCTACTTGACGGGTAAATTATTAGGTTGTGTTCAATGATTTTTTTCTCTTTCCACAGCACGAATTTGACTTGACTTCCTTCATGAAAAATGTGATTTGATATATTTTATACAACATATTAAAATTTCATAATTTTTCAATCTTGTTTGATAAAAGACACTAATTTAGAAAATTGTTCAAAACTGTTTTTTTTTTACTCAAGAGGTGTGAGTCACGCCCAATCTTGGACTTTAGTTCTTCAATGCCAAGTTGAGGTGTCCCTCATAGGAATAGGCCATAATGCTTCCTAACCTAAAAAAAAAAAAAAAAATTTGGAGAGAAAGTTTGTAATATGAAGATATCTAGCCTAATGATTACTCAAAATCCAAATATTAAATGAGACAGGCTTAGTCATTTGCTTAGGTATCCCCATAATAATTATATGTAATTATTTCATGATGACTCAACCCCTTAAATGGACCAATGAAAAGATGAGGAAGTGTCGCCCTTAGGAACTAGATTTGTCACCCATCTCTTTAGCTTGCCACCTCCTCAACCTAGATTATCCACCTACATGAAGATGATTGGTCCATTTGGAAAGACATCATGAGGGCTTTGCCTATAAATAGAGGCCTTCTCTCCCCTCATTTCCACAACACACCACCTCCTCTTCCTCCTTCACTTTATCCACCTCACCCTCACTGTTGCCCTTTCCCTTTCTCGTGGCCACACCTTCTTGCTTGTTCGCCAGCCTGCACGTTGCTCGGTCACCTAGGCTGTCTCTTGAAAGTAGAACTTACTAATATTTGGCTAGGACATTGTGTTATGCTATTCCGAGCATGTGACGAGTTCTTGACTAAAGTTGATTGACTTGTTGTTGCTTGAAGTTCGGTTGTATTTGCTTGGATCAGTTTAGACCTTGTTCCTTGATTGAGTTCAATCCTTGTTTGATGAGCTTTGGCTTGTGCTTTGGCTTGAGTTACTTGGAAGAAGCTCGGTTTGTGTGTTTATTTGATATGTTTTGGTTTTTGCCTTGATACAAACCTACTTTAAAACTATTCCAAACCATTTTCACAAGTGCATGTTTTAGTCATGCCTTGAGCTCTAAAAAAGGGGCTTTGGTAGCCTTGACCTACGTGAGATCACGACAGATCGGTCTTTTCTTAGTCTTGGTGTGATATCAAGGCGTATCATTCTCGAACCAACTTTAGTACTAGGTCGGTGAACATGCCACAATGAGCCAACCCTTTCATGGTCTCAGTGTGATATTGAGGCGTATTGTTCTCGAGCCAAGTCTAGTATTAGGTTAGTGAACATGTCACAACAGGCTAGTCCTATCATGGTCTTGGTGCGATATCGAGGTATGTCGTTCCCGACCAAGTTGGGTACTAGATCGGTGCTCTAACGTGTTAGATCAAGTCTCGATCTTTGATTCGTGCTCAGCATGCTTAACATCTCGGTTTCGATAAGTCATTTCACACACTTATGCATGGCACACCTTCGGGCCCTTGAACTAAAAGTGAAGATAAGAACCCGATTGTGATGATTGATGCATGGTCACATGATGGACTAATTTCTAGCTGTCGACCGATGGATTTCGGAGACGTTGCCCAATGGATTCATCGTCAAAGGACTGTCGTCACCTTTAGATTAGGGGACGTTGCCAAATGAAGTTCGGATGCTCGATGGATGCACAGTTGGAGGATCACCGTCACCCTTGGATTATGGGACATTGCCCGATTAAGTTCCGATGTCTGGTGGATTTTGGAAGAGTCGATGGATTTCGACTATTATTATAAATGAATCTCGTGTGCATGAGTTCCTCATATTATGAAATGGATTTTTGGTTATGCTTGCATATGAGTGAGGCGTGAGTTCCTTGTATTATGGAATTGAGTGAGGCGTGAGTTCCTCATGTTGTGGGTGAATATTGGTTTATGCTTGCATACTGTCAATTGAGAATTTCTCATGTTTCATCCAAGACAAATTTTTTATTTTGCTATTGATCCATCATTGACTAATGTTTTGGATGAGTTATATGATTGTTGATAGGCGAGGCATCCTCCTATCTGGAAATTAGTGGGTTTTACTTATTGAGTCCATGACTCAACCCATTATTTTTCAGAATTATAGGTATGGAGGAGTTGCAGTCTCGATAAGGGAGCTAAGATTTACCCCGGCCTTTTTGAGCATAGAGTATGTGATGGTCGTAAATATAATAGCCCATGACAAAAAGGGCTTGTAAATGTAACCGATGTAATTGTATGTTTTTAAATGATTGTTTTCCTAGCTGCTTGTTATTGTCCAAGTGTTAAATATACGCTTCCGCATGTGCTTAATGAAAAGATAAAAATGAAACGGGATGGCGACGCGCCTGGGACGTTGCAAAAATAACCCTTGCTACTCATGATACTAGGGATGGAGTTGGGGTCGTGATAGATTGAATGTACTCAATAGGGTTCAATTTCAAATTGATTATGACTTGTGATGTAGGACCTTGGACTGGCCACAGGATTGACCACGGAACCGGTCAACTAGTCCAAGGACTAGCCATAAGCCTGGCCAAGAGGAACTAGCACATGGACTAGCTTATGAACCGATCAATTGGGCCAAGGCCTAGCCCTGAAACCAACCATGAACCCTTTTCTCGATAAAAGGGAGCTCAAGCTCTATTTGGTTGATCGAGCCCGGTTGTGTTCGGCTCCGTTTGGGCTTGACTTAGGCACGAACCTTGGGCCACATAAGATAGTCGATCGTGATCAAACTTGATTAATCCCTACATGATGACAAGGTCTCCAAAACTGAGATATTTCCAAGTTACATCAAAAACCTCCATCACGTAGTAATTTAAGGAGTATGGACACTTGGCATGTTGGTGGGCCTTACCTTGGAAGATAAGATTAAACTTGACCTAGAGCCATTAATGAAGGAGACACCTAGGCTTTGGACTAGTCTAAGTTTCTTAGAAAAACAAGTGTGAACAAATGTGAACACGTGTGAATGCATTAAATGAAAGGTGGGCTACTAAGGAATATTTGTCCCTATAGCCTAGCCTAATTATAACCCTAAACTAAGTGTGAAAAATGAGATCTTGGGGGCCAAAAAAAGGGCTACACACCCATTGGAAGAAGGAGTAAGCAAGTCAAGCCTTCTTGGACAAGATAAGAGTGCAGTGAATGCATTTGGCTTCTAGTTTTTCAATACCAAGATGAGATGTCCCTTAGTGCTTAGGTAATGATTTCTTTAGTTGGAGACTTGGAAGATAAGGTTGTCCAAACATTAATGATCATTGACTCAAAGACCAAGTGGGATGCTCCTCTTTCCAACTAGAATTTACCACCTTTGATTTTTGAAATTACTGGACCTTTATTGTTTGTCAATTTTATAGAGCTTTTTGTGTTAGGAATTTGAAGAAACTTCCCCATGAAAATTGTTCCAAACATCTTGACCTATAACAAAATTTCATATTTTTCTGAGGTGAAATAATAGGGATGGAGGCCCAATAATTCATTGTCTAGACTTCCTTTATGAAAAATGTTAATCAAGATCTTCTTTACAACATATTAAAATTTCATAATTTTTTGAGCTCATTTGATAGGGTAATGATATTAATTTCGAAAATCGGTCAATCCATAAGGTGTGAATCATGCCCAGCTTGGCCTCTAGTCCTTAATTGCTCTCTTGAGGTGTCCCAATCTACTCAACTCTAACCCTACCCTATCGTGAGGCTTGAAGATCAAGTAATAGCCTTCATAACTGCCTCTTGATTGATTTATTTAAGGACAATAATGCCGGCCTATTGGGAGACCTATAACGCCTATTGAGGGGAGGGTAGACAAAGTGTGTCAGTTCATTAATTAAGAGGCTAGGTGGACCAATCAGAAATTGGCCACATCAACCTGCGCTTTCCACCTAAGCTACATTCATTTATGACTGTTCGGGCCATTCTTTAGGGAGGACTCCTGTAAATAGGGGTAGAACCCATTCACTCCACCACACCACACCAAAGCCACCTTCCTCTCTTTCCCCTTCCATCACCGACCACTCCATTTCTTACTCTTATAGTTCAGCCATCTCTTCTCTAGAAGTTCTTGCCGTTACCCTTGCCGCCATTCTTGTTGTCATCACCGACTCGAGGCCATCTGCTTAGAAAGTAGTAAGTAAACTTACTAGAGTTTGGTTAGGATGTTGTGTTATGGTGGTCTAAGCTTGTAAGGAGTCCGTGTTTAATTTATTGTTCTTGACTAAGGTTTTATGTATGTTTGCTTGAGTTAGTTTTGGGACTGGTGTTGTACTTTGGCTTGACCTTTGGCTTTTGGAATTTGAAGTGGCCTAATTCTTATGCTAATTTTTGTGCTTTGGCTTGACTTTTGAAGTGGCTTGATCCTTGTTTCATTATGGTTTCACTTTACTTTGATCCCAACTATTTTGCAAAGTGCTTTAAAGAAAGCTCAATGTTGTTTTATAAAATTCCTAAACCATTTTGAAAAATGTATTTCCATGACTTGAGTTTTGAATAAGGGCTTCGTTGGCCTTGGACATAGGACCACGACGGATTGGTCATTTCTTGGTACTGGGGCAATATTGAGGCGTATCGTTTTCTCGAGCCAAGTTTGGTACTAAATCGATGTATCATATGAATCGAACCAAGTCGTGAATCTCCATCAAGCTTAGCATGTTTAATGATTTGGGATTGTCACGACCCAATCTTGCTGCCCTCGATCCTCCATCATGAGGAAAGAAAGGGGAAATGTCAAGTTTAAGGGTACTCAATCATGAGAGTTCCCTCATGGCTTGTGTTTCAAAAGACGCCATCACCTTGTCTTTTGGGTCAAGCCTCTCGTGAATTCCCTCTACAAGATCACAAGCTCTCTCAAGCTCGTACCCCACGTGATAGCGGAGTGTCGCAATCCATACCCATATGGGATACACACCTCGGGAGAAGAGGTCAGATATGAATATTAGATTTAAGGGTACATTTACCATGGTAGCCCTCTCAATAGTATGCTTCACCCATAAGGATGACATCACTTCATCATTTGGAATACTCTCACATCGACTATGCTAAACCATGGTGAGTTTCATCGAAACTCGTACCCTACGCAATGGGTTTATTTATATGGTCTAGTTGTTTATGACAACTTAAAAATAAGACGAAAGTCACCACTAGTCTCATTTTTACGGGTTGACTAAAAACCCAATCAAGAGTCAGGAGTGTTCATTTAATTCCTATGCAACCAAATATCTAGGTCTGAAGACTTGGGTTACACCAATTTTTTTATTAGCGCCATTTTGGTACCTAAACAATATGTTGTGCTTACCTAAGGTGTCCATACATTTCTTCTTATATTTTCAAGATCATTAGTCCTAAACTAAGCAATGCATGGTTAGTCGTTTTCATACTATTCCTTTCTAAAAAAAATAAAAAGGAAGAACCTAATTGAATTGAAAATTGCCAAGTAGTAAGTAAACAATCAAGGAATGCTATAAATCTAACATGCAATCCAATAAAATATAAAAAAGAAACACAATTAAAAAAGGAAAAGATGACTTGCAACTCGTTAGGCTTTATATAACAAAAGAAACCCGAGACATATGTCAAGGAAATGAATAGTATAGGATTATGGTCGGAATGGACATTGACTTCCACTGTCTTCATGTCTTCTCCATCTTTAGGATCCTAATCTAATACCTAGTCTAAGAACTACATAACTAGGTACATACAATGGAAATAAACAAGCATACCTTATCAAAACAATAATAATAAAAAAAAATGACATCATGCTAAAATCAATCTTTCGAAAGAATTTCAATGCAAAGAGAAGATTTGGGCCTCAAGATCGGCCTTTGTCTTTCATATGTGGGTCCTAGTAAGACACCTACCAAATCTATTTTGTTTGTGACTTATAATCATTATCAACTAATTGTATTCTCACATGACCAATAATACTTATAAGTCTTTTAACCAAGTGATTTATGTGATCCCAAGATTTTCCCTCAATATCATGCATCGACCCTATCGTATATCTAAAAGTCACATGCACTGCAGAAATTAAACATGTGTGCAAGTCTTTTGGACCTTATTTCCCAACCAATCAAGCAAAAAAGTGAACCGTCGGCGGGTGTGGCATCCTAAAACTTCGTGACAACCCCTAGATATGCCAATGAACCATGGATAGGTGATGGAAGCGCCATCGGACTATGTTATGGTCGTTGGTTTAATAAAATAAATTAAGGCCGAGCATTTCAATGGATAATTATTTGATAGGAAAATTTTATTTTTGGTCGTGCACTTTATATGTTGCATTTTATTGATTTATGTTGATTTATGTTACATAATATTATGGCAATATAAATTGGTAATTAGGTGTATACTTAGGTGAAGATTAAATGCGAAAAATTAGAGAAAAAGTGGGTTGATTTTCTTAAGCCCAAGACCAGTCCCACCGTTCGGCCACTAAGGCCTGGTCCGCAAAGCCCAAAGGGGGCTGCTGTCGATCGAAGGAGGAAAGGGAGAGGCTCGGCCCTTTTGGCCCATCATCCTGCATGGGAAAAATGCCAAGTGGATAAGGGGATTAACCAAGTGTCATCTTGCATGCAATCTAATGATTGCTAATCATTGTTGAAGGGAAGAAAAGAGAGGGAGATTGGGCAGAGTGAGCGAGGAGTATTGAGAGAGAGAGAGAGAGAGAGAGACCAAGCAAGCGTGAGAGAGAGGAAGGAAAGAAGAAAACCGTTGATGCCATGCGTCCGCCTGATCGTCGCCGTTGAGTCCGCCTTGCCCCGTCGTGTGCTTACCGTGATTCTCTTTGAATTAGAGGCAAGTAGAGTCCATTGATCTATACTTTGCTTGTTGTGATTGTGTGTGATGTATTGTGAATTTCAGATGTGGTAGAGGTGAGAATTTTCGAAGTTATGGGGGTAGTACTTTAGTCCAGTAATCTATTTTTTTGGAAAAACAATCCGACCTTTGGTGATTTCGTGAGCTGCATGCAATATTCTAGTTGGAATCTCACTTTGACTTCTTGATAGAAGTTGTAGAGGACTTCTTGGAGAGTAACATATTAAAATTTAAAAGGAAACGAACAAGTATTTGTTGGTGAAACCATTTTTTCTTCAAAGACACTAGATCTAGAAACTGTTATGTTGATCTATTGTGATTCTATGAATTTTGTGCAAGTAACCGGTCCGAATTTGATCTCATGTCCTTGATAAGAGTCGTAGGAGACATCTTGAGGAGTAACATACTAAAATTTTAGAATAAAAAAGACAATTAATGATTGGGGACAACGATTTTCTTTGAAGAGGCTGAATCTGGATGAACCGAGAGTTAGGGAGAGTTATAAAAATTATAACTTTTAATCCAGAAGGAATTAGACTTTGATTGCTTCATGGGACTTTTACCTCTAGGTCTCATCTATAACATATTAAAAATCACAGAATTTTCGGAGTTTATTTAAGGACTTAATCGAAATTATTTCCGAAACTGTGCAAAAGTGGCATTGGAAATTCTTTTGCTGCGATGTATGGAGCTATGTGATTGATGTGAAACTTTTTTGACATGGTGTTCTTCATGGAATCTGTATATTTAGGTCTTGTTTACATCATGTTAAATTTTCAGAATTTATTGAAATCTTTTACTAATTTTCCATAATTTTTATTAAAGAAGTGTATTTTGCTTTACCCGAAAATTGTTCTATTTTCAAAAACAAATGAATTTTTTTATGAGATATGATATCTTGGGTTGTTATTTGTACTACATATATGGTGACATTTGGTATATTACATGACATCAAAAAGGCTGGTTTAAACCTCTGACATTGTTGCATCAAATGTTAAATTGAAAATGTGATATATATGAGAATATGCATTGTGAGGATGATGATACCATTGGAGGTGTGAGCCGACGATGCCCTAGGAGTGTCGGGATGCTCGGAGTATATGTGCCGGATGCTCAAAGGTGTGAGCCGGAGGGTCCTCAAGAGTTTTGAGATGCCCGGTGGTATACGGTACGTAATTCCAGGGGGATGCGTGGTGGTATGTCGGTACGTAATTTCGGAAGGCAAGGGCAACCATTTTCATGGTGAGTCTCGGCGATTCCTCGAGATGCTAGGTGAGATACGAGATGTTCGGAGGTGTGTGCTGGATGCTCGGAGGTGTGTGCCGAAGGTTCCTCGCGATGCCAGGTTGGGTGCGAGCAATAAATTGATGGATGCAAACATTGGTCCCTAGAAGAAAAATGATGAGATCCTTTTGAAAGATAAAATTAGAAATTGAATCATGCACATGGGTATGTGCATATGGCATGATGCATGATATGCTTATATGAAAGTAAATTGATGCTATTTGACATTGAGAATGCGATCATGAAGGCTTGAATGGATCCCATGGGGATGTATACATGATTGTATAGATGATATGAATCATGCGTATGTATGTGCATATGGCATGAAATGAACCTTATGGAAATATAAGTATGACTGCATGGTGGTATATACACGATGACATTGTGAGATATGCACGATTGCATGGCGATATATGCACGACTGCATGGTAATGTATGCTCGATAGTATGGATGATATGTGCTTTACTCGTGATATCTTGATTGTCTTGCTTGTTGCATTATGTAGTTTGGTGGATCTTTACTGCTGAGTGATTGTACTCACCCATTTTGGGGACTAACATTTCAGATTGAGAGATGCCTCTAGCACGTGTCACGCGTGGTACATTTTATGGATTATCGTCTGATGTTGAGGTTGAGTGCTTGGAGCACCCCTACATTGGTGTTCATGGTTTGGTGTTTATTTGCGTCAGTGTTTTGGTTATGTATGATGTGGGCCTACCTTATGGCCCCGTAGTACAAGAGTTTTTGTCCATCCATGTTCGTCGAGATGGGAGGATGATGGGGATGCTGCCACCACCACCGGCCGACGTACCGGGATGGGTGTGATAGGAGCATGTGACTGGTGGAGGTTGACACTTTTTGGGATGGCCGACACTAGCTTATGGATTGATGTACATGTCTGATGTATAGTTGGGTTCTTCTGGGTTTAGCCAAGCTTAGTTAAAGTCTTGGCCTTTTGTTGTACCGACTAGTGAAATCCATCTTAGTTATGTAAATAAAAGTGGTTCGGCTTTAGCTTTTATATATATATGAAAAGTGTAGTTGGTGTGCATTGCATTGTATTATTTAGTTTGTGTACAGGTTAGGGAGATGTTGAGTATGCTTCCGTTAATTTGAACTACATTGGGATCGATTGAGATGGTACGAACTCCCGGGATTTATGGACCCACTGCAATTCAAATGGTATCAGAGTGACATGTTATTAGGACAAGTGTTAAGTAAGTGAGCTGTGGTGACTCTAGCGGATTGGGGGCCGTGTCGAGGGGTGCCACAGGGGGTCACTTATTACCAAGGGTATGTGCCAATCACAAACATATGCACTTCTAAATGTATGATGTAATTGTATGCATGAGGGCTACATGTGATGTTTCAAAGACATCTTTCGAAATCATCCACATAAATTTTTTTTAGACAAAGTGATGTTGTGGTTATGAAAGGTATTCAATTGCCAAGACTAGCTCAGGATTGCATAAATGCACTCACAAGTATTGCATATATTTGGAATACAATTCAAGCATTGACTTTTCACAATGTGAAATAGAGTTTTAAAGAGGTTTGAAGATATTTAGGATTAAGAAATATCTATGCTATGGAACACATTCAATTGTCAAGGCTAGCTCGAGGCTCGCATAAATGCACTCGTAAGTGTTGCAAGCATTTTGAATATGGTCAAAACCACAACTTTTCCTTAAGCCAAATCGAGCTTTAGAAAATAATTTCTTAGAAATTGTTTTTGGGAAATATCACATGTACTAAAGCATTTTTTTTTTTTAAAGATGCAATTTGGAAAAGTTAATTGTTTAACAATAAAGATCAAAAAATTTATAACAACTTTCATGAAGATGACATGGCATAATTTCATGCACAAGCTAACCTAGAAGGTATAACTAAACAAACACAACCGAAGGTTCATATCAAGAAATTTCAGACCAAACATGTCAAGTTAACAAAATTGAGTAATGCCTATTGACAATATAGCTATGGAAAAATTTTCTAATATGCATGACATAATAACGAACAACTTTTGTGAAGAAAGTTTTCCTAAACAATCTACACATGATTTTACAAAAATCAGACAACAAGCAATAGCAAGTCAGAAAATTGTTAAAACAATAGGATACTTAGCCAATATCGCAAGGATTTATCCTATCAAAACAAGTATAAAAATCACCAAATTTACACACAACATAGCCAACATGATGAAAGTAAGTTGCATTAAGAGGCAAGTACATAATCCTAATAGAAAAAATGGAACAAAAATATCAAAAGTCTGTCCAAACAGGGGTTAGAACTAGAGTCCGAATTGGATCCCATGTGCAGATTTTGATTTAGTTTTAAAAAAATGGAAAGTGGTCCAAACGATGAGCAATCTATGTGAAATTAGTGGCATTAGAAACCTCTAAGTGTGTACTTTGATTTCCTAGAAGGGCTTGAGTCCAAACTAGGTCAATTAGGTACCTCAAAATTGATATCTCTAAAGGTGTGCATGTTAGTAACTAAAAACCAGAACACAAGCATGCATTTTAAAAACCTCAAAGTCATTCAAATAATGTACAAATTGTATGAAGAAATCACATGGGACTTATAATTAGATGTGATGGAAAGTTTAAGTAATCATCTAATCCCAGGTCATCATGCAAAATGTCATACAAATTAAATGACATTATGAAATGATTTAAGATTCCTAATGATATGTTTGAGAATTCAAAGTGTAATGAACATTTTTGTGACACAAATTTAATGTTCAAAATGATTTTCAAAGGATATGACCTAAACATATATGCAAGCCTTGTAACATGTGTTTGATTGTCAAGAAGGCATCATCACAAAATTAGGATGTTTACTTACTAAGTATATCTCATCCACTGTTGTTTAAACTTTTCAAGCCCTCACCATGACTAGCCTGTTCCGTCACATACATTTCAAGGTGCCTGTCGGCTAGGACGTGGAGTTGGACCCCGAACCCGAGCCAGGGTATTATAATGTGGATGCCTGCTAGACGCATAGGGGATACCATCTTTTTGAAGTCACTGTTGTAGTATAGAGATGCTAGGGTAATCTCGACTCCCTTTTGATGAGTATGAAGGAATCCGCTTTGGATGTGTGTATGACTAAGCTTTTGATGTAAGAAAGTTAGTGTGTAATGAGGTGTGTGTACACACACACACACACACATGAAAGTATGTTATGATATGTGTCTTATGCTATCCCTACTTATGAATGATTGGGTGATGTTATTTATGCTTTTGCTTGCATATAATCAAAATATAAAATGAATGGGTAGACAACGTCTCCTAGGACATTGCAATCGAATAATCGAAGAGAAAAGGGGTTGTCGTGCATCCGAGGGTCTGGGCGTGAAACTGACTGTTGCTGGCCATCAAAGAGGCTCGAAGATAGTAGACAAAGGGAAAAAGGATAAGGAAAAAAAAAGAAAAAAGAAAAAAAGCAAAGATTGTCCATGTCCATATTTGGCATGCCACATAATGGCTAGTGCTGATTAGACAACTACACTATGTTAGTAATTTCGAGTCGAAATTGGTCGGAATAATTGAATAAAGTTTAAAATTTAATTGACACAATTGAAATTTTTGTGATTGAATTGATAGTCATATAATAGATTTTGAACAATTTTTTGTTGATTAGTTTTGCGTTATTCCCTTAGCTATAGGACATTAGGGCAATTGAATAATATTTACGAAGATCAGGGTTGCGTTGGAAATGGAGGCGGGGGAGATATTTTCTATCGTTAGCAAAAATTTCTTTTAATTTTTTAACTCAAAATTGATTGGGTATTATATCAGTATCATGTAAGCATTAGATTGACCATTTATATTGCGTTAACCACAAATCCCATGCCAAAAAACTTGTTATTCTACATCTGGGGATTCTCATTTCCCTTAGCCCGCTGGTGTTGCATATATTTCCACTGCTGTTTTTTCTTTTGTTGTTAATTTCCGAGAAGGTTATCCCTAGTTAGGCTCGTGTTATTATCATCGCTCAAGGAATTACTTAAGGAGTATCCTCTAAATTATTTTTTTAATGTTCCTTTTTATTTATGTCTTGTCCGGTCATGATTTATGTTAGATTACAATCACATTGACAGTACTAAATAATTCCCTTAAAAATTATAATTTACCATGAAAAATCCCAAATTGATATGCCGTGACTAATTTACCTCAAACTACCAAACGGATATACCTATGATAAATTTATCTTTTGTCGGTTTCCGTTAAACTTTACCATCAAATGTTGACTTGGATAACACACGGCAGTTGACCAATGTACCAATTTAGGATTTTATTTTCCGTTTGTCTTAGGCATATCGGTTTGTGATTTTTCATGGAATTAATTCAATGAATGGTACCAATTCGAGGTTTTTAAGGCAAGTTTATCACAATTATTTAGGATTTTTGGTAGTCAAAAATTAATTTAGGATACAATCGTCACGTGTACTTGGCCTATGGTTTTTTGTAATATTAATCTCGAAAATTATCATTGAGAGATTTTGATATTTGATTTGAGATAATCTTCCACTAAAATTTTTTTTTTTTTGGAAGAATATGTTTTAAAAAATGAAATTTATGTAAAATAGAACAATTGTCGGAATGGGTAGGGCGAGGTAGGGTGGTGATGGGTTTGGCCATAAAAAAATCAGTATAATGGATATTACATACTATAGTATACTACACTACACTATACTGTACTATACTATACTTCTTCAAATATTTGAAACAATGATCCACGTGTCACTCAACCATTGGGCATCAACCAAACTCATTCTTTCTATGTGCCAAAAATAACCGTCAAAACAGATTCGAGTGACTCTACCTCCTTCTTCCTCCCTCCCACTTGCCCAGACCAAACCTCTCATATCTCTTCTCCATATAAACCGAAAACCCCTTTCTCCACAAGTAGAAAGATCTCACTTTGCTTTCTTTTTCTCCGTTTCATCTCCAGCGTTCTCTTGAAAGCTCCACAGGCACACGGTTCGCTCCACAAGAAGGATGAGCTCAGGAGGATCGAACCAAGGCAAGCGAAGAAGAAGATAGTGGTGGCGCTTCGGAGCGGTCAATATTAGATCGAAGGGAGAAGATAGCTACGAAAGAGTCTGATCTCGAAAGTTGCAGAGGATATGAGGGGCCTCAAGAAAGGAACTAGGGCGACCCTCCTCCAATTCCAGAGGAGGTAGCTTGATTCTTGAAGTATATGCATAATCCTTTTCTTTTGATTTCAATGGTCAAAATTGTGTAGTCTCAAATGAAAATTCGATTAGAAATCGACTGCTCAACCGTGATAATTGGCAAGGGTCAATACGGCACCGTTATAATCGATTAGTAATCGGATATAGGTTGATTCGATGGAATGGCGTAATTAAATTGCGGGTGATTCCAAATGATTGCAAAATTCGCGTTGAACGACACTAATCCGATTTTCTGTCAATTTTGTACTTGGTGCCCGTAATTGAAATCTTGAGATTTTTATGACAATCGAGAGTTACCGACGAGTCGGAGATGCACAAATGTGGATTGAAAATTATTGACAACGGGTCAAACATGATAAAATCCCTAAAAGTTACTTGGTAGGTTGGGTCGCGCTAAAATTGCATCCAATTGATTTTAACCACAAAATTCAATTCGGTTTCAGAAATCGAACGTTCGAGTGTGTATGGTTTATTTTTAGGACCTCGTCTCATCTTTTAGGAAATTTTCGTTGAGTTCGGGATTTTTTGGCGGAAAATCAATTCGGCAAATTAACATGGTGGAAATTCGGATGGCCACTTTTATGTGGATTTTTGGCCTTCAAATTGGATGGATTTGTGGTGAATAAAAGAAAAATTCGTATGGCAGCTTTGAGGGGATAAATTGACCACCAAAATGACTTGGTTTAGTGAGGAAGTGAAAGAAATTAGATGTAAATTCGTGTGGGCAGTAAGGGAGGCAATTTTGGCTGTCAATTGGGTTGGTTTTGTGAAGAAATTGGTGGAAAATGACAATTGGAGGATGCGAGGACTTTTGTGGGCTGAAGACTTTGTGCCAATTGTGATCATTGCTTGATATTTTTTCTTGGCTTGCCATTGGTTCATGCATGGACTTGCATGGCCCCTTGTCCCCCTCTCTCTTTCCTCTCTCCTCCATTTCTCCATTTGTGTGTGAACCCCTGCAGAACCACGGTAGCAACTTCTTCTTCTTCACTTCATCTCTTTCATTTTTCCATTTCCTCTCTATGTTTCTACTGCCGCCTCATCTAGAATGCCAGCCATAGCCAGTTGAGTCATTGTCCCATAGCCCGCTCGACCACCTAGTCCACGAGCCAACTAGACTGTGTCGTAGCCCCGATGCCAAACCGCCTTAGCTGGTAGTCGTGACCAACTCCTCGCACCACTCGCCACCTCCATCCGCCAGTAGTCCTCGCACTAGCTGTCCCCACATTTGCCTATTGTTGTCGCCAATTTCTTCACCGTAGTCATGCCGCCATCGTCATAAATCCGTTGACTCGCTAATCCTGTGAGTTAACTCCCTAATCCTTGATTAGGTTGTTAATTGTGCTTAGGAGGTTAGATTAATGCTAATTAGCTTATTTAACTTAGTATTAAATGAGATTAGTCTTAAGATGGATTAGTGTTTATCTAGTTTGGTTAGATTAGTCTTAAGACGGATTAGTGTTAATCTAATTGGTTAGATTAGCACTAATGAGGGTGGTTTAGTCTAATTGAGTGAATTTCCCTCGGATCTAGTTACTGAACTCTCACCGTTTGTGATTTTTGTGGGGAAAAATGTGCTACGATTTTGAGGTTGATTCCTTCTTAAAAATGTTCTAGATATCTTCAGTTATGACATATATTTTACTCAATATTTTAGAGATTTAAAAGAATGAGATTTCAGCTTCGTTTCATCCAAAACAAAATCTCGGTTGGTGTTGGAAATAGTGACCTTTTGGTGTTCAAATGATTTTTTTCTCACATCTTGTAGTTTAACATAATCAAATTTCAGATCAAACGGACAATTTTAAATCCTGAACCAAGCTAGTTTTGGAAAATGTGATTATTGGAAACAGAGACAGTTTTCGTAACGGATTTGGCGATTTATTGCTATTAATATAGAAAGATCTGGGTTAAGGTGTCTTCATGAAAAGTGTTTTTTTATATGTCCTTTACAACATATTTAAATTTGTGAATTTTCTGAACTTGTTTGATTAGGTTGCTAGACTTAAATTTGGAGACGTGCGAGTGGTCCCAATTTCTGTTAGTTAGGGCCGATTGTAGCTTTGTGGTTGTTCTTGGTATCTAGCTTGATAGATAATATATATTTTGTGATGTGGTTGACTTTTGGCATATTTAGAGCTTATGCTTGATAATATGTGAGATTGATTACTTAATTGTGCAATTGTGTGATCGGTTATTGTTATGGACTATTATTGTAAAATTGGATTTTATGGTATTTAAATAGAAAAATACTGGATGTCAGTTTTTGATGCCAAAAATGTTTTATGTACCATATAAAATCGTGAAATTTTGAAATGAGAGAATATCACTTTTTATGGTTCGATTTGACTGTGTGACCGCACACAATTATTTTACTTGATATTTTTAATATGAATAAAATTGGCCAAGTCCATTATTTGAAATGGAAGTATTTGAGTGCAAAGCATGATGTTCTTGGCCGAGTAGGGATGTGCGTGTGGTTATTATCGGAACCAATCCTAATACATTCACGCGGGACGATGCCTGATTAAATTCAAATGCCCTTGACAATAGATTTTGGTCGTAGTGGAGGCTGAGCCGATACTCCTATATGGAATGCCTTTGACAACGGATGCCGGTTGCAGTGGAGGCTGGACCGATGCTCCTGTGTAGAATGTCGTCTAGATGTAGACATTGTCATGCTCGACAAAGCGGGACGACGCCCGGTTATGCCAGATGACCGCCAATTGTTAAATTGGCCATAACTGTTGGGTTGTAAATAATTGGAACACGCTTGAGTGATTGAGATAGCCACGCCTAATTATGGAACAAACTTGTGTGGCATGGAATGGGACGTGTCATAATGGTTTGACCTTATAATCGGGACCCCTGTGAATAATTGATGAATGAAATGAGGTGTTCAAATTATTGAGTTACACTTGTTGTGTTTATATATGTATATGAAATGTACTAATGTGAAGGGAGGTGATGAGGTGAGGTAAGTCCTATATGGTGTATGTTTAGGCTATCTCTAGGTGAATTCTTATCCTAATTGGGGTTTAAGGTGTGAACTCACTGAAAGTTTATCTCACCTCGTCATGATTTAAATATTTTGAGGTCCTTAGGATGGAGAACCCGAGGCCCGAGGCCGATAGGTCCGAGCATAGGTGACCTAATAGTCTCTTTTGAGTCAAACTCTTGTGGACCCGACTGGTTATGCATATAAAGTGTGTTCCTACTATCCCTTTGATTATTGGTTGTCTGGAGTTTGTTCAATTTGCTTCCGCACGTGCATAAAATTAATGGGTCGGCAACGCGTTCTGGGAACGTCGCATTTCTATCGACCATCGAGGGATGTTCGAGTTCTCGAGATTTGGGGCGTGATATCCCCGCCTTAAGTAGTATAAGAGCTGGTTAGTGTTTGGAGTGATAAGGTACGATGGGTCATGGGATAATTAGTAGGAAATGTTTTTTCCTTATGCTGACGCCTATGATTAACTGATTGATTGTTTTGTGTGGGTCACTCAGTTTTCTAATTCTACGTTAGAATTAGAAAGCAAGTGTCTGTAGAGAGTCTACATTATGAGCGATCCAAAATAGAGGACTCCTAGGAAGAGGATAGTGGCATTTGTCACTCGGGGTAGGACACCGACTAGGGTCGGTACCCGAGGTAGAGCGCCGGCCTAGGCTAGCATGAGTGTTAGAGTACCACGGTAGGCCGATACTGGTGTAGCAGCACCCGACGATTCTAGAATAGACGGGATTGTACAGGCGCTAGAGACCCTTGGGAACTTGATGGGATAGCAAGCGCAGAATCAAGCCACTGCTATCGCCGCCGCTACTACTGTTGCCAATGTTGCTGCCACTACTGCAGCCATACCTACTGAAGTCTCGCTTGGGAATGTGATCAGGGAGCGACCGATGCACAAATTAGTTGAGCAATTTCTGAAGTTGAAACTGCCGAGGTTCTCAAGAGTAGGTGATCCCAAGGCTGCAACCCTCTGGATCCAAGAATTAGAGAAGGCCTTTGCATTGCTAAGGCACTCTGAGGAAGACAAGGTAGTCTTGGCAGTTGATCAGTTGCAAGGAAATGCAAGCACTTAGTGGAGGGCCACCAGAGGAAAAGTGTTTCCTAAAGGCGTGGTCCCGGTGTGGAATACCTTCATTGAAGTCTTTAATGGAAAGTACTTCTCTGACTACGCTAGAGAGTAGAAGATGGCAGAGTTTCAACGTCTTCATCAAAGTCTGATGTTTGTGGACCAGTATGAGGTGAAGTTTGCCGAGCTGTCCTAGTACATGTCAAGATTGATCGAGGATGGTCTCAGACCGAAGATTAAGGATGCGTTGGTGCCGTTTAATCTAAAGGATTACAACGCTCTATATGAGGGGGCACAGTTAATCGAGAGGAACTTGAATGAGCGAGCCGCCGCATCTGGGTTGCGGTTCGGGCCTAGCAGAGACAATGACCGGTTCGGGAAGAGGTCAATGACGGGAGGGAGGTATTCCATCCCTTCCAACCAAAAAGGTGGGATAGGAAAGTCGGCACCTAACTTGAATGGTGCATGCCGTTTTTACGGGAGACAACATGGATCAGCCTCATGTTTTCCTAGGACAAGAGTTTGCTATAGGTGTGGCTAGCACGGCCACCAGATTAGGGATTGTCCATGCAGGCCTATGGGAATACAACCACCACTACTGTAGATAGGGCACTAATAAGATGGCGAAGGGGACAATAATGAACTGAGCGATGTGTCGATCAGGGGAAGAATGTTTCTGGGAAAATTTTATCAGAGTGGTGCAGCGGAAATATTGTTAAACTTGTAGAATTTCGGTTTATTGAAATAAGTTCGTAGAAAGGAGAATCACTAGTTAGAGTTGTACTTGACTATTTTGTTCGTGTATAACTTTGATGTTATAAATAAAAAGGATTGGTTCAAGGAGCATCTTGTTGTAATAGATTGTTGTTGTGAAGTAATCTAGTTTAAACCGTTAGCGGATGAAAGTTTCGAGTTTATTAAAAGTTGAGGAGGACCTTCGATTGTCTTAATCTCGTCGCTTGAGGCAACCGGTTACTGGATGTGGGTTGTCAAGGTTACTTGGCCACTGTTGTGGACACGATAGTTAAGGAGCACAAAAGACATTTAAGGACAATACTTCAGACCTTGCAAGAACATGGATTGTACGCTAAGTTCAGTAAGTACGAGTTTTGGTTGACTCGTGTAGCTTTCCTAGATCACGTGATTTCTAGTGAGGGGATTTCCTTGGACCCAACCAAGATGGAAGCCATGATCAATTGGCCAAGACCAACAATAGTGATAGAGATCAAAAGTTTCTTAGGAATGGCAAGTTATTATAAACGGTTCGTAGAAAGGTTTTCAGCAATAGTCATGCCTCTGACCCAATTGCTGAGGAAGGAAAAGAAGTTCATATGGACAAACAAGTGCGAGCGTAGTTTTCAAGAGCTTAAACAGAAGCTAACTACGGCACCCGTGTTGACAATTCTATCTAGTCCTGGAGGGTATGAGATCTCTAGTGATGTGTCATTTAGAGGACTGGGTTGCATTTTAATACAACATGGAAGAGTGGTTGCATACGCATCTCGTCAGCTGAGGTTTCATGAGCTGAATTACGCTACGTGTGACTTAGAACTTGTAGCGATTATCTTTGTTTTGAAGATTTTGAGACATTACTTGTGCGGAGAAAAGTTATAGATCTTTACAAATCATCGGAGTTTAAAGTATTTATTCTCTCAAAAGGAGTTGAACATGAGACAGTATTGTTGGATGGAACTTCTCAAGGACTATGACTACGACATTCTATATCATCCTGAAAAAGTTAACAAGGTCGAAGATGCGTTGACTTGGATCATCGATTATGCAAATGGTGATTCAGGAGTGGATCCTACTTCAAGGAGCTTGGGATTTGGTTTTCAAATTTGAGGTAGGCCACATTTTAAATCTTATGGCCACTCTCATAATTGAATTGGAAGTGCAGATAAGAATCAAGACGTTGCAGTTGGCAGATCCTAAGATTTAGAAGATTTTGCAAGAAGATACGAAAAAGAGAAAAGTTGACTTTCAGGTTTCTGAGGACGAAACATTAAAGTTTCGTGAGCAATTGTGTATACCTGACGATGCAAAGCTTAAGGAGGAGATTTTGTTAG
Source organism: Eucalyptus paniculata subsp. matutina (assembly GCA_017140255.1). NCBI lineage: Eukaryota > Viridiplantae > Streptophyta > Magnoliopsida > Myrtales > Myrtaceae > Eucalyptus > Eucalyptus paniculata. The sequence continues at coordinate 18,358,915 of CM029444.1, read as the reverse complement.
AAGCTCATCGTAGCAGTTATCAGCAAAGTACCAGATGGCGTCGTTTGAAGCATTGTATGGCAGAGCGTATAAAACTCCTGTCTATTGGGACGGAGTTGGGGAGCATAAAATTACGGGCCTTGAGTTAGTCCAACAGCTAATCGACGCTGTCAAAGTTATTCAAGAAAGTGTCGTACATGGAGAAACCAGTTCAGATCGTGGATCAAAAGGAGCAAGTGCTACACAACAAGACGATCTTTTTGGTCAAAGTGGTCTAGAATGAGACGTGTTATAACGGTTTGGCTTTATAATCATGACCCTTGTGAATAATTGATCAATGATATGAGGTGTTCTAATTATTGAGTTACGCTTGCTGCGTTTATATATATGTATATGAGATGTATTAATGTGTAGGGAGGTGCTGAGGTGAGGTAAGTCATATATGGTGCATGTTTAAGCTGCCTTTAGGTAAATTCTCATCCTAAATGGGGTTTAGGATGTAGACTCACTGAGATTTTATCTCACCTCATTGTGGTTTAAATATTTTTAGATCCTTAGGATGGAGAACATAGGGCCCAAGGCTGAAGGGTCCGGAGCGTAAGCGACCTAATAATCTCTTTTGAGTCAGACTCTTGTGTATAGTCTTGTAGACCCAACTGGTTATGTATATAAAGTGTGTTCCTACTATCCCTTTGATTGTTGGTTGTCTGGAGTTTGTTCAATTTGCTTTTGCATGTGCATAAAACGAATGGGTTGGCGACGCGTCTTATCACGTCCCGATCCTCGGGCACGCACCCATCTCACACCTTGGTCGATTAATAGCGACGTTCTAGGACATATCGCCGACCCTGTCATTTTCATATGCATGCGGAAGCAAATAAAATAATCCCGTACGATAAAATAATGGGATAGAAAAGTAGAGCTATATTTTCACAACCGAAAAATGACAACCAAACTTTTATACAAGCAAACCTCATAGTATATATTACAATACTATTAACAAGCCATATCTATTACACATAGATCCCGACTTAGGGTTTTCAAAACAGGGTGAGGTCTCGATGTTCATCCGGGTCATACTTTGGGTCATCCTCGGGATCCTCTTCGAACTCCTCCTCCGGTTCCTCACCAAGGTCCTCCTCTTCGAGTTACTCTTCCACAGGTTCCTCCTCCTCAGATTCCTCCTCCTAGTTCTCTTCTAGGTATACATCTTCTTGTTTAGCCTCTCCTTCTAGAATGCTCTAGCTAGAGTCTGCTATTGATTGCTTAGGAGAGTTGGGGTCACTCTTGAGCTTATGTCTTTGGCATCGGTCACTGCTCCGTCCTTGGGATCCGCAGTCCCTTCTCCGAATGTTTCCTCTAAAATGAACAGAGGTACATCACCCTCTAGCATGGGACCTTCCCTTCACCTATCATGATGTTCTCGATACCATGACTAATCCTCGTGGGGCCTCAAGGCATCTTTATCCACATCAACCCAGATAGTCGACTTAACTAGAACATACTCTAGTCATTCCGGGTGAGAGTGTATCAAGAAGTGAGTTTCTATCTTGGTGACTTCTTTGGATATATCGAAATGCATGGGAGGACGAGGAGGTGGAGATGCTACCATCTAGGGACCTGAAATGTTATCTCACAACGGGATGAGACTATGTCTTAGCAAATTCTACCCCTTAACACCTGATTAGGAAGCCGATACACTCTAGATGCTGCTTAAGCACAACACGAATCAAAAGACTTACTTTGGCCTCAATTTCTTCCTACAAGTCAGTATATATTAGATATACATGAACCACATCAACTCACAGCATCAGATCAAATCATTGATCAATCGACCTAGTCGATTACATGTCAAGCAAACCATTTCCCAGTCATTTTAATCCATACTATGCCATCTCCAAGATAATATATATCTAGTCACCGAGCCACGTGCATTCTTTAAGGTGGCATACTTAGTCACCGCCACGTATATTCTTTAAGGCGATATGTCTAATCACTAAGTCCCATGCATTCTTTAAGGTGACGTACTTAATCATTGAGTGACGTGCATTCTCAAATGCGATATATCAAATCACCGAGCCACGTGCTATCCATAGGTGATTTATTTAATCTGCGAGTCACGTGCATTCTCCAGGACGATACTCTAGGTCTCCGAGCCACGTATTACAACTCTCTTTCTCATTATTTTATACTAAATCCATAGGTCATGTGCATTCTCCAAGACGACCTTCTTGGTCTCCAAGCCACGTGGTACAACATTCTTTTCTATCACTTTATACATAGCCCATCAAAACATTATTGACATTATAAACCCACGCTTGATCATTTTCCAATCAATTTCTAAAATTGAATAATTTAGGAATAAAATCCTAAAATCATATTTAATTCAATTCAGCACAAATCAACACTCAAATAAATAAATGGACTGCACCACGATAATCAGTATAAAATTCCGGTCGTCAGCTATCCTTGCCTAATTTTTGAAAAATAATTAAATAATTAAATAATTCCTAAAATTATTAAATAAATACAATAAATCAAATTTAGGCTCATAATGCCTAATTGGAAGCCAAGACAAGCCCAGAAAATTATTGAGACTCGTTCAATAAATACTATGACCTATTTCCTTGCTAACTACAATAACCGCTTGCCTAACATGCATAATTAAGTCTCTAATTTAATTACTCTAATCTAATTTATCCACATAATTGCACTTAATTAAATCTAATTAAATTTTAAGCATCATTAGCATACTAATGAGGATTAGTGAGCAAAACTCACTCCGTTTCACAATCCATTCGGATTGAAACGTCGAACGTCGCGAGGGCCACTTTTCTCCAAAGCGAGCTTAGGATCCAAGGTCCACAAACACCTCAAAATGGGCTTCAAAGTTGCTGTGAAATCCACTTCCAAACCTTCTGTTTTGGCTGCAAAAATAGAAAAAAAAAAAAAAACAAGGTCTGAAGCGGCGGCGGGGGCTTGGGGGAGACAACGGGGATGGTCTCGGGTCCAAACCGCGACTAGGTGGCTTCCTCAGCCACTCATGGTAGCTGGATTGGTTTTGCTTTGGCTCCTCAGGTCACAGCACGATGGCTGGAACAGCGGTGTGAGGCACGGCTAGGCAAACGGCGGTGCGTGTGGGTGGTGGCGCACGAAACGGTGATGGCGAGGCAGCGTGAGGCGACGACGGCAGCTCCGGTTTCTCTTGCTAGTTGCTGGCATCGAACAAGTTGAGAGAGGGGGAATGGAATGGGTATGGCTGGTGGGAAGACAAGGGCTCCACATGCCATTTTTTTTCCCATTCTTTTGTCTCCTTTGACCATCCTAGGCCACCAGCTGCTCCTTGGCCTCCACTAGGCCACCAATGCACATTGAACAACCTTGAAACGGTCCATTTTAGCTAGGCCATGGGGGAACTACGAATTTGAACAATCTTGGCTTCAATTGGACTAAATTCCTTTACAATCCAATCTCATATGGCCTCAATAAATTCAATTGACACCTCAATTATCAAATTGATAATTTTCCTCACCTATGGATCCATTTTGCATCCCAATTTTGCGATAAAAATAATCTCCGACCTTTTTAAAAAAAATAAAAATGGTCCTATTCCGACTTTTTCCCAAAAAGTTTTGGATTGTAAAAAATCTTCCGAGATTGAGTCAACATTCCTAGAATTTATTGTGACATGATAGATCTTCAATTTTGAAATAGGACTCGAATTTGCGATTAATTTCCATTCGGCGTGTTTTTAGCGTAACCTAGGCTATCGGGGTAGTTTTCAGAGATTTTTAGCGCAAATGACCCGTGATTGATTTTCTTTGAGCCACTATGAACCCGTTCGACACACGGCGACTCTCGGTTATTGTGACAATCTCAAGGATTTAAATATGGACACAGTGTGGTACCAAAACGATAGAAGAATCGGTTTAGGGCTGCCGATCGACGAGAATTTTTCAATTTAGTGGTGTCACCCACGATTAGCCACACATCTCAATCGAACGTAATGATCTATCTCTAATCTCAAATCGATTTTTAATTGTGCCGTAATGACCTCTAAAGATAAGCACGGTCAAGAAGTCGGTTCCTAGTTGAATTTTCAAGTCCATTGTATTAAAATTCCTTAATAGCTTCCCTGAATAGTCTAATTATCTCTAGAGTGATCAGCTCTGGGAACAGCCCTATAAGCGCGTCGATGAAATGCCCGATTTATTCAATAGAAAACATAATAAAAAATCTGGGATGTCACACGTCCTGGGAACGTCATATTTCAATCGACCATTGAGGGATGTTCATGCACTTAAGGTTCGGGGTGTGACATATTAGGTTCGGATATGTGATTCTCTAGTGTACAGAGTAAAAAGAACGCTAGGAAAGGGATTGTATGGACAAGTTTGTGTCGGTGAACCTGTCGGTCCTTCAGCTACAATTGGTCAAATTGGTCCAGGAGTGGTAAAGGTATACCTCCAAGCTCTATCTTCTCATTTTCATGCTCAACTGCTATATTTGCGTTGTCCCTTACACGATGGATGCGCATGATCTATAGGTAGCCATAAAATTTGAGCTTAGAAAAGCCCACAAAGCACATGAAGATGGAATCCCTCTTCAGGAAAGCCCACAAAGCACCATTGAGGGATGTTCGCGCGCTTGAGATTCGGGGCGTGACATATTAGGTTTGGATATGTGATTCTCTAGTGTACAGAATAAAAAGAACGAAAGGGATTGTATGGACAAGTTTGTGTTGGTGAACCTGTCGGTCATTCAGCTACAATTGGTCAAATTGGTCCAAGAGTGGTAGAGGTGTACCTCCAAGCTCTATCTTCTCATTTTCGTGCTCAGCTGCTATATTTGCGCGGTCCCTTACACGATGGATGCGCATGATCTATAGGAGGCCATAAAATTTGAGCTTAGAAAAGCCCACAAAGCACGTGAAGATGGAATCCCTCTTGAGTGGAAAGCTTACGAGTGAGACATCTCAGATTGTCGCGTATTTAGTGCACACTGTACTGTGTGAATGCCTAATGTATGTTACCATGTGTGTTTTGCATATTGAACAGCGATCTGGGTAATGATCATGGCATTCCGCTTCCCTGAATACATTACAAGGGGCAGCAATGGGACTATAATGTCATGGTATGTGCATTCCCCTAAAATTGGAGACTTTTGCATGCTTGAAGATCGATGATGACATGCTTACGATATCTGGGATCTGCTTTACGTATGCAGGTCATGGATTTGCTTGGACAGAACGAATGTGACCTGGTGCAAAATAGTCTAGCGTACGACTTCTCATGAAGTGTCTTCTATACAGTTTCTTTCTAATGTTTGGACATTTCAACAGATTCTAGGCCTTCCTAGTTTTCTCTCTTTCACTCTTTAATTCAGCAATCTATTGGCGGTGGTTTCTTGTGTTGCTGTTGAAGCAATCTCTATACTGGAGAAACTGCACTCTAACGGTAATGGCTGATTGGCTTCTGATTTCCTTTCCTGGTGGGACGTTGTTCTTTATTTAAGGGTCAACTAGACATGTTCAAAGACTGCGCTTTCTGATAGCTTCTCATATATGGGAGAGGTTCTTCTGAAGCAGTTTTTGCTGTTTAGATTTTGATTGTAGCATCTCTGGTTCTGCTATGTATTAACGGAATTCGCATTCCAAAAGGTTCCCCTTATTGGAAAAATTAAAATCCTTGAAAGTCCAATGATAGGATCCTTTTGTCCTTAAGACAGGATTATGAAGATTCAATGAGTGAAAACAGTCATATTGGGTTTGTACAATTCTATGATTACTGCTACAGACCATACTTGCTAGTGCCAGGTTTGATCATGAGTTTTATTATGCTTCTTTTCCTGACAGGTACATTCATGGGGATGTCAAACCTGGTAATTTTTTTCTTGGTCCTCAGGGCTGGAAGATAAAAAAACTGTATCTGACTGATCTTGGATTAGTTTATGGCCAATTTGCATAATCGATTGAAAAGGAGAAAAAAAGGAAAGATTCGTCTGTCTCATTATCTTTGTGTCATTTATGATCTTGCAGCTAGAAGATGGCTAGATAATTCAACCGGTTTACACGTTAAGTACAATCAAACTCCATTTCGTTTCAGGTGCACTGGAAACGATCTTAACCTCCTCTATTAAAGCTCTCCTGCATGAAATTACTGGTGCATGCTAATTCATGGCTTACTGCAGAGGAACAACTTGGTTCGCCAGTGTACATGCTTGTCTTGGCAGAACAAGTAGCAGAAGGGATGACCTAGAGTCCCTGGCTTATATGCTTGTTAAGCTTACCTCCAGTCATTTGCCCCGGCAAGAATACAAGGTTTGCTATATTATGATATTTCTTTAAAACGCATCTGTCTGTCCTTTAACTGCCATGGCTGATTCAGGGTAAGGATAGCTCTCTCCTTTCTTGCAAGCAAAAGATGGCCACTCCTCCAGAAACTCTGTGTCGCAATTGTCCTGAGCCTTTCCTGTGATTCGCTGAGCTCGTGTTTAGCTTGAAACTCAATGAAGAACCAAACTATGCAAGATACATTTCTCTTTTCCAGGGAAGCATCAGTCCAAATCTGTACATCTGGCCCTTTAGTCTTCATGTTGCTAAAGAGGTAGTAGCCTACTCTCAGAAAATCAGTAGATGCCAGTAAAAATATCTGATAGGATGATCTCGTCCTCTAATTGAGCCATACGTTCTCCTTGCTGCAACATTCATTTGGCAGGTTGCAAATAAGGGAGTTACTTCAACTGAAGAAGATAAGCTCCAAAAGGAAGTATGAACGGGGTGGAGTGTATCGCAATGGATTTTCAATTATGATGCACATCCGCCCGTGAAGCAAAGGTAAGGACTTAAAAGTTGTCAGAATTTTCTTCTGCTTTTGTACATTATTGAATTTGTGCTTCACTTACTTCATGGTTTCATCTCATTGGCCCCTTTTCTTGTAGGTTTTACACTTCTATTCATGATTTGAACCTGCCCTTACAAGCCGAGAAGATATGTGTAAATGGAATGTTTTGTCAGCAGTGTAGCTTTTTGCTTAAATTTGTGGACCCTGATCATGGACGACGGCACTGGCTTCACTGCTCAAACTTGTTATCTTCCACCCGAATTTCTTCCCCAGGTTCCATTTCATCTGCTCTATTTAGGACATTCATGTACTATGCAGATCCAATAGTTCCATGTTACTAGATAATGCATAACGCATTTGACCAATGCATCAACCACTCAAAAATGGCATTCTCAATTAGGGGGACTTAACAGCCTTTTTCAATGTTTAAAGGAGTGGATTTGGGCACGCTGGCTGGAGGGCTACCAGATCACTGCAATAGCCGGAGCAGACGATCACAGATCATATGTTGTAATGTCCAAGGGTAGGCCAATGAATGCCTGATTTCAACTTCTGATGACATGGTACCTTACCATTTTGACAAATTGTTCCCAAACCACCAAATGGAGGGTCCCGCTATCTTTGGCAGCATCTTGAGGTCAGCGATACATTTCCTTACAGGTGGATCAAGAGACAGTGGGCAGAAGGTTTCCACGTCACTGCCTTGGCCACTTCTGGGAGCAAATGGGCTGTTGTTACGTCCGATGAAGCTGGATTTTCTGCCCAGGTTCATAGATACTTCTAGCTTCAAGATTCCCTTTTTGTATTGTCTAAACCTGCAAGTTCCCGATTCGTTTTCTTGTGCTAAAATTAAGGTTGTAGAGATATACTTCCAGTTTCCTGCTGAAGGCATCCTCGAAAGGCAGAAGCAAGGCTACCGTATCACTTCAGTCAGTCATGGCTAGTTCGGATCACATTGCTTTTGTCTTCAGGATTACTGGAGTAGCGCCATCAAGGTAAAGCAAGAGACACTCCTAACGTCCACTTTCCCCATTATCGGAACTCCTGTGATTAATTCAGCTATTTGCAATACCATCAATTTGGTTGCATTAGATTCGCTTCATGGAGCTCATATTCTCATCTTTTGCAGGAGACGTAGGCAAGGGATTACTATATTTCTTCCATGTGCTTCAGCCTAATCCTATCTTAAGATCCCAAGAATTCTACGTGCATCATTGGTGCTCCCGTGGGTAACTTTGCGATAAAGTGAGCAAGCAGCATCTCACATCTTTTTTCCTCTACTTTTAGGAGGCGAGGTTCGACAAGTCACTGGACATGGATCCATCAAGTACAGAATTGTTTGAGTGAATAGTAGCCATTTTGTTTGATGCCCGCTTGTGGAAAAGCTTTAGACATTGTGACATTAATCACTTTTTCCTCCTTTTCTCTTTTTCAACTTCCCAAGCATAATAAGCGACGAAGCCCGGGCATTAGAATGATGGGTTATGCTTCATCACATACATTAGTAGCATCAAACAGGCAGCATCACAGCAAAGTATTCATTATGCCTTCAAAGTTAACATAACCCCGGGCACACACTCCGGCATCTTCAGTTCTTCATAGAGGACGATTAAACAAAGCAGAAGCGGTGCATTGTTATATTTCCAAGGAGATTTTTAGATCTTGGTCAGTGTTTGTGTTCCAATAACTGGCTTGTCTCTTTCGTAAATATCCTCACCGATTTTGGTTTGAAATATGGCTGCAGTTCCAATCACATCTGTTAGGACTTTCGGTGATTATATTTCTGCTTTGTTGCTCTAAAATGGCAAGGAATTTACTAGACATAGATATGAAATCTGGGTTCTCTCTTCGGAGAATACAGGGAACCTGGTCATTTAACTTTATTGCGCTTCTGATTACATGGCCTATAAGTTCTTCTCCCTTTGTCAAAGATCAAAAACGAGAGAACTTCCCACCTTCATCTTCTACTAGCACTTGAATTCGATGCCACAGTGCAATTGATAATATCTTTTGGAGCAGTAAGACATTCATGCATGAGAAATTTGGCAGGATGCAGCAATCAAATGAATAGATCGTTGTAATATTTATTAGTAAGACACAGTAAAACTCTCTTTTCCATATAAAGAAACTAGACGGTGTTATCTATTCTATCCTCTAGTCAGAGTACCTATTTAGAATTCTTTTCACTCTGCTTATGTACAACTATGATTGTGTTTCCTAGGCCTCAATCATCTCCCTAACAGGAGTCCTCTTTGTGTTGTTGATTGAGACATCTGTAAATTCCGAAAGCATCGCTCTGAATTCATCTCCTGTAAGTGTCTCCTTCTCCAGAAGCAGATCCACTATCTTGTCCATGGCCTCCCGGTTGTTCCTTATGTGTGTCTTTGCAATCTCATATGCATTGTCAATGATGTTCTTGACAGATGAGTCAATGTCCTCCGCGAGCTTCTCTGACATGGAATTCCTAGCTAGCATCCTCAGGACGACATCACTGCTTTGCACTGTTGGTTCGATCAACGCCCATGGCCCAATATTGGACATACCATACGTTATTACCATCTGCATTGCAGAAAATGAGGAAAAAAAATAGTTTATCATCTATGTTTTATAGATTAATTTATGTTTTGTCTCGAGTCACTGGAAAGAATTTCTTTTGAGCAAACCTGTCTTGCTATCTGAGTGATTTGTTGCAGGTCTCCAGCTGCGCCGGTGGTGATTTCTGGTTCTCCAAATATGACTTCCTCAGCAGCTCGACCACCTAGACCTCCAACGATTCTAGCAAATAACTGCTGTTTGGAGATCAGGGTAGGATCTTCACCAGGCAAAACCACGTGAGACCGCGAGCTTGGCCTCTGGGTATTAGAGTGACTTTCTGTACCGGGTCATGTCCCGGCGTCAATGTCCTGTAAAAGAGAGCATCTTAAAATTGTTGGACAGACGACTAGTGAAAGGGTTAGTCCTAAAAAAGTAACAAGCTCTGTTGATGAACTTACGCGCAGATAGCGTGGCCGACTCCATGATACGCGACCAACATTTTGTTCTTTCCATCCACCATCTTGGTTCCTTCCATTCCAGCCACAATGCGGTCAATCGAGTCGTCAACCTCCTTCAGCGTGATCTTGTCTTTGCCTCTCCTCCCGGCAAGAATGGTGGCCTCGTTCATCAGATTCGCCAAGTCAGCACCACTGAATCCTGGTGTTCGCATGGCAATCACACCGAGAGAGACATCCTTATCTAGCTTCTTATTTTTGCTGTGTACCTTCAGTATCTCTTCCCTTCCCCTTATATCTGGTAGTCCAACACTTACCTGCTCAGGCACAATGTAAGGTTTCAGTAGCCTTCAAATCAAACAAATTAATGTCAGTAATATTTCAAAAAGATTCAACGGACTGGTACCCATTTGATTTAACATGTCTGTCCGAAGAAACTTCTTTTTTTTTAAGTTCATTAGGTTATCAAAGTCCAGTGCAACGTGGGATGACTCAAAACACACATGCGCGACTGATATCTCCTAGACAAATGCCAGGATTTACCTGTCTATCAAACCTTCCTGGCCTAAGCAAGGCAGAATCAAGGATTTCAGGACGATTCGTCGCTGCGATGACAATCACTCCACTGTTCCCACTAAAACCGTCCATCTCAGTGAGCAACTGATTCAGTGTTTGCTCTCTCTCGTCATTTCCTCCTCCGATGCCAGTTCCTCTCTGCCTCCCAACAGCATCAATCTCATCAATGAAGACCAAGCAAGGCGAATTCGCCTTCGCCTTGTTAAACAGGTCTCGCACCCTCGAAGCGCCTACACCAACAAACATCTCGATGAACTCTGACCCAGACAGCGAAAAGAAAGGGACCCCAGCTTCTCCTGCAATCGCCTTGGCCAACAAGGTCTTCCTGTCCCTGGTGGCCCCACTAGAAGAACTCCTTTTGGGATCCTTGCTCCCACGGCTGCAAACTTCTCCGGCGTCCTTAAGAACTCCACAATCTCCTGGAAGTCCTGCTTCGCCTCATCAACCCCGGCCACGTCATCAAATGTGATTCCTGTGTTTGGTTCCATCTGAAACTTCGCCTTGCTTCTGTTTCATAAACATGAGATAACAGGTTGGTTTCAGCAAGATTTGTCTCAAGACATTTGAACTGATGAAGAAAGCTTACAAAGTTCACATGAATCAATTTTCTCAACAACTTTCGTACTAGAATTACTGCCTTCACTCAATACAACTAAGGCTAGCTAGGAAATTGCTGAATTTTCATGCCTTTCAAGTCCAAAGGGCAAATTGGGTCCTGCGGGATTGTTCCAAGACGAGCTCCTCAACAGCAGACTCCCTAGGAGTATCAACGGGAAAGCCAAGTTCCCCAGCAGATCGAGGATCGCTGGCCACATGCTGGCCTCCATAGGATGAGCTGCGAAGTCCACGTTCTTGTCCTCCATCTTCCTGAGCAGCTCCTGTGGTAGGCCCGGCAGCTGAACCTTCACCCTCTGGACCTTGTCAAGGGCGGGGTTGTAGATCTCTGCAATCGCAACGGTCCCATTCTCGAACAAGTCCACCTTCCTCACTGCGCCTTCGTCCAGGTACTGCAAGAACCTGGTGTAGGACATCCTACTTGAGGCGGACTCGATCAGGCTCTGGGGCTCCGCCCTCGCAGGCCTGAGAAAAGAAGTCCCTAGCCCCAGACCCGTCGAAGCCACAGTCGCGAGCAGCTTCCTCCTGCCGACGCTGGCGTTGGAACACGATTTCTGACGAGGGTTTTGGCTTGCGGCGCTGATCCTGGGATGTGGACTCTCCTTGGGGATGCCGTCCTGGGACTTGCACGGAGGGAGGTGAGAGAGAGACAGGGACAGAGCAGGCGACATTCTCTTCTATCGAACTTGATGAGATTCAGCTAAAGAGCAGCTAGCGTTTTGTGTTCTTTCTGGCGCTTGAAACCTCGGTGACAATTGGGCGACAGCATGCAAACTAGTTCTGTATATAAATAAGGCCGAGCAACGCTGGATGTTTCCAGCACTTGAAACTTGGAATCTTCTTCTTCTTCTTCTTCTTCTTCTGCAGGGCACGTTTTGTCTCCTAGTTCTCGTTCTCGGTTCGTGAAGGGTCTGGAAGTTGGTGAATGACAAAGTCGTTTGACTTGACAATTATCGTGACTTGAATTGTAGAGAAGAGAGATATCTGTCTTTTTCTCCTCGCGACTCGAGCCATACACTTGGGAAAGCGGAAGTGGCGGATTGAAACTTCTGTCTCGGGAGAAAATGATCCTTTCTGTCAGGTTCTCAAAGCATATGCCAGATGGCGGTAGGAAATGCCGTTGATGGCTGAATTTAATTTTATTTTCGCCACTCCAGAAAATTTAAGGACCGCAAATATTTTACCATTTTGTTTTTTCATAAGAATAATGTATTTGAATTGTCTAAACTCAATTAATTTTTATCACTACATATAAATCGTACGGTCCACGCCCATCAAATAAGACTACCCCCAATCGGCTGGTGAGTGTGGTCCCTAAAATTACTTTTGATAGGAGATTCCTAATTTGAATATAAATTTGTAGTATCTTCACCAAATACTTAATCACTCAATTAAACTTTGGGTATCCAATTTCTTTTTTTACAAGTAAGGATGCTTGTTAAATTTTGAGGCATGATATCTCTCTACCTGTAATGAATTTATCATTTTTGAAAGATGGTTAGTGTGCTAACATTGGAAAGATCTACTTTAGAATTATGCTCTAATCTTTTTATTTTTGTGAATTAGAAGGCTATTCCCTTTATGACATCATGATTTTCAACCCCTGTTTTTGATGAAATAAAAAGGCTTTTTCATCAACGCACTTTATGGCATTTTTCTCCAGCTTGCCACTCATGAGATAATTAATCTATCAAAGAAAGTCGTTAAGAAATCTAAACACGACAAACTGAGAATTTGGACGTAAATCAACTATTCGATCGCTTAATTTGCAAAGGTCAATACTAAGACCGTCGAAATCGATCAAAGACTAGAGATAGGTCCATTTGACAAAGGAATGTGATTAGACTTGGGTGATTCCATCTAATTCAAAATTTTGTTAAACTAAGACTAAATCGATTTTTCTGTCATTTTTGTACTCTATACCCATATTTGAAATCTCAAGATTCTCACGATAATTGAGAGTCACTTATGAGTCGAAAATGCATAATGTGGCTCAAAAATAATCCACCACGGATCAAATGGCGCTATAAATTCCTAAAAGCTACACGGTAGGTTAGGTCATGCTTAAAATTGCGCTCCGATTAAAATTAACCATGAAATTGAACCCGATTTTAAAATTGAAAGTTTTGTCGTCACGATTTATTTTGAACATCAACTTATCCTCCGAAGGATTTTTGGCGAGTTTGAATTTTCTACGAAAAATCAAAGTTTGGCAGAATTAGACCGATAAATTCAGAGGCCCGTTTTTTAGTGCACTTTTGGCATCCAAGTTAGATTATTTGTTGAGGAAAATGGTAGAATTTGAAGTGGGCATTTACCTTGGCAAGTTGGCCATTTAATTGAGGCCATTTGGAATAAAATTGAATAGAAATTGAGGAGGAATGCTCAAAATTCATAGCCATAGAGGGGGGGAACCAACATTTTGGACCACACCCAGAGTGGCTTGTGAAGGAAGATTGGTGAGGAAATTGGCTGAGGATAAGGCTCATGGCTTGTGGGGGCCTTGTGATGATGAATTGAGATATTTCTTGAAGACTTTTGAGGTAATTGTCCCCCTTCAGCTGCAGCCTTCTTCTTCTTCCTTCTTGCCTCACCTTCCTCCATTGTTGCTATTTTCGAAGAAGAAAAACCAGCAGAGAACCAGAGGAGACCAACAGCAGCCTATTCAAGCCTTACAGCCGTCGACCGCCCGTCGTCCGAGCATTCCGCCGCGCTTGAACTCGCTTGTCATTCGCGCAACTCTAGCTACCGCACCATGCGTCTAGGTTGTCGTCTTGCGCTTGCTTACCGTCGACTGTGCCACCGTCGCCATCCTAAAGCCGCTCAAGCCGCCATAGCCTTCACCCGGTCCCGCCGTCGCAACCTCGCCACCCAACTTGCCCACCGTCCGTCGACGCCTTAGCCCCCTCGGCGTAACCGGTTTCTCCTCTTCGCCGGGAGAGCTTGTGGTCTTTTCAACTACATCCGGCCTCCTTTAGAGTCATTGTAGACACGGTTCTTCACTGCTTTTGTGTTGTCATCGTTGTGAACCCGTCGGCTCGCTAATCCGGTAAGTTAATTCCCTAATCCTAGATTAGGTTGTTAATTACACTTAAGGGGTTAGTTTAGTGTTAATTGCCTTAAGTAGATTAGTACTAAGTGAGATTAGCCTTAAGATAGATTAGTGCTAATCTAGAATGGTTAGATTAGCCTTAAGATAGATTAGTATTGATCTAATTGGTGAAATTAGCACTAATGAGGTTGAATTAGTCCAATTTAGTGGACTTTTTCAATTTTGATTTTTGACCCTTGTCGTTTGCCATTTTTGTGGATCAAAATATGTTAAGATTTTAAAGTCAATTCCTTCTTGAAAAAAATTTTAGACATATTCAGCTATGACATATATTTAATTCAAAATTTTAGGGATTTAAAAAGAAAGAGATTTTAGCTTCGTCATTTGAAAATAGAACCTCTGTTTTTGTTGGAACTGGTGACCTTTTGGGATTCATTAGACTTTTATCAACTCTTAAGATTCGAATTTTGAAATGGTTTTCTCACAAAAGTTGTTTATCACATTTTTTAGTTTAACATGGTTAAATTTTAGATTAAATGGACAAGTTTTGGATCTCAAACCAAGCTAGTTTTGGAAAACAAACTTTTTGGAAACGGACCCAGTTTTTGTACTGGATTGGGCGATTTACTGGGCTTAATCTAGAAAGATCTGGGTTAAGGTGTCTTCATTAAAAAATATATTTTTTTATGTGTTCTTTACAGCATATTCAAATTTGGGAATTTTATGAACTCGTTTGATTAGATTTATGGATTTAAACGTGGAGGCGCGCGAGTGGACCGTTTCTACCGGTTAGGACCAGTAGTGGTTTTGGTAATTGTTCTTGATGCTATGCTTGCTGAACCATGCCTATTTGGTGATGTGGTTGCTTCGTGGTATGCTTAGAAGTTATTTGTGCTAAGGCGTGAATGGTTGTGCCATGATCATAGTTTATTGTTATTACTTTATGTGGCGACTATTTAAAGAGGATGAGATGTGTTGAGGAGACCGAATGGTTTGTGAGCAAGTAAAGGACTAAGTGTTACATGATAACAAAACTTCATGTGAGCCACCTCTAGTACCTTGTAGCGTTGTTTATCGTAGTCAAGGGCTAAGTGCTACATGGTGAACTGGAGTCACATGGGAGCCACCTCTAAAACTTTGCACTTTTGTCTTGTTTAGTCGAGAGCTAAGTGCTACACGATAACGTGATTGGGAGTCACCTCTAGTACCTTGTACTATTGTTATATGTGGAAAAAATGACTAAGTACTACATGATTGCGTAACTTCGTGGGAGCCATCTCTAATATCTTGTACTGTGGCTGATTGTGGTCAAGGGCTAAGTGTCACATGATAATAGAACTTTGTGGGAGTCACCTCTATAACCTTAAGTTTGAATTTGGAGTTTGAATATTTAGTTGGAATGTGAAGTTTGGATATTTGAGAGTGAATATCGGGTGTGGATTGAACCACCGATATGAGTTAAATATGCTTGATTATGGGACGAAATTATGTGACACGAAATGTAACATGTCATAACGATTTGGCCTTATAATCGGGAATTCTGTGAATATTCGATGAGTGTTATGAAGTGTTCCAATCGCTGATTACACATGCTGCGTTAATGAGTGCATATGAGATGTACTAATGTGTAGGGACGCGCCCAAGTGAAGTAAGTTCTAGATGGTGCATGTTTAGGACGCCTTTGAGTGAATTCTTGCCCTAGTCAAGGCTTAGGGTTTAACTCGCTGAGATTTTTATTTTGTTCAGTCGTGGGTTACCTTTTTTTTTCAAGGCCGTAGCGTGGAGGATCTAGAGCCTAAGGCTAAAGGGTCTAGAGTGTAGATGGTCTAGTGGTTTCTTTTTGAGTCAAACCTTTATTTATGAACTTGTAGGTTTAACTCGATTCTTTTTTTTTTTTTTGGTAAAAGGTAATAAATATATAGAGCAATGACTAACTATACAAAAGATCATGGCACCAAAACTTATACTCAAGATAGTAAGATCATTATGAGTGGAAGGATGCCAAGATGTAAAAGCCACAACACGCAGCAACCAAACTACAACAAAAGCAAACACAAGAAACTAGCACAACATGAACAACCGGCAACTGTGATACAAAAGAAACTTTGGCCAAGGAGGAGAGAAGCTCCATAGCTTCCACAGCAAACATCAACAACCTTGATTGAGAAGCAAATTACAAGTGTCGGCCGAACTGAGGGATGCGATTAAGGGTCCCCAGAGAAGATAATCGGGTTAATGCCCCAGCTCCGTTGCAATCTTCTGTTCTTGAAATAATCGTCAACGTTCTTGAATGTGATAGCCTTATCTCTAATCACTTTAAAATGATGGTTCTTCATAGCTGGAACGGCAAGTGGCTGTTCTCTAAAAAAAAATGTTGTTCATATTATTCCAAATAATATGACAAAGAGCACCAAAGGAAAAGCAGGCAATGCATTTATAGAAATCCTTGCCTAACAGCAAGGTGGTGGCCCAATGAAGATTCTCCTCCCAAGACTTGTTGCGCCAAGGCAGATTGCATCTGGCCGCCCAAAAGAAAGCAACACCGGCCGTGACACTACAACCAAAAAATAGATGGTCAATAGAATCAAGCATATCATTGCAAAAAGTGCAGGATGCACTCTCAATTCTACCATAAGACAATAGAAGGGCTTGGGTGGGAAGTTCGTGCTTGGCTATAAGCCAAAGGTTTACTTGATACCATGGCGTGATTGCATTGTTCTAGACTAACGCATGCCAAAGGATTGGAGTCCTCTTCCGCCTAATGGTCTTCCCCAAGCCGTTGCAACCGTGAATCGGCCCAACGAATTCTCCCTCTAGTAAAAGCAGTCTCGAGACCCGAGAAAGGCTCGGGGAGGGGGTACTCCCACGACTCCAACACCATCTTGAGAGGTTGTCCAGCATCAGAGAAAAGATCTGCCACTATTGCTTGCCTAGAAAGCCCGAAGCTATAGATGAGTGAATCCGAAAAGAATAAGTTCAGAGGACCCCTAGGGTGCCAGTTATCAAACCAAAGTAAAGTTGAGAGGCCATCCCCAATCCTCCAATAGAAGGCATTCTGGAACTCCCTCCTGAGATATAAGATTTTCTTCCAAGCCTAAGAACAATAGGTTGGTTTTTTAACGACTCAAAAGTTCCTTCTTTTTAAAAAAGTGGAATGAATCCACTTGCACCACAACGCCTCCTTGTCTGGAAACAGGAGCCAAATATGTTTTAGCATGGCAACCTTATTGCAATCTCGAAGTCAATAGATACCAAGCCCTCCCTCCTCTTTTGGGAGGCACATATCATCCAAAGCTACCTTAGCACCCCCTTTACCCAATTCCGGGCCTTTCCACAGGATTTGTCTAAGGATTTTCTCAATTTGGTCCAACACAACTATAGGTAAAATAAATACACTTGGCCAATAGGCTTGGATAGCATGAAAGATTGACCTGATAAGCTGAAGTTGGCCAGCAAAAGAAAAAAAAAAGGCGATTTGTCCAAGCTTGAACCCTTGCTATAATCCAATTGACGAGAGCGCAACAGTCCACCTTATTGAGTCTCAATGTAATAATTGGAACCCCTAGATAGCGCACCAGAAGGTTACCTTCATGGAAACCAAGCTCAAGGAGAATCCGATTCCTTAAAGAAGGCATACCTCCAGCTAAGAAGATCTCGCTCTTGCTCGGATTAGGAAGCAAACCACTCCAAGCCAAGAAGGTTTGGAGACCTTCTTTGAGGAGAGTCACAGTAGACAAATCAGCCTCACAAAATAGGAAGTCGTCGTCTGCAAAAAATAAATGGAATAGATTCGTTGGCTTGCATCACCAAAAGAACTTAAACTCCAACTTTGAAGAGCACATAATTAGGATGCTGGACAACACCTCCATAACCAAAATAAATAAATAAATAAGGAGAAATAGGATCACCTTGGCAAAGGCCACGGCCACCCGTAAAGAACCCATGAAACTCCCCATTCAAGGCAATAGAAAACTTGGGAGTGCGCACACAAGTCATGATAAGTCGAGTCACAAACTCAGGAAACCCAAAAGCATAGAACTCTCTCAATGAATTCCTAATCAATTGTGTCATATGCTTTTGGGAAGTCCACCTTAACCACACACTTAGGTAAGTAGGGCTCTAGATGGAACCTGGAGAAGAGTTTCTAGGCTAACAAGATATTGTCCTTGATCTGCCTGCCTGTCACAAAAGCGTTTTGAGAAGGGCTAACTATGCTCTTCAAAATTGTTTATAAAGTATGTTATAAGAAAAATTGGTTGTCCTGCTTTTCTATCCCATGTATTTGATTGTTGTTTGGGGTTTATGAGTTCGCTTCCACATGTGCATAAAACGAAAGGGTCGGCAACGCGTTCTAAGATGTCGCAATTTAGTCGACCGCCGGGGAATGTGCACGTGGCCGAGGTTCAGGGTGTGACACCCTTTGCTCATTATAATAAACGTGTTCATCGAAAGAGCATTGGGCCGTGAATTTCATTCAAACATTCTACATGTCAGTTGGATTAACACAATATAATATGATATTAGAAGAGCAACCAAGACATAGTTGAGCATAAAGCTCATTCTCCACAAAGTAGAAAAAGAAACCTAACTATCCGACTAGGATATAATTTAATTTACAAGAATAGTACATGGATGTAAATTGCGTACATTATTAATTTATTTACACTTTAATGGGAAATAAAGTAGTTTTATCAAGTGATAAACAATGTAAAAGAGAATCCTAAAGGTCACGCTTGTTTTCTCGAGTAAAAAGAGTAAAATGAATAAAATGGAGTTCTGTGATGGGATGATGATACAAATGGTTCCTAAGTTTTGGCATGATGGGCAAGTTGTCCCTAAACTTGGTATATGTCAAATTTAGTTCCTAAATCATGAAAATATCTAATGTTATCCCTAATGTTGAATTAATAAAATGTCGTATTGAATATTTTCTTGTAATTCAGTGACTATTTTGAATATGTACCATAAGTCTAAAACCATACTAAATAAACTAAAAGTTCAAGAATCAAATTACATGTCGAATTAAAGCTTAGGGACCACATTTCATATCGAGTCATAGTTTAGAAATCATTTGTATCATTTTCCCTTATGTGATTGAGCCACATCACCTTAAATTATAGAGGTCCATTTACCTCCCACTTTCTATTTACATTTTGGACAAAGTAACTTCATTTTCCTCACACTCTAATCTTAAATGCACTTAAGAATTCAAATTGCAACATTAAAGTAATTTGGATGTAATCTGACATAATGATCAGCAAAGCTGAATTCACCTTAGCGTTCCATTTATCAACGAATATATTAGATACATGACTATTTATAATGAGACAACCAGTTAAATTCCAATATTGTGGTTAAGCCCCTCGTCGCGCAACCATAGGCTCCAGCTCACAAACCCATGCATTTCTTAAATTAAATAAAACAATAAAAAGTCTTACATATTAGTAAAACTAATAATGATTTGCAATTCAGCATTACACTGGGTATAGCCCCAAATAAGATGGGAGAGCAGCAAGCCAAACACTAGTATGTGGTTGGGTCACATGGTCAAACATACTTTAAAAATAATTTTCAACAGGAAATAGATTTCAATTTATCTAAAATTTTAATTTTAGAGTATGATAATGTATTTTGAAGAAATATCTGGTAACTTATACATATGTCATTGCATCAAAACTAATGCATTCGAAAAAGCATGTAATTTGAAGAAGTATATGGTAGCTTATACATATTGGAAAAAATTATCAAAAAAATCCTAAACCTATTGCAATTATTTAAATTCAGTCATAAACTTTTTTTTTTTTGTCAATTCAATGCAATTGTGTCAATTCAGCCCATTTGGCTAATTTTGGTCAGCTAGCATTAGCAGTCTAGTGAACCTGACATAAACAATTTTTTAATACATTTTCTTTTATTTTTATTAATTTTGAATTTTTTTTTCTTTTTCTCTCTTTTTTTTCTTCCTTCCTCACTCTTCCTTTGGGCGAGCCAGCCCCTCCGGCCAATGGTTACTCTATCACCTTAAAACAGATTAAATAAACGAGTACTCTATCCTTCTTTAAAAGTAGTACATGCGTCCCAGTAAAAAAGTGAAATTTAAAGCATGATATGCTATAAAAGTGTCAAACTGGACATTGTACTTTCGGAAAAACCGAAGATGATGTCATTCTAATATGGTAACCGAGACAAGTTCGATAAAAATTAAGTGATGTAACATCACGACAAGTTAGCACATGAAAAAACCTATACTACAAGAATGGCTACAAAAATTATCAGTTTTAAGCGACTATACAAAAATATATGTTAGGTATACTTCTAACTAATGCTTTGAAGTAATATATCATCTATACCACAAATTAAACAAACTTAATGGCTACTTCACCCTCAAAATTTTCAAAGAGTTTCCATGAAAAACCCATATATTGAAAACATCTTTATTCACGCAAAACTATGATTGACAGAATCCTAATTTACAATAATCGAAATAGTCAGCAAATTATCAATGAATGCCTTACCTTCAAAATTCTACTTAAAACAATTCAAATATCCCTTAAATCTATCATCTTTCCTTTTGCGACAATTGAAATTATGCGAAAACATTAGATCAAAACCTTTACGTATTATTTTATTCTTTTGAACTTTTTCCACTATTTTTTTTGCACTTGCAACACGTGTGCTGTTTAGTTAAAAAAATAAAGAAATTAGTAACTGCGCAGCAAGAAGGAATTTGTTAATTTGTTTGAAGAGTGTGTCTAGTCTAGCAAAAGAATTGAAAAAAGAAAAATTTTGGTTTTTCGGATGAGCGATTTGCCTTACATGCCTAGCAAACAAATTAGTCATTTCGCTTAGGAAAATGAAATACCTTAACGTGGATGGATCTTTACTTTTGACGCTTTAAAATGGGCTTTGTTAAAGATAATAATTTTTGGCTACTTGGAGAACACCTGTGTTTTAATATAAGTTACAAATTCATAAAAGATAGCACTCTATAACAATTTATAATTATAATTTATTTATTTTTTATGATTCAAAATAAAATGTTATTTTCAAAGTAAATTAAAGACTGTTATCTAATTATTTCTTTTTATAATCTAAATTTTATGACATATATATCTCAACATATTTTAAATTCGAATTATTTAAAATTTACATAAAATAAATATCAATACATAAGTACGTATCTTTCATTATTTTTTTGAGATTTGAATTATTAAACCGGGCGAAAAAGCAAATTATTGCTTTACATGGCAAATACCAACTAAAGCCCCAAGCATCGACTTCTCTGCTCTCCGTTCAAACATTGTCCCGACCGCATGCATGGTTCCCCTCCCAATCTCGACCGCCAGCGCCATTTCCCCGGTCAAGATCCTCAGCTACAATTCAAATTTCGTTTCCATAAAGCACAAGCTGATCACATTCCTGAAGCACTCTTCTTCCATAAAGCACATCACTCAAATCCACGCCCAGATACTTGTCTCTGGGCTCCTCGGCGACGCTTTTCTTGCCCGCGAAATCATCCGGCTCTGCTCCCTGTCTTCCTCCACGAAATGCTTGAGCTACGCTCGGTCGATAGTCGAGCACGCGGAGATCTCGGCGCCCTCTTCGTGGAACATTGTGATAAGAGGTTTGGCATCGAAGGACTCGTGGAGAGATGCTTTGCGGGTCTATCTCAGAATGCGGCGCGGTGGGGTTAGTCCGAATGAACACACTTTCCCTTTCGTCTTGAAGTCGTGCGCGGCTCTTGCGGTGCTACGACAGGGCAGGCAAGTCCATGGGGAGGTTTGTAAGTTCGGTTTGGAGAGTAACGTTTATGTTCAGAATGCTTTGATTAGCTTTTACGGATCGTGCAAAAAGATCTTGAACGCATGTGAGGTGTTTGATGGAATGTCCACAAGAACTGTTGTTTCTTGGAATGCTGTTCTGACTGCCTGCATTGAGAATTTGCGATTGGCTGATGGGATTGGATATTTTGTGGAGATGAGGAACTGCGGATTTGAGCCAGATGAGACCACAATGGTGGTTGTGCTCTCTGCTTGTGTCGAGCTGGGGAACTTGGGCTTGGGCAAATGGGTTCATTCCCAAGTGATTCAAAAGGGCATGATTATGAACTGCCAGTTGGGTACTGCCCTTGTTGACATGTATGCAAAGTGTGGCGCTGTTCGGTGCGCTAGTTTTGTTTTTCACCGAATGGGAGAGAGAAATTTGTGGACTTGGAGTGCAATGATCCTGGGGCTGGCCCAACATGGCTTTGCTAATGAAGCCCTCCGCCTCTTTTTGAACATGATGGAGAGTACATTTGTACGCCCAAACTATGTGACCTTCCTTGGAGTTCTCTGTGCTTGTAGCCATGCTGGATTAGTGGATGAGGGATATAAATACTTCCATGAAATGCAGTATGTTCATGGGATTAAACCAATGATGGTACATTATGGTGCTATGGTAGATATTCTGGGTCGTGCTGGTCATCTCAGGGAGGCTTATTCTTTTATAACAACAATGCCAACAAAGGCTGACTCAGTAGTATGGAGGACATTGCTCAGTGCATGCCACATTCATGACGTGGAGGACAAAAAGTGGGCTGGGTAGTGAAGTACGGAAGAGACTGCTTGAACTGGAGCCGAGGAGGGGTGGGAATTTGATTATGGTTGCAAACATGTATGCTGAGGCTGGGATGTGGGAGAAAGCAGCAAAAACGAGGGGAGACATGAAAAGCAAAGGGGTAAAGAAGATGGCAGGGGAGAGTTGTGTTGAGTTAGGCGGTCTGTTTATAAGTTCTATTCCGGGAATGATTCTCGGGATGATTATGAAGAGACTTTTCATATGCTTGATGATCTAAGCCTGCACATGAAAAAATATCAATGAATTGTAACTTTAGTTGCCTTCTTAGCTAGCCAATGGAAGTCATATATAAATTCTATTTCCCTTGTCCTGTTCTCTTGTAATTGATTACTTGTAAGTTATTCTTTTCATTCTTCATGGCTTCACCAATATGAAATCAAATCTTTAGGGTCTCCCGTGAATTTTGTAAAGTTGGTTTTGGATTGTCCATAAATTTTTTCCGGAGTAATGACTACAAACTTGAACTTCAAATTTTTCAAATGGTGCTTAATATTAGGTCTCTGTTAACTTAAGTGCCATGTCAAATGATTTTTAACGACCAACAGCCAACATGAGGTCGAAATAATGTCATGGACAGCCACATCATTTTATTTTTGAAGTCAGAACATTATATATTTTTACGTTTCTTTCTTTCCCTGTTTTCTTTGCTTTTTCATGTTCTTATTTTCTCCACTTTCTTCTTCCTTGGTAGACCCGTTGCCATTGTCCTCTTTCTCCACTGACATCGTCACCATTGTCCCCATTTTAAGAGCCGTGCAATCCCAGTTGGGTTGCACAACGAATCTGGGTGCACGACCTCTGGGCCATGGCATGACCTGCGCATGACAGAACTGGGGGCCTCAGGACTACTTGGTGGTCCTGGCTGTTGTTGATGGGGGTTGGTGGTTGGCGGTCTCAAAATCATTGGTTCGGAATGGTGTGGTCGTGATGACAAAACCATGGCTCCTTCCTTAAACCCAAGAACTTCAAAACTTAATGGTAGTATAGAGAACGGATGATTTGGGAGAAAGAGACTCCAGGAAAAACACTCTGCGTGGTTGTTGCAGGAGGAGGGAGGGAGATTGAATGAAATTTATGTTTAAAAAAGCAAAAAAGATTTGGCAAACAAGTGGACACGATGTGAGCATGTTGATGGTCATTTAATGGCGTTAGTACCATACTGATGTCTTCCGTCTATGAATTCAATGCAGGTATCACGTTAAGTGCAATTTTAAAATTTAAGGTATTCCATATAAATATCAAAAATACGTATTTTTTTTCTTATTTTTTTATGGCCGGGGCTTGCTCCTTGTTTTTTCGAATTATATCAATATTTCACTCCTACAATTATTTATTCTCGTTGGGACACTAACCCCTGGGAAGGACGGATTTGAGGATGAGAAATTAGCATACCGATTCGCTTTCTTCCTTCCCGTTCTTAGCAAAGGAAACTCTTTTTTTTTTTTTAGAGAGTGTTACAACAAACGAAGTATTCTCCAATTGAGATGAAACTTGGTCCCTGATTCTAATCAGTATTATTCTTATTAGGAATTTCCTATTGAAAAAAATCCATTTCAAAATCAACTATATTTTTTATTCTATTTAGAAACAGGGAAATTAAATAATAATTCAATATATCGAAATATCTAAAATAGATAGATAAATATATTAAATATATAGAATAA